>CM048656.1:47788163-50193163 GCA_026413185.1 Pueraria montana var. lobata
TCCACAAATCTGCGACATTCACTGTCCTAGCTTTCCTAAAATGTACCATGCTCCTCCGACAAGGTTACTCCGTGAGGGTTCCCGTCAGATCCACCAACGATCTCATTTCGCTTGCCCCACACTTCAGAATCTTATTGAATTATTTTCGCAAATCGCGGCCTAGACAAGCCGGAAATGGCGACGGTGAGTACACCAGAAATCGGAGAAGGGGAGAGATTGCTGAAATATGTGAAAGAAGAGAAGGAAGAAAAATGACGATAATTGGAGAGGCCATAATGGACTCGTGCCAGCACTGGTGACCAAAAGGGAGAGGAACCGGAATGGGGGTGCAGGCTGCTCATCTATTCTATTATTAATCTCATAAATGTAAGGTGCATCAAATTGCAACATTTTGGAGTCTTACATGAACTTGGGATTTCTTTTTTATTTTTTTATTTATGATAACACCATCCTCTATTTAAGACGCATCTTAAAGGAAGAAAATACATAACATGCCTTTAATATGAAAATATTTAGTTGTAACAAATAAGTCAAGGGACTGAACTCGATGTCCATCTTTTACTAAGACATTGTACAGAGACATAAACAAGACACATACTTTCAAAAGACTCAAGGTGAAAAAAAATTGACTTTGTGGCTGCAGGCTGGTTATCAAATAGAATTATTGCATATCATCCTTCTCTTAACTAGCTAGTGCCTGGAAGAAGTTGGCAAGGGTCTCTACAGCAAGTAACACTATATTCTAAATTTATTGTTCACCTGATTGATCCTCTTGAAGGGCTTTGGATTCTGACAACCCGACAACCAGGAGATGGTGCACAACCTTCATGTGTTAGAGCTTGTATGAATCATGGCCTTAGAGTACCCGGAAAAAAGACACTTTCACCTTAAAAGAAAAATTGGAAACTGTTAAATGGATGGGGATTCTCCCAAATCTTTATTATATTGGACCATATAACATGATCTACTTCTATAGCCAACCTTAACAATTGTTGAAAATAGATGCTTAAATATCTATAATTTAAAAATGAATAATAGATTGAGTAAAAAAAATGAATAATAGATATATGTTTAGTTCTTAAGAATTTTTGTTATGTTTCAAATTTTTAGAATGTTGTTTAAATAAAGATAAGAATATTGTTCTTATTATTTCGGTTTAAGTTGTTATTAGTTTGATTTTAAGATTAGTATAATGTTATATTTGAATTTTGTGTTACATAATAAGCTTCTCTACATAACATATCTCCTCTTCTTTCTTTAAAGATATTTTTCTAAAAAAAAAACAACAACAAAAATAACAAAATCATAGGATGAACAAATAAATGAACATCATATAGAAATGAAATTTACTTCTATATACAAAATATTATATTACTTTAGTTGTTTGTTTAAGAACTTAGTAGGTCCATATGATAACTTTAAATTACGAGAACTCACATTAATAACTTGAATGTTCTAACCAATTAAGTTCTTATAATATGAAATAATACAAATTCTTCTAAATCAAATATTTTAGGGGTGTACATGGGTGGGGTTGGGCCGGGTTTGGCCAAACCCGTTACCCGACCCGATCAAAATTTTACGGATTGGGTTGGATCGGGTTTGTGCAATTTTATTGTGAAATCCGATCCGATCCAACCCGTTCAAAAATGGGTTAGGTCGAGTTGGGTTGATCGGGTCAAAACATTTTAAAAAAAAAATTTGTAAAAATTAGAATTTTTTAGAACAACAATTTATTTTTGCCTAGAACTTTGCAAATATATAATTTCTACATGTTCTCCAAAAAGACCAAATTGTGACAATATTTGATTAATAAAATGAATGGTTTCAATGCTAATACAAATATTTTATTTTAAATAGATATTAGCATGAGAAAACATAAACAAAATCAAGACAAAAAATAGAAATAATTAAAAAAGAAAAATATAATTCATGCGTGGTTAAAAATTAGCAAAAAAATATGGTGTTTTGTATTTCTTAATATATATATATATATATATATATATATATATATATATATATATATATATATATATATATATAAATTTAATTTTATGGTACGGGTCGGGTCGGGTCATGGGTTCAAAATGCAAAACCCGTTACCCGACCCGTACACTAACGGGTTGGCTTCGGGTTTGACTCGATCCAAAGTGATTGGGTCGGTTCGGATCGGTTCGGGTTCACGGGTTACCCGATCCGGTGAACACCCCTAAAATATTTGGTTGTAAACTGCAGGAAGGAAATACCTGGATGATACAAAGCACAGTCCAATTCCATTTGTTTAATGAAATTGAGTCATTGAGTCACACAATTCCATTTGTTGAATGAAACTCTTATATGACGAGGTGCTTATTGGGTTGACTCCGAATCCTTTTAAGATCTCTTGCTGCAGTTTATCATTTGGTTCTGGTAACATGCAAGTAAGGTATCTGGAGATCTTGATCAGTCCCTCCATTTTAACCTGGATTTTAAACCTTGTTTGATTTTTGGCTCTGCTATTTAAGAAGCCAGAACATCTTTGGTCGTATATCACACACACTTTATCTGATTCAATCATTTGATCCTGAGAATTTATGCCCATTCTGACACTGACCTTTTCACCTTCACCGGCCTCAACATTACTTATAGTGATGTTAGCTTTACGCACTTGAAACACTTTGTCCCCGCACTTGCCAAGGACGAAGCAGAAAATGAAGCCCCAATGAGGGGAAGGTGGAGCAGAAGAGAGATCAATAATTATATAATCCTCTGTTGTCTTATACTCCAACCACTCTGGAACACTGCTTCCTGGATACCTGTAAAGAGCTTGATAAGAACGAAACTTAACATCATAATCATTGTAATTTTGAACATGATTCTGGCTTGGTGCAGATAGGTGTTGATTTGCAAATTTCATCACATTTATTTGCGCATTCAACCCAATAGCAACTAGAGAATGTTCATCCAAGTTCAAGCAATTGTAGAAGTGAATCAGTTTCCTGTTTTCCTTCAATTGTACAACTGCTGTTGAAGGGAACGACGCAGTCTTCAATGATTCGCAGTCCATGACATATAGAGTTTGAAGGGATGGGGGAAGCTCTGGTATTGCTTGAAGCTTATTGCAATTGCTTACATGTAGATGTAACAACTGCGTAAGATTGTTGATCGATGAAGGTAACCTCTCAATGTCATTACATGATGATACATCTAGTAATTCAAGCTTGTTTTGATATCCAAATGATGAGGGAAGAGGTTTAACCTTTGTAGATGTTAAAATGAGTGCTTTCATATTCTCGGATATCAGTGAGAATTCTGAAAGATTGTCGCAAAGACCAAGGTCTAGATAACTGAGGTTGCATAAATGGGAGTCACTTCCGAGTTTGGTAAGGGAGCTGCAGGCCCAAAGGTTCAATTTCTCAAGTTTGGCCAAAGAGAAAATAGATGGATGCACACTAGTCAACATATAACAACAGTCGAGAAGCAGTACTTCAAGATTTATGGCTTTTGATAAATCTGGCAGCTCCTTTAACATCACGGAGGAACCGAGGTCGAGTTCTTTTAAATTCACCACATTCTGTAATAAAATGAAACAAAATGAAGTCATCACACGAGCTAAATTAGTTAACTTTGTATTCATTGAACTAACAGCAAATTATAACTGTGTGACATGTATATTTACCTTCACTCCATTCCAAAGTTTTTCCAATTTGCTGTATCGCAATTTCAATATTACAAGTTTTTCCGCAGAAAAATTCTCTGGCAAGGATTTTAGAGGATACTGATACCAACAAAGAAATCTTAGTTCAGTTGCCAAAAATTGAAGCCCTCCAGCAGCAAGAATAAGTTGATAGAAAACATGATCATGATCCCCAATAATTTCCATAAATTTTAGTTTGCTCATCTTAGCAAATATGTGAGGCATTAACTTTTGCTCCTTAATTGTTGGCAAGTCAATTCGTATGCTTCTAATGGCCTCAGTGACCTGCCATCAATGTAGAAGAAATTTTTTAAATATCATCAGTAACCACATTTCACACAAATGTAACATTTAGTTAGGCTTTAACCTTGTCATTTTTCAGTGCTTCATAAATATCATCAGGATCCAACAACCTGTTGCAGCTTCCAGGATCTTCAATAGACTCTTGACGAACAATCTCCCAAGCCATTTCTTGTAAACTATCGTGAATAGATACAGTATTATCCTCATTGAATGTTACAAGAGCTTTGTCTTCCATCCTTCTTAACTCAAAAGCCACTGAATTATCACTTTCATTATCTTTCAATAAAAATTTTAGATTGCCGACATTTACCGGTTTAAGTATTGTAAGAAAGAAACATGCCAGATCTAGAAAAATCTGTCGCCCTTTGCGATCTAGACTATCATAACTCAGTTTCATTACATCATAAACTTTTGGAGGGGGCATTTTTTTAAGCTTGCCTAGCATACTTTCCCATTCTTCTTTATTTTTTCCATGAAGAAGACGGGCCAAAACTTTGACAACTAATGGAATGCCTTGGGCATAATTGATTACCCTTCTTGATAGCTCACTGAACTCCAATTGATGATCATTTTGATTAAAGGCATTCAAATTGAAAAGTTCAAGCGCTTTGTCGGAATGTAGTTTTCCGAGTGGGTATATCTCATTGGCTTTGTTAAGCACTTGCTTATCTCTAGTTGTCACAATTATTCTACTACCTGATCCAAAATTATCAAGAGTTCCTAGTAATATTTCTAGGTGATCTAAATCATATACATCATCAAGAACAATAAAAACCTTCATGCAACTAGTTCTCCTAACAATATCTTCAGGCAAAGAATTTGGTGTGAAAATTTTCACTTCACATCCTAATAGTCCAGAAAATATTTTATTTTTCAAAGAAATTATTTCATGTTTCTTTGATTCTTCTGTTTCATGGGCTAAAAAATAACAACCTTCGTATTCAGAATGTAATTTATTAAATATTTCTTCTGCAAGGGTTGTGTTGCCTATACCGTCCATGCCCCAGATTCCAATAAGACAAGTATTTTTTGGCTCTTTTCTTATCAATGATTCTACAGTTGCAATTTTTTCATCAATTCCAACAAGTCCTTTTGACTTAACCGGAGGTTTTGCCAACCTCTTTAGCACAAGATTGACAATTTCTTTAACCAACTCAGCCTCGTTTCTGTTTGACACACATAAAGAGAGAAAGTGTTGTTAAAATCAATGTTGTAAATATTAACTCAACTATTTGGAAGTTTGTTGTGGGGAGGAGGGGGTGTGTTCAACATGCATGATGGAAATTTTCTAAAAAAATATAATTTAGACATTTCATATATTTAAATGTATTACCTGTTGTAATTTAATTAAATACTAAATTCAATAGACCAGCAAAGTGTATATGATAGATTGGTCCCATCAAAATTCTAGCATAGCGGTTGGCTAAAATTATATATACTGATGTAATATTCTCTAAAACAATATGCATATATTCTCTAAAATAAACAAACAATAAGCATATTTTCTGCTGAAAACAATTTAAAAAATAAGGGTTACGTCTATTTGCAATTTAACCAACCACGTTGTGATAATTGCATGTAACTACATAATAGATTGTAAATATTGAACATTTATGGGAAAACAAGAGCTTACCGAGATTTTGATGACTCAATTCTAGATAAATTAGCAGATTTATTCAAAGCATCTCTCCAGAGTTCCACCTCGGCCTTACGTTTTCTTCCATGCTCAACAAAGGCATTGTTGTAACTCCCCAATTGATGTCGTACATCTGTGGGTTCTATATCATAGAATACAGGGATTACAATGCGTTCGTCTTTCTCTCTGCATTCAAGTATTTTCACAAGTTCTTTTAAACACCAATGAGAAGAAGCATAGTTTGGTGAGAATATGATCAAAGAAATGAATGATCTTTCAATTGCTCCAGCAAGTGAAGGCCATATTTCTTCTCCCCTCTCAAGTCCATCATCTACAAACGCATTTATTTTCTTCCTTTGAAAAGCGTCAATCAAATGGCTAAGAAACCCATGGCGGATGTCTTTGCCCCTGAAGCTAACAAAAACATCATAATACATTATTTGAGGAGCTGACATGGGCTTTAATTTCCCTCTACACCCTTCAGTTTTGGAAATAGCCGAGAGACAAAGAAACACAATAAAACAACTCAGACAAAGTATGGAGTTGGATTGGAACAAGTGCACACTGGATCGATCTTTCTTAATTTGTCTCTACATGCCTGGAATATGTATGAGCCACAAGGTAACTGGAAAGAAAAAAATAAAAAAAGTTAGAAGAAATGAAGGGGAAAAACCTTATATGGGGTTTATAAAACAGAAGCTTGATATCTACAACGAGTTCAAAAGAGGAAGGAGGAGGATGTCATAGGTCAAATACATAAATACCAGCTTCTTCTGGAATAGTAAGTAAGCTTTCAAATTAAGCCTTAATTGGTTCTTCTTTTCTTTGTTTTCTTCTTTTTCTTCGGCAAAAATGAATAAATGGTGGAGATCACAGTAAAGCAGTCACTGACCTCGAATGTTATATAGCTAAGTGATGCTGTGGGTTTTAGGTTTCAAAGTCAACTCTTGCTCTATTTGATGCCTCGTGCATGTTGGAGGATCACCCTGCCGGCCTAGCAGAAAGAAGCAAATTCAAGGAAAGTAGTACAAAATTACAATAATGATGTAAAAAACAATTGTGATCTACATCTACAATTTATATAATAATATAATACATATATAGTATATATCATAGTGCAACCAACGTGGTTGGATTGGTCCCATAAGAAACAAAAGCGAACTTCGAAAGGACCAAACTCCCAAGATTCAAGGCACAAATATTTGTCTTTGTGAGTGCACGCTGCTCATCTATTCTATTATTAATCTCATAAATGTAAGGTGCATCGAATTGCAACATTTTCGAGTCTTCCGTGAACTTGGGATTTCTTTTTTATTATTTATTTATTTATTTTATTGTTTATTTACGATAACACCATCCTCTATTTAAGACTCATCTTAAAGGAAGAAAATACATAACATGCCTTTAATATGAAAATATTTAGTTGTTACAAATAAGTCAAGGGACTGAACTCGATGTCCATCTTTTACTAAGACATTGTACACAGACATAAACAAGACACATACTTTCAAAAGACTCAAGGTGAAAAAAATTTACTGTGGCTGCAGGCTGGTCATCAAATAGTATTATTGCCTATCATCCTTCTCTTAACTAGCTAGTACCTGGAAGAATTTGGCAAGGTCTCTACAGCAAGTAACACTATATTCTAAATTTATTGTTCACCCGATTTATCCTCTTGAAGGGCTCTGGATTCTGACAACCAGGAGATGGTGCACAACCTTCATGTATTAGAGCTTGTATGAATCATGGCCTTAGAGTACCCGGAAAAAGACATTTTCACCTGATAAGAAAAATTGGAAACTGTTAAATGGATGAGGATTCTCCCAAATCTTTGTTATATTGGACCATATAACATGATCTACTTTTAAAGCCAACCTTAACAATTGTTGCAAAGATATGCTTAAATATCTATAATTTAAAAATGAATAATAGATTGAGTAAAGAAAATGAATAATAGATATATGCTTAGTTCTTAAGAATTTTTGTTATGTTTCAAATTTTTAGAATGTTGTTTAAATAACGATAAGAATATTGTTCTTATTATTTCAATTTAAGTTGTTATTAGTTTGATTTTAAGATTAGTATAATGTTAGATTTGAATTTTGTGTTACATAATAAGCTTCTCTACATAACATATCTCCTCTTCTTTCTTTAAGATTTATTTGAGTGCATAATTTTAATCAGGCTCTTGATTTCAAGAAGGGGAAGCTGAAGCCATTTTACGAGAATTAGTACGTAAACAAAATTTGCGTCGAGGACAAAATACCTTAGTGGTTCAGTTTCAAATTAGAGTGTTGACCTTGATACTAACTGATTCAGGAAATGAGTGAGTTATCCCTTATAGCTTTTATTTATTTGTTTGTTTGTGTATAGTTTTGGGGGGAGATTATTTTTGTATGATATACTTGGATGAAGGTTGTCATATGGATAACTTTGGTGTAGGTCTCCATCCTTGACTACTAGCAATGGAAATAATTCATGGTTGAAACCTTTGGAGGATTTAATTACTGAATCTGATATTCTAAAATATTTTCCTTTGGATTGGCTTCAAGAAGGCATTAGTGGATATTACAATTTGGATTTATCTAAAAAGCTTACACTGCTGAATTTTCTTTGTGATGAAGCTTTAGGGACTGAGTGAGTATTTCTCCAATTAGAAAATAGTTTTATTGTGTATATTGCTGTTGTTTTATTGTTTTCATTTCATCTCTTTATCCATCTTTTTCTTTTCTTTTCTCTGTTCTCTTCATAATCTTGTTTAAAGTGGTTGGAAACTTGCTTAATATGTCCAGCAAACTGAGGAGTTGTATTGAAGATCAAAATTCAAGACACGTAGAAGAAGTGAAAGAAGCCAAATCCAAGATTGCTGCAGCTAAGGAAAAGATAACAGCAAACAAAGCTGTTATGTTCTTTGTTGGTTTTTCCATGCTGTTACACTGTGTTCATAATTTTGTGTGCATGCTATCTACAGGAAAAAAGGTCTTAGGCAGAAGTTGCAGAATGAGATGCTTAAAGCTGTTATGTCAAATGCGGCTCCCCTTCCAATGGAGAAGCATGATGCTCTTCTTAAAAAGATGAAAAGTGAAGTGGCTCAAGCTCATGCTGAGGTGCTCGAGTTAAAGGGCACAATTCCAAAAGGTATGTTACGATGTTTGAGTTATGCATCATTTATGTTATCATGTCTAAAGTTCTTCAATCTCATTCCATGAGTCAGAATATTTAGCTGATGGTACAAAATTCTACAATTCGAAAGACTATCCAACTTGCAAACAAGTAATAATTAACACAGGAAAATGAAAACAAAATATTTTTTTTTAATGATTACGCTAGCATGAAAAAGAACTAATATATGCTTATATGACAAACATCTGCTGGTATATCATATACTTACTCTTGGTTTCTACAATAATTTTATTTGCAATATTTACTGATCTTCAATGCCATTATCATTTTATGTCTTGTTTCTTTTCTCACACGATAGTATTTACTTACGCAACAACCTGTAAAATGTTTAATTCCAGTTGGTTTAAATTCATCAATTTCTTATGAGAAATTGATTGTTTGCGGCATGAGCACTTATTTTTCATAACATTCAGACTAGGACTTGGTTTTGCAAATAAATAAATGCTCTTAATGAGGCCAAAATAGAAAGTTTGAGTACATATGGTTACTTTCTATCGTGTAAGAATTTACTGTTTCTGCTATTGTAACAGTTGACATTTGTTCTTCTAATATTACAGGGAAACATAGTTCTGATGCTATGAGATTCAAGCTAGAGTTTTTGGACAACAATGGTCAGGTGTTTTGGAAGTTAAAAAGTTATAATGGTGAATGTGCTGTTCTGTTGCAAGGTAATTCTCAAAATGCATTGGCTTAATTTTTTTGAATGATGATACCATTGTGATTTGGGCTCTAGCAAGTTTTCTAAAAGAAAGCAATATGCAGATATCAAAATACAGGATGAAACTGCTACTGCACCTGATGAAAAATGGTTTGTTTATGGTCTTGAGAAGAAGGATGAGGTTGATAAGTAGATTTCCTCAACGTGAGTTCTTTTATTAAAGTTGAAGTGGATTGTTCTTACTTAGGGTTATGGATATGATACTTGATATTGGAGAGTTTGCATTCTTTATATTTGTCAAGAACTTGATGGTAAATGGTTACCAAAACTAGCTTCAGTGAATGTGTTGAATATGTTGTTGAGAGAACAGTGATCACCCATTATATGCTCGAACATGCAAAGATTGGGACATATAATGAAACATACATATTATAATGATAATTATTTTAGCTATTGATTAAGAAATATAGTGAAATATGAAAATGGATTCTAAAAAATCATCTAACTTGATACTTTAATGAGGAGGGACCAAGTTATTCCAAGAGTAACTTCTTATAATTACTTTCCACGCCCACCCTTAGTTTTCTTTAAATCTAATGGTCAGAACACCTCACGCAACAAAATTTCCGGTGTTCTCCAATTTTCGTTCTAAATCTTCCTTTCCCGTTCTAAATCACTTCATATTCTCAGCTCCTCTTCCTTACCTTTCATGACTTCTAAAACACATCTGCAGCCTGTGTTGTTCTGTTGACACTTCGTTGTAAAATATTTTGTCTTGTTGTCTGTGTCTTTACTCATGGTTTCCTTCACCCAGTTCCAAAACATCATCTTACCGTTCATCTCTTTGCTTGTGTGTTCCCATTTCTACTTTTGAAACATTTGGTGTGCATTCAGTTTTGATAATGAGATTTAATCCATACTGATATGCAATCCATTTGGTGTACATTTAGTTTTAATTTTAGGCATACACAAGCTTAATTGGTCTCGTTTGGTGTACTGATATGCAATCCATACTAATTTATTCTAATTCAAACTTAAATTTTGTTTTAGTTCTCAGTAATCAAATCTGATTTGGTATGCTTATAAGAAAAGGTTTATAAGTATTTACTACTATAGTTCGGTCAATTGTGATAGCTTACTGGTGAAGGGGAGCTATCAATGTGCAACACGATCTAAGAGTTATCAATTCAAAAGTGGGAGCTATCATGTACTGTGACGGGGATTTACCAAGCAATGGTAACAAAAAAGAACAGAGTTCTAAGAAATGCATAGAAGTAGTTTATCACCAATTTCTTATAGAACAGAGTTCTCCTTGGATTTCGGAGACGATGTTCATGTCTTCAGTTAAGTTATTGCTTTCCAAGGCAGATTCTTGAACTTCCATCCTCAAGAATTTCTCTAAACTTTCAATAACAACTTGCTCATATTCATGTTGATCTTCCTTCCCTACAACTTTGTAACCATACTTGGCAACAAACGAAACACAGTAATCTTTTATGCAAACTCTTCGATATAGAAACCTTTCTTTTTGAGGAACCACTAGGACATACACTTATTTAATGCAGACAAAAACTATGGTAGAGTGAATAGCTGGAAGGCTCAATAAGAACTACGCAAAAATAGAAGGAATGCCCTGAACAATATTATTATACTGCATTTTCATTCCCAACTCTCTTACTGTTCCAAGATTGGAGCCAAGATCATACATAAAGTCCTATAAAATCTTCTCCCTAACTTCACTTCTGTGCTTTTTAATACACTACCATAGTTTCATGTGTACATGACTAAGAGGAAAAAGGTAGCAAAGGAAAATGGAAGTCAGCCACACACACCCTAATACTTGTGTTGGGGAAGAATACTACAAATATTTTACATAAGTTTCACAACATTGTCAAGTTACATTCATGAACATCAAACATAGATCACAAATCTATAATATAAAATTAGGTGAAATCCTTATTTAGTCATTCATTCCATACTATTCTGTTAGTTAGCTTCCAATTGTCACCCTAAAGCTGAAAAAGTAAAAGAAAAAAGAATACTCCTAGAAATGGAAATGGAGGACTTTTTACCATATACATTTGCAATATCAATGGTATTTCAAAATATTGAAAAGAGAACTATGCACATGACCATAAAAAACTAGTTTATTACAAGGATGTAGATTGAACCCATGAATTTTCTTGAGGTGTGAATTATCTTAAGCCTGGGAAAGAATCCCAAAGTCATAGGTTTCTTTATGTATGAATATGTAGCAGATATCATTGCTTGGCTGCCTATCATAGCAACAAGTGTCATAAATTTCTGTTCAGTTAATCTCCTAATGTTAGTGTATTCCCAATTTGGTCCAATTCTCTCCATCTAATTTAATTGTTATGGATCTACAGTTCCCCTCATCTTAAATTCAAAGAAGTTTCCAGTACAATTTCTTAATATTATAAGGAGGACCTTTGTCAGTGATATTTTAGAACAGATGTGCCCTATTTTAACGAACCAGTGAAGCCATGAATGTGAGGTTCTTTGCCAGCACGTTTCAGATGAGGAAGAGACATACAGGAATAGTATGCAAACAAGTAAAGCCTAGGTGAAGGAAGCCACCAGCTAAAACACGAATGAGCAAAGACACGAACTGGAAGACAAGATATTTTAGAATAAAGTGTCAATGGAACAGGACAGGTTGCAAATGTGTTTTAGAACTGGAAATCAAGATGAACAAGTTTCAGTTTTAGAATGAAAATTGGGGAAGACTGAAAATTGTGTCATGTGAAGTGTGATTAAAACTTGCTGCTCACCGTTAAATTTAAAGAAAACCAATGGTTAGGATGGAGAGTAATTATAAAAAGTTGCTTTTGAAGTAACTCGATCACTTCTCTACTTTAAGATATAATAATGACATGATAATATGTGATATTATTTAGATTTTTTAAGAACCTTAATATACTCTTTAATGCCCTATATGTATGTTACTTTTTAGTACATTACATTTATCGACAATGTTGCTTTGCAGCCACAGCTACACAATTGCATGTGTGGCTATGCAAGCACAAGGGTAGGGGAAGGGAACATGTGGCTAAACATATGTGAATACAATAGTTATGTTAATGGGTTGGAGTTATCTACACTATAATTGATGCTCAACAAGTGCAATGAATTAAGTATTTCTTTTCTACCTTGGTTGCAGGGCAAAAAGACTTAAAGGTCACAAGGTTTCTTACATGCTTTTGCAGTGAAGCAAATATGTAGGATGTTTCTGGTTAGTATTGCCATCTTTGATCAGGAATTTACAATTGTGACATCTATTATTGCTTCAATATATCTAACTTGCAGGAGGTAGTGTTAATTGTTCATAATAACATAAATGTTAGCAAACACACTCATGGTTAGGTAAATTGCATATGGGACTTCTCACTAATAATGTTGTGATATTCAGTGAGACTCTTGTAAATTTATCTAACAATAGTGTGCTAAAAATAATGTGTTGCTAACATTCATTTTATTTGTTCTGGACTCGGATATGATTAACATGGAAAGGTTTTTTCTTGTTTTTGCAGGTTTTGGTGGGAATCTTATTCTCTCCGGTTTTTGAGTGCTGTGTACAAAGGGAACTTCATTATTGTGGTCAACAATCTACATATGGGAAAATTCTGAAGTTGCTGATGATGTTAGAACATAGAAACAAATATTGATTCCCTGTATCTTATTTAGGTTTCTAGATTCAATGTTTAGCTTCTTTTTTATGATAGAACTTAAGTAGTCATTAGGTTTCATTGTAATTACTATTCATAGTGTAATTTTTCTTGTTTGAATAGTTATGATGTGGATTGACACATCCAATTGGAAAAGTGATGTCTTCTCGATATTCTGAAGTAGTTCAATTTAATTCTTGACATTCTAAGACTAAAAGTCTCACATCTTTGCCTGTTTCACAATTCAAAAACTTAGGCAAATATTTGAAGTATTTACATTTTTATGCAACATTTATTATTATTATTATTATTATTATTATTATTTGTATAATCCATTATTAGAAATACGCAGGGATGCTAACCTAGTGGTATTTATAAAAGTTATTCATAATAAGTGGTTTATTTATTTATTTATCAAAAGGGTGAATTTGTGTATAATTTACAAATTTTAAAGGTATGAGTGTGGACATCAATATTATATAAAATTCATGTAATATATTTATTGTATTTATAATAAGATTATAAGTTTTTTTAATATTATTTTTTTTAATTAAGTTAAAAGAATTTTATTTGTTTTAATGTTGGAATATTTTTTAATTAAGTTATGTATTTTAATTTTAATAATGATTCCTTTTTTTTTTTTAAAAAATTAATTTTTCTAATATTAGTATTTTTCTTGTCTAGTGTCAGGGACTAAGAGTGTCTCTGCCTCTCAACCCATTAAATTAGAGATTAATCTCGCATGCGGTGCGTGGTTGTTGTTGGCTGAAGAGAATTTTGCATACGAAGGGAATCGAATACGAATTCTTCTGCTAAATAGATGGTTTTCCCACATGTGAACGCAGCGGAGCCTTACACCACTACGTCAATACTATATATTCTAATATTAGTATTATAATAACATTCATGTTTTATTAGTTTAATAATAATGAGATATTACCGTCAAAAAAAAAATAATAATGAGATATTGTCAAAAAATAATAATGATGAGATATTGTACTTATCAAGTTTATTAAAATAAGGATGACGATTCCGTCTTTAGATATATAGTTAACTAAAACGTAAAGATACTCTTGCAAAAGATATGCATCTAGATGAGTATTTTTTTTATTAAATGTAAATTTGGAGTTAGATGTTATAATATTTTTTTTATTAAAATCTTTTCTATTATCATCCCCCAACATATTAAATTTGAGCAATGATTCCACCATTAATAGTTTTAGATCTTAATCTTACCATAATAAAATCTAGAGCAAATTATAGTGACACTCCTCAATTTTATTTTAATTACACATGCATCTCCTTTTTTTTTACCCTACAGAAAATTTCCTAACTTTTACTATTTATTACACTGACACTCCCTAATTCCTTAAATCGTTAGTTCCGTTAATTCCAACAGATCATGTGCCCAGCACATGTCTTTTAATGAATTATTTTTGTCTAAAATGCCCTTGCCTTTTTTGTGGGTACTCATCTAAATTTGAAGAAAAAAAATTGCAGCAAGAACAAAATCTGAAGCTAGTAATAAATCACCATAAACCTGCAATCTATGATAACCCAATGACGTTGCTGTGAATGTATGGTGCATATATCAATCCTCACCAAGCAATCAAGGAGGCATTAGCTTTTCTACACATGTTTATGGTTCCCATTTTCATTTTGTTGTACGTTGAATCTAATATTAGGAGTTTTTTACTTTGTGAAATTTTTTGAACAATAATTAGAATAGGAATGCCAGAGCATGAATCACCACCAATGTAAACTTCATTTGACAAAAAAATTGAATGATCAAACATCTAAGCCAACATCTCAGGGTCGTGCTACTCTTATAAGACAGTGAACAATCCCTTTGCAGCGTGCCCACCAAGTGTTTGAGAAGATCACAGTGATAGATCCCCGAAACCCAAATTCACGCAGCGTGCCCACCAAGCCTGATTTGAAGGTTTATTTTAGTACAAAATCTTGGAGGAAGCCGAATGGGAAGAATGGAAGTAGGGTTGGGAGAGAGAAAGCAGCAGGACATTTTAGTCATTCAACCTTAAATTAAAAACACCTCTTAACGCTGTGAAGAGAAGGGGTGCCAAAGTAATGTTAAAAAAGGGAGGGGGTGTATGTGTAATTAGAGTAAAATTGAGAGGGTGTAACTGTAATTAATCTAAAATCTATGTTGGTGACTTTGATTAGTGTCAAAATAAAAAATAAAATCTAAATGGAAAGAAAAATGCAAAAATTCAATATAATTTGTTTTCAAAAAGCAGTCTTTTACATTTAATTTAATGTTCGATCAACATAAAATGAGGTGCTTTCTTTAACGAAACTTGTCATCTCCATGATAATGTTTCTAAAATATAAAATGTCATAATAATATTTTTTTACAATTTTATATAAAATTAGTTGAATTTAACGATCATATTTAATCAGTAAACAAATAATTAATATTTTATAACTTAAAAAATGAACAATTTATAATGATGCAAAAATTTAAATTATTATAATTTGTTTATTATTTAAATACTTTTATTTAATATTTATCTCATACATTACCTGCAAAGCGTCTATCAAGCCAATATATCAAACTTTAGGCTAAATGGTTGATTACATTTTTTAGATAATCTTTTTTAACTATGAATTCATTTGATAAAAAATAAGATAAGGAGAAAAAAGTATTAATGCCATTAATCCTGCAAACATTTTATACTAAACTTATTTTTTCTTTCTATTTTTACATAATTTTGGGGTACAAACTGTCCTTTGTTGTAAAGAAAAGGAGGATAGGATCTCTTCTGGTCTAGGGTTGAAGGGATCCTAATTGAGGTTGGATGAAAAAGAGGGGATGATCATCTCTCTCTATTTATATTAAATTATCTTTTTTTTGTTTTTTTTTTATTTAGTTAGTTCAGTTTGACTCCTTTATTTTTAAAAAGTTTAATTAGGTTCTTTTATTTTTAAAAGGTTCAATTAGGGTTTTTATTTTTTAAAAAGTGTTCAAATTGATTATATTTTTCTTTTCTCACCTTCGAACATTTTAAAAAATGAGACCAAAATTTGATTTTAAACAGGACTTGAACTCATTTTAAAAAATATTGGACCTAATTAAAAATTTTAAAAATAAAAAATGTAATTGAAAATTTTAAAAATAAAGGGACAAATTAGAACCTAAAATAAATTCAGAAAAAAAACTAATTCAACCTTTTATCTATTGATGGCTTAATTATTAATTTGATCCCTAAATTATTTAAAATGACTCAATTTGGTCCATAAATTTCCAAACATTTCAATAAAGTCATCTAATTTTTAAGAATGTCTCAGTTACGACCTTTCCATCTAATTAAAACTGACACCGTTAGAATGTGAATTCTAAACGTTTTCATTGACAAAAGTGGCAGTTTATAGCCACTACTCATTTATTATTATTTAAAAAAAACGGTTTTCCCTTTCTTCTTCGCACCTTCGTCCACCACCATAGTACCTTAATGTTAGAACAACAACACAACCCAACAACAACACCAACCAAAAACAACTTGTTCCTAAACCCTAAGATTGAAATCAAAGCCACAACAATCACACTGCACAAGAGTGAGATTACCACAATGAGGAGGAGGAGGAGGTGGCATTCGGTTCGTGAAGCTTCCACTCTCTCCTCGCCAATGATGAAGTCGCCCATACCACCGGAGTAGGGGCGGCAGGAGAAGCCTCTACTGCATCCTCGGTGCTGTGAAAAATAATAAAGAGTCCAGTTTTATAGAAGAGCGCCTAGATCTATGCAGAGAATGCGATCTACAAGCCCGCCTCGAAACCGTTGGTGGGTTCTTCCTCTTTGCGGATGCCAAAGGTGAGGCATTTTTAGATGTAGATATTCCCCTACAACCACAATAGCCAATAGGTTCATCCCATCAAACACCAATCAAAGCTTCATTAGCATCACATACCTCATTCATCATACACGTGGGTCAACAAACATTCACCACCAAACTTTGTGTCTCAGTTTTAAATTAGCTTTTTTTATTTTAGTTTTTTAATTTTAAAATAACAATAAATATAGTGACGGTTAAAAACCATCACTTTTGTAAATAAAAACCGCCATAATTCACATCCTAACTGCGTCAGTCTTAATTGGACGGAAAGGAAATTAGAGGATCTGATTGAAGCGTTTGAAAATTTAGGGACTAAATTGAGTCATTTAAAATAATTTAGGGACCAAATTAATAATTAATCCATCTATTGGTAAGATCATTTGAAAGATAACGAGGACACCACTCCAAATTTTGGTGGTTGAGGAGCAACTCCCTCATTTCCTCTTACTCTGTGTTTTCGTTTCTGTTTCCGTTCCGTTCCGTTGTGTGCTGCAATGCCAGGTGGAGCCACCGTCTGCTCTGGTCACCAGTTTCTCTACATTCTTCTGAATTCAACTCGGTCACGACTCTTTTTGGTTTGTTCCTCACTCCAACCTGATTTTTTTTTCTTTCTCTTATCTCAACCAATGAACCGGACCAGACTAGCCTACTTTTACGATGGGTTAATTTTAGAAGAACTTATTTTCGGTTTATTGCCCAAAGATGATATAAACATTTGTGTTAGTCTTTAAAGGAATTTATAAAATAGGTTGTGACATGTCCATCAATTATTTAAATCTGTTCACAATATCTTAGAATTGGGTTTGAATCTAACTCAGACGAATTCTACCGTGCACAAATTTGATAGGTCTTGTATCATGCACAAGTTTTTTAAACCGTTGGATATAACAATAGAATAGTCAAGGATGGAGATCTTGAGGTTGTACCATGTACATAAAGCATGGGATAACAGGTATTTTTTTTAATTGATAATTTTTATTGGCAAAGCTCTCTCCCTCTCTCTCTTTCAATTTCTCTATCTTCTTTTCAGATCCACTCCACCGCAGGCCCTTCCTCTGCACTATGCTCCTCCTCCTCGACACTGCCACCCGAAAATTTCACCACCACGCCTATGACCTCCCCTCCGTCACCACCAACTACGCCCTCTACCCTCCATGGTGGTTTCCGTTCGGGGAGGAGTGAGAGTAAACGAGGAGGACACCGTTTTTGAATTGGAAGATCTTCTCCTTGCAGCAGTCACATATCTGGTCACGGTGGTTGCACTAGTGGCAGTGTAAGCAAGTGATAGGAAACGAAGAAGAAAAGGGAGAGAGATAGAATAGGTTGCTGCTGCACACGGCGACCGGAAAACGCCGCGGCAGTCATGGAGTTTTTCGGCGACTGATGTTTTCCTTTTTTTTTTTTTGTGTTTTTTGTATCTCTATTTCTTCTCTCTTTGTTTGCACACTGTTGTGGTGATTTTGTTTTCTTTAGCAGAAGAATACTGTGGTTGCAATGAGGATGAGTTGATTTTTTTTTTTTGTTACATATGCAAAGCTATAAAAAAAAGTTAACGCAAAACATAAACATGCTGCGAGGAACCTCAGCCACCAAGGCACCACAAAATGCCACAAGCCAACCGGAAATGGAACACGGCAACACACCAACGTTTCTCTCTCTTGCTTTTTTTCAGAATGGCAGACAAGCTCAGTCACTTTTTGACCACATAATTAAAGATACATCATTTTTAATTATTAAATGCATGTGGGTGTTATTGAAATAATAAAAAAAAATTATCATTAGCAGCCTTACCCCCACGGTAAGGCCTTGCATCAAGTCCATCTATATTTTTAACCACGAATTGCACGGCCTAAAATAATTTGTGCATGGTACCGGACCTAATAAACTTATGCACGGTAGAACTCGTCTCTAACTCAACCCTAAAGCACCCCTTACACTGATGACTTGACTGAATATATTGAATGTGAACTTTGTAAGATTGAACATCTGTGGGTGATTCGATAACAGTCACTACAGGAGCTGCCACAGCAAACCAAATAGATGGTTGAATAGCGGTCGTATCCGCATTATAGTGGTGTTGAGTGTTTATTCCAAAAAAGCCCTCTAAATAGAGACATTGTTTTTTTATTGGGGGGTGGGGGGGGGGGGGGGGGGGGGGGGGGATTTTTTGGATTTCAAATTCCAAAAGTGAAGTCTACAACGATAATAGGAGAAACATTGTTGTTATACTTGTATGTTTTGTTTAAGACATCCATGGCTTTTTCATTGTTAGTTGTGAATGTCATTAATTTTTAGTAATTTTTATCATTTTTGAGAATTTATATATACATTATGTAAATTATATGAAAAATTCAAAATAGCATTGCTACAACGTTTTTGGGGTCGGCTGCTACGGATTTAAAACATTGGACTTAACTCAATCCAAATGTGAGAATTGCTCTCCTCTTATATACACTATTTTGACCATATTACTAATAAATGTGAGATCTCCAACACGACATTTATTGCTATTTTTTTCTCCATATAATCCATTATTAGAAATATGTAGCGATGATATTCAGACTTAAACCTAATGGGCAATGTATTAATTTATCTATAAAAAAGGTTTGAGTATGTGTATGAATAATTACTTACAAATTTTAAACATATGAATGTGGATATGTGATATATTTATTGTATTTATAACAAGAATATACGTTTTTAAATTTTTTTTTTACTTAAGTTAAAGAATTATGTTTTTATGTTGGAATTTATTTTCTGTATCCAAAAGACAAGCTTGGAATATATTTTTAATTTTTATAGTTTATATATTTTACTTTTAATAATTGTTCCTTTCTTTATTATTGATTTTTCCAGTATTATTATTATAATAACATCAATGTGTTGTTAGTTTAATAGACAAGATAATGAGATAGAGAAATGCTAGCAACACACTCTTTCTAATATCTTCTCTCTGATTGGTTGAAATTTATCGAAAACCATTAATTTTGGTAGGTCCCACATCTCATTTAATGATTCTCTCTTGATTTATATGTGAAACCCACTAAAATTAGTGATTTCCAACAAATTTCAACGAATCACAGAGAGAGTATCAAAAAGAGAGTGTCAAAGAAAGTATCGCTAGCATTCCTCTAATGAGATATTGTATCCATCAGATTTATTAAAATAAGGATAATGGGCATGACTTTAGATTTATAGATAGCTACTGAGTAAAGTTTAGGGTACCAAAGTTAGTGTCCATATAAATTAGTATTCTTTTTAAATGTAAATATGTTAGAAGTTATAATATAATATTAAAATCTTTTCTATCGTCATCCCTAAAAATGTCATTTGAGCAATGATTCTTCCAATAGTAGTCATAGATCGATTATCTTAATCTTGCTATAATAAAGTCTATGCTGGTGACTTTGATTACTGTCAAAATTAAAAGTAAAACTAAAGGGAAAGAAAATACAAAAAATTCAAGATAATTTGTTTTCAATAAGCATAATCTTTTACAATTAATTTAATGTTGGATAATTAATTTAATGTTCTATATAGATAAATGAGGGGTTTTCTTTGCCCATTTTTTTTTAGTTTAATAATACTGGCAATGAGATTTAATTCTGAACCTTCATGTAAATTATGAAAACCTCCCAATATGAGTTTACTTTTAGTGGGTTTTTCTTTTTTTTTTTTGGTCATCATGACATTGGTGCGGAACATTCACCAGCTTTGATGACTAATCTCCGCTCGGGAACCTGGTTGACCACCTTTAGTGAGATCTTCCTTCCCAACCACGTTTTTTTCATCCACAAAGCTCGAACTCGAGACCTTACTTAAGACCTTGCTTAAGGAGACCAAGCCCGACTAAGCCCAGTACCTCGGAAGTCAGACCAACGACTTGTTGGTTAGTGGGTTTTTCTTTAACGAAACTCAAGCTCCATGATAATGTTTTTAAAATATGAAACTCATAATTTTGTTTTCAACTTTATGTAAAAGACTTAATTATGTTTTTAGTCCCTCAAATTAGGGATCTATCTTTTTTAGTCTCCCAAATAAAAATTTGTAACTTTTAGTCTTTTAAAGTAAAAAAAATGTTCTTTTTAGTTTCTCCTCTCAAATAAAAGTTTGTATTTTTTAGTCCTTCAAATTCTAGTAGAAGGATTTAAACAAACAATTTTCGAATTTGAGATATTAGAAAATATAAATTTTTATTTGGAGGACTAAAAAAACAAACCCCCTAATTTGAGAGACTAAAAATATAATTAAGCTTAAATAAAATTAGTTGAATTTAACTATCATATTTAACTGTTAACCAAATTAATATTTATTTGAGATATTATATTCTTACAACGCTTTTTTACAACAAAATGTACAACAAATGTCATGTAAGCTAAAAATAAATTTTAATGAAAATAAAAACAATAACTTGTTTGTTCTGTTGTTATCCCACCTCCAGTTTGCGCTCTCCCCGCTTCAAGGCTTCTTCTTTCTTTCACAAGTTTTTATTAAACATTATTAATCAGGATGTTGGTGAGGTTAATCAGGATGTTTTTCATGTTGTTCAGGTTAATCAGGATGTTTTTTTTTGTTTTCCTAACCTTGGTTATTCAATAAGGATGGCTTTTAATCTCATAAATGTAAGGTGCATCAAATTGCAACATTTTCGAGTTTAAGACTCGTCTTAAAGGAAGAAAATACATAACATGCATTTAATATGAAAATATTTAGTTGTAACAGTTAAGTCAAGGGACTGAACTCAAATATTTAGTTACTAAGACATTGTACAGAGACTTAAACAGGACACATACTTTCAAAAGACTGAAGGTGAAAAAAATTGACTTGTGGCTGCAGGCTGGTCATCAAATAGAATTATTGCCTATCATCCTTCTCTTAACCAGCTAGTACCTGGAAGAATTTGGCAAGGGTACTACAGCAAGTGACACCATATTATAAATTTATTGTTCACCTGATTGATCCTCTTGACAAGCTTTGGACACTGACAACCAGGAGATGCAGCACAACCTTCATGTGTTAGAGCTTGTACGAATCATGGCCTTAGAGTACCCGGAAAAAGACATTTTCACCTGATAAGAAAAATTGGAAACTGTTAAATGGATGAGGATTCTCCCAAATCTTTATTATATTGGACCATATAACATGATCCACTTTTATAGCCAACCTTAACAATTGTTGAAAATATATGCTTCAATATCTATAATTTAAAAATGAATAATAGATTGAGTAAAAAACATGAATAATAGATATATGCTTAGTTCTTAAGAATTTTGTTATGTTTCAAATTTTTAGAATGCTGTTTAAATAATGATAAGAATATTGTTCTTATTATTTCGATTTGAGTTGTTATTAGTTTGATTTTAAGATTAGTAATAAGCTTCTCTACATAACATATCTCCTCTTCTTTCTTTAAAAATATTTTGCTACAAAAAAAACAACAGCAAAAATAACAAAATCATAAGATGAACAAATAAATCAACATCGTATAGAAATGAAATATACTTTTATATACAAAAGATTATATTACTTTAGTTGTTTGTTTAAGAACTTAGTAGGTTCATATGACAACTTTAAATTATGAGAACTCACATTAATAACTTGAATGTTCTAACCAATTAAGTTCTTATAATATGAAATAATACAAATTCTTCTAAATCAAATATTTGGTTGAAAACTGCAGGAAGGAAATACCTATGAAATAAGACAAATTCTTCTAAATCAAATATTTGGTTGAAAACTGCAGGAAGGAAATACCTGGATGATACAAAGCACAGTCCAATTCAATTTGTTTAATGAAATTGAGACATTGAGTCACATTTGTTGAATGAAACTCTTATATGCCGAGGTGCTTATTGGGCTGACCCCAAATCCTTTTAAGATCACTTGCTGCAGTTTAGAAACCTGGTTCTGTCCCTTCATTGTAACCTGGATTTTAAACCTTGTTTGATTTTTGGCTCTGCTATTTAAGAAGCCAGAACATCTTTGGTCGTACATCACACACACTTTATCTGATTCAATCACGTGATCCCAAGAATTTATGCCCATTCTGACCTTTTCACCTTCACCGGCCTCAACATCACTTATAGCGATGTTAGCTTCATGCACTTGAACCACTAGGTCCCCGCACTTGCCAAGGACGAAGCAGAAAATGAAGCCCCAATGAGGGGAAGGTGGAGCAGAAGAGAGATCAATAATTATATAATCCTTTGTTGTCTTATACTCTAACCACTCTGGAACACTGCTTCCTGGATACCTGTAAACAGCTTGATAAGAACGAAACTTAACATAATCATTGTAATTTTCAACATGATTCTGGCTTGGTGCAGATAGGTGTTGGTATGCAAATTTCATCACATTTATTTGTGCATTCAATCCAATAGCAACTAGAGAATGTTCATCCAAGTTCAAGCAATTGTAGAAGTGAACCAGTTTCCTGTTTTCCTTCAATTGTACAACTGCTGTTGAAGGGAATGATGCAGTCTTCAATGATTTGCAGTCCATAACATATAGAGTTTGAAGGGATGGGGAAAGCTCTGGTATTGCTTGAAGCTTCTCGCAATTGCTTACATGTAGATGTAACAACTGCGTAAGATTGTTGATCGATGAAGGTAACCTCTCAATGTCATTATATGATACATCTAGTAATTCAAGCTTGCTTTGATATCCAAATGATGAGGGAAGTGCTTTGACCTTTGTATATCTTAATCTGAGTTCTTTCATATTCTCTGATATCAGTGAGAATTCTGTAAGATTGTTGCAAAGACCAAGAGTTAGATAACTGAGGCTGCATAAATGGGAGTCACTTCCGAGTTTGGTAAGGGAGCTGCAGGCCCAAAGGTCCAATTTCTTAAGTTTGGCCAAAGAGAAAATAGATGGATGCACACTAGTCAACATAGAACAATGGTCGAGAAGCAGTACTTCAAGGTTTATGGCTTTTGATAAATCTGGCAGCTCCTTTAACATCTGGGAGAAACCGAGGTCGAGTTCTTTTAAATTCACCACATTCTGTAATAAAATGAAACAAAATGAAGTCATCACACGAGCTAAATTAGTTAACTTTGTATTCATTGAACTAACAGCAAATTATAACTGTGTGACATGTATATTTACCTTCACTCCATTCCAAAGTTTTTCCAATTTGCTGTCTCGCAATTTCAATATTACAAGTTTTTCTGCAGAAAAATTCTCTGGCAAGGATTTTAGAGGATACCCATCCCAACAAAGAAATCTTAGTTCAGTTGCCAAAAATTGAAGCCTTTCAGCAGCAAGAATTAGTTGATAGCAATCATGATTATCATTCTCAGAAATTTCCAGAAATTTTAGTTTGCTCATCTTAGCAAATATGTGAGGCATTAACTTTTGCTCCTTAATTGTTGACAAGTCAATTCGTATGCTTCTAGTGGCCTCAGTAACCTGACATCAATGTAGAAGAAAAATTTAAAACATTATCAATAACCACATTTCTCACAAGAAAAAAAATTAAAATGTAATTCAGAAGATATAACATTTAGTTAGGCTTTAACCTTGTCATTTTTCAGTGCTTCATAAATATCATCAGGATCCCACAACCGACTGCGGCTTCCAGGATCTTCAATACACTCTTGACGAACAATCTCCCAAGCCATTTCTTGTAAACTATCATGCATAGATATAGTGTTATCCTCACAGAATGTTATAAGAGCTTTCTGTTCCATCCTTCTTAACTCAAAAGCCACTGAATTATCACTGTCATTATCTTTCAATAAAGATTTTAGATCGCCCACATTTACCCGTTCATGTATTCTAAGAAAGAAACATGCCAGATCTAGAAAATTATGTTTCTCTTTGTGATCTAGACTATCATAACTTAGTTTCATTACATCATGAACTTCTGGAGGGGGCCCTTTTTTAAGCTTGCCTAGCATACTTTCCCAGTCTTTCATATCTTCTCCACGAAGAAGACCGGCCAAAACTTTGACAACTAATGGAATGCCTTGGGCATAATTGATTACCCTTCTTGATAGCTCACTGTACTCCCATTGATGATCATTTTGATTAAAGGCATTCAAATTGAAAAGTTCAAGTGCTTTGTCGGAATGGAGTTTTCCAAGTGGGTATATCTTATTGGCTTTGTTAAGCACTTTCTTATCTCTAGTTGTCACAATTATTCTACTACCTGATCCAAAATTATCAAGAGTTCCTAGTAATTTTTCTAGGTGATCTAAATCATATACATCATCAAGAACAATAAAAACCTTCATGCAACTAGTTCTCCTAACAATATCTTCAGGCAAAGAATTTGGTGTGAAAATTTTCACTTCACATCCTAATAGTTCAGAAAAAATATTTTTTTTCAAAGAAATTATTCCATGTTTCTTTGATTCTTCTCTTTCATGGGCTAAAAAATAACAACTTTCGTATTCAGCCTGTAATTTATTAAATATTTCTTCTGCAAGGGTTGTCTTGCCGATACCGCCCATACCCCAAATTCCAATAAGACGGACGTCTTTTGGCTCTTCTCTAATCCATGATTCTATAGTTGCAATTCTTTCATCAATTCCAACAAGTCTTTTTGACTTAACTGGAGGTTTTGCCAACCTCTTTAGCACAAGATTGACAATATCTTTAACCAACTCAGCCTCGTTTCTGTTTGACACACATAAAGAGAGAAAGTGTTGTTAAAATCAATGTTGTAAGTATTAACTCAACTATTTGGAAGTTTGTTGAGGGGAGGAGGGGGTGTGTTCAACATGCATGATGGAAAATTTCTAAAAAAATATAATTTAGACATTTCATATATTTAAATGTATTACCTGTTGTAATTTAATTAAACACTAAATTCAATAGACCAGCAAAGTATATATGGTTGATTGGTCCCATCAAAATTCTAGCATAGCAGTTGGCTAAAATTATATATACGGATGTAATAAACAATATGCATATATTCTCTAAAACAAACAAACAATAAGCATATTTTCTGCTGAAAACAATTTGAAAAATAAGGGTTACGTCTATTTGCAATTTAACCAACCACGTTGTGATAATTTGCATGTAACTACATAATAGATTGTAAATATTGAACATTTATGGGGAAACAAGAGCTTACCGAGATTTTGATGACTCAATTCCAGATAAATTAGCAAATTTATTTAGAGCATCTCTCCAGAGTTGCACCTGGGTCTTATGTTTTCTTTCATGCTCAACAAAGGCATTGTTGTAACTCCCCAATTGATGTCGTACATTTGTGGGTTGTACATCATAGAATACAGGGATTACATTGCGTTTGTCTTCCTCTCTGCATTCAAGTATTTTCACAAGTTCTTTTAAACACCAATGAGAAGAAGCATAGTTTGGTGAGAATATGATCAACGAAATGGATGATCTTTCAATTGCTCCAGCAAGTGATGGCCATATTTCTTCACCCCTCTCAAGTTTATCATCTACAAACGCATTTATTTTATTCCTTTGAAAAGCCTCATTCAAATGGCTAAGAAACCCGTGGCGGATGTCTTTGCCCCTGAAGCTAACAAAAACATCATAATGCTTTATTTGAGGAGCTGACATGGGTTTTAATTTCCCTCTACACCCTTCAGTTTTGGAAATAACCGAGAGACAAAGAAACACAATAAAACAACTCAGAGACAAAGTGTGGAGTTGGATTGGAACAAGTGCACACTGGATCGATCTTTCTTAATTTGTCTCTACATGCCTGGAATATCTATGAGCCACAAGGTAACTGGAAAGAAAAAAAAAAGTTAGAAAAATGAAGTGGAAAAACCTTATATGGGGTTTATAAAACAGAAAACTTGATATCTACAACAAGTTGAAAAGAGAAGGAGGAGGATGTCATAGGTCAAATACATAAATACCAGCTTTTTCTGGAATAACAAGCTTTCAAATTAAGCCTTGGTTCTTCTTTTCTTTGTTTTCTTTGGTAAATAATGAACAAATGGTGGAGATCACAGTAAAGCAGTCACGGGCTTTTCTGCAAGAAAAGCCAAGAACCCATTCCAAGTATTAAAAAATAATAATTATGACAAAACAAGAGGGAAAATAACAAATTCACATCAACTATGAAATTTTGCAACTATGAAATTTTCGTGGGTGTTCATTGTGAAGAACAAGAATAAAATTAAATACAGATCCAGCAAAATAAAATAAAATAAATATTGTAAAAAATCACAAAGTCAGATCTCAATCCCTCAACAACAACAACCAGATCTAGAATTATTTTTTTTAAAAAAAAAAGGGAACTGATGAGAGATAGGGGGAGAAGGGAAGGGGAAGATCTGCGATCACCGTGACTCCAAAGTCCCTTCCTTGTTCTCCCTCTAGAGAAACTCAAACCCCACCTTGCAACCACAACACCACCATGGGAAGGGAGAGACTGAGAGGTCTTGAGTGGTGCTTTGGTAACGTTAGAAATGTTGGCGTCGCCGAGAACGGATCTAGACCATTGCCGCTTGCGTAGTGGAGAGCGGATCTGGATGTTTGTGGAGGGGGAATTTTGTGCGTGAGTGTGAGGGAGGAGAAAGGATTTGATTTGGGGAAAGTGGAGGTTGTGCGTGAATGAGTGTAGGAGAAAGAAATTGAATTTTGTGTGTGAGTGTGAGGGAGGAAAAAAGATTTGATTTGGGGAAAGTGGGTGGGTGGTACGTCAGTGTGATGGAGGAGAAAGGATTTAATTTGGGGAAGGTGGGTTGTTGTGAACACAGGAGAAAGAAATTGGAAAAAGGGGGTGGGGGAAGTGAAGTGGGGATGGTATGTGTGGAGAAAAAAAAAGATAGTATTTTTTTTTTACTTTTTGAAATTCATATCGTTAGATTTCAATTATTTTTTTTTAATTTTTTTTAAAATTTTAACTTACCGTTGGATTGGAACACTGCACATGAGACATTGTTTGTCAAGTGGCTGTGAATCTAGCTGAAACATGTAACATTTGTTACGAAAAAATTTCATTTACACGGCAAGTATACAACCATTTGTTACTATTGTATTTTATCAGTGTAGCTGTAAATTTCTTAATCAAAAAAAGTGTAGCCGTAAATCTATTAACTATTTATAAAAAGTAAGTCTATGTAGATATATGACACTGTTTCATTAACCACGTGTCAACATGTCTAAAGCTGCTCCTTCAAGTTTTTCTTTTTCTTTTTCTTTTTGCACCCCCTCTCTTTCTCTCTCACGTTCCTTCTCTCTTTCTTTCTTTTCACCATTTGCATTTCTTTCTTCTTCTTTATGTTTTTGCTTATTCTTTTTTTTATTGTTTTTTCTTTCTCTTTTTTTCCTTCTTTTTTTATTTTTTATTTTTTTCTTTCTCTTTTTTCCTTTTTTTTCTTTTATGTTTTTTTTTTCTTCTTACGTTTCTTTTATGCATTTTAACAAGTGTGTTTTTTTTCTTTTTTTTTCTTCTTACGTTTTTTTATGCTTTTTCTTTCTTTTTTTTCATTTTTTCTTTTCTTCTTCTTTTTATGTTTTTTTCTTTTTTCTTTTTTCTTTTTTTCTTTTTCTGTATTTTCCTTTTTTTATCTACATTTCTTTTTACTACCATTATATTTTTATTATACTATGCTTATAAATATTATAAAAAATTATAAATATAACAATCAATATTTATTTCTGTGTATTAATTATATTAAGATTTCTATTTTCAAAATTATGTTTATAACTGATTTACTAAATATATGTTTTACTAAATTATACACTCTTTTACTATTAAATGTCATTGTTTAAAATGATGAAATCATGTTATCAATATTTTTATAATTTATCTCCATATTTAAATTAAAAAAAATAAAATTTAAACTATTTGAATTAATCTAATCATTTTATTGTTTACCATTGATAAGAATCAAGTTCATATTTAGAAGATGTTGTATATTACATAAAAAAATACTATATAGTTAACAAATGTAAAAAAGAAAAAGTTATCTATATCTATTATATGTTAGACAAAAAAAAGTTATACACAGACGGTGTAAAATAATTTTACATTATCATCTAATCACATACCATCATGTATTATAAATTTGTTGATTTTTACAATGGCTATCTTAAAAGTCATATTAATCGTGATTTATAATTGAATGACAGTGTAAAGTTATTTTACATTGTCATTCTATGACTATTAAACTCTATATGTTATATTATATTATACATTATAGATACATATAAGAAAACTTGGTCCTTTATAAGACACATGTCACGATTTGGGAAAAACTTTTTTTTTTCTTTTTTTTTTCTTCTGTTTTTTCCTTTTTTTATCTACATTTCTTTTTACTACCATTATATTTTTATTATACCATGCTTATAAATATTATATAATATTATACAAAAATTATAAATATAACAATCAATATTTATTTTTGTGTAATTTGGGGGAAAATTTCCCATTCAAATTTCTCTCTCTTCCTCTCTAACTTTTTTCTTTTTTCATTTACTTTAGTTTTATTTTTTTTCACATTTTTTTCTTCTATTTTTTTTTTTGGAAAAACGAAACTTCTACCCAACTCCTTTCCTCTTTTTTGTCTCTCTCATTTTCTTTTTTCATTTCTTTTTCTTTTATTTTTTCACTTACACACACTTTTTTTTAATAACTACTGTCTCTCTTTTTCTCTTTCTCATATTCTATAATTTATATTAGCATAAAAAAATTATGATTTTGATGACATTATATTTATTTTTCTTAAAATATTTAATATAACAATATGCTCAATATTATATAAAAATATATTATTATTATATTAATTGAATGATAAATTTATATAATTACTTATTATTTATTAAAATTAATTGTAATTTAATTAACTCACATGTCAATATTATTTTTGCCACGTGTCAACATTTAAGAAGTTTTAGTTTTTTAAACTTTATTTTTACCTATTCCTTTCAGAACTTTCTTTTTCTTCCTTTTCAGTTTGTTCTTTTTAATTTTTTTTTCCTTTTTCTTATTATGATTTTTTTTCTACGTTTTCTTCTTCTTCTTCTTCTTCTTCTTCTTCTTTTTTTTTTTTTTTTTTTTTTTATTTTTTTTTTTTACGTTTTTTCATGTTTTCTTCTTCTTCTTTTACATTTTTTTTCCTTTTCTTTTTCTTTTTACATTTTTTATTTCTTTTATGTTTGTTCTTTTTACATTTCTTTTACAAGTATTTGACACAATTGAATATAAAGTACTCAACAATATATAATTACTTATTACAGAATAATATATTGACTTTATTTTTAATAACTTTATATATGAAATTTTTGTTGATTAATATTTATATAAAAATATTCATTTTTTGACATAAATATATGATAAATATATTCAAATTAATTTGGGAAGTATCTTTTTTATGACAAAATAGTTTTAAATTAATTACTCAATAATATTATAAATTAAATTAGTTTTAATATTTTTATAATCGAGACCAAAAGTATCATTTATAGGAGACAATCCTGTGACATCATTATAGGCAAACCATTGTGGACGTCAAAGCTTTTTTTGTGAGTATTTAACATAGTTGCATATCAAAGGCTCAGTAATATTTATTTTTACTTTGAAAACCTATAAATTCAATTTTACTTAGAAATCATTTAAAATAATTTTAAATAACTTTATAAATAAAGACTTTGTTGAATAATACTTATATTATGTGGTTAAAATTTTTATATTGAAAATTAATTTAAATCTAATTAGTTAATATTTTTATTACAAAAAAATATTTTGACTCTATGTTTAATAACTTCATATACTATAATTTTGTTGATTAATGTTTATATAACAATTTTAACTTTTTTACATAAAAATATAATACATTAAAATTAATTTGTTAAATATATTCTTATTACAAAATTGTTTTAAATTACTTACTCAATAATATCATAAATTAAATTATTTTTAATTTTTTTATGATAGAGACTACAAGTATTATTCATGGGAGATCACAAGTAATATTGATTTCAATATTTTGCATCTAATTTAATTAATTTTTATATTTTAAATTATTCAAAATACTGTTTATAAATTATAATATTATAAAATGAATAATTTTTTATTTACAAATATAGTTGTAAATTAATTGAATTATTTTATTATTTAAAATTCTAAAATTACAAAATTAATTAAATTTAACATTTTTTTTGTCATGAGTCAAAGATCATGGGTGTCTCCCAACCCATTGGGTTATAGACTAATCTCGCTCGCGGTGCATGGCTGTCGCTAGTCCAAGAAAATTTTGCATATGTAGGGAATCAAACATAGATTCTCTTGCTAAAATAAACCGCTTGCAATACCTGTTTGCCACTGGCCCAAGAGAATTTTGCACATGAAGGGAATCGAACACGAACACGGGTTCTCCCACTAAATAGATGTTTGTCCACATGTAAACGCAGCGGGTCTTACACTACTGCGCTAATCCTATGAGTTAAAATTTAACTAAAGTTAAATCCTTTTTAAATTTTTACATATAATAAATTTCTCAAATAATTATATAAATATTTTAAATTAAATAAAAAATATATGACACTATAATCAAATATATGTTTTTGCTTGAATACTTTCTCTCACTCCTCACTCCTTCTGTCATTTTGAAGAACTTAATTAGTCAATTATGTTTGTCTCAATAAAAATGTTTAATTTTATAAACAAATGTATAAATGTATTTTAAACATGCGCGAAAAGAAATGATCAGTGCGAATGCACGGGTATTATGCTAGTTTTTTTTTATATTAAAATTATGTAAAAATTATCCATTATCTGAGTTGTGTAAGCTGTAAATTTCTCGATTCGCAATTATACGTGGTCCATCACGTGCTTGGCATATGGATACAATGAAGGATATAATACTAGCATGCATTATCTTGCATAACATGATTGTTGAAGATGAACGAGATACATACAATAGAAGTAGTGATTTTCATTATGATCATACAGACAATGACATTTCAATAGGTGAAGTATCTAATGGTGCTCATCCCGATTTTGCTACATACCTAGAAAATAGACGCTATATGCACACAAGACGAATTCATCAACAACTTCAAACAGACTTGGTGGAGCATATTTGGAAAAGTTTCGGTCACGAGAATAATGAAATTTAATTTTTCTTTCTTAATCTCAATGTTATGCATTTTTTTTTATCATCAATGTTATGTATTTCTCATCAATTTAATATTTAGTCATAAATGAAAATTTTAAATTATTAATATTTTTTATATTACTTTTTATATTTTTGTTTCATAATTAAAATTTATATAAATAATTATTTAAATTTACATTTAAAAATAATTTTAAATAAAACTATAAAGAATGTAGGGTCCAATGAGGGACCTACAAAAAGTAAATTAAGAATCCAAAGTAAGTTCTACCATTGGAGCAAAAAAGGATATGAGTTCTTGTATCCTATGTGACACTGTGGGACTCACAAAAAGTAGTCTAAGAATCCAAAATAAGTTCTACCACTAAAGATGCTCTTTCCTTCAAGAAATCCCCTCATTTATCTTGATCGAACATTAAATTAAATACTGCTTTTTGAAAAACAAGTTATCTTGAATTTTTGTAGTTTTCTTTCCATTTAAATTTTACTTTAAATTTTGATACTAATGTTGGAATCATTGCTCAAATGACATATGTTGGGGGATGATAATGGAAAAGATTTTAATATAGATATTATGACATCTAACTCCAAATTTACATTTTAAATAAGTACTCATATATGGATGTTGGGTGAGTGAGTTTGTTTAAACTTAAAAAAAAAAAGTGATTCATAAAAAAGTAATTTTTAAAAAAGTGTTTTTTTTTAAAAAAGGAAATAGGACTTATTTCTTATAAAAGTAAAAATAAAACTGTTTCTTTAGAAAAAAATAATTTAGACAAATACATAAAAAATACTTATTTTATTAAAAAACGCTTATTTTAAAAAAATAATTTTTTTGGTAAAAATTTTAAAAAATAAATTTAAACAAATGTATCTACTTCTTAAAAAGTATTTTTTTTTAATTTTTTTAAGTAAATAAACTAACCAATGTTGAATTGAGAATAGAATAGATGAGCAGCGTGCACTCGCAATGTTGAATATTTGTGCCTTGAATCTGTGGGACTTTGGTCCTTTCACAGTTCACTTTTCTTTCTCATGGGACCCAGTCAAACCGCGTTGTGGGTGCAGATCTCCGCTGTAAAGCTAAAACACATAAGCTCCTTGATAATGTTTTTAAAATATAAAATGTCATGATTATATATTTTTTACAATTATATATAAAATTAGTTGAATTTAAAAATCATATTTAATCATTAAACAAATAATATTTTATAACTTAAAAATGAACACATTTATAATGATGCAAAAATTTCAAATTATTATCATTTAAATACTTAAGTTTTAATATTTATCTCATACATTACCCGCAAAGCGTGTATTAAGCCAATATATCAAACTTTAGACTATATGGTTGATTACATTTTGAGTAAAATATGTTTTTGTTATCTTATTTTATCTTGATTTTTGTTTTTAGTCCCTCATAATTTTTTTTACTATTTTTAGTTCCTCATAAATTGTTCTGTTTTGCTTTTAATCCCTGACGTTAATTTCAAATGTTAAGTGATGGCATGACGAGTATAAACTGTGTGTGAAAATTTTCTGATTAAATTTTTAGTGACTTTAATCTCTTACAAAAAAATTTCTGTCAGAAATGTTTATCTTTGTAACATTTCTTGTGGTTTCAGAAAATCTGGTGTTTGAGGTTTTAATTTTTTTATTATTTTTTTAAACATTTCTAATGATTTTAGTTTGTCAGAAAATTTGCAGTAGTTAAAAACTGCTAGAAACTTAAATAGAAAATTTTCAAGCGCAAATTCTGCTCGCCATGACATCACTTAACAGTTGAAATTAATGCCAGAGACTAAAAACAAAATGAAACAATTTTTTAGGGACTAAAAACAGTGAAAAAATTTATGAGAGACTAAAAATAGAATCAAGATAAAATGAGAAACAAAAAACATATTTTACCCTTACATTTTTTAGATAATATTTTTAAACTTTGAATTTGTTTGATATAAAATAAGAGAAGGATGAAAATTATTAGTGCCATTTATCCTGCAAACATTTTATACTAAAACTTTTTTTCTATTATTTTTGTATAATTTTGGGGTACAAACTGTCCTTTGTTGTAAAAAAAAATGAGATAGGATCTCTTCTAGTCTAAGGTTGGAATGATCCTAATTGAGGTTGGATGAAAAAGAGGGAGATAATCATTGTCGTCATGTTAGGCAAGCAGAGAGGTGAAATTATTTGTAAAGACTTTGACGCCTGAGTTAAGAATTAGCATAATAACAATGCATGGATATGTAGAGAATGTATTTGGAAATACAATGAGTGATAGTGTACATATATGAGTACGAGAGAAGTTGTGTAAGGTGGTCCATGAAATTTGAATGTGAGCAATGTGTGTACCATTAGAGAAACCATGTTGCGAGTTGGAGGTTGATGAGTGGTTCACGTTACTTTAAGCACCAATTACATCGAAAAATGATAAACATACATTTGAGAATGTACACCCAACATCTATCTGAATAGATGATTAATTATGTATATAAATATGATTAATTTTACTTTATAAATGATTAAAAGTAAATAAATATGATTATATACAATTATCAATATATGCCATGAAATTATGGATGATCATATGTGGTTAACTATATATGAAAATATGGTTAATTTTATTTTACAATTGGTTAATAATGTCATGAGATTATTGACCATCACATATGGTTAACTATGTAAATATGGTTAATTTTATTTTACAAGTTGTTGATAACATCATGAAATTATGAATTATCACATGTGGTTAACTATATGTGTAAATATAATTAATTTTGTTTTATAACTGATTAATAATGTCATAAGATTATTAATCATCACATGTGATTAACTATATATGTAAATATAGTTAACTTTGTGAACCTTTCTCTTTATTCATAATCAATATAAAACAAAGCAATTAAATACATTTAAAACAATTACATTAAAATTTTCTTTGAAATAAAATACACTGCACCGTAGTTCCTTCGACATTTAATCAATGCCAATGTTAATTTAACTTAACTGAAATAAAAAAAAATTCAATTAATACATATTTCCATAAACAAATTTTAAGGGGAAATGTATGTCTTACTCAACCAATCTAGCTGCGCACGAACAAACCTCCACAATTTAGCTTCTTATACATACTTGACCATCACAAATCCACTTCACTTCCTAAAATGCACCGAGCTGTGTAACGCAAAATGCATGCCAAATGCGGAAACTATATAACCATCGCCTATGATAAACCGGATTTTCATTGTATTTTGATGTGAGTTTAGATGTCATTTTCATACATTTTGAATATATTTTATTGGCAAAACTCACTGTTTGGTGTTAGTTGGTGCAAGACAGGTACTTAAGAGGCTTCATGAGGAAAAGAGTTGAAAATTGCACTTTTTGGAGCAAAAATGCCATTGTCTGGAGGACCAAGAAAAAAGGCCAGAATTGAAGTAACGCAAGGACCATGGCCATGGTAAATTTTCCATGGCTATGCTGGTTGCGTAGCAGAAATGGACCCTGATGCAAGGACCACGGCCGTGGTCATTTTACCACGGCCGTGGTAAGTTGCGCTGTCAGCCCATTTAAATTTTGAATTATTATAAATAGGAGAGAGAAACCCTTTTATTTTTATCTTTTGTTCTATTTTTAAAACGGAGGGTTCTGGGTGAGAAAGAGGTCCTGTGAGAGACTCTGAGCTGCGGGAGGACGTAGAGAGCACCATTGGGGATCATCACTCTAAAGTTTCTTCCCTTTTGTAATCTTTATGTCTTCTTTTGAGTTTTCTGGCTTAATCATGAACATGAGTGGCTAGTTTCTCTTAGCCCCGGATTGTGATGTAACTGTACCTTTGTACCTCGGTTCTGATTTTAATAAAACCTCGATGTTATTCAGTTAATTGTATCTATTCACTGCTTTTATTGCTTTTTAAGACCGACCTGTCTAAATATAAGTTAATCTCTTATCTATGATCAATTGCTTGCGATTAACTGAACTGTGAAGTGATTGAATTCGTACAATTTGCATGATCAAACCTATTGTATGAATTTCCAGTAGATTAATCTGTTAATCAACCTCTCTGAGATTCATCATTTGCTCTAAATTAATTCACCTATGATCAATTAGGAATTTAATTAGGGGAAATAGCGTTATTAACTATGATTAATTGTTAATTAACGAATTTAAAAGGTCGCTGGCAAGTAACGCATTTAGGGATTTTATTGAGATTAGAATTGGGGGAAAAAGGGGTACATGTGAAATCACAATCCTAGGCTTCTTTATTATAATTATTCTCACATTAATCTTTTTGCTCTGATTCTCTTTCTTTTGAAAAGAATAATTGAACACAATTCCCCACAATTTGGTTTTAAATTCTGGATTGTTTGATTATTTGCGAAATTAATTATTTGGGAACGCGTCTGGTCCTTTGGGTTCGATATCCGGATTCCTAGAGTCCACTGTTACTACTGCGTAGGGTACGCTTGCCCTTTGCGAACGCATTTTACACATCAAGTTTTTGGCGCCGTTGTCGGGGACTAGTTGTGTAGTTCCTAGATAATTTATTTTGTGAAAATTAAGCAATTCTTGTTCATATTGTTTATAGTTTTGGTTCCTTTTAATTTTCTTTTTTTTTATCTATTTTAATTTTAATTTTAATTTTTGTTTTGTTTTGTTTATTTTTATTATTATTATTATTATTATTTTTGTTTAATTTTTGAATTTTTATTTTATTAAAAAAAAACTCTGTTTATTTTAATTATTCATTCTCTTTTTCCAGTTGCGTTTTAATCCCTTTTTCTGTGTTGACAGTTTATGCTAACCAGATCCCAGAGGCCAGAGCTTGTGAACGAACCTGAGATTGAAAGGCTTGCCCGGAAGAACAGAGCGGAACAGAGAAGAAGAGTAATGGCTGAAGAAAATGACCCACCGGTGGCGCAGTCTCTGTTAGACTATCTCACTCCTCAAGTTGGGGTAGCTAACAGCATCCTATTGCCAGCACTGGGGGATGTCAATTTTGAATTGAAATATGGCTCCTCCAGATGATAGAGAGTAACCAGTTCAATGGGCTGGCTACTGAGGACCCGGTGGAGCATCTGAGAAGATTCCTGAGGATGACCAGCACTGTAAAATATCCTCGAGTGTCTGCTGAATATATCAGACTGACTGCTTTCCCATTCTCACTCAACGAGAAAGCTCTCAATTGGTTGTGCTCACTTCCGGCCAACAACATCACCACCTGGGAGATGTGAACCAAGAAATTCTTCCGAAAGTACTATTCTGTAGTGAAGACAGACCAGATGCAGAGAGAGATAGGCAATTTTGCTCAGAGGGAGCAGGAGAGCCTGTCAGAAGCCTGGGGCAGATTTCAGGAGCTGCTTCGGAGTTGCCCACATCATGGGTTTAGTCAGCAAAGAATCATCCAGATTTTCTATGGAGGTGTGTCCAGCCATAATAGGACTAGCCTCGACGCTGCTTGTGGAGGTTCCTTGATGGCTAAATCACCAACATAGGCAAATAGAATCATTGAAGCCATGGCTTCCAATGCCTACAACCACACTACAGATAGGCGTATTCTGATGAGGCCTGTGAACCAAGTGGAAGCTGGAACATCTGGTTCAAGCATTGATCAGAAGCTGGAGAAGTTGTCTAAGCAAATGGAGATCGTGATGAAAGCACAGGTACAACTTCTGACTGCAGCTCTTCCACCATCCACTTGTGATAAGTGTGGGGAAGCCCACAGAGGAGAATGCCTTGTGAGTAATGCACTTGCTCAAGCTATGGAAGAGGTAAATTATGTCGGTGGGAAGAGTGCAGAATATGATCCCTACTCTAGTACATTCAACCAAGGATGGAGAGATCATCCTCACCTTTCTTGGAAAGACCAGAGGGACCAAGGCCCCAGGCAGGAGCGGAATCAAAATGTGTATAGGCCTCCACACATGCAAAATCATAGGTCAAGACAAGAAGAGAGAACGCCATCATTGGAGGATGTCATGATGCAATATATAGCCAAGAGTGATGAGCGCATGAAGACTATGGAGTCTCAGCTTTCTAGCATACGAGCTTTGCTATCCCAGAGAGCTCCTGGTACCCTTCCTTCTCAAACTGAAACTAATCCTAAGAAGGAATAGGCGAATGTTGTGATGACTAGGAGCAAGAAGGCTAAAGAGGAGCAGAAGAAGAAGGAAGAGTCAGCTCCAACTCTAGAAGAGGAGGTTCTTACTGAAGAGAACCCAACTATTGAGCAAAAGAAGAAGGAAAAGGAGGTATTGACACCTCCTCAGGTAAGTGTTCCTTTCCCCCAAAGGTTGAAAGACAAGAGTGAGGATAGGTTTTGCTAGATTTATAGAGATGCTGAAAGGTTTGCATATTAATATCCCTTTCGCTGAGGCAATTGCTCAAATGCCAAAGTACGCCAAGTATTTAAAAGAAATTCTTTCAAATAAAGGAAAGCTGGCGGACTTTGCTACAATTGGCCTCAACGAAGAATGCTCTACTGTGGTTTTAAAGAAATTACCTCCTAAGCTTAAGGATCCAAGAAGTTTTTCAATTCCTTGTACTATTGGCAATTTGCAATTTGATAGAGCATTGTGTGATTTGGGTGCTAGCATTAATTTGATGCCTTATTCTGTTTATAAGAAGTTGGGGTTACAAGAACCCCAACCCACTGACATATCTATTTTGCTTGCAGACAAGACTCTCACCTATCTGCGAGGAATAGTGGAGAACTTGCTGGTTAAGGTTGGGAAATTTATTTTTCCTGCAGACTTTGTGATTCTGGACATTGAAGAGGATGAGGAAATCCCAATTATTTTGGGAGGACCCTTCCTCAACACAGGAGATGCCGTGATTGAGGTCCGAAAAGAGAGATTAACTTTGAGGCTAGATGACGAGGAGGAAGTGATTAAAGTGTATGATACTGCAAAAAGCTCCTCCTCTTCCCCTTCCTGTAATTTTGTGCAAGCCATTGACAAGGTAGAGATGATTGATGCTGAGCTTCACCCAAGTGTGGGGAAGGAAGCTCCTGGCTATAGAGTGGATGGACATGTTAAGGGTTTACTGCAAGAAGGGAATACCACCCTGTTTGAGGGAGGTTGATTTCCCTTTCATCCGTCAGGCTCGGGACGTTAAACAAGCGCTGCTCAGGAAGCAACCTGTGAAGAGTGGGTTCATGAACCCACTGTATCCTTTTAATTATTTTATTTTGCACTCTAGAGCTTAGGAATTATTTTTATTTTTGGTTATTCTCGCATGTGGGGACCACGGCCATGCTAAATTGAGCACAGCTGTGGTGGTAGAAGCAAGGCTGTGGTTATATTTGACCACAACTGTGCTCCTAGCATCCCCAAACAACGTCATTTACGACCACGGCCGTGGTCAATGACCATTGGTGTGGTAAATGGACCCTGGAAGTGGAAATTTCACAATTTTTGTGAAAAATCAGCGTCAACATTTTCCGACCACGGCTGTGGTAAATTTTACCACGGCCATGGTAAAAAAAAAAAAAAAATTCTCTTTTCCTTTTCAGGTTCATGGTCCCTCCTTACCAGAAGCATTACCGGATACCTTAGAGTCCCGCTTCTGAGGAGGTTTTTCTGTTTTCCTTTTCTATTTTTTTTAGTTTTCTTGTTTCAGTACTTTATTTTATGTTTCCCTTTCAGTACATTTTATTTTCATATCTTGTTGATTTACGCTTTTGGATGCATTGAGGACATTGCATACTTTAAGTGTGGGGAGGGGGTCATGGTTTTTCTCCCCAACCATGAGATGCTATGATTTGTGATTATGCCAGTGCATTGTTCTGTGTTATTTTTGAATTCTTGATAGTTACAAAATTTTGTTTTCAGAAACCCCTTTTGAAAAAAAAATAAAATTTGTAGCATAGCAGTGGGATTTTCTTCAAGGAAATGAACATTAGCACTGAACATAATTGAATAAATTGTTTTTCCCTTGAGCTTAGCCATAGAAATGTGAGTTTTGAGCTTTTGATTCTTTCAGTGTGTGATTTTGATCCACCTTAGGAGGCATGTTCTATTTTCTATCTTGAAATACATACCCTTGATTGGCTTTTTATTTTCTGAAACTATTGAGGCATTGGTTAGGCATTTTTTTGGATTCAGATTTTGTGTTACATCCCCATCTAGTTGCCTGTTTTGAGCCTGATTGAATATTTATTTGTCACCTTGCTCTGTGAAATTGTGTATATTTGTTTATGCTTGGTGATCTAAAGGATGGGGGAAAAGTCAATGTAATGCAGAGCATCCAGTTAAAAAAAAAAGAAAAAAAGAAAAAAGAATTCAGTGTCTCTCAACTTCCTCTCCTGTGAATTAAATAAAATAAAGTCAAAACCTTCAAAAAAAAGAAAAAAAAAAAGAGGAAAAAAAAGAAGAAAAAAAAGAAAAAGAGTAATGGGAGAAGAAGTGAGAGTTGAAATATGGGTAGTGAAAAAGTGGATGAAAGAAGGCATTGACTCCCTTTGATTTTAGATCACTGAGAGTGAACTACCATTAGAGCCCTTTGTTGTCCTTTCCTTTTAGCATCTACCTATCAATATAAACTTGGCCCCATTACACCCTGTCATGCCTCATTTGTTCTGTTTGTGAAAAGTCGATTGAGTTGAGTTGATTGATGAATAGATTTGTGAACATGCTCAATTAAGTGTGATTTGGGAGAATTTCTGTTGACCTTGAAACACTAAGAGAATGAGATATGAGTGAACCAGGCTCATGGGAAATTGGTCATTTATGCGGGTGTTTTAAGCCTAATGGATTCTTTGGAAAAATTCTGCTGCATTTTGTTGCTTTTATTGTTGCTTATGTTTCATTTTCCATTCTGAATAAATTGGGGTTCTGTTACAAGTTCTTAACTAGAGGGAATTGGTTTTGATATTTGACTCAGAATAATTGCTTGAGGGCAAGCAATGCTCAAGTGTGGGGAGGTTGATAAACCGGATTTTCATTGTATTTTGATGTGAGTTTAGATGTCATTTTCATACATTTTGAATATATTTTATTGGCAAAACTCACTATTTGGTGTTAGTTGGTGCAAGACAGGTACTCAAGAGGCTTCGAAAAGAGTTGAAAATTGCACTTTTTGGAGCAAAAATGCCACTGTCTGGAGGACCAAGAAAAAAGGCCAGAATTGAAGTAACGCAAGGACCATGACCATGCTGGTTGCGTAGCAGAATTAGACCCTGATGCAAGGACCACGGCCGTGGTCATTTTACCACGGCCGTGGTAAGTTGCGATGTCAGCCCATTTAAATTTTGAATTATTATAAATAGGAGAGAGAAACCCTTTTATTTTTATCTTTTGTTCTATTTTTAAAACGGAGGGTTCTGGGTGAGAAAGAGGTCCTGTGAGAGACTCTGAGCTGCGGAAGGACGTAGAGAGCACCATTGGGGATCATCACTCTAAAGTTTCTTGCCTTTTGTAATCTTTACGTCTTCTTTTGAGTTTTCTGGCTTAATCATGAACATGGGTGACTAGTTTCTCTTAGCCCCGGATTGTGATGTAACTGTACCTTTGTACCTCGGTTCTGATTTTAATAAAACCTCGATGTTATTCAGTTAATTGTATCTCTTCACTGCTTTTATTGCTTTTTAAGACCGATCAGTCTAAATATAAGTTAATCTCTTGTCTATGATCAATTGCTTGCGATTAACTGAACCGTGAAGTGATTGAATTTGTACAATTTGCATGATCAAACCTATTGTATGAATTTCCAATAGATTAACCTGTTAATCAACCTCTCTGAGATTCATCATTTGCTCTAAATTAATTCACCTATGATCAATTGGGAATTTAATTAGGGGAAATAGCGTTATTAACTATGATCAATTGTTAATTAACGAATTTAAAAGGTCGCTGGCAAGTAACGCATTTAGGGATTTTATTGAGATTAGAATTGGGGGAAAAAGGGGTACATGTGAAATCACAATCCTAGGCTTCTTTATTATAATTATTCTCACATTAATCTTTCTGCTCTGATTCTCTTTCTTTTGAAAAGAATAATTGAACACAATTCCCCACAATTTGGTTTTAAATTCTGGATTGTTTGATTATTTGCGAAATTATTTATTTGGGAACGCAACTGGTCCTTTGGGTTCGATATCCGGACTCCTAGAGTCCACTGTTACTACTGCGTAAGGTACGCTTGCCCTTTGCGAACGCATTTTACGCATCAACCTACATATTTCACCACCACAAATCCGCTTCACTTCATAAAACGCACCCAGCTCTACACTTCCAAAGTGCAGCCCAAACATACATGAAATATTCACGTTGGGGGAATTTGGCAAAGGAGGACGTGTTGCAAAAGACACAAAAAATGAACGAGCTAAGCTACGGAAGGAACACTGACAGTGTCAAAACGGAAGACGGACTCCGGCAATGGTACTCAGCATTTGTTTTGAAAGAGAAAAAGGGTAGACAAAGATCGGAAGAAGCTACTACCCAATTGTTTTTGATAGAGAGAGAAAGAGTCAATAAAAGTTTCTGACTGATTTGGTTTTTTTTTAATATATTAAATCCCAGACAAAAATAAAAAATAGGAGCTGCACGTGGGTTTATTTGTTGATATGGAAAAATGTACAATCAGGTGTACTATGGACCACGTTTACATACCTTCATCTTAGCCACCAATATCTGTAGGCCCTGATCTAACGGTCCATGTTACTTGTGTACCGTACAAGACCCATACCACTTTTGCATCCTATAATCTATCTCCAAACTAGTAGATCAGGACTAAGGTGGTGAGTGAACATGTCAAAGATTGAAGTTTGGCTAGACTTAGGTCAGTATGACTTAATGTAGGCCATATCCATGATCATATAAAAAAAACAATTTTTTAAATAAAAAATTATCATAATTAAATATAAAATTCATTTATTATATTTAATAAAATAATATATTTGTTTTAATATAACCATATCCTATTATTTAACCACAAAATTCTTAAACTATTTATACTTTTTGTATGAATCAAAAAGAGAGAGAGAGAGAGACCACAATTTTATTAAATAGACGAAGTAATTAAAATCATTAAGTAAAATTAAAATCAATAAGTACAAAAAAAAAAAATTAAAATCAATAACTAAAACAACAATTTTGAATTTATTTATTTATTTATTTTATTTATCGATAGATCATTTAAAAGATAACGAGAACACTACCCCAAATTTAAATTTTGGTGGTTGAGGTGCAACTCCCTCATTTCCTCTTACTGTAAGTTTTTGTTTCTATTGTGTATGATGCGATGCCTGGTGGAGCCACTGTCTGCTTTGGTCACCGGTTTCTATGCGTTCTTCCACATTCAACTTGTCCCTGACGCAGCCAGCCACCCATCTCAGTCACGACCCTTTCTAGTTTGTTCCACACTCCAACCTGTTTTTGTAACACCCCTTGTTACTATTAAGGAATTTCTACTTATTCGCATTATTAGTGAAAATGAATTTAATTCTTGATTGTAAAGTAGCCTTCCAAAATACGAGGAAATTTGTTCCCCTTTTATTAACTTTCAAATCTTATTGCTTTTAACTCCAAAAGAAGAAACATCCTTGTTAACTTATCATTCATTTAAAAATGCTCTTTTTGTGAAATAAATTTCTTAATAAACTAAACTCGAGTTATCAAACATCATAACCATAGTAAACCATTAAAACGTAATAGGGTTTCTATTAAACATCCTCAATTTCATCATTAAATGATTCTTTTACACAAAACTGAATACACTTTTACCTTCTTAAAAATGAATACATTTTTCAAATGAGTCACATGGAGGAAAATGATACATCATAAAAATAAACTCTAGTCTACCTGCATGTATAAAAGAGGAAATTGAGACTCAGAGCAGTGACTCAATGAAAATTAAAACCCAAAATACACATCATTAAACCCATGAGGCATTCTCGGGAGGATCCTTTTTTTCCTTGAACATATCCATTTGCATCATTGGCACTTGGCATAGTGTTTTCACTCTGTCTTCATCATTCGCACAGGGTCAACCATCTTTCTCTGAAAAAAAGTAAAAACATGGAAGTGAATTCTCTACTTCCTTGGTCGCCACAAATAAATGGACTTTCAGTCCCAAACAACCTATACGACTACTGCATGTGGTACTCTAGCGATGACACTCACGATAATCCTATCACGAATATCTATCTCACAACATCTATTCCTATGGGCCCCACTACCATTAAACCTCTCAGGTTTTAATGGTCTTACACAATTCCGTGGATGACAATTGGGAGCACTCGACTCATGTCAAGTACATAGTGACACGTCGATCTCACCAAACATGGATATAGCTTCATCTTTGTCGAGAATGCCAAGCTGGTTACGTGAGTCCCCCGTACTAATCGTTAGTCGGGTTATCACAACCTGACACCATTTCCCCAAGCCTCCTTTGAGACAACGAACTATCCCCCAATGTACCAGTTGTAATCATCCACTCCTTAAAACGTTTCCTCACGCGTTCTCCACACCACAAGATGTATTCCACAAGGCGAGATGGTTTCAATGGTACTGTCAAGAGGATGTTTGGGGACCCTCCCCACTGAGCATGGAGTCAAGCCCTATCTCTAATTAAAGACCCTGTCTTTCTACATCCATCTTGTCTTTGTCACTGACACCCCCTTTACATCATCCGCCTCCCCAATGCACGCATCGTCCCATGCAAGGTGAATGACACGAACGTCCATTGTTCTTCTTCATACAACAAGAGGAGAAGGGTCTCATCCCTCCTCACCTCTCAACGTCATGAACAACATGACCTTTTGAAGTGAATATATCCACTTGCACACACTTTAGTGCCTCGGGCACTCCAATTCATCTATCCTACTCATGCACAACAAAACCAACATGCATTGCCGAGGGACAACGCCCCTTGGACTCAGATCACAGCAAGCAACATATCCAGAGGAAATATCTAACAATTTATATCAATGCCGGAGATAACATTCTCTCGGTCTTAACAATTAAATGATCACACACATTCATGACAACTAATATATAGTTCAACAAATATGTGCCGAAGGTCACGCCCTTTCGGTCTTAGTTAATAATTCCATAACGAGAATAACATTCATATATTTATACAATTTAAATTCATCACAATTTACTAATTTTTGGGTCAAACCCATAGTCAACACAAAACCTTAATTTTCAAGCATTATAGTTTCTTATATTGGGTATCAAACACTCTCAATTCAAGCCCCCACCCACATGTACATGTAAACTTTCATTTTCACTATAAAGGACTCATTTTGGGCGTCTAAAACTTAGATTTTAAGTGATTAAACATCCAACCCGAAATTGGCTCAAAAACTCCTTAAATGGGCTTTAAAACTTCAAAATTTAATTCTCATTGATGTAGAAATCGGATTTTGATGAACCAAATATGCAACCCCAGGTTTTAGGATGTAAGGAAACCGTTTTTTTGGTCCAAAAGAGCAAATTCCAACTCTAAAAATTATTAATTTCGAAACAGCGGCAGATTAAACGAAAATGGCACAAAACTTAAAAATAAATTTCCCGTTGTTGTAGAAATCGGTTTTCAATGAATTTTATATGCAACCCTAGGTTTTAAGATATGAGAAAGCTAATTTTGAGGTTCATTACAGCCAATTCCAGTTACATTTTTCCCAGTTCTTGAAACAGTGTAAAACACGGCAAAAAGACATCAAGCTTAAAAATAAATTTCTCGTTGTTATAGAAATCGGTTTTCAATGAATTTTATATGCAACTCTAGGTTTTAAGGTATGAGAAAACTAATTTTGAGGTCTATTATGGCCAATTCTAATCACGTTATTCCCAGTTTACGAAACAGAGGTAAAACAGAGCAAAATGACATCAAACTTAAAAATAAATTTCCCGTTGTTGTAGAAATCGATTTTCAATGAATTTTATATGCAACCCTAGGTTATAAGGTATGAGGAAGCTAATTTTAAGGTCCATTACAGCCAATTCCAGCCCCCTCATTCCCAGTTCACGAAACAGTAGCTATAGTGCCCCAAATTCACATTTTCTCTAGACAGTAATTTTCTAAAAGATTCACAATTCATTTCCAAACATTCACACATGCATCTCCATATTTTAGGACATGGGAAAAACCATTTTTAGTTTCAAAAACAGTCCAGCATAGCTACATCATTTATTTTCCCCGAAACAGAACAATAATTTATATAAATAGCTCAAAACTTAATAAATTCATAATAAATAGCTCAAGTGCTAAAAAATAACATACTTTATATGTAACCCTAGGTTTTTGGACCCAAGGAACCCAATTTTGAGGTCCAAAACACCAATAGAGGTACCCATTTTTCACAGAACACAAGGCAGTATGGGATTCTCCAAATACACACAATTTCAAGACTTAAAAATTAAATATATTCACATGCTACATAGACCCATCACTCTAGGTCTCAAAGCGACAAATTTTAGGCTAAAAGAGAATAGAAAATCCCTCACATACCTCGGTTTTCTAAGTTCAAGATTCCGAAACAAGATTTTCAACCACCCAAAGCTAGAGCTCGATGAGCTCTACAACATATCCAAAATGCAAGAGAAAATGGAAAGAATTAGTCTAGGAAAACTAGAGAGAGGAAGAGAAAATGTAGAGAGAAGGAGAACACACTCACCTCAAAGAGAGAAAAGCAACTCTCTCTCTCTCCCTCTCCTATTGGGCCGGTTGCTACAAGTGAAGGGGAAGGGGTCCCTCCATGCTTATATAGGGGCCCCAAAACCCTAAGGGTAGGTCCCTCAAAAATTTAAAAAAAGATTTTTATAAACCTAATTATGCTTAGGTATTTAGCTGTCCTAGGTTTTAATTTTTTTTAGCTCTACTATGTTCTTAAAACATAGCATTTAATTTTCTAAAAATACCTTTGGAATCACTCAATTTGGACTTAAAATGAATTTTCTAGGTTCAAAATACTAAATAAATTGCTAAAATTAATAATTAATTCAATTTAATTATTTTTGCTGAACTTAGGTCATTTCCATGTTTAATTAAAATTATTAAAATTTTACCTAAGTCCAAAATAAACTTTTGAGCTCAAAATCTTATAATTACGAAAATACCATTAATAAGAATATTCCTTCCTTCCTTTGACCAGATTTGACTTTTGGTCAAATCATGGTTAAAACTTGATTTACTAATTATTTTTACTTCATTAATGAAGATTTAATGTCTCACATTCATTTAGTTGATAACTGGTTCTTTTTCGGCTTTAATTAAACAAATTGCACTTTATTTTAATTAAACAAATTGCACTCTATTTTGTTTAATTACCTTAATTAAATTTTCTAAATCATCAATTACTTTAGAACAAATAATTTTACAAATTACGGATATACTAGACCCATTAATAAGTTAATTAAGTTCTTTTTTTTTTTTTTGACAAAGGAAATACTGATTATTATTCAGTCAAATAAGAGTCATTTACATCCTTTGAAATATGAAGGTCCAACTGATACGGAACTTCATCAAACCAGTACATGTTATGCAGAGTAAAAGCTAAACCAGCCAACATATGAGCAGGTACATTACCTTCCCTCTTTGTGAACAGCAACTCCCTTAGAAACACATTTCTGCTCCAATTTCTGCAATCCTTCAAAACACCAGTGCAGTAATTCCTAGCAGAGAAATGTCTAGTATGCCACTTATCAAATAGCCGTTTACAATTAGTTTCATAAAAAGCATGAAATAAGCACATATCATTTGCCAGCTTCAAAGCCCAAAGGAATCCTAAAACTTCTGCTACCTCCGGTGCATAGTGAACTTCAGAGAAACAAGTAGCTGCAGCTACCACTGCCCCTTCATGATTTCGAGCTACCAAACCCCAACCAGTACCTTCTGACTGTCTTACGGAGGCATCAAAATTTATTTTTATGGAATTAAAAGGAGGCCTTTTCCAAATAACAGGACTTCTCTCACTGGCAACATTTTGAACAACTCTATCAACTCTTAAAGAACAACATAGTTGAAATCCCACTTTTTACCACAGAAAACCCACTGGTTTCTACTCATCCAGATAGCCCATAAAATGTTGTATATCTCCACCAGAATTTCCTCATGTCCCAACTGCAAAAATTTACTCAACCATTCTCCAAAAGAAATTGAGTTCTCCACATTAGTCCGAATTGACAGAGAGGATGCAAACCACACTTTTTTTTTTATTCTGGACAAGTTAAAAGCGCATGTATAATTGTCTCTTCCTTCTCCCCACATCTGATACAGATTGGATCCGCAATTGCATGTTTCTTCACTAAGCTTGAGCCAACTGGTAAAATACCTGCACATGCTCTCCATACCATATTTTTACATTTAGGAATTGCAGGGACATTCCACAAACTCCTCCACAAAGCATCAGAGCTTGCACTTGTAGAAGGCTCATCCATATCAAATTTAGTCTTTGCCACCTGGTAACCAGACTTGACTGTATAATTCCCATCCTGAGTATACCTCCAAATAAGAGAATCATCAATTTGAGACTGGGAAAGTGGTATACTCAGAATGTTCCCATCAACATCATAGGGAAAAAGGTCTTTTATTAGCTGGACTTTCCACTCCCGAGAAAACTGATCAATTAATTCCGACACCATGATCTCCTGATCAACATGATGACATTCACTTTGGGGTATTAAACAGCCAGGGAGGTTTGGTAACCACCTATCACCATATACCTTCACTCTAGCACCATCTCCAATCCTGCAATAGCTTCCAGATTTGACAATCCACTTCGCCTTTTGCATACTAGACCACACATAGCTCGGCTTATATCCTCTTGGAGCATGAAGGACGAATTTATTTGGATAATAGCGAGCCTTAAAAACTTTTGATAGCAATGACTCTTCATCACTCATCAATCTCCACCACTGCTTTGCTAAAAGTGCCAAATTGAAAGCTTTAACCTGCCTAAAGCCCATACCTCCATCTCTCTTATTCTTTGACAGTTTCTTCCAGCTTAGCCAATGAATTTTCTTCTCCTCTACATTACCACCCCAAAAGAATCTAGCAATAAGGCTCTCTATTTCATGGCAAAGATAATTTGGCAATTCAAAACATCCCATTAATGAGTTGACCAAATCCCTTCCCATTGACTTTGACTAGAATGAGTTTATCTTTGACTTTTCAAATTTTGAATTTCCCTCCACTAATCATGTAATGTTTCTACTTAATCCTTATTAAGTAATGCTTATCTTAATTATTTCTATTATTTTCTTAATTACTCAATTAATCACTAATTAAGAGGTTAATTTTCTATTTAATCCTAAGTTCCAAAATTTGGAGTGTTACAGTTTTTTTTCTCTCTTATCTCAACCAATGAACCAGACAACCCTAGTTTTAGGATGGGTTTAGAAGAACTTATTTTCAGTTTATTTCCCAAATATGATATAAACATTTGTGTTTAAAAGAATTTATTGGCAAATCCGATTGATACCTCACACTAATGTCATGCTGATCCAAAAAAAAGTGTATAAAAGCATTTATAAAATAGCTTATGACATGTTCATATATTTAAAGTTGTTCACGTACGATTGGGTTTGAGCTTAACTCAACCCTAGAGCACCCATCAGGTTTTTTTTTTCTGAAAGTCAAAAGATATATTTTATTCAGAAAAGGCACGAACTATGTCCTTCCACATAAGGTTAAAAGGAATCAAAAACATAGAAATCAAGGCACTAAACTAACGTCAATCATAACTTAATTAAGATGCACCCAAAAGACAAACTAGTGGGCTATTACACCAATTAGCAAAAGCAGTACCAATTGCAGCAGACCCTCTATAACGAAACTAGGTCCAAGACAATGCCTTGATATGTGACAGAACACCATGAATATCTCGAACATGAAGTTTGAGATTGAGCATCTGTAGGTGGTTTGAAAATGGTCGCTACAGGGGCTGCCATAGCGGACCAAATATCTTGTTGAATAGCACCGTATCGCATTAGCAACGCTGTGTGTTTATTCTCAAAAATCCCTCTAAACAGAGACATTAGGGTTTTTTTTAGGGGGGGGGGGGGGGGGGCTTTTTTGGATTTCAAATTCCAAAATTGAAATCTACAGCTATAATAGTAGTGAAAATGATAAAAAAAAGACTTGTATTTAGAAGATGATGATTGATGGTTCCTATTTAAGGATCATTGTTATTATACTTGTATTTTTGTTTAAGATATCTATGACTTTTTATTGTTAGTTATGCATGTCATTAATTTTGAGTAATTTTTATCATTTTTGAGAATTTATTTGTATATAGTACATTATGTAAAGTACATAAAAAAATTCAAAATAGCACTACTATAGAGTTTTTGGGGTTGGCTGCTACACGCCACTATCTAGCATTTAAAGCATTGGACCTAACTCAACCCGAATATGAGGATTGCACCCCACTTATATACACTATTTTGGCTATATTATTAGTAAATGTGAGATCTCCAACACAATAGCTTATGAAAATAATTTACAAATTATGGCAAAACAATTTGATCTTATTTCCTCTCCAATTATTAAAATAATTTATACATAAGTTTTAGCATTTGTGTGAATTAATGTTTAAAAGAACATATAAAAATAGTTTATGACATGTCTATAAACTATTTTCACATCTTCAAGATAAGTTACGAAAATAACTTGCATCTACACAGTTTAACCTCATTTCCTTTTCAATTATAGAAATAACTTATGTGTAAGTGCTTCCATGATAAGCACTTAATTAAGTTGTCTATTCAAATACACCCACCAAAATGCCAAATTTGAGAAGTGTTTTTTTATTTTTATTTTTTATTTCGTGTTACCACAAATAATTACAAAAATGTCATATTACTTTTACTTCCTTTCTTGTTATCGAAGATTTGTATGTATAAGAAATTATGTATGTGAAAGTAAGAAACATACTATAAATAATGTGACATTTTTGTATTTATGTGTTAGAAACAAGAAATAACTATAAAAAAAAGATTTTCTCAAACCAAACAGTCTTAGTATTTCCATTTATGGAAAAGGATTATGGGGTCCATTTGTTACTTTAAAAGTTACTACGTGCTTTTTCTAACACAATCTTCTCTTGTAGTTTGACAATGCTAGAGAATCAAGATGTATAATTAATGAAGTAAAACTTTACTTTTGAGTGTACAAATACAATTAATAGTGCATAGTTTATGAGACAAGTGCAATTTCTGAAGTTTATAGGATTGGACGTTTGTAGGACTGGACATCTGCGGGTGATCCGATAGTTGGTGGCACAATAAGCCCAATAACACTTGCTAGAATATAGGCTCTGATACCATATTAGAATGTGGATTATGGGTCTAACTTAACCCTACAAAATCGGCTTGTAAGGTGAGGTTTGCACCTCACTTATATACTTTATTTTAGTGATATCACTAGTCGATGTGGGATCTCCAACAAGAAGCAACAAAAGAAATATTGAATTATTTATGATATATATTATGGGGTAATGGATTTACATATATCTTAAGTGTGATCTAATGATATATGGTGGTGAATCGTTGCTTTGTCTGTAATATTTTCCTTCTCTTTGAGCGAACTCATGTATTATTGCAATTTCTGGTTCATGTCACTCATCTTCCCATGCTGATTGACTGCTTTATATGATTGTGCTTGCTCTCACAACAAAAAATTTTATAACTAGTTCCCGGGTAATTTATTCTCAGGATATTGTTTAATGGTTGCAGGTTTCATTTGGTGTGGTTGGTCTAGGTGTTGGACTCTCACTCTTGTTATGAGTTTTATTTTCTTTTTTCACCTTCTTCATTGATTTCATGTAATACATTAAGTGTTTCTATTTCTTACATCAATCTTTTTGTTTCATAAAACTTATGGTTTTGGGACATACTTTAATCTACTCCCTGGATCTGAATGGTCAGCTATAATGTTAACATATGACTTCCCTCTTGCAATTATTGGAATAACACTCAAGGTGAAGAAAGTTGTGCTAATGTGAATAAATTTATAAGATGGATGTTTGTCATAACAAATTTGTGCAAAAGAGTCATGTTAGGATTTCCCCTTCCTATTTTTCTTGTCGTTTCTTCATAGTTTTATATGCGCATTGGTGTTTTAATGGATGCCCCTGTGGGTCATACAGTATTTGTATTCTTCATATTTTGTCATTGGGCCATCTTTTTTGCAGTATGCAGAATTCATGCCAGTCCCATGCCTCACATTCAGATGCTCAAAGCTTGAGGGAAAAATGTGCAACTCCAATTTTTTAAACAGGTAATCTCATCATAGATTTTAGGATGAATTGGTTCTTAACAGGGGCAAAAGGAATTCTTCTTAATACTTTCTAATATCTATGTCATGAACCAACTATCCCAAAATCTTAAGCTATTAGGTGAATACATATTTTTTCATACTACATGTCTAACAATCTTCATCCATACCAACAACATTAGCTAAATACTGAGGTTGCCAAAATATGCCCTAGTTGCAAGTGGGATTTAAGCTTTCTTCTTCTGCAACCTGTGATATTTTCTTCAGTTCTGAGACATCATTTTATCTGCTTTTTGTTTCAGGGAGGAGAAATACCAAGGAGAAGTGCTCCTGTTCTACAATTTGATCCATGAAAAAGTATGCTTGTCAATTTTGCATTAATTCACCAATCAGTACTATTATTTATGTCTCATTATGGACTTCTGTTTTCATATTACTTACTATGAACTGTATTAGACTGAATATCTGTGTATGTAGGTTGCTGAGTAAGATTGACAGTTGAGCTGAGTCAACACACTGTCAGAGTTAGTTAGCCAGCTGTCATTCTGTCATGACAGTTGGACTTTTAAGTTGGGCTTAGATCTCTAGCTTGTAGAGCAAGCTATTCCTCTGTACAATCAATTCATTTTTTACAGTTTAATAAAAATCACTCATTACATTTTCTTATTTTCTCTCAATTCTTTACTTACTAGATCATTTGGAAATACAGAAAAAGAAAATAGTGGCATGTATCTCATTTTACTTTAAATGAAAAATTAGAAGAATGTGTAAATTTATGGTACTAGTTCATGTCTCTTCCCTCATACACGCACTGTCATCTATCCCTCTTTGGCTCTTTCTTTATTATGAACTTTAACTACACTATGATTCCTATTTTTTGTTTTCTCATTTGATTACTATTTATATAATTTAAAGCTACATGTATGTTCTTTTGTCTACTTTAACTCAATTTGTTCTATCTTTTGTTGATATATTAAAGAATCTTACCACATCTTAAGCGTATAACCTCTATCCTTATCCCTACCCACCTGACCACCTTGACAATCTAAGTACCCTTTCACAAGATTCATTTTGATTAAACTCAAGCACGCAAGTTGTCTTTGAGCACCCTGAGATTCATCTTAATACCTTTTGTATTGTCCTAGTCTTTTTAGGGTTGTCTCAAAATATTTGTGTTGGTTCATAGTATGAAAGCTAAGGTTAATTCTTTGATTAATTCACTCTAAGTGCATTTAGATTGGCCTTGAAATTCCATTTTAATCCATTTGGCATATAGTAACTTAAAATAATATCTTGGCTAAAATATACTTTTGGTCATTTATCTTTTAAAAGATTCATTTTGGTCCTTTATCTCTCAAATTTGAGTCATTATTGTCCTTCTGAAATAGTGATCATTTTGACCATTTTTTTACTTATTCAGGACGTGAAACCTATCCCATTAGATTCCCTTACATGAAAACTATAGATCCCACCTAATGTTCAAACTAAAAAGGGCCATAAATATGGTGAAAATCATGTGAAAAATATGTCCCACAAGCAACCAGGAAACTGAAAATCTAATATCATATTCTTTTTCAGTTGCTCATGGGACTTATTTTTCACACGATTTTCACCATATTTATGGCCCTTTTTATTTTGAACATTAGGTGGAATTTATAGTTTTCATGTAGGTGAATCTAATGAGACAAGTTTCACGACTTATATCAGTCCAAAAAGGTTCAAATTTGTGCCTAAAAATTGAAAATGATCATTGTTTCAGAAGGACAGCATTGACCAAATTTGAGACATAAAGGACCAAAATGAATCTTTTAAAAGATAAAGAACCAAAACAAATTTTAGTAAGGAACAAAAAATTATATTTTAGCCTAATATCTTCGCTGAGAATCTCATTAATAACTTCCCTTTTACTCCATTAATTTTAAGATCAATTCTACATTTATATATCCTCCAAATAAAGCATTTATTTAATGCTCAAATTCAAATTTAATACATTTATGGCCATAATTAGTAAATTTCATTTATAGTTTTTATTCATAATGGAAGAGAGAGAGAAAGCGTGAATGAAACCCTACCAAAATTGCAAAATTCAAATTTGACCATAGAAATCCAAATGTCTTTCGCACTCTTCTGTGTACCTGCCAACTCACAATTGAAGGAGGGAAAAAAAATTCCCAAAACAAGCATTAAAATTTCACCTCATCACCCTTGTTAATGTTTTCTTTTTCAATGTCTTATTGTAAGAAAAAATTCTAAGTTCATTTGAAACCAACCAACATTTATATATCCTCCAAATAAAGAATTTATTTAAAGTTTAGATTTAGATTTAATACATTTATGGCAACAATTAATAAAGTTCCTTTATATTTTTCTTCTCTCCCATAATAACCATTTCCATATTTTTTTTTCAAAGGATGTGACTCATCATTTTTTAATGATAAAGGAAGATAGAGTGAATTAAACCCTTCCAAAATTGTAAAAGTCAAATTTGACCACAAAAATCCAAATGTTTTTCGCACTCTTCCCTGTTTCCGCCACATCACTATTGAAACTCACACCTTCACCCCTATTAATATGTGTTTCTTTAGGATCTAATTGTAAGAAAAAATTCAAAGTTGTTTGAAACCCACCAACAAGAGTCTTTCGTGTGTGTTTGTGTTCTTAGTTCTTACAACTTTGTTGACTCTTGCATCAATCTCCACCTATAAAATGGAACCTGAACTTTCATTTGCTCAACATCAAAATGTGAATGATGTTGTTGCCAGTGGCAAGAAACTAAAGTGTTTTGATTTTCGCAGAGTTCAAATAAGGGGAAGCAGAATCAAAGATCCTGCAAATGGAAAAACTTGCCACCAGGTACTTTTTGTTTTCTTAGTTGAACAAACTATGTTTTTGGTCCCTAAACTTTTTCACATTTATGGTTTTGGTCCCTAAACTTTTTTACGACCGGTCAAAGTCCTCATACTTTTTTTCCGTCCATGTTTTAGTCCTTTTCGTCTATTTTGGGTGTTAAGTGATGACATGGCATTAGTTTTATTATTATTATTTTATTTTTTTTACGTTTTCTAGCGGCCAGAAATTGCTTCGATTACTTGTTTGGTAGGTCATAAACCTATTCCCGAAAACTTTTGAATCAAATTGCTCTCATATGGATAATCCTTTTTCAAAATTGATAGAGGGCTTTAGTAGATCTATTAATTTCGAGCAAAACCAATCCTTAAACTTTGATTTTCGTTAAAAAATGAGAGATTATTTGCCAAAAAGTCAATTTGGGGTGCTATTTGCAAACACGATTTCGTCCTTCCCAGATTTCTCCTTCATTGTTCAACATTGAGGGGTTTAGCAGATCTATTAATTTCGAGCAAAACCCATACTTAAACTTGGATTTTCATTAAAAAATGAGAGATTATTTGAAAACAAATCGATTTTGGGTGCTGTTCGCAAACGCATTTCATCCTTCCTAGGTTTCTCCTTCATTATTCAACAATCTTCAAAATTGAATGAAATGTTTTGTTCCCCATGAGTAGACAATCAAAATGCATGCTCATATGCCTAATTTCGTTGCTTGAGCAGCAAGAACGAAACAGAACTTCTCGTTGGTCAAACGCAACCTGGTTCACTGTTAATAACCCAAGCAATTTCTGGACGTTAAAAACCACCAGAAAACATACTAAAATAAAATAATAATAAAACTAATACCACATAATCACTTAACGTCCAAAATAGACGGAAAGGACTAAAACCATGGACGGAAAAATAGTATGAGGACTTTGACCGGTCGTAAAAAAGTTTAGGGACCAAAACCATAAATGTGAAAAAGTTTAGGGACCAAAAGCATAGTTTTCTCTTATTAGTTTTTGTAATTCCCATTTTTTTTCTTTTTTGGGTGTGTTTTTGTGTTGTCGGGTGTGGTGGTTTGTAGATAGGGCGACGGTAATTATTTGACAAATTTGAATGTTGGTATGTGAGGGAACATGGGAATTATTTGAAAAATGGGAACTTTGGTTTTGGGGTTGTATAATGGCGATGATGTTTGTGGTGTTGTGGTTTTGCTTTTACTTTGTATGTATCATTTATTTTATGTCTAGTTTTGTTTCTAGATTTTGAGGTTTTTTGGATTATAACATTTCTGTTTGCTTGGTTTCCACGTTGAAGTGCTGGCAAAAAAAATTGGACTTTGATGCTACTTGAAACAATTTGAAGAAGGGGAAGCCTTGTACCATCACGTTCTGCCACGAGTGCCTCTTGAAAAGGTTAGGTTCAAAAATATATATGTTCAATTTTCTTTTTATTTTTAATTGTTTTTAATTTTTAGAATTATTCTTTCTTGTTAAGCGTGTTTTTGGCAATGTTTATGGCAAATACTTTTTTGCTTTGCAAGAGTCAAAACACATTTTGGTGATTTCTACATGTGTGTTTGGACACTCGTTGCAAAGTGATGGATCTCTGAACATTCTTGAAAAGAGAGAAACCACATCAATTTTGCTAAAAAAACATGAAATTTATGACTGTTGATTTCTTTGTAAATGTGAAAAACAACATCCCAAATGTGGGACCAAACATGCTCTTTGATTTAATGGAAATAGTCTTTGATTGTTGGTTGAGAGATACTCTTGGTACCAAAAAAAAAAAACAAAGAGTAGATGATAGAGTACTTGTGTATTTGTATGTGTTTCCCCTTATGAGGATTTTTCTGTGGTGAATTAGGTATGGGGAGAATGACAAAGAGGTGAAGCAGTTGGCAAATTGGATATGGCCAAAGTGCAGAGACCTTTGCAACTGTAGCATTTGCCAGTGAGTCTTTTTCTTTTTCCTTTTCCTTTTTTTTTCTCTGTGTGTGTGCGTTTTGAGTTGGTATTGTATATGTGAGTTCATTCTGAATGAAGGTGATCTTTGTAGGAAAAAATGAGGTGAACTACCTACTGGTCCACTATATCAAAATGCCAAGGAATCTGGTTTTAAGTCTGTGTTGGAAATGCTTGCTGCGAAGAAGGCTGCTGAAGCTTTAGAATCGAACAAGGTCAATGATGTTGACATTTTACCTTCAAATGAAGCTACTGTGGAAATGGTGTGCTATTTTTCTCTCCATCGCCTTTCTTGTCTATCCTGTGGTTGACAGATTTGGTTAAATAAGCTCTCTTATTTAATTATTCAAATTAATGATAAGTTAATAATGACATGAGCAAAAATGTCATGTTTTGATAAGGTTCATATGAGTCGAGTTGTTTCACCTATGAAGCAAATTGCATTAGAGCATTTACCATAATTATTTTATTTCATTTTATTTATCTTAGTTATTGGCATATAAGTTTTACTCATTTGGTGCACAAGGTTTATATGCATGTGTGCATTTGTGGTGTATCTATTGCGAGGAGTTAATTTTTGCCCTATGATTATAGATGAATAGTTGAGATTGTTTTACTTAATCTAATCTTGACTATCCATTTTAATTGTATGGTCTAGATTAAATTTTCTTACCTGTGATTGATCGATACTTTCAACTGGACAATGTATCCATATCATGCAATATTGATGTGCATTATACAGGTGCCTTTGTATCAAAACTTGACTCTTATCTTTAAAACTTTTTATGCATGTTTTGTTTCTTTCAAAATGAAAGCATCAATGTAATATATTGAATATTATATTTTCATTTAAATATGATTGTGATTATATATTTCTAATAAAATTTTCAAGAGATTTAAAGACTAGCAATAACATCCTGACAATGGCAAACCAATAAAAATACAAGGTATATGATTAAATAAATCAAGAAATCAAGAAAAATAAGTCAATAAAGTATAAGTAATTTATGAACATAATTATTTGTTATTTAATATATATTGTTGTATCAATATTCTTTTTCTTTTTTTAAATTACATATTTACCTATAACATTGGGTCTTATCTAATACTTGTACTTGTTTGTACCCATGCATCATAGGCTCTTATGTTCTTATTGATTTTGGTTCATGTTCTTGTTTGTTATCTCTTGTAGGAGCTTGAAGTCCTTCACTCAGGAAATGCAAATGATGTTGCTAAAGTTTGCAATGAAGATGATGGCGATGATAATGCTAGTGCCAAGATCCAAGTAGGAATAACAAAGTTCCCAAATGTTGGTATATTAGTGAGAGAAAAAATGGAAGAGGGAATTCCTTTGCCCCCTGGCATTGAGTTAATAGAAATATTGGGCATTGAGTTACCTTCTGAAGATGTTGGGAATGCATTGCAACTTCTAGAGTTTTACAGAGTGTTTGGAAAGGTATGCCTTCATGTTAACAATTTGCTTCTGTGTTTTTGTTTGATTAATTGCAATTACTATTGTATGAAGTAGTTGATTGATTGAATATATATAATTGGCAAATTCGTTTAATGTTATACACTAATGTTACAAAATTTGAACTACTTATTATATTTATTAATATGATGCAACTTAAAAATCAAATGTCAGATGATGTTGTTATTGGTCATTTAATTGAATGATTACATGATAAATGGATGATATTTCCTTGTGTTACATTAAATTTTTGTTTTACAGTTATGGTGTAGAAGCCATTCATAATCGATTTATCAAGTGTGTGTTTTTTTTTTAACATTTATTCTTGTCTATAATTTTAATCAGGCTCTTGATCTCAAGGAAGGGGAAGCTGAAGCCATGCTACAATAATTAGTACGTAAACAAAATTTGCATGGAGGACGAAACACCTCAATGGTCCGGTTTCAAATTACAGTGTTGACCCTTATACTAAATGATTCAGGAAATGAGTGAGTTATCCCTTATAGCTTTTATTTACTTATTTGTTTGTTTATAGTTTTGGGGGTGATTAATTTTTATGTGATATACTTGAATTAAACCGTTGCCATATGGATGACTTTGGTGTAGGTCTCCTACCTTATGGGGGAAAAAGGGGTACATGTGAAATCACAATCCTAGGCTTCTTTATTATAATTATTCTCACATTAATCTTTCTGCTCTGATTCTCTTTCTTTTGAAAAGAATAATTGAACACAATTCCCCACAATTTGGTTTTAAATTCTGGATTGTTTGATTATTTGCGAAATTAATTATTTGGGAACGCGTCTGGTCCTTTGGGTACGCTTGCCCTTTGCGAACGCATTTTACACATCAAGTTTTTGGCGCCGTTGCCGGGGACTAGTTGTGTAGTTCCTAGATAATTTATTTTGTGAAAATTAAGCAATTCTTGTTCATATTGTTTATAGTTTTGGTTCCTTATAATTTTCTTTTTTTATCTATTTTAATTTTAATTTTAATTTTTGTTTTGTTTTGTTTATTTATTATTATTATTATTATTATTATTTTTGTTTAATTTCTGAATTTTTATTTTATTAAAAAAAACTATGTTTATTTTAATTATTCATTCTCTTTTGCCAGTTGCGTTTTAATCCCTTTTTCTGTGTTGACAGTTTATGCTAACCAGATCCCAGAGGCCAGAGCTTGTGAACGAACCTGAGATTGAAAGGCTTGCCTGAAAGAACAGAGCGGAACAGAGAAGAAGAGTAATGGCTGAAGAAAATGACCCATCGGTGGAGCAGTCTCTGTTAGACTATCTCACTCCTCAAGTTGGGGTAGCTAACAACATCCTATTGCCAGCACTGGGGGATGTCAATTTTGAATTGAAATATGGCTCCTCCAGATGATAGAGAGTAACCAGTTCAATGGGCTGGCTACTGAGGACCCGGTGGAGCATCTGAGAAGATTCCTGAGGATGACCAGCACTGTAAAATATCCTCGAGTGTCTGCTGAATATATCAGACTGGCTGCTTTCCCATTCTCACTCAACGGGAAAGCTCTCAATTGGTTGTGCTCACTTCCGGCCAACAACATCACCACCTGGGAGATGTGCACCAAGAAATTCTTCTGGAAGTACTATTCTGTAGTGAAGACAGACCAGATGCAGAGAGAGATAGGCAATTTTGCTCAGAAGGAGCAGGAGAGCCTGTCAGAAGCCTGAGACAGATTTCAGGAGCTGCTTCGGAGTTGCCCACATCATGGGTTTAGTCAGCAAAGAATCATCCAGATTTTCTATGGAGGTGTGTCCAGCCAAAACAGGACTAGCCTCGACGCTGCTTGTGGAGGTTCCTTGATGGCTAAATCACCAACATAGGCAAATAGAATCATTGAAGCCATGGCTTCCAATGCCTACAACCACACTACAGATAGGCGTATTCTGATGAGGCCTGTGAACCAAGTTGAAGCTGGAACATCTGGTTCAAGCATTGATCAGAAGCTGGAGAAGTTGTCTAAGCAAATGGAGACCGTGATGAAAGCACAGGTACAACTTCTGACTGCAGCTCTTCCACCATCCACTTGCGATAAGTGTGGGGAAGCCCACAGAGGAGAATGCCTTGTGAGTAATGCACTTGCTCAAGCTATGGAAGAGGTAAATTATGTCGGTGGGAAGAGTGCAGAATATGATCCCTACTCTAGCACATTCAACCAAGGATGGAGAGATCATCCTCACCTTTCTTGGAAAGACCAGAGGGACCAAGGCCCCAGGCAGGAGCGGAATCAAAATGTGTATAGGCCTCCACATATGCAAAATCAGAGGTCAAGACAAGAAGAGAGAACGCCATCATTGGAGGATGTCATGATGCAATATATAGCCAAGAGTGATGAGCGCATGAAGACTATGGAGTCTCAGCTTTCTAGCATGCGAGCTTTGCTATCCCAGAGAGCTCCTGGTACCCTTCCTTCTCAAACTGAAACTAATCCTAAGAAGGAAGAGGCGAATGTTGTGATGACTAGGACCAAGAAGGCTAAAGAAGAGCAGAAGAAGAAGGAAGAGTCAGCTCCAACTCTAGAAGAGGAGGTTCTTACCGAAGAGAACACAACTATTGAGCAAAAGAAGAAGGGAAAGGAGGTACTGACACCTCCTCAGGTAAGTGTTCCTTTCCCCCAAAGGTTTAAAGACAAGAGTGAGGATAGGTTTTGCTAGATTTATAGAGATGCTGAAAGGTTTGCATATCAATATCCCCTTCGCTGAGGCAATTGCTCAAATGCCAAAGTATGCCAAGTATTTAAAAGAAATTCTTTCAAATAAAGGAAAGCTGGCGGACTTTGCTACAATTGGCCTCAACGAAGAATGCTCTGCTGTGATTTTAAAGAAATTACCTCCTAAGCTTAAGGATCCAGGAAGTTTTTCAATTCCTTGTACTATTGGCAATTTGCAATTTGATAGAGCATTGTGTGATTTGGGTGCTAGCATTAATCTGATGCCTTATTCTGTTTATAAGAAGTTGGGATTACAAGAACCCCAACCCACTGACATATCTATTTTGCTTGTAGACAGGACTCTCACCTATCCGTGAGGAATAATGGAGAACTTGCTGGTTAAGGTTGGGAAATTTATTTTTCCTACAGACTTTGTGATTCTGGACATTGAAGAGGATGAGGAAATCCCAATTATTTTGGGACGACCCTTCCTCAACACAGGAGATGCCGTGATTGAGGTCCGAAAAGGGAGATTAACTTTGAGGCTAGATGATGAGGAGGAAGTGATTAAAGTGTATGATACTGCAAAAAGCTCCTCCTCTTCCCCTTCCTGTAATTTTGTGCAAGCCATTGACAAGGTAGAGATGATTGATGCTGAGCTTCACCCAAGTGTGGGGAAGGAAGCTCCTGGCTATAGAGTGGATGGACATGTTGAGGGTTTACTGCAAGAAGGGAATACCACCCTGTTTGAGGGAGGTTGATTTCCCTTTCATCCGTCAGGCTCGGGACGTTAAACAAGCGCTGCTCAGGAAGCAACCTGTGAAGAGTGGGTTCATGAACCCACTGTATCCTTTTAATTATTTTATTTTGCATTCTAGAGCTTAGGAATTGTTTTTATTTTTGGTTATTCTCGCATGTGGGGACCACAGCCGTGCTAAATTGAGCACAGCCGTGGTGGTAGAAGCAAGGCTGTGGTTATATTTGACCACAACTGTGCTCCTAGCATCCCCAAACAACGTCATTTACGACCACGGCCGTGGTCAATGACCATTGGTGTGGTCAATGGACCCTGGAAGTGGAAATTTCACAATTTTTGTGAAAAATCAGCGTCAAAATTTTCCGACCACGGCTGTGGTAAATTTTACCACGGCCATGGTAAAAAAAAAAAATTCTCTTTTCCTTTTCAGGTTCATGGTCCCTCCTTACCAGAAGCATTACCGGATACCTTAGAGGCCCGCTTTTGAGGAGGTTTTTCTGTTTTCCTTTTCTATTTTTTTTAGTTTTCTTGTTTCAGTACTTTATTTTATGTTTCCCTTTCAGTACATTTTATTTTCATATCTTGTTGATTTACGCTTTTGGATGCATTGAGGACATTGCATACTTTAAGTGTGGGGAGGGGGTCACGGTTTTTCTCCCCAACCATGAGATGCTATGATTTGTGATTATGCCAGTGCATTGTTCTGTGTTATTTTTGAATTCTTGATAGTTACAAAATTTTGTTTTCAGAAACCCCTTTTGAAAAAAAATAAAATTTGTAGCATAGCAGTGGGATTTTCTTCAAGGAAATGAACATTAGCACTGAACATAATTGAATAAATTGTTTTTCCCTTGAGCTTAGCCATAGAAATGTGAGTTTTGAGCTTTTGATTCTTTCAGTGTGTGATTTTGATCCACCTTAGGAGGCATGTTCTATTTTCTATCTTGAAATACATATCCTTGATTGGCTTTTTATTTTCTGAAACTATTGAGGCATTGGTTAGGCATTTTTTTGGATTCAAATTTTGTGTTACATCCCCATCTAGTTGCTTGTTTTGAGCCTGATTGAATATTTATTTGTCACCTTGCTCTGTGAAATTGTGTATATTTGTTTATGCTTGGTGATCTAAAGGATGGGGGAAAAGTCAATGTAATGCAGAGCATCCAGTTAAAAAAAAAAAGAAAAAAAGAAAAAAGAATTCAGTGTCTCTCAACTTCCTCTCCTGTGAATTAAATAAAATAAAGTCAAAACCTTCAAAAAAAAAAGAAAAAAAAAGAGGAAAAAAAGGAAAAAGAGTAATGGGAGAAGAAGTGAGAGTTGAAATATGGGTAGTGAAAAAGTGGACGAAAGAAGGCATTGACTCCCTTTGATTTGAGATCACTGAGTGTGAACTACCATTAGAGCCCTTTGTTGTCCTTTCCTTTCAGCATCTACCTATCAATATGAACTTGGCCCCATTACACCCTGTCATGCCTCATTTGTTCTGTTTGTGAAAAGTCGATTGAGTTGAGTTGATTGATGAATAGATTTGTGAACATGCTCAATTAAGTGTGATTTGGGAGAATTTCTGTTGACCTTGAAACACTAAGAGAATGAGAGATGAGTGAACCAGGCTCATGGGAAATTGGTCATTTATGCGGGTGTTTTAAGCCTAATGGATTCTTTGGAAAAATTCTGCTGCATTTTGTTGCTTTTATTGTTGCTTATGTTTCATTTTCCATTCTGAATAAATTGGGGTTCTGTTACAAGTTCTTAACTAGAGGGAATTGGTTTTGATATTTGACTCAGAATAATTGCTTGAGGGCAAGCAATGCTCAAGTGTGGGGAGGTTGATAAACCGGATTTTCATTGTATTTTGATGTGAGTTTAGATGTCATTTTCATACATTTTGAATATATTTTATTGGCAAAACTCACTGTTTGGTGTTAGTTGGTGCAAGACAGGTACTCAAGAGGCTTCGAAAAGAGTTGAAAATTGCACTTTTTGGAGCAAAAATGCCACTGTCTAGAGGACCAAGAAAAAAGGCAAGAATTGAAGTAACGCAAGGACCATGGCCATGCTGGTTGCGTAGCAGAATTGGACCCTGATGCAAAGACCACGACCGTGGTCATTTTACCACGGCCGTGGTAAGTTGCGATGTCAGCCCATTTAAATTTTGAATTATTATAAATAGGAGAGAGAAACCCTTTTATTTTTATCTTTTGTTCTATTTTTAAAACGGAGGGTTCTAGGTGAGAAAGAGGTCCTGTGAGAGACTCTGAGCTGCGGGAGGACGTAGAGAGCACCATTGGGGATCATCACTGTAAAGTTTCTTCCCTTTTGTAATCTTTATGTCTTCTTTTGAGTTTTTTGGCTTAATCATGAACATGGGTGACTAGTTTCTCTTAGCCCCGGATTGTGATGTAACTGTACCTTTGTACCTCGGTTCTGATTTTAATAAAACCTCGATGTTATTCAGTTAATTGTATCTCTTCACTGCTTTTATTGCTTTTTAAGACCGATCAGTCTAAATATAAGTTAATCTCTTGTCTATGATCAATTGCTTGCGATTAACTGAACTGTGAAGTGATTGAATTCGTACAACTTGCATGATCAAACCTATTGTATGAATTTCCAGTAGATTAACCTGTTAATCAACCTCTCTGAGATTTATCATTTGCTCTAAATTAATTCAACTATGATCAATTGGGAATTTAATTAGGGGAAATAGCGTTATTAACTATGATCAATTGTTAATTAACGAATTTAAAAGGTCGCTGGCAAGTAATGCATTTAGGGATTTTATTGAGATTAGAATTGGGGGAAAAAGGGGTACATGTGAAATCACAATCCTAGGCTTCTTTATTATAATTATTCTCACATTAATCTTTCTGCTCTGATTCTCTTTCTTTTGAAAAGAATAATTGAACACAATTCCCCATAATTTGGTTTTAAATTCTGGATTGTTTGATTATTTGCGAAATTATTTATTTGGGAACGCAACTGGTCCTTTGGGTTCGATATCCGGACTCCTAGAGTCCACTGTTACTACTGCGTAGGGTACGCTTGCCCTTTGCGAACACATTTTACGCATCAACCTACATATTTCACTACCACAAATCCGCTTCACTTCATAAAACGCACCCAGCTCTACACTTCCAAAGTGCAGCCCAAACATATATGAAATATTCACGTTGGGGGAATTTGGCAAAGGAGGACGTGTTGCAAAAGACACAAAAAATGAACGAGCTAAGCTACGGAAGGAACACCGACAGTGTCAAAACGGAAGACGGACTCCGGCAATGGTACTCAGCATTTGTTTTTGAAAAAGAAAAAGGGTAGACAAAGATCGGAAGAAGCTACTACCCAATTGTTTTTGATAGAGAGAGAAAGAGTCAATAAAAGTTTCTGACTGATTTGGTTTTTTTTTAATATATTAAATCCTAGACAAAAATAAAAAAATAGGAGCTGCACGTGGGTTTATTTTTTGATATGGAAAAATGTACAATCAGGTGTACTATGGACCACGTTTACATACCTTCATCTTAGCCACCAATATCTGTAGGCCCTGATCTAACGGTCCTTGTTACTTGTGTACCGTACAAGACCCATACCACTTTTGCATCCTATAATCTATCTCCAAACTAGTAGATCAGGACTAAGGTGGTGAGTGAACATGTCAAAGATTGAAGTTTGGCTAGACTTAGGTCAGTATGACTTAATGTAGGCCATATCCATGATCATATAAAAAAAACAATTTTTAAATAAAAAATTATCATAATTAATTATAAAATTCATTTATTATATTTAATAAAATAATATATTTGCTTTAATATAACCATATCCTACTATTTAATATAACAGGAGACCACAAAATTCTTAAACTATTTATACTTTTTGTATGAATCAAAAAGAGAGAGAGAGAGAGACCACAATTTTATTAAATAGACGAAGTAATTAAAATCATTAAGTAAAATTAAAATCAATAAGTACAAAAAAAAATTAAAATCAATAAGTAAAACAACAATTTTGAATTTATTTATTTATTTATTTTATTTATCGATAGATCATTTAAAAGATAACGAGAACACTACCCCAAATTTAAATTTTGGCGGTTGAGGTGCAACTCCCTCATTTCCTCTTACTCTAAGTTTTTGTTTCTATTGTGTATGATGCGATGCCTGGTGGAGCCACCGTCTGCTTTGGTCACCGGTTTCTATGCGTTCTTCCACATTCAACTTGTCCTTGACGCAGCCAGCCACCCATCTCAGTCACGACCCTTTCTAGTTTGTTCCACACTCCAACCTGTTTTTGTAACACCCCTTGTTACTATAAAGGAATTTCTACTTATTTGCATTATTAGTGAAAATGAATTTAATTCTTGATTGTAAAGTAGCCTTCCAAAATACGAGGAAATTTGTTCCCCTTTTAACTTTCAAATCTTATTGCTTTTAACTCCAAAAGAAGAAACATCCTTGTTAACTTATCATTCATTTAAAAATGCTCTTTTTGTGAAATAAATTTCTTAATAAACTAAACTCGAGTTATCAAACATCATAACCATAGTAAACCATTAAAACGTAATAGGGTTTCTATTAAACATCCTCAATTTCATCATTAAATGATTCTTTTACACAAAACTGAATACACTTTTACCTTCTTAAAAATGAATACATTTTTCAAATGAGTCACATGGAGGAAAATGATACATCATAAAAATAAACTCTAGTCTACCTGCATGTATAAAAGAGGAAACTGAGACTCAGAGCAGTGACTCAATGAAAATTAAAACCCAAAATACACATCATTAAACCCATGAGGCATTCTCGGGAGGATCCTTTTTTTCCTTGAACATATCCATTTGCATCATTGGCACTTGGCATAGTGTTTTCACTCTGTCTTCATCATTCGCACAGGGTCAACCATCTTTCTCTGAAAAAAAGTAAAAACATGGAAGTGAATTCTCTACCTCCTTGGTCGCCACAAATAAACGGACTTTCAGTCCCAAACAACCTATACGACTACTGCGTGTGCTACTCTAGCGATGACACTCACGATAATCCTATCACGAATATCTATCTCACAACATCTATTCCTATGGGCCCCACTACCATTAAACCTCTCAGGTTTTAATGGTCTTACACAATTTCGTGGATGACAATTGGGAGCACTCGACTCATGTCAAGTACATAGTGACACGTCGATCTCACCAAACATGGATATAGCTTCATCTTTGTCGAGAATGCCAAGCTGGTTACGTGAGTCCCCCGTACTAACCCTTAGTCGGGTTATCACAACCTGACACCATTTCCCCAAGCCTCCTTTGAGACAGCGAACTATCCCCCAATGTACCAGTTGTAATCATCCACTCCTTAAAACGTTTCCTCACGCGTTCTCCACACCACAAGATGTATTCCACAAGGCGAAATGGTTTCAATGGTACTGTCAAGAGGATGTTTGGGGACCCTCCCCACTGAGCATGGAGTCAAGCCCTATCTCTAATTAAAGACCCTGTCTTTCTACATCCATCTTGTCTTTGTCACCGACACCCCCTTTACATCATCCGCCTCCCCAATGCACGCGTCGTCCAATGCAAGGTGAATGACACGAACGTCCATTGTTCTTCTTCATACAACAAGAGGAGAAGGGTCTCGTCCCTCCTCACCTCTCAACGTCATGAACAACATGACCTTTTGAAGTGAATATATCCACTTGCACACACTTTAGTGCCTCGGGCACTCCAATTCATCTATCCTACTCATGCACAACAAAACCAACATGCATTGCCGAGGGACAACGCCCCTTGGACTCAGATCACAGCAAGCAACATATCCAGAGGAAATATCTAACAATTTATATCAATGCCGGAGATAACATTCTCTCGGTCTTAACAATTAAATGATCACACACATTCATGACAACTAATATATAGTTCAACAAATATGTGCCGAAGGTCACGCCCTTTCGGTCTTAGTTAATAATTCCATAACGAGAATAACATTCATATATTTATACAATTTAAATTCATCACAATTTACTAATTTTTGGGTCAAACCCATAGTCAACACAAAACCTTAATTTTCAAGCATTATAGTTTCTTATATTGGGTATCAAACACTCTCAATTCAAGCCCCCACCCACGTGTACATGTAAACTTTCATTTTCACTATAAAGGACTCATTTTGGGCGTCTAAAACTTAGATTTTAAGTGATTAAACATCCAACCCGAAATTGGCTCAAAAACTCCTTAAATGGGCTTTAAAACTTCAAAATTTAATTCCCATTGATGTAGAAATCGGATTTTGATGAACCAAATATGCAACCCTAGGTTTTAGGATGTAAGGAAACTGTTTTTCTGGTCTAAAAGAGCAAATTCCAACTCTAAAAATTATTAATTTCGAAACAGTGGCAGATTAAACGAAAATGGCACAAAACTTAAAAATAAATTTTCCGTTGTTGTAGAAATCGGTTTTCAATGAATTTTATATGCAACCCTAGGTTTTAAGATATGAGAAAGCTAATTTTGAGGTTCATTACAGCCAATTCCAGTTACATTATTCCCAGTTCTTGAAACAGTGGTAAAACACGGCAAAACGACATCAAACTTAAAAATAAATTCCTCGTTGTTATAGAAATCGGTTTTCAACGAATTTTATATGCAACTCTAGGTTTTAAGGTATGAGAAAACTAATTTTAAGGTCTATTATGGCCAATTCTAATCACGTTATTCCCAGTTTACGAAACAGAGGTAAAACAGAGCAAAATGACATCAAACTTAAAAATAAATTTTCCGTTGTTGTAGAAATCGATTTTCAATGAATTTTATATGCAACCCTAGGTTATAAGGTATGAGGAAGCTAATTTTGAGGTCCATTACAGCCAATTCCAGCCCCCTCATTCCCAGTTCACGAAACAGTAGCTATAGTGCCCCAAATTCACATTTTCTCTAGACAGTAATTTTCTAAAAGATTCACAATTCATTTCCAAACATTCACACATGCATCTCCATTTTTTAGGACATGGGAAAAACCATTTTTAGTTTCAAAAACAGTCCAGCATAGCTACATCATTTATTTTCCCCGAAACAGAACAATAATTTATATAAATAGCTCAAAACTTAATAAATTCATAATAAATAGCTCAAGTGCTAAAAAATAACATACTTTATATGTAACCCTAGGTTTTTGGACCCAAGGAACCCAATTTTGAGGTCCAAAACACCAATAGAGGTACCCATTTTTCACAGAACACAAGGCAGTATGGGATTCTCCAAATACACACAATTTCAAGACTTAAAAAGTAAATATATTCACATGCTACATAGACCCATCACTCTAGGTCTCAAAGCGACAAATTTTAGGCTCAAAGAGAATAGAAAATCCCTCCCATACCTCGGTTTTCTAAGTTCAAGATTCCGAAACAAGATTTTCAACCACCCAAAGCTAGAGCTTGATGAGCTCTACAACATATCTAAAATGCAAGAGAAAATGGAAAGAATTAGTCTAGGAAAACTAGAGAGAGGAAGAGAAAATGTAGAGAGAAGGAGAACACACTCACCTCAAAGAGAGAAAAGCAACTCTCTCTCTCTCCCTCTCCTATTGGGCCGGTTGCTACAAGTGAAGGGGAAGGGTCCCCTCCATGCTTATATAGGGGCCCCAAAACCCTAAGGGTAGGTCCCTCAAAAATTAAAAAAAAAAAAATTTATAAACCTAATTATGCTTAGGTATTTAGCTGCCCTAGGTTTTAATTTGTTTTAGCTCTACTATGTTCTTAAAACATAGCATTTAATTTTCTAAAAATACCTTTGGAATCACTCAATTTGGACTTAAAATGAATTTTCTAGGTTCAAAATACTAAATAAATTGCTAAAATTAATAATGAATTCAATTTAATTATTTTTGCTGAACTTAGGTCATTTCCATGTTTAATTAAAATTATTAAAATTTTACCTAAGTCCAAAATAAATTTTTGAGCTCAAAATCTTATAATTACGAAAATACCATTAATAAGAATATTCCTTCCTTCCTTTGACCAGATTTGACTTTTGGTCAAATCATGGTTAAAACTTGATTTACTAATTATTTTTACTTCATTAATGAAGATTTAATGTCTCACATTCATTTAGTTGATAACTGGTTCTTTTTCGGCTTTAATTAAACAAATTGCACTTTATTTTAATTAAACAAATTGCACTCTATTTTGTTTAATTACCTTAATTAAATTTTCTAAATCATCAATTACTTTAGAACAAATAATTTTACAAATTACGGATATACTAGACCCATTAATAAGTTAATTAAGTTCTTTTTTTTTTTTTTGACAAAGGAAATACTGATTATTATTCAGTCAAATAAGAGTCATTTACATCCTTTGAAATATGAAGGTCCAACTGATACGGAACTTCATCAAACCAGTACATGTTATGCAGAGTAAAAGCTAAACCAGCCAACATATGAGCAGGTACATTACCTTCCCTCTTTGTGAACAGCAACTCCCTTTGAAACACATTTCTGCTCCAATTTCTGCAATCCTTCAAAACACCAGTGCAGTAATTCCTAGCAGAGAAATGTCTAGTATGCCACTTATCAAATAGCCGTTTACAATTAGTTTCATAAAAAGCATGAAATAAGCACATATCATTTGCCAGCTTCAAAGCCCAAAGGAATCCTAAAACTTCTGCTACCTCCGGTGCATAGTGAACTTCAGAGAAACAAGTAGCTGCAGCTACCACTGCCCCTTCATGATTTCGAGCTACCAAACCCCAACCAGTACCTTCTGACTGTCTTACGGAGGCATCAAAATTTATTTTTATGGAATTAAAAGGAGGCCTTTTCCAAATAACAGGACTTCTCTCACTGGCAACATTTTGAACAACTCTATCAACTCTTAAAGAACAACATAGTTGAAATCCCACTTTTTACCACAGAAAACCCACTGGTTTCTACTCATCCAGATAGCCCATAAAATGTTGTATATCTCCACCAGAATTTCCTCATGTCCCAACTGCAAAAATTTACTCAACCATTCTCCAAAAGAAATTGAGTTCTCCACATTAGTCCGAATTGACAGAGAGGATGCAAACCACACTTTTTTTTTTATTCTGGACAAGTTAAAAGCGCATGTATAATTGTCTCTTCCTTCTCCCCACATCTGATACAGATTGGACCCGCAATTGCATGTTTCTTCACTAAGCTTGAGCCAACTGGTAAAATACCTGCACAGGCTCTCCATACCATATTTTTACATTTAGGAATTGCAGGGACATTCCACAAACTCCTCCACAAAGCATCAGAGCTTGCACTTGTAGAAGGCTCATCCATATCAAATTTAGTCTTTGCCACCTGGTAACCAGACTTGACTGTATAATTCCCATCCTGAGTATACCTCCAAATAAGAGAATCATCAATTTGAGACTGGGAAAGTGGTATACTCAGAATGTTCCCATCAACATCATAGGGAAAAAGGTCTTTTATTAGCTGGACTTTCCACTCCCGAGAAAACTGATCAATTAATTCCGACACCATGATCTCCTGATCAACATGATGACATTCACTTTGGGGTATTAAACAGCCAGTGGTAACCACCTATCACCATATACCTTCACTCTAGCACCATCTCCAATCCTGCAATAGCTTCCAGATTTGACAATCCACTTCGCCTTTTGCATGCTAGACCACACATAGCTCGGCTTATATCCTCTTGGATCATGAAGGACGAATTTATTTGGATAATAGCGAGCCTTAAAAACTTTTGATAGCAATGACTCTTCATCACTCATCAATCTCCACCACTGCTTTGCTAAAAGTGCCAAATTGAAAGCTTTAACCTGCCTAAAGCCCATACCTCCATCTCTCTTATTCTTTGACAGTTTCTTCCAGCTTAGCCAATGAATTTTCTTCTCCTCTACATTACCACCCCAAAAGAATCTAGCAATAAGGCTCTCTATTTCATGGCAAAGATAATTTGGCAATTCAAAACATCCCATTAATGAGTTGACCAAATCCCTTCCCATTGACTTTGACTAGAATGAGTTTATCTTTGACTTTTCAAATTTTGAATTTCCCTCCACTAATCATGTAATGTTTCTACTTAATCCTTATTAAGTAATGCTTATCTTAATTATTTCTATTATTTTTCTTAATTACTCAATTAATCACTAATTAAGAGGTTAATTTTCTATTTAATCTTAAGTTCCAAAATTTGGAGTGTTACAGTTTTTTTTCTCTCTTATCTCAACCAATGAACCAGACAACCCTAGTTTTAGGATGGGTTTAGAAGAACTTATTTTCAGTTTATTTCCCAAATATGATATAAACATTTGTGTTTAAAAGAATTTATTGGCAAATCCGATTGATACCTCACACTAATGTCATGCTGATCCAAAAAAAAGTGTTTAAAAGCATTTATAAAATAGCTTATGACATGTTCATATATTTAAAGTTGTTCACGTACGATTGGGTTTGAGCTTAACTCAACCCTAGAGCACCCATCAGGTTTTTTTTTTCTGAAAGTCAAAAGATATATTTTATTCAGAAGAGGCACGAACTATGTCCTTCCACATAAGGTTAAAAGGAATCAAAAACATAGAAATCAAGGCACTAAACTAACGTCAATCATAACTTAATTAAGATGCACCCAAAAGACAAACTAGTGGGCTATTACACCAATTAGCAAAAGCAGTACCAATTGCAGCAGACCCTCTATAACGAAACTAGGTCCAAGACAATGCCTTGATATGTGACAGAACACCATGAATATCTCGAACATGAAGTTTGAGATTGAGCATCTGTAGGTGGTTTGAAAATGGTCGCTACAGGGGCTGCCATAGCGGACCAAATATCTTGTTGAATAGCACCGTATCGCATTAGCAACGCTGTGTGTTTATTCTCAAAAATCCCTCTAAACAGAGACATTAGGGTTTTTTTTAGGGGGGGGGGGGGGCTTTTTTGGATTTCAAATTCCAAAATTGAAATCTACAGCTATAATAGTAGTGAAAATGATAAAAAAAAGACTTGTATTTAGAAGATGATGATTGATGGTTCCTATTTAAGGATCATTGTTATTATACTTGTATTTTTGTTTAAGATATCTATGACTTTTTATTGTTAGTTGTGCATGTCATTAATTTTGAGTAATTTTTATCATTTTTGAGAATTTATTTGTATATAGTACATTATGTAAAGTACATAAAAAAATTCAAAATAGCACTACTATAGAGTTTTTGGGGTTGGCTGCTACACGCCACTATCTAGCATTTAAAGCATTGGACCTAACTCAACCCGAATATGAGGATTGCACCCCACTTATATACACTATTTTGGCTATATTATTAGTAAATGTGAGATCTCCAACACAATAGCTTATGAAAATAATTTACAAATTATGGCAAAACAATTTGATCTTATTTCCTCTCCAATTATTAAAATAATTTATACATAAGTTTTAGCATTTGTGTGAATTAATGTTTAAAAGAACATATAAAAATAGTTTATGACATGTCTATAAACTATTTTCACATCTTCAAGATAAGTTACGAAAATAACTTGCATCTACACAGTTTAACCTCATTTCCTTTTCAATTATAGAAATAACTTATGTGTAAGTGCTTCCATGATAAGCACTTAATTAAGTTGTCTATTCAAATACACCCACCAAAATGCCAAATTTGAGAAGTGTTTTTTTATTTTTATTTTTTATTTCGTGTTACCACAAATAATTACAAAAATGTCATATTACTTTTACTTCCTTTCTTGTTATCGAAGATTTGTATGTATAAGAAATTATGTATGTGAAAGTAAGAAACATACTATAAATAATGTGACATTTTTGTATTTATGTGTTAGAAACAAGAAATAACTATAAAAAAAAGATTTTCTCAAACCAAACAGTCTTAGTATTTCCATTTATGGAAAAGGATTATGGGGTCCATTTGTTACTTTAAAAGTTACTACGTGCTTTTTCTAACACAATCTTCTCTTGTAGTTTGACAATGCTAGAGAATCAAGATGTATAATTAATGAAGTAAAACTTTACTTTTGAGTGTACAAATACAATTAATAGTGCATAGTTTATGAGACAAGTGCAATTTCTGAAGTTTATAGGATTGGACGTTTGTAGGACTGGACATCTGCGGGTGATCCGATAGTTGGTGGCACAATAAGCCCAATAACACTTGCTAGAATATAGGCTCTGATACCATATTAGAATGTGGATTATGGGTCTAACTTAACCCTACAAAATCGGCTTGTAAGGTGAGGTTTGCACCTCACTTATATACTTTATTTTAGTGATATCACTAGTCGATGTGGGATCTCCAACAAGAAGCAACAAAAGAAATATTGAATTATTTATGATATATATTATGGGGTAATGGATTTACATATATCTTAAGTGTGATCTAATGATATATGGTGGTGAATCGTTGCTTTGTCTGTAATATTTTCCTTCTCTTTGAGCGAACTCATGTATTATTGCAATTTCTGGTTCATGTCACTCATCTTCCCATGCTGATTGACTGCTTTATATGATTGTGCTTGCTCTCACAACAAAAAATTTTATAACTAGTTCCCGGGTAATTTATTCTCAGGATATTGTTTAATGGTTGCAGGTTTCATTTGGTGTGGTTGGTCTAGGTGTTGGACTCTCACTCTTGTTATGAGTTTTATTTTCTTTTTTCACCTTCTTCATTGATTTCATGTAATACATTAAGTGTTTCTATTTCTTACATCAATCTTTTTGTTTCATAAAACTTATGGTTTTGGGACATACTTTAATCTACTCCCTGGATCTGAATGGTCAGCTATAATGTTAACATATGACTTCCCTCTTGCAATTATTGGAATAACACTCAAGGTGAAGAAAGTTGTGCTAATGTGAATAAATTTATAAGATGGATGTTTGTCATAACAAATTTGTGCAAAAGAGTCATGTTAGGATTTCCCCTTCCTATTTTTCTTGTCGTTTCTTCATAGTTTTATATGCGCATTGGTGTTTTAATGGATGCCCCTGTGGGTCATACAGTATTTGTATTCTTCATATTTTGTCATTGGGCCATCTTTTTTGCAGTATGCAGAATTCATGCCAGTCCCATGCCTCACATTCAGATGCTCAAAGCTTGAGGGAAAAAAGTGCAACTCCAATTTTTTAAACAGGTAATCTCATCATAGATTTTAGGATGAATTGGTTCTTAACAGGGGCAAAAGGAATTCTTCTTAATACTTTCTAATATCTATGTCATGAACCAACTATCCCAAAATCTTAAGCTATTAGGTGAATACATATTTTTTCATACTACATGTCTAACAATCTTCATCCATACCAACAACATTAGCTAAATACTGAGGTTGCCAAAATATGCCCTAGTTGCAAGTGGGATTTAAGCTTTCTTCTTCTGCAACCTGTGATATTTTCTTCAGTTCTGAGACATCATTTTATCTGCTTTTTGTTTCAGGGAGGAGAAATACCAAGGAGAAGTGCTCCTGTTCTACAATTTGATCCATGAAAAAGTATGCTTGTCAATTTTTCATTAATTCACCAATCAGTACTATTATTTATGTCTCATTATGGACTTCTGTTTTCATATTACTTACTATGAACTGTATTAGACTGAATATCTGTGTATGTAGGTTGCTGAGTAAGATTGACAGTTGAACTGAGTCAGCACACTGTCAGAGTTAGTTAGCCAGCTGTCATTCTGTCATGACAGTTAGACTTTTAAGTTGGGCTTAGATCTCTAGCTTGTAGAGCAAGCTATTCCTCTGTACAATCAATTCATTTTTTACAGTTTAATAAAAATCACTCATTACATTTTCTTATTTTCTCTCAATTCTTTACTTACTATATCATTTGGAAATACAGAAAAAGAAAATAGTGGCATGTATCTCATTTTACTTTAAATGAAAAATTAGAAGAATGTGTAAATTTATGGTACTAGTTCATGTCTCTTCCCTCATACACGCACTATCATCTATCCCTCTTTGGCTCTTTCTTTATTATGAACTTTAACTACACTATGATTCCTATTTTTTGTTTTCTCATTTGATTACTATTTATATAATTTAAAGCTACATGTATGTTCTTTTGTCTACTTTAACTCAATTTGTTCTATCTTTTGTTGATATATTAAAGAATCTTACCACATCTTAAGCGTATAACCTCTATCCTTATCCCTACCCACCTGACCACCTCAACAATCTGAGTACCCTTTCACAAGATTCATTTTGATTAAACTCAAGCACGCAAGTTGTCTTTGAGCACCCTGAGATTCATCTTAATACCTTTTGTATTGTCCTAGTCTTTTTAGGGTTGTCTCAAAATATTTGTGTTGGTTCATAGTATGAAAGCTAAGGTTAATTCTTTGATTAATTCACTCTAAGTGCATTTAGATTGGCCTTGAAATTCCATTTTATCCATTTGGCATATAGTAACTTAAAATAATATCTTGGCTAAAATATACTTTTGGTCATTTATCTTTTAAAAGATTCATTTTGGTCATTTATCTCTCAAATTTGAGTCATTATTGTCCTTCTGAAATAGTGATCATTTTGAACATTTTTTTACTTATTCAGGACGTGAAACCTATCCCATTAGATTCCCTTACATGAAAACTATAGATCCCACCTAATGTTCAAACTAAAAAGGGCCATAAATATGGTGAAAATCATGTGAAAAATATGTCCCACAAGCAACCAGGAAACTGAAAATCTAATATCATATTCTTTTTCAGTGCTCGTGGGACTTATTTTTCACACGATTTTCACCATATTTATGGCCCTTTTTAGTTTGAACATTAGGTGGAATTTATAGTTTTCATGTAGGTGAATCTAATGAGACAAGTTTCACGACTTATATCAGTCCAAAAAGGTTCAAATTTGTGCCTAAAAATTGAAAATGATCATTGTTTCATAAGGACAACATTGATCCAAATTTGAGACATAAAGGACCAAAATGAATCTTTTAAAAGATAAAGAACCAAAACGAATTTTAGTAAGGAACAAAAGATTATATTTTAGCCTAATATCTTTGCTGAGAATCTCATTAATAACTTCCCTTTTACTCCATTAATTTTAAGATCAATTCTACATTTATATATCATCCAAATAAAGCATTTATTTAATGCTCAAATTCAGATTTAATACATTTATGGCCACAATTAATAAATTTCATTTATAGTTTTTATTCATAATGGAATAGAGAGAGAAAGCGTGAACGAAACCCTACCAAAATTGCAAAATTCAAATTTGACCATAGAAATCCAAATGTCTTTCGCACTCTTCTGTGTTCCTGCCAACTCACAATTGAAGGAGGGAAAAAAATTCCCAAAACAAGCATTAAAATTTCGCCTCATCACCCTTGTTAATGTTTTCTTTTTCAATGTCTTATTGTAAGCAAAAATTCTAAGTTTGTTTGAAACCAACCAACATTTATATACCCTCCAAATAAAGAATTTATTTAAAGTTCAGATTCAGATTTAATACATTTATGGCAACAATTAATAAAGTTCCTTTATATTTTTCTTCTCTCCCATAATAACCATTTCCATATTTTTTTTCAAAGGATGTGACTCATCATTTTTTAATGATAAAGGAAGAGAGAGTGAATTAAACCCTTCCAAAATTGCAAAAGTCAAATTTGACCACAGAAATCCAAATGTTTTTCGCACTCTTCCCTGTTTCCGCCACATCACTATTGAAACTCACACCTTCACCCCTATTAATATGTGTTTCTTTAGGATCTAATTGTAAGAAAAAATTCAAAGTTGTTTGAAACCCACCAACAAGAGTCTTTCGTGTGTGTTTGTGTTCTTAGTTCTTACAACTTTATTGACTCTTGCATCAATCTCCACCTATAAAATGGAACCTGAATTTTCATCTGCTCAACATCAAAACGTGAACGATGTTGTTGCCAGTGGCAAGAAACTAAAGTGTTCTGATTCTCGCAGAGTTCAAATAAGGGGAAGCAGAATCAAAGATCCTACAAATGGAAAAACTTGCCACCAGGTACTTTTTGTGTTTGTTTAGTTGAGCAAACTATGTTTTTGGTCCCTAAACTTTTTCACATTTATGGTTTTGGTCCCTAAACTTTTTTACGACCAGTCAAAGTCCTCATACTTTTTTTTCTGTCCATGGTTTTAGTCCTTTCTGTCTATTTTGGACGTTAAGTGATAACATGGTGTTAGTTTTATTATTATTATTTTATTTTATTACGTTTTCTGGCAGCCAAAAATTGCTTCGATTACTTGTTTGGTAGGTCATAAACCTATTCCCGAAAACTTTTGAATCAAATTGCTCTCATATGGATAATCCTTTTTCAAAATTGATAGAGGGCTTTAGTAGATCTATTAATTTTGAGCAAAACCCATCCTTAAACTTTGATTTTCATTCAAAAATGAGAGATTATTTGCCAAAAAGTCGATTCGGGGCGCTATTTGCAAACACGATTTCGTCCTTCCCAGATTTCTCCTTCATTGTTCAACAATCTTCAAAATTGATTGAGGGGTTTAGTAGATCTATTAATTTCAAGCAAAACCCATACTTAAACTTGGATTTTCATTCAAAAATGAGAGATTATTTGAAAACAAATCGATTTTGGGTGCTGTTCGCAAACACATTTCATCCTTCCCAGGTTTCTCCTTCATTGTTCAACGATCTGCAAAATTGAATGAAAGGTTTTGTTCCCCATGAGTAGACAATCAAAATGCATGCTCATATGCCTAATTTTGTTGCTTGAGCTACAAGAACGAAACAAAACCTCTCGTTGGTCAAACGCAACCTGGTTCACTGTTAGTAACCCAAACAATTTCTAGCGGTTAAAAACCACTAGAAAACATAATAAAATAAAATAATAATAAAACTAATGCCACATTATCACTTAACTTCCAAAATAGACGGAAAGGACTAAAACCATGGACGGAAAAATAGTATGAGGACTTTGACCGGTCGTAAAAAAGTTTAGGGACCAAAACCATAAATGTGAAAAAGTTTAGGGACCAAAAGCATAGTTTGCTCTTATTAGTTTTTGTAATGCCCATTTTTTTTCTTTTTTGGGTGTGCTTTTGTGTTGTGGGGTGTGGTGATTTGTATATAGGGCGATGGGAATTATTTGACAAATTTGAAAGTTGGTATGTGAGGGAACATGGGAATTATTTTGAAAAATGGGAACTTTGGTTTTGGGGTTGTATAATGGTGATGATGTTTGTGGTGTTGTGGTTTTGCTTTTACTTTGTATGTATCATTTAGTTTATGTCTGGTTTTGTTTCTAGATTTTGAGGTTTGTTTGGATTATAACATTTTTGTTTGCTTGGTTTCCACGTTGAAGTGCCGGCAAAAAAAATCAGACTTTGATGCTACTTGTAACAATTTGAAGAAGGGGAAGCCTTGTACCATCACATTCTGCCATGAGTGCCTCTTGAAAAGGTTAGGTTCAAAAATATATACGTTCAATTTTCTTTTTATTTTTAATTGTTTTTAATTTTTAGGATTATTCTTTCTTGTTAAGCGTGTTTTTGGCAATGTTTATGGAAAATACTTTTTTGCTTTGCAAGAGTCAAAACACATTTTGGTGATTTCTACATGTGTGTTTGGACACTCGTTGCAAAGTGATGGATCTCTGAACATTCTTGGAAAAAGAGAAACCACGTCAATTTTTCTCAAAAAACATGAAATTTATGACTGTTGATTTCTTTGTAAATGTGAAAAACAACATCCCAAATGTGGGACCAAACATGCTATATGATTTAATGGAAATAGTCTTTGATTGTTGGTTGAGAGATACTCTTGGTACCAAAAAAAAAACAAAGAGTAGATGATAGAGTACTTGTGTATTTGTATGTGTTTCCCCTTATGAGGATTTTTCTGTGGTGAATTAGGTATGGGGAGAATGACAAAGAGGTGAAGCAATTGGAAAATTGGATATGCCCAAAGTGCAGAGACCTTTGCAACTGTAGCATTTGCCAGTGAGTCTTTTTCTTTTTTCCTTTTCCTTTTTTTTTTCCTCTGTGTGTGTGTGTGTTTTGAGTTGGTATTATATATGTGAGTTCATTATGAATGAAGGTGATCTTTGTAGGAAAAAATGAGGTGAACTACCTACTGGTCCACTATATCGAAATGCCAAGGAATCCGGTTTTAAGTCTGTGTTGGAAATGCTTGCTGCAAAGAAGGCTGCTGAAGCTTTAGAATCGAACAAGGTCAATGATGTTGACATTTTACCTTCAAATGAAGTTACTGTGGAAATGGTGTGCTATTTTTCTCTCCATCGCCTTTCTTGTCTATCCTATGGTTGACAGATTTGGTTAAATAAGCTCTCTTATTTAATTATTCAAATTCATGATAAGTTAATAATGACATGAGCAAAAATGTCATGTTTTGATAAGGTTCTTATGAGTCAAGTTGTTTCACCTATGAAGCAAATTGCATTAGAGCATTTACCATAATTATTTTATTTCGTTTTATTTATCTTAGTTACAGGCATATAAGTTTTACTCATTTGGTGCACAAGGTTTATATGCATGTGTGCATTTGTGGTGTATCTATTGCGAGGAGTTAATTTTTGCCCTATGATTATAGATGAATAGTTGAGATTGTCTTACTTAATCTTATCTTGACTATCCATTTTAATTGTATGGTCTAGATTAAATTTTCTTACCTATGATTGATCGATACTTTAAACTGGACAATGTATCCATATCATGCAATATTGATGTGCATTATACCTTTGTATCAAAACTTGACTCTTGTCTTTAAAACTTTTTATGTATGTTTTGTTTCTTGCAAAATGAAAGCATCAATGTAACATATTGAATATTATATTTTTATTTAAATATGATTGTGATTATATATTTCTAATAAAATTTTCAAGAGATTTAAAGACTAGCAATAACATCCTGACAATGGCAAACCAATAAAAATACAAGGTATATGATTAAATAAATCAAGAAATCAAGAAAAATAAGTCAATAAAGTATAAGTAATTTATGAACATAATTATTTTTTATTTAATATATATTGTTGTATCAATATTCTTTTTCTTTTTTTAAATTACATATTTACCTATTACATTGGGTCTTATCTAATACTTGTACTTGTTTGTACCCATGCATCATAGGCTCTTATGTTCTTATTGATTTTGGTTCATGTTCTTGTTTGTTATCTCTTGTAGGACCTTGAAGTCCTTCACTCAGGAAATGCAAATGATGTTGCTAAAGTTTGCAATGAAGATGATGGCGATGATAATGCTAGTGCCAAGATCCAAGTAGGAAAAACAAAGTTCCCAAATGTTGGTATATTAGTGAGAGAAAAAATTGAAGAGGAAATTCCTTTGCCCCCTGGCATTGAATTAATAGAAATATTGGGCGTTGAGTTACCTTCTGAAGATGTTGGGAATGCATTGCAACTTCTAGAGTTTTGCAGAGTGTTTGGAAAGGTATGCCTTCATGTTAACAATTTGCTCCTATGTTTTTGTTTGATTAATTGCAATTACTATTGCATGAAGTAGTTGACTGACTGAATATATATAATTGGCAAATTCATTTAATGTTATACACTAATGTTACAAAATTTGAACTACTTATTGTATTTATTAATATGATGCAACTTAAAAATCAAATGTCAGATGATTTTGTTGTTGGTCATTTAATTGAATGATTACATGATAAATGGATGATATTTCCTTGTGTTACATTAAATTATATACTCTAGGCATACTGGTGTTATTGTTAAAAATATAATTTTTGTTTTACAGTTATGATGTTGAAGCCATTCATAATTGATTTATCATGCATTTTTTTTAACATTTATTCTTGTCTATAATTTTAATCAGGCTCTTGGTCTCAAGGAAGGGGAAGCTGAAGCCATGTTACAAGAATTAGTACGTAAACAAAATTTGTGTGGAGGACGAAACACCTCAATGGTCCGGTTTCAAATTACAGTGTTGACCCTTATACTAAATGATTCAGGAAATGAGTGAGTTATCCCTTACAGTTTTATTTACTTATTTGTTTGTTTATAGTTTTAGGGGTGATTAGTTTTTATGTGATGTACTTGAATTAAACCGTTGCCATATGGATGACTTTGGTGTAGGTCTCCTACCTTAACTGCTAGCAATGGAAAAAACTCATGGTTGAAACCTCTGGAGGATTTAATTACTGAATCTAATCATTTGCTAAAAGATTTTCCTGTGGATTGGCTTCAAGAAGGAAATATCGGGTTTTACAATTTGGATTTATCAAATAAGCTTAAACTGCTGAATTTTCTTTGTGATGAAGCCTTAGGCACTAAGTAAGTATTTCAAGTCCAATTAGAAATAGTTTTATTGTGTATTTTGCTGTTGTTTTTGTTGTTTTCATCTCTTAATGCATCTTTTTCTTTTCTTTTCTTATCTTACTTTTGTTGTCTTCTTAATATTGTTTAAAGTGGTTGGAAACTTGGATAATATGTCTAGGAAACTGAGGAGTTATATTCAGGATGAAAATTCAAGCCACGCGGAAGAATTGAAAGAAACAAAATCCAAGTTTGCTGCAGCTAAGGCAAAGGTAACAACAAAAAAGGTGTTATGTTCTTTGTATCTGGATTGCTCTTGATGTTAAATATTGTTCATAATCTTGTATGCTTGTTATCTACAGGAAAAAGGTCTTCGGCAGAAGTTGCAAAATGAGATGGCTAAAGTTGTTCTACCAAATGTAGCTCCCCTTCCAATAGAGGAGCATGATGCTATTCTTTCAAAGATGAAAAATGAAGTGGCTCAAGCTCATACCGAGGTGCTTAAGTTAAAGGGACAAATTCAAAAAGGTGTGCATTGATTTTTGTGAATTATGCACTGTTCATGTTATCATTCCTAAGGATCTTTAATCTCATTCTCTTAAGTTAGAATATGTTGGTATGTCACAAAAATCTGCAATTCAAAAGACTATCCTCATTGCAAACATGTGATAGTTAGCACAAGATAATGAAAGCAAAACAAAATGTTGGTGTTGTTTTTATGATTACACTAAGATGAAAAGGACTAATATCCTGTTCATATGACAAACATTTGTTGGAATATCATATGTTTACTCTTAGATTCTACAATAATTTTATTTGCACTATTTATTGATCTTTAATGCTTTTATCATTTTACATCTTGTTTCTTTTCTCACACAATAGCATTCACTTACGCTACATCCTGTAAGATGTTTAATTCTAATTGGTTTAAATTCATCGATTTCTCATGAAAAATGTGATTATGGCGGCATAAGAACTTATTTTTTATAACATCCAGATTGGGAGTTGGTTTGGTAAATAAATAAATGCTCTTAATTAGGCCAAAATGGAAAGTTTGAGTACATATGCATGGTTACTTTCTATGATTCTATCTTGCAAGAATTGAATGTTTCTACTAGTGTAATGGTTGATACTTGTTCTTTTTATATTATAGGGAAATATAGTTCTGATGCTACAAGAGTCGAGCCTGAGTTTTTGGACAACAATGGCCAAATATTTTGGAAATTAAAAAGTTATAATGGTGAAAATGTTGTTCTATTGCAAGGTAATTCTCAAAATGCATTAGCTTAATTTTTATTGAATGATGATATCATTGTGATTTGGTCTCTAGCAAGTTTTCTAAAAGAAAGCAACATGCAGATATCAAAATACAGGATGAAACTGGTATTGCACTTGATGAAAAATGGTTTGTTTATGGTCCTGAGAAGAAGGATGAGGTTGATAAGTACATTTCCTCAAGGTGAGTTCTTTTATTAATGTTGAAGTGGATTGATAGTGGTTTTGGATATGGTACTTGATATTGGAGAGTTTGCATTCTTTATATTTGTCAAGGAAAATGATGATAAAAAGTTACCAAACCTAGCTTTAGTGAAGGTGCTGAATGTGTTGTTGAGAGAAGAGTGATCTCCCATTACATGCTCGAACATACAAAGATAGATTGGGAAATATAATGAAATATACTTATACATTTTATAGTGATTGTTTTTTAGCTATTAATGAAGAAATATAATGAACTATGAAATCGAATTCTAAGAAATCATCTAAGATTCTTTGATATAATAATGATAATATGAGATAGTCTCTAGATATTTTAACAACTTTAATATATATACTTTTTAATGCCCTATTCATTTACATTCAGCCATGTCCATGCATGTAGTTATCTGCCATTGTGAGTGCAACATTTTGTTTGGTGTGCATTGTTGGTGCAAGCCAAGGGTAGGGGAAAGGAATATGTGGCTAAACATTTGTGAATACAATAGTTTTGTTTGTGGCATTGTAGTTATCTATCCTATAATTAATGCTCAACAGGTGCAACAAATTAAGTATATTTCTCTTTTACCTTAGTTGCAGGGCTAAAAAACTTAAAAGGCAGAAGGTTTCTCACATGCCTTTACAGTGAAGCAAGTATGTAGGATGTGTATGGTTAGTATTGTCATCTTTGATCAAGAATTTACATTTTGTGACATCTATTATTGCTTCCAGTATATATCTAACTCGCAAGAGGACTAATGTACTGTTAAGAGCTCATAATAACATAAGTTTTGGTAAAACCACTCATTGTTAGATAAATTGCATATGGGTCTTCTCACTAATTGAGTGTTGGTGTTATATTTAGTGAGACTCGTGTAAATTTATCAAGAGCAAATTATAGTAACACCCCTTGAGGTTTCATGTAATTACACAAGTACCCCTACTTTTTTAACCATTACATTCACCTCCCTTGTAAGGGGTGTAAGTGTAAGATTTGAGGGGTGTCAATGTAATGTTTTCAAACATATAAAGGGGTGTTAGTGTAATGTTTTCAAACTTAAAGGGGGTTAGTGTAGGAAAATAAAACAGGGTGAAATTATGTGTAATTTGATAAAAACTCTGGGGTGTTACTGTAATTTGATAAAAATTCATATTATTTGTTCTGGACTTGGATATGATTAACATGCAAAGGTTTTTCTCGTTTTTGCAGGTTTTGGTGGGAATCTTATACTCTCTATCAAATACTTACAACTAAAGGTAGTTGGTCCTTTTTATTGAGATTTGAGTGGGTTCCCTCTGTTTTTTTTGTGGGGTGTACATACAAGAAGGTTTTGAAGTTGTTGATGAAGCAGGAACTTATTTCAGTGAAGTAGGAAGCTAAGGAGATTTAGGTTTCTAGATTCGATGTTTAGCTTCAGCTTCAACTTGTTGATGATAGAAATTAAGTAGGCATTATGTTTCATTGTAATTAATTACTATTCAGAGTTGGATTTTTCTTGATTTGAATAGTTAGAATGTGGATTGACACATCCGATTGGAAAAGTGGTGTCTTCTCAATATTCCATAGCTCAATTTAATTCTTGGCATTCTAAGACTAAAAATCTCACATCTTTTCTTGTTTCGCAGTTCAAAACTTAAAGCACATATGTTTGAGGTATTTTCATGCAACATTTATTGCTATTTTTTTCCATATAATCCATTATTAGAAGTATGTAGCTTTGATACTCAGACTTAAACCTAATGTGGGTAGTGTATTTATTTATCTATAAAAAGGTTTTGAGTTTGTGTATGAATAATTAAGTACAAATTTTAAACGTATGAATGTGGATATGAATAAAACATTAAACTATTCAATCTTATGCATACTCGTGTGATATATTTATTGTATTTATAACAAGAATCTAAATTTTTCAAATGATATTTTACTTAAGTTAAACAATTATATTTTAATGTTGGAATTTATTTTCTGTATCCAAAAGACAAGCTTGGAATATATTTTTATTTTTTTTATTTTATATATTTTACTTTTAATAATTGTTCTTTTTTTATTATTGATTTTTCCAATATTAGTATTATAATAACATTGATGTGTTATTAGTTTAATAGACAAGATAATGAGATATTGTATCCATCGGATTTATTGAAATAAGGATTAGATTTATAGATAGCTACTGAGTAAAGTTTAAGATACCAAAGTTGGTGTCCATCTAAATATGCATCTAGATTAGTATTCTTTTTAAATGTAAATATGTTAGAAGTAATAATAATAACATCTTATTAAAAAATTTCTATTATCATCCTTGAAAATGTCATTTGAGCAATGATTCCACCATTAGTGGTCTTAGCTTATCTTAATCTTATAATAAAGTATATGCTGCTGACTTTGATTACTGTCAAAATTAAAAGTGAAATATAAAGGGAAAGAAAAATATAAAAATTGAAAATGATTTGTTTTCAAAAAGTATAATCCTTTTACATTTAATTTGATGTTCTGTCTAGATAAATGAGGAGCTTTCTTTGACCATTATCAAAACCTCCCATTATGATGTTGATTTTAGTGGGTTTTTCTTATACGAAACTCCTAAGCTCCATGGTAATGTTATTAAAATATAAAATGTCATAATTAATTTTTTTCTAATTTCATATAAAATTAGTTGAATTTAACTATTATATTTAACCACTAACCAAATTAATATTTTATAACTTCAAAAATGGCAAAAATTTATAATGCAATAAGCCAATAAATCAAACTTTAGGCTATATGATTGGTTAAATTTTTTTAGATAATCTTTTCGAACTCCAAAGTTATCTGACAAAAAATAAGGTAACGATTAAAAGTATTATTGCTATTTTCCTGTAAACATTTTAGTAATCTGATACTTTCTTTCTAATACTCTCTCTATACATGTATATGAAAGAATATTTTACACAAATATAATATTATTAAAAAAATTATTGTTCGTAGTGTAAATTCAACTCCCCAACACCCCCCACCCCAACCTGAAGTCTGACTTCTTTTTTTAAAATGACATTGAGAATTCGGGTCAGCCAAACCTGAATTATCAACAAGTTTATTCTTTTTTCTTTGTTATTTGGTTTTGAGATTTTTTTAATTTTAATTTTAATTTTGTGTTGTTTTATACATTAAAAAATTAACTAGTTATTTAATTTTTTTGTTAATTAGTTAGTAGTAGTTTAAAAGTTTGTTTGTGTACATGAAAATTGCACATTGAAATTAATTGTAATAAATTATGCACAACTTTTTTAATTGAATTTTAATACTATTATTAAAAAATTAAAATTTTTATTTAAAAATATAAAATTTAAAATATGATAATTATTGTCCCTGGTCATTTAGAAAACTAATTTAATAATTATGATGGAACCTCTAGCCAACTTCGATAATTTACTTTTCTATTGTTGTATTTAACTGATTGTAATTCAAATATTTTTTACAATAGTGAGTATTATTTTTAAAACTAATTATTTAAATTAATTAGAATGTAAAATTTAAGTCACAATTATTTTTTTAAACTACTTTAAAATTATAGCTATAATTAAAATTAAGAAAAGTAAAATACAATACACAAAAAAAAAAAAAATTGAAAATCCTGTTGAGAATTTGGGTCCTCCAAACCCCAATTCTCAACGTCATTTAAAAAAAAAGAGCAAACTATGTTTTTGGTCTCTAAACTTTTTCACATTTATGGTTTTGGTCCCTAAACTTTTTTACAACCGGTCAAAGTCCTCATACTTTTTTTCCGTCCATGGTTTTAGTCCTTTCCGTCTATGTTGGACTTTAAGTGATGACATAGCGTTTGTTTTATTATTATTTTATTTTATTACATTTTCTGGCGATTAAAAACCGCCAGAAATTATTTGGGTTACTAACGGTGAACTGGGTTGTGTTTGACCAGCGAGAAGTTTCGTTTCGTTCTTGCAACTCAGGCAACGAAATCAGGCATATGAGCATGCATTTTGATCGTCTACTCATGGGGAACAAAACCCCTCAATCAATTTTGATGACCGTTGAACAATGAAGGAGAAATTTGGGAAGGATGAAACGTGTTTGCTAATAGCACTCAAAATCGATTTATTTTCAAATAATTTCTCGTTTTTGAACGAAAATCCAAGTTTAAGTATGGGTTTTGCTCGACATTAATAGATCTACTAAAGCCCTCTATCAATTTTGTAAAAGGATTATCTATATGAAAGCAATTTGATTCAAAAGTTTTCAGGGACCTTCCAAACAAGTAATCTAAGCAATTTCTGACAGTTAAAAACTGCCAGAAAACGTAACAAAATAAAATAATAATAATAAAACTAACGTCACGTCATCACTTAACATCCAAAGTAGACAGAAAGGACTAAAACTATGGATGGAAAAAAAAGTATGAGGACTTTAATCGGTAGTAAAAAAGTTCAGGACCAAAAACATAGTTTGCTCTAAAAAAAACTAGGTTAGAAATCGGGTAAGGAGGGGCCAAATTCACACAATGAATAGTAACGAGTAGTATATTGATAAATAATGTGGGATGAATATTATTTGGGTAAACAATTTATTTTTGTTTTATTTGGATAAAAAACCATATATGAAGATGTTTTTTTATTAGGCAAAGAAACATTTATTAAACTGAGAAGATTGGAACACAAGACGTGGCCCAACTAGAGCTCCGAAGGTTAGAACTGTTATACACCAGAAAGCTATACATCTAAGATATGCATGCATAGCAGATCAAGAGTATAAAAATGAAGATAAAAGGAACAAAGAAAAGATAATATTGTCTAACAGCCCCACAGAAGTGTTCTTTCCCTGCTGTAACCCGAAACCAAATAGAATACTCCAAGATAACTACCATATATCACCCTCCCTTTTGAATCTTTCCTAAAAGATATTTTTAACATGGAATTTGACTACTCCCGGGTCCTCTTCCCCTCTCCCATCAATCCTCAAACCATTAAGAGAGTTTTTCTTTCTTTTCCAATTGACATTAGAATGGAAAAATCTTGTGTTTTTGTTCCCCTCTTTGATCCACCTAGTTCTTGGTTTTTGGTGCATAAGATACTCCTCCCTAACTACTCCACAATCAATTTCCTTTTATTGCTTATGTCTTCCTTCTCCAAAACACCTTCTTCATCTTTCTTATCTATAACATAAATAGCCCTTTCCAACTCCCCCTTTTGTTGTTGCACATCACCAAACACTTCTTTATTCCAAATCTTGAGCTTGGCCTTAAGCATTTTTTAATTTTTCTTTCAATGCATATGCAGCCCAACCTCCCACCTTCAATTTGCCCCATTCTTCCTCCACAAATTTATTGAAATGATTATGCATAAGCCAACAATTCTAATACCTAAAGGGTTTTGGGTTGAAGGCCATTTATCAAGCCATTCCGAAGATACAAGTGCCCTATCTAACCTACTCTTCGCACACCCATTAGGTTTGAACCATGTAAACGTCTTCCCTACTATGTGAAAATGTGAGTAAGAGATGGTGTAGTAGATGGTCCACAAATGTAAACAATGCATTTGTCATAGAGAGATCATGTTGCCGGTTAGAAATTGGTGAGTGATTGCATGTTACATTAAGTGTCAACTATAAGCAAGGTCCACGCCTATGTTAGAAAAACACTCAAGTGGTTCAAAACTAGGATGCATGAGCAGAAGGTGATTATGTCCTTGATCCAAATTAGTAACTCAGTACCAAAGTAGTGGACTGGGCTAGCATGTCAAAGGCTGGGGTTTGGTCAAACTTAGGTTGATAGGCCAAGTGTAAGAGAAATTATTAGGTAATCTTGGATCTTTAAAGAATTTTGATTCTCTTGGCCCGACACTTGTTCCTGCAAATCCACAACCCACCTATGACATTTTTTTTTATCCATTTATATCTCATTTTAATATACAGTTAGTTGTTTTATTTTAATTGGTTTAATGATTTAATTTGGGCCATCAAATTGGATTGTCAAAATTGATTCTTCTTAGTTCAATATCCTTCACGTGCAGCCCAAGTCTAGCAGCCACATTTGTCAAAATTGCAGGATATACCACTATTGTGACTTGTGATAGGTACTGGTTCAGATTTAGTGAAAGAATAAATGCAAGTGTTCATCTCAAGATTTCAGATCTTCATATCTCTTCTTAATTCCAAATTTTCACTATACAAAATGACCCTTTTGGGTACCTCATTGGCTTATACTTTCAAAAATTGAAATGAAATTGTTGCCACATCATTTAGCTTTAGTGTATGCCACTTTTTATTTAGTATTTTCCTATGTAAACATCATAAACAATATTGTATGTTTCTCGTCACTGTCATTCTGAGTTGGACCATTCTTCATAATGATATAGTTTTTCAAAATTAACTAAGCTTTCTAGTTTTTGGGTCACACATGCTGAAAATGTTTCTACTGCATTTTATTTCTGTCATGATAGAAATAATGAAATATACATACTAGGATAGTATACATACTTTTGTGAGTATGATGAGAATGATATTACATGCTAGCAACAAAGGCAACATTCGTTGACCTTAATTTTAAAAACCTGAAGCATTAGATGAAAGACCTGTTGCGTGACTAGTTTTGATAATTAGGAAAAGAAAAAGGCTAATAACAATAAGCCTTTTATTGTAAAACTCTCACATAATTTTGGTAGAATTCTTCTACTATTCTTGTAATTGGATCATCCTCTGCACCTTAATTATTTGTGTGCCCTGATAAATATATATGAGGAGAAACTTAATGATCTATTATATTTCTATTAACAAAATTTATATTTTTAAATATTTATTGAAGTGTTTTTCTTTTGCTAATTCAGAATACTCATATTGCAAGTGAGCTTAATTTTCCATTGGATGCAAGAAGATTATTTGGTGTTATCAATATTTGATGTTCTTTTTAGATCCTTTTAGAATAAAAGTATTTTTGGGATATTATGGATTTTAACTTGTATTTTGAAAATTACAATTGATGTAGTGCTTGGGTTTTTGAAGATTTGTTTAATTTTGTACGTGTTTATTAGTTAGAATGGTCATTAGAATGAATTTTGTATGTTTAAGATTCTAAATTGCAATTTTTTTTTAATTTTTTATGCAAATTATGGCAGTTTAAAACTGTCATAATTTTTAGTATTTTTTTTAATTTACTGCATGCAAATTATGGCGGTTTAGAACTGCCATAATTTGCAGTATTTTTTTTACTCACTTGACACAAATTATGGCAGTTTAAAATCACCATTTTTTACAACGATGAACTGCCATTTTATACAATGTTTAAAATGGCAGTGTGAATGGCGATTCACTATTAACCTCCATTTTATACATTGTGGCGGAAGGAATTACAACACTTTGGAAAACCGCCTTTTATGCAAAAACTAGCGGTTATAACCGCCATTATTTACAAAAATAACCATCATTTTTTACACATTTTTTGTAGTCTTTTAGGCTAAATTACTCTGTTAGTCCTTTATCTTTATTTTATTAGGTTGCAATTTGGTCTTTTATATTTTAAAAGTTGCAAAATGGTCTCTTATTTATTAAAAGTTGTAAAATAGTCCCTTAAGTAATTTTTTTATAGCATGTTTACCTGTGAAGTAATTTTTCTTTCATTTTTTTGGGATAAACATGCTATAAAAAAATTCTTAAGGGACCATTTTATAACTTTTAGTAAATAAGGAACCATTTTGCAACTTTTAAAAAATAAAGGACCAAATTGCAACCTAAAATAAAGATAAGGGACCATGTGAATAATTTAGCCAAAATTAGGTTATGTGTAAAAGGGCCAACACTTTGGTTGTCACAGACTCACAGTAAACAATCGGTGTAGTAAAAGGGATAACAAGTTCAGCAAGTACGGTTTGAATCTAGAGAATTTCAGCTATTACTTGAGCGAGACTACGATACTCAACCTCTATACTAACAAGATGTGATTAAGAAGTGTAAGATGGAGAGAGAAAGAAGAGAGAAAAGGAGCGATAGGAATGGAGGGAGGGATGGGAAGAGTGTGAAGGGGAGGCTGACCACATATTTTTTCTCACATTCCCCCAACGATTTCATGAAGCTTGACCTTTGCAGATTCTTCCAAAGATGGGGAAGATTTTGGGAAATGAATATTATTAGAAGAAGAAATAGGGATGGGTTTCGATATGGGTTTGTAAGGTTTCTGGATGTTCATAATGCAAAATCTTTGGAGGAACAACTTGATAAGATCTACATAGGGAACATGAAGATACACGTAAATCTGCCTAAATATAGTAGGAATACTACAATGTCTTATGGGAGAAATGTCTTGGAGAATGGAGGTAGACCAGATAGACCTGTTATGATGACCGGAAGCAGACTAGAGAAACATGAAGATAGGAGGAATACAAGCTATCAAGATAACGGGGCACAGGCGAAAAGAGCTGACAAACAATGGCTAATTAAATCTCCCAGCACTTCCAATCCAGGGGGATCATTAGAAAGGATTAGACCTTTAGATCGAAGAGATAAATGATTGGGTAGTGGAGAGCTTTGTTGGAAGGCTTAATGATCCTAAGATGTTTGAAAAGCTACAAGATGCATATGCACTAGATGGATCCAGAATTGTTAAATTGAAATATGTATGGGGGTGATATGGTCATGATCTATGGGATGAATGAGGAGAATATCAAGGAAGCATGTAGTAAGGAGGAGCATCTTCCAAGGATAGTAGCTTTATTCAATTCTATTCAAAAATGGGAGCCTAAACTTACAACAGGCTCTAGGCTATCTTGGGTGAAGCTGTACGGGGTACCTTTACATGTTTGGGGCGAGAAAAACTTTTCTAGTATTGTGGGTACAATTGGTTCTTATATGGAGACGGATGTTGAAACAATGAACATGGATCGTCTAGAGTTTGCCCGGATACTTGTAAAACTGGACTCACCCCAACTTGTTAACCAAACCTCATCTGTCAGGATCAACTGTTAGGTATATACAGTAAGACTTTGTGAAGAATTTGTATCATCTGCTTGCCAATGCAAATGTGGTCCTTGGCGGCCTCATGAGGAGGACAAAAGTGGTGGATCCTCGCTTCTGAGTGACGTGGGTTATGACATTCAATCATCGAGTTTAGAATTCTCGGAGGATGTATATCCGAAGTGAGTTGTTGAACAAGAAGCTAAATGGAAATATCTGGTTAGCAAAGATGTCCTCGGAGAAAAATCTTCAAGCGACGTCGACGAAGGGCAGGTATCCGGGAGATCTTTCCCGTATTTTGCCTCAAACATGTTGTACAGGGTTATCAGATAAAGGTGAAAATGAAAAGCAAGAAGGGTCAAAAAAGGCTTATGAGGAGGTGACAGGTCAACACATATTCGGGGATGAAGACAAAGATCAACTCATTCTTGAAGGAAAGCTAGAAACCGAAAGGTGTAAAGACTCTGACCAAGGGATATGCAGCATGGAAGTGGCGATGGCAGATGAATTTGGTAGTGGAAAAGAAGTTGATGAGGTAGTAGAAACCCTTAGGGTGATAGGTGACATGAGGAAGGATAAGGATTTCAAATGTCAAGTGGAACCCGCGGAGGGGGGAAGAGTTATGGAAGGCATGGTAGAAGGAATTGTAGAACTTGGTCCATCTAATCAATCTTTGGGCCTGACTTGCGACAAACCCCAATTTGGGCCATGTGAGAATCTGGAGATTGGGTCAATTAGGAGTAATTCTCCTTTAGAGACAAGTATGGGCCAATTGTTAGTGAATCACGAAACAAAAACAGATGGACAAGTGGAAGGTTGTTTGGGTGAGGACGACATGCAAACAAATTGAGCCTCTAATAGCAACAAAGGTGTCTATGTCTCTAAAGATGGGGAGGTGGACAAAAACTTTAACCCGAAGAGCCTCACAAGCACAAAAAATAAATAGAAGCAGGTTGTAACAGTGCCCACTAAGAATAGATTTGCCTTTTTCTCCTCGTCTCAAAGTTAGTTTGGTTCCTACAAAGGTATTACTACGGGTGCAACGCCTTCTTCTCTCCAACAACATCCTGGGCCTTCTTCGGTGACTAGAGATCAACAAGAAAATAGAGCAACAAATATTAGGAAACCCAGGAGATCTAAGGCCAAGGGGGGTTTAAATAGTTATATGATGGAGGGGTGAGGAACTCTTATTGCAATTCCTGGGTGCATAAGGAGGAAGAAGCAGCAAAGAAATTATGGTCTTTGGGAAAAACTCTAGGAGTTTCTTATACAGGGGAGGATGAGGTTATAATCATAAAGCTTGTTGATATGGAAACCAGAGATAAAAAGAGTGAAGATAAGGTGAAGCTTAGCAAAAGGGAAGGGACGAAATCAGTTTCCTTATGAGGATACTATCCTTGAATGTTAGGGGGTTGGGCAACCGGGTTAAGCACAAGATAATCCGAGATCTGGTTGCGAAGGAAAGGATTTAGTTACTATGTCTTCAAGAAACCAAGACACAATGTGTTACTAGAGAATTGTGTTTTGCTCTGTGGGGTCACTTTGATATTAATTGGGCTATGCTTCCTACTGAACATAGTGCAGGAGGGTTACTTTGCATCTGGGGGAAACAAGATTTGGTGGTTACTCAGAGGGTCATGGGGGATGGATTTATAAAATTAGAAGGTATGTGGAAAGAAACTAGCACTAATATTGTTGTGGTAAATATTTATTCTTCATGTGATCTTACAAAAAAGAGGAGACTTTGGGAAGAGCTTCGTGGATTAAGGAATAACATCAATATCTCAAATTGGTGTTTTTTGGGAGATTTTAATTGTGTAAGGAGTCAAGGTGAAAGGGTGGGACAAGGTAGGGGGGATGGTTTGGAGGGTGTGATGAGGGAATTTAACCAATTCATCCACGATATGGAATTGGTTGATGTTGCTCTTGCCGATAGGTGCTTTACTTGGTATCGACTTAATGGGAGAGCAAATAGCAGAATTGATAGATTATTAGTATCTTTGGAGTGGTTTAGTTTATGGGTGGGGAGTACCCAATATATATTGGAGAGGAACATTTCAGACCATTGCCCAATTTTATTGAAAAATGTCATAGATGATTGGGGTCCAAAACCTTTTCGTGCGATGGATAGGTGGCACCAAGAAGTCTCTTTTAAGAAGTGTGTGGTGGAGGCTTGGTCTTCTATGCAATTACAAGATTGGAGAGGTTTTGTAAAAAAAGAAAAATTGAAGGGGCTAAAAGGGAACTTGCGAAGGTGGAGTAAGTATTTTTGTGGGGACTTGAAGAACCAATATCTCTTGATAGGAAAGAAGATGAATGATTTAGACATCAAGGAGGAATTACATGGTTTGGAAGAGGAAGAGATTCAACATAGAAAAGTATTGCAAGATGAGTTTTGGAAGGTAGCATCATATCATGAGTCACTCTTGAGACAAAAATCAAGATCAAAGTGGCTCAAGAAGGGTGATAATAACACAAAATATTTTCATGTCGTGGTTAACTGGAGGAAAATGAGAAATATGGTGAGAGGAGTGGATTTGGATGGGGTGTGGGTGGAAGAACCAAATAGGGTCAAAGAAGGAATTAAAAAAAATCAACAAAAATTTCAAGAGGAGGAAGGAATTAGATCATGTCTTGATGGAGTTGCTTTTCCACAAATATCTCTTGAGGATAAACAAGTTTGCTATGTTTGAGGAAGCGAAAGTCAAGGAAGCTATTTGGAAGTGTGATGGGTCAAAGAGTCCAGGGTCGGATGGATTTAATTTCAAGTTTGTTAAAGAGTTTTGGGATACTTTGAAAGGTGATATTTTGGGCTTTTTGCACGAATTCCATGAGAATGGGGGTTTTACAAAAGGTTCTAATTCTTCTTTTATCACCTTGATTCCAAAAGTCTCGGATCCTCTTTCTCTCAATGACTTTCAGCCTATATCCTTAGTGGGGTGTCTCTATAAAATTGTCGCAAAGGTATTGGCTAGGAGATTGAAGAAGGTGTTGGAGGGAGTTTTAGATAAGAGACAAAGTGCCTTTTTGAAGGGAAGACATTTATTACATAGTATGTTGGTGGCGAATGAAGTTGTGGATGAAGCTAGAAGGAGGAAGAAAAAATGATTCCGTTAATTGTAATTTCTTATTTTAGTCTAAGTCAGGGAGATCCATTAGCTCCATTTCTTTTTACCATTGTGGCAGAGGGCTTGAGTGGTCTTATGAGAGAAGCGGAAAAAAAAAACCCTCTTTTCTAGCTATATGGTGGGGAACGATGGGGTGGAGATGAATCTCCTCCAATATGCCGATGATACTATTTTTTTGGGAAAGTCATCTTTGGAGAATGTGGTTACAATTAAGTGTATGATGAGGTGCTTTGAGTTGGTGTCAGGATTAAAGGTAAATTTCTCGAAAAGCTACTTTGGAATGGTTGGGGGAGAAAGGAGGAAGCTGGAGGTGTATGCGGAATTATTGAATTGCAAATTGATGAATTTACCTTTTGTGTACTTGGGGATTCCTATTGGGGCTAATCATAGAAGAGAAGAGACTTGAAGGCCTATTATTGACAAATTCCATAAGAAGTTGGCGGTGTGGAAGCACAGATATTTATCATTTGCTAGGAGGGTGTGTCTTATCAATTCGGTATTATCTTCCTTATCACTTTTTCTTTTTATCTTTCTTCAAGGTCCCCCAAAGGGTTATATATAAAATGACTTGCTTACAAAGAGATTTTTTATGGGAAAGATAGGAGGGGAGGAGGAAGATTGCTCGGGTTAGTTGCGGTAAAGTGTGTCGTCAAAAAAGGCATTATGGGCTAGGTGTTAAGGACATTAGGATCTTTAATGAAGCTTTGTTAGGTAAATAGAGATGGGGATTGTTTTGTGAGAAAGGGCTTTGGAGTGATGTTTTGGTGTCAAAGTATGGGGGTAGAGAGACTTGGCTTTGGAAGGGTATGATAGTAAGGCTTCTTTGTGGAGGAGAGACATAAAAAAAGTGTGTGGAGGGGAAAATATGTTGAAGTGTTTTGATAAATTAATTGATTTCTTGGGATGTTGGGGATGGTAATGTAATTAGATTTTGGTGGGATGTGTGGATTGGGGAGGACTCTTTGAAAAATAAATTCAATAGGTTGTTTTCTATCTCGGAGCAACAACATGAAGTGCTTGTAGATATGGGTATGTGGGTTAGGGGTGTTTGGGTTTGGGACCTCAAATGGAGGAGACACTTTTTTGAGTGGGAAAATTCAAAAAAATCAATTGGTGGACAATTTGATGACAATGATTAATGGGCCCTATTTTAATATAGGACATAAGGATGCTTGGTCTTGGGATGTGGATAGCTCTGGCATTTATTCAGTGAACTCAGCATACAAAGTTATACATAACATGCTCTTTAACAGTGTTCAAAGTGATATTTTTGTTGCTATTTGGAAGTTGAAGGTGCCTCCAAAAATTCAACATTTTGTCTAGAGGCTTTGTATTGATAGGCTGCCAACAGTTGCTAATTTGAGGAAAAGAAATGTTCAGATGGATGGTAATTTTGGTCTATGCCAATTCTGTAATTCAGTAGACGAAAGCTTAACTCATTTTTTCTTCTCATGTAGTTTCTAGAAGGATCTCTAGGATAAATGTTATAGATGGTTGGATATTTCTTTGGTCCTTCCACTTCATCCCTAGGCACACTTCCTTAATCATGTGCTTCTCAAAAGGATTGTGAGGGCTAATGAGGCTTGGAAAATAATCTGGTGCTTTATAGTCTGGAATATATGGTGTTGGAGGAATAAATGTATATTTAGGGATGTTATTTTGGATGAGAGGCGTATATTGGATGATATCATTTTTTGGGCCTAGTCCTGGCTCAAAGGATCACTTTCTGGGTTCTCTTATTCATTCACTCAGTGGACTGCTAATCCTTCTGCGTGTTTGCTGCACCTATCCTGATTATGGCTGGATGGAGGAAATGTTGTTTTATTTGATCGGGTGATACCTCATGAATTTTGCTTCAGATGGTTTTGAGTCATATTCATCATATCATGCAGGGTGTAGAAGTGAATTATATAGTTGTTGGTTCCTTAATATCTTACAAGGTTTTCACGCGGGGGGGGGGGGGGGGGTGCAGCACTTTTACAGAGAGGTATACATTTGATTTTTAAAGAGGATTGTTAAATAGTAGAAGAAAGGATATATTTTGTTGGATTCTTCACAGGTATTCGTTCTAATCCTGGGTTAATTACCCCTGGTACCTTGTATCCTCTTTCTATACTTTTGTTCTTTATTAATATATCAATTAGCTATTTCTAAAAAAAAAACTCAGCCTTTGTACTGGACTAGCTACAACTTGTTGTTTGTGGGACCACTAGGAAACAAGGTTGGGGCAAAAAAATAACGCAGCACCAAAAGTAGACTTGTGATCATCTGGATTAACAACCAACCCAATCAACATTACAGAGGACTTGCAGAGTGAAGGGTTGAGCTGGGACAACAGGTTTGAGATAAAGTCCATGAGATAAGGTACCCTTAAGATACCTTAAAATGCTTTTTTGACTGCTATATAGTGGGATCAAGAGGACTAGCCATGAACTGACAAACTTTATTCACTACAAAACTAAGTCCAGGCCTTGTAATGGTAGCATATTGAAGAGCTCCAACAATTGATCTGTACAATGTGGAGTCTTGAAGAAAGTCATATCCAGTTCTAGAGAGCTTGCAGGTTGAAGCCATAGGATAAGAGATGGGTTTTGCTTTAGACATATTGGTCTTCTGCAAGAGATCCCTAATGTATTTACTCTGAGTAGGAAGAAGAGAACCATCTTGAATGTGATAAACATCAATTCCAAGAAAATAATCAAGCTTGCCAAATTGCTTGAGAGAAGTTTCTGAACAAGTTGAGTGTAACACCCTAAAGGATATTACCTTTTGTCTGCTTATATTACTAAATTTTGAAAACTTAGAATATAAGAATATCAGAGTTAACTATGTGGAAACTAAAAGATAAACATATATTACATAAACAAAGCTAAAACAAAGCTCTTGGCACTTATGTGCCTTACAAAACATAAGCAAGGTACTTATAACATAAAACCAATTCCCAAACATAGGAGATACAAAATTAGAAACATCTTCCTCCAAGTAAACAACTCCATGCTCCAAGGTTCTCTCATGAAGCGCCCACCTGCTTAACCTGTAAAAACATGAAACTAAAAGGGATGAGACATAATGTCTCAGTGAGTGTTTCAAGGACTCTAGGCTGACTCTCTATTCTAGAGATCCTTTTCTTAACTCTCATGGCTTCTCTTTTCTTTTATGGATGCTCACGCTCACAACTATTACCACATCATGTCATCATTGCTATTTCCTTAGACCATTCTTAACTTCTACTTAGGCGCTTAGAGTTGGTCTCCCATACCAAATCTAAGGCCACTAGTGCACTAAGGCACCTAAACATTATCATTCTTTTCTTCTTGACAGCTCACTAGGGTCTCATTTTACTATACCATTGGATGGGAAAGTGTATAACCTTTCCTTCCTCTGACCTGCCCAACTTGGGCTTACCTCACCTCTCTCTGAGGCATACATCTTGCATACCTCTCTCAGTAGCTTACATTAACTTTCTATGGGTATAACCCCTCTCCTACCTCTAAGGGTAGTATCCAACTACACACGTCCTCATATAATGTATAGATATACCTTACATTACTCACCTAACAACTAGGCTCATGACTCCTCATATACTTTAACATAGAAACATACATACATCATGAACATCAACATATCCTAGTTTGTTTCTATAGTTGTGTGGCTTGCATTATCTCTTTATTTAAGTTTCACTTCGACCTCCTATTTCATTACTTTGGCTCAACTCTAGCCAACAAGAGGTGCCCCTCTTGCTACGACCTTTAATTAACCCACCAGTCCAAGTGGGTGGCTTACCTCTGTTATGAAGAAGAGCCCTATATATTCTTCTCTGTGAAGAACCCCTTCTCCCTAAGAAGAAGGTTGCTTTCCCCCATGGGTGTCAAGGTGACGGTCCCTATCGCTCACTTCTAGGGGGCCTCTTAGCCCACTGATGCGAGAACCCCTCACGAGTTGCCCAACTCATTCCTCACTCTTTTAAAAACATATTTTATAAAAACTATTTTGTAAACCTTTCACAAACCATCCCACCTTAGTAATACAGGGGATCCTTAGCCCTTTGCACACCGTTGTACGTCGAGCATGTCGCTCTCGGACGTGATTGGTATCGGGGAAGGATTCTACCCTATGTTACCAAGGAGATATCCTTTCTAAAAACCTTTCTTTGAAACTATCTTCTTTCTTCAAAACCTTTTATGAAACTTAAGGGAATCTCCCCACCTATTTACTAAGAGGCATGGGTATAGTCTTATCGTAACATACAATCCCAAGCATATGCAACAACCATATTATTGCAATAAAGGTGTAAGCATAACATCACAAAACATCACGGTACAAAGAGGAAATGAAGCAATAACAGTTATACAAAGATCATACATAGAGGATAAAGATATAAACATACATAAGCTCAACACATACTTCTCACATAGCTTCCAACACCTTTTTGGAGGTTTCAAGCTTAGCCTAGCATGTTTCCACGCTTAGCCTGATCCTCTAAAATTAAAAAAATCTCCACTCTGTACTCCTCAGGCTAAGCCTAAATCTGGGGCTTAGCCTCAAGTCCCCTGAAGGTAAAACTCCAATCTGTACATCTCAAGCTCAGCCTAAATCTGAGGCTTAGCCTCAAGTCCCCTAAAGCTAAATCTCCAATATGTGTATCTCAAGCTCAGCCTAAATTTGAGGCTCGGCCTGGCGTTGCAGATATGCACCTATGCGATTTCTTGCGAATCCGGCTCCCATGGCCATCCATGGCTTCCTAAAAGCAATCCAAGCTTGTCATTCACTCATATAACACTTCTATTACAAAACTCAGCCCTTAAACAACCTAAACAACCTCTCAATCTCTCCCAATCACTCCAAAACCATCATAATCTTACTTAGGGATCAAATAGGGGAAAAAGGGAAAAACAAGAAAACAAGAACCATTGAGGGATAGGGAAAACAAAGGGAGGAATCACTCACATCGGGATACTCGGATCTGAGCTCTGGGGTGTTGGGCCTCTGATCTCTACTCCACTTCTCTCCTCTTCCTCTTCTTCCTTCTTAGCTCAATTGGTAGTGGGAATCTACAAATACGCATACTTAAGGTGTGTAGGTCGCGTGTTTGATTCCCGCGGAAGGCAAAAACACTGTCGCACACCAAGGAAGACCATGAGTACAATGAATGGGCCAGCCCGCAGTAGGGATAAGCCATGGCTGTTACAAGACGAGCTCCCTGTAATTATTATGTCATCTACATAAACAAGTAGATAGACAACATCATTAGATGAGTGAAAAATGAATAATGAGGGATCACATTTACTGGCCTTAAAACCAAACTACAAGAGGGTTGCTTGAAGCATGTCAAGCCACTGTTGTGGTGCCTATTTAAGGCTATAAAAAGGTTTATTAAGTTTGCATACCAGAGAAGAATTAGGGACCTCAAACCCTGGCAGTTGTTGCATATAAACATTTTCATCAACTAACCTAGTCAAAGAAGCATTATTAATGTCTAACTAATGTGAGTCCCAACCAAGGTTTTAAATATCACTCCATATCGGTAATATTGTCTGTGACAACACAGTATCGGAGCTAAACGATACCGATATGGACCGAAATCAAGGTGATGTTGAAAATCACAGATAACGGCCACAACAGAGTGATATTGCGGTCGCAACGGACTGCAACATGTTGTGAGGCATTCATGTCGTAACAACCGCAATCCGCATCGCAGAATCCGCAATACCTGTAATCACGAAAACCTTAACACGACTGCAACCGTGACCTCGACCGTAATTTAAAACCTTGGTCCCAACGATTGGTAAGTGCGGTAGTGAGAACAATCTTGATAGCTATAGGTTTAATAACTGGTGAAAATGTCTCAGTAAAGTAAAAAATATGAAGTTGGTGGAAGCCCTTGGCCACCAATTTCGCTTTGTATTATTTATGGAGCCATCAACATTCTCTTTTATGTGAAATACCCACTTACAACCTATAGCATGTCTATTGAAGGAAGTGGGACAAGAGTTCAAGTGTTGTTTTCATTAAGGCAACATATTCTTTTTGCATAGCTTGAAACCAATTAGAATCATTTAGAACTTACTTGACACTCTTTGGTTCACAATCGGTGAGAAAAAGAGAGGGATGGATATGAGACTGGGAAGTCCAAATTTAAACCTAGTTTGCATGGGATGGATGTTGGAGGTCTGGAAGGAAAAGGGGGAGGAAAAGGAATTATGAGACTCGCTAGGGGATGACATGGAAGTCTTATTGGGTGATGACACAGTATTCCTTCACTAGGGGATTACATGAAAGACTAATTGGCTGTAAATTTAGGATTAACTTTTCCTGCATCTGAATCGGATTCATTCAAGAATAGAAGAAGAGTTTTAGGGAAAAACAACAAAATGTTGAAGGCGATGTGCTTTGACAACAGGTTCAACCTGTTGGCACCATAACAGAAAATTCTTATCGTCGAGCTTTCACAAATTGTATGAGAGAAGGTGATTAGAGTGGAAAAGGAGGGAAGAAAATTGGTTTCGGCAATTGAATATCACTAAGCTCATGATACCATGATAATGGACTAGAGAAAATCTAAGAGACAAGGTTTTTGATATCATTCATTGCAAGTAAAAAGAGTTACAACTGAGTATTTATAGAAGCTGTTGTTACACTGACAACTGGATATAGTTATTGACTAGCTAACGCAACTTAACTAACTACCCGAGAGTCAGTTGAGAACTGCCCTTTTATATAGTATACTCACAACATTACATATTTAACCTATTTACTATGCAAATCAAATACAAGATGCCTAACACTTTCCTTTCAAACCATTTATCTAAATAGCAATCGATATTACGTAAATAAATAAAGTATATATGTGATGTCTAGGTTCTAATAATTTATATCCAGGGTTAAAATTGCCGATTTTGGCATTTTTCTTTATTGTATTTTGTTATTGTGTAGGTAATTAAAATGGTCATTTTCAATGTATATTCTAAAAGGCTCAATAGTTTAATTGGCTGACATGAATGAGTCAATCTTTTATTATTTATTCACCATTAAGCCGACATAAAATGTGGATTAATTTTAGGTTGCAGGAGTTATCTGGATTCAACTCATTTATTAATTGTTTTGGTCAGGTTACCCTTTTTTGTTCTGGACTCATGTTGGCAAAACATACCTTGTAGTACAAAGTTCATTTTGTTTAGTGTCCATGGAATACAACTGTACATCTACTAAGGATAATTAGTTCATTCTACGAAATAGTCACTTTTAAGTATTTAGTATCAAGTTCATCCATATGGTTTTCAAAATGTTTATATTTTTTTTAATTACCATTAGATTCAATATTTCCTCTGATCACTCAAATATATTCACTGCTAGTCTGTCTAACGAAGATGGTTTTGAATATTAAATGTATTAAGTGATGGTACTAGATATCGCTATAGAGTTGAAAAGAATTTGGATTAGGCATTGACATGCATATTCTAGTATGGCTAAGTATGTTATTTGAATTAGAGAATTATCTTTTAGGTACTTTTTATCTTTTTGTAATATTATCTATTTCTCCATTTTCATATTTTGAAGAATTAAATGAAACATAAAAGTAACATTATTTTTTCCTTTGTTTTCTACATGTGTTTGGAATGAAAGTCAACACATTACTTGAGCCCATTTCCAAGGCTGCTTAAATTTAGGATGAATTGATTCTGAACAGGGGCAAAAGGAACCCTTGTTAATACTTTCTAATATCCATGTCATGAACCAACTATCCCAAAAAGCATAACCTATTAGGCTAATGCACACTAATATTTTTTCATACTACATGTCTAACAATCTTCAATCGTACCAGTAGCAATAGCTAAATACTAGGTTGTCACTATTGCCCTTGTTGCAAATGAGATTTAATCTTTCTTCTGCAACGTGTGATATGTTCTTCAGTTCCAAGGAATCATTTTATCTGCCTTTTTTCATGGAGGAGGAATACCAAGGAGAGTGCTCGTGTTCTACAATTGATTCATGATGATGTGTGCTTGTCAATTTTGCATTAATTCACCAATCAGTATTATTATATATGTCTCATTATAAACTTTTTTTTTCATTACTTACTAGACCATTTGAAAATACTAACAAAGAAAATAGTGACATATACTATCTCGTTTTACTTTAAAAGAAAAATTAGTAGAATGTTTGAATATATGGTACTAGTTCATGCCCCTTCCCTCATACATATACTATCGTCTATCTCTCTATCTATACTATGAATTGCTTTGACTACACTATGTTGCTTATTTTTTTTCATTCTATTACTATTTATATAATTTAAAATTACATTTATGTTCTTTTGACTTCTTTAACTTCATTTGTTTTATCTTTTTGTTTGTATATCATGTAGTCTTGCTGCGTCTTAAACCTATAATCTGTATCCTTATCCTTACACACCTGGCCACCTTGACAATCTAAGTACCCTTTCACAATATTCAATTTTATTAAACTCAAGTACCCAGATTGTCTTTGAGCGCCATGAGATTCATCTAAATACCTTTTGTATTGTTTCATTCTTTTTTGGGTTATCTTAGAGTATTTGTGTTGGTTTAGAGTATAAAACATATGGGTAATTATTTGATTAATGGCTAAAATATAATTTTGATCCTCCTATTTTATTCAATTCGCAATTTTGATCCTCTTATAAAAAAAATTGACACATTTGGTCCCCACTTTTTCAAAACTGAGGATTTTGGTCCAGCAGTTAAATTCCGAACGTTTTCCGTTAATTTGTAGACCTTGACCGCTTAGTTATTAACATGACATTTATTTTTGGTTATTTTAATTAAAAATTAAACAGAATCAATTAATTAAAAATTGGGGATTTTTTAGATGTTAGGTTTACACAGATTAAGTTAGTCTAATTAATTTTTCATTTTTTCGTAATTCTGTTATTATTTTAATTATATATAAAACGTTGCACCTTAAAAAAATACAAATGGAAAGTTGACACATTATTGGAGTCAACGTTTAACATAACAGTCAAAGCTTGAAATTGGACTGAGCAACCAAAATCCTCAATTTTGAAAAAGAAGGAACCAAATGTCTCAATCTTTTGTTAGGGGACTAAAATTGTTGATTGAATAAAATAGGGAGACTAAAATTACATTTTAGCCTTGATTAATTCATCGAGGTGCATTTAGATTGGCCTTGAAAATCCATTTTAATCCATTTTACATTTAGTAACTTAAAATAATATCTACCTCTCATAATCTTGTATTATTATTAGCTTCCCTTTGACTCCATTCATTTTAAAATGAATTCTACATTTATATATCCTCCAAATAAAGGATTTATTTAATGTTCAGATTCATATTTAATACATTTATGACCACAATTAATAAAGTTCCTTTATATTTTATATTCTCTCCCATAAAATCCATTTCCAAAATTGTAAAAGTCAAATTTGACCACAGGAGTCAAACCGAAGGATGCAACACATCATTTTTTAATCATAAAGGAAGAGAGAGAGTGAACGAATCCCTTCCAAAATTGAAATGTCAAATTTGACTACAGAAATCCAATTGTCGTGTCATTAGCCTTATCAATATCTACTTCTATAGTGTCTCTTTGCAAGAAAAAAATTCAAAGGTAGTTTGAAACCCACCAACAAGAGCCATTGGTGTGTGTTTGTGTTCTTAGTTCTTACGACTTTGTTTGCTCTTGCAGCAATCTCCAACTCCGTCATGGAACCTGGATTATCTTCTACTTAGCATCAAAACGTAAACGAGGTTGTTGCCAGTGGCAAGAAACCAAAGTGTTCCAATTCTTGCGGAGTTCAAATAAGGGGAAGTAGAATATATGATTCTGCAAATGGAAAAACTTGCCACCAGGTACTATTTGTTAAATTTTTTTAGTTTTTGTGATGCCCATTTCATTATTATTTTTTTTGGTGTTATGAAGGTTTGTGGAGAAGGCAAAATCCAAATGTGGGTATGTGAAGGAACGTGGGAATTATTTGAAAATTAGGAACTTTGGTTATTGGGTTTGTATGATGGTGATAATGTTTGTGGTGTTGTGGTTTTGCTTTTACTTTGTATGTATCATTCAGTTTGTGTTTGGTTTTGTTTCTTGTTTTTAAGGTTTGTTTGGATGATAACATTTTTGTTTGCTTGGTTTTCCACGTTGAGACTTTGCTGCTACTTGTAAGAATCTGAAGAACGGGAAACCTTGTACCATCAAGTTCTACCACAAGTGTCTCTTAAACAGGTTAGGTTCAACAATATAAACATTGGGTTTTCTTTTTGTTTTTATTTTTTAAATTTTTAGAATTATTCTTTCTTCTTAAGCGTATTTTTTGCCATGTTTATAACAAAGACTTTTTGCTTTGCAAGAGTGTCCAAAGATGCATTGTTTTGCAACAAGTATCTAAAGAAATCACCAAAATGCGTTTTGTATTTTTTTTTTCTTTGTACCAGGTCACTAGTATCCTTCATGAGAGACAATCTTGTTTCAACTGAGTAGGACCTTTAATATCTTTGTTGTCGTCCATAATGGTTTTACCTAACTTAAGTAAGATTGTTTCTTGTGGAGGATACTTGTGGCCTTGTACAAAAAAAAAAAAAGACAAAACACATTTTGGTGATTTCTACATGTGTGTTTGGACACTCGTTCCAAAGCTATGGAACTTTGGACACACTTGCAATGCTAGAAACCACATTAATTTTGCTAAAAAAAAGGTGAAAATTATTCACTTCTTTGTAGATGTGAAAAACAACATCCCAAGCATGGGACCAAACATGTTATATGTTTCGAAGGAATTTTGACTGTCGACTGAGAGATATCCTTAGTACAAACTAAAAAAATCAAAGAGTATAATGATGTAGAGTACTTTATATTTGTATGTGTTTTCTCTTATGAGGATTTTTCTATGGTGAATTAGGTATGGAGAGAATGCCGAAGAGGTGGAGCATTTGGTTGATTGGACATGCCCAAAGTGTATAGACCTTTGCAATTGTGGCTTTTGCCAGTGAGTTTTTCTTTTCTTTTTTCTTTTTCTTTTGTGTGTATGTGTGTGTTTTGAGTTGGTATTGTACTTGTGAGTTCATTCTGAAAGAGGAGTGTTTGTTGTAGGAAAAAATGAAGTGAACTACCTATTGGTCCACTATATCGTAATGCCAAGGAATTTGGTTTTTAGTCTATGTCAAAAATGCTTGCTACAAAGAAGGCTTTCGAAGCTTTGGAATCAAACATGGTCAATGATGTTGCTGTTTTACCTTCAAATGAAGCTATTGTTGAAAAGGTGTGCTATTTTTCTCTCCATCCTATTTCCCATCTATCGTGTGGTTAACAAATTTCGTTAAAGAAGCTCTCACATTTAGTTATTCAAATTCGTGATAAGATAATGATGACAGGAGCAAAAAAGTGTTGATAATCTATGCTTTGATAAGGTTCTTATGAGCCGAGCTATTTCACCTATGAAGCAAATTGCATCAAAGCATTTACCATAGTTATTTTATTTTGTTTTATTTATCTTAATTATTAGCGAATAAGTTTTACTCATTTGGTGCACAGGGTTTATACGCATGTGTGCCTCTGTGGTCTATCTAATGAAAGGAGTTAATTTTTGCCCTATGATTATACGTAAATAATCGAGATTGTTTTACTTATTCTAATCTTGACTATCCATTTTAATTGTATGGTCTAGATTAATTTCTCTTACCTATGATGGATTGATACTTTTAGTGGACAATGTATCCACGCCATACTTATATTGGATTTTGATGAGTATTATACAGTGCCTTTGTATCCAGCAAGACTAAAGCTACTTCACCATTGAAAGGATAGAGAGACTAGTAGGATCATTGGTGAACTATGGAACAAGTTAACATAGTAAAAAAAGACAGTTTATCAAGAGAAGGCCATAAAGGATAAAGAGAGGTACAAAGCAGAAATGGAGGATTATCGAGAGAAACTAAAGATGGGCCAAGTTATCAGTGATGGTGTGACAGTTCAACAACGACTTCCTGAACTGGATACTGACATGTTGGATGCTGACATAAAAATGCATTAAGCTGAGGGAGATTCTCCTCAAACTCCAGAAAAGAGCAGTTCTGGTGGAAGTGACTATGAAGATTATAATAAAACTACAAAGAGAGGTTTTGATATGGATGCATCGCCTGTTATAGGAATGGGTGCATAAACAAGCTATTTGGATTTTGACAAATTCAAGACTTTGTAGGATTGAGTTAGGCCTAAACCCAAATAGCTTGTTTATGCGCCCATTCCTATAATAGGCAATGCATCCATATCAAGACCTCTCTCTGTAGTTTTATTATAATCTTCATAGTCACTTCCACCAAAACTTCTCTCTTCTAGAGTTTGAGGAGAATCTCCCTCAACTTAATCCATTTTTATGTCAACATCCAACATGTCAGTATCTGGTTTAGGAAGTCGTTGTTGAAGCGGCACACCATTACTGATAACTTGGCCCATCTTTAGTTTGTCTTGATAGTCCTTCATTTCTGCTCGGTACCTCTCTTTATCCTTTATGGCCTTCTCTTGATAAACTGTCTTTTTTTATTTTGTTAACTTGTTCCAGAGTTCACCAATCATCCTACTAGTCTCTTTATCCTTTCCATGGTGAAGTAGCTTTAGTCTTGCATGGTACAAAGGCACCTGTATAATACACATCAATAAGGAGTTCTAGCTCGGCAGAATTCTGGAGGGAGATGTTGGTGCAGTAGGTGGCAAAGGCGCGAGCGGCGAAGGGGTCGTTGAGTTGGACGGTGACCTCACCAATGTGCCACTGCTATTGAGGATCTTAAAATCCCCCGAAAGTCTCCCATATTCCCGTCGTTATCCCAATCATCCCCACCTTCATCATTGTTACGTCCAGTCAACAACAACTTCCCCTTGCATTCGCCGACGAGCAAGGGCGGATCTATGTTATTGAGAAGAGGGGCTACCCCCCCCCCCCCCCCCCCAAATTTTTTTAAACCTCTTTATTTTATATGCATATTATTATAGATGTAAAATAAAATAAAAAAAAACTTAACCAAAGGGGTCTAGCTCAGTTGGTTGAGCAGGGTGTGTGAGTGCTGTAAATTCCTTGGTACTGTCTTCAATTCCTACAGAACAAAAAAATAAAAATAAAAAGCTTAAATATTTCTTGAGCAGCTCAAATAGATAAATAGTTCTCATCTCTTCACGGATTAAGACTTGTATACTTCTCTCATATATTTCTTGGGTTTTCATAGCTATTTCTAGTAATATATGTGTGGAATTTTTTTTTTAACAGTGGGAATGAGTAATGTTATTTATAACAATTTGTATAATAAATTTTACCTTAATGAAAGGGAAATATAATTATGAAATGTAATGAGATATAAAATTTTATAACAAATTTTATACATTTTTTTCATATAACTCCTATTTTATTTTGATCTTTTTCTTTTCTCATCACATCTTCTATTTTATTTGACATTTTTTCTTTCTCATTTTCCTATTTCTCTTGTCACTCAAGATGGATATATTAATTTTAAATTTAATATTATTTTTATAATATAATTTAATTTTAATTTTTGACTAAATTACATTAACTATCCCTTAAGTTTCGTGAAATTATACAAGTTTTTCTTTTTTTTAACATTTACAGTAATCCTTACAAGGAAGCACAGTATAATGTTTTTCAAAAATTAAGAAGAATTAGTGTAAGAGTAGATAAAAAAAATTGTATAATTTCACAAAACTTTAAGAATAATTAATGTAATTTATACTTAAATTTTACATTTGGCCCCTCAAAAAAAATATTTTAGCTCCGCCACCGCCGACAGGTTGGATCCAATTGCAGTAAGCAACCTTGGTTTCCTTGGGATGGATGGAGTACGGTGCGAAGAAGAGAATGGGAGAGCTATATGGTTAAAAACGACAATTTCTAATATTATACAGTTTTCATTTAATATTATAATTAATAGAATCTAGATAACTGTGTATAATCTCTACCGTTTATTTTATTTAGACTATATCCAACGGTTATAAATTTGCGGTTCATTGATTAACCATTTGTTATATGAATAGAAATCTCCTTATATATATATATATATATATATATAAACGTATAAGTCTATATACGTTATTATTGCTCTACTCTCCTTACTCTCATTCACATGTTCATTGTCATTTGAATACTTTTCTCTCTCATGAAGTATGTACTTCACTCTCCTAACATGCATATTGTAACTTTTCCTAAAATTTCTCTTTATTAACTACTCACACTTTTTTCTCTAATATTTCTGTAACTATCTTCATTCACATTATCTTATGCTATTTTTTTTCAAATCTTTCTTTTATCAATTTTGTAACTATTTTTTAACTATGAAAATTCCTTTTTTTGATCAATAATTTTAAATCCTTATTTCAATTTACATTTTAAAGTTAACTAGTAAAATAACCCGTGCATTAGTACATTAAGATTTTTAATATCAATATATAATAAATTTAAGATAAATATATTATATAAAAATATTAATATTATATTCATATTTTGTTAAATCATATTATAAATTTATAAATTAATTAAATATATACATAAATGAATTAGTTCTAATCTAACATTAAATTCTGATATTTTGTATTACTTAATTAATTACTTAATTAATTTAAATTTAATTTTTATTATAACTATAAACAATAAATACTGAAAAATGTTAGCCATTTTTAAAAAAAATTATGTTATTTTTAATTTATGAATTGATATTTTAACACTTTTACTTTATTTATTTAAGTATAATATTTTTAGCATAAATTAATATGATTAGAATTTAAAATAAAATAAACTAAAATATTATTTATTATTATTAATTTGTTGTCATGTTATTATTATTAATTTGTTGTCATGAATTAATTATGCTAATAAAACATTGGTTATGAATTATATGACAAATAATAGTACCAATAACAATATAATTTATTAATGGTAAAAAATTAAGGTGATGATTACATAATGTTTAAATTTAAATTAATGAGAAAAATAATAAAAAATAAAACTATTCGAGATGAAAATGTTATTAATATTATTTACCTCAATTTAAAATAATTCTATTACTCTATACTCTTTTAAATGTGGATATATATATATATATATATATATATATATATATATAATTATTAATTAATTTGAATCAAAATAATATATATTGATTATAACTTATAATTACCTTACTTAATTTAAGATTTAAATATCTTTTTAGTCTATAAAATTTAGTCCCATAATTTAAAAATAATCTACTTTTGATCCCCTAATATATGATCAATTTAGTCCCTGATATAAGTACCAAAAGTGGACTATTTTTAAATTATGGAGACAAAAAAATTATTTTTAATTTGAGGGGTATAAGTAAATTTAATGCAAATTTAAGGGACAAAAAGGCATTTAAGCTTTAGTTTAAATTAATATATATATATATATATATATATATATATATATATATCATAATGACCTAATAATTATCTATTTTTATGAATTAAAAAATAAAAAATAAAACTTAGTTGAATTGGGCCAACAAAAATTAGAATACATACTAAGTGTGATTGTCTTAATTAATATAATTATATATTTTTATTTAAAAATAAGTATGAATATAATTTTGATCTCTATAAAATTGAAATGTGCTTTTATCATTAATCAACAATACTATAATACCATTATTCATTTCAAAAGAGTAATTATTTTTTAGCTATGTTTTAAAAATTGTTATAATTAAAAACCAAATAAAATAAGTAAAAAGTTTAGAATAAAGATAAATTTGTATTAAAAAATAGTCCATAATTTAAAAATACTTTGGTAAATTGTGATGGAAATTACAATTTACTTAATGTATTTTTATGTAAATATTTAATATCTATATGGTCTTTATTTTTTTAAAATAGTTTATCTAAAAATAGCAATGTAAAAGCAAAAGATAATGAAAAACCAAAAACGCTCAAGGAACAAAAGATAATTAAATTGTTTTAATTAATACTCTTTTTTTTATTAATGATATGTTACATTTACTTACGTAACAAAATCTTTTTTTTTGTTAGCGGGTCTCATAAATAATCAGTGAAAATAACAATAACAAATTTAGAAATTAAAAATCAATCAATATATCAACGGTATTTACTAAAATCAATGATAATTAATTTATTATAAATCTTATTGTATTTAAATAAAGAAACATATTTATATCACCTCCAAAACTATTTTTAAATTAATCAATGATAATCAATATATATTAAAATTAATCTATATTGATTTAAATTAATTTATATTGATTGAAATTGAAAAAATCCAAGCAATTTATGTTGATGAATTATTTATATTAAAAATAATTCAACAACTTTATATAGACCAAAACATTTCGAATGGTTATTAAAAAAAACCTTTTAATCAATGGATTTTTTTAATTAAGATTAAGATAAATAAAAATCAAATGTTATTGTAAAGTAACAAATTTGGTAATTTCACTTAACAAATTTGTTATTATATTAACAACAATTGTTTTCTTTAAATAAAAATTTGGTTAAGTAAAAATCTCACTTAAAATGAAAAAAGTTATTTTAATTTATTATAAAAATATAAAAATCTCACTTCATATAGAAAAGTAGCGTTTTGATTTAAATTTGAAATCGTGAAAGATACCCACTTAAAACTAAGAAAATCATATTTGGTAATTGATTTTTTTTTTAAAACATTGACATAAATGGTTTGTTATATATTTCTTGACTTGTACTACATGATGTTTTCACTTATTTTCTTTTTTTCATTTCTTTATGATTTGTTGGCCTTCTAGATATTTTTTTGTTGCCTTTGTTCCATGCTTATTCTATTTCTTTGCTCCATTTTTTTTTCATTTCTTTATTCTTTATGATTTGTTTGACAACTATTTAAATATTACATGTTATATTACCCGTTGAAGTAACAAATTAATAAACATATAAATATTGGCTGTTTAAAATATTTCACAATTCGATTAATTAAAAAATTAGTTCTTATAAAAAAATTAAAAAATTAGTTAAATGAACTAATAAAAATCAAAAAATGTTCAAATTTGAATTAAAGAATAATATATCTATAGGTAAATCGCCCTCCCAAAAAATAAAATAGAAGGATTTCTCCTAAATAGAAAAACCCAAATACAGAACAATGAATCTATAGCCCTTTGAAAAAAATGGTACATGTGTATATTGCAAATAAATGATTTATGATGTACACATGGAGCTATTTGCCAAAAATCTTGAAAGTTAAAAGAAAGAAACAAAAAGAAGAGAATAAATCCTTTTTTTTTTAAAAGCATAATAAATCCCTTTTATACTTGTACAATAAACTCAATTTGAAAAACCTACATCCCAATAAAAAAAAAAACCAATAAGAATATTTCTTTGCGTGTCGATATCACACTGATGCTAAAAAAGCTGTAAGTTCCCCCATCACACACCTAACGAAAACCTATTCATTTGAAGTCACCACCAAAAAACATGTTAACTTGGCTGATCCACCTAACATTTTTTAATCTAAGAAAATGACATATTTAAAAGATAACAATACTTTTAAGAAAAATAGATATTATTAGAAAAAAATTAAAAAAAGACAAATTCTGAATAATTTCAACTGGCTCATAATATCATTAAAAATGAAACTTTTACATTACATGTATGCATGCATATTGCATTTACAATTCCAATACAATATAAATAACTTCATATTGCAGCTCTAGATTTTTAGCTTATCATCATATGCAGTAGACAAAATGTTAGAAAATATGGAAATTAAAATTTAAATATTATGAACAAATTTACTAAAAGAATCAATATACCATACTTTAAAATATACATACATGATATGAAGAAGATGATGATGAATGAGAGAGAAAGAGAGAATGTGAGGTCTAAAGACATTTTGAAGATATGATACAAATATAGTGAGATAGACAGACTGACAAATAGAAAATGAGAAAGTTGGTGTTTAGTGGAGGTATCTATAAAATTTTCAATATATTTATGCAAAGTAAATATATTTAATTTCATAAATATAAGTAAGTGGGAAAGTGGCAAATCATTATAGATATGAAAATAAATATATTCAGAAGTGTCCTGGAAATTCACAAAAAAAAATACAGTAAACTAATGTAGGACAGACTCAATTAAAATAATATTACCGGTTGTAATTGATACTCCTGGAGAGTTTACGTACATCATAATATCCTAAACAACATAATTAGTAGTTGATTAAGCAATCACAGGATAATGATATCATATTAAAAATGAGAAAGAAAAAAAACCAAAATATAAGTATTGAATTTGAATGCCATCCTCAAAGGTTCAAAATAATTTGAAGAAAAACCACGAGTTTTTAATAAACTAACAGTAAGAGTTGAAGAACAAACCTTGTTAGGATCGATGGAATGAAGGTAAAAAAGTTGGGCCACTATGATTAGCCATATCATCATCATCATCAACTGCTCCCCCACAACGTATTATTATGTAAATACCAAAACATATTGTTAGCAAATGAAAGACAAAGATCCGAAGCAAAAAAAAAAAAAAATGAAAGACAAAGACTAAAAGGAGGTTATAAGTAAGTGGGAAAGTGGCAAACCATTATCATTATTTATAGATATGAAAATAAATATATTTTGTCAAAAAAGAGTATAAATATATTCAGGGAGTGTGCAGTTTTTTTTATGGAAAGTAAATATATTTATTTTTGTATTTATAATGATTTGTCAAATAGAATTCACTTTTAATGGAAATTATGTATTCTTATAGACACAATTTTCAAATTATTTTCTATATTTAAAGAAATAAATAAATTTTAATTGGATCATGAAAATTTCAAAGAATTTTATATCAACAATTAAAAGGATCATAATGATTTTTTTCACCAAAATTTGAACAGTTACTGTTTTTACATTAAATCTGTACCATATTCAAATTAAAATTGATTGGCATTAAACATGAAGTGATATATTGATTGGCGTCTAATTAATATTGATTAAGATTTGAGCCATTTTTATATCATGTGATTAAAGTTGTACATTAATAATATTATCATAATTAAAATTGGACTGGTCAACAATTTAAATGTATTTGAATTTGAATTTGGTTTGTAACCGAACCAAACAATTCTGAAGCATGAAATGATGACATGTGTCATCCAATGCTGAGAAGCAACCTTGTTTAGTCATGTGTTTCCCAAAGTTGTTTTTAGATTCGTAAATTTTATATATATTGATATTAAAGATATTTAAAACTTCATTTTACTTTTTAGAATAATATACTTAATTACGAGATATTCAAAATTAGTTGTTATTGATATTAAAATTTGTAGAAAAATTATAATATCATTGACAGATACTTTATAATTATTCACAATTGTTAAAAGATTTATTGATATTAAAAAGATTATATATATATATAGGACATATATTATGAGAGGAAGACATTTTATATGAAAGTGAGAGCGATAAATATGGACCATATAACCATATATGGAGGGTTAAAATTTAGGCTATGTTTGGTAAAACTAACTGATAAGCTAGCTAAAAGCTTATAAGCTATAAGCTAAGAGTTGAAAAGCTGGAAACTTATAAGCTAGCTGATTTAATTGAAAGTATTTGGTAAGATTAACTGATAAGCTAGCTGATAAATGTCAAATGACATAAAAGGACATATTTATTATTTCTAATATTTGAACTTATTTTTAATAACTTATCATCTTAAAAAGTAGGACAATAATTTTGTAATATAAAAGAATAGTAAAGATTCGATGATTTTACTTATATTGTTTAAAATCAAATTTTTAATAAACTGATATTGTTTTAAATAAAAAATTTCCTTTGTTTTTAAAAAAATTAGAATTAAATTAAATAAACTTATATTGTTTAAAATCGATTTTTTAATATTTAATTTTTATTTATAATCTTATTTTAAAACAAAAAATAAAAATTGTTGTTTCTTTATAATTTTTTTTGTCAATTTTTGTTTAGTGACCAAATATTTTTAAGAAAGTAAATGTTATCTAATGTTTTTAAGAATGTTAAAATAGGTAAAAAGGATTTTTAAATTGAATAAAAGGGTAAAAAGGAATTTCAAATAAAGTAATGAGAATAAAATTGAGAGAAAAAAAAAGGTTAATAGCTTATAAGCTCACTTATTTTCCATAAGCTACTTGAAGTAACTTATGAAGATAAGCTACTTGAAGTAGCTTATGAAAGATAAGCTACTAAAATAAGTTTGTGTACAAAACAAGCTTATTTTGGTCAAAGTAACTTAAAAACTGGTTAAAGGAGCTTATAAGTTCCTCAAAAGCCTTACCAAACACACTCTTAATGTTATGTGACTACTTAAAAAAGTTATGTGATTTGTGTGTTTTAATTTTAACCATTCAAATAAAATCTAATGGTCAATATTTATTCCTCTCACTTTCATATAAAATAGGTCATCTCACTAGATATATTTTCTACATATATATATATATATATATATATATATATATATATATATATATATATGACAGTTCTCCCCTTATCTTCTTCTTCCTTTATATTTTATATAGTTTATCCATCTTTTCTTTTCTTTTTTTTAAAAATTATAGTCTCTAATTTTTTAAAGATAGATTTTTTTTTTAAATTTCTTTCTATGTACTATATAATCTTTTTTTTTTTCAAAAAAAATTTTCTATTGATAAGCTGTGCTAAAACACTAATTACCTTAAAACCAATGAGTAAAAACAACACTTTCGAATTTATTTATTTTATTTTTATTGATAAATTATCTGAAAGATAACGAGGACACGTACCCCAAATTTTGGCGGTTGAGGAGTAACTGACCCATTTCCTCTTACTCTGTGCTTCTGCTTCTGTTGGCTAAGACAAAGAAAGAGCGAAGCGATTAAGCAAAAGACCATTTCCATTTCCGTTGTTGTGTGTTTGCGATGCCAGGTGGAGCCTCCGTCTGCTCCGGTCACCGGTTTCTCTGCGCTGTTGTTCCGCATTCGACTCGTCCCCGACTCAGCAACCCAACTCGGTTGCGACCCGTTCCGGTTCATCTCGGATCCGTATTTGTGTCAAATGGCAGTAACAAGCGGTTCAGCTCCAAGTTGAGTCTCGTTCCCAAAGCCGTTGATTCTTCCACCGCACAATCTTCCGTCATTTCAGACGACGATGGCTTCTCCATTTCTAAGGTTGGTTTTTTTTTTTTTGTTCCTCACTCGAACCGGGTTTTTCTTTCTCTTATCTCAACCATTGAACCGGACTGGACCGGACCGGACCGCCCTAGTTTTAGTATGAGTTTGGAAGAATTTTTTTTGTACTGTTTATTTCTGCATGTTTTATAGAGTTTAATGGCCATGCAATCAAAAAATTTTACACACAGATTGTATGACTTTTGAGGTCATTATTGTAAAAATAAACATATTATTTATCCTATATGATGATGGTTTGTGATTGAATCACAATGTAATAGCATAAGTATTTGTGTAAGTGTTTAAAAGAATTTAATAACAAATAAATTATTACATGTCCATAAATTATTTGCAGCTATTATATCTTAGAATTGAGTTTGGGCCTAGCTAAACCTTGGAGCTTCCCTTACATCTGGACATTTGCAGGTGGTTCGATAACGGTCCAACGACAATAGGCTCAACAATAATTGATAAGATAGACTTTGATACCACTTTAGAATTTAAGTTTGGACCATCATTTGTATGAATAAGAAATGATGTATGTGAAAGTGAGAAACAAACTATAAATAATATGTCATTTTTGTATTTGTGTTGAAACAAGAAATAATAATAAAAAAGATTTTTTCAAACCAAACAGACTTAATATTTCCCTTCATTGAAAAGGATTATGTGATCCACTAGTTATTTTAGAAGTTACTGTGTGCTTTTTTTTAACAATCTTCTCTTGTTATTTATCGATAGTTTATTTTTGAGAGGGTACAAATACAATTAATATATAGTACATAGTTTATGAGACAAGTGTGGATTTCAGTATCTTGTGCTTTACTTTTTATATATTAGTATTTTGTGAAGTATTCAACAATACTGGTTTTTGCTCAGGGAAGCAAGAAAAGAAATATTGAATTATTGATGATATATACTATGTCTTGAATGGATTTACACAAATTGCAAGTGTGATCTGTTCCTAGCTGTCTCTTAACAAACGATATATGGCAGTGAATTGGTGATTTGTCTGTAATATTTTCCTACTCTTTCAGGGAACTCTTGTATATTGTTCCAAGTTCTGGTTCATGTCACGCATCTCAGCTACCTGATTCACTGCTTTATATGATTGTGCTTGCCCTCACAACATAAAGTTTTATAATTAGTTATGTTATTTATTCTCAGAATATTGTTTTATGGTTGCAGGTTTCATTTGGTGTGATTGGTCTAGGTGTTGGACTCTCACTCTTGTCGTGAGTTTTATTTTCTCTTTTCACCTTCATTGATTTCATACAATACATTAAGTGCTTCTGTTTCTTATGTTGATCTTTTTGTTTCATACAGCTATGGTTTTGGGGCATATTTTAATCTTCTGCCTGAATCTGAATGGTCAGCTATAATGTTAACATATGGCTTCCCTCTTGCAATTGTTGGAATGGCACTCAAGGTGAAGAAAGTTCTACTGATGTGAATAAATTTATAAGATGGACATTCATCATAACCAAATTGTACAAGAGTCATGTTGGGAGTTCCCCTTCCTAATGTTCATGCAGTTGCTTCATAGTTTTTATTTGTGCATTGGTGTTTTGATGGATGCTCCTGTGGGTCACATCTTTTTTGTATTCTTCATATTTTGTCATTGGGACATGTTTTTTGCAGACTCAAGCCAGTCCCATGCCTAACATATTCAGATGCTCAAAGCTTGAGGGAAAAATGTGCAACTCCAATTCTTAAACAGGTAATCTCATCATAGATTCATGCTTTACCACCTGGCTGGGTGTCATTTTAAATTATACCATGACAATGATACTTATTGAAAGGTTAACCTTGACATTGTCCATTTAACCTTGACATTTATTTACTATGCAAATCAAATCCAAGATGCCCAACACTTTTATTCTATACCATTTATATAATAGCAATCAGGATTAGGTAATTAAAGGAAGCACATAATGTGATGTCTAGGTTCTGGTCATTTATATCAGGGTTAAAATTGCCAATTTTGGCATCTTTCTCTGTTCTATTTTCTAATTACTTAAGTGAAATGGTCATTTTCAATGTATATTCTAAAAGTCTTAACAATTTAATTGGCCAACATGCACGACGGCACAAGTCAAACCATATATACACCACTAAGCAGACATAAAATCTGGGTTAATTTAGGTTGCAAGATTTTAACTAGATTCAACTCATTTATTAATTGTTCCTGTTAGGTTGCCGTTTTTTGTTCTGGACTCATTTGTTGGCAATCCAAACCTTGTATTACAGAGTCTGTTTTGAGTAGCATCCTCGTGAATGGCATACAGCTATCCATTTTCTAAGCAAAATTAGTTTCATTCTAGGAAATAGTCACTCATTCAATATCAAATCCCTCCATGTTTTTCAAAATGTATCTTGTTTCTTTGTTTAATACCATTAGATTCAATCTTTCCTCTAATCACTCATATCTACTCACTGCTAGTCTGTCTAACTTAGATTGTTTTGAATATTGAATGTATTATTGACCATCTTGTGCTTTCCCAGGTGAAGAGTGATGTTACCAGGTATCGCTATGGAGATGAGCAGCATTTGGATGAGACATTGAAACGGATATTCTAGTATGGCCAAGTAGGTTATTTGAATTAGCGAATTATGTTTTAGGTCCTTGTTATCTTTTTGAATATTATTTATTTTTCCATTTTCATATTTTGAGGAATTCAATGAAACATAAAAGTAACATTTTTTCTCTGTTCTCTACATGTGTTTGAAATGCAATACAATACTTGAACCCAGGTCATGTTTGGACAATATGTTATGTGACTGTTAAAAATAAAACTCATTTCCAAGCCTGCGCCCTATAGCTTAAATTTAGGTGAACTGGTTCTGAGCAGGGGCAAAAGGAATCGTTCTTAATACTTTCGGATATCTTTGTCATGAACCAACTATTGCAAAAGCTTTAACTATTAGGCAAATACACATGAATATTTTTTCATCCTATGTCTCTAACAATCTTCATCCATACCAGCAGCATTAGCTAAATACTAAGGTTGCCACTATATGCCCTTCTTGCAAGTGTGATTTAATCTTTCTTCTTCTGCAGCCTGTGATATGTTCTTCAGTTCTGAGACAAAATTTTATCTGCTTTTTGTTTCAGGGAGGAGGAATACCAAGGAGAAGTGCTCCTGTTCTACAATCGATTCGTGAAGAAGTACGTATGTCATTATGATTTTTTTTCCATATTACATACTAGATCATTTGAAAATACAGAAAAAAAAAATAATTGCATATATCTCATTTTACTTTAAAAGAAAAATTAGTAGAACGTGTAAATTTATGGTACTAGTTCATATCTCTTCTCTCATAAATACATTATGGTCTATCTCATCTATGAGCTGCTTTAAATACACAATGTTTCCAATTCATTTTTTTTCATTATATTACTATTTATATAATTTAAACTTACATATATGTTTATTGGTGTGCTTTAACTATATTTGTTCTATCTTTTGTTGGTATATCATGGAGTCTTACCACATCTTAAGCCTATAACCTCTACCTCTATCCTTATAGTTACCCACCCTGTCACCTCAACAATATGCATACCCTTTCACAAGATTCATTTTGAATAAACTCAAGCACCCAGGTTGTCTTTGAGCACCGTGAAATTCTTCTAAATACCTTTTGTATTGTCTCTGTCTTTTTTGGGTTATCTCAGAGTATTCGTGTTGGTTCAGAGTATAAAATCTACTTGTAATTCTTTTATTAATTCACTCTAGGTGCATTTATTTTGGTCTTGAAATTCCATTTTAATCCACTTGACATTTAGTAATTTAAAGTCCAAAATAGAACATGTTTTGAATTCTAGTCTAATTTAAAGCCCAAGTTAATTCAGCACTTTTGGTACTTGTGCTATCTTTTCCGCTAATCATTCCATCTTTTATAGAATGAGTTTATTATTTTTTTCATGAAATTTCTATTAAAGCCTTTCCTTGAATCAGTGCTGCCAATAGACAAGCTCTAGTCTCCAGCAGCTATTCTTTGTCTTAAGATTAGATCCCCTCAATATTTTCTTTTCATTTAAATAGAATTGGCCTACCTAACCCATTTTGGTTTCTCTGGCTTTTGTCATAGTACAAAAACCTTCTAGTCTAATATTCTGTATATGTAAGGGAAATCCATAATACTTTCGAAATGGTAACCTGTTATTATTCTTCATGCAACAATCTCTGATGATCTTGAGAGGCCACCTAGCATATTAGTTACAGAATTATTTTTATTAATTAGACTCCGATGCAAGCATGTTAGTTGCTATAATTACTTATTTTTCAAGTAGTTTTTAAGGCAATTATCTATCCTTTTCTCTTATTTGGAGTGGTGTTTTACTCAATTTGCTTTAATTTCCTAATTTAGTTAATATTAGTTTAATTTTCTAGTTTTATGGTTATATCTTAGTAATTTACCCCACTTTTTGTAGAAAGAGGAGATTGAAGATGTAGAACACATTTTGGAGCTGTATTATGATGTTTTTGAAGCATTGAAGGGTCATCTGCAGTAGCATTCTGATGCAGTAGTAGAATTTGCCAATCAGCCAAGCCAGATTTCTTGGCTGAGCGATTTGTCACTTGAAGACATTATGCACATGTATATAAAGGGCTGACCCTCGTGTATGACAGTAGTCTTAGGACTCACTCCTATTCTGTTATGTAATTTCGTTTTGTACTGATCTATTGGAGAGAAAAGCTCTCTCCTTAGTTCTTGGTGTTCTACTTCATCTCCTTCCCCTCCATGTGTATTTTGCAGCTGTTCATGTCCATGAGTGGCTGAGTTCCTCAGTTGTAAGGGGTTAGATGTAATCATACTCATACTCTCTTGTATCTTTTGATATTTTTACATATATATTCTGCATATTTGTTTTTAAGGTTAGTATTTTGCTTCTTTACTTAAAGCTTGTTATGGAATGGCCACCCATAGCATGATCTTTGGACATGATTGTTGTTGGGAAACACTTTTATTGTCTAGATCTGAAGCAATATACCTCATGAACTTTGTGTCTAGGAATGGAGCTTAGTTCATGAGTTATCTTGTGTCACTAGGCTTAAAGCTAGTTTCTTCGTTAAGTTGTTGAGGGATCAAGGCTTAGGGAAGGAACTAAGACTCTTTGTACCTAAGGGATTAGGGCTGAGAATGTTTTTATTGGCTGATTTTGACATCTAAATGCAAATGGAATATGTATTATGCGTTAATGCAAGAAGAGAGTAGAGTTTGGTGAGATCTAACCCCTACAACATTGTTATATATATGTTTTTAACCTCTGTTTACTGCTGTGTTCTATTATAAAACAATAAAAATATCATTTTATTTTCTGTTATGCATTAGATCTGCTTTAAAGTTCCACAAAACCAACTAAAGTTTGTGTTTTTACTGCTTTCTTGTGAAATCTGTTTGGCTTAGCTAATATCTGTGTGAACATTGCCTATATTACGTGAGTCCCTTGGGAAAACGATACTTGGACTTATCCATTTTACTACTTGTGTGATTTGGTACGCTTGCCAATCTGTTAACAAAGCCAAGGGTAAGGGAAAGGAATATGTGGCTAAACATCTGTGAATACAATAGTTTTGTTAATGGCATTGTAGTTCTGTATCCTATAATTGATGCTCAACAAGTGCAACAAATTAAGTATATTTCTCTTTTACCTTGGTTGCAGGGCTAAAAAACTTAAAAGTCAGAAGGTTTCTCACATGCTTTTGCAGTGAAGCAAGTATGTGGATGTGTATGGTTAGTATTGCCCTTTTTTATTAGGAATTTACATTTATAACAACATCTATTATTGCTTCCAGTATATATCTAACTCATAAGAGGTCTAATGTACTGTTAAGTGTTCATAGTAACATAAATGTTGGCAAAAGCACTCATTGTTAGCAGGTAAATTGCATATGGGTCTTCTCACTAATTGAGTGTTGGTGTTATATTTAGTGAGACTCATGTAAATTTATCTAATAATAGTGTGTTAAAAATAATATGTTGCTAACATTATTTGTAACATGATTGCATTTTATTTGTTTTGGACTTGGATATGATTAACATGTGAAGGTTTTTCTTGTTTTTGCAGGTTTTGGTGGGAATCTTCTACTCTCCATCAAATACTTACAACTAAGGGTAGTTGGTCTTTTTTTTTTATTGAGATTTGAGTGGGTTCTCTCCATTTTTTGAGTGGGATGTACATACAAGAAGATTCTGAAATTGCTGATGAAGCCGGAAGCTAAGGGGATTTAGGTTTCTAGATTCGATGTTTAGCTGCCAACTTTTTGATGATAGAAATTAAGTAGGCATTAGGTTTTGTTGTAATTACTATTCATTGTTAATTTTTTCTTGATTTGATTAGTTAGGATGTGGATTGACACATCAGATTAGAAAAGTGATGTCTTCTCAATATTCCATAGTTCAATTTAATTCTTAGCATTCTAAGACTAAAAATCTCACATCGTTGCCTATTTTGCAGTTCAAAACTTACAGCACACAACATTTATTGTTATTTTTATTTGGAGGACTAAAAAACCAAATCCCCTGATTTGAGGGGCTAAAAACATAATTAAGCCTATATAAAATTAGTTGAATTTAACAATCATATTTAACCGTTAACCAAATTAATATTTATTTGAGATATTATATTCTTACAATGCTTTTTGCAACAAAACGTACAACAAATGCCACATAAGCTAAAATAAATTTTAATGAAAATAAAAACAGTAACTCTTGTTTATTCTGTTGTGTTATCTGTTAGACAGATTGGCAAGCGCACCAGTCGCACAAGTAGTAAATGGATAAGTCCAACTATCGTTTTTCCAAGGGATTTGCTTGATATAGGCAATGTTCACATAAATATTAGCTAGACTGATCTGGTTTTTCACAAGAAAGCGATAAAAACGTAAACTTTGGTTGGTTTTGTGAAAGATAATAACAGAACTAATGCAGAACAGAAATTAAAGAAGATATTTTTGTGGTTTTTAAGATAAACACAACAGTAGACAGAGGTTAAAACAGATAATAAAGATGTTGCAGGGTTTAGATCTCACCATTCTCTACTCTCTTCTTACATGCACACATAATATACATTCTATTTGCATTTAAATGTTAAAATCAGTCAATAAAAACATTCTCAGCCCTAATTCCTTAGGTGCAGAGAGTCTTAGATTACTCCCCCAAGCCTTGATTCCTCAACAACTTAACAAAGCAACTAGCTTTAAGTCTAGAGACCACAAGATAACCCATGAACTAAGCTCCATTCCTAGACACGAAGTTCATGAGGTATATTGCTTCAGTTCTAGATAACGAAAGTGTTTCCCAACAACAGTCATGTCCAAGGATCATGCTGTGGGTGATCAAGCCACAACAAGCTTTAAGAAAAGAAGCAAAATACTAACTTTAAACACAAATATGCAGAATATATATAGATAATATCAAAAGATACAAGAGAGTTTTTGAGAATGGTTACATCTAACCCCTAACAACTACAAAACTCAGCCATTCATGGGAATGAGCAGCTGGAAAATACACATGGAGGGGAAGGAGAAGAAGAAGAACACTAAGAACTAAGAAGAGAGTTTTTTCTCTCCACTAAAACAGTACAAAACGAGCTACAGAGTCTGCTACTGAAAAATGTCCAAGCTCTCGGAACTTCTGAGGGTCAGTCCTTTATATACATATGCAGAATTTCTCCAAAGTGACATTTGGCTCAGCCAGGGATTTTGGCTTGGCTGATTTGAAAATTCTGCACTTCAACAGATTTCTCTTGCAAAGGACCTTCCACTGCTTCCAAAGCTCAGAATGCAGCTCCCAAACGTGTTCTTCAACTTCAATCTCCAATTCCTACAAAAAGTGGGGCAAAACACTAAGACATAACCATAAAACTAGAAAAACTAAGGAAATTCTAACTAAATTGCAATATTAATAGAAATTGAGTAAAACAACACTCCAAATGAGAGAAAAAGATAGATAATTACCTTAAAAACTACTTGGAAAGTAAGTAATTATAGCAACTAACATTTTCCCGCCTCCATTTTGCCGCTCTCCCTGCTTCAAGGCTTTTTGTTTCTTTCACAAGTTTTTATTAAACAATATTAATCAGGATGTTGGTGAGGTTAATCAAGATGTTTTTCATGTTGGTGAGGTTAATCAGGATTTTTTTTTTTCCTAACCTTGGCTATTCAATAAGGATGCCTGTTAATCTCATAAATGTACGGTGCATCAAATTGCAACATTTTTGAGTTTAAGACTCGTCTTAAAGGAAGAAAATACATAACATGCATTTAATATGAAAATATTTAGTTGTAACAGATAAGTCAAGGGACTGAACTCAATGTCCATCTTTTACTAAGACATTGTACAGAGACATAAACAGGACACATACTTTCAAAAGTCTCAAGGTGAAAAAAATTGACTTATGGCTGCAGGCTGGTCATCAAATAGAATTATTGCCTATCATCCTTCTCTTAACCAGCTAGTACCTGGAAGAATGTGGCAAGGGTACTACAGCAAGTGACACCATATTATAAATTTATTGTTCACCTGATTGATCCTCTTGAAAAGCTTTGGACACTGACAACCAGGAGATGCAGCACAACCTTCATGTGTTAGAGCTTGTATGAATCATGGCCTTAGAGTACCTGGAAAAAGACATTTTCACCTGATAAAAAAAATAGGAAACTGTTAAATGGATGAGGATTCTCCCAAATCTTTATTATATTGGACCATATAACATGATCTACTTTTATAGCCAACCTTAACAATTGTTGAAAATATATGCTTAAATATCTATAATTTAAAAATGAATAATAGATTGAGTAAAAAACATTAATAATAGATATATGCTTAGTTCTTAAGAATTTTTGGTATGTTTCAAAATTTTAGAATGTTATTTAAATAAAGATAAGAATATTGTTCTTATTATTTCGATTTAAGTTGTTATTAGTTTGATTTTAAGATTAATACAATGTTAGATTTGAATTTTGTGTTACATTATAAACTTCTCTACATGACATATCTCCTCTTCTTTCTTTAAAAATATTTTGCTACAAAAAAAAAACAACAACAAAAATAACAAAATCATAAGATGAACAAATAAATCAACATCGTATAGAAATGAAATATACTTCTATATACAAAAGATTATATTACTTTAGTTGTTTGTTTAAGAACTTAGTAGGTTCATATGACAACTTTAAATTATGAGAACTAACATTAATAACTTGAATGTTCTAACCAATTAAGTTCTTATAATATGAAATAATACAAATTCTTCTAAATCAAATATTTGGTTGTAAACTGGAGGAAGGAAGTACCTGGATGATACAAAGCAAAGTCCAATTCCATTTGTTTAATGAAATTGAGACATTGAGTCACATTTGTTGAATGAAACTCTTATATGCCGAGGTGCTTATTAGGCTGACCCCAAATCCTTTTAAGATCTCTTGCTGCAGTTTATAACATCTTGGTAACATTAAAGGTATGTATCTGGAGCTGTGGATCTGCTGTCCCTTCATTGTAACCTGGATTTTAAACCTTGTTTTATTTTTGCCTCTGCTATTTAAGAAGCCAGAACATCTTTGGTCGTACACCACACACACTTTATCTGATTCAATCATGTGATCCCAAGAATTTATGCCTATTCTGACACTGACCTTTTCACCTTCACCGGCTTCCACATCACTTATAGTGATTTTAGCTTTATGCACTTCAACCACTTTGTCCCCGCACTTGCCAAGGACGAAGCAGAAAATGAAGCCCCAATGAGGGGAAGGTGGAGCAGAAGAGAGATCAATAATTATATAATCCTTTGTTGTCTTATACTCCAACCACTCTGGAACACTGCTTCCTGGATACTTGTAAACAGCTTGATAAGAACGAAACTTAACATCATAATCATTGTAATTTTGAACATGATTCTGGCTTGGTGCAGATAGGTGTTGGTTTGCAAATTTCATCACATTTATTTGCGCATTCAACCCAATAGCAACTAGAGAATGTTCATCCAAGTTCAAGCAATTGCAGAAGTGAACCAGTTTCCTGTTTTCCTTCAATTGTACAACTGTTGTTGAAGGGAACGATACAGTCTTCAATGATTTGCAGTCCATGACATATAGAGTTTGAAGGGATGGGGGAAGCTCTGGTATTGCTTCAAGCTTCTTGCAATTGCTTATATTTAGATGTAACAACTGCGTAAGATTGTTGATCAATGAAGGTAACCTCTCAATGTCATTACATGATGCATCTAGTAATTCAAGCTTGCTTTGATATCCAAATGATGAGGGAAGCGCTTTGACCTTTGTAAATGATAAATCGAGTTCTTTCATATTCTCTGATATCAGTGAGAATTCTGTAAGATTTTTTAAAAAAAAAAAGGTTTAGATAACTGAGGCTGCATAAATGGGAGTCACTTCCGAGTTTGGTAAGGGAGCTGCAGGCGCAAAGGTTCAATTTCTCAAGTTTGGCCAGAGAGAAAATAGATGGATGCACACTAGTCAACATATCGCAACTGTTGAGAAGCAGTACTTCAAGATTTATGGCTTTTGATAAATCTGGCAGCTCCTTTAACATCTTGGAGAAACCGAGGTCGAGTTCTTTTAAATTCACCACATTCTGTAATAAAATGAAACAATTAGTTAACTTTGTATTCCTTCAGCAAATTATAACTGTGTGTCATGAATATTTACCATCACTCCATTCCAAAGTTTTTCCAATTTGTTGAATTGCAATTTCAATATTACAAGTTTTTCCGCAGAAAAATTCTCTGGCAAGGATTTTAGAGGATACCCATGCCAACAAAGAAATCTTAGTTCAGTTGCCAAAAATTGAAGGCTTTCTGCAGCAAGAATAAGTTGATAGCAATCATCTATATCATTCCCAGAAATTTCCAGAAATTTTAGTTTGCTCATCTTAGCAAATATGTGAGGCATTAACTTTTGCTCCTGAATTGTTGGCAAGTCAATTCGTATGCTTCTAATGGCCTCAGTAACCTGCCATCAATGTAGAAGAAAAATTTAAAACATTATCAATAACCACATTTCTCACAAGAAATTTTTTTTTTAATGTAATTCAGAAGATATAACATTTAGTTAGGTTTTAACCTTGTCATTTTTCAGTGCTTCATAAATATCATCAGGATCCCACAACCGACTGCGGCTTCCAGGATGTTCAATACACTCTTGACGAACAATCTCCCAAGCCATTTCTTGTAAACTATCATGCATAGATATAGTGTTATCCTCACAGAATGTTATAAGAGCTTTGTCTTCCATCCTTCTTAAATCAAAAGCCACTGAATTATCACTGTCATTATCTTTCAATATAGATTTTAGATCGCCCACATTTACCTGTTCATGTATTCTAAGAAAGAAACATGCCAGATCCAGAAAAATATGTTGCTCTTTGCGATCTAGACTATCATAACTCAGTTTCATTACATCATAAACTGTTGGAGGGGGCATTTTTTTAAGCTTGCCTAGCATACTTTCCCATTCTTCTTTATTTTTTCCATGAAGAAGACGGGCCAAAACTTTGACAACTAACGGAATGCCTTGGGCATAATTGATTACCCTTCTTGATAGCTCACTGAACTCCCATTGATGATCATTTTGATTAAAGGCATTCAAATTGAAAAGTTCAAGTGCTTTGTCGGAATGGAATTTTCCCAGTCGGTATATCTCATTGGCTTTGTTAAGCACTTGCTTATCTCTAGTTGTCACAATTATTCTACTACCTGATCCAAAATTATCAAGAGTTCCTAGTAATATTTCTAGGTGATCTAAATCATATACATCATCAAGAACAATAAAAACCTTCATGCAACTAGTTCTCCTAACAATATCTTCAGGCAAAGAATTTGGTGTGAAAAATTTCACTTCACATCCTAATAGTCCAGAAAATAGATTTTTTTTCAAAGAAATTATTCCATGTTTCTCTGATTCTTCTCTTACATGGGCTAAAAAATAACAATCTTTGTATTCAGAATGTAATTTATTAAATATTTCTTCTGCAAGGGTTGTCTTGCCGATACCGCCCATACCCCAAATTCCAATAAGACGAGTATCTTTTGGCTCTTTTCTTATCAATGATTCTACAGTTGCAATTTTTTCATCAATTCCAACAAGTCCTTTTGACTTAACCGGAGGTTTTGCCAACCTCTTTAGCACAAGCTTGACAATTTCTTTAACCAACTCAGCCTCATTTCTGTTTGACACACATAAAGAGAGAAAGTGTTGTTAAAATCAATGTTGTAAATATTAACTCAACTATTTGGAAGTTTGTTGAGGGGAGGAGGGTGTGTGTTCAACATGCATGATGGAAAATTTCTAAAAAAATATAATTTAGACATTTCATATATTTAAATGTATTACCTGTTGTAATTTAATTAAACACTAAATTCAATAGACCAGCAAAGTATATATGGTTGATTGGTCCCATCAAAATTCTAGCATAGCGGTTGGCTAAAATTATATATACGGATGTAATAAACAATATGCATATATTCTCTAAAACAAACAAACAATAAGCATATTTTCTGCTGAAAACAATTTAAAAAATAAGGGTTACGTCTATTTGCAATTTAACCAACCACGTTGTGATAATTTGCGTGTAACTACATAATAGATTGTAAATATTGAAATGGGAAAACAAGAGCTTACCGAGATTTTGATGACTCAATTCCAGATAAATTAGCAGATTTATTCAAAGCATCTCTCCAGAGTTCCACCTCGGCCTTACGTTTTCTTCCATGCTCAACAAAGGCATTGTCGTAACTCCCCAATTGATGTCGTACATCTGTGGGTTATATATCATAGAATACAGGGATTACAATGCGTTTGTCTTCCTCTCTGCATTCAAGTATTTTCACAAGTTCTTTTAAACACCAATGAGAAGAAGCATAGTTTGGTGAGAATATGATCAACGAAATGGATGGTCTTTCAATTTCTCTAGCAAGTGATGGCCATATTTCTTCTCCCCTCTCAAGTTTATCATCTACAAACGCATTTATTTTCTTCCTTTGAAAAGCCTCATTCAAATGGCTAAGAAACCTGTGGCGGATGTCTTTGCCCCTGAAGCTAACATAAACATCATAATACATTATTTGAGGAGCTGACATGGGCTTTAATTTCCCTCTACACCCTTCAGTTTTGGAAATAGCCGAGAGACAAAGAAACACAATAAAACAACTCAGAGACAAAGTATGGAGTTGGATTGGAACAAGTACACAATGGATCGATCTTTCTTAATTTGTCTCTACATGCCTGGAATATGTATGAACCACAAGGTAACTGGAAAGAAAAAAAAAGTTAGAAAAATGATGTGGAAAAACCTTATATGGGGTTTATAAAACAGAAAACTTGATATCTACAACAAGTTGAAAAGAGAAGGAGGAGGATGTCATAGGTCAAATACATAAATACCAGCTTCTTCTGGAATAGCAAGCTTTCAAATTAAGCCTTGGTTCTTCTTTTCTTTCTTTTCTTCTTTTTCTTTGGTAAATAATGAACAAATGGTGGAGATCACAGTAAGGCAGTCACGGGCCTTTCTGCAAGAATTCCCAAGAACCCGTTCCAAGTATTAAAAAAATAATAATTATGATAAAACAAGAGGAAAAATAACGAATTCACACCAACTATGAAATTTTCGTGGATGTTCATTGTGAAGAACAAGAATAAAATTAAATACAGATCCAGCAAAATAAAATAAAATAAATATTATAAAAAATCACAAAGTCAGATCTCAATCCCTCAACAACAACAACCAGATCTAGAATTTTTTTTTTTTGAAAAAAGGGAACTAATTAGAGATAGGGGGAGAAGGGAAGGGGAAGATCTGCGATCACCGTGACTCCAAAGTCCCTTCCTTGTTCTCCCTCTAGAGAAACTCAAACCTCACCTTGCAACCACCGCACCACCATGGGAAGGGAGAGACTGAGAGGTCTTGTGTGGTGCTTCGGTAACGTTAGAAACATTGGCGTCACCGAGAATGGATCTGGACCACTGCCGCTTGCGTAGTGGAGAGCGGATCTGGATGTTTGTGGAGGGGGAATTTCGTACGTGAGTGTGAGGGAGGAGAAAGGATTTGATTTGGGGAAAGTGGAGGTTGTGCGTGAATGAGTGTAGGAGAAAGAAATTGATTTTTGTGGGTGAGTGTGAGGGAGGAAAAAGGATTTGATTTGGGGAAAGTGGGTTGTGCGTGAAAGACAGGAGAAAGAAATTGGAAAAAGGGGGTGGGGGAAGTAAAGAGGGGGTGGTATGTGAGTGTGAGGGAGGAGAAAGGATTTGATTTGGGGGAAGGTGGGTTGTTGTGAGCACAGGAGAAAGAAATTGGAAAAAAGGGGTGGGGGAAGTGAAGTGGGGGTGGTATGTGTGGAGAAAAAAAATGAAAGATAGTATTTTTTTTTTTTACTTTTTGAAATTCATACAGTTAGATTTCAATTATTATTATTTTTAAATTTTACCTTACCGTTGGATTAAAACACTGCACATGAGACATTGTTTGTCAAGTATATGTGAATCTAGTTGAAACATGTAACGTTTATTACAGAAAAAATTTACATGGCAAGTATACAACTATTTGCTACTATTGTATTTTATCAGTGTAACTGTAAATTTCTTAATAAAAAAAAGTGTAGCTGTAGATCTATTGATTATCTATAAAAAGTAAGTCTTTTTAGACATATGTCACCATTTCATTAACCACGTGTCAACATGTCTAAAGCTGCTCCTTCTTCAAGTTTTTCTTTTTTCTTTTTGCAACCCCTCTCTTTCTCTCTGACGTTCCTTTTCTCTTTCATTCTTTTCACCATTTCCGTTTCTTTCTTCTTCTTTATCTTTTTCCTTCTTCTTTTTTTTTTATGTTTTTTCTTTCTCTTTTTTTTCCTTCTTTTTTTATTTTTTTGTTTCTCTTTTTTCCTTTTTTTTTTCTTTCTTTTTTTTTTCTTTATCTGTATTTTCCTTTTTTTTATCTACATTTCTTTTTACTACCATTATATTTTTATTATACTATGCTTATAAATATTATAAAAAATTATAAATATAACAATCAATATTTATTTCTGTGTAATAATTATATTAAGATTTCTATTTTCAAAATTATGTTTATAACTTATTTACTAAATATATGTTTTACTAAATTATACATCTTTTACTATTAAATGTCATTGTTTAAAATGATGAAATCGTGTTATCAATATTTTTATAATTTATCTCCATACTTAAATTAAAAAAATAAAAGTTTAAACTATTTGAATTAATCTAATCATTTTATTGTTTACCATTGATAAGAATTACGAATCAAGTTCATATTTAGAAGATATTGTATGTTACATAAAAAAAATACTATATAGTTAACAAATGTAAAAAGAAAAAGTTATCTATATCTATTATATGTTAGAGAAAAAAAGTTATACACAGACGGTGTAAGTGTAAAAATAATTTTACATTGTCATCCAATCACATACCATAATGTATTATAAATTTGTTAATTTTTACAATGACTATCTTAAAAGTCATATTAATCGTGATTTATAATTGAATGACAGTGTAAATTTGTTTTACATTGTCATTCTATGACTATTAAACTCTATATGTTATATTATACATATATTATATTATACATTATACATACATATAAGAAAACTTGGTCCTTTATCAGGCACATGTCACGATTTGGGGAAAACTTTTTCTTTTCTTCTTCTTTTTCTTTTCTTTTTCTGTTTTTTCCTTTTTTATCTACATTTTTTTTACTACCATTATATTTTTATTATACTATGCTTATAAATATTATATAATATTATAAAAAAATTATAAATATAACAATCAATATTTATTTATGTGTAATTCGGGGGAAAATTTCCCATTCAAATTTCTCTCTCTTCCTCTCTAACTTTTTTCTTTTTTCATTTACTTTAGTTTTATTTTTTTTTCAGATTTTTTTTCTTCTATTTTTTTTTGGAAAAACGAAACTCCTACCCAACTTCTTTCCCCTTTTTTATCTCTCTCATTTTCTTTTTTCATTTCTTTTTCTTTTATTTTTTTACTTACACACACTTTTTTTTAATAACTACTCTCTCTCTTTTTCTCTTTCTCATATTCTATAATTTATATTAGCATATATAACCATAAAAAAATTATGATTTTGTTGACATTATATTTATTTTTCTTAAAATATTCAATATAACAATATGCTCAATATTATATAAAAATATATTATTATTATTATATTAATTGAATGATAAATTTATATATTTATATAATTGCTTATTATTTATTAAAATTAATTGTAATTTAATTAGCTCACATGTCAATATTATTTTTGCCACGTGTCAACATTTAAGAAGTTTTAGTTTTTTAAACTTTTTTAACTATTCCCTTCAGAACTTTCTCTTTCTTTCTTTTCTGTTTGTTCTTTTTAATTTTTTTTTCTTTCCTTTTTCTTATTATGATTTTTTTTTCTACGTTTTCTTCTTCTTCTTTTTTTTTTTTTATGTTTTCTTCTTCTTCTTTTACATTTTTTTCCTTTTCTTTTTCTTTTTACATTTTTTTATTTCTTTTATATTTTTTCTTTTTACATTTCTTTTACAAGTATGTGACACAATTGAATATAAAGTACTCAACAATATATGATTACTTATTACAGAATAATATATTGACTTTATGTTTAACAACTTTATATATGAAATTTTTGTTGATTAATATTTATATAAAAATATTCATTTTTTGACATAAATATATGATAAATATATTCAAATTAATTTGGGAAGTATCTTTTTTATGACAAAATAATTTTAAATTAATTACTCAATAATATTATAAATTAAATTAGTTTTAATATTTTTATAATCGAGACCAAAAGAATCATTTACATGAGACAATCCTGCGACATCATTATAGGCAAACCATTGTGGACGTCAAAACTTTTTTTGTGAGTATTTAACATAGTTGTATATCAAAGTCTCGGTAATATTTATTTTTACTTTGAAAACCTATAAATTCAATTTTACTTAGAAATCATTTAAAATAATTTAAAATAATTTTATAAATAAAGACTCTGTTGAATAATACTTATATTATGTGGTTAAAAATTTTATATTGGAAGTTAATTTAAATCTAATTAGTTAATATTTTTATTACAAAAAAACTATTTTGACTCTATGTTTAATAACTTCATATACTATAATTTTGTTGATTAATATTTATATAACAATTTTAACCTTTTTGCATAAAAATATAATAAATACATTAAAATTAATTTGTTAAATATATTCTTATTACAAAATTGTTTTAAATTACTTAAACAATAATATCATAAATTAAATTATTTTTAATTTTTTTATGATAGAGACTACAAGTATTACTCATGAGAGATCACAAGTAATATTGATTTCAATATTTTGCATCTAATTTAATTAATTTTATTTTTTAAATTATTCAAAATATTGTTTATAAATTATAATATTATAAAATGAATAATTTTTTTATTTACAAATATAGTTGTAAATTAATTGAATTATTTTATCATTTAACATTCTAAAATTACAAAATTAATTAAATTTAACAAAAGTTTTTTTTGTCCTGAGTCAGAGATCACGGGAGCCCCCCAACCCATTGGGTTATAGACTAATCTCGCTTGCGGTGCATGACTGTCGCTGGCCCAAGAAAATTTTGCATATGTAGGAAATTGAACACATATTCTCTCGCTAAAATAAACTGCTTGCAATACGTGTTTGCCGCTGGTCCAAGAGAATTTTGCACATGGAGGGAATCGAACACGAACACAGGTTCTCCCGCTAAATAGATGTTTGCCCACATGTAAACGCAGCAGGTCTTACACTACTGCACTAATCCTATGAGTTAAAATTTAACTAAAGTTAAATCCTTTTTAAATTTTTACATATAATAAATTTCTCAAATAATTATATAAATATTTTAAATTAAATAAAAAATATATGACACTATAATCAAATATATGTTTTTGCTTGAATACTCTCTCTCACTCCTCACTCCTTCTGTCATTTTAAAGAACTTAATTAGTTAATTATGTTTGTCTCAATAAAAATATTTAATTTTATAAACAAATGTATAAATGTATAAATGTATTTTAAACATGCGTGAAAAGAAATGATCCGTGTGAATGCACGGGTGTTATGCTAGTTTTTTTATATTAAAATTATGTAAAAATTATCCATTATTTGAGTTGTGTAAGCTGTAAACTTCTCGATTCGCAATTATATGTGGTCCATCGCGTGCTTGGCACATGGATACAATGAAGGATATAATACTGACATGCATTATCTTGCATAACATGATTGTTGAAGATGAACGAGATACATACAATAGAAGCAGTGATTTTCATTATGATCATACAGACAATGACATTTCAATAGGTGAAGTATCTCATGGTGCTCATCCCGATTTTGCTACATACATGGAAAATAGACGCTATATGCACACAAGACGAATTCATCAACAACTTCAAACAGACTTGGTGGAGCATATTTGGGAAAGTTTCGGTCACGAGAATAATGAAATTTAATTTTTCTTTCTTAATCTCAATGTTTTGCATTTTTTTAATCATCAATGTTATGTATTTCTCATCAATTTAATATTTAGTCAAAAATAAAAAAATTTAAATTATTAATATTTTTTATATTTCTTTTTATATTTTTGTTTCATAATTAAAATTTATATAAATAATTATTTAAGTTTACATTTAAAAATAATTTTAAATAAAACTATAAAGAATGTGGGGTCCAATGTGGGACCTACAAAAAGTAAGTTAAGAATCCAAAATAAATTCTACCATTGGAGCAAAAAAGGAGATGAGTTCTTGTATCTTATGTGGTACTGTGGGATCCACAAAAAGTAGTCTAAGAATCCAAAATGAGTTCTACCACTAAAGATGCTCGTTTCCTTCAAGAAATCCCCTCATTTATCTTGATCGAACATTAAATTAAATACTGCTTTTTGAAAACAAGTTATCATGAATTTTTGTAGTTTTCTTTCCATTTAAATTTTACTTTAAATTTTGATACTAATGTTGGAATCATTGCTCAAATGACATATGTTGGGGGATGATAATGGAAAAGATTTTAATATAGATATTATCACATCTAACTCCAAATTTACATTTTAAATAAGTACTCATATATAGATGTTGGGTGAGTTTGTTTAAACTTAAAAAAAAAAAGTGATTCATAAAAAAGTGGTTTTTTTTAAAAAGGAAATAGGACTTATTTCTTATAAAAATAAAAATAAAAATAAAACTGTTTCTTTAGAAAAAAAAAATAATTTAGACAAATACATAAAAAATACTTATTTTATTAAAAAAAAGCCTATTTTAAAAAAATAATTTTTTTGGTAAAAATTTTAAAAAATAAATTTAAACAAATGCATCTACTTCTTAAAAAAGTTTTTTTTAAAGTAAATAAACTAACCAATGTTGAATTGAGAATAGAATAGATGAGCAGCGTGCACTCGCAAAGACAAATATTTGTGCCTTGAATCTGTGGGACTTTGGTCCTTTCACAGTTCACTTTTCTTTCTCATGGGACCCAGTCAAACCGCGTTGTGGGTGCAGATCTCCGCTGTAAAGCTAAAACACATAAGCTCCTTGATAATGTTTTTAAAATATAAAATGCCATCTCTTCAAAAAAAAATATAAAATGTCATGATTATATATTTTTTACGATTATATATTTTTTACAATTATATATAAAATTAGTTGAATTTAACAATCATATTTAATCATTAAACAAATAATATTTTATAACTAAAAAATGAACACATTTATAATGATGCAAAATTATCAAATTATTATCATTTATTCATTATTTAAATACTTGTATTTAATATTTATCTCATACATTACCCACAAAGTGTGTATTAAGCCAATATATCAAACTTTAGACTACATGGTTGATTACATTTTGAGTAAAATATGTTTTTTGTCCCTTATTTTATCTTGATTTTTGTTTTTAATCCCTCATAAATTGTTTTGTTTTGTTTTTAATCCTGGTGTTAATTTCAAATGTTAAGTGATGACATGACGAGCATAAACTGTATGTCAAAATTTCCTAATTAAGTTTCTAGTGACTTTAAATTGCTACAAATTTTTTGGCAGTAAAAAATGTTTATCTTTGTAACATTTCTTGTGGTTTCAGAAAATTTGGTGTTCGAGGTTTTGATTTTTCTATTATTTTTTTAACATTTTTTATAATTTTAGTTTGTCAGAAAATTTGCAGCAGTTAAAAACTGTTGAAAACTTAAATAGAAAATTTTCAAGCACAAATTCTGCTTGCTAGGACATCAGTTAATAGTTGAAATTAATGTTAGAAACTAAAAACAAAAGGAAACAATTTTTTAGGGACTAAAAATAGTGAAAAAATTTATGAGGGACTAAAAATAGAAATCAAGATAAAATGAGGAACAAAAACATATTTTATCCTTGCATTTTTTAGATAATATTTTTAAACTTTGAATTTGTTTGATATAAAATAAGGTAAGGATGAAAATTATTAGTGCCATTTATCCTGCAAACATTTTATACTAAAAGTTTTTTTCTTCTATTTTTATATAATTTTCGGGTACAAATTGTCCTTTGTTGTAAAAAAAAAAAATGAGATAAGATTTCTTCTAGTCTAAGGTTGGAATGATCCTAATTGAGGTTGGATGAAAAAGAGGGAGATAATCATTGTCGTCATATTAGGCAAGCAGAGAGGTGGAATTATTTGTAAAGACTTTGACGCCTGAGTTAAGAATTAGCATAATAACAATGCATGGATATGTAGAGAATGTATTTGGAAATACAATGAGTGATAGTGTACATATATAAGTACGAGAGAAGTTGTGTAAGGTGGTCCATGAAATTTGAATGTGAGCAATGTGTGTACCATTAGAGAAACCATGTTGCGAGTTGGAGGTTGATGAGTGGTTCACGTTACTTTAAGCAACAATTACATCGAAAAATGATAAACGTACATTCGAGAATGTGCACCCAATATCTATCTGAATAGATGATTAATTATGTATATAAATATGGTTAATTTTACTTTACAAATGATTAAAAGTAAATAAATATGATTATATACAATTATCAATATATGCCATGCAATTATGGATGATCATACGTGGTTAACTATATGTGTAAACATGGTTAATTTTATTTTATAATTGGTTAATAATGTTATGAGATTATTGACCATCACATATGGTTAACTATTTATGAAAATATGGTTAATTTTGTTTTACAAGTTGTTAATAATATCATGAAATTATGAATTATCACATGTGGTTAACTACATGTGTAAATATAATTAATTTTGTTTTATAACTGGTTAATAATGTCATAAGGTTATTAATCATCACATGTGATTAACTATATATATAAATATAGTTAACTTTGTCGAACCTTTCTCTTTATTCATAATCAATATAAAACAAAACAATTAAATACATTTAAAACAAGTACATTAAAATTTTCTTGGAAATAAAATACACTGCACCGTAGTTCCTTCGACATTTAATCAATGCCAATGTTACTATACATCAATATTAATTTAACTTAACTGATAAAAAAAATTCAATCAATGTTTTATTTTTTCATTTCATCTCTTCATCCATCTTTTTCTTTTCTTTTCTCTGTTTTCTTCATAATCTTGTTTAAAGTGGTTGGAAACTTGCTTAATATGTCTAGCAAACTGAGGAGTTGTATTGAAGATCAAAATTCAAGACACATAGAAGAAGTGAAAGAAGCCAAATCCAAGATTGCTGCAGCTAAGGAAAAGGTAACAGCAAACGAGCTGTTATGTTCTTTGTTGGTTTTTCCATGCTGTTACATTGTGTTCATAATTTTGTGTGCATGCTATCTACAGGAAAAAGGTCTTAGGCAGAAGTTGCAGAATGAGATGCTTAAAGCTGTTATGTCAAATGCGGCTCCCCTTCCAATGGAGAAGCATGATGCTCTTCTTAAAAAGATGAAAAGTGAAGTGGCTCAAGCTCATGCTGAGGTGCTCGAGTTAAAGGGTACAATTCCAAAAGGTATGTTACGATGTTGATGAGTTATGCATCATTTATGTTATCATGTCTAAAGTTCTTCAATGTCATTCCAAGAGTCAGAATATTTAGCTGATGGTACAAAATTCTACAATTCGAAAGACTATCCAACTTGCAAACAAGTAATAATTAACACAGGAAAATGAAAAACTATTTTTCTAACTTGATACTTTAATGAGGAGGGACCAAGTTATTCCAAGAGTAACTTCTTATAATTACTTTCTGTTCTTACCAAATTTTGGTAAGTCTTCCGGTGCGGTGGCTCCGCTGGGATCGCCTCCGTGACTGGTGGGGGGTGTACCTGCAAAGGCACTCCGACGCTCAAGTTAGAGGCGATGAGGAAGAGACAGGTATCACAATTGGGATTAGAATTTCCTACCTTGATTGGGATGGGTTGTTCTGATTTTATAGAGTGTAAAGAGATAGATTTGATAGGGTTATTTTCCTATCAAATCTTCTCAAATCTCGTGATGAAGATAGAGATAATTCTATCTTCTATCCTTATCTTATGACCTGATCTTTCTCTATCTTATCATATAGTAAAAACTGTTCTTTCCGTTATTATCCTCCGAGTCCGAGTGAGAGTTTCTACTCGGCCAACTGGACTATTCGGTGGAGTGCCGAGTTCGAGTAGTACACATGCCCCCCAAGCTCTGAAGTAATGTAGGAGCTTAAGTATGGTTATACCAATTTCGGATTTTATTTGGCCGAGATGAGTTTGTTCATTTTGGACGGGTCCGAGTTTGGTTCTTGAAGCGTCACGTCATTTGGTGATGATGTCGTTTCAGACTTATTGAAGTTGTAACGATTCCCAAGGGCGGCGTCAGTGATTGCTTTTTTGAATTTTGAAACGGTCTAGGGATTCCCAAAGGTCTCAAGCCTTCCTAGCCGTTGATTGGCCTAGTGAGGGGTCTTGATCCAACGGTTCGGACCGTTTCGCCCTTTCGTATTCGCGACGCTTAGGGTTCTATATAAAGGGTACTATTGACACTAGCGTTCATTTTCATTTCTGCGTGTTTTGTCTTCCTGCGAGATTTCTCTCCCTTCTTCCATTTTGTCCTCCTTCTTCTAGCTTTTTCTTTTTCCTTGTTCAGGTGCGCCCTTCTCCTTTCCATTTCTCTTCTGTGATTCTATAATGTCTTCTTTTTCCGGGGATTCTGGGCGTTCCGGCGCGGGTCGTATGCTTACGCCGGAGGTTCACCTTATCGGAGAGGGTTCCGATGGTGGTTCTCCTTTGCACTACTCTAGTTCTGATGGAATTAGCGATGGTGCGTCAGCGGCAAACGTTGCCGTCGAGGGTGTCGGGGTGGTTCGTCCATCCGTCGACCCTGCACAAGTACCTTTGGTCGTTCCTGTCGAGGGGGTGGTGGTTCTAGACGATTCCGAGGCCACTGAGGTTCGTCCTCTTGAGACTCGGCGTGCTCGTCTTCTATTTCCTCCCTCCCATCCCCAGCCTATTGAGTCTAGGGGTAACAAAAAGGTATATCCTCCTGTTACTACTTCCGACTATTCTTGGGTGGCTGGGGAGGTGGGTGCGTATGCTTCTCGGTATCAAACCGAGGAGGCTTTGTCTGCCCTTCTTGAAACTATTGATTTGTGTCATTCGGAAGTGTCGGGTATGGTCCATGCCGAGCCTTGTGGGCCCGATGACCGAGTCTTTATGTCTGCTGACCCGCACCAACCTCATTTTACTTGTGTATGAAGCCTTATTCTCAGTTCTCGGCATTACAGTGCCGTTTGATCAGTTCGAGGCTGACGTTCTTTGGGCACTGAATGTCGCTCCAACGCAGTTGCATCCGAACTCCTGGGCTTCTCTACAGGCTTTCCGGGTGCTCTGCAGTAAATTCTTTATTACTCCTACTGCTCCTAAATTCTTGTATCACTATAAAGTTAAATAGAGTCAGAAGGGGGGCTGGGTCTCCCTGACGGGGATTCCCGGTCGGTCAATCCTTAGTCCCTATACCTCTTCTTGGAAAAATTTCAAGAGTGGTTTCTTTCGTGTCCGACCGGGTCTGGAAGGGGAGGTCGAGTTTTTTGATAGCCGTGGGAAACCGAGGTTCCCTCTTTATTGGACCCGTTCCCTAAACAAATGGCTGTCTTGGAAGGTCGTGGACATGTCTCCTGAGGATCAGGATGACATGGTTACGCTGTACAAGTTGCCGCGTTCTTTATCTTGTAAGACAGTTGTGGGAATTCCTACTTCTCGGACTCCGAGAGAGGATTGGGACAGTGAGTACCTTCTGTTTATTCGGTTTTTCTTCTTTTACTTTGTTTTTTACTGATGCTTGTTTCTTTTGCAGCTGTGATGGGGAAGTTTGATTATAAGACGGCCAAGAAGCAAAGGCTAGAGAAGTTAAAGAGTAAGGAGCCCGCTGCTGAGGCAGTTCGAGTTGCTCCGCCCGTCCCTCCTCCTCCTCCTCCTCCTTCTCTGAAGAGGGATCAGCGAGAGGTTGTTCAAGGGGGGGATGGCCCCTCCAAGAAGTCGAAACCGAGTCCGCTCGGTGCTCAAGCTGCGGGGTCTGCTGTTGAGAGGCATCCGACTTTCCTTTCTATGAAAGATGGGCAGACCTCACTTTGGGGGAAGGACTTCAACCCCGGGGCCCTCATTTCTGCCGACAATCTCGGTCAAGCTGATCGGGATATGTTGAGGGATGTTGGGCCGGTGCTCTCTATGGAGGTTGTTTGTCGCTTCCAAGCTCGGTCATGGGCCATTACTCAGTATTGGGCCGAGGAGTTCGACCGCGGCCACCGGGAGTTAGCTATGGTGAAGGAGGCTGCGGCTAAAGCTGAGCAGGCCCTGTTGGAGGCTACCCGGGCCAACGAGACTCTTCTCCAATCTGCTGAAGAATCTCGAAGGTCCCAGGAGGGGGTGGAGGCTAAGTTAAGGGAAGTTGAGAGTCGTGAGGAGGATTTAAAACTTTCCTTAACTGCGTCCGAGAACTCGGCTCAGGAGTTGCAGGCTGAGGTGGATAGGCTCGTTTTCGAGCTTGCTCAGGCGAAGACTAAGGCTGCTGAGTCCGAGGCTAAGCTGAAAGCCGATCTGGGTGAGGCCTTGGATGAGATTGTTAAGACCCATGAGGCCGGGTTCAGCAAGGCACTTCGCCAAGTTCATTATTTCTTCAAGGATGCCGACACTTCTCTTTTTGACGTTGATAAGGATGTCAATAAAGAGGGGCAATTGGTGGAGGAGTCTGCACTTATGGTGAGGATGCTCCGGGCTGTTCTACTCAGGAGGGGGGAGATGCTTCTGCTTTTTAGTCTTTTAGTTTTCCTTGCTTCTTGTAAGGCTCGTACCCGGCCTATCGAATAGGGTACTTAATGAAATTTATTTGCATGGCTTCGCACCCGGCCTTCCGAATAGGGTGTTTAATGAATTTTCTTCGTTATTTGTGTGGTCCTTTTTCGCGGTTTTTCGCTGACTCGCAAGAGGTCTGCGCGATTAAGTGTAGCTCGCTTTTTCTACCCTTATAAAGGTCTACGTGGCTAATTCGTCTTTTGTATCCGAGGTTTACTCGGTTAGGTCTGACTCGCTTTTTTGTATCTTTGTAAAGGTCTACGCGGTTAATTGTAATTCGCCTTTTGTATCCTTTACTCGGTTAGGTTTAACTCGCTTTTTTGTATCCTTGTAAAGGTCTACGCGGTTAAATCTAACTCGCTCTTTGTATCCTTGTAAAGGTCTATGCGGTTAATTGTAACTCGCCTTTGTATCCTTGTAAAGGTCTACGCGGTTAATTGTAACTCGCCTTCGTATCCTTGTAAAGGTCTACGCGGTTAACTCTAAATAGATAATTTGAAGAAAAGAGTTTTATTAATGAGAGAAATTGGGTGTGCCTCGTTAAAACCTCTTTGACAAAAAACCTCTTGGGAAAAAATGTCAAAGTAGGAAAAAGAGTACATCACCACTTACAATTTTTCTAACTGTAGTAAAACTTTAGGTGTGTCGCGTTCCAAGTTCGGGGGATGGTTTTGCCGGATGGGTGCTCCAATCGGTAGGCTCCATTTCCCAGTGACTCGATTATTCTGAAGGGGCCTTCCCAGTTGGCTGCCAATTTACCCTCTCCTGTAGCTTTTCTGGCTTCCCTGCATTTTCTCCAAACCAGGTCTCCAGCTTCGAAGTTTCTTGGCTTGACCTTGGTGTTATACCTCCTCTCGGCTCTTCTTTTACAGGCCTCTATTCTGACTTGGACCTCGTTGAGCGTCTCTTCGGTCATGTCGAGTGCATGCCTTAGTGATTGATCATTGTTTTCCTGGACGAAATTTGTTCTTCGTAGGGAGGGTTCTCCGACTTCTACTGGTATCATGGCGTCAGATCCGTATGAGAGTCTGAAAGGGGTTTCCCCCGTTGTTGATTGTGGTGTGCAACGATATGCCCATAGGATTGCGGGAAGTTCCTCGGCCCAACTTCCTTTAGCGTCACCTACTCGCTTCTTCAGTTCTCCGAGTATCACTTTATTTGCGGCTTCAGTTTGTCCGTTGGTCTGCGGATGTTCCACTGAGGTCACTCGGTGCCGAATCCCTAGGTTTTTGAAGAACTCTTCCAGGTTCTTTTTGGTGAACTGTTTACCGTTGTCGGATATTACCGAGTGAGGGATGCCGAACCGGCATATGATATTTTTCCATATGAATTTTTGCACATTGTGGGCGGTGATAGTTGCCAAGGGTTCGGCCTCAATCCACTTTGTGAAGTAATCAATTCCGACGAGGAGGAACTTCACTTGTCCTTTAGCGAGTGGAAAAGGGCCTAATATGTCGACTCCCCATAGGGCGAAGGGCCATGGTGCTGTGATATTGTGCAATTCCTCTGCTGGCAGATGGGATAAGTTGCCATATTTTTGGCATTCTTCGCATTTTTTGACGTATTCGGTGCAGTCGCGGCGCATTGTTGGCCAGTAGTACCCGGCTCTCAGAGTTCGGGCAGCCATAGCCTTTCCTCCTGAGTGCATTCCGCATATTCCTTTGTGCATCTCATTTACCACGTATTCGGCTTGAATCTTCGTGACACATTTTAGCAGTGGTGCAGTGAAGCCTCTCCTATAAAGGTCTTCTCCCTCTATGACATAGTAACTGGCCCTTCTTCTGATCTTTTTAGCTTCTTCCCGGTTTTCTGGGAGGGTTCCTTTCTTCAGAAAGTTCCATATCTCAGTCATCCATTCTCTGTCAGTTGAGTTGATGTTAGAGACAATTTTCTCGATGCTCGGAGCGGATATTGTTTCCTGTATGACAGTTCGATGTTGGCCTTTCTTCTTTGTACTTGCCGATTTTGATAGCAGGTCGGCTCTTTCATTTTGTTCTCTCGAAATGTGGTCGAGCTCGAAACTAATGAACTCATTCTTCAACTGGGAGGCCAAGTGGTAATATCTTGTCATCTGGGGGTCCTTTGTTTGGTAGGATCCATTCATTTGCCCAGTGACTAATTTTGAATCGCTCCAGCATCTAAGGTGTTTCGCCCCCACTTCCTTGGCGAGTTTTAGTCCTGCTAGTAGGGCTTCATACTCGGCTTGGTTGTTGGACGCGTTGAAATTGAACCTGAGTGATTGTTCCAGGATAATCCCTTCAGGGCTTTCAATTATGACTCCTGCTCCGCTGCCTTTTTCGTTCGAGGAGCCATCCACATAAAGGGTCCAACATGGGAGGGGCGCCTCCGCTACTGGTGCTAGCTCAGCAATAAAGTCGGCTAGGCACTGTGCTTTGATAGGTCCTCTCGGTTCATACTTGATGTCGAACTCGGATAATTCAACCGACCATGCTATCATTCGTCCGGCTAGCTCTGGTTTCCTCAGTATCTGTCGTATTGGGTGGTCTGTTCGTACCACTATTGGGTGGCTTTGAAAGTATGGTCGTAGCCGTCGTGCTGAGGTGACCAGGGCTAGCGCTAGCTTTTCTATCATTTGATATCTGGTTTCGACATCTTTCAACACTCGGCTTATGTAGTAGATTGGCTTTTGCGTCTGATTTTCTTCCTGGATGATGACCGAACTGATTGCGTCTCCCGAGACGGCTAGGTATAGTATTAAGTCCTTGCCGGGTTCAGGTCTCGTTAGAATTGGTGGTGATGAGAGTAGTGTTTTTATCTTTAGAAAGTTTTCTTCACACTTTTCGTCCCATCCGAAGCCCTGTTGTTTCTTGAGTAGTTGAAAAAAGGGTCTGGCTATTTCTACTGCTTTTGGCAAGTGATAAACCGGACTTTGATTGTATTTTGATGTGAGTTTAGATGCCATTTTCATACATTTTGAATATATTTTATTGGCAAAACTCACTGTTTGGTGTTAGTTGGTGCAAGACAGGTACTCAAGAGGCTTCATGAGGAAAAGAGTTGAAAATTGCACTTTTTGGAGCAAAAATGCCACTGTCTAGAGGACCAAGAAAAAAGGCCAGAATTGAAGTAACGCAAGGACCATGGCCATGGTAAATTACCATGGTGGTTGATAAACCGGACTTTGATTGTATTTTGATGTGAGTTTAGATGCCATTTTCATACATTTTGAATATATTTTATTGGCAAAACTCACTGTTTGGTGTTAGTTGGTGCAAGACAGGTACTCAAGAGGCTTCATGAGGAAAAGAGTTGAAAATTGCACTTTTTGGAGCAAAAATGCCACTGTCTAGAGGACCAAGAAAAAAGGCCAGAATTGAAGTAACGCAAGGACCATGGCCATGGTAAATTTACCATGGCCATGCTGGTTGCGTAGTAGAATTGGACTTTTATGCAAGGACCACGGTCGTGGTCATTGTACCACGGCCGTGGTAAGTTGCGTTGTCAGCCATTTAAATTTTGAATTATTATAAATAGGATAGGAAACCCTTTTATCTTTATCTTTTGTTCTATTATGAAAACTGAGGGTTGTGGGTGAGAAAGAGGTCCTGTGAGAGACTCTGAGCTGCGGGAGGACGTAGAGAACACCATTGGGGATCATCACTGTAAAGTTTCTTCCCTTTTGTAATCTTTATGTCTTCTTTTGAGTTTTCTGGCTTAATCATGAACATGAGTGGCTAGTTTCTCTTAGCCCCGGATTGTGATGTAGCTGTACCCTTGTACCCCGGTTCTAATTTTAATAAAACCTCGATGTTATTAAGTTATTTGTATCTCTTCACTACTTTTATTGCTTTTAGGACCGATCAGTCTAAACATAAGTTAATCTCTTGTCTATGATCAATTGCTTGCGATTAACTGAACTGTGAAGTGATTGGATTTGTACAATTTGCATGATCAAACTTATTGTATGAATTTCCAGTAGATTAACCTGTTAATCAACCTCTCTGAGATTTATCATTTGCTCTAAATTAATTCACCTATGATCAATTGGGAATTAAATTAGGGGAAATAGCGTTATTAACTATGATCAATTGTTAATTAACGAATTTAAGAGGTCGCTGGCAAGTAACACATTTAGGGATTTTATTAAGATTAAAATTGGGGGAAAAAGGGGGTACATGTGAAATCACAATCCTAGGCTTCTTTATCATAATTGTTCTCACAGTAATCTTTCTGCTCCGATTCTCTTTCTTTTGAAAAGAATAATTGACCAACATTCTTCTCAATTTGATTTTTATATTCTGGATTGCTTAGTTATTTGCGAGATTAATTATTTGGGAACGCGACTGGTCCTTTGGGTTCGATATGCGGACTCCTAGAGTCCACTGTTACTACTGCGTAGGGTACGCTTGCCCTTTGCGAACGCATTTTTACGCATCAAGTTTCTGGCGCCGTTGCCAGGGACTAGTTGTGTAGTTCCTAGATAATCTATTTTGTGAAAATTAAGCAATTCTTGTTCATATTGGTCATAGTTTTCATTCCTTTTAATTTTCTGTTTTGTCTATTTTTTTTCTCTTTCATTTATGTTATGTTATTTTATTTTATTTTTTTTGTTTGTTTAATTTCTGAATTTTTATTTTATTTTATTTTATTAAAAAAAAAACTCTGTTTATTTTAATTAGTCATTCTCTTTTGCCAGTTGCGTTTTGATCCCTTTTTCTGTGTTGACAGTTTATGCTAACCAGATCCCAGAGGCCAGAGCTTGTGAACGAACCTGAGATTGAAAGGCTTGCCCGGAAGAACAGTGCGGAACAAAGAAGAAGAGTAATGGCTGAAGAAAATGACCCACCGATGGAGCAGTCTCTGTTAGACTATCTCACTCCTCAAGTTGGGGTAGCTAACAGCATCATATTGCCAGCACTGGGGGATGTCAATTTTGAATTGAAACATGGCTTCCTCCAGATGATAGAGAGTAACCAGTTCCATGGGCTGGCTACTGAGGACCCAGTGGAACATCTGAGAAGATTCATGCGGATGGCCAGCACTGTAAAATATCCTCGGGTGTCTGCTGAATATATCAGACTGGCTGCTTTCCCATTCTCACTCAACGGGAAAGTTCTCAATTGGTTGTGTTCACTTCCGGCCAACAGTATCACTACCTGGGAGATGTGCACCAACAAATTCCTCCGGAAGTACTATTCTGTAGTGAAGACAGACCAGATGCAGAGAGAGATAAGCAATTTTGCTCAGAGGGAGCAGGAAAGCCTGTCAGAAGCCTGGAACAGATTTCAGGAACTGCTCCGGAGTTGCCCACATCATGGGTTTAGCCAACAGAGAATCATCCAGATTTTCTATGGAGGTGTGTCCAGCCATAATAGGACTAGCCTCGACGCTGCTTGTGGAGGTTCCTTGATGGCTAAATCACCAACAGAGGCAAATAGAATCATTGAAGCCATGGCCTCCAACGCCTACAACCACATTGCAGATAGGCGTATTCTGATGAAACCTGTGAACCAAGTGGAAGCTGGAACATCTAGTTCAAGCATTGATCAGAAGCTAGAGAAGTTGTCTAAGCAGATGGAGACCGTGATGAAAGCACAAGTACAACTTCTGACAGCAGCTCTTCCACCACCCACTTGTGATAAGTGTGGGGAAGCCCATAGAGGAGAATGCCCTGTGAGTAACGCACTTGCTCAAGCTATGGAAGAGGTAAATTATGCCTGTAGGAAGAGTACAGAATATGATCCCTACTCCAGCACATTCAACCAAGGATGGAGGGATCATCCTAACCTTTCTTGGAGAGACCAGAGGGACCAAGGTCCCAGGCAGGAGCAGAATCAAAATATGTATAGGCCTCCACATATGCAAAATCAGAGGTCAAGACAAGAAGAGAGAATGCCATCACTGGAGGATGTCATGATGCAATATATAGCCAAGAGTGATGAGCGCATGAAGATTATGGAGTCTCAGCTTTCTAGCATGCAAGCTTTGCTATCCCAGAGAGCTCCGGGTACCCTTCCTTCTAAAATTGAAACTAATCCTAAGAAGGAGGAGGCGAAGGTTGTGATGATTAGGAGCAAGAAGGCTAAAGAGGAGCAGAAGAAGAAGGAAGAGTCAGCGCCAACTCTAGAAGATGAGGTTCTTACTGAAGAGAACCCAACTATTGAGAAAGAGAAGGAAAAGGAGGTACTGACACCTCCTCAGGTAAGTGTTCCTTTCCCCCAAAGGTTGAAAGACAAGAGTGAGGATAGGTATTTTGCTAGATTTGTAGAGATGCTGAAAGGTTTGCATATTAATATCCCCTTCGCTGAGGCAATTGCTCAAATGCCAAAGTACGCCAAGTATTTAAAAGAAATTCTTTCAAATAAAGGAAAACTGGCGGACTTTGCTACAATTGGCCTCAACGAAGAATGCTCTGCTGTGATTTTAAAGAAATTGCCTCCTAAGCTTAAGGATCCCGGGAGTTTTTCAATTCCTTGTACTATTGGCAATTTGTAATTTGATAGAGCATTATGTGATTTGGGTGCTAGCATTAATCTAATGCCTTATTCTGTTTATAAGAAGTTGGGGTTACAAGAACCCCAACCCACTGATATCTCTATTTTGCTTGCAGACAGGACTCTCACCTATCCGCGAGGAATAGTGGAGAACTTGTTGGTTAAGGTTGGGAAATTTATTTTCCCTGCTGACTTTGTTATTTTGGACATTGAGGAGGATGAGGAAATCCCAATTATTTTGGGATGACCCTTCCTCAACACAGGAGATGTTGTGATTGAGGTCAGAAAAGGGAGATTAACTTTGAGGCTAGGTGATGAGGAGGAAGTGATTAAAGTGTATGATACTGCAAAAAGCTCCTCCTCTTCCGCTTCCTGTAATTTTGTGCAAGCCATTGACAAGGTGAAGATGATTAATACCGAGCTTCACCCAAATGTGGGGAAGGAAGCTCCTGGCTATAGAGTGGATGGGCATGCTGAAGGTTTACTGCAAGAAGGGAATATCACCTTGTTTGAGGGAGGTTGATTTCCTTTTCACCCGTCAGGCTCGGGACGTTAAACAAGCGCTGCTCAGGAGGCAACCTGAGAAGAGTGGGTTCATGAACCCACTGTATCCTTTTAATTATTTTATTTTGCATTCTAGAGCTTAGAGCTTAGGAACTGTTTTATTTTTTTGGTTGTTCTCGCATGTGGGGACCACGACCGTGCTAAATTGAGCACAGCCGTGGTGGTAGAAGCAAGGCTGTGGTTATATTTGACCACAGCTGTGCTCCCAGCATCCCCAAACAACGTCATTTACGACCACAGCCGTGCTAAATTTACCATGGCCGTGGTCAATGGACCCTGGAAGTGGAAATTTTGCAATTTTTGTGAAAATCAACGTCATTTACGACCACGGCCGTGCTAAATTGACCATGGCCGTGGTTAATGACCACGGGTTGGGTAAATAGACCCTGGAAGTAGAAAATTTTCAATTTTTGTGAAAATCAGCGTCAAATTTTTCCGACCACGGCTGTGGTAAATTTTACCACGGCCATGGTAAAACAAAAAAAACAAAAAAAAACAAAAAAAAAAACTGAAAAAAAAAAATTTAAAAAAAAAAAAATTCTTTCTTTTCTTTTTCAGGTTCATGGTCCCTCCTCACCAGAAGCATTACCAGATACCTTAGAGACCCACTTTTGAGGAGGTTTTTCTATTTCTTTTTCTATTTTTTTGTTTTCTTGTTTCAGTACTTTATTTTATGTTTCCCTTCAGTACATTTTATTTTCATGTCTTGTTGATTTATGCTTTTGGATGCATTGAGGACATTGCATACTTTAAGTGTGGGGAGGGGGTCACGGTTTTTCTCCCCAGCTTTGAATTGCTGTGATTTGTGATTATGCCAGTACATTGTTCTGTGTTATTTTTGAATTCTTGATAGTTATGAAATTTTGTTTTCAGAACCCCTTTGAAAAAAAAAAAAAAAAATTTTGCAGCATTGCAGTGGGATTTTCTTCAAGGAAATGAACATTAGCATCGAACATAATTGAATAAATTGTTTTCCTTTGAGCTTAGCCATAGAAATGTGAGTTTTGAGCTTTTGTTTCTTTTAGTGTGTGATTCTGATCCACCTTAGGTGGCATGTTCTATTTTCTATCCTGAAATACATATCCTTGATTGGCTTTTTATTTTCTGAAACTGTTGAGGCATTGATTAGGCATTTTTCTAGATTCAGATTTTGTGTTACATCCCCATCTAGTTGCCTGTTTTGAACCTAATTAAATATTCATTTGTCACCTTACTCTGTGAAATTATGTATATTTGTTTATGCTTGGTGATCTGAAGGATGGGGGAAAAACCAATGTAATGCAAAGCATCCAGTTAAAAAAAAAAAAGAATTCAGTGTCTCTCAACTTCTCCTGTGAATTGAATAAAATAAGGTCAAAAACCTTCAAAAAAAAAAGAAGAAAAAAAAAGAGAAGAAAAATAGAATAACAGGAGAAGAAGTGAGAGCTGAAATATGGGTAGTGAAAAAGTGGATGAAGGAAGGCATTGGCTCCCTTTTGATTTTAGATCACTGAGTGTGAACTGCCATTAGAGCCCTTTGTTGTCCTTTCCTTTCAACGTCTACCTATCATTATAAACTGGGCCCCATTACACCCTGTCATGCCTCATTTGTTCTGTTTGTGAAAAGTTGATTGAGTTGAGTTGATTGATGAATAGATTTGTGAACATGCTCAATTAAGTGTGATTTGAGAGAATTTCTGTTGACCCTGAAACACTGAGAGAATGAGAGATGAGTGAACCAGGCTCATGGGAAATTGGTCATTTATGCGGGTGTTTTAAGTCTAATGGATTCTTTGGAAAAATTCTGCTGCACTTTGTTGCTTTTATTGTTGCTTATGTTTCATTTTCCATTCAAAATAAATTGGGGTTCTGTTACAAGTTCTTGACTATAGGGAATTGGTTTTGATATTTGACTCAGAATAATTGCTTGAGGGCAAGCAATGCTCAAGTGTGGGGAGGTTGATAAACCGGACTTTGATTGTATTTTGATGTGAGTTTAGATGCCATTTTCATACATTTTGAATATATTTTATTGGCAAAACTCACTGTTTGGTGTTAGTTGATGCAAGACAGGTACTCAAGAGGCTTCATGAGGAAAAGAGTTGAAAATTGCACTTTTTGGAGCAAAAATGCCACTGTCTAAAGGACCAAGAAAAAAGGCCAGAATTGAAGTAACGCAAGGACCATGGCCATGGTAAATTTACCATGGCCATGCTGGTTGCGTAGTAGAATTGGACTTTTATGCAAGGACCACGGCCGTGGTCATTGTACCACGGCCGTGGTAAGTTGCGCTGTCAGCCATTTAAATTTTGAATTATTATAAATAGGATAGGAAACCCTTTTATCTTTATCTTTTGTTCTATTATGAAAACTGAGGGTTGTGGGTGAGAAAGAGGTCCTGTGAGAGACTCTGAGCTGCGGGAGGACGTAGAGAACACCATTGGGGATCATCACTGTAAAGTTTCTTCCCTTTTGTAATCTTTATGTCTTCTTTTGAGTTTTCTGGCTTAATCATGAACATGAGTGGCTAGTTTCTCTTAGCCCCGGATTGTGATGTAGCTGTACCCTTGTACCCCGATTCTAATTTTAATAAAACCTCGATGTTATTCAGTTATTTGTATCTCTTCACTACTTTTATTGCTTTTAGGACCGATCAGTCTAAACATAAGTTAATCTCTTGTCTATGATCAATTGCTTGCGATTAACTGAACTGTGAAGTGATTGGATTTGTACAATTTGCATGATCAAACTTATTGTATGAATTTCCAGTAGATTAACCTGTTAATCAACCTCTCTGAGATTTATCATTTGCTCTAAATTAATTCACCTATGATCAATTGGGAATTAAATTAGGGGAAATAGCGTTATTAACTATGATCAATTGTTAATTAACGAATTTAAGAGGTCGCTGGCAAGTAACACATTTAGGGATTTTATTAAGATTAGAATTGGGGGAAAAATGGGGTACATGTGAAATCACAATCCTAGGCTTCTTTATCATAATTGTTCTCACAGTAATCTTTCTGCTCCGATTCTCTTTCTTTTGAAAAGAATAATTGACCAACATTCTTCTCAATTTGATTTTTATATTCTGGATTGCTTAGTTATTTGCGAGATTAATTATTTGGGAACGCGACTGGTCCTTTGGGTTCGATATGCGGACTCCTAGAGTCCACTGTTACTACTGCGTAGGGTACGCTTGCCCTTTGCGAACGCATTTTTACGCATCAGCAAGAAACGGGACAGGGATGCCAGTCTTCCAGTTAGCCGTTTGTACTTCTTTTATATTACCCGGACTTCTCATGCCTATGATAGCCGCACATTTCTCCGGATTGGCTTCTATGCCCCTGTGGGTGAGCATGAATCCTAAGAATTTTCCGCCATGCACCCCGAACACGCATTTCTCAGGGTTTAGCCTCATATTATGTTTTCTGATCTCGTCAAAAATTTCGGCCAGGTCTCCTGGATGTGATTTTGGTTCTCTGCTTTTAACCACCATGTCGTCGACGTAGACTTCTAGGTTTCTGCCGAGTTGCTCTGTAAAGATCTTGTCCATTAGACGTTGGTATGTTGCTCCTGCATTCTTCAGTCCGAATGGCATTACCGTGTAGCAGTAATTGGCCGTGTCAGTGATGAACGCCATTTTTTCCTCATCTGGTGGGTACACTGGTATCTGGTTGTACCCGGAGTATGCATCCAAAAAGCACAGGATCGGATAGCCGGCTGCTCCATCTACTAACTTGTCTATGCTTGGCAACGGGTATTAGTCTTTTGGGCATGCTTTGTTAAGGTCTGTGTAGTCAGTACACATTCTCCATCTTCCGTTTGCCTTCTTCACTATCACCACATTTGCGAGCCATGTGGTGTATTGTACTTCCCTATGAAGTCGGCGCCGAGTAGTTTTCAGTTTCTTCTTTTACCGCTTTTCCTCTTTCAGCTCCGAGTTTCCTCTTCTTTTGGGAGATTGGTTTGGCCTCTGGGTAGATGGCAAGCTTATGGCAATGGAAGCTCGGGTCGATTCCGGGCATGTCGGCGGCTGACCATGCGAACAAGTTGGCGTTGTCTAACAGGACACTGGCAATTGCTTTTTCGGTCTCGCTTGTTAGCTGAGTCCCGAGTTTTGTGCATTGCCTTGATTCTCTTCCTATTTGGAAGGATTTTACCTGTTCTGTGGGTTCTGCTCTTGGCTCAGCTTCCCTGGGGTTGAGGTCGGCCTCCTCTATTGGTGTTGTGAGGGAGGCGCATGCTACGTGTTTTATCGTCAGTTCTGTTACCTTTTTGCCGCTGGCTATTTTTAGACTTTCTAAGTTGCACTCGTGGGCTGCTTCCTGATCAGCTTTGACTGTCACTATCTTCCCTTCTGAATTTGGGGATTTCATTGCCAGATGTGGAGTTGAGATTATTGCCCCTAGTTTGTTGAGTGTTGGCCTGCCTATAAGAATGTTGTATGAAGTGAGGGCGTTGACTAAGAGATACCTGACCGTGATAGTCTTGGACCCCATCTCATCTCCAAAAGTGGTGAGGAGGTCAATATAGCCTCTGGTATCAACCTTTTCGCCTGCAAAACTGACTAACTGCTCGGTGTATGGTTGTACCTTATTTTTGGGGATGTCTAGCTGTTGGAAAGTCGACCAGTACAGGATATCCACCAAGCTGCCTTGGTCGACTAAAACTTTGCACACCAACCAGTTTGCGACTTCAACTTTGACCACCACCGGGTCATCATGATTGGGCTTTATGCCTTCGAAATCTGCGTCTGTGAAAGTTATAAGGGCATTTTCCTGTGTACTCTGGGGTTTACTGAAGCCGAGTTGATTGATCAGAGGCTACGCAGGTGTCTCTTCCTTGCCGAGCTCGAACTTGCTCCTCCAGCGAATCCTCCTGCTATTGTGTTGATAACGCCTCGGAGTCGAGCTTCGGGAGGTTTGGTCTGTTGTTCCTGGCGGGGCTCTTCCGTGTGTCTGGCTTTTCTATCGCGATCGTCTTCCCTATCCCGGGTTCGTTCTCGCACGGGCTTTCGGCTATCGTCTCGGACGAAGCGTCATAATTTGCCTTGTTGGATAAGTTTTTCAATCTTATCCTTCAGGGTGGTGCACTCCTCTGTAGTGTGTTCGTGTACTCTATGGTATCTGCAAAATTTGGACCTATCTGCTTTCTCTGGGGAACGGTTTCGAGTAGGCAGGCTTATCAGCTCGGCACTGCAGGCTTCTTCCAGAACTCGCGCTCTGCTATCTGTTAGAGGGGTATAATGGGCAAACCTTGCACGGGGTGGTCTGTCGCTTCTACGTTTGCTACTCCGCTCTCGGTTTGCTCCTGGTTTCTCTCGTTCTTCCTGTTTTTTATAGGATTCGCCCCTGACCCATTCCCTGAACTTTGTCATTTCTTCCATCTGAATGTATCCTGCTGCTCTAGCTCTGAGCTCGTCCATGTCATGTGGTGGTTTCCTGCAGAGGCTGTTCGAAAAAGGTCCAGATTTTAGCGCCATAAGCATGGCGGTCAATGCCACCTGTGGATTCAAGTCTCGGATCTTGACGGAGATCTCGACGAATCTTTCCATGAAATCCCTGAGAGACTCGTTGTCTTCTTGCCGTATGTTGGCCAGTGCTACTGCCGTCAGGTGGTGGGGTCGACTCATAGCATATTGAGCGCCAAAATGAGTGACTAATGTGGCAAAAGAGTCGATTGAGTGGGGGGGATTCGTGTGTACCAGTTCAACGCTGCTCCCTTCAAGGTCGTTGGGAATACCCGGCACATGATGGCGTCGTCGTTTGTGTAAAGGTTCACCTGTGTGACGAATGCGTCGATGTGCTCATCAGGGTCGGTCAGCCCATCGTATCTGTCCATGGATAACGGCTTCCACCCAGCCGGTAGTGGAGTTTCCCTGATTCCATCTACAAACGGATGTCGCCTCGTTGTCTCAGGTATCATACTTCGTCTTGGGGGGGCTCGCGATCCTGAGGCGGGTCTTGACTCTAAATGGGTTGTTGCTCGGTCTGCCTGGCTCCAAGTGGTATCTTCCTGCTCTGTTCGGTCAGGATGTCTGTTGGCGATTGCATGAGCCGCCGATAGTCCGTTGGTAGCGGCGTGGGCTGCCGAGAGCCCGTTGATAGCGGCGTGGGCTGCCGAAAGTCCATTCCGGTCCTCTCACAGTTTTTGATACTGCTCTCGGAGGGTAGCATTCTCCTTGCGGAGGTCTTCTATCTCCTTAGCGTTGTTCTGCTTCAGCATGTTGACTTCCCTTTGCAGGGCTTGGATCAACGGGTGATCCTTAAGCGTCTGACGCGGGAAGGGCGCCACGTTGTCGGGGTTACCTCCCTGGGTATCCCCTGGAGGTGGTACACCCAGGATTTGGGTTTCCACCCCCTGTGGTCACTTTTCGTGGTTCGCTGTTTTACTCTGGGTTGTCGTCATTGGAATAATGTTGTTGTGATTGGTGTGGCTGGGAATAGTTTCATCGAGCCCCACGGTGGGCGCCAAATGTTCTTACCAAATTTTGGTAAGTCTTCCGGTACGGTGGCTCCGCCGGGATCGCCTCCGTGACTAGTGGGGGGTGTACCTGCAAAGGCACTCCGACGCTCAAGTTAGAGGCGATGAGGAAGAGACAGGTATCACAATTGGGATTAGAATTTCCTACCTTGATTGGGATGGGTTGTTCTGATTTTATAGAGTGTAAAGAGATAGATTTGATAGGGTTATTTTCCTATCAAATCTCCTCAAATCTCGTGATGAAGATAGAGATAATTCTATCTTCTATCCTTATCGTATGACCTGATCTTTCTCTATCTTATCATATAGTAAAAACTGTTCTTTCCGTTATTATCCTCCGAGTCCGAGTGAGAGTTTCTACTCGGCCAACTGGACTACTCGGTGGAGTGCCGAGTTCGAGTAGTACACTTTCCACCCCCACCCTTAGTTTTCTTTAAATCTAACTGTCAGAACACCTCACGCAACAAAATTTCCGGTGGTCTTCTCCAATTTTTGTTCTAAATCTTCCTTTCCCGTTCTAAATCACTTCATATCCTTGGCTCCTCTTCCTTACCTTTCATGACTTCTAAAACACATTTGCAGCCTGTGTTGTTCTGTTGACACTTTGTTGTAAAATATTTTGTCTTGTTGTCTATGTCTTTACTCATGGTTTCCTTCACCCAGTTCCAAAACATCATCGTACCGTTCATCTCTTTGCCTGTGTGTTCCCATTTCTACTTTTGAAACATTTGGTGTGCATTCAAATCTGATTTGGTATGCTTATAAGAAAATGTTTATAAGTATTTACTACTATAGTTCGGTCAATTGTGATAGCTTACTGGTGAAGGGGAGCTATCAATGTGCAACACGATCTAAGAGTTATTAAACAACTTACAATTCAAAAGTGGGAGCTATCATGTACTGTGAAGGGGATTTACCAAGCAATGGTAACAAAAAAGAACAGAGTCTAAGAAATGCATAGAAATAGTTTATCACCAATTTCTTTTAGAACAGAGTTCTCCTTGGATTTCTGAGACGATGTTCATGTCTTCAGTTAAGTTATTGCTTTCCAAGGCAGATTCTTGAACTTCCATCCTCAAGAATTTCTCTAAACTTTCAATAACAACTTGCTCATATTCATGTTGATCTTCCTTCCCTACAACTTTGTAACCATACTTGGCAACAAACGAAACACAGTAATCTTTTATGCAAACTCTTCGATATAGAAACCTTTCTTTTTGAGGAACCACTAGGACATACACTTATTTAATGCAGACAAAAACTATGGTAGAGTGAATAGCTGGAAGGCTCAATAAGAACTACGCAAAAATAGAAGGAATGCCCTGAACAATATTATTATACTGCATTTTCATTCCGAACTCTCTTACTGTTCCAAGATTGGAGCCAAGATCATACATAAAGTCCTATAAAATCTTCTCCCTAACTTCACTTCTGTGCTTTTTAATACACTACCATAGTTTCATGTGTACATGACTAAGAGGAAAAAGGTAGCAAAGGCAAATGGAAGTCAGCCACACACACCCTAATACTTGTGTTGGGGAAGTATTTGGCACCATTAAATAGATAAAAACAGCTGGGAATACTACAAATATTTTACATAAGTTTCACAACATTTTCAAGTTACATTCATGAACATCAAACATAGATCACAAATCTATAATATAAAATTAGGTGAAATCCTTATTTAGTCATTCATTCCATACTATTCTGTTAGTTAGCTTCCAATTGTCACCCTAAAGCTGAAATAGTAAAAGAAAAAAGAATACTCCTAGAAATGGAAATGGAGGACTTTTTACCATATACATTTGCAATATCAATGGTATTTTAAAATATTGAAAATAGAACTATGCACATGACCATAAAAAACTAGTTTATTACAAGGATGTAGATTGAACCCATGAATTTTCTTGAGGTGTGAATTATCTTAAGCCTGGGAAAGAATCCCAAAGTCATAGGTTTCTTTATGTATGAATATGTAGCAGATATCATTGCTTAGCTGCCTATCATAGCAACAAATGTCGTAAATTTCTGTTCAGTTAATCTCCTAATGTTAGTGTATGCCCAATTTGGTCCAATTCTCTCCATCTAATTTAATTGTTATGGATCGACAGTTCCCCTCATCTTAAATTCAAAGAAGTTTTCAGTACAATTTCTTATTATTATGAGGTCCTTTATCAGTGATATTTTAGAACAGATGTGCCCTATTTTAACGAACCAGTGAAGCCATGAATGTGAGGTTCTTTGCCTCCACGTTTCAGATGAGGAAGAGAGATACAGGAATAGTATCCAAACAAGTAAAGCCTAGGTGAAGGAAGCCACCAGCAAAAACACGAACGAGCAAAGACACGAACTGGAAGACAAGATATTTTAGAATAAAGTGTCAATGGAACAGGACAGGCTGCAAATGTGTTTTAGAACTGGAAATCAAGATGAACAAGTTTCAGTTTTAGAATGAAAATTGGGGAAGACTGAAAATTGTGTCACGTGAAGTGTGATTAAAACTTGCCTCTCACCGTTAAATTTAAAGAAAACCAATGGTTAGGATGGAGAGTAATTATAAAAAGTTGCTTTTGAAGTAACTTGATCACTTCTCTACTTTAAGATATAATAATGACATGATAATATGTGATATTATTTAGATTTTTTAAGAACCTTAATATACTCTTTAATGCTCTATATGTATGTTACTTTTTAGTACATTACATTTATCGACAATGTTGCTTTGCAGCCACAGCTACACAATTGCATGTGTGGCTATGCAAGCACAAGGGTAGGGGAAGGGAACATGTGGCTAAACATATGTGAATACAATAGTTATGTTAATGGGTTGGAGTTATCTACACTATAATTGATGCTCAACAAGTGCAATGAATTAAGTATTTCTTTTCTACCTTGGTTGCAGGGCAAAAAGACTTAAAGGTCACAAGGTTTCTTACATGCTTTTGCAGTGAAGCAAATATGTAGGATGTTTCTGGTTAGTATAGCCATCTTTGATAAGGAATTTACAATTGTGACATCTATTATTGCTTCAAGTATATATCTAACTTGCAGGAGGTAGCGTTAATTGTTCATAATAACATAAATGTTAGCAAACACACATGGTTAGGTAAATTGCATATGGGACTTCTCACTAATAATGTTGTGATATTCAGTAAGACTCTTGTAAATTTATCTAACAATAGTGTGTTAAAAATAATGTGTTGCTAACATTATTTCATTTTATTTGTTCTGGACTTAGATATGATTAACATGGAAAGGTTTTTTCTTGTTTTTGCAGGTTTTGGTGGGAATCTTATTCTCTCCGTTTTTTGAGTGCTGTGTACAAAGGGAACTTCATTATTGTGGTCAACAATCTACATATGGGAAAATTCTGAAGTTGCTGATGATGTTAGAACATAGAAACAAATATTGATTCCCTGTATCTTATATAGGTTTCTAGATTCAATGTTTAGCTTCTTTTTTATGATAGAACTTAAGTAGTCATTAGGTTTCATTGTAATTACTATTCATAGTGTAATTTTTCTTGATTTGAATAGTTATGATGTGGATTGACACATCCAATTGGAAAAGTGATGTCTTCTCGATATTCTGAAGTAGTTCAATTTAATTCTTGACATTCTAAGACTAAAAATCTCACATCTTTGCCTGTTTCACAATTCAAAAACTTAAGCAAATATTTGAAGTATTTACATTTTTATGCAACATTTATTGCTATTATTATTATTATTATTATTATTATTATTATTATTATTATTATTATTATTATTATTTTGACAAAATTATTATTATTATTATTATTATTATTATTATTATTATTATTATTCTTTGTATAATCCATTATTAGAAATATGCAGGGATGCTAACCTAGTGGTATTTATAAAAGTTATTCATAATAAGTGGTTTATTTATTTATTTATCAAAAGGGTGAATTTGTGTATAATTTACAAATTTTAAAGGTATGAGTGTGGACATCAATATTATATAAAGTTCATGTAATATATTTATTGTATTTATAACAAGATTCTAAGTTTTTAATATTATTTTTTAAATTAAGTTAAAAGAATTTTATTTGTTTTAAGGTTGGAATATTTTTTTAATTAAGTTATGTAGTTTACTTTTAATAATGATTCCTTTTTTTTTTAAATTAAATTTTCTAATATTAGTATTTTTTTGTCCTGTGTCAGGGACTAAGAGTGTCTCTCAACTCATTAGATTAGAGACTAATCTTTCACGCGGTGTGTGGTTGCTGTTGGTCCAAGAGAATTTTGCACACGGAGGGAATCGAACACGAATTCTTCCTCTAAATAGATGGTTTTCTCACATGTGAACGCAGCGTATCCTTACACCACTACATCAATACTATGGGTTCTAATATTAGTATTATAATAACATTCATGTTTTATTAGTTTAATAATAATGAGATATTGTCAAAAAATAATAATGATGAGATATTGTACTTTATCAAGTTTATTAAAATAAGGATGACGATTCAGTCTTTAGATATATATTTAACTAAAACTTAAAGATACTCTTGCAAAAGATATGCATCTAGATGAGTATTTTTTTTTTCATTAAATGTAAATTTGGAGTTAGATGTTATAATATATTTTTTATTAAAATCTTTTCTATTATCATCCCCCAACATATTAAATTTGAGCAATGATTCCACCATTAATAGTTTTAGATCTTAATCTTACCATAATAAAATATAGAGTAAATTACAGTGATATCCCCTCAGTTTTACTTTAATTACACATGCATTCCTTCTTTTTTTTTGACCCTATAGAAAACCCCATAGCTTTTTACTATTCATTACACTGGCACCCCCTAATCCCTTAACACCGTTAATTCCATTAACTCCAACAGATCATGTGCCCAGCACATGTCTTTTAATGAATTATTTTTGTCTAAAATGCCCTTGCCTTCTTTGTCCCAAAGATAACTCATGAATTTGAAGAAAAAAATTTGCAGTAACAACAAAAACTGAAGCTAGTAATAAATCGCCATAAACCTGCAATCTATGATAGCCCAATGACGTTGCTGTGAATATATGGTGCATATATCAATCCTCACCAAACAATCAAGGGGGCATTAGCTTTTCTACACATGTTTATGGTTCCCATTTTCATTTTGTTGTACGTTGAATCTCATATTAGGAGTTTTTTACTTTGTGAAATTTTTTGAACAATAATTAGAATAGGAATGCCAGAGCATGAATCACCACCAATGTAAACTTCATTTGACAAAAAAATTGAATGATCAAACATCTAAGCCAACATCTCAGGGTCGTGCTACTCTTATAAGGCAGTGAACAATCCCTTTGCAGCGTGCCCACCAAGTGTTTGAGAAGATCACAGTGATAGATCCCCGAAACCCAAATTCACGCAGCGTGCCCACCAAGCCTGATTTGAAGGTTTATTTTAGTACAAAATCTTGGAGGAAGCCGAATGGGAAGAATGGAAGTAGGGTTGGGAGAGAGAAAGAAGCAGGACATTTTAGTCATTCAACCTTAAATTAAAAACACCTCTTAACGCTGTGAAGAGAAGGGGTGCCAAAGTAATGTTCAAAAAAGAAGAGGTGTATGTGTAATTAGAGTAAAATTGAGGGGGTGTAAATGTAATTAATTCTAAAATCTATGTTGGTGACTTTGATTAGTGTCAAAATTAAAAATAAAATCTAAATGGAAAGAAAAAAGCAAAAATTCAATATAATTTGTTTTCAAAAAGCAGTCTTTTACATTTAATTTAATGTTCGATCAACATAAAATGAGGTGCTTTCTTTAACGAAACTTGTCATCTCCATGATAATGTTTTTAAAATATAAAATGTCATAATAATATTTTTTTACAATTTTTTATAAAATTGGTTGAATTTAACGATCATATTTAATCATTAAACAAATAATTAATATTTTATAACTTAAAAATTGAACAATTTATAATGATGCAAAAATTTTAAATTATTATAATTTGTTTATTATTTAAATACTTTTATTTAATATTTATCTCATACATTACCTGCAAAGCGTCTATCAAGCCAATATATCAAACTTTAGGCTAAATGGTTGATTACATTTTTTAGATAATCTTTTTTAACTGTGAATTCATTTGATAAAAAATAAGATTAGGAGAAAAAAGTATTAATGCCATTAATCCTGCAAACATTTTAGGCTTAATTGCAAATTTTACCACCAAACTTTCATAATTTTGCAAATTTTACCACCAAAGTTTTAATTTTGCAAATTTTACCACTCAACTTTCATAATTTTGTGAATTTTACCACCCAAGTTTTTTTTTTTTACGAATTTTACCACCCAACTTTCATCATTTTATGAATTTTATCACCTAAGTTTACAATTTTTGCATATTTTACCACCCTAATCTTTCACAAATTTTTTTTTTGAATTCTTTAACTTTTTTTTGGTAAAATATCATAGTGGTAAAATGTGCAAAAATTGAAAACTTGGGTGGTAAAATTTGCAAAATTAAAACTTGGGTGGTAAAATTTGCAAAATTATGAAAGTTGGGTGGTAAAATTTGCAATTAAGCCAACATTTTATACTAAACTTATTTTTTCTTTCTATTTTTACATAATTTTGGGGTACAAACTGTCCTTTGTTGTAAAAAAAAAGGAGGATAGGATCTCTTTTGGTCTAGGGTTGAAGGGATCCTAATTGAGGTTGGATGAAAAAGAGGGGATGATCATCTCTCTCTTTATTTGTATTAAATTACCTTTTTTTTTGTTTTTTTATTTATTTGGTAAGTTCAGTTTGACTCCTTTATTTTTAAAAAGTTTAATTAGGTTCTTTTATTTTTAAAAGGTTCAATTAGATTCTTTATTTTTTAAAAATTGTTCAAATTGATTCTATTTTTCTTTTCTCACCTTTGAACATTTTAAAAAATGAGACCAAAATTTGATTTTAAACAGGACTTGAACTCATTTTAAAAAATATTGGACCTAATTAAAAATTTAAAAAATAAAAAATGTAATAGAAATTTTTAAAAATAAAGGACAAATTTGAACCTAAAAAAAATTCAGAAAAAAAACTAATTCAACCTTTATCTATTGATGGCTTAATTATTAATTTGGTCCCTAAATTATTTAAAATGACTTAATTTGGTCCATAAATTTCCAAATACTCCAATTAAGTCCTCTAATTTTTAAAAATGTCTCAGTCACGACCTTTCCATCCAATTAAAACTAACATCGTTAGAATGCGAATTCTAGCCGTTTTCATTGACAAAAGTGGCCATTTATAGCAACCACTCATTTATTATTATTATTATTTAAAAAAAAAACGGTTTTCCCTTTCTTCTTCACACCTTTGTCCACCACCATCGTACCTTAATGTTAGAACAACAACACAACCCAATAACAACACCAACCAAAAACAACTTGCTCCTAAACCCTAAGATTGAAATCGAAGCCACAATCGCTCTGCACAAGAGTGAGATTACCACAATGAGGAGGAGGAGGAGGTGGCATTTGGTTCGTGAAGCTTCCACTCTCACCTCGCCAATGATGAAGTCGCCCCTACCACCGGAGTAGGGGCGGCAGGAGAAGCCTCTACTGCATCCTCGGTGCTGTGAAAAATAATAAAGAGCCCAGTTTTATAGAAGAGCGCCTAGATCTATGCAGAGAATGCGATCTACAAGCCTGCCTCGACACCATTGGTGGGTTCTTCCTCTTTGCGGATGCCAAAGGTGAGGCATTTTTAGATGTAGATATTCCCCTACAACCACAATAGCCAATAGGTTCATCCCATCAAACACCAATCAAAGCTTCATTAGCATCACATGCCTCGTTAATCATACACGTGGGTCAACAAACACTCACCACCAAGCTTTGTGTCTCAGTTTTAAATTAGTTTTTTTTTATTTTAAAATAATAATAAATATAGTGACAGCTAAAAACCACCACTTTTGTAAATGAAAACCGCCATAATTCACATCCTAACTGCGTCAGTCTTTATTGGACAGAAAGGAAATTAAAAGATCTGATTGGAGCGTTTGGAAATTTAGGGACTAAATTGAGTCATTTTAAATAATTTAGGGACCAAATTAATAATTAATCCATCTATTGGTAGATCATCTGAAAGATAACGAGGACACCACTTCAAATTTTGGTGGTTGAGGAGCAACTCCCTCATTTCCTCTTACTCTGTGTTTTCGTTTCTATTTCTGTTCCGTTGTCTGCTGCAATGCTAGGTGGAGCCACCGTCTGCTCTGGTCACCAGTTTCTCTACATTCTTCTGAATTCAACTCGGTCACGACTCTTTCTGGTTTGTTCCTCACTCCAACTCGATTTTTTTTCTTTCTCTTATCTCAACCAATGAACGGGACCAGACTAGCCTAGTTTTACGATGGGTTAATTTTAGAAGAACTTATTTTCGGTTTATTTCCCAAATATGATATAAACATTTGTGTTAGTCTTTAAAGGAATTTATAAAATAGCTTGTGACATGTCCATCAATTATTTAAATCTGTTCACAATATCTTAGAATTGGATTTGAATCTAACTCAACCCTAAAGCACCCCTTACACTGATGACTTGACTGAATATATTGAATGTGAACTTTGTAATATCGAACATCTGTGGGTGATTCGATAACAGGCGCTATAGGAGCTGCTGTAACAAACCAAAGAGATGGTTGAATAGCGGCCGTATCCGCATTATAGTGGTGCTGCCAAAAAAGCCCTCTAATTAGTGACATTGTTTTTTTTCATGGGGGGGGGGGGGGGGGGGGGGGGGGATTTTTCGGATTTCAAATTCCCAAATTGAAGTCTACAACTATAATAGTAGTGAAATTGAAAAAGAAGACTTTGATTTAGAATATGATGATTGATGATTCCTATTTAAGAAACATTGTTGTTATACTTGTTTGTTTTGTTTAAGACATCCATGGCTTTTTCATTGTTAGTTGTGAATGTCATTAATTTTTATCATTTTTGAGAATTTATATATACATTATGTAAATTATATGAAAAATTCAAAATAGCACTGCTACAACGTTTTTGGGGTTGGTTGCTACGGATTTAAAACATTGGACTTAACTCAATCCGAATGTGAGAATTGCTCTCCTCTTATATACACTATTTTGACCATATTACTAGTAAATGTGAGATGACATTTATTGCGATTTTTTTTCTCCATATAATCCATTATTAGAAATATGTAGCGATGATATTCAGACTTAAACCTAATGGGCAATGTATTAATTTATCTATAAAAAGGGTTTGAGTATCTATATGAATAATTACTTACAAATTTTAAACATATGAATGTGGATATGTGATATATTTATTGTATTTATAACAAGAATATACGTTTTTAAAATGATTTTTTTTTACTTAAGTTAAAGAATTATGTTTTTATGTTGGAATTTATTTTCTGTATCCAAAAGACAAGCTTGGAATATATTTTTAATTTTTATAGTTTATATATTTTACTTTTAATAATTGTTCCTTTCTTTATTATTGATTTTTCCAGTATTATTATTATAATAACATCAATGTGTTGTTAGTTTAATAGACAAGATAATGAGATAGAGAAATGCTAGCAACACACTCTTTCTAATACCTTCTCTATGATTGGTTGAAATTGATCGAAAACCATTAATTTTGGTAGGTCCCACATCTCATTTAATGATTCTCTCTTGATTTATATGTGAAACCCACTAAAATTAGTGATTTCACTAAAATTTCAACGAATATCAAAAAGAGAGTGTCAAAGAAAGTATCGCTAGCATTCCTCTAATGAGATATTGTATCCATCAGATTTATTAAAATAAGGATAATGGGCATGACTTTAGATTTATAGATAGCTACTGAGTAAAGTTTAGGGTACCAAAGTTAGTTTCCATATAAATTAGTATTCTTTTTAAATGTAAATATGTTAGAAGTTATAATATAATATTAAAATCTTTTCTATCGTCATCCCTAAAAATGTCATTTGAGCAATGATTCTTCCAATAGTAGTCTTAGATCGATTATCTTAATCTTGCTATAATAAAGTCTATGCAGGTGACTTTGATTACTGTCAAAATTAAAAGTAAAACTAAAGGGAAAGAAAATACAAAAAATTCAAGATAATTTGTTTTCAATAAGCATAATCTTTTACATTTAATTTAAATGTTCTATATAGATAAATGAGGGGTTTTCTTTGCCCATTTTTTTTTAGTTTAATAATACTGGCAATGAGATTTAATTTTGAACCTTCATGTAAATTATGAAAACCTCCCAATATGAGTTTACTTTTAGTGGGTTTTTCTTTTTTTTTTGGTCATCATGACATTGGTGCGGAACATCCACCAGCTTTGATGACTAATCTCTGCTTGGGAACCTAGTTGACCACCTTTAGTGAGATCTCCCCTCCCAACCACGTTTTTTTCATCCACAAGGCTCGAACTCGAGATCTTACTTAAGACCTTGCTTAAGGAGACTAAGCCCGACTAAGCCCAGTACCTCAGAAGTCAGACCAACGACTTGTTGGTTAGTGGGTTTTTCTTTAACGAAACTCAAGCTCCATGATAATGTTTTTAAAATATGAAACTCATAATTTTGTTTTCAACTTTATGTAAAAGACTTAATTATGTTTTTAGTCCCTCAAATTAGGGATCTATCTTTTTTAGTCTTCCAAATAAAAAATTGTAACTTTTAGTCTTTTAAAGTAAAAAAAATGTTCTTTTTAGTTTCTCCTCTCAAATAAAAGTTTGCATTTTTCAGTCCTTCAAATTCCAGTAGAAGGATTTAAACAAACAATTTTCGAATTTGAGAGATTAGAAAATATAAATTTTTATTTGGAGGACAAAAAAAACAAACCCCCTAATTTGAGAGACTAAAAACATAATTAAGCTTAAATAAAATTAGTTGAATTTAACTATCATATTTAACTGTTGACCAAATAAATATTTATTTCAGATATTATATTCTTAGAACGCTTTTTTACAACAAAACATACAACAAATGCCACCTAAGCTAAAAATAAATTTTAATGAAAATAAAAACAATAACTTGTTTGTTCTGTTGTTATCCCACCTCCAGTTTGCGCTCTCCCCGCTTCAAGGCTTCTTCTTTCTTTCACAAGTTTTTATTAAACATTATTAATCAGGATGTTGGTGAGGTTAATCAGGATGTTTTTCATGTTGTTCAGGTTAATCAGGATGTTTTTTTTTTTTTTTTCCTAACCTTGGTTATTCAATAAGGATGGCTTTTAATCTCATAAATGTAAGGTGCATCAAATTGCAACATTTTTGAGTTTAAGACTCGTCTTAAAGGAAGAAAATACATAACATGCATTTAATATGAAAATATTTAGTTGTAACAGGTAAGTCAAGGGACTGAACTCAGTGTGCATATTTTACTAAGACATTGTACAGAGACATAAACAGGACACATACTTTCAAAAGACTAAAGGTGAAAAAAATTGTCTTGTGGCTGCAGGCTGGTCATCAAATATAATTATTGCCTATCATTCTTCTCTTAACTAGCTAGTGACACCATATTATAAATTTAATGTTCATCTGATTGATCCTCTTGAAAAGCTTTGGACACTAACAACCAGGAGATGGAGCACAACCTTCATGTGTTAGAGCTTGTATGAATCATGGCCTTAGAGTACCCGGAAAAAGACATTTTCACCTAATAAGAAAAATTGGAAAGTGTTAAATGGATGAGGATTCTCCCAAATCTTTATTATATTGGACCATATAACATGATCCACTTTTATAGCCAACCTTAACAATTGTTGAAAATATATGCTTAAATATCTATAATTTAAAAATGAATAATAGATTGAGTAAAAAACATGAATAATAGATATATGCTTAGTTCTTAAGAATTTTTGTTATGCTTCAAATTTTTAGAATGTTGTTTAAATAAAGATAAGAATATTGTTCTTATTATTTCGATTTAAGTTGTTATTAGTTTGATTTTAAGATTAGTATAATGTTAGATTTGAATTTTGTGTTACATAATAAGCTTCTCTACATAACATATCTCCTCTTCTTTCTTTAAAAATATTTTGCTACAAAAAAAAAAAAAACAACAAAAATAACAAAATCATAAGATGAACAAATAAATCAACATCGTATAGAAATGAAATATACTTTTATATACAAAAGATTATATTACTTTAGTTGTTTGTTTAAGAACTTAGTCGGTTCATATGACAACTTTAAATTATGAGAACTCACATTAATAACTTGAATGTTCTAACCAATTAAGTTCTTATAATATGAAATAATACAAATTCTTCTAAATCAAATATTTGGTTGTAAACTGCAGGAAGGAAATACCTGGATGATACAAAGCACAGTCCAATTCCATTTGTTTAATGAAATTGAGACATTGAGTCACATTTGTTGAATGAAACTCTTATATGCCGAGGTGCTTATTGGGCTGACCCCAAATCCTTTTAAGATCCCAAATCCTTTTAAGATCTCTTGCTGCAGTTTATAATATCTTGGTAACATGAAAATTGGGTATCTGGAGCTGTGGATCTTTCCCTTCATTGTAACCTCGATTTTAAACCTTGTTTGATTTTTGGCTCTGCTATTTAAGAAGCCAGAACATCTTTGGTCGTACATCACACACACTTTATCTGATTCAATAATGTGATCCCAAGAATTTATGCCCATTCTGACACTGACCTTTTCATCTTCACCGGCCTCAACATCACTTATAGTGATGTTAGCTTCATGCACTTCAATCACTTTGTCCCCGCACTTGCCAAGGACGAAGCAGAAAATGAAGCCCCAATGAGGGGAAGGTGGAGCAGAAGAGAGATCAATAATTATATAATCCTCTGTTGTCTTATACTCCAACCACTCTGGAACACTGCTTCCTGGATACCTGTAAACAGCTTGATAAGAACGAAACTTAACATCATAATCATTGTAATTTTGAACATGATTCTGGCCTGGTGCAGATAGGTGTTGGTTTGCAAATTTCATCACATTTATTTGCGCATTCAACCCAATAGCAACTAGAGAATGTTCATCCAATTTCAAGCAATTGCAGAAGTGAACCAGTTTCCTGTTTTCCTTCAATTGTACAACTGCTGTTGAACGGAACGATGCAGTCTTCAATGATTTGCAGTCCATGACATATAGAGTTTGAAGGGATGGGGGAAGCTCTGGTATTGCTTGAAGCTTCTTGCAATTGCTTACATGTAGATGTAACAACTGTGTAAGATTGTTGATGGATGAAGGTAACCTCTCAATGTCATTACATGATACATCTAGTAATTCAAGCTTGCTTTGATATCCAAATGATGAGGGAAGTGCTTTGACCTTTGTAAATTTTAATCTGAGTTCTTTCATGTTCTCTGATATCAGTGAGAATTCTGTAAGATTGTTGCAATGATCAAGGTTTAGATAACTGAGGTTGCATAAATGGGAGTCACTTCCGAGTTTGGTAAGGGAGCTGCAGGCCCAAAGGTCCAATTTCTCAAGTTTGGCCAGAGAGAAAATAGATGGATGCACACTGGTCAACATATGACAACCCTGGAGAACCAGTACTTCAAGATTTGTGGCTTTTGATAAATCTGGCAGCTCCTTTAACATCCCAGAGTAACTAAGGTGAAGTTCTTTTAAATTCACCAGATTCTATAATAAAATGAAACAAAATGAAGATATCACACCAGCTAAATTAGTTAACTTTGTATTCCTTGAATTAACAACAAATTATAACAGTGTGACACATATATTTACCTTCACTCCATTCCAAAGTTTTTCCATTCCACTGCCTGGCAATTTCAATATTACAAGTTTTTCCGCAGAAAAATTCTCTGGCAAGGATTTCAGAGGATACTGATACCAACTAAGAAATCTTAGTTCAGTTGCCAAAAATGGAAGCCTTTCAGCAGCAACAATAAGTTGATAGCAATCATGTCTATCATTCCCAGAAATTTCCAGAAATTTTAGTCTGCTCATCTTAGCAAATATGTGAGGCATTAACTTTTGCTCATTAATAGTTCGCAAGTCAATTCGTATGCTTCTAATGGCCTCAGTAGCCTGCCATCAATGTAGAAGAAAAATTTTAAACATCAATAACCACATTTCTCACGAGAAAAAAATTCAAATGTAATTCAGAAGATACAACATATTGTTAGGCTTTAACCTTGTCATTTTTCAGTGCTTCATAAATATCATCAGGATCCCACAACCGACTGCGGCTTCCAGGATCTTCAATAGACTCTTGGCGAACAATCTCCCAAGCCATTTCTTGTAAACTATCATGCATAGATACAGTATTATCCTCACGGAATGTTATAAGAGCTTTGTCTTTCATCCTTCCTAACTCAAAAGCCACTGAATTATCACTTTCATTATCTTTCAACAAAGATTTTAGATAACCCACGTTTACCGGTTCATGTGTTCTAAGAAAGAAACATGCCAGATCTAGAAAAATCTGTCGCCCTTTGCGATCTAGACTATCATAACTCAGTTTCATTACATCATAAACTTTTGGAGGGGGCATTTTTTTAAGCTTGCCTAGCATACTTTCCCATTCTTCCTTATTTTTCCCATGAAGAAGACCGGCTAAAACTTTAACAACTAATGGAATGCCTTGGGCATAATTGATAACCCTTTTTGATAACTCATGGAATTCCCATTCATGATCACATTGGTTAAAGGCATTCAAATTGAAAAGTTCAAGCACTCTGTCGGAATGGAGTTGTTCGAGTGGGTATATCTCATTGGCTTTGTTAAGCACCTGCTTATCTCTAGTTGTTACAACTATTCTACTACCACATCCAAAATTATCAAGAGTTCCTAGTAATTTTTCTAGGTGATCTAAATCATCTACATCATCAAGAACAATTAAAACCTTCATGCAACCAATTCTCCTAACAATATCTTCAGGCAAAGAATTTGGTGTGCAAATTTTCACATCACATCCTAATAGTCCAGAAAATATTTTTTCCTTCAAAGAAATTATTCCATGTTTGTTTGATTCTTCTCTTTCATGGGCTAAAAAATAACAACCTTCATATTCAAACTGTAATTTATTAAATATTTCTTCTACAAGGGTTGTCTTGCCGATACCGCCCATACCCCAAATTCCAATAAGACGGGTGTCTTTTGGTTCTTTTCTTATCCATGATTCTATAGTTGCAATTCTTTCATCAATTCCAACAAGTTCTTTCGACTTAATCGGAGGTTTTGCCAACCTCTTCAGCACAAGATTGACAATTTCTTTAACCAACTCAGCGTCATTTCTGTATGACACAAGAGAGAGAAAGTGTTGTTAAAATCAATGTTGTAAATATTAACTCTACTATTTGGAAGTTTGTTGAGGGGAGGAGGGGGTTGTTCAATATGCATGATGGGAAATTTCTATCATTTTTTCCTTCTTTCTTAGTGGGGGGATTCCTTAACAGTCAAGTACTCAAAAATAAATAAAGTGACTTTGTTAGATGTATCTAGAAATCCTTCTTAAAAAATATAATTTAGACATTTAATATACACTAAATTCAATAGAACAACAAAGTATGGTTGGTTGGTCCCATCAAAATTCTAGCATAGCGGTTGGCTAAAAGTATATACGGATGTAATAAACAACATTCATATATTCTCTAAAACAAACAAACAATAAGCATATCCAGTAAAAAAAAAAAAGCATATATATATATATATATATATTCTGCTGAAAACAATTTAAAACATAAGGGTTACATCACTTTGCAATTTAACCAACCACGTTGTCATAAGTTACATATATCTATGTAACAGGTAGTAAATATTGAACATTTATGGGGAAACAGAAGAGCTTACTGAAATTTTGATGACTCAATTCCAGATAAATTAGCCGATTTATTCAGAGCATCTCTCCAAAGTTGCACCTGGGTCTTATGTTTTCTTCCATGCTCAACAAAGGCATTGTTGTAACTCCCGTCTTATGTCGTACATCCGTGGGTTCTATGTTGTAGAATACAGGGATTACAATACGTCCACGTGTCTCTTTGCATTCAAGTATTTTCACAAGTTCATTTAAACACCAATGAGAATAAGCATAGTCTGGTGAGAATACGATCAGCGAAATGAATGATCTTTCAATTGCTCCAGCAAGTGATGGCCATATTTCTTCTCCCCTCTCAAGTCTATCATCTACAAACGCATTTATTTTCTTCCTTTGAAAAGCGTCAATCAAATGGCTAAGAAACCCGAGGCGGATGTCCTTGCCCCTGAAGCTAACAAAAACATCATAATACTTTATTTGAAGAGCTGACATGGGTTTTAATTTCCCTCTACAACCTCGAGTTTTGGAGACAAACCAAACAACACACAAAGAAATAAACAAGAGACAGTATGGAGTTGGATTAGAACAAGTGCACACTGGATCTTTCTTAATTTGTCTCTACATGCCTGGAATATGTATGAGCCACAAGGTAACTGGAAAGAAAAAGAAAGTTAGAAGAAATGAAGTGGAAAAACCTGATATGGAGTTTATAAAAAAATACTTGATATCTACAACAAGTTCAAAAGAGGAAGGAGGAGGATGTCACAGGTCAAATACATAAATACCTTTACAAGAAGAAGAGCGAATTTGTATTGGTTGTGGAAGTGAGTTAGAGACTGTTAGACACATTTTTTATGAATGTGGGTGGTTTTCTTAGGTTTGGAGAAAATGCTTCTGCTGGCTTGGTGTCAACACAGTGCTGCTTAATGATATGCAAGTTCAATTCCAACAATTCAAGGGTCTCGAATTTTGCTCTGGTATAGACAAGGAGGGATGGCAGTTAATTTGGTATGCTGCACTGCGTGCAATTTGGTTGGGCAGAAACAGTATGATATTCACACAGCAACAGGTTCAAATTCAGGACATGCTGGAGGGAGCAAAACTGCATTCTTGGAAGTGGTTAAGAAGTAGGAAAAAAGATTTTCGGTATTCTTTGTCAGAATCGTTATTAAATCCAACAGTGTGTCTTGGACAATATATAAAATGATCATTTGTTTGCAGTAACACAAGAGCAGATTCGTTATAGGTGATTTTTTGAGGGATTATGTTTACATTCAAAATGAAATATCAAAGGCTAGGCAGGTGGATGAGTGGGTAGGAGTTTTCCATTATAGCAGGATATTTTATTGGATACTGCTAGCCTTCTGTAATGGTTGATAGCTGAATTATGCAGACTTTGTAATAGGTTTGTTTTGTACTGGCTTTTGGCCTTTTCATTGGGTCACATCTTGTGTCCTGATATGTCGAATAAATGTTTGTTTTTAGCTGCTAAAAAAAAATAAAAATTAACATAAATACCAGCTTTTTCTGGAATCGTAAGTAAGCTTTCAAATTAAGCCTTAGTTGGTTCTTCTTTTCTTTGTTTTCTTCTTTTTCTTTTTCTTTGTAGCAGTCACAGTGATGCTTTGGGTGTTAGGATTCAAAGTCAACTCTTGCTCTATTTCATGCCTCGTGCATGTTGGAGGATCACCCTGCCGGCCTTGCAGAAAGAAGCAAATTCAAGGAAAGTTGTACAAATTTACAATAATCACGGAAAAAACAATTGTGATCTACATCTATAATTTATATAATAATATAATACATATATAATATATTATAGTGCTAACAACATGGTTTGACTAGGTCCCATAAGAAATAAAAATGAATAATGATATATACATGAATCACTCATTATTTTAAACATCCCACTAGCATCTCTTATTTATTTCTATCTCTCTCTTCTCATAAATCCTATTATATCTATATTTTTCTTCCTTTTTTTCTCTTTTTCACTAGGTGTTAGATAGAACTTTGGGCGTCTATCTAACTTTTTCCAATAAAAATGAACTGTTGAAGGACCAAACTCCCAAGATTCAAGTCACAAATAATTGTCTTTGTGAGTGCACGCTGCTCATCTATTCTATTCTCTATTCTATACTATCTATCTATCTATCTATCCTATTCTCTATTATATAAATATTTTGGCTAGTAAACTTAATTATTTTATTATATAATAATTTTATACTTAATATAGAAATCTATTAAAAATTAAAAATAGGCTTAAATATGTTTTGAATCCCTGATAAATTAGTAAATTTTGTTATGGGTCCCTAATAATTTTTTTCTTTGTGTTGAGTTCCTAATAATATAAAATAAAAAATTTGTTTTGAGTCCTTGTTATTTTGTCTTAGTCCTTCAAATATATATATATATATATATATATATATATATATATATATATATTCATTTGAGTCCTTATAATATTTTGTTCATTTTGTATTAGTCCCTTTGAAAAAATTTGATAGTGACTAATAACAAATTATTTACATATTTTAGAGACTCAAATGAAAAAATCGATATATTAGAAGGACTAAGACAAAATAACAAGAACCCAAAACAAATTTTTTGTTTTATTAGAGACTCAATGCAAAGCAAAATTTTACTAGGGACTGAAAACAAAATTCGCTAATTTATGAGGGATCTAAAATATATTTAAGCCTTAAAAATATCTATTACTCTATAATTACTCTATAATAAGACCTTGCTTCATGTCCTTCGAGACTGCCCCTTGGCTTCAAGTGTTTGGCTTCCTCTGGTGAAGTGATCTGTGAGAGAGGTAATTCTTTGGCTCTAATCTTATGGAGCACGTGTTCATTACAACATCCATAATGATTTAAGCATCTCACTACAATTAAAAAAACCTAACAATAGTGACAAAGCAATTTACATGTAATTTTTAAAAATTCGTCAATGAAATTCTAGTGACTCAAGTATTAGTAACAAAAATTGCTAATAGTGACGAAATTTTTGTCAGAAATGCTTTAAGGAGGATGGTAAGTGGCCTGAGGTCTGGGCCATGGCTTGTTATTTCATGTGGCAGTGGCGTAACAAACACGAGCATGATGATAATTTCACAATGCCCTTTAAACCATTGTTATCTGTCTTGAAGTCTTGTCAGGATTATTATAGGGCGATTTCGAATGATGCTTTGCGTGAGAACTTGTAGAAGACGGAGGTTTTCATTCACTAGCGTCCTCCACCAGAAGGGTGGGTGGCTATTAATACTGATGGTTCGGCCAATGGGCAGGGTGGTGAGGCTAGTTGTGGTGGTCTTCTAAGGGGTAACAGGGGTGATTGGATTTGTGGCTTTGCCAAGAGACTTGGCAGAACAACTTCCTATATAGCTGAGTGCTTGCGATTAGCTCATTTGAAAGGCTTTCAAGTGGTGGAAGTGCAGATTGACTCAGAAGCAGTAGTAAATGGCATTTCAAGTAACAAGGTCGGAAATGCTAGTGGGTGGAGTTTGCTTTAGGAAATTAGAAGACTCATGCAATACTTTTGTGGGATTCAAATATCCCATATTTTTTGTGAAGGCAATGCATATGCGGATGATTTAGTTAGTTAGGCTTATGATTTAGAGGTCTTGATGTTTGAGCATCCTTCTGCAGTTATGCAGCAGTTGCTTTTAGCTGGTTTTAGTGGAGTTTCTACTCCTCGCTTTATTTTGATGCAATCTCTACTTTTTGTGAGTTAAATAACATTCTTCATTTTTCTTTTCTTTTAATTACAATTTTTCTTTTTGTTTCATGCTATTTACATAAACAAATAAATATATTAAATCAAAATTAAAATGAACGTTAAAAAAATTATAATTACATTAATCTTAATAAATTTTAAAAATATTCTTATATATTAATATCCGTATAGACAATTAAATAAATTACAATTACATGTTAACACTTTTAATAAATACAGTTTTATCAAAATAGTATTTTAACTGTAATAAATATTTTTAAGTAGTTAAAATAAAATTCAACAAACTTACTATATACGACAATTTTTAATTAGATAACAAATAATGCAATGCATTGTGAGTGCGCATTGCATTAATAAATTTAATATATTTTGATTTAATATATATAACAAGTCATTTTGAAACATGTATGAAAATCAATGTGACTTGTGCAATAGCATGGGTACCATAAACATGTTGACATTGGGTTTAATTTCCCTCTACACCCTTCAGTTTTGGAAATAACCGAGAGACAAACAAATAAACAAGAGACAAAGAAACACAATAAAACAACTCAGAGACAAAGCATGGGGTTGGATTGGAACAAGTGCTGCACACTGGATCTTTCTTAATTTGTCTCTAACACCTGAATATGCTTTGGGTGTTAGGATCCAAAGTCAACTCTTGCTCTATTTCATGCCTCGTGCATGTTGGAGGATCACCCTGCCGGCCTAGCAGAAAGAAGCAAATTCAAGGAAAGCAGTACAAAATTACAATAATGATGGAAAAAACAATTGTGATCTACATCTACAATTTATATAATAATATAATACATATATAGTATATATCATAGTGCAACAAACGTGGTTGGATTGGGTCCCATAAGAAACAAAAGCGAACTTTCGAAGGACCAAACTCCCAAGATTCAAGGCACAAATATTTGCCTTTGTGAGTGCACGCTGCTCATCTATTCTATTATTAATCTCATAAATGTAAGGTGCATCAAATTGCTACATTTTCTAGTCTTCCATGAACTTGGGATTTCTTTTTTATTTTTTTTTTATTTTTTTATTTTTTTATTTACGATAACACCATCCTCTATTTAAGACTCATCTTAAAGGAAGAAAATACATAACATGCCTTTAATATGAAAATATTTAGTTGTAACAAATAAGTCAAGGGAGTGAACTCGATGTCCATCTTTTACTTAGACATTGTACAGACATAAACAGGACACATACTTTCAAAAGACTCAAGGTGAAAAAAATTGACTTTGTGGCTGCAGGCTGGTCATCAAATAGAATTATTGCATATCATCCTTCTCTTAACTAGCTAGTGCCTGGAAGAATTTGGCAAGGGTCTCTACAGCAAGTAACACTATATTCTAAATTTATTGTTCACCTGATTGATCCTCTTGAAGGGCTTTGGATTCTGACAACCAGGAGATGGTGCACAACCTTCATGTATTAGAGCTTGTATGAATCATGACCTTAGAGTACCCGGAAAAAGACATTTTCATCTGATAAGAAAAATTGGAAACTGTTAAATGGATGAGGATTCTCCCAAATCTTTATTATATTGGACCATATAACATGATCTACTTTTATAGCCAACCTTAAAAATTGTTGAAAATATATGCTTAAATATCTATAATTTAAAAATGAATAATAGATTGAGTAAAAAAAAAATGAATAATAGATATATGCTTAGTTCTTAAGAATTTTTGTTATGTTTCAAATTTTTAGAATGTTGTTTAAATAAAGATAAGAATATTGTTCTTATTATTTCGATTTAAGTTGTTATTAGTTTGGTTTTAAGATTATTATAATGTTAGATTTGAATTTTGTGTTACATAATAAGCTTCTCTACATAACATATCTCCTCTTCTTTCTTTAAAAATATTTTGCTACAAAAAAAAAAAAACAAAATAATAAGATGAACAAATAAATCAACATTGTATAGAAATGAAATATACTTTTATATACAAAAGATTATATCACTTTAGTTGTTTGTTTCAGAACTTAGTAGGTTCATATGACAACTTTAAATTATGAGAACTCACATTAATAACTTGAATGTTCTAACCAATTAAGTTCTTATAATATGAAATAATACAAATTCTTCTAAATCAAATATTTGGTTGTAAACTGCAGGAAGGAAATACCTGGATGATATAAAGCACAGTCCAATTCCATTTGTTTAATGAAATTGAGACATTGACTCACATTTGTTGAATGAAACTCTTATATGCCGAGGTGCTTATTGGGCTGACCCCAAATCCTTTTAAGATCTCTTGCTGCAGTTTATAATAACTTGGTAATGTCAATCTGGAGCTGTGGATCTGTCCCTTCAATGTAACCTGGATTTTAAACCTTGTTTGATTTTTGGCTCTGCTATTTAAGAAGCCAGAACATCTTTGGTCGTACATCACACGCACTTCTGATTCAATCCTGTGACCCCAAAAATTTATGCCCATTCTGACACTGACCTTTTCATCTTCACCGGCCTCAACATCACTTATAGTGATGTTAGCTTCCTGCACTTCAACCACTTTGTCCCCGAAGTTGCCAAGGACGAAGCAGAAAATGAAGCCCCAATGAGGGGAAGGTGGAGCAGAAGAGAGATCAATAATTATATAATCCTTTGTTGTCTTATACTCCAACCACTCTGGAACACTACTTCCTGGATACTTGTAAACAGCTTGATAAGAACGAAACTTAACATCATAATCATTGTAATTTTGAACATGATTCTGGCTTGGTGCAGATAGGTGTTGGTTTGCAAATTTCATCACATTTATTTGCGCATTCAACCCAATAGCAACTAGAGAATGTTCATCCAAGTTCAAGCAATTGCAGAAGTGAACCAGTTTCCTGTTTTCCTTCAATTGTACAACTGCTGTTGAAGGGAACGATACAGTCTTCAATGATTTGCAGTCCCTGACATATAGAGTTTGAAGGGATGGGGGAAGCTCTGGTATTGCTTGAAGCTTCTTGCAATTGTATATAGTTAGATGTAACAACTGCGTAAGATTGTTGATCGATGAAGGTAACCTCTCAATGTCATTACATGATACATCTAGTAATTCAGGCTTGCTTTGATATCCAAATGATGAGGGAAGTGCTTTAACCTTTGAAGATGTTAAAATGAGTACTTTCATATTCTCTGATATCAGTGAGAATTCTGAAAGATTGTAGCAAAGACCAAGGTCTAGATAACTGAGGTTGCATAAATGGGAGTCACTTCCGAGTTTGGTAAGGGAGCTGCAGGCCCAAAGGTCCAATTTCTCAAGTTTGGCCAGAGAGAAAATAGATGGATGCACACTGGTCAACATATGACAACCCTGGAGAACCAGTACTTCAAGATTTGTGGCTTTTGATAAATCTGGCAGCTCCTTTAACATCTTGGAGAAACCGAGGTCGAGTTCTTTTAAATTCACCACATTCTGTAATAAAATGAAACAATTAGTTAACTTTGTATTCCTTGAACTAACAGAAAATTATAACTGTGTGACATGTATATTTACCATCACTCCATTCCAAAGTTTTTCCAATTTGTTGAATCGCAATTTCAATATTACAAGTTTTTCCGTAGAAAAATTCTCTGGCAAGGATTTTAGAGGATACCCATGCCAACAAAGAAATCTTAGTTCAGTTGCCAAAAATTGAAGGATTTCTGCAGCAAGAATAAGTTGATAGCAATCATCTTTATCATTCCCAGAAATTTCCAGAAATTTTAGTTTGCTCATCTTAGCAAATATGTGAGGCATTAACTTTTGCTCCTTAATTGTTGACAAGTCAATTCGTATGCTTCTAATGGCCTCAGTAACCTGCCATCAATGTAGAAGAAAAATTTAAAACATTATCAATAACCACATTTCTCACAAGAAAAAAAAAATTTAAATGTAATTCAGAAGATATAACATTTAGTTAGGTTTTAACCTTGTCATTTTTCAGTGCTTCATATATATCATCAGGATCCCACAACCGACTGCGGCTTCCAGGATGTTCAATACACTCTTGACGAACAATCTCCCAAGCCATTTCTTGTAAACTATCATGCATAGATATAGTGTTATCCTCACAGAATGTTATAAGAGCTTTGTCTTCCATCCTTCTTAAATCAAAAGCCACTGAATTATCACTGTCATTATCTTTCAATAGAGATTTTAGATCGCCCACATTTACCTGTTTATGTATTCTAAGAAAGAAACATGCCAGATCCAGAAAAATATGTTGCTCTTTGCGATCTAGACTATCATAACTCAGTTTCATTACATCATAAACTGTTGGAGGGGGCATTTTTTTAAGCTTGCCTAGCATACTTTCCATTCTTCTTTATTTTTTCCATGAAGAAGACGGGCCAAAACTTTGACAACTAATGGAATGCCTTGGGCATAATTGATTACCCTTCTTGATAGCTCACTGAAGTCCCATTGATGATGATTTTGATTAAAGGCATTCAAATTGAAAAGTTCAAGTGCTTTGTCGGAATGGAGTTTTCCGAGTGGGTATATCTCATTGGCTTTGTTAAGCACTTGCTTATCTCTAGTTGTCACAATTATTCTACTACCTGATCCAAAATTATCAAGAGTTCCTAGTAATATTTCTAGGTGATCTAAATCATATACATCATCAAGAACAATAAAAACCTTCATGCAACTAGTTCTCCTAACAATATCTTCAGGCAAAGAATTTGGTGTGAAAATTTTCACTTCACATTCTAATAGTCCAGAAAATAGATTTTTTTTCAAAGAAAGTATTCCTTGTTTCTCTGATTCTTCTCTTACATGGGCTAAAAAATAACAACCTTTGTATTCAGAATGTAATTTATTAAATATTTCTTCTGCAAGGGTTGTCTTGCCGATACCGCCCATACCCCAAATTCCAATAAGACGAGTATCTTTTGGCTCTTTTCTTATCAATGATTCTATAGTTGCAATTTTTTCATCAATTCCAACAAGTCCTTTTGACTTAACCGGAGGTTTTGCCAACCTCTTTAGCACAAGATTGACAATTTCTTTAATCAACTCAGCCTCATTTCTGTTTGACACACATAAAGAGAGAAAGTGTTGTTAAAATCAATGATGTAAATATTAACTCAACTATTTGGAAGTTTGTTGAGGGGAGGAGGGGGTGTGTTCAACATGCATGATGGAAAATTTCTAAAAAAATATAATTTAGACATTTCATATATTTAAATGTATTACCTGTTGTAATTTAATTAAACACTAAATTCAATAGACCAGCAAAGTATATATGGTTGATTGGTCCCATCAAAATTCTAGCATAGCGGTTGGCTAATATTATATATACGGATGTAATAAACAATATGCATATATTCTCTAAAACAAACAAACAATAAGCATATTTTCTGCTGAAAACAATTTAAAAAATAAGGGTTACACCTATTTTCAATTTAACCAACCACGTGATAATTTGCATGTAACTACATAACAGGTAGTAAATATTGAACATTTATGGAAAAACAAGAGCATACCGAGATTTTGATGACTCAATTCCAGATAAATTAGCAGATTTATTTAGAGCATCTCTCCAGAGTTGCACCTGGGTCTTATGTTTTCTTTCATGCTCAACAAAGGCATTGTTGTAACTCCCCAATTGATGTCGTACATTTGTGGGTTCTACATCGTAGAATATAGGAATTACAATGCGTCCGTCATTCTCTCTGCATTTAAGTATTTTCACAAGTTCTTTTAAACACCAATGAGAAGAAGCATAGGTTGGTGAGAATATGATCAACGAAATGGATGATCTTTCAATTGCTCCAGCAAGTGATGGCCATATTTCTTCTCCCCTCTCAAGTTTATCATCTACAAACGCATTTATGTTATTCCTTTGAAAAGCCTCATTCAAATGGCTAAGAAACCTGTGGCGGATGTCTTTGCCCCTGAAGCTAACAAAAACATCATAATACATTATTTGAGGAGCTGACATGGGCTTTAATTTCCCTCTACACCCTTCAGTTTTGGAAATAGCCGAGAGACAAAGAAACAGAATAAAACAACTCAGAGACAAAGTATGGAGTTGGATTGGAACAAGTGCACAATGGATCGATCTTTCTTAATTTGTCTCTACATGCCTGGAATATGTATGAGCCACAAGGTAACTGGAAAGAAAAAAAAAGTTAGAAAAAATGAAGTGGAAAAACCTTATATGGGGTTTATAAAACAGAAAACTTGATATCTACAACAAGTTGAAAAGAGAAGGAGGAGGATGTCATAGGTCAAATACATAAATACCAGCTTCTTCTGGAATAGCAAGCTTTCAAATTAAGCCTTGGTTCTTTTCTTTCTTTTCTTCTTTTTCTTTGGTAAATAATGAACAAATGGTGGAGATCACAGTACAGCAGTCACGGGCCTTGCAGTATACTAAGAAGCAAATGGAAAAAGCAATTGTGTATGAGCCAAAGGTAACTGGAAAGAAAAAAAAAGTTAGATAAAATGAAGTGGAAAAACTAGAGTTTATAAACAGAATCTTCATATAATAGGTCAAATACATAAATACCAGCTTCTTCTGGAATAATAAGCTTTCAAATTAAGCCTTCGTTCTTCTTTTCTGTGATTTCTTCTTTTTCTTTGGCAAAATATGAATAACCGGTGGAGATCACAGTAAAGCACTCATTGGCCTCGAATGTTAGTATATACCTAAGTGATGCTTTGAGTGTTGGGATTCAAAGTCAAGTCTTGCTCTGTCTCATGCATGTTGGAGGGTCACCCTGCGGGCCATGCAGGATAAGAAGCAAATTCATGGAAAGTAGCACAAATTTACAATAATGATGGATAAAGCAATTGTGATTTAGCTTTACAGCGGAGATTTGCACTTACAATTTATATATAATATATCATAGTGCAAACAACGCGGTTTGACTAGGTCCCATAAGAAAGAAAAGTGAACTGTGAAAGCACCAAACTCCCACAGATTCAAGGCACAAATAATTTGTCTTTGCGAGTGTACCCTGCTCATCTATTCTATTCTCTATTCTGGTTAGTTTGTTCACTTTTTATTTATTTATATATAATACATCATAGTGCAAACAACACGGTTTGACTAGGTCCCACAAGAAAGAAAAGTGAACTGTGAAAGCACCAAACTCCCACAGATTCAAGGCACAAATAATTTGTCTTTGCGTGTGCACCCAGCTCATCTATTCTATTCTCTATTCTGGTTAGTTTGTCCACTTTTTTTTTTTTTTTTAAATATTTAAAAAATATTTTTTGAAGAAGTAGATATGAATTGGTTGTTTAAATTTATTTTTTAAAATAAGTATTTTTTTTTTAAAATAAACAGTTTTCTGTTTTTTTTATGTTTTTGTCTAAATTGTTTTTTCTTTAAAAAAAATAGTTTTTCTATTTTTTAAGAAGCAAATCTTTATACTTCTTAAAAAAGAAAAAACACTTTTTTTTTTTTTTAAATTTAAACAAACTGGCCCAACATCTATGTATGAATACTTATTTAAAATGTAAATTTGGAGTTAGATGTTATCAATATCTTTATTAAAATCTTTTCTATTATCACCCCCAACATATGTCATTTGAGCAATGATTCCAGCATTAGTGTCAAAATTAAAAGTAAAATTTAAATGGAAAGAAAACTAAAAAAATTCAAGATAATTTGTTTTCAAAAAGCAGTATTTAATTTAATGTTCGATCAAGATAAAATAAGGGGCTTTCTTTAAGGAAACTTATAAGCTCCATGATAATGTTTATAAAATATAAAATGTCATAATTATATAGTATTTTTTACAATTACATATAAAACTAGTTGAATTTATCATATTTAATCATCAAACAAATAATATTTTATAACTTAAAAAATGAACAAATTTATATTTATGCAAAATTTTCAAATTATTATCATTTATTCATTATTGAAATACTTGTATTTAATATTTATCTCATACATTACCCGCAAAGCGTGTATTAAGCCAATTTCAAACTTTAAGCTAAATTGTTGATTACATTTTTTAGATAATATTTTTTTTTGAAGAAAGATAATATTTTTAAACTTTGAATTTATTTGATAAAAAAATAAGGTAAGGACAAAAAAGTATTAGTGCTATTTATCCTGCAAACATTTTATACTAAAAGCTTTTTTCTTCTATTTTTACATAATTTTGGGGTACAAACTGTCCTTTGATGTAAAAAAAGAAAAAGAAAAAAAGAAGAAGAAGAGAGAGATAGGATCTCTTGTAGTCTAAGGTTGAAATGATCCTAATTGAGGTTGGATGAAAAAAGGGAGATAATCATTGTCGTCATGTTAGGCAAGCAAAGAGGTGGAATTATTTGCAAAGATTTTGACGCTTGAGTTAAGAATTGGTATAATAACAACAATGCATGTATATGAAGAGAATGTACTTGAAAATATAGTGAGTGATGGTATACATATATGAGTACGAGAGAAGTTGAGTAAGGTGGTCCACGAAATTCGAATGTGAGCAATGTGTGTGGCCATTAGAGAAACCATGTTGCGAGTTGGAGGTTGATGAGTGGTTAATGTTACTTTAAGCACCAATTACACCCCAAGGCCAATACATATATCACAAAAAACACTTGAGTGGTTCAAGACTAGGGTGCGTGGGCAGAAGGTGGACATATTCATGATCCAAACTAGTAGATCAGGACTAAGGTGGTTAGTGAACAGGTCAACGATTGAAGTTTGGTTAGACTTAAGGTAAGTATGACTAAATGTAGGCCATATCGACGACCGTATAAAAAAATACAATTTTTTTTTAAAAAAAAAAAATAAGTTTAATAGTCATGCGCTGACAGTGTAAAATAATTTTACACTATCATCTAATCACAATTCACTGTTTGTATGAGGGAATATGTCAGGAGAAACATTTTCTCTAGAAGTAGGGTGGGTGAGGGACAAATTCATATTCCTATTCAATAGTTTGTTGACATACAATCTTCTTTGTTCAACCGGAGTTCAGATATGTTTTGGGTTTGAAGAGTATGATTAGAGTTTTTCACTTGGCATCAGGCTTAAGAGTAAATTTCTATAAGAGCAAGTTGGTAGGATTAGGGGTGGAAAGTGGTGATTTGATGCGGTTTGCTGGATTGCTTCACTGTAAAATGATACAAGTTCCTTTTGTCTACCTAGGGATACTGATTGGAGCCAATCCTAGTAGGATGGAAACGTGGCAACCTGTTTTGAATAAATTTCAGAAAAAAACTGACCCAGTGAGGGCATAAGAATCTGTCTATAGGAGGTCGTATTGTTGTCATAAATTTGGTTCTTTCGTCTATCCTGCTATTTTTTCTTTCTTTCTTTTTTCGAGATGCCAAAATCTGTGGCTAACAAGTTGAAGAGTATTCAAATGAGGTTCCTATGGGGGCAAAGAAGAATGAAAAGAAAATTGCGTGGGTCAGCTGGAGAAAATTTGTCACTCAAAGACTAATGAGGGCGTGGGGGTAAAGGACTTGGAAAACTTCAATAGAGCTCTTATAGGCAAGTGGAAATGGAGGATGTTGTGGGAAAAACAAAGGCTATGGATTAGAGTGTTAACATTGAAGTATGGGGATACTAATAGATGTGGGTGGGAGGGTTTACCCAATAAAGGTGTTGTGCATCAGAGGGGGAGGAAACATCGGGGAGAATTTCACCAATGGGCCATGAGCACACCACACAAGTGAACTTGACACCACCTTCAATCCAAAGCCTTAAGGCATTAGGTTTGTGGGTCTTCCTCACTTATATGTTATTCAACTTGCCCATTCCTACCCAATGTGGGACTTGACCTTCACACTTGTATTCCAACAATCTCCCCCTCAAGTGTGAGTCTCTTCCACATGGTAGCTCCCCCTCAAGCAGAAGCCATTTTCACCACGAGTATCCAATGATGGCACCTTTAGAGCCAACATGCTCTAGTACCTTGCACCGCTGCCTACACCGTTTCACGACCACGTGTAACATCCCCATAAATAATAATAATGATAATAATAAAATAAGATAATGTTTATTTGCTTTATAATATTCTTATAATTGCCTTTTCGGTGTTTAGTGCAGTGTGTGTATTAGAGTAACTTATAGAGTAAGGAAACATGAAACCAGTGTTGGCTATATATATATATATATATATATATATACCTAAACCCTTCCCTCCCACACTTCACATGCACATAAACTGAATTTAGAGAGAGAAAGAAGGAAGAAGGAGGAGAAAAGAGGAGAAGGAGAAAGGAAGGGAAGAAGAAGGAGGAAAAGTTAAGACAACCCACACCACCTCATCTATCATTCTTAGTTTAAAGGTCCTTGGTGAGTGTTTATGTACCTTTCTCTATCCTTCTACTTAAGGTTGGCCAGAGATTCAGGGAGGGTTAGGTTTCTCTCCATAAGAGAGGAGCTCCAACTCCCAATTCTTGGGTTTAGTGTGAGAGATACATAAATCATAGCTGTCTTGCTTGGTTGTTATGGGATTTATCATTAATTTGCATTATGGTGAGGATTTGGGTTGTTGGGTAGCATTTATGATAAAGGGGTCATGCCCAATCGTGACCCTATGACCTGCAGAGTTGCGAATTCTCGCTTAAGCGAGCTCTGCATAGCGCTTGAGCTAGGAGCCCCTGGAGTGGGAAGTACTCTCTGCAACTATCGCTTAAGCATGAATTTCTGGCGCTTAAGCGTGGTAGTCTGACGCTTAAGCATGAGGATCTGGCGCTTAAGCGTAAAGCTCCAGGGACCATGTTCAATTGCAGTACCCTGACGCTTAAGCTCAAGTGTATGGTGCTTAAGCGTGGCACTATGGCGCTTAAGCACCAGGATTTGGCGCTTAAGCGAGGTGCCAGGGTTAGAATGGCTTAAGTGTAGGATTCATGCTTAAGCGACTGACCCCTGGAACATTATGTTAAATTTCATCCTTTCTAAGTTATTTCTTTAATATGTTCATTATATTTACATGATTTATGAGGATAATGATATGGTTAATTAAAGAAAGAAAAGATTCCTTTGGGGATCATAGAAAGTATAATGTTTTGATAAGTTAAGCATGCAAATGAAAAGATTCACCCTCTTTAGAAGGTAGGCGGGACCCCTTCCGTCACTTCCTACTTTCCGAAGATGTGGCATAGCTCCTCGGGCCGGAGGAGAATAATACGAGGCCAAGGCATAACAGGAAAAGGACGCCTTTTGATATATTGAGCTCAATAGATGCCGTAGGACAGAAGAAAAATAAAGAAAGTTAATGTAAAGCATGCAAAGTAAATGTTAAGATTATGGTAACAGAGATGTAAAAGTAGCATGTTATATTACTTTATAGTAAGTTTATCAATGATGAAAGATTATAATGCATGTTTTTAACACTCACTGAGACCCTGTCTCATTAGTTAATGTTTATGTTCCAGATTAAACAGGTTTGAAGTATGGAGACAAGAGGCCTAGAAGATATTATGTTTATATAGCAATATCTTGATAGGCTAGTTTTTGTTAAAAGAACTCTACATGTATTCTTTTGGCATAGGATCCCATGTATATGGATTACCTTGCATGTATATGATGTAATTACTTAAGGATGATGTAGACCTTTGAATAGTTATACTCTTGAGTAATAATATCATATATGTTTATATTATCTAGATTAATGACTAATATGTAAGTTAGATGGTAGTACCCATTAGGGTGTTACACCATGGGACACGCTGCTTGGCCTCCTTGTATGGACCCATCGCCAGGAAGACTTTCGATACAAGGGATCCCCATGTCCATGCCCGGATCCATCGTCAATCCACCATACTTGTCCGAGCCGGTCACCAAGTTAAACCATCGGCTCTGATACCAATTTGTTATGCATTGGAGGGGGAGGAAACACTGTGGAGATCTTCACCAATGGACCACAAGCACATCACACAAGTGAACTTGACACCACCTTCAACCCAAAACCTTAAGGCGTTAGTTTTGCGGGTCGATCCACTTATATGTTGCTCAACTTGCCCATATCTACCCAATGTGAGACTTTACCTTCACACTTGTACTCCAAATATCTCCCTTTCAAGTGTGAGTCTCTTCCACATGGTAGCTCCCCCTCAAGCGGAAGCCACGAGTATCCAATGATGGCGCCTTTAAAGCCAACATGCTCTAGTACCTTGCACCGCCGTTTCACTGTTCCATGGTGCGAGACACGTTGCTTGGCCTCCATGTATGGACCCATCGCCAGGAAGACCTTCGATACAAGGGATCCTCATGTCCATGCCTGGACCGATCACCAATCAATCATACTCATCCGAGCCAGTCACTTGGTTGAACCATCGGCTTTGATACTAATTATTGTGTGTCGGAGGGGGAGGAAAACACTGGAGAGATTTTCACCAATGGGCCCATGAGCACACCACATAAGTGAACCTGACACCACCTTCAACCCAAAACCTTAAGGCGTTAGGTTTGTGGGTCTTCCTCACTTATATGTTGCTCAACTAGCCCATTCCCATCCAATGTGGGACTTCACATTCACACTTGTACTCCAACAATCTCCCCCTCAAGTGTGAGTCTCTTCCACATGGTAGGAATGGTGGAACGACTATCAGGTTCACTTGTGTGGTGTGCTTATGGCCCATTGGTGAAATTCTCCCAGGTGTTTCCTCCCCCTCCGATGCACAACAATTGGTATCAGAGCCGATGGTTCGACCAGGTGACCGGCTCGGATGAGTATGGTTGATTGGCGATGGGTCCAGGCATGGACATGGGGATCCCTTGTATCAAATTGTTGGAGTACAAGTGTGAAGGTAAAGTCTCAAATTGGGTAGAGATGGGCAAGTTGAGCAACATATAAGTGGATGGACCCATAAACTTAATGCCTTAAGATTTTGGGTTGAAAGTGGTGTCAAGTTCACTTATGTGGTGTGCTTGTAGCCCATTGGTGAAAATCTCCCCGGTGTTTCCTCCCCCTCCGTTGCACAACAAAAGGTTCAAAGTGGGGGAAGGACCTCATAGCAGCAACAAAAACCAAGGGTCAAAATGATTGGTTTGAAGAAAGGATAAAATGGGAGCTCGGTGATGGGAAGGATATTCACTTTTGGGAAGACATTTGGGGTGAGAAATTTGAAGTTATGCAATCAATAGGGAAGTTGTTTTCCAATTCAGAACAAAAGAATTGTACTGTCAAACAAATGGGGTGTTGGGAAGGAGATACATGGAAGTGGCACCTCTGATGGAGAAGAAAATGGTTCGCCCTGGAAGTTAGCATGGTGGAGGAATTTATGAACATGATCTCCAGCTATCCACCAAAAAAAGGTGGGAAAGACACTAGGGTTTGGATTGGTAATAATGGAACAAAGTACTTAGTCAAAGATGCGTATCTGATCTTGCAAGAAAATGATCTTGGTGGCACAAATGGAGAGTTCTATAAATGTCTATGGTCAATCCCAGTACCATATAAGATTTCTGTTTTTGCTTGGAGAATTGCTTTGGGAAGGGTACAAACAAAAATTGAGCTTAGGAAAAGAGGTATCATTCATACTAATGGAGATCTCAGGTGCCTTTTCTGTAACAACATGATGAATCTACTGTTCACCTATTTTTCTCCTGTAATTTTTCTTATGGTGTCTAGATGAGATGTTACTCTCTTGGTTGTGTTGTGCATGGCTCATATTCTATGAGTGAGCAGATTGGGTTTGAGCCACTTGTTGTTGGGTTACGAAATAAGTGGGTTGGGGGTGCGGGGGTTTAGCCCCGTTGTACGGTCAGGGGTAATATTGTAAGTCTATATCTTGATTTATTCTATATAAACCAATGCAACCCTATTGGCCAAATAACAATAATAGAAACAACCGCTCTGCTCCCAAGGGCGTAGGCACACTTGCCGAATCTCGTTAAATCTTGTGTCTGTGTGCGTGCGTGTGATTACTCCGATCTTTAGAATTCTGATTGCTATTGCTAACAATTGGTATCAGATGGCACTTAACCCTGGTGCGAAATTCGAAGTGGGGAAGTTTGATGGAATTGGGAATTTTGCAGTGTGGCAGAGGAGGCTTAAGGATATGTTGGCACAACAAGGTTTTCAAAAGGTGCTACGCGCAATGAAACCTATAGACATGGAGGATGCAGATTGGGAGGAGTTGAAGGAGAGGGCTATGGCAACCATACGGTTGTGTTTGGCAGATGAGGTCATGTACCACGTTATGGACTTGACGTCTCCGGGGGAAGTATGGACGAAATTGGAGAGTCAGTATACGTCCAAGTCCCTGATGAACAAGTTGTACATGAAGTAGAAATTGTACGGGCTAAAGATGCAGGAGGGTTCTGATTTGCAACAGCATATCAATGTTTTCAATCAGATTATCAACAATTTACTGAGGCTTGATGTCAAGATTGAGGACGAGGATAAGACAATAATTCTGTTGTGTTCTTTGCCCAATTCCTACAAGCATTTAGTGACCACCCTAACGTACGGGAAAGACACCATTAGTCTGGAGGAGATCACGGCTACACTTATGTCCCACTGTTAACCAAAACCGAATGCAGGGGAGTGCTCTCAAGGTGAGGGTCTATATTCAAAGGGGAATAAAGAACGTGGGAGGAAGCAAGGCAAAGGGGGTTTTGGGAAGATGAATAAGTCCAAAACCAGACATGGTAAATCAGTTTTGTGCTACAATTGCAAATAGCAAAGGCATTTCAGAAATAATTGTCCAAAGTTGAAGCAGTTTGGTGAAGGGGCATCCCGCTCTGCAAATGTGGCAGAGACTGACGACTCAGACTACTATAGTGAGGGAGAAGTTCTCTCGATTTCATGCAGTTAGCTTACAAATGGATTCTTGATTCTGGATGTTCTTACCATATGACTCCCAATAGGGAGTGGTTCACCACATACAGGTCAGGCAATTTTGGCAGTGTCTATTTGGGTGACGACAAAGCTTGTGTCGTTGTTGGAATGAGACAAGTGCAAATTGCTATGGATGATGGTGGAGTGAGAATGTTATGTGATGTCCAACATATCCCTGAGTTGAGGAAGAATCTGATCTCACTTGGTACTTTGTAGGCCAATGGTTTCAGTTACAGGATTGATGGAGATTGTGATACCCTTAGAGTGTGTAAGGGTGCGTTGACTGTGATGAAAGCACAACGGACTGTAGGCAATATTTATAGACTGTTGGGGAGCACAGTTGTAGGCTGCGTTGCATCTGTTGAGTTTGATGATGATGCTACCAGGTTATGGCACATGCGTTTGGGCCATCTCAGTGAGCGTGGGATGGTGGAGCTTCATAAGAGAGGACTTTTGAAGGGAGTTCGGAGCTGCAAGTTAGACTTGTGTGAGTACTGTGTGCTTGGGAAATAGTCCAGAGTACGGTTTAAGCTGCGAAGCATACCACCAAAGGGATCCTAGACTATGTGCATACTGATGTGTGGGGTCCTACTAGATATCCGTCCTTGGGTGCTTCCCATTATTTTGTCACCTTCATTGACGATTTTTCTCGAAAGGTTTGGGTGTACTTTATGAAACAAAAATTAGAAGTCTTTGAGAAGTTCAAGCTGTGGAAGGCTGAGGTGGAAAACTAGACAGGCAGAAAAGTCAGGTACTTGAGGTCTAATAATGGCAGGGAGTACACAGACTCACGGTTTCAGAAATCCTGTGAGGAACATGGCATTCAGAGACACTTCTCAGTGCGAAAAACACCACGACAAAATTGTGTTGCAGAGAGGATGAATAGGTCCCTTACTGAAAGGGCCCGATGTCTGAGGTTGAATGCTAGCCTTTCCAAAGGCTTTTGGGCAGAGGCGGTGAACATGGCGTGTTATCTGCTCAACCAATCACCACGAGCTTCATTGGATGGGAAAGTTGCAGAGGAAGTCTGGGCAGGTAACTCGGTTGATTTTAATAATTTAAGAATATATGGGTGTCTTGCTTTTGTGCATATATCCAGTGATAAAAGATCTAAACTTGATCCAAAGTCGAAAAAGTGTGTTTTCGTAGGTTATTCCAAAGGCGTGAAAATGTTCAAGTTTTGGGATCCAGCTTCCAAGAAGATGGTGATTAGCAGGGATGCAGTGTTTGATGAGCAGTCCATGATGCCATAGATAGTTGAGACACATGAGCTAGTGCCAGATGGAGCTTCCCCTAGCTCCGTGGAGGTTCAGGTGGACTTTAAGCATCTGTCGGTGATTCCTAAGAGGGTAGAACCATGTAGTCCAAGACATGAGGCCACACCTGCACTTGAGCCTATACCAGTTAGTCTAGCAGGACCGCATGAGTACACTCTTATTAGAGATAGAGAACGTCGCACTATTAAACTGGTTGTCCGATATGGGTTTGAAGAGTTAGCTTCTTTTGCACTTCTCACTAGTTTAGGAGACCCGTCTACCTTTCAAGAGGCTATGAACAACCAGGAGAAAGACAGATGGATGGGTGCTATGGTGGAGGAGATGGAGTCTTTGCGAAAGAATCAGACATGGGAGCTAGTTGAGCTTCTTCCAAGCAAGAGAGCCATAGGGTGCAAATGGGTGTACAAGAGGAAACCTCCAGTATCAGAAAAAGAAGGGGAAAAAAGTTCAAGGCTCGCCTAGTAGCAAAAGGATATTCACAACAGAAGGGGATTGACTATGATGAGGTTTTCTCCCTAGTAATGAGGCATACTTCTATCAGGGCAGTGTTAGCCTTGGTAGCCAGTCGAGATATGCACTTGGAGTAGATGGATGTGAAGACAGCTTTTCTTCACGGTGATCTAGAGGAGCAATTTACATGGAGCAACCAGAGAGGTTCAGTAAAAATGGACCGGCCCGAGTAGTTTGTAAGTTGAAGAGGTCTCTGTATGGATTGAAGCAGTCTCCAAGGAAGTGGTACAAGCATTTTGATTCTTACATGCTTCGGATTGGCTATAGGCGATGTGAGTATAACTGCTGTGTTTATGTGAGGAGCCTTGATGATGGCTCTTTTATTTTTCTGCTACTTTATGTGGATGATATGTTGATTGCTGGTAACCATTTGCGTGATGTGAATGAGTTGAAATCCATGTTGGGAAAGGAGTTTGAGATGAAGGACTTGGGTCCTGCCAAGAAGATTCTTGGGATGGAGATTCACAAGGACAGGAGGTCCAGAAGACTATGGCTCTCACAGTAGGGCTATGTTGAGAAGGTGCTGGACAAGTTTAGCATGAGTAATGCTAAGTCAGTGAGTACTCCACTTGCAAACCACTTCAAGCTTTCTGTGGATCAGTGCCCGAAGATAGATGAAGAGGTGGAATACATGTCAAAGGTTCCCTATGCCAATGCAGTTGGTTGCTTGATGTATGTTATGGTTTGCACTAGACCAGATTTGGCATATGTTGTAAGCCAAGTCTGTAAGTTTATGTCAAAGCCAGGGAAGCGACATTGGGAAGTAGTGAAGTGGATCTTCAGGTACCTAAAGGGTACAACAGGACATGGTATCATGTTTGGCAGTCAACATGGTGATCCTTCAGTTTTGGGTTATGTGGATTCTGACTATGCTGGTGATTTGGATGATATGAGGTCAACAATAGGGCATGTTTTTACTCTTGCAAGGGCCTATTTGTTGGAAGTCCATTGTTCAGTCTACTGTGGCAATGTCAACAACTGAAGCAGAGTACATGGCAGCAGCAGAGGTTAGTAAAGAAGCTGTGTGGCTCACAGGGCTAGCAAAGGAGCTGGGCATTGAGCAAGGTGGAGTTCAGTTGCATTGTGATAGTCAGAGTGCTATCAATTTGGCAAAGAATCAGGTGTATCATGCTAGAACCAAGCATATTGATGTGAGGTTCCACAAGATTAGGGAGTTTATGGCATTTGGTCAAATTTTGCTCAGGAAGGTTCACACTTCAGAGAATGCAGCTGATATGTTAACCAAGGTGGTCACAACTGACAAGTTCAAGCATTGCTTGGACTTGTTGAATGTTACTCGGTGTTAGATGTGACTGGAACCCCCAACCCAAGAGACATATAGGATATGAAGTGGACTTGCTATTATCTTCCACGGGGCCGAATATTCGCCAAGGTGGAGATTGTTGTGCATGGCTTATATTCTATGAGTGAGCGTATTGGGTTTGGGCCACTTGTTGTTGGGTTACGAAATAAGTAGGTTGGGGGTGCGGGGGTTTAGCCCCATTGTACGGTACAGGGGTAATTTGTAAGTCTGTATCGTGGTTTATTCTATATAAACCAATGTAGCCCTATTGTGAATTTTGATTGCTATTGCTAACAGGCTGGGATGGGATATCAGTTGGCATTATCAGAAGACTCCTTCCAACATTTTGGCAACATTCTGGATTTACAATAGGCATTAAGAGGGGGAAAGCTGCGCACATCATCGTTTGGCTTGCCACGGTTTGGTCTCTATGGACACACAAAAATGACATTATCTTTAACAATTGTGAAATGTTGGCTGACTCTATTACAGACTTTATCAAGCTAAGATGCCGGTATTGACTGAAGGGGAGGATATAACAATGATATAGCTTTCTGTACGTGTCTGATGCTGCTCATTTTTTGGAAGTCATATGATATATGCAACGTAAGTTCTTGATGGCATAACTTTTGGTCAAGGTCTGTAATTATACCTTTTCATAGCCTAGGTAGTATTAGTTGTGGTTTATAGTTGATGTTGATCCTTATCGCTACTGTCATGTACACATCTGGGGGGTTAAGTTATGGTGGATCGAATTCAGTTTTATTCAATCGGAAGGGCTTTTTCTGTTCTACTTAATTGGCTACATATAGTTTTTTGCTTGTACTCTTATTATGGGTATTCCTAATACTACGATGCCAGGTTGAGCCACCGTCTGCTCTAGTCACTAGTTTCTCTGTGTTGTTCTGCATTCAACTCGTCCCTAGAGTCACGACCTATTCCAGTTTATTCCTCACTCCAACCCAATTTTTTCTTTCTCTTATCTCAACCAATGAATTGGACAGCCCCAGTTTTAGGATGGGTTTAGAAGAACTTATTTTCAGTTTATTTCCCAAATATGATATAAACATTTGTATAAGTGTTTAGAAGAATTTATCAGTAAACCTGGTCAATACTTCCCACCAATGTCTTGGTGATCCAAAAAAAGTGTTTAAAAGAATTTATAAAATAGCTTATGACATGTCCATATGTTGTTTGAAGTTGTTCAAGATATCTTATAATTGGATTAGAGCTTAACTCAACATACCCTAAAGCATCCATCACGCTGATGACCAAATAACTCGAACGTGAAGTTTGTGAAACTAAGCATCTGTGGGTGATTTGATAACGGTTGCTAAAGGGGCTGCCGTAGTGGACCAAATATCTTGTTGAATAGAGGCATATCGCACTAGCAGTGCTGTGTGTTTATTCCCAAAATGCCTTCTAAACAAAGACATTAGGGTTTTTAGGGGGGGGGGGGGGGCTTTTTGGATTTCAAATTCCAAAAATGAAATCTACAGCTATAATAGTAGTGAAAATGATAAAGAAGACTTGTATTTCGAAGTTGATGATTGATGATTCCTATTTAAGGATCATTGTTATTATACTTGTATTTTTGTTTAAGATATCTATTAATTTTTTTTATTGTTAGTTATGAATGTCATTAATTTTGAGTAATTTTTATCATTTTTGAGAATTTATATGTATATAGCATTATGTAAACTACATAAAAAAATTCAAAATAGAACCACTATAGCGTTTTTGGGTTGGCAGCTACACACCACTATCTAGGATTTAATGTAATGGACCTAACTCAACCCGAATATGAGGATTGCTCCTCACTTATATATACAATTTTAACCATATTGTTAGTAAATGTGAGATCTCCAACACAATAACTTATGAAAATAATTTACAAATTATGGGAAACAATTTGATCTTATTTCCTCTCCAATTATAAAAATAACTTATACATAAGAATTAGCATTTGTGTGAATGTTTAAAACAACATATAAAAATAGGTTATGACATGTCTATAAACTATTTTCACCTCTTCAAGATAAGTTACGAAAATAACTAGCATCAAAACAGTTTAATCTCATTTCCTTTTCAATTATAGAAATAACTTATGTATAAGTGCTTCCATGATAAGCACTTAATTAAGTTGTCTATTCAAATACACCAACCAAAATGCCAAATTTGCAAAGTGTTTCTTGTTACCACAAATAATTACAAAATTGTCATGTTATTTTACTTCCTTTCCGGTTTACAAAGTTTTTTTTTTTTTTTTTGAAAAGCAAAGACGAAGAATTTATTTTTGAGGGCAAGAAATGTGACCCATCAAAAAAGATTACAAAGATTCATAGAGTCAGATCCCACATAGAATTATAACCATTCTATGAAAATAAACCATATTTCAGAGAACAACAAACATTGACAGACCAAAAAATGAATGAAAGAAAGATCAAGCTACTTCCCTAAGACATTCCATCGGGTTATTGCACCAATTGGCAAAGATCAGACCACTGCTTATGGACCCCTTATAAAGAAACCAAATCCAAGACAAATACTGTATGTGTGATACCAAAGATAAAATATTCGATTCAGCTCCTTGGAAGACAACTTTATTCCTTTGCAACCACAAGCACCAGCAAGTGGTGTACCAAAACATAAACCGAAACCTACTCAATCTCTTCCCCTTGAATAATCCACCATGCTGCAAATAGTGTTGTCTCACTTGAAAATGTTGGACAACACTGAATCCTAATTAACCACCTATACACATAGCACCGTACCCTGAAAGAGAAGTTACACTGAAAAAACAGATGACTCACATCTTCAGAGGTATGCGAACATAACACACAACCAATATTAGGTAAAACCACTCCTCGATGAAGCAGGGCCTATCGAGTTGGAACCCGTTCATGTAATAGCTTCCATGAAAAAGCTAAAACTTTAGAAGGAATATTGCAATTCCAAAAATCATCAAACATGGAGTCCCACTGATCATGGTGTTGAGCAGTTGCAGATAGCAACAAATTGTAGGCTGAAGCAACTGAGAATCGCTTTGATGCATCTGCAGTCCAGGTCCAAGAATCCTCCACATCAGCCACCAAAGTAACATTCAATAATGTATTTCTCAGTTGTTCCACTAATTCTTCTTCCCAGCTAAACAATCTCCTCCTCCAAACCCAATTCCATATGGAAAATAGAACCTTCTTTGGCCTCTGAAACTTGATAAAGTCTTGGAAACATATCCTTTAAACAAACATTGCCTAGCCATTTATCAGACCAAAACAAGATATCCTTTCCGTTCCCAACCGTTCTACTAACCGCATTATGAAACCAGCCTCCTCCTGGATCAATAGCCAAAATATCCCTCCACCATATGGACATAAATCTAGATGTTTGAGAATTTTCATCACTAGAATCCAGACACGTCCATACCTGAAGCACAGTAGATGATACCAAATAGAACTTTTTTTCTGTCTGAAAATGCCACTTCCATTTTGACAACAGACTGACATTAAAAAGATCCAAGTTCTTAACAGCAAGCCCTCCTCTTGATTTCGGGAGGCATACTGTGTGCCAGCTAATCCAATTGATTTTATCCACCTCCGAAGAACCTCACCGCAAGAACTTGCGTTGTAATTTGGTCAATTCCACTATGACCTTCCTAGGAGCCCTGTAAAATGAAAAACAATATAGTGGCAAGCTGCTCAAAACCGAATTGACTAATGTGATCCTGCCCCCAAAAGATAATGAACGACCCTTCCAATTAATAGTTATTATGGAGCGTTCCCAACACTTGCAGCGGAACAATAGGATCTATTTTGCATTTAAAATATACTACAATACTAAAAAGGAGATACATTTAGAATTGTGTACCCGGATGTGCGTTGAAGTAACAAAATCTTTCTTCAATTGTGTGAAGACTCTACGCATATCCACCGAGACCAATCTCTGCTATCATCTCTTTGATGAATGGAACTAGTAAACCCTAAACTAGTAAACCCTCTTTCTACTTTTCAGGTTTAGACATACTAGACTTTTCTAGTTTGTGTCTGGTGCACTTTGCTCTTAGGCAGATGCTTATATTTATAATGTTAAAGAGATATGGATTTGGATTTTTTCAAAAGGAGATATTTGATTTAAAATAATCCTATATCTCTTTATTTCAACAACCTTATTGATTTAAGGAAAAAATAAATTTCAAATAATCACATGATTACGATAACTAATCACATGATTTAATCCTGATATGTAGTAATAGAATCTTATTCTTATCTTGTGGACAACTTCCACATTTAAGAAGAGGATACTCTTTATATTTATATTAATTATATTCTTGGTGCTAGCAAAGAATATAATAATATTCCACTAAATCATTTATTTGATTAAATTAAATTCTCTAATTTAATTATCAAATCAATTATTTTCTTATGCAAAGATTGAAACACTCGTTTGTGTGTGACCCCGTAGGTTCAATACTAAACCGGTAGTAAATTAATCATAATTAATTTACTAATCAATGTAGGTGTCTAGCGACACTCCTTAATGTCCGGATAGCATGAAGTAACATTATTTACATTCAAGAACCACTAGAAGAATAATGTAATATTTCCTTCCATCATTTACAGCTCCATGTTAACTCTAGATTAACTCTAGAGTATGGTATTACTGTCAAACTCTAATAAGTTAACACATTATATTTAATTAGTGAATGACTTAAGAAACTCATTTCTTCTTTCATTCAATTTCCCTGACCAAGGTCTTAATTATATCGTAGAGCTCAAACTCATTACCAAGAGTTGATGGATTCCTTCTTGATTAATCATTAATTCTACAAGTATTTAATCATATCCAATGTCCATTCAACTAGTGTCCTAAGGCATTAGGTGTCCGGTATCAAAATATAATAAATAACTTGTTAATTATGATAATCTCAAGTCAAAGGAAACTATTATATTTCTTCTTGAAAATCTCCTATTGACAGCTTGAGGTAATGTTAACCATTAGGAAATCTCAATTGAGTCAGTTCAATGATGACATCCACATGTGCATCATCTATATATGTAATTTAATAAATGAGATCTATTAATCTTTATCCAATAAAGACCATCACATATATATTGATCTATCCGGATTATTGATATCCTATTTACAATAATCCTATGATTAAGAACAATTTAGATTAAAATTACAAAGGACTTGTTTCTCATTATCATAATCTCTATTATGATAACAAGTCCATAATTTTAATCAAGGACCTTATCAAATAAACTATTTTATCTCTAATAATACTTCATTATTAAAATTTGAATTGGTTACGTGATGGATTGAGTCTTGGACATACACGCTTATCCCCAACACCAATTATTCAACTTTTTTCCTGAATACACTTATTACAGGTTCCCATGAGGCAACTCTCCTGGGATTCACACCAATAGGGATTCCAAGGAATTTAAAAGGCACTGCAACAACTGAACAATGAAGAAAGGCTGACGCCGCTTCCAAAAATGACTGAGACACACTAACTCCAATAATTTTACAGTTAATAAAATTAACTTTCAATCCAGAGATTAATTCAAAACTTCTGAGAATGGCTTTGATGGCCCATAAATTTTCCCAACTAGGCTCTCTAAACAAAATAGAATCATCAACATACTACAAAACTGAAAAACACAAATCCTCTCCAACCTTAAAACCCTTATAACATCCAATATCTACTGCCTTTTGAACCAGACCAGCTAAAGCCTCAGCCACGATTGAAAATAAAAAAGGGGGCCAAGGGATCACCCTGCTTTAGCCCTTTATGTGCTTCAAACTCTGCTGTTGGACTACCATTGACCAAAATAGACATATAGCTAGAGCACACAATGGCTTTAATCCAACTTCTCCAAACTTCATCAAAACCAAGCCTTCGCATCATATAATCTAAAAAATCATAATTAACAGTGTCATATGCTTTTTCAAAATCAATTTTAAACAAAAAAAAACACCCCTTATTAAACCTTTTAGCAAAATCCACCAACTCGTTGGTAACTACAACACCATCCAGAATGTGTCTTCCTGGCAAAAAGGCTGTTTGACAACCAGAGATCACCAAACCAAGCACCTTCTTCAAATGCAAAACTAGTAGTTTTGAAATCATCTTATGTACACTCCCAATAAGAGATATAGGGCGATACTCTGATAAAGACCAAGGATTTACCTTTTTTGGAATAAGGGCTAAGAACGAAGAAGTTATACCCCGTGGTAATTTTCTTGAATGAAAAAACTCTTGGACCATGCCAATCATATCTAACTTCAGGAACTCCCAACTAGCCTTGAAAAATCTGAAATTAAAACCATCTGGGTCGGCGCTTTTGTCCCCATCACAGCTCCAGATGGCTTCCTTAATCTCAATTTCAAAAAAAGGGGCAGTCAAAGATAAACAATCCTCTTGAGATAACTGTCTGAAATCAAGCCCAGGAAGCAGCAGTCGAACATTACGAGATTCAAAAAAGACACCCTTAAAATGGTTCACAGCCTCTGCTTTAATATCATTCACCTCTTCCAACCACCATCACCTGACTTCAACGTAATGAGCTGATTCTTTTTGTACCTATCCTTCAAGCAGGCATGAAAGAAACGACTATTATCATCCCCCTAATCCATCTCGCCCTAGACTTCTGGACGAGAATGCTCTCTTTCACACGTAACTTCTACCAGAACTCTTCAAGTAATTATCTCCTAGCTTCAAAATTCACCTCAGAATCTTCACATAACTTCAAGTCCAAATTGTCCATCTCCTCCACTAGTCTATTAATTCCAAGAGTTCTTACATCATGAACCTCTTTGTGCCAATTACGTAGCTTGGTCCTCAGGAGCTTTAGTTTTTCCTTAAACGCATATACTCCCTCCGTTCCAGTTTATATGGCGTTTAAGATTTTGGCACAGGTATTAAGGAATGCAATTAATTTATTGAATTTCCTAGAAAACATTAGGTATAGGTAACTTCCTAATATACCCTTTATCTCTCTAATTAATTACTCATACTACACTATTCTCATTAAGTTGATTAAGGGTAGTCTTGAAAAAAGATATTTAATGCATCATTGATTTTGTAAAACGACATCTATTTTGGAACAAATTTTTTTCTCTAAAACGTCATATAATCTGAAACGGAGGGAGTAGCTTCCAACCCTCTAGCTGGAACTCTTCCCACCATGAAACCACCATCTTAATGAACCCCGGATGTTCCAACCAATAATTAAAAAACCTGAAAGGTTTCAGCCCCCAGTTTAACACTGTATGTATGTATGATGTGAGAGTAAGCAACATACTATAAATAATGTGACATTTTTGTATTTATGTGTTAAAAACAAGAAATAACTGTAAAAATGATTTTCTGAAACCAAACAGTCTTATTATTTCCATTTATGGAAAAGGATTATGGGGTCCACTAATTACTTTAAAATTACTATGTGTTGTTTCTAACAATCTTATCTTGTTATTTTAATGAAGTAAAACAATATTTTCGAGAGTGTATAAATACAATTAATACATAGTTTATGAGACAAGTGCGATTTCAGTATCTTGTCCTTAACTTATGTTAGTATTTTGTGAATTCAACAACACTGGTTTTTGCTCAGAGAAGCAAGAAAAGAAATATTGAATTATTGATGATATATTATGGGGGGATTGGATTTACATATTTTAAGTGTGATCTAATGATATATGGCAATGAATTGCTGCTTTGTCTATAATATTTTCCTTCTCTTTGAGCGAACTCATGTATTGTTGCAATTTCTGGTTCATGTTACTCATCTTCCCATGCTGATTGACTGGTTTATATGATTGTGCTTATAGTTATTTGGGAGCGTTCCTAACACTCGCAGCGGAATAATAGGATCTATTTTGCATTCAAAATATACTACAATACTAAAAAGGAGATACATTTAGAATTGTGTACCCGGATGTGCGTTCTTGAAGTAACAAAATCTATCTTTCTTCAATTGTGTGAAGACTCTACGCGTATCCACACCGAGGCCAATCTCTGCTATCATCTCTTTGATAAGTGGAACTAGTAAACCCTCTTTCTACTTTTCAGGTTTAGACGTACTAGACTTTTCTAGTTTATGTCTGGTTCCCTTTGCTCTTAGGCAAAGGCTTCTACTTATAGTGTTAAATAGATAAGGATTTGGGTTTTTTTCAAAAGGAGATATTTGGTTTAAAATAATCCCATATCTTTATTTCAATAACCTTTATGATTTAAGGAAAAGATAATTTTCAAATAATCACATGATTAATTACGATAACTAATCACATGATTTAATCCTGATATGTAGCAATAGAATCTGATTCTTATCTTGTGGACGACTTCCACATTTAAGAAGAGGATACTCTTTATATTTATATTAATTATATTCTTGGTGCTAGCAAAGAATATAATAATATTCCACTAAATCATTTATTTGATTAAATTCAATTCTCTAATTTAATTATCAAATAAATTATTTTCTTATGCAAAGATTGGAACACTCGTTTGTGTGTGACCCCGTAGGTTCAATACTAAATCGGTAGTAAATTAATCATAATTAATTTACTAATCAAGGTAGGCGTCTAGCAACACTCCTTAACGTCTGGATAGCATGAAGTAACATCATTTACATTCAAGAACCACTAGAAGAATAATGTAATATTTCCTTCCATCATTTACAGCTCCATGTTAACTCTAGAGTATGGTATTACTGTCAAACTCTAATAAGTTAAAACATTATATTTAATTAGTGAATGACTTAAGAAACTCATTTCTTCTTTCATTCAATTGCCTTGGCCAAGGTCTCAATTATATTAGTAATATCGTAGAGCTCAAACTCATTACCAAGAGTTGATGGATTCCTTCTTGATTAATCATTAATTCTACAAGTATTTAATCATATCCAATGTCCATTCAACTAGTGCCCTAAGGCATTAGGTCTCCGGTATCAAAATATAATAAATAACTTGTTAATTACTATGATAAGCTCAGGTCAATGGAAACTATTATATTTCTTCTTGAGAATTTCCTATTGACAGCTTGAGGTAATGTTAACCATTCGGAAAATCTCAATTGAGTCAGTTCAATGATGACATCCACATGTGCATCATCTATATATGTAATTTAATAAATGAGATCTATTAATCTTTATCCAATAAAGACCATCACGTATATATTGATCTATCCAGATTATTGATATCCTGTTTACAATAATCCTATGATCAAGAACAATTTAGATTAAAATTATAAATGACTTTGTTTCTCATTATCATAATCTCTATTATGATAACAAGTCCATAATTTTAATCAAGGACCTTATCAAATAAACTATTTTATCTCTAATAATACTTTATTATTAGAACTGGAATTGGTTACATGATGGATTGAGTCTTGGGCACACACGCTTATCCCCAACATGTGCTTGCCCTCACAACATAAAATTTTATAACTAGTTGCCAGGTAATTTATTCTCAGGATATTGTTTAATAGTTGCAGGTTTCATTTGGTTTGGTTGGTCTAGGTGTTGTTGGACTCTCACTCTTGTGAGTTTTATTTTCTTTTTTCACCTTCTTCATTGATTTCATGTAATACATTAAGTGCTTCTGTTTCTTACATCAATCTTTTTGTTTCATACAGCTTATGGTTTTGGGACATACTTTAATCTACTCCCTGGATCTGAATGGTCAGCTATAATGTTAGCATATGGCTTCCCTCTTGCAATTATTGGAATAACACTCAAGGTGAAGAAAGTTTTGCTAATTTGAATAAATTTATAAGATGGCCGTTTGTCATAACAAATTTGTGCAAAAGAGTCATGTTAGGATTTCCCCTTCCTATTGTTCTTGTCGTTTCTTCATAGTTTTATATGCGCATTGTTTTAATGGATGCCCGTGAGGGTCATACAGTATTTGTATTCTTCATATTTTGTCATTGGGCCATCTTTTTTGCAGTATGCAGAATTCATGCCAGTCCCATGCCTCACATTCAGGTGCTCGAAGCTTGAGGGAAAAATGTGCAACTCCAATTTTTTAAACAGGTAATCTCATCATAGATTTTAGGATGAATTGGTTCTTAACAGGGGAAAAAGGAATTCTTCTTAATACTTTCTAATATCTATGTCATGAACCAACTATCCCAAAATCTTAAGCTATTAGGTGAATACATATTTTTCCATACTACATGTCTAACAATCTTCATCCATACCAACAACATTAGCTAAATACTGAGGTTGCCAAAATATGCCCTAGTTGCAAGTGGGATTTAAGCTTTCTTCTTCTGCAACCTGTGATATTTTCTTTAGTTCTGAGACATCATTTTATCTGCTTTTTGTTTCAGGGAGGAGAAATACCAAGGAGAAGTGCTCCTGTTCCACAATTTGATCCATGAAAAAGTATGCTTGTCAATTTTGCATAATTCACCAAACAGTACTATTATTTATGTCTCATTATGGACTTCTGTTTTCATATTACTTACTATGAACTGTATTAGACTGAATATCTGTATATGTAGGTTGCTGAGTAAGATTGACAGTTGAGCTGAGTCCGCACACTGTCAGAGTTAGTTAGCCAGCTGTCATTCTGTCATGACAGCTGGACTTTTAAGTTAGGCTTAGATCTCTAGCTTGTAGAGCAAGCTATTCCTCTGTACAATCAATTCATTTTTTACAGTTTAACAAAAATCACTCATTACATTTTCTTATTTTCTCTCAATTCTTTACTTACTAGATCATTTGGAAATACAGAAAAAGAAAATAGTGGCATGTATCTCATTTTACTTTAAATGAAAAATTAGTAGAATGTGTAAATTTATGGTACTAGTTCATGTCTCTTCCCTCATACACGCACTGTCATCTATCCCTCTTTGGCTCTTTCTATATTATGAACTTTAACTACACTATGATTCCTATTTTTTGTTTTCTCATTTTATTACTATTTATATAATTTAAAGCTACATGTATGTTCTTTTGTCTACTTTAACTCAATTTGTTCTATCTTTTGTTGATATATTAAAGAATCTTATCACATCTTAAGCGTATAAACTCTATCCTTATCCCTACCCACCTGACCACCTCAACAATCTGAGTACCCTTTCACAAGATTCATTTTGATTAAACTCAAGCACGCAAGTTGTCTTTGAGCACCCTGAGATTCATCTTAATACCTTTTGTATTGTCCTAGTCTTTTTTGGGTTGTCTCAAAGTATTTGTGTTGGTTCATAGTATGAAAGCTAAGGTTAATTCTTTGATTAATTCACTCTAAGTGCATTTAGATTGGCCTTGAATTTCCATTTTATCCATTTGGCATATAGTAACTTAAAATAACATCTTGGCTAAAATATACTTTTGGTCATTTATCTTTTAAAAGATTCATTTTGGTCCTTTATCTCTCAAATTTGAGTCATTATTGTCCTTCTGAAATAGTGATCATTTTGAACATTTTTTTACTTATTCAGGATGTGAAACCTATCCCATTAGATTCCCTTACATGAAAACTATAGATCCCACCTAATGTTCAAACTAAAAAGGGCTATAAATATGGTGAAAATCATGTGAAAAATATGTCACACAAGCAACCATGAAACTGAAAATCTAATATCATATTCTTTTTCAGTTGCTCGTGGGACTTATTTTTCACACGATTTTCACCATATTTATGGCCCTTTTTAGTTTGAACATTAGGTGGAATTTATAGTTTTCATGTAGGTGAATCTAATGAGACAAGTTTCTTGACTTATATCAGTCCAAAAAGGTTCAAATTTGTGCCTAAAAATTGAAAATGATCATTGTTTCATAAGGACAACATTGATCCAAATTTGAGACATAAAGGACCAAAATGAATCTTTTAAAAGATAAAGAACCAAAACGAATTTTAGTAAGGAACAAAAGATTATATTTTAGCCTAATATATTAGCTGAGAATCTCATTAATAACTTCCCTTTTACTCCATTAATTTTAAGATCAATTCTACATTTATATATCCTCCAAATAAAGCATTTATTTAAGCTCAAATTCAAATTTAATACATTTATGGCCACAATTAATAAATTTCATTTATAGTTTTTATTCATAATGGAAGAGAGAGAGAAAGCGTGAACGAAACCCTACCAAAATTGCAAAATTCAAATTTGACCATAGAAATCCAAATGTCTTTCCCACTCTTCTGTGTTCCTGCCAACTCACAATTGAAGGAGGGAAAAAAAATTCCCAAAACAAGCATTAAAATTTCGCCTCATCACCATTGTTAATGTTTTCTTTTTGAATGTCTTATTGTAAAAAAAAATTCTAAGTTAGTTTGAAACCAACCAACATTTATATATCCTCCAAATAAAGAATTTATTTAAAGTTCAGATTCATATTTAATACATTTATGGCAACAATTAATAAAGTTCCTTTATATTTTTCTTCTCTCCCATAATAACCATTTCCATATTTTTTTTCAAAGGACGTGACTCATCATTTTTTAATGATAAAGGAAGAGAGAGTGAATTAAACCCTTCAAAAATTGCAAAAGTCAAATTTGACCACAGAAATCCAAATGTTTTTCGCACTCTTCCCTGTTTCCGCCACATCACTATTGAAACTCACACCTTCACCCCTATTAATATGTGTTTCTTTAGGATCTAATTGTAAGAAAAAATTCAAAGTTGTTTGAAACCCACCAACAAGAGTCTTTCGTGTGTGTTTGTGTTCTTAGTTCTTACAACTTTGTTGACTCTTGCATCAATCTCCACCTATAAAATGGAACCTGAATTTTCATCTGCTCAACATCAAAACGTGAACGATGTTGTTGCCAGTGGCAAGAAACTAAAGTGTTCTGATTCTCGCAGAGTTCAAATAAGGGGAAGCAGAATCAAAGATCCTACAAATGGAAAAACTTGCCACCAGGTACTTTTTGTTTTTTTAGTTGAGCAAACTATGTTTTTGGTCCCTAAACTTTTTCACATTTATGGTTTTGGTCCCTAAACTTTTTTACGATCGGTCAAAGTCCTCATACTTTTTTTTTGTCCATGGTTTTAGTCCTTTCCATCTATTTTGGACGTTAAGTGATGACATGGTGTTAGTTTTATTATTATTATTTTATTTTATTACATTTTCTGGCGGCTAGAAATTGCTTCGATTACTTGTTTGGTAGGTCATAAACCTATTCCCGAAAACTTTTGAATCAAATTGCTCTCATATGGATAATCCTTTTTCAAAATTGATAGAGGGCTTTAGTAGATCTATAATTTTGAGCAAAACCCATCCTTAAACTTTGATTTTCATTCAAAAACGAGAGATTATTTGCCAAAAAGTCGATTTGGGGCGCTATTTGCAAACACGATTTCGTCCTTCCCAGATTTCTCCTTCATTGTTCAACAATCTTCAAAATTGATTGAGGGGTTTAGCAGATCTATTAATTTCGAGCAAAACCCATACTTAAACTTGGATTTTCATTCAAAAACGAGAGATTATTTGAAAACAAATCGATTTTGGGTGCTGTTCGCAAACACATTTCATCCTTCCCAGGTTTCTCCTTCATTGTTCAACGATCTACAAAATTGAATGAAAGGTTTTGTTCCCCATGAGTAGACGATCAAAATGCATGCTCATATGCCTAATTTTGTTGCTTGAGCTACAAGAACGAAATAGAACCTCTCGTTGGTCAAACGCAACCTGGTTCACTATTAGTAACCCAAACAATTTCTGGCGGTTAAAAACCACTAGAAAACATAATAAAATAAAATAATAATAAAACTAATGCCACATTATCACTTAACGTCCAAAATAGACGGAAAGGACTAAAACCATGGATGGAAAAATAGTATGAGGACTTTGACCGGTCGTAAAAAAGTTTAGGGACCAAAACCATAAATGTGAAAAAGTTTAGGGACCAAAAGCATAGTTTGCTCTTATTAGTTTTTGTAATGCCCATTTTTTTTCTTTTTTGGGTGTGGTGGTTTGTAGATAGGGCGATGGGAATTATTTGACAAATTTGAAAGTTGGTATGTGAGGGAACATGGGAATTATTTTGAAAAATGGGAACTTTGGTTTTGGGGTTGTATAATGGCGATGATGTTTGTGGTGTTGTGGTTTTGCTTTTACTTTGTATGTATCATTTAGTTTATGTCTGGTTTTGTTTCTAGATTTTGAGGTTTGTTTGGATTATAACATTTTTGTTTGCTTGGTTTCCACGTTGAAGTGCCGGCAAAAAAAATCAGACTTTGATGCTACTTGTAACAATTTGAAGAAGGGGAAGCCTTGTACCATCACGTTCTGCCACGAGTGCCTCTTGAAAAGGTTAGGTTCAAAAATATATACGTTCAATTTTCTTTTTATTTTTAATTGTTTTTAATTTTTAGAATTATTCTTTCTTGTTAAGCGTGTTTTTGGCAATGTTTATGGCAAATACTATTTTGCTTTGCAAGAGTCAAAACACATTTTGGTGATTTCTACATGTGTGTTTGGACACTCGTTACAAAGTGATGGATCTCTGAACATTCTTGGAAAAAGAGAAACCACGTCAATTTTGCTAAAAAAACATGAAATTTATGACTGTTGATTTCTTTGTAAATGTGAAAAACAACATCCCAAATGTGGGACCAAACATGCTATATGATTTAATGGAAATAGTCTTTGATTGTTGGTTGAGAGATACTCTTGGTACAAAAAAAAAAAAAAAAAACAAAGAGTAGATGATAGAGTACTTGTGTATTTGTATGTGTTTCCCCTTATGAGGATTTTTCTGTGGTGAATTAGGTATGGGGAGAATGACAAAGAGGTGAAGCAGTTGGAAAATTGGATATGCCCAAAGTGCAGAGACCTTTGCAACTGTAGCATTTGCCAGTGAGTCTTTTTCTTTTTCCTTTTCCTTTTTTTTTCTGTGTGTGTGTGTGTGTTTTGAGTTGGTATTATATATGTGAGTTCATTATGAATGAAGGTGATCTTTGTAGGAAAAAACGAGGTGAACTACCTACTGGTCCACTATATCGAAATGCCAAGGAATCTGGTTTTAAGTCTGTGTTGGAAATGCTTGCTGCGAAGAAGGCTGCTGAAGCTTTAGAATCGAACAAGGTCAATGATGTTGACATTTTACCTTCAAATGAAGCTACTGTGGAAATGGTGTGCTATTTTTCTCTCCATCACCTTTCTTGTCTATCCTATGGTTGACAGATTTGGTTAAATAAGCTCTCTTATTTAATTATTCAAATTCATGATAAGTTAATAATGACATGAGCAAAAATGTCATGTTTTGATAAGGTTCTTATGAGTCGAGTTGTTTCACCTATGAAGCAAATTGCATTAGAGCATTTACCATAATTATTTTATTTCGTTTTATTTATCTTAGTTATGGGCATATAAGTTTTACTCATTTGGTACACAAGGTTTATATGCATGTGTGCATTTGTGGTGTATCTATTGTGAGGAGTTAATTTTTGCCCTATGATTATAGATGAATAGTTGAGATTGTCTTACTTAATCTAATCTTGACTATCCATTTTAATTGTATGGTCTAGATTAAATTTTCTTACCTCTGATTGATCGATACTTTAAACTGGACAATGTATCCATATCATGCAATATTGATGTGCATTATACCTTTGTATCAAAACTTGACTCTTTTCTTTAAAACTTTTTATGTATGTTTTGTTTCTTGCAAAATGAAAGCATCAATGTAACATATTGAATATTATATTTTTATTTAAATATGATTGTGATTATATATTTCTAATAAAATTTTCAAGAGATTTAAAGACTAGCAATAACATCCTGACAATGGCAAACCAATAAAAATACAAGGTATATGATTAAACAAATCAAGAAATCAAGAAAAATAAGTCAATAAAGTATAAGTAATTTATGAACATAATTATTTTTTATTTAATATATATTGTTGTATCAATATTCTTTTTCTTTTTTTAAATTACATATTTACCTATAACATTGGGTCTTATCTAATACTTGTACTTGTTTGTACCCATGAATCATAGGCTCTTATGTTCTTATTGATTTTGGTTCATGTTCTTGTTTGTTATCTCTTGTAGGAGCTTGAAGTCCTTCACTCAGGAAATGCAAACGATGTTGCTAAAGTTTGCAATGAAGATGATGGCGATGATAATGCTAGTGCTAAGATCCAAGTAGGAAAAACAAAGTTCCCAAATGTTGGTATATTAGTGAGAGAAAAAATTGAAGAGGAAATTCCTTTGCCCCCTGGCATTGAGTTAATAGAAATATTGGGCATTGAGTTACCTTCTGAAGATGTTGGGAATGCATTGCAACTTCTAGAGTTTTGCAGCGTGTTTGGAAACTTATGCCTTCATGTTAACAATTTGCTCCTATGTTTTTGTTTGATTAATTGCAATTACTATTGCATGAAGTAGTTGACTGACTGAATATATATAATTGGCAAATTCGTTTAATGTTATACACTAATGTTACAAAATTTGAACTACTTATTGTATTTATTAATAAGATGCAACTTAAAAATCAAATGTCAGATGATTTTGTTGTTGGTCATTCAATTGAATGATTACATGATAAATGGATGATATTTCCATGCGTTACATTAAATTATATACTCTAGGCATACTAGTGTTATTGTTAAAAATATAATTTTTGTTTTACAGTTATGATGTTGAAGCCATTCATAATTGATTTATCAAGTGTTTTTTTTAACATTTATTCTTGTCTATAATTTTAATCAGGCTCTTGATCTCAAGGAAGGGGAAGCTGAAGCCATGTTACAAGAATTAGTACGTAAACAAAATTTGCGTGGAGGACGAAACACCTCGATGGTCCAGTTTCAAATTACAATGTTGACTCTTATACTAAATGATTCAGGAAATGAGTGAGTTATCCCTTACAGTTTTATTTACTTATTTGTTTGTTTATAGTTTTGGGGGTGATTAGTTTTTATGTGATATACTTGAATTAAACCGTTGCCATATGGATGACTTTGGTGTAGGTCTCCTACCTTAACTGCTAGCAATGGAAAAAACTCATGGTTGAAACCTCTGGAGGATTTAATTACTGAATCTAATCATTTGCTAAAAGATTTTCCTGTGGATTGGCTTCAAGAAGGAAATATCGGGTTTTACAATTTGGATTTATCAAATAAGCTTAAACTGCTGAATTTTCTTTGTGATGAAGCCTTAGGCACTGAGTAAGTATTTCAAGTCCAATTAGAAATAGTTTTATTGTGTATTTTGCTGTTGTTTTTGTTGTTTTCATCTCTTAATGCATCTTTTTCTTTTCTTTTCTTATCTTACTTTTGTTGTCTTCTTAGTATTGTTTAAAGTGGTTGGAAACTTGGATAATATGTCTAGGAAACTGAGGAGTTATATTCAGGATGAAAATTCAAGCCACGCGGAAGAATTGAAAGAAACAAAATCCAAGTTTGCTGCAGCTAAGGAAAAGGTAACAACAAAAAAGGTGTTATGTTCTTTGTATCTGGATTTCTCTTGTTGTTAAATATTGTTCATAATCTTGTATGCTTGTTATCTACAGGAAAAAGGTCTTCGGTAGAAGTTGCAAAATGAGATGGCTAAAGTTGTTCTACCAAATGTGGCTCCCCTTCCAATAGAGGAGCATGATGCTATTCTTTCAAAGATGAAAAATGAAGTGGCTCAAGCTCATACCGAGGTGCTTAAGTTAAAGGGCAAAATTCAAAAAGGTGTGCATTGATTTTTGTGAATTATGCACTGTTCATGTTATCATTCCTAAGGATCTTTAATCTCATTCTCTTAAGTTAGAATATGTTGGTATGTCACAAAAATCTGCAATTCAAAAGACTATCCTCGTTGCAAACATGTGATAGTTAGCACAAGATAATGAAAGCAAAACAAAATGTTGGTGTTGTTTTTATGATTACACTAAGATGAAAAAGGACTAATATCCTGTTCATATGACAAACATTTGTTGGAATATCATATGTTTACTCTTAGATTCTACAATAATTTTATTTGCACTATTTATTGATCTTTAATGCTTTTATCATTTTACATCTTGTTTCTTTTCTCACACAATAGCATTCACTTACGCTACATCCTGTAAGATGTTTAATTCCAATTGGTTTAAATTCATCGATTTCTCATGAAAAATGTGATTATGGCGGCATAAGAACTTATTTTTTATAACATCCCGATTGGGAGTTGGTTTGGTAAATAAATAAATGCTCTTAATTAGGCCAAAATGGAAAGTTTGAGTACATATGCATGGTTACTTTCTATGATTCTATCTTGTAAGAATTGAATGTTTCTACTAATGTAATGGTTGATACTTGTTCTTTTTATATTATAGGGAAATATAGTTCTGATGCTACAAGAGTCGAGCCTGAGTTTTTGGACAACAATGGCCAGATATTTTGGAAATTAAAAAGTTATAATGGTGAAAATGTTGTTCTATTGCAAGGTAATTCTCAAAATGCATTAGCTTAATTTTTATTGAATGATGATATCGTTGTGATTTGGTCTCTAGCAAGTTTTCTAAAAGAAAGCAACATGCAGATATCAAAATACAGGATGAAACTGGTACTGCACCTGATGAAAAATGGTTTGTTTATGGTCCTGAGAAGAAGGATGAGGTTGATAAGTACATTTCCTCAAGGTGAGTTCTTTTATTAATGTTGAAGTGGATTGATAGTGGTTTTGGATATGGTACTTGATATTGGAGAGTTTGCATTCTTTATATTTGTCAAGGAAAATGATGATAAAAAGTTACCAAAGCTAGCTTTAGTGAAGGTGCTGAATATGTTGTTGAGAGAAGAGTGATCTCCCATTACATGCTCGAACATACAAAGATAGATTGGGAAATATAATGAAATATACATATACATTTTATAATGATTGTTTTTTAGCTATTAATGAAGATATATAATGAACTATGAAATCGAATTCTAAGAAATCATCTAAGATTCTTTGATATAATAATGATAATATGAGATACTCTCTAGACATTTTAACAACTTTAATATATATACTTTTTAATGCCCTATTCATTTACATTCAGCCATGTCCATGCATGTAGTTATCTGCCATTGTGAGTGCAACATTTTGTTTGGTGTGCATTGTTGGTGCAAGCCAAGGGTAGGGGAAAGGAATATGTGGCTAAACATTTGTGAATACAATAGTTTTGTTTGTGGCATTGTAGTTATCTATCCTATAATTGATGCTCAACAGGTGCAACAAATTGAGTATATTTCTCTTTTACCTTAGTTGCAGGGCTAAAAAACTTAAAAGGCAAAAGGTTTCTCACATGCATTTACAGTGAAGCAAGTATGTAGGATGTGTATGGTTAGTATTGTCATCTTTGATCAAGAATTTACATTTTGTGACATCTATTATTGCTTCCAGTATATATCTAACTCGCAAGAGGACTAATGTACTGTTAAGAGCTCATAATAACATAAGTTTTGGTAAAACCACTCCTTGTTAGATAAATTGAATATGGGTCTTCTCACTAATTGAGTGTTGGTGTTATATTTAGTGAGACTCGTGTAAATTTATCAAGAGCAAATTACAGTAACACCCCTTGAGGTTTTGTGTAATTACACAAGTACCCCCTACTTTTTTAACCATTACATTCACCTCCCTTGTAAGGGGTGTAAGTGTAAGATTTGAGGGGTGTCAATGTAATGTTTTCAAACATATAAAGGGGTGTTAGTGTAATGTTTTCAAACTTAAAGGGGGTTAGTGTAGGAAAATAAATTTGATAAAAAAATCAGGGGTGTTACTGTAATTTGCTTATTTATCTAATAATAGTATGTTAAAAATAATGTGTTACTAACATTATTTGTAACATAATATGAATTTTATTTGTTCTGGACTTGGATATGATTAACATGCAAAGGTTTTTCTCGTTTTTGCAGGTTTTGGTGGGAATCTTATACTCTCTATCAAATACTTACAACTAAGGGTAGTTGGTCCTTTTTATTGAGATTTGAGTGGGTTCCCTCTGGTTTTTGAGTGGGGTGTACATACAAGAAGGTTTTGAAGTTGTTGATGAAGCAGGAACTTATTTCAGTGAAGTAGGAAGCTAAGGAGATTTAGGTTTCTAGATTCGATGTTTAGCTTCAGCTTCAACTTTTTGATGATAGAAATTAAGTAGGCATTATGTTTCATTGTAATTAATTACTATTCAGAGTTGGATTTTTCTTGATTTGAATAGTTAGAATGTGGATTGACACATCCGATTGGAAAAGTGGTGTCTTCTCAATATTCCATAGCTCAATTTAATTCTTGGCATTCTAAGACTAAAAATCTCACATCTTTTCTTGTTTCGCAGTTCAAAACTTAAAGCACATATGTTTGAGGTATTTTCATGCAACATTTATTGCTATTTTTTTCCATATAATCCATTATTAGAAGTATGTAGCTTGATACCCAGACTTAAACCTAATGTGGGTAGTATATTTATTTATCTATAAAAAGGTTTTGAGTTTGTGTATGAATAATTAATTACAAATTTTAAACGTATGAATGTGGATATGAATAAAACATTAAACTATTCAATCTTATGCATACTCGTGTGATATATTTATTGTATTTATAACAAGAATCTAAATTTTTCAAATGATTTTTTACTTAAGTTAAACAATTATATTTTAATGTTGGAATTTATTTTCTGTATCCAAAAGACAAGCTTGGAATATATTTTTATTTTTTTTAGTTTATATATTTTACTTTTAGTAATTGTTCTTTTTTTATTATTGATTTTTCCAATATTAGTATTATAATAACATTGATGTGTTATTAGTTTAATAGACAAGATAATGAGATATTGTATCCATCGGATTTATTGAAATAAGGATTAGATTTATAGATAGCTACTGAGTAAAGTTTAAGATACCAAAGTTGGTGTCCATCTAAATATGCATCTAGATTAGTATTCTTTTTAAATGTAAATATGTTAGAAGTAATAATAATAACATCTTATTAAAAAATTTCTATTATCATCCCTGAAAATGTCATTTGAGCAATGATTCCACCATTAGTGGTCTTAGCTTATCTTAATCTTATAATAAAGTCTATGCTGCTGACTTTGATTACTATCAAAATTAAAAGTGAAATATAAAGGGAAAGAAAAATATAAAAATTGAAAATGATTTGTTTTCAAAAAGTATAATCCTTTTACATTTAATTTGATGTTCTGTCTAGATAAATGAGGAGCTTTCTTTGACCATTATCAAAACCTCCCATTATGATGTTGATTTTAGTGGGTTTTTCTTATACGAAACTCCTAAGCTCCATGGTAATGTTATTAAAATATAAAATGTCATAATTAATTTTTTTTCTAATTTCATATAAAATTAGTTGAATTTAACTATTATATTTAACCACACACCAAATTAATATTTTATAACTTCAAAAATGAACAAATTTATAATGCAATAAGCCAATAAATCAAACTTTAGGCTATATGATTGGTTAAATTTTTTTAGATAATCTTTTCGAACTCCAAAGTTATCTGACAAAAAATAAGGTAACGATAAAAAGTATTATTGCTATTTTCCTGTAAACATTTTAGCGATCTGACACTTTCTTTTTAACACTTTGTCTATACATATATATGAAAGAATATTTTACACCAATATAATATTATTAAAAAAAATTATTGTTCGTAGTGTAAATTCAACTCCCCAACACCCCCCCACCCCAACCGAAGTCTGACTTCTTTTTTTAAAATGACATTGAGAATTCGAGTCAACCAAACCTGAATTATCAACAGGTTTATTCTTTTTTCTTTGTTTTTTGGTTTTGAGATTTTTTTAATTTTAATTTTAATTTTGTGTTGTTTTATAGATTAAAAAATTAACTAGTTATTTAATTTTTTTGTTAATTAGTTAGTAGTAGTTTAAAAGTTTGTTTGTGTACATGAAAATTGCACATTGAAATTAATTGTAATAAATTATGCACAATTTTTTTAACTGAATTTTAATACTATTATTAAAAAAATTAAATTTTTATTTAAAAATATAAAATTAAAAATATGATAATTATTGTCCCTGGTCATTTAGAAAACTAATTTAATAATTGTGATGGAACCTCTAGCCAACTTCGATAATTTACTTTTCTATTGTTGTATTTAACTGATTTTAATTCAAATGTTTTTTACAATAGTGAGTGTTATTTTTAAAACTAATTATTTAAATTAATTAGAATGTAAAATTTAAGTCACAAGTATTTTTTTAAAGTGCTTTAAAATTATAACTATAATTAAAATTAAGAAAAGTAAAATACAATACACATACAAAAAAAATTGAAAAACCTGTTGAGAATTTGGTTCCTCCAAACCCCAATTCTCAACATCATTTAAAAAAAAGAACATACTTTGTTTTTGGTCTCTAAACTTTTTCACATTTGTGGTTTTGGTCCCTGAACTTTTTACAACTGGTCAAAGTCCTCATACTTTTTTTCCGTTGATGATTTTAGTCCTTTCCATCTATTTTGGACATTAAGTGATGACATAGCGTTAGTTTTATTTTATTACGTTTTCTGGCAATTAAAAACTGCCAGAAATTGTTTGGTTTACTAACGATGAACCGGGTTGCGTTTGACCCGCGAGAAGTTTCGTTTCGTTCTTGCAACTCAAGCAACGAAATCAGGCATATGAGCATGCGTTTTGATCGTCTACTCATGGGGAACAAACCCCCTCAATCAATTTTGACGATCGTTGAACAATGAAGGAGAAATTTGGGAAGGATGAAACGTGTTTGCGAATAGCACTCAAAATCGATTTATTTTCAAATAATTTCTCGTTTTTGAATGAAAATCCAAGTTTAAGTATGGGTTTTGCTCGAAATTAATAGATCTACTAAAGCCCTCTATCAATTTTGTAAAAGGATTATCCATATGAGAGCAATTTGATTCAAAAGTTTTCGGGGACCTTCTGAACAAGTAATCTAAGCAATTTCTGACGGTTAAAAACTGCTAGAAAACGTTACAAAATAAAATAATAATAAAACTAACGTCCCGTCATCACTTAACATCCAAAGTAGACGAAAAGGACTAAAACTATGGAAGGAAAAAAATAGTATGAGGACTTTGAACGGTAGTAAAAAAGTTCAGGACCAAAAATATAGTTTGCTCTAAAAAAAGCTAGGTTAGAAATCGGGTAAGGAGGGGCCAAATTCACACCATGAATAGTAACGAGTAGTATATTGATAAATAATGTGGGATGAATATTATTTGGATAAATAATTTATTTTTGTTTTATTTGGGTAAAAAAAATGTATATGAAGATGTTTTTTTTAATAGGCAAAAAAACATTTATTAAACTGAGAAGACTGGAACACAAGACGTGGCCCAACCAGAGCTCCGAAGGTTAGAATTGTTATACACCAGAAAAGCTATACATCTAAGATATGCATGCATAGCAGATCAAGAGTATAAAAACAAAGATAAAAGGAACAAAGAAGAGATAATACTGTCTAACAGCCCCACAGAAGTGTTCTTTCCCTGCTGCAACCCGAAACCAAATAGAATACTCCAAGATAACTACCATATATCACCCTCCCTTTTGAATCTTTCCTAAAAGAAATTTTTAACATGGAATTTGACTACTCCTGGGTCCTCTTCCCCTCTCCCATCAATCCTCAAACCATTAAGAGAGTTTTTCTTTCTTTTCCAATTGACATTAGAATGGAAAAATCTTGTGTTTTGTTCCCCTCTTTGATCCACCTAGTTCTTGATTTTTGGTGCATAAGAGACTCCTCCCTAACCAAGGTCTTCCAATACTCCACAATCAATTCCCTTTTATTGCTTATGTCTTCCTTCTCCAAAATACCTTCTTCATCTTTCTTATCTATAACATAAATAGCCCTTTCCAACTCCCCCTGTTGTTGTTGCACATCACCAAATACTTCTTTATTCCAAATCTTGAGCTTGGCCTTAAGCTTTTTTTAATTTTTCTTTCAATGCATATGCAGCCCAACCTCCCACCTTCAATTTGCCCCGTTCTTCCTCCACAAATTTATTGAAATGATTATGCATAAACCAACAATTCAAAGACCTAAAAAGGGTTTTGGGTTGAAGGCCATTTATCAAGCCATTCCGAAGATACAAGTGCCCTATCTAACCTACTCTTCGCACACCCATTGGGTTTGAACCATGTAAACGTCTTCCCTACTATGTGAAAATGTGAGTAAGAGATGGTGTAGTAGATGGTCCACAAATGTAAACAATGCATTTGTCATAGAGAGATCATGTTGCCGGTTAGAAATTGGTGAGTGATTGCATGTTACATTAAGTGTCAACTATAAGCAAGGTCCACGCCTATGTTAGAAAAACACTCAAGTGGTTCAAAACTAGGATGCATGAGCAGAAGGTGATTATGTCCTTGATCCAAATTAGTAACTCAGTACCAAAGTAGTGGACTGGGCTAGCATGTCAAAGGCTGGGGTTTGGTCAAACTTAGGTTGATAGGCCAAGTGTAAGAGAAATTATTAGGTGATCTTGGATCTTTAAAGAATTTTGATTCTCTTGGCCCAACACTTGTTCCTGCAAATCCACAGGCCACCTATGACAATTTTTTTATCCATTTATATCTCATTTAATATATAGTTAGTTGTTTTATTTTAATTGGTTTAATTATTTAATTTGGGCCATCAAATTGGATTGTCAAAATTGATTCTTCTTAGTTCAATATCCTTCACGTCCAGCCCAAGCCTAGCAGCCACATTTGTCAAAATTGCAGGATATACCACTATTGTGACTTGTGATAGGTACTGGTTCAGATTTAGTGAAAGAATAAATGCAAGTGTTCATCTCAAGATTTCAGATCTTGAGATCTCTTCTTAATACCAAATTTTCACTATACAAAATGACCCTTTTGGGTACCTCATTGGCTTATACTTTCAAAAATTGAAATGAAATTGCTGCCACATCATTTAGCTTTAGTGTATGCCACTTTTTATTTAGTATTTTCCTATGTAAACATCATAAACAATATTGTATGTTTCTCGTCACTATCATTCTGAGTTGGACCATTCTTCATAATGATATAGTTTTTCAAAATTAACTAAGTTTTCTAGTTTTTGGATCACACATGCTGAAAATGTTTCTACTGCATTTTATTTCTGTCATGATAGAAATAATGAAATATACATACTAGGATAGTATACATACTTTTGTGAGTATGATGAGAATGATATTACATGCTAGCAACAAAGGCAACATTCATTGACCTTAATTTTGAAAACCTGAATCATTAGATGAAAGAACTGTTGCGTGACTAGTTTTGATAATTAGGAAAAGAAAAAGGCTAATAACAATAAGCCTTTTATTGTAAAACTCTCACATAATTTTGGTAGAATTCTTCTACTATTCTTGTAATTGGATCATCCTCTGCACCTTAATTATTTGTGTGCCCTGATAAATATATATGAGGAGAAACTTAATGACATATTATATTTCTATTAACAAAATTTATATTTTTAAATATTTATTGAAGTGTTTTTCTTTTGCCAATTCAGAATACTCATATTGCAAGTGAGCTTAATTTTCCATTGGATGCAAGAAGATTATTTGGTGTTATCAATATTTGATGTTCTTTTTAGATCCTTTTAGAATAAAAGTATTTTTGGGATATTATGGATTTTAACTTGTATTTTGAAAATTACAATTGATGTAGTGCTTGGGTTTTTGAAGATTTGTTTGATTTTTACGTGTTTATTAGTTAGAATGAATTTTGTATGTTGAAGATTCTAAATTGCAATATATTTATTTTTTAATTTTTTATGCAAATTATGGCGGTTTAAAACTATCATAATTTTTAGTATTTTTTTAATTTACTGCATGCAAATTAAGGCAGTTTAGAACTGCCATAATTTACAGTATTTTTTTTTTTACTCACTTTACGCAAATTATGGCAGTTTAAAATCGCCATTTTTTACAACGATGAACCACCGTTTTATACAATGTTTAAAATGGCGGTGTGAATGGTGATTCACTATTAACCATCATTTTATACATTGTGGCAGAAGGAATTACGACACTTTGGAAAACCGCCTTTCATGCAAAAACTGGCGGTTATAACTGCCATTATTTACAAAAATAACCATCAATTTTTACACATTTTTTGTAGTGTTTTAGGCTAAATTACTCTGTTAGTCCTTTATCTTTATTTTATTAGGTTGCAATTTGGTCTTTTATTTTTTAAAAGTAGCAAAATGGTCTCTTATTATTAAAAGTTGTAAAATAGTCCCTTAAGTAATTTTTTTATAGCATGTTTACCTGTGAAGTAATCTCTTTTTCATTTCTTTTTGGATAAACATGCTATAAAAAAATTCTTAAGGGACCATTTTATAACTTTTAGTAAATAAGGAACCATTTTGCAACTTTTAAAAAATAAAGGACCAAATTGTAACCTAAAATAAAGATAAGGGACCATGTAAATAATTTAGCCAAAATTTTATGTATTAAATACAATTTAATCATTATTTAATTATATATATATATATTATAAAATTCATTAAAACTCTTAGTTTAAAGTTTCTCGATGTTCAAAATTCCACTATGTAGCCAAAATTTCATAATTTAAGCTCGTTATATAAAACAAAATATTGAGAAAATAGAAAATTCTATATTCTCCTATAGAATAAATATATAAGAAAATGAGGGTGTTACATCTCACACACTTTGAATTTCTCCCTCAAGAAAAAAAAATCAAGTAGGAGAGAGGGGCTTGATGAGAGCATCAGCCTATTGACCCTGAGCTGGAACATGTTGAACAGTAAGCTACTTGGCAAGGACTTTCTCTCTAACAAAGAACAAATCAATCTCCATATGCTTGATCTGAGCATGGAGAATTAGGTTATGTGTAAAAGGGCCAACACTTTGGTTGTCACAGACTCACAGTAAACAATCGGTGTAGTAAAAGGGATAACAAGTTCAGCAAGTAAGGTTTGAATCTAGAGAATGTCAGCTATTACTTGAGCGAGACTACGACACTCAACCTCTATACTAACAAGATGTGATTAAGAAGTGTAAGATGGAGAGAGAAAGAAGAGAGAGAAGGAGCGATAGGAATGGAGGGAGGGATGGGAAGAGTGTGAAGGGGAGGCTGACCACATATTTTTTCTCACATTCCCCCAACGATTTCATGAAGCTTGACCTTTGCAGATTCTTCCAAAGATGGGGAAGATTTTGGGAAATGAATATTATTAGAAGAAGAAATAGGGATGGGTTTCGATATGGGTTTGTAAGGTTTCTGGATGTTCAGAATGCAAAATCTTTGGAGGAACAACTTGATAAGATCTACATAGGGAACATGAAGATACACGTAAATCTGCCTAAATATAGTAGGAATATTACAATGTCTTATGGGAGAAATGTCTTGGAGAATGGAGGTAGACCAGATAAACCTGTTATGATGACCGAAAGTAGACTAGAGAAACATGAAGATAGGAGGAATGCAAGCTATCAAGATAACGAGGCACAGGCGAAAAGAGCTGACAAAAAATGGCTAATTAAATCGGTCCCAGCACTTCCAATCCAAGGGGATCATTAGAAAGGATTAGACCTTCAGATCGAAGAGATAAATGATTGGGTAGCGGAGAGCTTTGTTGGAAGGCTTAATGATCCTAAGATGTTTGAAAAGCTACATGATGCATATGCACTAGATGGATCCGAAATTGTTAAATTGAAATATATGGGGGTGATATGGTCATGATCTATGGGATGAATGAGGAGAGTATCAAGGAAACATGTAGTAAGGAGGAGCATCTTCCAAGGATACTAGCTTTAATCAATTCTATTCAAAAATGGGAGCCTGAAATTACAACGGGCTCTAGGCTATCTTGGGTGAGGTTGTACGGGGTACCTTTACATGTTTGGGGCGAGAAAAGCTTTTCTAGTATTGTGGGTACAATTGGTTCTTATGTGGAGGTGGATGCTGAAACAACGAACATGGATCGTTTAGAGTTCGCCCGGATACTTGTAAAACTAGACTCACCCCAACTTGTTAACCAAACCTCATCTGTAAGGATCAACTGTTAGGTATATAAAGTAAGACTTTATGAAGAATTTGTATCATCTGCTTGCCAATGCATATGTGGTCCTTGGCGGCCTCATGAGGAGGACGAAAGTGGTGGATCCTCGCTTCTGAGTGACGTGGGCTATGACATTCAATCATGGAGTTTAGAATGCTCGGAGGATGTATATCCAGAGTGAGTCATTGAACAAGAAGCTGAATGGAAATATCTGGTTAGCAAAGATGTCCCCGGAGAAAAATCTTCAAGCGACGTCGACGAAGAGCAGGTATCCAGGAGATCTTTCCCGTATTTTGCCTCTAACGTGTCGTACAAGATTATCAAATAAAGGTGAAAATGAAAAGCCAGAAGGGTCAAAAAAGGCTTATGAGGAGGTGACAGGTCAACACATATTTGGGGATGAAGACAAAGGTCAACTCATTCTTGGAGGAAAGCTAGAATCTAGAGATTGGGTCAATTAGGAGTAATTCTCCTTTAGAGACAAGTATCGGCCAATTGTTGGTGAATCACGAAACAAAAATAGATGGATAAGTGGAAGGTTGTTTGGGCAAGGACGACGTGCAAACAAATCGAGCCTCTAATAGCAACAAAGGTGTCTATGTCTCTAAAGATGGGGAGGTGGACAAAAAATTTAACCCGAAGAACCTCACAAGCACAAAAAATAAACAAAAGCAGGTTGTAACAGTGCCCACTAAGAATAGATTTTCCTTTTTCTCCCTTCGTCTCAAAGTCAGCTTGGTTCCTACAAAGGCATTACTACGGGTGCAATGCCTTCTTCTCTTCTACAACATCCTGGGCCCTCTTCGGTGACTGGAGATCAACAAGAAAATAGAGCAATGAATATTAGGAAACCTAGGAGATCTGAGGCCAAGGGGGGTTTAAATAGTTATATGATGGAGGGGTGAGGAACTCTTATTGCAATTCCTGGGTGCACAAGGAGGAAGAAGCAGCAAAGAAATTATGGTCTTTGGGAAAAACTCTAGGAGTTTCATATACAGGGGAGGATGAGGTTATAATCATAAAGCTTGTTGATATGGAAACCAAAGATAAAAAGAGTGAAGATAAGGTGAAGCTTAGCAAAAGGGAAGGGACGAAATCAGTTTCCTTATGAGGATACTATCCTTGAATGTTAGGGGGTTGGGCAACCGGGTTAAGCACAAGATAATCCGAGATCTGGTTGCGAAGGAAAGGATTTAGTTACTATGTCTTCAAGAAACCAAGACACAATGTGTTACTAGAGAATTGTGTTTTGCTCTATGGGGTCACTTTGATATTAATTGGGCTATGCTTCCTACTGAACATAGTGCAGGAGGGTTACTTTGCATCTGGGGGAAACAAGATTTGGTGGTTACTCAAAGGGTCACGGGGGATGGATTTATAAAATTAGAAGGTATGTGGAAAGAAGCTAGCGCTAATATTGTCGTGGTAAATATTTATTCTTCATGTGATCTTACAAAAAATAGGAGACTTTGGGAAGAGCTTCGTGGATTAAGGAATAACATCAATATCTCAAATTGGTGTTTTTTAGGAGATTTTAATTGTGTAAGGAGTCAAGGTGAAAGGGTGGGACAAGGTAGGGGGGATGGTTTGGAGGGTGTGATGAGGGAATTTAACCAATTCATCCACGATATGGAATTGGTTGATGTTGCTCTTGCCGATAGGTGCTTTACTTGGTATCGACCTGATGGGAGAGCAAATAGCAGAATTGATAGATTCTTAGTATCTTTGGAGTGGTTTAGTTTATGGGTGGGGAGTACCCAATATATATTGGAGAGGAACATTTTGGACCATTGCCCAATTTTATTGAAAAATGTCATAAATGATTGGGGTCCGAAACCTTTTCGTGCGATGGATTGGTGGCACTAAGAAGTCTCTTTTAGGAAGTGTGTGGTGGAGGCTTGGTCTTCTATGCAATTCCAAGATTGGAGAGGTTTTGTGACAAAAGAAAAATTGAAGGGGCTAAAAGGGAACTTGTGAAGGTGGAGTAAGGATTTTTGTGGGGACTTGAAGAACCAATATCTCTTGATAGGAAAGAAGATGAATGATTTAGACATCATGGAGGAATTACATGGTTTGGAAGAGGAAGAGATTCAACATAGAAGAGTATTGTAAGATGAGTTTTGGAAGGTAGCATCATATCATAAGTCACTCTTGAGACAAAAATCAAGATCAAAGTGGCTCAAGGAGGGTGATAATAACACAAAATATTTTCATGTCGTGGTTAATTGGAGGAAAAGGAGAAATATGGTGAGAGGAGTGGATTTGGATGGGGTGTGGGTGGAAGAACCAAATAGGGTCAAAGAAGGAATTAAAAAAAATCAACAAAAATTTCAAGAGGAGGAAGGAATTAGACCATGTCTTGATGGAGTTGCTTTTCCACAAATATCTCTTGAGGATAAACAAGATTGCTATGTTTGAGGAAGCGGAAGTCAAGGAAGCTATTTGGGAGTGTGATGGGTCAAAGAGTCCAGGGCCGGATGGATTTAATTTCAAGTTTGTTAAAGAGTTTCAGGATACTTTGAAAGGTGATATTTTGGGCTTTTTGCATGAATTCCATGAGAATGGGGTTTTTACAAAAGGTTCTAATTCTTCTTTTATCACCTTGATTCCAAAAGTCTCGGATCCTCTTTCTCTCAATGACTTTCGGCCTATATCCTTAGTGGGGTGTCTCTATAAAATTATTGCAAAGGTATTGGCTAGGAGATTGAAGAAGGTGTTGGAGGGAGTTATAGATAAGAGACAAAGTGCCTTTTTGAAGGCAAAACATTTATTACATAGTGTGTTGGTGGCGAATGAAGTTGTGGATGAAGCTAGAAGGAGGAAGAAAAAATGTATTATTTTTAAAATGGATTATGAAAATTCATATGATTCCGTTAATTGGAATTTCTTATTTTATATGCTTAAGAGGTTGGGTTTTTATAACAAATGGATTTGGTGGATTAAGGGATGTCTGCAATCAAGTAGAGTGTCGGTGTTGGTAAATGGAAGCCCTACAAAAAAGTTTTCTATTTGTAAAGGTCTATGTCAGGGAGATCCATTAGCTCCATTTCTTTTTACCATTGTGGCGGAGGGCTTAAGTGGTCTTATAAGAGAAGCGAAAAAAAGAAAAACCTTTTTTCTGGCTATATGGTGGGGAAGGATGGGGTGGAGGTGAATCCCCTCCAATATGCCGATGATACTTTTTTTTTTGGAAAGTCATCTTTGGAGAATGTGGTTACAATTAAGTGTATGATGAGGTGCTTTGAGTTGGTGTCAGGATTAAAGGTAAATTTCTCGAAAAGCTACTCTGGATTGGTTGGGGGAGAACGGAGGAAGCTGGAGGTGTATGCGGAATTATTGAATTACAAATTGATGATACCTTTTGTGTACTTGGGGATTCCTATTGGTGCTAATCATAGAAGAGAAGAGACACGAAGGCCTATTATTGACAAATTCCATAAGAAGTTGGCGGTGTGGAAGCATAGACACTTATCATTTGCTGGGAGGGTGTGTCTTATCAATTCGATATTATCTTCCTTATCACTTTTTCTTTTTATCTTTCTTCAAGGTGCCCCAAAGGGTTATATATAAAATGACTTGCTTACAAAGAGATTTTTTATGGGGAAGTGAGGAGGGGAGGAGGAAGATTGCTTGGGTTAGTTGCGGTAAAGTGTGTCGTCCAAAAAGGCATTGTGGGCTAAGTGTTAAGGACATTAGGATCTTTAATGAAGCATTGTTAGGTAAATAGAGATAGGGATTGTTTTGAGAGAAAGGGCTTTGGAGTGATGTTTTGGTGTCAAAGTATGAGCGTGGAAAGACTTGGCTTTGGAAGGGTATGATAGTAAGGCTTCTTTGTGGTGGAGAGACATAAAAAAAGTGTGTGGAGGGGAAAATATGTTGAAGTGGTTTGATAAATTAATCGATTTCTTGGGATGTTGGGGATGGTAATGTAATTAGATTTTGGTGGGATGTGTGGATTGGGGAGGACTCTTTGAAAAATAAATTCAATAGGTTATTTTCTATCTCGGAGCAACAACATGAAGTGCTTGTAGATATGGGTATGTGGGTTAGGGGTGTTTGGGTTTGGGACCTCAAATGGAGGAGACACTTTCTTGAGTGGGAAAATTCAAAAAAATCAATTGGTGGATAATTTGATGACAATGATTAATGGGCCCCATTTTAATATAGGACATAAGGATGCTTGGTCTTGGGATGTGGATAGCTCTGGCATTTATTCAGTGAACTCGGCATACAAAGTTATACATAACATGCTCGTTAACAATGTTCAAAGTGATATTTTTGTTGCTATTTGGAAGTTGAAGGTGCCTCCAAAAATTCAACATTTTGTCTAGAGGCTTTGTATTGACAGGCTGCCAACAATTGCTAATTTGAGGAAAAGAAATGTTCAGATGGATGGTAATTTTGGTCTATGCCAATTCTAAAATTTAGTAGATGAAAGCTTAACTCATTTTTTCTTCTCATGTAGTTTCTCGAAGGATCTCTAGGATAAATGTTATAGCTGGTTGGATATTTCTTCGGTCCTTCCACTTCATCCCTAGGCACACTTCCTTCATCATGTGCTTCTCAGAAGGTCTGTGAGGGCTAATGAGGCTTGGAAAATAATCTGGTGCTCTATAGTCTGGAATATATGGTGTTGGAGGAATAAATGTATATTTAGGGATGTTATTTTGGATGAGAGGGGTGTATTGGATGATATCATTTTCTGGGCCTGGTCCTGGCTCAAAGGATCACTTTCTGGGTTCTCTTATTCATTCACTCAGTGGGCTGCTAATCCTTCTGCGTGTTTGTTGCACTTATCCTAATTATGGCTGGATGGAGGAAATGTTGTTTTATTTGATCGGGTGATAGCTCATGAATTTTGCTTCAGATGGTTTCGAGTCATATTCATCATATCATGCAGGGTGTAGAAGTGAATTATATAGTTGTTGGTTCCTTAATATCTTACAAGGTTTTCATGGGGGGGGGGGGCTTTTACAGAGAGGTATACATTTGATTTCTAAATAGGATTGTTAAATATTAGGAGAGAGGATATATTTTCTTGGATTCTTCACAGGTATTCGTTCTGATCCTGGGTTAGGTACCCCTGGTACCTTGTATCCTCTTTCTATACTTTTGTTCTTTATTAATATATCAATTGGCTGTTTCTAAAAAAAAAAACTCAGCCTCTGTACTGGACTGGCTACAACTTGTTGTTTGTGGGACCACTAGGAAACAAGGTTAGGGCCAAAAAATAACACAGCACCAAAAGTAGACTTATGATCATCTGGATTAACAACCAGCCTAATCAACATTACAGAGGACTTGCAGAGTGAAGGGTTGACCTGGGACAATAGGTTTGAGATAAAGTCCATGAGATAAGGTACCCTTAAGATACCTTAAAATGCGTTTTTGACTGCTATATAGTGGGATCAAGAGGACTAGCCATGAACTGACAAACTTTATTCACTGCAAAACTAAGTCCAAGCCTTGTAATGGTAGCATATTGAAGAGCTCCAACAATTGATCTGTACAATGTGGAGTCTTGAAGAAAGTCATATCCAGTTTTAGAGAGCTTGCATGTTGAAGCCATAGGATAAGAGATGGGTTTTGCTTTAGACATATTGGTCTTCTGCAAGAGATCCCTAATGTATTTACTCTGAGTAGGAAGAAGAGAACCATCTTGCATGTGATAAACATCAATTCCAAGAAAATAATCAAGCTTGCCAAATTGCTTGAGAGAAGTTTCTGAACAACTTGAGTGTAACACCCTAAAGGATATTACCTTTTGTCTGCTTATATTACTAAATTTTGAAAACTTAGAATATAAGAATATCATAGTTAACTATGTGGAAACTAAAAGATAAACATATATTACATAAACAAAGCTAAAACAAAGCTCTTGGCACTTATGTGCCTTACAAAACATAAGCAAGGTACTTATAACCTAAAACCAATTCCCAAACATGGGAGATACAAAATTAGAAACATCTTCCTCCAAGTAAACAACTCTATGCTCCAAGGTTCTCTCATGAAGCGCCCACCTACTTAACCTGTAAAAACATGAAACTAAAAGGGATGAGACATAATGTCTCAGTGAGTGTTCCAAGGACTCTAGGTTGACTCTCTATTCTAGAGATCCTTTTCTTAACTCTCATGGCTTCTCTTTTCTTTTATGGATGCTCACGCTCACAACTATTACCACATCATGTCATCACTACTATTTCCTTAGACCATTCTTAACTTCTACTTAGGCACTTAGAGTTGGTCTCCCATGCCAAATCTAAGGCCACTAGTGCACTAAGGCACCTAAACATTATCATTCTTTTCTTCTTGACCGCTCACTAGGGTCTCATTTTACTATACCATTGGATGGGAAAGTGTATAACCTTTCCTTCCTCTGACCTGCCCAACTTGGGCTTACATCACCTCTCTCTGTGAGGCATACATCTTGCATACCTCTCTCAGTAGCTTACATTAACTTTCTATGGGTATAACCCCTCTCCTACCTCTAAGGGTAGTATCCAACTACACACGTCCTCATCTAATGTATAGATATACCTTACATTACTCACCTAACAACTAGGCTCATGACTCCTCATATACTTTAACATAGAAGCATACATACATTATGAACATCAACATATCCTAGTTTGTTTCTATAGCTGTGTGGCTTGCATTATCTCTTTATTTAAGTTTCACTTCCACTGCCTATTTCATTACTTTGGCTCAACTCTAACCAACAAGAGGTGCCCCTCTTGCTACGACCTTTAATTAACCCACCGATCCAAGTGGGTGGCTTACCTATGTTATGAAAAGGAGCCCTATATATTCTTCTCTGTGAAGAACCCCTTCTCCCTAAGAAGAAGGTTGCTTTCCCCCATAGGTGTCAAGGTGACGGTCCCTGTCGCTCGCTTCTAGGGGGACCTCTTAGCCCACTGATGCGACAACCCCTCACGAGTTGCCTAACTCATTCCTCACTCTTTTAAAAACATATTGTATAAAAACTATTTCGTAAACCTTTCACAAACCATCTCACCTTGGTAATACAGGGGATCCTTAGCCCTTTGCACACCGTTGTACGACGAGCATGCGGCTCTCGGACGTGACTGGTATCGGGGAAGGATTCTACCCTATGTTACCAAGGAGATATCCTTTCTAAAAACCTTGTATGGGGTTTATAAAATAGAAAACTTGATATCTACAACAAGTTGAAAAGAGAAGAAGGAGGATGTCTTAGGTCAAATACATAAATACCAGCTTCTTCTGGAATAGTAAGTAAGCTTTCAAATTAAGGCTTGGTTCTTCTTTTCTTTGTTTTCTTCTTTTTCTTTGGTAAATAATGAACAAATGGTGGAGATCACAGTAAAGCAGTCACGGGCCTTTCTGCAAGAACTCCCAAGAACCCGTTCCAAGTATTAAAAAAAATAATTATGACAAAACAAGAGGGAAAATAACGAATTCACAGCAACCATGAAATTTTCGTGGGTGTTCATCGTGAAGAACAAGAATAAAATTAAATACAGATCCAGCAAAATAAAATAAAATAAATATTGTAAAAAATCACAAAGTCAGATCTCAATCCCTCAACAACAACAACTAGATCTAGAATTTTTTTTTTTTTAAACAAAGGGAACTGATGAGAGATAGGGGAGAAGGGAAGGGGAAGATCTGTGATCACCGCGACTCCAAAGTCCCTTCCTTGTTCTCCCTATAGAGAAACTCAAACCCCACCTTGCAATCAGCGCACCACCATGGGAAGGGAGAGACTGAAAGGTCTTGAGTGGTGCTTCGGTAACGTTAGAAACGTTGGCGTCGCCGAGAACGGATCTGGACCACTGTCGCTTGTGTAGTGGAGAGCGGATCTGGATGTTTGTGGAGGGGGAATTTTGTGCGTGAGTGTGAGGGAGGAGAAAGGATTTGATTTGGGGAAAGTGGAGGTTGTGAGTGAATGAGTGTAGGAGAAAGAAATTGAATTTTGTGCGTGAGTGTGAGGGAGGAGAAAGGATTTGATTTGGGGAAAGTGGGTTGTGCGTGAACGGCAGGAGAAAGAAATTGGAAAAGGGGGGGTGGGGGAAGTGAAGAGGGGGTGGTACGTGAGTGTAAGGGAGGAGAAAGGATTTGATTTGGGGAAGGTGGGTTGTTGTGAGTGAACGGCATGAGAAATAAATTGGAAAAGGGAGTGGGGGAAGTGAAGAGGGGGTGGTACGTGTGGAGAAAAAAAAAGATAGTATTTTTTTTTTACTTTCTGAAATTCTTACCGTTAGATTTCAATTATTATTATTTATTTATTTATTTTTTTTTTAAATTTTACCTTACCGTTGGATTGGAACGTTGCACATGAGACATTGCTTGTCAAGTAGCTATGAATCTAGCTGAAACATGTAACGTTTGCTACAAAAAAAAATTCATTTACATGGCAAGTATACAACCGTTTGCTACTATTGTATTTTATCAGTGTAGCTGTAAATTTCTGAATCAAAAAAAGTGTAGCTGTAAATTTTTTTATATTAAAATTATATAAAAATTATCCATTATCTGAGTTGTGTAAGCTATAAATTTCTTGATTCGCAATTATACGTGGTCCATCGCATGCTTGGCACATGGATACAATGAAGGATATAATACTGGCATGCATTATCTTGCATAACATGATTGTTGAAGATGAACGAGATACATACAATAGAAGCAGTGATTTTCATTATGATCATACAGACAATGACATTTCAATAGGTGAAGTATCTCATGGTGCTCATCCTGATTTTGCTACATACCTGGAAATAGACGATATATGCACACAAGACGAATTCATCAACAACTTCAAATAGATTTGGTGGAGCATATTTGGGAACGTTTCGGTCACGAAAATAATGAAATTTAATTTTTCTTTCTTAATCTCAATGTTATGCATTTTTTTAATCATCAATGTTATGTATTTCTCATCAATTTAATATTTAGTCATAAATAAAAATTTTAAATTATTAATATTTTTTATATTACTTTTTATATTTTTGTTTCATAATCAAAATTTATATAAATAATTATTTAAATTTACATTTAAAAATAATTTTAAATAAAACTATAAAAAATGTGGGGTCCAATGTGGGACCTACAAAAAGTAAGTTAAGAACCCAAAGTAAATTCTACCATTGAAGCAAAAAAGTAGATGAGTTCTTGTATCCTATGTGGCACTATGGAACCCACAAAAAGTAGTCTAAGAACCCAAAATGAGTTATACCACTAAAGACGCTCGTTTCCTTCAAGAAATCCCCTCATTTATCTTGATCGAACATTAAATTAAATACTGCTTTTTGAAAACAAGTTATCTTGAATTTTTTTAGTTTTCTTTCCATTTAAATTTTACTTTAAATTTTGATACTAATGTTGGAATCATTGCTCAAATGACATATGTTGGGGGATGATAATGGAAAAGATTTTAATATAGATATTATCACATCTAACTCCAAATTTACATTTCAAATAAGTACTCATATTGGGTGAGTTTGTTTAAACTAAAAAAAAAGTGATTTAAAAAAAAGTAATTTTTAAAAAAGTGTTTTTTTAAAAGGAAATAGGGCTTATTTCTTATAAAAAATAAAAATAAAAATAAAACTGTTTCTTTAGAAAAAAAAAAAAAATTTAGACAAATACATAAAAAAATACTTATTTTATTAAAAAAAACGCCTATTTTAAAAAATATTTTTTTGGTAAAAAATTTAAAAAATAAATTTAAACAAATGCATCTACTTCTTAAAAAGTATTTTTTTAAAATTTTTTTTAAGTAAATAAACTAACCAATGTTGAATTGAGAATAGAATAGATGAGCAGCGTGCACTCGTAAAAACAAATATTTGTGCCTTGAATCTGTGGGACTTTGGTCATTTCACAGTTCACTTTTCTTTCTCATGGGACCCAGTCAAACCGCGTTGTGGATGCAGATCTCCGCTGTAAAGCTAAAAGCCTAAAACACATAAGCTCCATGATAATGTTTTTAAAATATAAAATGTCATGATTATATATTTTTTACAATTATATATATAAAATTAGTTGAATTTAACAATCATATTTAATCATTAAACAAATAATATTTTATAACTTAAAAATGAACACATTTATAATGATGCAAAAATTTCAAATTATTATCATTTATTCATTATTTAAATACTTGTATTTAATATTTATCTCATTACCCGCAAAGCGTGTATTAAGCCAATATATCAAACTTTAGACTATATGGTTGATTACATTTTGAGTAAAATATGTTTTTGTTCCCTTATTTTATCTTGATTTTTGTTTTTAGTCCCTCATAATATTTTTTTACTGTTTTTAGTCCCTCATAAATTGTTGTGTTTTGTTTTTAATCCCTGGCGTTAATTTCAAATGTTAAGTGATGGCATGACGAGTATAATCTGTGTGTGAAAATTTTCTGATTAAATTTTTAGTGACTTTAATCTCTTACAAATTTTTTTCTGTCAGAAATGTTTATCTTTGTAACATTTCTTGTGATTTCAGAAAATCTGGTGTTCGAGGTTTTGATTTTTTTTATTATTTTTTTTAACATTTCTAATGATTTTAGTTTGTCAGAAAATTTGCTGTAGTTAAAAACTGCTAGAAACTTAAATAGAAATTTTTCAGGCGCAAATTTTGCTCGCCATGACATCACTTAACAGTTGAAATTAATGCCAGAGACTAAAAACAAAATGAAACAATTTTTTAGGGACTAAAAACAGTGAAAAAATTTATGAGAGACTAAAAATAGAATCAAGATAAAATGAGAAACCAAAAACATATTTTACCCTTACATTTTTTAGATAATATTTTTAAACTTTGAATTTGTTTGATATAAAATAAGAGAAGGATGAAAATTATTAGTGCCATTTATCCTGCAAACATTTTATACTAAAACTTTTTTTCTATTATTTTTATATAATTTTGGGGTACAAACTGTCCTTTGTTGTAAAAAAAAAATGAGATAGGATCTCTTCTAGTCTAAGGTTGGAATGATCCTAATTGAGGTTGGATGAAAAAGAGGGAGATAATCATTGTCGTCATGTTAGGCAAGAAGAGAGGTGGAATTATTTGTAAAGACTTTGACGCCTGAGTTAAGAATTAGCATAATAACAATGCATGGATATGTAGAGAATGTATTTGGAAATACAATGAGTGATAGTGTACATATATGAGTACGAGAGAAGTTGTGTAAGGTGGTCCATGAAATTTGAATGTGAGCAATGTGTGTACCATTAGAGAAACCATGTTGTGAGTTGGAGGTTGATGAGTGGTTCACGTTACTTTAAGCACCAATTACATCGAAAAATGATAAACATACATTTGAGAATGTACACCCAACATCTATCTGAATAGATGATTAATTATGTACATAAATATGGTTAATTTTACTTTATAAATGATTAAAAGTAAATAAATATGATTATATACAATTATCAATATATGCCATGAAATTATGGATGATCATATGTGGTTAACTATATATGTAAATATGGTTAATTTTATTTTACAATTGGTTAATAATGTCATGAGATTATTAACCATCACATATGGTTAACTATGTAAATATGGTTAATTTTATTTTACAAGTTGTTGATAACATCATGAAATTATGAATTATCACATGTGGTTAACTATATGTGTAAATATAATTAATTTTGTTCTATAACTGATTAATAATGTCATAAGGTTATTAATCATCACATGTGATTAACTATATATGTAAATATAGTTAACTTTGTGAACCTTTCTCTTTATTCATAATCAATATAAAACAAAGCAATTAAATACATTTAAAACAATTACATTAAAATTTTCTTTGAAATAAAATACACTGCACCGTAGTTCCTTCGACATTTAATCAATGCCAATGTTAATTTAACTTAACTGAAATAAAAAAAATTCAATTAATACATATTTCCATAAACAAATTTTAAGGGGAAATGTATGTCTTACTCAACCAATCTAGCTGCGCACGAACAAACCTCCACAATTTAGCTTCTTATACATACTTGACCATCACAAATCCACTTCACTTCCTAAAATGCACCGAGCTGTGTAACACAAAATGCATGCCAAATGCGGAAACTATATAACCATCGCCTATGATAAACCGGATTTTCATTGTATTTTGATGTGAGTTTAGATGTCATTTTCATACATTTTGAATATATTTTATTGGCAAAACTCACTGTTTGGTGTTAGTTGGTGCAAGACAGGTACTTAAGAGGCTTCATGAGGAAAAGAGTTGAAAATTGCACTTTTTGGAGCAAAAATGCCATTGTCTGGAGGACCAAGAAAAAAGGCCAGAATTGAAGTAACGCAAGGACCATGGCCATGGTAAATTTTCCATGGCTATGCTGGTTGCGTAGCAGAAATGGACCCTGATGCAAGGACCACGGCCGTGGTCATTTTACCACGGCCGTGGTAAGTTGCGCTGTCAGCCCACTTAAATTTTGAATTATTATAAATAGGAGAGAGAAACCCTTTTATTTTTATCTTTTGTTCTATTTTTAAAACGGAGGGTTCTGGGTGAGAAAGAGGTCCTGTGAGAGACTCTGAGCTGCGGGAGGACGTAGAGAGCACCATTGGGGATCATCACTCTAAAGTTTCTTCCCTTTTGTAATCTTTATGTCTTCTTTTGAGTTTTCTGGCTTAATCATGAACATGAGTGGCTAGTTTCTCTCAGCCCCGAATTGTGATGTAACTGTACCTTTGTACCTCGGTTCTGATTTTAATAAAACCTCGATGTTATTCAGTTAATTGTATCTCTTCACTGCTTTTATTGCTTTTTAAGACCGATCAGTCTAAATATAAGTTAATCTCTTATCTATGATCAATTGCTTGCGATTAACTGAACTGTGAAGTGATTGAATTCGTACAATTTGCATGATCAAACCTATTGTATGAATTTCCAGTAGATTAATCTGTTAATCAACCTCTCTGAGATTCATCATTTGCTCTAAATTAATTCACCTATGATCAATTAGGAATTTAATTAGGGGAAATAGCGTTATTAACTATGATTAATTGTTAATTAACGAATTTAAAAGGTCGCTGGCAAGTAACGCATTTAGGGATTTTATTGAGATTAGAATTGGGGGAAAAAGGGGTACATGTGAAATCACAATCCTAGGCTTCTTTATTATAATTATTCTCACATTAATCTTTTTGCTCCGATTCTCTTTCTTTTGAAAAGAATAATTGAACACAATTCCCCACAATTTGGTTTTAAATTCTGGATTGTTTGATTATTTGCGAAATTAATTATTTGGGAACGCGTCTGGTCCTTTGGGTTCGATATCCGGATTCCTAGAGTCCACTGTTACTACTGCGTAGGGTACGCTTGCCCTTTGCGAACGCATTTTACACATCAAGTTTTTGGCGCCGTTGCCGGGGACTAGTTGTGTAGTTCCTAGATAATTTATTTTGTGAAAATTAAGCAATTCTTGTTCATATTGTTTATAGTTTTGGTTCCTTTTAATTTTCTTTTTTTTTTATCTATTTTAATTTTAATTTTAATTTTTGTTTTGTTTTGTTTATTTTTTTTATTATTATTATTATTTTTGTTTAATTTCTGAATTTTTATTTTATTAAAAAAAACTCTGTTTATTTTAATTATTCATTCTCTTTTGCCAGTTGCGTTTTAATCCCTTTTTCTGTGTTGACAGTTTATGCTAACCAGATCCCAGAGGCCAGAGCTTGTGAACGAACCTGAGATTGAAAGGCTTGCCCGGAAGAACAGAGCGGAACAGAGAAGAAGAGTAATGGCTGAAGAAAATGACCCACCGGTGGAGCAGTCTCTGTTAGACTATCTCACTCCTCAAGTTGGGGTAGCTAACAGCATCCTATTGCCAGCACTGGGGGATGTCAATTTTGAATTGAAATATGGCTCCTCCAGATGATAGAGAGTAACCAGTTCAATGGGCTGGCTACTGAGGACCCGGTGGAGCATCTGAGAAGATTCCTAAGGATGACCAGCACTGTAAAATATCCTCGAGTGTCTGCTGAATATATCAGACTGGCTGCTTTCCCATTCTCACTCAACGAGAAAGCTCTCAATTGGTTGTGCTCACTTCCGGCCAACAACATCACCACCTGGGAGATGTGCACCAAGAAATTCTTCCGAAAGTACTATTCTGTAGTGAAGACAGACCAGATGCAGAGAGAGATAGGCAATTTTGCTCAGAGGGAGCAGGAGAGCCTGTCAGAAGCCTGGGACAGATTTCAGGAGCTGCTTCGGAGTTGCCCACATCATGGGTTTAGTCAGCAAAGAATCATCCAGATTTTCTATGGAGGTGTGTCCAGCCATAATAGGACTAGCCTCGATGCTGCTTGTGGAGGTTCCTTGATGGCTAAATCACCAACATAGGCAAATAGAATCATTGAAGCCATGGCTTCCAATGCCTACAACCACACTACAAATAGGCGTATTCTGATGAGGCCTGTGAACCAAGTGGAAGCTGGAACATCTGGTTCAAGCATTGATCAGAAGCTGGAGAAGTTGTCTAAGCAAATGGAGATCGTGATGAAAGCACAGGTACAACTTCTGACTGCAGCTCGTCCACCATCCACTTGTGATAAGTGTGGGGAAGCCCACAGAGGAGAATGCCTTGTGAGTAATGCACTTGCTCAAGCTATGGAAGAGGTAAATTATGTCGGTGGGAAGAGTGCAGAATATGATCCCTACTCTAGTACATTCAACCAAGGATGGAGAGATCATCCTCACCTTTCTTGGAAAGACCAGAGGGACCAAGGCCCCAGGCAGGAGCGGAATCAAAATGTGTATAGGCCTCCACATATGCAAAATCAGAGGTCAAGACAAGAAGAGAGAACGCCATCATTGGAGGATGTCATGATGCAATATATAGCCAAGAGTGATGAGCGCATGAAGACTATGGAGTCTCAGCTTTCTAGCATGCGAGCTTTGCTATCCCAGAGAGCTCCTGGTACCCTTCCTTCTCAAACTGAAACTAATCCTAAGAAGGAAGAGGCGAATGTTGTGATGACTAGGAGCAAGAAGGCTAAAGAGGAGCAGAAGAAGAAGGAAGAGTCAGCTCCAACTCTAGAAGAGGAGGTTCTTACTGAAGAGAACCCAACTATTGAGCAAAAGAAGAAGGAAAAGGAGGTACTGACACCTCCTCAGGTAAGTGTTCCTTTCCCCCAAAGGTTGAAAGACAAGAGTGAGGATAGGTTTTGCTAGATTTATAGAGATGCTGAAAGGTTTGCATATTAATATCCCTTTCGCTGAGGCAATTGCTCAAATGCCAAAGTACGCCAAGTATTTAAAAGAAATTCTTTCAAATAAAGGAAAGCTGGCGGACTTTGCTACAATTGGCCTCAACGAAGAATGCTCTACTGTGGTTTTAAAGAAATTACCTCCTAAGCTTAAGGATCCAAGAAGTTTTTCAATTCCTTGTACTATTGGCAATTTGCAATTTGATAGAGCATTGTGTGATTTGGGTGCTAGCATTAATTTGATGCCTTATTCTGTTTATAAGAAGTTGGGGTTACAAGAACCCCAACCCACTGACATATCTATTTTGCTTGCAGACAAGACTCTCACCTATCTGCGAGGAATAGTGGAGAACTTGCTGGTTAAGGTTGGGAAATTTATTTTTCCTGCAGACTTTGTGATTCTGGACATTGAAGAGGATGAGGAAATCCCAATTATTTTGGGAGGACCCTTCCTCAACACAGGAGATGCCGTGATTGAGGTCCGAAAAGAGAGATTAACTTTGAGGCTAGATGACGAGGAGGAAGTGATTAAAGTGTATGATACTGCAAAAAGCTCCTCCTCTTCCCCTTCCTGTAATTTTGTGCAAGCCATTGACAAGGTAGAGATGATTGATGCTGAGCTTCACCCAAGTGTGGGGAAGGAAGCTCCTGGCTATAGAGTGGATGGACATGTTAAGGGTTTACTGCAAGAAGGGAATACCACCCTGTTTGAGGGAGGTTGATTTCCCTTTCATCCATCAGGCTCGGGACGTTAAACAAGCGCTGCTCAGGAAGCAACCTGTGAAGAGTGGGTTCATGAACCCACTGTATCCTTTTAATTATTTTATTTTGCACTCTAGAGCTTAGGAATTGTTTTTATTTTTGGTTATTCTCGCATGTGGGGACCACGGCCGTGCTAAATTGAGCACAGCTGTGGTGGTAGAAGCAAGGCTGTGGTTATATTTGACCACAACTGTGCTCCTAGCATCCCCAAACAACGTCATTTACGACCACGGCCGTGGTCAATGACCATTGGTGTGGTAAATGGACCCTGGAAGTGGAAATTTCACAATTTTTGTGAAAAATCAGCGTCAAAATTTTCCGACCACGGCTGTGGTAAATTTTACCACGGCCATGGTAAAAAAAAAAAAAATTCTCTTTTCCTTTTCAGGTTCATGGTCCCTCCTTACCAGAAGCATTACCGGATACCTTAGAGTCCCGCTTTTGAGGAGGTTTTTCTGTTTTCCTTTTCTATTTTTTTTAGTTTTCTTGTTTCAGTACTTTATTTTATGTTTCCCTTTCAGTACATTTTATTTTCATATCTTGTTGATTTACGCTTTTGGATGCATTGAGGACATTGCATACTTTAAGTGTGGGGAGGGGGTCACGGTTTTTCTCCCCAACCATGAGATGCTATGATTTGTGATTATGCCAGTGCATTGTTCTGTGTTATTTTTGAATTCTTGATAGTTACAAAATTTTGTTTTCAGAAACCCCTTTTGAAAAAAAAATAAAATTTGTAGCATAGCAGTGGGATTTTCTTCAAGGAAATGAACATTAGCACTGAACATAATTGAATAAATTATTTTTCCCTTGAGCTTAGCCATAGAAATGTGAGTTTTGAGCTTTTGATTCTTTCAGTGTGTGATTTTGATCCACCTTAGGAGGCATGTTCTATTTTCTATCTTGAAATACATACCCTTGATTGGCTTTTTGTTTTCTGAAACTATTGAGGCATTGGTTAGGCATTTTTTTTTATTCAGATTTTGTGTTACATCCCCATCTAGTTGCCTATTTTGAGCCTGATTGAATATTTATTTGTCACCTTGCTCTGTGAAATTGTGTATATTTGTTTATGCTTGGTGATCTAAAGGATGGGGGAAAAGTCAATGTAATGCAAAGCATCCAGTTAAAAAAAAAAGAAAAAAAGAAAAAAGAATTCAGTGTCTCTCAACTTCCTCTCCTGTGAATTAAATAAAATAAAGTCAAAACCTTCAAAAAAAAGAAAAAAAAAAGGAAAAAAAAGAAGAAAAAAAAGAAAAAGAGTAATGGGAGAAGAAGTGAGAGTTGAAATATGGGTAGTGAAAAAGTGGATGAAAGAAGGCATTGACTCCCTTTGATTTTAGATCACTGAGTGTGAACTACCATTAGAGCCCTTTGTTGTCCTTTCCTTTTAGCATCTACCTATCAATATAAACTTGGCCCCATTACACCCTGTCATGCCTCATTTGTTCTGTTTGTGAAAAGTTGATTGAGTTGAGTTGATTGATGAATAGATTTGTGAACATGCTCAATTAAGTGTGATTTGGGAGAATTTCTGTTGACCTTGAAACACTAAGAGAATGAGATATGAGTGAACCAGGCTCATGGGAAATTGGTCATTTATGCGGGTGTTTTAAGCCTAATGGATTCTTTGGAAAAATTCTGCTGCATTTTGTTGCTTTTATTGTTGCTTATGTTTCATTTTCCATTATGAATAAATTGGGGTTCTGTTACAAGTTCTTAACTAGAGGGAATTGGTTTTGATATTTGACTCAGAATAATTGCTTGAGGGCAAGCAATGCTCAAGTGTGGGGAGGTTGATAAACCGGATTTTCATTGTATTTTGATGTGAGTTTAGATGTCATTTTCATACATTTTGAATATATTTTATTGGCAAAACTCACTATTTGGTGTTAGTTGGTGCAAGACAGGTACTCAAGAGGCTTCGAAAAGAGTTGAAAATTGCACTTTTTGGAGCAAAAATGCCACTGTCTGGAGGACCAAGAAAAAAGGCCAGAATTGAAGTAACGCAAGGACCATGGCCATGCTGGTTGCGTAGCAGAATTGGACCCTGATGCAAGGACCACGGCCGTGGTCATTTTACCACGGCCGTGGTAAGTTGCGATGTCAGCCCATTTAAATTTTGAATTATTATAAATAGGAGAGAGAAACCCTTTTATTTTTATCTTTTGTTCTATTTTTAAAACGGAGGGTTCTGGGTGAGAAAGAGGTCCTGTGAGAGACTCTGAGCTGCGGGAGGACGTAGAGAGCACCATTGGGGATCATCACTCTAAAGTTTCTTCCCTTTTGTAATCTTTACGTCTTCTTTTGAGTTTTCTGGCTTAATCATGAACATGGGTGACTAGTTTCTCTTAGCCCCGGATTGTGATGTAACTGTACCTCTGTACCTCGGTTCTGATTTTAATAAAACCTCGATGTTATTCAGTTAATTGTATCTCTTCACTGCTTTTATTGCTTTTTAAGACCGATCAGTCTAAATATAAGTTAATCTCTTGTCTATGATCAATTGCTTGCGATTAACTGAACCGTGAAGTGATTGAATTTGTACAATTTGCATGATCAAACCTATTGTATGAATTTCCAATAGATTAACCTGTTAATCAACCTCTCTGAGATTCATCATTTGCTCTAAATTAATTCACCTATGATCAATTGGGAATTTAATTAGGGGAAATAGCGTTATTAACTATGATCAATTGTTAATTAACGAATTTAAAAGGTCGCTGGCAAGTAACGCATTTAGGGATTTTATTGAGATTAGAATTGGGGGAAAAAGGGGTACATGTGAAATCACAATCCTAGGCTTCTTTATTATAATTATTCTCACATTAATCTTTCTGCTCTGATTCTCTTTCTTTTGAAAAGAATAATTGAACACAATTCCCCACAATTTGGTTTTAAATTCTGGATTGTTTGATTATTTGCGAAATTATTTATTTGGGAACGCAACTGGTCCTTTGGGTTCGATATCCGGACTCCTAGAGTCCACTGTTACTACTGCGTAAGGTACGCTTGCCCTTTGCGAACGCATTTTACGCATCAACCTACATATTTCACCACCACAAATCCGCTTCACTTCATAAAACGCACCCAGCTCTACACTTCCAAAGTGCAGCCCAAACATACATGAAATATTCACGTTGGGGGAATTTGGCAAAGGAGGACGTGTTGCAAAAGACACAAAAAATGAACGAGCTAAGCTACGGAAGGAACACTGACAGTGTCAAAACGGAAGACGGACTCCGGCAATGGTACTCAGCATTTGTTTTTGAAAGAGAAAAAGGGTAGACAAAGATCGGAAGAAGCTACTACCCAATTGTTTTTGATAGAGAGAGAAAGAGTCAATAAAAGTTTCTGACTGATTTGGTTTTTTTTTAATATATTAAATCCCAGACAAAAATAAAAAATAGGAGCTGCACGTGGGTTTATTTGTTGATATGGAAAAATGTACAATCAGGTGTACTATGGACCACGTTTACATACCTTTATCTTAGCCACCAATATCTGTAGGCCCTGATCTAACGGTCCTTGTTACTTGTGTACCGTACAAGACCCATACCACTTTTGCATCCTATAATCTATCTCCAAACTAGTAGATCAGGACTAAGGTGGTGAGTGAACATGTCAAAGATTGAAGTTTGGCTAGACTTAGGTCAGTATGACTTAATGTAGGCCATATCCATGATCATATAAAAAAAACAATTTTTTAAATAAAAAATTATCATAATTAAATATAAAATTCATTTATTATATTTAATAAAATAATATATTTGTTTTAATATAACCATATCCTATTATTTAACCACAAAATTCTTAAACTATTTATACTTTTTGTATGAATCAAAAAGAGAGAGAGAGAGAGACCACAATTTTATTAAATAGACGAAGTAATTAAAATCATTAAGTAAAATTAAAATCAATAAGTACAAAAAAAAAATTAAAATCAATAAGTAAAACAACAATTTTGAATTTATTTATTTATTTATTTTATTTATCGATAGATCATTTAAAAGATAACGAGAACACTACCCCAAATTTAAATTTTGGTGGTTGAGGTGCAACTCCCTCATTTCCTCTTACTGTAAGTTTTTGTTTCTATTGTGTATGATGCGATGCCTGGTGGAGCCACTGTCTGCTTTGGTCACCGGTTTCTATGCGTTCTTCCACATTCAACTTGTCCATGACGCAGCCAGCCACCCATCTCAGTCACGACCCTTTCTAGTTTGTTCCACACTCCAACCTGTTTTTGTAACACCCCTTGTTACTATTAAGGAATTTCTACTTATTCGCATTATTAGTGAAAATGAATTTAATTCTTGATTGTAAAGTAGCCTTCCAAAATACGAGGAAATTTGTTCCCCTTTTATTAACTTTCAAATCTTATTGCTTTTAACTCCAAAAGAAGAAACATCCTTGTTAACTTATCATTCATTTAAAAATGCTCTTTTTGTGAAATAAATTTCTTAATAAACTAAACTCGAGTTATCAAACATCATAACCATAGTAAACCATTAAAACGTAATAGGGTTTCTATTAAACATCCTCAATTTCATCATTAAATGATTCTTTTACACAAAACTGAATACACTTTTACCTTCTTAAAAATGAATACATTTTTCAAATGAGTCACATGGAGGAAAATGATACATCATAAAAATAAACTCTAGTCTACCTGCATGTATAAAAGAGGAAATTGAGACTCAGAGCAGTGACTCAATGAAAATTAAAACCCAAAATACACATCATTAAACCCATGAGGCATTCTCGGGAGGATCCTTTTTTTCCTTGAACATATCCATTTGCATCATTGGCACTTGGCATAGTGTTTTCACTCTGTCTTCATCATTCGCACAGGGTCAACCATCTTTCTCTGAAAAAAAGTAAAAACATGGAAGTGAATTCTCTACTTCCTTGGTCGCCACAAATAAATGGACTTTCAGTCCCAAACAACCTATACGACTACTGCATGTGGTACTCTAGCGATGACACTCACGATAATCCTATCACAAATATCTATCTCACAACATCTATTCTTATGGGCCCCACTACCATTAAACCTCTCAGGTTTTAATGGTCTTACACAATTTCGTGGATGACAATTGGGAGCACTCGACTCATGTCAAGTACATAGTGACACGTCGATCTCACCAAACATGGATATAGCTTCATCTTTGTCGAGAATGCCAAGCTGGTTACGTGAGTCCCTCGTACTAACCGTTAGTCGGGTTATCACAACCTGACACCATTTCCCCAAGCCTCCTTTGAGACAACGAACTATCCCCCAATGTACCAGTTGTAATCATCCACTCCTTAAAACGTTTCCTCACGCGTTCTCCACACCACAAGATGTATTCCACAAGGCGAAATGGTTTCAATGGTACTGTCAAGAGGATGTTTGGGGACCCTCCCCACTGAGCATGGAGTCAAGCCCTATCTCTAATTAAAGACCCTGTCTTTCTACATCCATCTTGTCTTTGTCACTGACACCCCCTTTACATCATCCGCCTCCCCAATGCACGCATCGTCCCATGCAAGGTGAATGACACGAACGTCCATTGTTCTTCTTCATACAACAAGAGGAGAAGGGTCTCATCCCTCCTCACCTCTCAACGTCATGAACAACATGACCTTTTGAAGTGAATATATCCACTTGCACACACTTTAGTGCCTCGGGCACTCCAATTCATCTATCCTACTCATGCACAACAAAACCAACATGCATTGCCGAGGGACAACGCCCCTTGGACTCAGATCACAACAAGCAACATATCCACAGGAAATATCTAACAATTTATATCAATGCCGGAGGTAACATTCTCTCGGTCTTAACAATTAAATGATCACACACATTCATGACAACTAATATATAGTTCAACAAATATGTGCCGAAGGTCATGCCCTTTCGGTCTTAGTTAATAATTCCATAACGAGAATAACATTCATATATTTATACAATTTAAATTCATCACAATTTACTAATTTTTGGGTCAAACCCATAGTCAACACAAAACCTTAATTTTCAAGCATTATAGTTTCTTATATTGGGTATCAAACACTCTCAATTCAAGCCCCCACCCACATGTACATGTAAACTTTCATTTTCACTATAAAGGACTCATTTTGGGCGTCTAAAACTTAGATTTTAAGTGATTAAACATCCAACCCGAAATTGGCTCAAAAACTCCTTAAATGGGCTTTAAAACTTCAAAATTTAATTCCCATTGATGTAGAAATCGGATTTTGATGAACCAAATATGCAACCCCAGGTTTTAGGATGTAAGGAAACCGTTTTTTTTGGTCCAAAAGAGCAAATTCCAACTCTAAAAATTATTAATTTCGAAACAGCGGCAGATTAAACGAAAATGGCACAAAACTTAAAAATAAATTTCCCGTTGTTGTAGAAATCGGTTTTCAATGAATTTTATATGCAACCCTAGGTTTTAAGATATGAGAAAGCTAATTTTGATGTTCATTACAGCCAATTCCAGTTACATTATTCCCAGTTCTTGAAACAGTGGTAAAACACGGCAAAACGACATCAAGCTTAAAAATAAATTTCTCGTTGTTATAGAAATCGGTTTTCAATGAATTTTACATGCAACTCTAGGTTTTAAGGTATGAGAAAACTAATTTTGAGGTCTATTATGGCCAATTCTAATCACGTTATTCCCAGTTTACGAAACAGAGGTAAAACAGAGCAAAATGACATCAAACTTAAAAATAAATTTCCCGTTGTTGTAGAAATCGATTTTCAATGAATTTTATATGCAACCCTAGGTTATAAGGTATGAGGAAGCTAATTTTAAGGTCCATTACAGCCAATTCCAGCCCCCTCATTCCCAGTTCACGAAACAGTAGCTATAGTGCCCCAAATTCACATTTTCTCTAGACAGTAATTTTCTAAAAGATTCACAATTCATTTCCAAACATTCACACATGCATCTCCATATTTTAGGACATGGGAAAAACCATTTTTAGTTTCAAAAACAGTCCAGCATAGCTACATCATTTATTTTCCCCGAAACAGAACAATAATTTATATAAATAGCTCAAAACTTAATAAATTCATAATAAATAGCTCAAGTGCTAAAAAATAACATACTTTATATGTAACCCTAGGTTTTTGGACCCAAGGAACCCAATTTTGAGGTCCAAAACACCAATAGAGGTACCCATTTTTCACAGAACACAAGGCAGTATGGGATTCTCCAAATACACACAATTTCAAGACTTAAAAATTAAATATATTCACATGCTACATAGACCCATCACTCTAGGTCTCAAAGCGACAAATTTTAGGCTCAAAGAGAATAGAAAATCCCTCACATACCTCGGTTTTCTAAGTTCAAGATTCCGAAACAAGATTTTCAACCACCCAAAGCTAGAGCTCGATGAGCTCTACAACATATCCAAAATGCAAGAGAAAATGGAAAGAATTAGTCTAGGAAAACTAGAGAGAGGAAGAGAAAATGTAGAGAGAAGGAGAACACACTCACCTCAAAGAGAGAAAAGCAACTCTCTCTCTCTCTCCCTCTCCTATTGGGCCGGTTGCTACAAGTGAAGGGGAAGGGGTCCCTCCATGCTTATATAGGGGCCCCAAAACCCTAAGGGTAGGTCCCTCAAAAATTTAAAAAAAGATTTTTATAAACCTAATTATGCTTAGATATTTAGCTGTCCTAGGTTTTAATTTTTTTTAGCTCTACTATGTTCTTAAAACATAGCATTTAATTTTCTAAAAATACCTTTGGAATCACTCAATTTGGACTTAAAATGAATTTTCTAGGTTCAAAATACTAAATAAATTGCTAAAATTAATAATTAATTCAATTTAATTATTTTTGCTGAACTTAGGTCATTTCCATGTTTAATTATAATTATTAAAATTTTACCTAAGTCCAAAATAAATTTTTGAGCTCAAAATCTTATAATTACGAAAATGCCATTAATAAGAATATTCCTTCCTTCCTTTGACCAGATTTGACTTTTGGTCAAATCATAGTTAAAACTTGATTTACTAATTATTTTTACTTCATTAATGAAGATTTAATGTCTCACATTCATTTAGTTGATAACTGGTTCTTTTTAGGCTTTAATTAAACAAATTGCACTTTATTTTAATTAAACAAATTGCACTCTATTTTGTTTAATTACCTTAATTAAATTTTCTAAATCATCAATTACTTTAGAACAATTAATTTTACAAATTACAGATATACTAGACCCATTAGTAAGTTAATTAAGTTCTTTTTTTTTTTTTGACAAAGGAAATACTGGTTATTATTCAGTCAAATAAGAGTCATTTACATCCTTTGAAATATGAAGGCCCAACTGATACGGAACTTCATCAAACCAGTACATGTTATGCAGAGTAAAAGCTAAACCAGCCAACATATGAGCAGGTACATTACCTTCCCTCTTTGTGAACAGCAACTCCCTTAGAAACACATTTCTGCTCCAATTTCTGCAATCCTTCAAAACACCAGTGCAGTAATTCCTAGCAGAGAAATGTCTAGTATGCCACTTATCAAATAGCCGTTTACAATTAGTTTCATAAAAAGCATGAAATAAGCACATATCATTTGCCACCTTCAAAGCCCAAAGGAATCCTAAAACTTCTGCTACCTCCGGTGCATAGTGAACTTCAGAGAAACAAGTAGCTGCAGCTACCACTGCCCCTTCATGATTTCGAGCTACCAAACCCCAACCAGTACCTTCTGACTGTCTTACGGAGGCATCAAAATTTATTTTTATGGAATTAAAAGGAGGCCTTTTCCAAATAACAGGACTTCTCTCACTGGCAACATTTTGAACAACTCTATCAACTCTTAAAGAACAACATAGTTGAAATCCCACTTTTTACCACAGAAAACCCACTGGTTTCTACTCATCCAGATAGCCCATAAAATGTTGTATATCTCTACCAGAATTTCCTCATGTCCCAACTGCAAAAATTTACTCAACCATTCTCCAAAAGAAATTGAGTTCTCCACATTAGTCCGAATTGACAGAGAGGATGCAAACCACACTTTTTTTTTTATTCTGGACAAGTTAAAAGCGCATGTATAATTGTCTCTTCCTTCTCCCCACATCTGATACAGATTGGATCCGCAATTGCATGTTTCTTCACTAAGCTTGAGCCAACTGGTAAAATACCTGCACATGCTCTCCATACCATATTTTTACATTTAGGAATTGCAGGGACATTCCACAAACTCCTCCACAAAGCATCAGAGCTTGCACTTGTAGAAGGCTCATCCATATCAAATTTAGTCTTTGCCACCTGGTAACCAGACTTGACTGTATAATTCCCATCCTGAGTATACCTCCAAATAAGAGAATCATCAATTTGAGACTGGGAAAGTGGTATACTCAGAATGTTCCCAACAACATCATAGGGAAAAAGGTCTTTTATTAGCTGGACTTTCCACTCCCGAGAAAACTGATCAATTAATTCCGACACCATGATCTCCTGATCAACATGATGACATTCACTTTGGGGTATTAAACAGCCAGGGAGGTTTGGTAACCACCTATCACCATATACCTTCACTCTAGCACCATCTCCAATCCTGCAATAGCTTCCAGATTTGACAATCCACTTCGCCTTTTGCATACTAGACCACACATAGCTCGGCTTATATCCTCTTGGAGCATGAAGGACGAATTTATTTGGATAATAGCGAGCCTTAAAAACTTTTGATAGCAATGACTCTTCATCACTCATCAATCTCCACCACTGCTTTGCTAAAAGTGCCAAATTGAAAGCTTTAACCTGCCTAAAGCCCATACCTCCATCTCTCTTATTCTTTGACAGTTTCTTCCAGCTTAGCCAATGAATTTTCTTCTCCTCTACATTACCACCCCAAAAGAATCTAGCAATAAGGCTCTCTATTTCATGGCAAAGATAATTTGGCAATTCAAAACATCCCATTAATGAGTTGACCAAATCCCTTCCCATTGACTTTGACTAGAATGAGTTTATCTTTGACTTTTCAAATTTTGAATTTCCCTCCACTAATCATGTAATGTTTCTACTTAATCCTTATTAAGTAATGCTTATCTTAATTATTTCTATTATTTTCTTAATTACTCAATTAATCACTAATTAAGAGGTTAATTTTCTATTTAATCCTAAGTTCCAAAATTTGGAGTGTTACAGTTTTTTTTCTCTCTTATCTCAACCAATGAACCAGACAACCCTAGTTTTAGGATGGGTTTAGAAGAACTTATTTTCAGTTTATTTCCCAAATATGATATAAACATTTGTGTTTAAAAGAATTTATTGGCAAATCCGATTGATACTACACACTAATGTCATGCTGATCCAAAAAAAAGTGTTTAAAAGCATTTATAAAATAGCTTATGACATGTTCATATATTTAAAGTTGTTCACGTACGATTGGGTTTGAGCTTAACTCAACCCTAGAGCACCCATCAGGTTTTTTTTTTTTTTTTTTCTGAAAGTCAAAAGATATATTTTATTCAGAAAAGGCACGAACTATGTCCTTCCACATAAGGTTAAAAGGAATCAAAAACATAGAAATCAAGGCACTAAACTAACGTCAATCATAACTTAATTAAGATGCACCCAAAAGACAAACTAGTGGGCTATTATACCAATTAGCAAAAGCAGTACCAATTGCAGCAGACCCTCTATAACGAAACTAGGTCCAAGACAATGCCTTGATATGTGACAGAACACCATGAATATCTCGAACATGAAGTTTGAGATTGAGCATCTGTAGGTGGTTTGAAAATGGTTGCTACAGGGGCTGCCATAGCGGACCAAATATCTTGTTGAATAGCAGCGTATCGCATTAGCAACGCTGTGTGTTTATTCTCAAAAATCCCTCTAAACAGAGACATTAGGGTTTTTTTTAGGGGGGGGGGGGGGGGGGGCTTTTTTGGATTTCAAATTCCAAAATTGAAATCTACAGCTATAATAGTAGTGAAAATGATAAAAAAAAGACTTGTATTTAGAAGATGATGATTGATGATTCCTATTTAAGGATCATTGTTATTATACTTGTATTTTTGTTTAAGATATCTATGACTTTTTATTGTTAGTTGTGCATGTCATTAATTTTGAGTAATTTTTATCATTTTTGAGAATTTATTTGTATATAGTACATTATGTAAAGTACATAAAAAAATTCAAAATAGCACTACTATAGAGTTTTTGGGGTTGGCTGCTACACGCCACTATCTAGCATTTAAAGCATTGGACCTAACTCAACCCGAATATGAGGATTGCTCCCCACTTATATACACTATTTTGGCTATATTATTAGTAAATGTGAGATCTCCAACACAATAGCTTATGAAAATAATTTACAAATTATGGCAAAACAATTTGATCTTATTTCCTCTCCAATTATTAAAATAATTTATACATAAGTTTTAGCATTTGTGTGAATTAATGTTTAAAAGAACATATAAAAATAGTTTATGACATGTCTATAAACTATTTTCACATCTTCAAGATAAGTTACGAAAATAACTTGCATCTACACAGTTTAACCTCATTTCCTTTTCAATTATAGAAATAACTTATGTGTAAGTGCTTCCATGATAAGCACTTAATTAAGTTGTCTATTCAAATACACCCACCAAAATGCCAAATTTGAGAAGTGTTTTTTTATTTTTATTTTTTATTTCTTGTTACCACAAATAATTACAAAAATGTCATATTACTTTTACTTCCTTTCTTGTTATCGAAGATTTGTATGTATAAGAAATTATGTATGTGAAAGTAAGAAACATACTATAAATAATGTGACATTTTTGTATTTATGTGTTAGAAACAAGAAATAACTATAAAAAAAAGATTTTCTCAAACCAAACAGTCTTAGTATTTCCATTTATGGAAAAGGATTATGGGGTCCATTTGTTACTTTAAAAGTTACTACGTGCTTTTTCTAACACAATCTTCTCTTGTAGTTTGACAATGCTAGAGAATCAAGATGTATAATTAATGAAGTAAAACTTTACTTTTGAGTGTACAAATACAATTAATAGTGCATAGTTTATGAGACAAGTGCAATTTCTGAAGTTTATAGGATTGGACGTTTGTAGGACTGGACATCTGCGGGTGATCCGATAGTTGGTGGCACAATAAGCCCAATAACACTTGCTAGAATATAGGCTCTGATACCATATTAGAATGTGGATTATGGGTCTAACTTAACCCTACAAAATCGGCTTGTAAGGTGAGGTTTGCACCTCACTTATATACTTTATTTTAGTGATATCACTAGTCGATGTGGGATCTCCAACAAGAAGCAACAAAAGAAATATTGAATTATTTATGATATATATTATGGGGTAATGGATTTACATATATCTTAAGTGTGATCTAATGATATATGGTGGTGAATCGTTGCTTTGTCTGTAATATTTTCCTTCTCTTTGAGCGAACTCATGTATTATTGCAATTTCTGGTTCATGTCACTCATCTTCCCATGCTGATTGACTGCTTTATATGATTGTGCTTGCTCTCACAACAAAAAATTTTATAACTAGTTCCCGGGTAATTTATTCTCAGGATATTGTTTAATGGTTGCAGGTTTCATTTGGTGTGGTTGGTCTAGGTGTTGGACTCTCACTCTTGTTATGAGTTTTATTTTCTTTTTTCACCTTCTTCATTGATTTCATGTAATACATTAAGTGTTTCTATTTCTTACATCAATCTTTTTGTTTCATAAAACTTATGGTTTTGGGACATACTTTAATCTACTCCCTGGATCTGAATGGTCAGCTATAATGTTAACATATGACTTCCCTCTTGCAATTATTGGAATAACACTCAAGGTGAAAAAAGTTTTGCTAATGTGAATAAATTTGTAAGCTGGACGTTTGTCATAACAAATTTGTGCAAAAGAGTCATGTTAGGATTTCCCCTTCCTATTGTTCTTGTCGTTTCTTCATAGTTTTATATGCGCATTGTTTTAATGGATGCCCGTGAGGGTCATACAGTATTTGTATTCTTCATATTTTGTCATTGGGCCATCTTTTTTGCAGTATGCAGAATTCATGCCAGTCCCATGCCTCACATTCAGGTGCTCGAAGCTTGAGGGAAAAATGTGCAACTCCAATTTTTTAAACAGGTAATCTCATCATAGATTTTAGGATGAATTGGTTCTTAACAGGGGAAAAAGGAATTCTTAATACTTTCTAATATCTATGTCATGAACCAACTATCCCAAAATCTTAAGCTATTAGGTGAATACATATTTTTTCATACTACATGTCTAACAATCTTCATCCATACCAACAACATTAGCTAAATACTGAGGTTGCCAAAATATGCCCTAGTTGCAAGTGGGATTTAAGCTTTCTTCTTCTGCAACCTGTGATATTTTCTTCAGGTCTGAGACATCATTTTATCTGCTTTTTGTTTCAGGGAGGAGAAATACCAAGGAGAAGTGCTCCTGTTCTACAATTTGATCCATGAAAAAGTATGCTTGTCAATTTTGCATTAATTCACCAATCAGTACTATTATTTATGTCTCATTATGAACTTCTGTTTTCATATTACTTACTATGAACTGTATTAGACTGAATATCTGTATATGTAGGTTGCTGAGTAAGATTGACAGTTGAGCTGAGTCAGCACACTGTCAGAGTTAGTTAGCCAGCTGTCATTCTGTCATGACAGCTGGACTTTTAAGTTGGGCTTAGATCTCTAGCTTGTAGAGCAAGCTATTCCTCTGTACAATCAATTCATTTTTTACAGTTTAATAAAAATCACTCATTACATTTTCTTATTTTCTCTCGATTCTTTACTTACTAGATCATTTGGAAATACAGAAAAAGAAAATAGTGGCATGTATCTCATTTTACTTTAAATGAAAAATTAGTAGAATGTGTAAATTTATGGTACTAGTTCATGTCTCTTCCCTCATACACGCACTGTCATCTATCCCTCTTTGGCTCTTTCTTTATTATGAACTTTAACTACACTATGATTCCTATTTTTTGTTTTCTCATTTGATTACTATTTATATAATTTAAAGCTACATGTATGTTCTTTTGTCTACTTTAACTCAATTTGTTCTATCTTTTGTTGATATATTAAAGAATCTTACCACATCTTAAGCGTATAACCTCTATCCTTATCCCTACCCACCTGACCACCTTAACAATCTGAGTACCCTTTCACAAGATTCATTTTGATTAAACTCAAGCACGCAAGTTGTCTTTGAGCACCCTGAGATTCATCTTAATACCTTTTGTATTGTCCTAATCTTTTTTGGGTTGTCTCAAAGTATTTGTGTTGGTTCATAGTATGAAAGCTAAGGTTAATTCTTTGATTAATTCACTCTAAGTGCATTTCGATTGGCCTTGAAATTCCATTTTAATCCATTTGGCATATAGTAACTTAAAATAATATCTTGGCTAAAATATACTTTTGGTCATTTATCTTTTAAAAGATTCATTTTGGTCCTTTATCTCTCAAATTTGAGTCATTATTGTCCTTCTGAAATACTGATCATTTTGAACATTTTTTTACTTATTCAGGACGTGAAACCTATCCCATTAGACTCCCTTACATGAAAACTATAGATCCCACCTAATGTTCAAACTAAAAAGGACCATAAATATGGTGAAAATCATGTGAAAAATATGTCCCACAAGCAACCAGGAAACTGAAAATCTAATATCATATTCTTTTTCAGTTGCTCGTGGGACTTATTTTTCACATGATTTTCACCATATTTATGGCCCTTTTTAGTTTGAACATTAGGTGGAATTTATAGTTTTCATGTAGGTGAATCTAATGAGACAAGTTTCACGACTTATATCAGTCCAAAAAGGTTCAAATTTGTGCCTAAAAATTGAAAATGATAATTGTTTCAGAAGCACAGCATTGATCCAAATTTGAGACATAAAGGACCAAAATGAATCTTTTAAAAGATAAAGAACCAAAACGAATTTTAGTAAGGAACAAAAAATTATATTTTAGCCTAATATCTTCACTGAGAATCTCATTAATAACTTCCCTTTTACTCCATTAATTTTAAGATCAATTCTACATTTATATATCCTCCAAATAAAGCATTTATTTAATGCTCAAATTCAGATTTAATACATTTATGGCCACAATTAATAAATTTCATTTATAGTTTTTATTCATAATGGAAGAGAGAGAGAAAGCGTGAACGAAACCCTACCTAAATTGCACAATTCAAATTTGACCATAGAAATCCAAATGTCTTTCGCACTCTTCTGTGTTCCTGCCAACTCACAATTGACGGAGGGAAAAAAATTCCCAAAACAATCATTAAAATTTCACCTCATCACCCTTGTTAATGTTTTCTTTTTCAATGTCTTATTGTAAGAAAAAATTCTAAGTTAGTTTGAAACCAACCAACATTTATATATCCTCCAAATAAAGAATTTATTTAAAGTTCAGATTCAGATTTAATACATTTATGGCAACAATTAATAAAGTTCCTTTATATTTTTCTTCTCTCCCATAATAACCATTTCCATTTTTTTTTTCAAAGGATGTGTCTCATCATTTTTTAATGATAAAGGAAGAGAGAGTGAATTAAACCCTTCCAAAATTGCAAAAGTCAAATTTGACCACAGAAATCCAAATTTCGCACTCTTCCCTGTTTCCGCCACATCACTATTGAAACTCACACCTTCACCCCTATTAATATGTGTTTCTTTAGGATCTAATTGTAAGAAAAAATTCAAAGTTGTTTGAAACCCACCAACAAGAGTCTTTCTTGTGTGTTTGTGTTCTTAGTTCTTACAACTTTGTTGACTCTTGCATCAATCTCCACCTATAAAATGGAACCTGAATTTTCATCTGCTCAACATCAAAACGTGAATGATGTTGTTGCCAGTGGCAAGAAACTAAAGTGTTCTGATTCTCGCAGAGTTCAAATAAGGGGAAGCAGAATCAAAGATCCGACAAATGGAAAAACTTGCCACCAGGTACTTTTTGTTTTTTTAGTTGAGCAAACTATGTTTTTGGTCCCTAAACTTTTTCACATTTATGGTTTTGGTCCCTAATCTTTTTTACGACCTGTCAAAGTCCTCATACTTTTTTTCTGTCCGTGGTTTTAGTCCTTTCCGTCTATTTTGGACGTTAAGTGATGGCATGGCGTTAGTTTTATTATTATTATTTTATTTTATTACATTTTCTGGAGGCCAGAAATTGCTTTGATTACTTGTTTGATAGGTCATAAACCTATTCCCGAAAACTTTTGAATCAAATTGCTCTCATATGGATAATCCTTTTTCAAAATTGATAGAGGGCTTTAGTAGATCTATTAATTTCGAGCAAAACCCATCCTTAAACTTTGATTTTCGTTCAAAAACGAGAGATTATTTGCCAAAAAGTTGATTCGGGGCACTATTTGCAAACACGATTTCGTCCTTCCCAGATTTCTCCTTCATTGTTCAACAATCTTCAAAATTGATTGAGGGGTTTAGCAGATCTATTAATTTCGAGCAAAACCCATACGTAAACTTGGATTTTCATTAAAAAATGAGAGATTATTTGAAAACAATTCGATTTTGGGTGCTGTTCGCAAACGCATTTCATCCTTCCCAGGTTTCTCCTTCATTGTTCAACGATCTTCAAAATTGAATGAAAGGTTTTGTTCCCCATGAGTAGATGATCAAAATGCATGCTTATATGCCTAATTTCGTTGCTTGAGCTGCAAGAACGAAACAGAACTTCTCATTGGTCAAACGCAACCCGGTTCACTATTAGTAACCCAAGCAATTTCTAGCGGTTAAAAACCACCAGAAAACATAATAAAATAAAATAATAATAAAACTAATGTCACATCATCACTTAACGTCCAAAATAGACGGAAATGACTAAAACCATGGACGGAAAAATAGTATGAGGACTTTGACCGGTTGTAAAAAAGTTTAGGGACCAAAACCATAAATGTGAAAAAGTTTAGGGACCAAAAGCATAGTTTGCTCTTATTAGTTTTTGTAATGCCCTTTTTTTTTTCTTTTTTGGGTGTGTTTTTGTGTTGTGGGGTGTGGTGGTTTGTAGATAGGGCGATGGGAATTATTTGACAAATTTGAATGTTGGTATGTGAGGGAACATGGGAATTATTTGAAAAATGGGAATTTTGGTTTTGGGGTTGTATAATGGCGATGATGTTTGTGGTGTTGTGGTTTTGCTTTTACTTTGTATGTATCATTTAGTTTATGTTTGGTTTTGTTTCTAGATTTTGAGGTTTGTTTGGATTATAACATTTTTGTTTGCTTGGTTTCCACGTTGAAGTGCCGGCAAAAAAAATCGGACTTTGATGCTACTTGTAACAATTTGAAGAAGGGGAAGCCTTGTACCATCACGTTCTGCCACGAGTGCCTCTTGAAAAGGTTAGATTCACAAATATATACGTTCAATTTTCTTTTTATTTTTAATTGTTTTAATTTTTAGAATTATTCTTTCTTGTTAAGCGTGTTTTTGGCAATGTTTATGGCAAATACTTTTTTGCTTTGCAAGAGTCGAAACACATTTTGGTGATTTCTACATGTGTGTTTGGACACTCGTTGCAAAGTGATGGATCTCTGAACATTCTTGGAAAGAAAGAAACCACGTCAATTTTGCTAAATAAACGTGAAATTTATGACTGTTGATTTCTTTGTAAATGTGAAAAACAACATCCCAAATATGGGACCATACATGCTATATGATTTAAAGGAATTAGTATTTGATTGTTGGTTGAGAGATACTCTTGGTACAAACAAAAAAAAACAAAGAGTAGATGATAGAGTACTTGTGTATTTGTATGTGTTACCCCTTATGAGGATTTTTCTGTGGTGAACTAGGTATGGGGAGAATGACAAAGAGGTGAAACAGTTGGCAAATTGGATATGCCCAAAGTGCAGAGACCTTTGCAACTGTAGCATTTGCCAGTGAGTCTTTTTCTTTTTCCTTTTCCTTTTTTTTTTCTCTGTGTGTGTGTGTTTTGAGTTGGTATTGTATATGTGAGTTCATTCTGAATGAAGGTGATCTTTGTAGGAAAAAACGAGGTGAACTACCTACTGGTCCACTATATCGAAATGCCAAGGAATCTGGTTTTAAGTCTGTGTTGGAAATGCTTGCTGCGAAGAAGGCTGCTGAAGCTTTAGAATCGAACAAGGTCAATGATGTTGACATTTTACCTTCAAATGAAGCTACTGTGGAAATGGTGTGCTATTTTTCTCTCCATCGCCTTTCTTGTCTATCCTGTGGTTGACAGATTTGGTTAAATAAGCTCTCTTATTTAATTATTCAAATTCATGATAAGTTAATAATGACATGAGCAAAAATGTCATGTTTTGATAAGGTTCTTATGAGTCGAGTTGTTTCACCTATGAAGCAAATTGCATTAGAGCATTTACCATAATTATTTTATTTCGTTTTATTTATCTTAGTTATTGGCATATAAGTTTTACTCATTTGGTGCACAAGGTTTATATGCATGTGTGCATTTGTGGTGTATCTATTGTGAGGAGTTAATTTTTGCCCTATGATTATAGATGAATAGTTGAGATTGTTTTACTTAATCTAATCTTGACTATCCATTTTAATTGTATGGTCTAGATTAAATTTTCTTACCTATCATTGATCGATACTTTAAACTGGACAATGTATCCATATCATGCAATATTGATGTGCAATATACAAGTGCCTTTGTATCAAAACTTGACTCTTATCTTTAAAACTTTTTATGTATGTTTTGTTTCTTGCAAAATGAAAGCATCAATGTAATATATTGAATATTATATTTTTATTTAAATATGATTGTGATTATATATTTCTAATAAAATTTTCAAGAGATTTAAAGACTAGTAATAACATCCTGACAATGGCAAACCAATAAAAATACAAGGTATATCAAGAAATCAAGAAAAATAAGTCAATAAAGTATAAGTAATTTATGAACATAATTATTTTTTATTTAATATATATTGGTGTATCAATATTCTTTTTCTTTTTTTAAATTACATATTTACCTATAACATTGGGTCTTATCTAATACTTGTACTTGTTTGTACCCATGCATCATAGGCTCTTATGTTCTTATTGATTATGGTTCATGTTCTTGTTTGTTATCTCTTGTAGGAGCTTGAAGTCCTTCACTCAGGAAATGCAAATGATGTTGCTAAAGTTTACAATGAAGATGATGGCGATGATAATGCTAGTGCCAAGATCCAAGTAGGAATAACAAAGTTCCCAAATGTTGGTATATTAGTGAGAGAAAAAATTGAAGAGGAAATTCCTTTGCCCCCTGGCATTGAGTTAATAGAAATATTGGGCATTGAGTTACCTTCTGAAGATGTTGGGAATGCATTGCAACTTCTAGAGTTTTGCAGAGTGTTTGGAAAGGTATGCCTTCATGTTAACAATTTTCTCCTATGTTTTTGTTTGATTAATTGCAATTACTATTGCATGAAGTAGTTGACTGACTGAATATATATAATTGGCAAATTCGTTTAATGTTATACACTAATGTTACAAAATTTGAACTACTTATTGTATTTATTAATATGATGCAACTTAAAAATCAAATGTCAGATGATTTTGTTGGTCATTTAATTGAATGATTACATGATAAATGGATGATATTTCCTTGTGTTACATTAAATTATATACTCTAGACATACTGGTGTTATTGTTAAAAATATAATTTTTGTTTTACAGTTATGATGTTAAAGCCATTCATAATTGATTTATCAAGTGTTTTTTTTAACATTTATTCTTGTCTATAATTTTAATCAGGCTCTTGATCTCAAGGAAGGGGAAGTTGAAGCCATGTTACAAGAATTAGTACGTAAACAAAATTTGCGTGGAGGAAACACCTCTTTGGTCCGGTTTCAAATTACAGTGTTGACCCTTATACTAAATGATTCAGGAAATGAGTGAGTTATCCCTTATAGCTTTTATTTACTTATTTGTTTGTTTATAGTTTTGGGGGTGATTAATTTTTATGTGATATACTTGAATTAAACCGTTGCCATATGGATGACTTTGGTGTAGGTCTCCTACCTTAACTGCTAGCAATGGAAATAACTCATGGTTGAAACCTCTAGCGGATTTAATTATTGAATCTAATCATTTACTAAAAGATTTTCCTGTGGATTGGCTTCAAGAAGGAAATATCGGATTTTACAATTTGGATTTATCAAATAAGCTTAAACTGCTGAATTTTCTTTGTGATGAAGCCTTAGGCACTAAGTAAGTATTTCAAGTCCAATTAGAAATAGTTTTATTGTGTATTTTGCTGTTGTTTTTGTTGTATTCATCTCTTAATGCATCTTTTTCTATTATTTTCTTATCTTACTTTTGTTGTCTTATTAATATTGTTTAAAGTGGTTGGAAAATTGGATAATATGTCTAGGAAACTAAGGAGTTATATTCAGGATGAAAATTCAAGCCACGCGGAAGAATTGAAAGAAACAAAATCCAAGTTTGCTGCAGCTAAGGAAAAGGTAACAACAAAAAAGGTGTTATGTTCTTTGTATCTGGATTGCTCTTGTTGTTAAATATTGTTCATAATCTTGTATGCTTGTTATCTACAGGAAAAAGGTCTTCGACAGAAGTTGCAAAATGAGATGGCTAAAGTTGTTCTACCAAATGTGGCTCCCCTTCCAATAGAGGAGCATGATGCTATTCTTTCAAAGATGAAAAGTGATGTGGCCCTAGCTCATGCCGAGGTGCTCAAGTTAAAGGGCAAAATTCAAAAAGGTGTGCATTGATTTTTGTGAATTATGCACTGTTCATGTTATCATTCCTAAGGATCTTTAATCTCATTCTCTTAAGTTAGAATATGTTGGTATGTCACAAAAATCTGCAATTCAAAAGACTATCCTCGTTGCAAAATTGTGATAGTTAGCACAAGATAATGAAAGCAAAACAAAATGTTGGTGTTGTTTTTATGATTACACTGAGATGAAAAAGGACTAATATCCTGTTCATATGACAAACATTTGTTGGAATATCATATGTTTACTCTTAGATTCTACAATAATTTTATTTGCACAATTTATTGATCTTCAATGCTTTTATCATTTTACATCTTGTTTCTTTTCTCACACAATAGCATTCATTTATGCTACATCCTGTAAGATGTTTAATTCCAGTTGGTTTAAATTCATCGATTTCTCATGAAAATTGTGATTATGGCGGCATAAGAACTTATTTTTTATAACATCCAGATTGGGAGTTGGTTTGGTAAATAAATAAATGCTCTTAATTAGGCCAAAATGGAAAGTTTGAGTACATATGCATGGTTACTTTCTATGATTCTATCTTGTAAGAATTGAATGTTTCTACTAATGTAATGGTTGACACTTGTTCTTCTAATATTATAGGGAAACATAGTTCTGATGCTACAATAGTTGAGCCTGAGTTTTTGGACAACAATGGCCAGATATTTTGGAAATTAAAAAGTTATAATGGTGAAAATGTTGTTCTATTGCAAGGTAATTCTCAAAATGCATTAGCTTAATTTTAATTGAATGATGATATCATTGTGATTTGGTCTCTAGCAAGTTTTCTAAAAGAAAGCAACATGCAGATATCAAAATACAGGATGAAACTGGTACTGCACCTGATGAAAAATGGTTTGTTTATGATCCTGAGAAGAAGGATGAGGTTGATAAGTACATTTCCTCAAGGTGAGTTCTTTTATTAATTTTGAAGTGGATTGATAGTGGTTTTGGATATGGTACTTGATATTGGAGAGTTTGCATTCTTTATATTTGTCAAGGAACATGATGATAAAAAGTTACCAAAGCTAGCTTTAGTGAAGATGCTGAATATGTTGTTGAGAGAAGAGTGATCTCCCATTACATGCTCGAACATACAAAGATAGATTGGAAAATATAATGAAATATCCATATACATTTTATAATGATTGTTTTTTAGCTATTAATGAAGAAATATAATGAACTATGAAATTGAATTCTAAGAAATCATCTAAGATACTTTGATATAATAATGATAATATGAGATACTCTCTAGATATTTTAACAACTTTAATATATATTCTTTTTAATGCCCTATTCATTTACATTCAGCCATGTCCATGCATGTAGTTATCTGCCATTGTGAGTGCAACATTTTGTTTGGTGTGCATTGTTGGTGTAAGCCAAGGGTAGGGGAAAGGAATATGTGGCTAAACATTTGTGAATACAATAGTTTTGTTTGTGGCATTGTAGTTATCTATCCTATAATTGATGCTCAACAGGTGCAACAAATTAAGTATATTTCTCTTTTACCTTAGTTGCAGGGCTAAAAAACTTAAAAGGCAGAAGGTTTCTCACATGCCTTTACAGTGAAGCAAGTATGTAGGATGTGTATGGTTAGTATTGTCATCTTTGATCAAGAATTTACATTTTGTGACATCTATTATTGCTTCCAGTATATATCTAACTTGCAAGAGGACTAATGTACTGTTAAGAGCTCATAATAACATAAGTTTTGGTAAAACCACTCGTTGTTAGATAAATTGCGTCTTCACTAATTGAGTGTTGGTGTTATATTTAGTGAGACTTGTGTAAATTTATCAAGAGCAAATTACAGTAACACCCCCTTGAGGTTTCGTGTAATTACACAAGTACTTTTTTAACCATTACATTCACCTCCCTTGTAGGGGGTGTAAGTGTAAGATTTGAGGGGTGTCAATGTAATGTTTTCAAACATATAAAGGGGTGTTTGTGTAATGTTTAAAAACTTAAAGGGGGTTAGTGTAGAAAAATAAAAAAGGGTGAAGTTATGTGTAATTTGATAAAAACTCAGGGGTGTTGCTGTAATTTGCTTATTTATCTAATAATAGTATGTTAAAAATAATGTGTTACTAACATTATTTGTAACATAATATGAATTTTATTTGTTCTGGACTTGGATATGATTAACATGCAAAGGTTTTTCTCGTTTTTGCAGGTTTTGGTGGGAATCTTATACTCTCTATCAAATACTTACAACTAAGGGTAGTTGGTCCTTTTTATTGAGATTTGAGTCGGTTCCCTCTGTTTTTTGAGTGGGGTGTACCTACAAGAAGGTTCTGAAGTTGTTGATGAAGCAGGAACTTATTTCAGTGAAGTAGGAAGCTAAGGAGATTTAGGTTTCTAGATTCGATGTTTAGCTTCAGCTTCAACTTTTTGATGATAGAAATTAAGTAGGCATTATGTTTCATTGTAATTAATTACTATTCAGAGTTGGATTTTTCTTGATTTCAATAGTTAGAATGTGTATTGACACATCCGATTGGAAAAGTGGTGTCTTCTCAATATTCCATAGCTCAATTTAATTCTTGGCATTCTAAGACTAAAAATCTCACATCTTTGCTTGTTTCGCAGTTCAAAACTTAAAGCACATATGTTTGAGGTATTTTAATGCAACATTTATTGCTATTTTTTTTTCATATAATCCATTATTAGAAGTATGTAGCTTTGATACTCAGACTTAAACCTAATGTGGGTAGTGTATTTATTTATCTATAAAAAGGTTTTGAGTTTGTGTATGAATAATTAATTACAAATTTTAAACGTATGAATGTGGATATGAATAAAACATTAAACTATTCAATCTTATGCATACTCATGTGATATACTTATTGTATTTATAACAAGAATCCAAATTTTTCAAATGATTTTTTACTTAAGTTAAACAATTATATTTTAATGTTGGAATTTATTTTCTGTATCCAAAAGACAAGCTTGGAATATATTTTTATTTTTTTTAGTTTATATATTTTACTTTTAATAATTGTTCTTTTTTTATTATTGATTTTTCCAATATTAGTATTATAATAACATTGATGTGTTATTAGTTTAATAGACAAGATAATGAGATATTGTATCCATCGGGTTTATTGAAATAAGGATTAGATTTATAGATAGCTACTGAGTAAAGTTTAAGGTACCAAAGTTGGTGTCCATCTAAATATGCATCTAGATTAGTATTCTTTTTAAATGTAAATATCTTAGAAGTAATAATAATAACATCTTATTAAAAAAATTCTATTATCATCCCTGAAAATGTCATTTGAGCAATGATTCCACCATTAGTGGTCTTAGATTATCTTAATCTTATAATAAAGTCTATGCTGCTGACTTTGATTACTGTCAAAATTAAAAGTGAAATATAAAGGGAAAGAAAAATATAAAAATTGAAAATGATTTGTTTTCAAAAAGTATAATCCTTTTACATTTAATTTGATGTTCTGTCTAGATAAATGAGTTGTGGACCATTAATTTTACATATAATTCTTTGACCATTATTTTTTTATAATAGTTGCAATGAAATAGTTGCAGACCTCAGTAGGACCACTGTACGCCAAAAAAAATCCACCCCCCCCCCCAAAAAAAACAAAACAAACCTTCATGTATATTATCAAAACCTCCCATTATGATGTTGATTTTAGTGGGTTTTTCTTATATGAAACTCCTAAGCTCCATGGTAATGTTATTAAAATATAAAATGTCATAATTAATTTTTTTCTAATTTCATATAAAATTAGTTGAATTTAACTATTATATTTAACCACTAACCAAATTAATATTTTATAACTTCAAAAATGGACAAATTTCTAATGCAATAAGCCAATTAATCAAACTTTAGGCTATATGATTGGTTAAATTTTTTTAGATAATCTTTTTGAACTCCAAAGTTATCTGACAAAAAATAAGGTAACGATAAAAAGTATTATTGCTATTTTCCTGTAAACATTTTAGCGATCTGACACTTTCTTTCTAACACTTTGTCTATACATATATATATATATATGAAAGAATATTTTAGACAAATATAATATTATTAAAAAAAAATTATTGTTCGTAGTGTAAATTCAACTCCCCAACACCCCCCACCCCAACCTAAAGTTTGACTTCTTTTTTTAAAATGACATTGAGAATTCGGGTCAACCAAACCTGAATTATCAACAGGTTTATTCTTTTTTCTTTGTTTTTTGGTTTTGAGATTTTTTTAATTTTAATTTTAATTTTAATTGTGTTGTTTTATAGATTAAAAAATTAACTAGTTATTTAATTTTTTTGTTAATTAGTTAGTAGTAGTTTAAAAGTTTGTTTGTGTACATGAAAATTGCAAATTGAAATTAATTGTAATAAATTATGCACAATTTTTTTAATTGAATTTTAATACTATTATTAAAAATTTAAAATTTTTATTTAAAAATATAAAATTAAAAATATGATAGTTATTGTCCCTGGTCATTTAGAAAACTAATTTAATAATTGTGATGGAACCTCTAGCCAACTTGGATAATTTACTTTTCTATTGTTGTATTTAACTGATTTTAATTCAAATATTGTTTACAATAGTGAGTATTATTTTTAAAATTAATTATTTAAATTAATTAGAATGTAAAATTTAAGTCACAATTATTTTTTTAAACTACTTTAAAATTATAACTATAATTAAAATTAAGAAAAGTAAAATACAATACACATACAAAAAAAATTGAAAAACCTGTTGAGAATTTGGGTCCTCCAAACCCCAATTCTCAACGTCATTTAAAAAAAAAAGAGCAAACTATGTTTTTGGTCTCTAAATTTTTTCACATTTATGATTTTGGTCCCTAAACTTTTTTACAACCGGTCAAAGTCCTCATACTTTTTTTCTGTCCATGATTTTAGTCCTTTCCATCTATTTTGGACGTTAAGTGATGACATAGCATTAGTTTTATTATTATTTTATTTTATTACATTTTCTGGCGATTTAAAACCGCCAGAAATTGTTTGGGTTACTAACGGTGAACCGGGTTGCGTTTGACCTGCGAGAAGCTTCGTTTCGTTATTGCAACTCAGGCAATGAAATCAGGCATATGAGCATGCATTTTGATTGTCTACTCATGGGGAACAAAACCCCTCAATCAATTTTGACGATCATTGAACAATGAAGGAGAAATTTGGGAAGGATGAAACGTGTTTGCGAATAGCACTCAAAATCGATTTATTTTCAAATAATTTCTCATTTTTGAACGAAAATCCAAGTTTAAGAATGGGTTTTGCTCGAAATTAATAGATCTACTAAAGCCCTTTATCAATTTTGTAAAAGGATTATCCATATGAGAGCAATTTGATTCAAAAGTTTTCGGGGACCTTCCAAACAAGTAATCTAAGCAATTTCTGACGGTTAAAAACTGCCAAAAAAATGTAACAAAATAAAATAATAATAAAACTAACGTCACGTCATCACTTAACATCCAAAGTAGACGGAAAGGACTAAAACTATGGACGGAAAAAAAAAGTATGAGGACTTTGACCGGTAGTAAAAAAGTTCAGGACCAAAAACATAGTTTGCTCTAAAAAAAACTAGGTTAGAAATCGGGTAAGGAGGGGCCAAATTCACACCATGAATAGTAACGAGTAGTATATTGATAAATAATGTGGGATGAATATTATTTGGGTAAATAATTTTTTTTTTTATTTGGGTAAAAAAAACCGTACATGAAGATGTTTTTTTTAATAGGCAAAGAAACATTTATTAAACTGAGAAGACTGGAACACAAGATGTGGCCCAACCAGAGCTCCGAAGGTTAGAACTGTTATACACCAGAAAAGCTATACATCTAAGATATGCATGCATAGAAGATCAAGAGTATAAAAATGAAGATAAAAGGAACAAAGAAGAGATAATACTGTCTAACAACCCCACAGAAGTGTTCTTTCCCTGCTGCAACCCGAAACCAAATAGAATACTCCAAGATAACTACCATATATCACCCTCCCTTTTGAATCTTTCCTAAAAGAAATTTTTAACATGGAATTTGACTACTCCTGGGTCCTCTTCCCCTCTCCCATCAATCCTCAAACCATTAAGAGAGTTTTTCTTTCTTTTCTAATTGACATTAGAATGGAAAAATCTTGTGTTTTTGTTCCCCTCTTTGATCCACCTAGTTCTTGATTTTTGGTGCATAAGAGACTCCTCCCTAACCAAGGTCTTCCAATACTCCACAATCAATTCCCTTTTATTGCTTATGTCTTCCTTCTCCAAAACACCTTCTTCATCTTTCTTATCTATAACATAAATAGCCCTTTCCAACTCCCCCTGTTGTTGTTGCACATCACCAAACACTTCTTTATTCCAAATCTTGAGCTTGGCCTTAAACATTTTTTAATTTTTCTTTCAATGCATATGCAGCCCAACCTCCCACCTTCAATTTGCCCTGTTCTTCCTCCACAAATTTATTGAAATGATTATGCATAAACCAACAATTCAAAGACCTAAAAAGGGTTTTGGGTTGAAGGCCATTTATCAAGCCATTCCGAAGATACAAGTGCCCTATCTAACCTACTCTTCGCACACCCATTGGGTTTGAACCATGTAAACTTCTTCCCTACTATGTGAAAATGTGAGTAAGAGATGGTGTACTAAATGGTCCACAAATGTAAACAATGCATTTGTCATAGAGAGATCATGTTGCCGGTTAGAAATTGGTGAGCGATTGCATGTTACATTAAGTGTCAACTATAAGCAAGGTCCATGCCTATGTTAGAAAAACACTCAAGTGGTTCAAAACTAGGATGCATGAGCAGAAGGTGATTATGTCCTTGATCCAAATTAGTAACTCAGTACCAAAGTAGTGGACTAGGCTAGGATGTCAAAGGCTGGGGTTTGTCAAACTTAGGTTGATAGGCCAAGTGTAAGAGAAATTATTAGGTGATCTTGGATCTTTAAAGAATTTTGATTCTCTTGGCCCGACACTTGTTCCTGCAAATCCACAAGCCACCTATGACAATTTTTTTTATCCATTTATATCTCATTTTAATATACAGTTAATTGTTTTATTTTAATTGGTTTAATGATTTAATTTGGGCCATCAAATTGGATTGTCAAAATTGATTCTTCTTAGTTCAATATCCTTCACGTGCAGCCCAAGCCTAGCAGCCACATTTGTCAAAATTGCAGGATATACCACTATTGTGACTTGTGATAGGTACTGGTTCAGATTTAGTGAAAGAATAAATGCAAGTGTTCATCTCAAGATTTCAGATCTTGAGATCTCTTCTTAATTCCAAATTTTCACTATACAAAATGACCCTTTTGGGTACCTCATTGGCTTATACTTTCAAAAATTGAAATGAAATTGTTGCCACATCATTTAGCTTTAGTGTATGCCACTTTTTATTTAGTATTTTCCTATGTAAACATCATAAACAATATTGTATGTTTCTCGTCACTGTCATTCTGAGTTGGACCATTCTTCATAATGATATAGTTTTTCAAAATTAACTAAGCTTTCTAGTTTTTGGGTCACACATGCTGAAAATGTTTCTACTGTATTTTATTTCTGTCATGATAGAAATAATGAAATATACATACTAGGATAGTATACATACTTTTGTGAGTATGATGAGAATGATATTACATGCTAGCAACAAAGGCAACATTCGTTGACCTTAATTTTAAAAACCTGAAGCATTAGATGAAAGACCTGTTGCGTGACTAGTTTTGATAATTAGGAAAAGAAAAAGGCTAATAACAATAAGCCTTTTATTGTAAAACTCTCACATAATTTTGGTAGAATTCTTCTACTATTCTTGTAATTGGATCATCCTCTGCACCTTAATTATTTGTGTGCCCTGATAAATATATATGAGGAGAAACTTAATGATCTATTATATTTCTATTAACAAAATTTATATTTTTAAATATTTATTGAAGTGTTTTTCTTTTGCTAATTCAGAATACTCATATTGCAAGTGAGCATAATTTTCCATTGGATGCAAGAAGATTATTTGGTGTTATCAATATTTGATGTTCTTTTTAGATCCTTTTAGAATAAAAGTATTTTTGGGATATTATGGATTTTAACTTGTATTTTGAAAATTACAATTGATGTAGTGCTTGGGTTTTTGAAGATTTGTTTAATTTTGTACGTGTTTATTAGTTAGAATGGTCATTAGAATGAATTTTGTATGTTGAAGATTCTAAATTGCAATTTATTTATATTTTAATTTTTTATGCAAATTATGGCGGTTTAAAACTGTCATAATTTTTAGTATTTTTTTAATTTACTGCATGCAAATTATGGCGGTTTAGAACTGCCATAATTTGCAGTATTTTTTTTACTCACTTTACACAAATTATGGCAGTTTAAAATCACCATTTTTTACAACGATGAACTGCCATTTTATACAATGTTTAAAATGGCGGTGTGAATGGCGATTCACTATTAACCTCCATTTTATACATTGTGGCGGAAGGAATTATGACACTTTGGAAAACCGCCTTTTATGCAAAAACTAGCGGTTATAACCGCCATTATTTACAAAAATAACCATCATTTTTTACACATTTATTGTAGTCTTTTAGGCTAAATTACTCTGTTAGTTCTTTATCTTTATTTTATTAGGTTGCAATTTGGTCTTTTATATTTTAAAAGTTGCAAAATGGTCTCTTATTTATTAAAAGTTGTAAAATAGTCCCTTAAGTAATTTTTTTATAGCATGTTTACCTGTGAAGTAATTTCTCTTTCATTTTTTTGGGATAAACATGCTATAAAAAAATTCTTAAGGGACCATTTTATAACTTTTAGTAAATAAGGAACCATTTTGCAACTTTTAAAAAATAAAGGACCAAATTGCAACCTAAAATAAAGATAAGGGACCATGTGAATAATTTAGCCAAAATTTTATGTATTAAATACAATTTAATCATTATTTAATTATATATATATTATAAAATTTATTAAAACTCTTAGTTTAAAGTTTCTCGATGTTCAAAATTCCACTATGCAGCCAAAATTTCATAATTTAAGCTCATTATATAAAACAAAATATTGAGAAAATAGAAAATTCTATATTCTCCCATAGAATAAATATATAAGAAAATGAGGGTGTTACATCTCACACACTTTGAATTTCTCCCTCAAGAAAAAAAATCAAGTAGGAGAGAGGGGCTTGATGAGAGCATCAGCCTATTGACCTGGAGCTGGAACATGTTGAACAGTAAGTTGCTTGGCAAGGACTTTCTCTCTAACAAAGAACAAATCAATCTCCATATGCTTGATCTGAGCATGGAGAATTAGGTTATGTGTAAAAGGGCCAACACTTTGGTTGTCACAGACTCACAGTAAACAATCGGTGTAGTAAAAGGGATAACAAGTTCAGCAAGTAAGGTTTGAATCTAGAGAATTTCAGCTATTACCTGAGCGAGACTACAATACTCAACCTCTATACTAACAAGATGTGATTAAGAAGTGTAAGATGGAGAGAGAAAGAAAAGAGAGAAGGAGCGATAGGAATGGAGGGAGGGATGGGAAGAGTGTGAAGAGGAGGCTGACCACATATTTTTTCTCACATTCCCCCAACGATTTCATGAAGCTTGACCTTTGCAGATTCTTCCAAAGATGGGGAAGAGTTTGGGAAATGATTATTATTGGAAGAAGAAATAGGGATGGGTTTCGATATGGGTTTGTAAGGTTTCTGGATGTTCAGAATGCAAAATCTTTGGAGGAACAACTTGAAAAGATCTACATAGGGAACATGAAGATACACGTAAATCTGCCTAAATATAGTAGGAATACTACAATGTCTTATGGGAGAAATGTCTTGGAGAATGGAGGTAGACCAGATAGACCTGTTATGATGACCGAAAGTAGACTAGAGAAACATGAAGATAGGAGGAATGCAAGCTATCAAGATAACGGGGCACAGGCGAAAAGAGCTGACAAAAAATGGCTAATTAAATCGGTCCCAGCACTTCCAATCCAGGGGGATCATTAGAAAGGATTAGACCTTTAGATCGAAGAGATAAATGATTGGGTAGCGGAGAGCTTTGTTGGAAGGTTTAATGATCCTAAGATGTTTGAAAAGCTACAAGATGCATATGCACTAGATGGATCCAGAATTGTTAAATTGAAATATATGGGGGTGATATGGTCATGATCTATGGGATGAATAAGGAGAATATCAAGGAAGCATGTAGTAAGGAGGAGCATCTTCCAAGGATAGTAGCTTTATTCAATTCTATTCAAAAATGGGAGCCTAAAATTACAACAGGCTCTAGGCTATCTTGGGTGAAGCTGTACGGGGTAACTTTACATGTTTGGGGCGAGAAAAGCTTTTCTAGTATTGTGGGTACAATTGGTTCTTATATGGAGACGGATGTTGAAACAATGAACATGGATCGTCTAGAGTTCGCCCGGATACTTGTAAAACTGGACTCACCCCAACTTGTTAACCAAACCTCATCTGTCAAGATCAACTGTTAGGTATATACAATAAGACTTTGTGAAGAATTTGTATCATCTGCTTGCTAATGCAAATGTGGTCCTTGGCGGCCTCATGAGGAGGACAAAAGTGGTGGATCCTCGCTTCTGAGTGACGTGGGTTATGACATTCAATCATCGAGTTTAGAATGCTCGAAGGATGTATATCCGAAGTGAGTCGTTGAACAAGAAGCTAAATAGAAATATCTGGTTAGCAAAGATGTCCTCGGAGAAAAATCTTCAAGCGACGTCGACGAAGAGCAGGTATCCGGGAGATCTTTCTCGTATTTTGCCTCTAACGTGTTGTACAGGGTTATCAGATAAAGGTGAAAATGAAAAGCAAGAAGCGTCAAAAAAGGCTTATGAGGAGGTGACAGGTCAACACATATTCAGGGATGAAGACAAAGATCAACTCATTCTTGGAGGAAAGCTAGAAACCGAAAGGTGTAAAGACTCTGACCAAGGGATATGCAGCATGGAAGTGGCGATGGCAGATGAATTTGGTAGTGGAAAAGAAGTTGATGAGGTAGTAGAAACCCTTAGGGTGATAGGTGACATGAGGAAGGATAAGGATTTCAAATGTCAAGTGGAACCCGCGGAGGGGGGAAGAGTTGTGGAAGGCATGGTAGAAGGAATTGTAGAACTTGGTCCATCTAATCAATCTTTGGGCCTGACTTGCGACAAACCCCAATTTGGGCCATGTGAGAATCTGGAGATTGGGTCAATTAGGAGTAATTCTCCTTTAGAGACAAGTATGGGCCAATTGTTAGTGAATCACGAAACAAAAACAGATGGACAAGTGGAAGGTTGTTTGGGTGAGGACGACATGCAAACAAATCGAGCCTCTAATAGCAACAAAGGTGTCTATGTCTCTAAAGATGGGGAAGTGGACAAAAACTTTAACCCAAAGAGCCTCACAAGCACAAAAAATAAACAGAAGTAGGTTCTAACAGTGCCCACTAAGAATAGATTTGCCTTTTTCTCCCTTCGTCTCAAAGTCAGCTTGGTTCCTACAAAGGTATTACTACGGGTGCAACGCCTTCTTCTCTTCTACAACATCCTGGGCCTTCTTCGGTGACTAGAGATCAACAAGAAAATAGAGCAACAAATATTAGGAAACCCAGGAGATTTGAGGCCAAGGGGGGTTTAAATAGTTATATGATGGAGGGGTGAGGAACTCTTATTGCAATTCCTGGGTGCACAAGGAGGAAGAAGCAGCAAAGAAATTATGGTCTTTGGGAAAAACTCTAGGAGTTTCTTATACAGGGGAGGATGAGGTTATAATCATAAAGCTTGTTGATATGGAAACCAGAGATAAAAAGAGTGAAGATAAGGTGAAGCTTAGCAAAAGGGAAGGGACGAAATCAGTTTCCTTATGAGGATACTATCCTTGAATGTTAGGGGGTTGGGCAACCGGGTTAAGCACAAGATAATCCGAGATCTGGTTGCGAAGGAAAGGATTCAGTTACTATGTCTTCAAGAAACCAATACACAATGTGTTACTAGAGAATTGTGTTTTGCTCTGTGGGGTCACTTTGATATTAATTGGGCTATGCTTCCTACTGAACATAGTGCAGGAGGGTTACTTTGCATCTGGGGGAAACAAGATTTGGTGGTTACTTAGAGGGTCATGGGGGATGGATTTATAAAATTAGAAGGTATGTGGAAAGAAGCTAGCGCTAATATTGTTATGGTAAATATTTATTCTTCATGTGGTCTTACAAAATAAAGGAGACTTTGGGAAGAGCTTCGTGGATTAAGGAATAACTCCAATATCTCAAATTGGTGTTTGTTGGGAAATTTTAATTGTGTAAGGAGTCAAGGTGAAAGGGTGGGACAAGGTAAGGGGGATGGTTTGGAGAGTGTGATGAGGGAATTTAACCAATTCATCCACAATATGGAATTGGTTGATGTTCCTCTTGCCGGTAAGTGCTTTACTTGGTATCGACCTAATAGGAGAGCAAATAGCAGAATTGATAGATTCTTAGTATCTTTGGAGTGGTTTAGTTTATGGGTGGGGAGTACCCAATATATATTGGAGAGGAACATTTCGGACCATTGCCCAATTTTATTGAAAAATGTCATAGATGATTGGGGTCCGAAACCTTTCCGTGCGATGGATTGGTGGCACCAAGAAGTCTCTTTTAGGAAGTGTGTGGTGGAGGCTTGGTCTTCTATGCAATTACAAGATTGGAGAGGTTTTGTGATAAAAGAAAAATTGAAGGGGCTAAAAGGGAACTTGCGAAGGTGGAGTAAGTATTTTTGTGGGGACTTGAAGAACCAATAACTCTTGATAGGAAAGAAGATGAATGATTTAGACATCAAGGAGGAATTACATGGTTTGGAAGAGGAAGAGATTCAACATAGAAGAGTATTGCAAGATGAGTTTTGGAAGGTAGCATCATATCATGAGTCACTCTTGAGACAAAAATCAAGATCAAAGTGGCTCAAGAAGGGTGATAATAACACAAAATATTTTATGTCGTGGTTAACTGGAGGAAAATGAGAAATATGGTGAGAGGAGTGGATTTGGATGGGGTGTGGGTGGAAGAACCAAATAGGGTCAAAGAAGGAATTAAAAAAAATCAACAAAAATTTCAAGAGGAGGAAGGAATTAGACCATGTCTTGATGGAGTTGCTTTTCCACAAATATCTCTTGAGGATAAACAAGTTTGCTATGTTTGAGGAAGCGAAAGTCAAGGAAGCTATTTGGAAGTGTGATGGGTCAAAGAGTCCAGGGCTGGATGGATTTAATTTCAAGTTTGTTAAAGAGTTTTGGGATACTTTGAAAGGTGATATTTTGGGCTTTTTGCACGAATTCCATGAGAATGGGGGTTTTACAAAAGGTTCTAATTCTTCTTTTATCACCTTGATTCCAAAAGTCTCGGATCCTCTTTCTCTCAATGACTTTCAGCCTATATCCTTAGTGGGGTGTCTCTATAAAATTATTGCAAAGGTATTGGCTAGGAGATTGAAGAAGGTGTTGGAGGGAGTTTTAGATAAGAGACAAAGTGCCTTTTTGAAGGGAAGACATTTATTACATAGTGTGTTGGTGGCGAATGAAGTTGTGGATGAAGCTAGAAGGAGGAAGAAAAAATGATTCCGTTAATTGTAATTTCTTATTTTAGTCTAAGTCAGGGAGATCCATTAGCTCCATTTCTTTTTACCATTGTGGCAGAGGGCTTGAGTGGTCTTGTGAGAGAAGCGGAAAAAAAAAAACCTCTTTTCTAGCTATATGGTGGGGAACGATGGGGTGGAGGTGAATCTCCTCCAATATGCCGATGATACTATTTTTTTGGGAAAGTCATCTTTGGAGAATGTGGTTACAATTAAGTGTATGATGAGGTGCTTTGAGTTGGTGTCAGGATTAAAGGTAAATTTCTCGAAAAGCTACTTTGGAATGGTTGGGGGAGAAAGGAGGAAGTTGGAGGTGTATGCCGAATTATTGAATTGCAAATTGATGAATTTACCTTTTGTGTACTTGGGGATTCCTATTGGGGCTAATCATAGAAGAGAAGAGACTTGAAGGCCTATTATTGACAAATTCCATAAGAAGTTGGCGGTGTGGAAGCATAGACATTTATCATTTGCTAGGAGTGTGTGTCTTATCAATTCGGTATTATCTTCCTTATCACTTTTTCTTTTTATCTTTCTTCAAGGTCCCCCAAAGGGTTATATATAAAATGACTTGCTTACAAAGAGATTTTTTATGGGAAAGTGAGGAGGGGAGGAGGAAGATTGCTCGGGTTAGTTGCGGTAAAGTGTGTCGTCCAAAAAGGCATTATGGGCTAGGTGTTAAGGACATTAGGATCTTTAATGAAGCTTTGTTAGGTAAATAGAGATGGGGATTGTTTTGTGAGAAAGGGCTTTGGAGTGATGTTTTGGTGTCAAAGTATGGGGGTAGAGAGACTTGGCTTTGGAAGGGTATGATAGTAAGGCTTCTTTGTGGAGGAGAGACATAAAAAAAGTGTGTGGAGGGGAAAATATGTTGAAGTGTTTTGATAAATTAATTGATTTCTTGGGATGTTGGGGATGGTAATGTAATTAGATTTTGGTGGGATGTGTGGATTGGGGAGGACTCTTTGAAAAATAAATTCAATAGGTTGTTTTCTATCTCAGAGCAACAACATAAAGTGCTTGTAGATATGGGTATGTGGGTTAGGGGTGTTTGGGTTTGGGACCTCAAATGGAGGAGACACTTTTTTGAGTGGGAAAATTCAAAAAAATCAATTGGTGGACAATTTGATGACAATGATTAATGGGCCCTATTTTAATATAGGACATAAGGATGCTTGGTCTTGGGATGTGGATAGCTCTGGCATTTATTCAGTGAACTCAGCATACAAAGTTATACATAACATGCTCGTTAACAGTGTTCAAAGTGATATTTTTGTTGCTATTTGGAAGTTGAAGGTGCCTCCAAAAATTCAACATTTTGTCTAGAGGCTTTGTATTGATAGGCTGCCAACAGTTGCTAATTTGAGGAAAAGAAATGTTCAGATGGATGGTAATTTTGGTCTATGCCAATTCTGTAATTCAGTAGACGAAAGCTTAACTCATTTTTTCTTCTCATGTAGTTTCTAGAAGGATCTCTAGGATAAATGTTATAGATGGTTGGATATTTCTTTGGTCCTTCCACTTCATCCCTAGGCACACTTCCTTCATCATGTGCTTCTCAAAAGGTTTGTGAGGGCTAATGAGGCTTGGAAAATAATATGGTGCTCTATAGTCTGGAATATATGGTGTTGGAAGAATAAATGTATATTTAGGGATGTTATTTTGGATGAGAGGGGTATATTGGATGATATCATTTTTTGGGCCTGGTCCTGGCTCAAAGGATCACTTTCTGGGTTCTCTTATTCATTCACTCAGTGGGCTGCTAATCCTTCTGCGTGTTTGCTGCACTTATCCTGATTATGGCTAGATGGAGGAAATGTTGTTTTATTTGATTGGGTGATAGCTCATGAATTTTGCTTCAGATGGTTTCGAGTCATATTCATCATATCATGCAGGGTGTAGAAGTGAATTATATAGTTGTTGGTTCCTTAATATCTTACAAGGTTTTCCCGCGGGGGGGGGGGGGGGGGGGGGCGCGACACTTTTATAGAGAGGTATACATTTGATTTTTAAAGAGGATTGTTAAATAGTAGAAGAAAGGATATATTTTGTTTGATTCTTCACAGGTATTCGTTCTAATCCTGGGTTAATTACCCCTGGTACCTTGTATCCTCTTTCTATACTTTTGTTCTTTATTAGTATATCAATTAGCTATTTCTAAAAAAAAAAACTCAGCCTTTGTACTGGACTGGCTACAACTTGTTGTTTGTGGGACCACTAGGAAACAAGGTTGGGGCCAAAAAATAACGCAGCACCAAAAGTAGACTTGTGATCATCTGGATTAACAACCAACCCAATCAACATTACAGAGGACTTGCAGAGTGAAGGGTTGAGCTAGGACAACAGGTTTGAGATAAACTCCATGAGATAAGGTACCCTTAAGATACCTTAAAATGCTTTTTTGACTGCTATATAGTGGGATCAAGAGGACTAGCCATGAACTGACAAACTTTATTCACTGCAAAACTAAGTCCAGACCTTGTAATGGTAGCATATTGAAGAGCTCCAACAATTGATTATTACAATGTGGAGTCTTGAAGAAAGTCATATCCAGTTTTAGAGAGCTTGCAGGTTGAAGCCATAGGATAAGAGATGGGTTTTGCTTTAGACATATTGGTCTTCTGCAAGAGATCCCTAATGTATTTACTCTGAGTAGGAAGAAGAGAACCATCTTGAATGTGATAAACATCAATTCCAAGAAAATAATCAAGCTTGCCAAATTGCTTGAGAGAAGTTTCTGAACAAGTTGAGTGTAACACCCTAAAGGATATTACCTTTTGTCTGCTTATATTACTAAATTTTGAAAACTTAGAATATAAGAATATCAGAGTTAACTATGTGGAAACTAAAAGATAAACATATATTACATAAACAAAGCTAAAACAAAGCTCTTGGCACTTATGTGCCTTACAAAACATAAGCAATGTACTTATAACATAAAACCAATTCCCAAACATAGGAGATACAAAATTAGAAACATCTTCCTCCAAGTAAACAACTCCATGCTCCAAGGTTCTCTCATGAAGCGCCCACCTGCTTAACCTGTAAAAACATGAAACTAAAAGGGATGAGACATAATGTCTCAGTGAGTGTTTCAAGGACTTTAGGCTGACTCTCTATTCTAGAGATCCTTTTCTTAACTCTCATGGCTTCTCTTTTCTTTTATGGATGCTCACGCTCACAACTATTACCACATCATGACATCACTACTATTTCCTTAGACCATTCTTAACTTCTACTTAGGCGCTTAGAGTTGGTCTCCCATACCAAATCTAAGGCCACTAGTGCACTAAGGCACCTAAACATTATCATTCTTTTCTTCTTGACAGCTCACTAGGGTCTCATTTTACTATACCATTGGATGGGAAAGTGTATAACCTTTCCTTCCTCTGACCTGTCCAACTTGGGCTTACCTCACCTCTCTCTGTGAGGCATACATCTTGCATACCTCTCTCAGTAGCTTACATTAACTTTCTATGGGTATAACCCCTCTCCTACCTCTAAGGGTAGTATCCAACTACACATGTCCTCATCTAATGTATAGATATACCTTACATTACTCACCTAACAACTAGGCTCATGACTCCTCATATACTTTAACATAGAAACATACATACATCATGAACATCAACATATCCTAGTTTGTTTCTATAGCTGTGTGGCTTGCATTATCTCTTTATTTAAGTTTCACTTCGACCGCCTATTTCATTACTTTGGCTCAACTCTAGCCAACAAGAGGTGACCCTCTTGCTACGACCTTTAATTAACCCACCAGTCCAAGTGGGTGGCTTACCTCTGTTATGAAGAAGAGCCCTATATATTCTTCTCTGCGAAGAACCCCTTCTCCCTAAGAAGAAGGTTGCTTTCCCCCATGGGTGTCAAGGTGACGGTCCCTATCGCTCACTTCTAGGGGGCCTCTTAGCCCACTGATGCGACAACCCCTCACGAGTTGCCCAACTCATTCCTCACTCTTTTAAAAACATATTTTATAAAAACTATTTCGTAAACCTTTCACAAACCATCCCACCTTGGTAATACAGGGGATCCCCTTTGCACACCGTTGTACGTCGAGCATGCCGCTCTCGGATGTGATTGGTATCGGGGAAGGATTCTACCCTATGTTACCAAGGAGATATCCTTTCTAAAAACCTTTCTTTGAAACTATCTTCTTTCTTCAAAACCTTTTATGAAACTTAAGGGAATCTCCCCACCTATTTACTAAGAGGCATGGGTATAGTCTTATCGTAACATACAATCCCAAGCATATGCAACAACCATATTATTGCAATAAAGGTGTAAGCATAACATCACAAAACATCACGGTACAAAGAGGAAATGAAGCAATAACAGTTATACAAAGATCATACATAGAGGATAAAGATATAAACATACATAAGCTCAACACATACTTCTCACATAGCTTCCAACACCTTTTTGGAGGTTTCAAGCTTAGCCTAGCATGTTTCCACGCTTAGCCTGATCCTCTAAAATTAAAAAAATCTCCACTCTGTACTCCTCAGGCTAAGCCTAAATCTGGGGCTTAGCCTCAAGTCCCCTGAAGGTAAAACTCCAATCTGTACATCTCAAGCTCAGCCTAAATCTGAGGCTTAGCCTCAAGTCCCCTAAAGCTAAATCTTCAATATGTGTATCTCAAGCTCAGCCTAAATTTGAGGCTCGACCTGGCGTTGCAGATATGCACCTATGCGATTTCTTGCGAATCCGGCTCCCATGGCCATCCATGGCTTCCTAAAAGCAATCCAAGCTTGTCATTCACTCATATAACACTTCTATTACAAAACTCAGCCCTTAAACAACCTAAACAACCTCTCAATCTCTCCCAATCACTCCAAAACCATCATAATCTTACTTAGGGATCAAATAGGGGAAAAAGGGAAAAACAAGAAAACAAGAACCATTGAGGGATAGGGAAAACAAAGGGAGGAATCACTCACATCGGGATACTCGGATCTGAGCTCTGGGGTGTTGGGCCTCTGATCTCTAGCTACTCCACTTCTCTCCTCTTCCTCTTCTTCCTTCTTAGCTCAATTGGTAGTGGGAATCTACAAATACGCATACTTAAGGTGTGTAGGTCGCGTGTTTGATTCCCGCGGAAGGCAAAAACACTGTCGCACACCAAGGAAGACCATGAGTACAATGAATGGGCCAGCCCGCAGTAGGGATAAGCCATGGCTGTTACAAGACGAGCTCCCTGTAATTATTATGTCATCTACATAAACAAGTAGATAGACAACATCATTAGATGAGTGAAAAATGAATAATGAGGGATCACATTTACTGGCCTTAAAACCAAACTACAAGAGGGTTGCTTGAAGCATGTCAAGCCACTGTTGTGGTGCCTATTTAAGGCTATAAAAAGGTTTATTAAGTTTGCATACCAGAGAAGAATTAGGGACCTCAAACCCTGGCAGTTGTTGCATATAAACATTTTCATCAACTAACCTAGTCAAAGAAGCATTATTAATGTCTAACTAATGTGAGTCCCAACCAAGGTTTTAAATATCACTCCATATCGGTAATATTGTCTGTGACAACACAGTATCGGAGCTAAACGATACCGATATGGACCGAAATCAAGGTGATGTTGAAAATCACAGATAACGGCCACAACAGAGTGATATTGCGGTCGCAACGGACTGCAACATGTTGTGAGGCATTCATGTCGTAACAACCGCAATCCGCATCGCAGAATCCGCAATACCTGTAATCACGAAAACCTTAACACGACTGCAACCGTGACCTCGACCGTAATTTAAAACCTTGGTCCCAACGATTGGTAAGTGCGGTAGTGAGAACAATCTTGATAGCTATAGGTTTAATAACTGGTGAAAATGTCTCAGTAAAGTAAAAAATATGAAGTTGGTGGAAGCCCTTGGCCACCAATTTCGCTTTGTATTATTTATGGAGCCATCAACATTCTCTTTTATGTGAAATACCCACTTACAACCTATAGCATGTCTATTGAAGGAAGTGGGACAAGAGTTCAAGTGTTGTTTTCATTAAGGCAACATATTCTTTTTGCATAGCTTGAAACCAATTAGAATCATTTAGAACTTACTTGACACTCTTTGGTTCACAATCGGTGAGAAAAAGAGAGGGATGGATATGAGACTGGGAAGTCCAAATTTAAACCTAGTTTGCATGGGATGGATGTTGGAGGTCTGGAAGGAAAAGGGGGAGGAAAAGGAATTATGAGACTCGCTAGGGGATGACATGGAAGTCTTATTGGGTGATGACACAGTATTCCTTCACTAGGGGATTACATGAAAGACTAATTGGCTGTAAATTTAGGATTAACTTTTCCTGCATCTGAATCGGATTCATTCAAGAATAGAAGAAGAGTTTTAGGGAAAAACAACAAAATGTTGAAGGCGATGTGCTTTGACAACAGGTTCAACCTGTTGGCACCATAACAGAAAATTCTTATCGTCGAGCTTTCACAAATTGTATGAGAGAAGGTGATTAGAGTGGAAAAGGAGGGAAGAAAATTGGTTTCGGCAATTGAATATCACTAAGCTCATGATACCATGATAATGGACTAGAGAAAATCTAAGAGACAAGGTTTTTGATATCATTCATTGCAAGTAAAAAGAGTTACAACTGAGTATTTATAGAAGCTGTTGTTACACTGACAACTGGATATAGTTATTGACTAGCTAACGCAACTTAACTAACTACCCGAGAGTCAGTTGAGAACTGCCCTTTTATATAGTATACTCACAACATTACATATTTAACCTATTTACTATGCAAATCAAATACAAGATGCCTAACACTTTCCTTTCAAACCATTTATCTAAATAGCAATCGATATTACGTAAATAAATAAAGTATATATGTGATGTCTAGGTTCTAATAATTTATATCCAGGGTTAAAATTGCCGATTTTGGCATTTTTCTTTATTGTATTTTGTTATTGTGTAGGTAATTAAAATGGTCATTTTCAATGTATATTCTAAAAGGCTCAATAGTTTAATTGGCTGACATGAATGAGTCAATCTTTTATTATTTATTCACCATTAAGCCGACATAAAATGTGGATTAATTTTAGGTTGCAGGAGTTATCTGGATTCAACTCATTTATTAATTGTTTTGGTCAGGTTACCCTTTTTTGTTCTGGACTCATGTTGGCAAAACATACCTTGTAGTACAAAGTTCATTTTGTTTAGTGTCCATGGAATACAACTGTACATCTACTAAGGATAATTAGTTCATTCTACGAAATAGTCACTTTTAAGTATTTAGTATCAAGTTCATCCATATGGTTTTCAAAATGTTTATATTTTTTTTAATTACCATTAGATTCAATATTTCCTCTGATCACTCAAATATATTCACTGCTAGTCTGTCTAACGAAGATGGTTTTGAATATTAAATGTATTAAGTGATGGTACTAGATATCGCTATAGAGTTGAAAAGAATTTGGATTAGGCATTGACATGCATATTCTAGTATGGCTAAGTATGTTATTTGAATTAGAGAATTATCTTTTAGGTACTTTTTATCTTTTTGTAATATTATCTATTTCTCCATTTTCATATTTTGAAGAATTAAATGAAACATAAAAGTAACATTATTTTTTCCTTTGTTTTCTACATGTGTTTGGAATGAAAGTCAACACATTACTTGAGCCCATTTCCAAGGCTGCTTAAATTTAGGATGAATTGATTCTGAACAGGGGCAAAAGGAACCCTTGTTAATACTTTCTAATATCCATGTCATGAACCAACTATCCCAAAAAGCATAACCTATTAGGCTAATGCACACTAATATTTTTTCATACTACATGTCTAACAATCTTCAATCGTACCAGTAGCAATAGCTAAATACTAGGTTGTCACTATTGCCCTTGTTGCAAATGAGATTTAATCTTTCTTCTGCAACGTGTGATATGTTCTTCAGTTCCAAGGAATCATTTTATCTGCCTTTTTTCATGGAGGAGGAATACCAAGGAGAGTGCTCGTGTTCTACAATTGATTCATGATGATGTGTGCTTGTCAATTTTGCATTAATTCACCAATCAGTATTATTATATATGTCTCATTATAAACTTTTTTTTTCATTACTTACTAGACCATTTGAAAATACTAACAAAGAAAATAGTGACATATACTATCTCGTTTTACTTTAAAAGAAAAATTAGTAGAATGTTTGAATATATGGTACTAGTTCATGCCCCTTCCCTCATACATATACTATCGTCTATCTCTCTATCTATACTATGAATTGCTTTGACTACACTATGTTGCTTATTTTTTTTCATTCTATTACTATTTATATAATTTAAAATTACATTTATGTTCTTTTGACTTCTTTAACTTCATTTGTTTTATCTTTTTGTTTGTATATCATGTAGTCTTGCTGCGTCTTAAACCTATAATCTGTATCCTTATCCTTACACACCTGGCCACCTTGACAATCTAAGTACCCTTTCACAATATTCAATTTTATTAAACTCAAGTACCCAGATTGTCTTTGAGCGCCATGAGATTCATCTAAATACCTTTTGTATTGTTTCAGTCTTTTTTGGGTTATCTTAGAGTATTTGTGTTGGTTTAGAGTATAAAACATATGGGTAATTATTTGATTAATGGCTAAAATATAATTTTGATCCTCCTATTTTATTCAATTCGCAATTTTGATCCTCTTATAAAAAAAATTGACACATTTGGTCCCCACTTTTTCAAAATTGAGGATTTTGGTCCAGCAGTTAAATTCCGAACGTTTTCCGTTAATTTGTAGACCTTGACCGCTTAGTTATTAACATGACATTCATTGTTGGTTATTTTAATTAAAAATTAAACAGCATCAGTTAATTAAAAATTGGGGATTTTTTAGATGTTAGGTTTACACAGATTAAGTTAGTCTAATTAATTTTTCATTTTTTCGTAATTCTGTTATTATTTTAATTATATATAAAACGTTGCACCTTAAAAAAATACAAATGGAAAGTTGACACATTATTGGAGTCAACGTTTAACATAACAGTCAAAGCTTGAAATTGGACTGAGCAACCAAAATCCTCAATTTTGAAAAAGAAGGAACCAAATGTCTCAATCTTTTGTTAGGGGACTAAAATTGTTGATTGAATAAAATAGGGAGACTAAAATTACATTTTAGCCTTGATTAATTCATCGAGGTGCATTTAGATTGGCCTTGAAAATCCATTTTAATCCATTTTACATTTAGTAACTTAAAATAATATCTACCTCTCATAATCTTGTATTATTATTAGCTTCCCTTTGACTCCATTCATTTTAAAATGAATTCTACATTTATATATCCTCCAAATAAAGGATTTATTTAATGTTCAGATTCATATTTAATACATTTATGACCACAATTAATAAAGTTCCTTTATATTTTATATTCTCTCCCATAAAATCCATTTCCAAAATTGTAAAAGTCAAATTTGACCACAGGAGTCAAACCGAAGGATGCAACACATCATTTTTTAATCATAAAGGAAGAGAGAGAGTGAACGAATCCCTTCCAAAATTGAAATGTCAAATTTGACTACAGAAATCCAATTGTCGTGTCATTAGCCTTATCAATATCTACTTCTATAGTGTCTCTTTGCAAGAAAAAAATTCAAAGGTAGTTTGAAACCCACCAACAAGAGCCATTGGTGTGTGTTTGTGTTCTTAGTTCTTACGACTTTGTTTGCTCTTGCAGCAATCTCCAACTCCGTCATGGAACCTGGATTATCTTCTACTTAGCATCAAAACGTAAACGAGGTTGTTGCCAGTGGCAAGAAACCAAAGTGTTCCAATTCTTGCGGAGTTCAAATAAGGGGAAGTAGAATATATGATTCTGCAAATGGAAAAACTTGCCACCAGGTACTATTTGTTAAATTTTTTTAGTTTTTGTGATGCCCATTTCATTATTATTTTTTTTGGTGTTATGAAGGTTTGTGGAGAAGGCAAAATCCAAATGTGGGTATGTGAAGGAACGTGGGAATTATTTGAAAATTAGGAACTTTGGTTATTGGGTTTGTATGATGGTGATAATGTTTGTGGTGTTGTGGTTTTGCTTTTACTTTGTATGTATCATTCAGTTTGTGTTTGGTTTTGTTTCTTGTTTTTAAGGTTTGTTTGGATGATAACATTTTTGTTTGCTTGGTTTTCCACGTTGAGACTTTGCTGCTACTTGTAAGAATCTGAAGAACGGGAAACCTTGTACCATCAAGTTCTACCACAAGTGTCTCTTAAACAGGTTAGGTTCAACACTATAAACATTGGGTTTTCTTTTTATTTTTATTTTTTAAATTTTTAGAATTATTCTTTCTTCTTAAGCGTATTTTTTGCCATGTTTATAACAAAGACTTTTTGCTTTGCAAGAGTGTCCAAAGATGCATTGTTTTGCAACAAGTATCTAAAGAAATCACCAAAATGCGTTTTGTATTTTTTTTTTTCTTTGTACCAGGTCACTAGTATCCTTCATGAGAGACAATCTTGTTTCAACTGAGTAGGACCTTTAATATCTTTGTTGTCGTCCATAATGGTTTTACCTAACTTAAGTAAGATTGTTTCTTGTGGAGGATACTTGTGGCCTTGTACAAAAAAAAAAAAAAGACAAAACACATTTTGGTGATTTCTACATGTGTGTTTGGACACTCGTTCCAAAGCTATGGAACTTTGGACACACTTGCAATGCTAGAAACCACATTAATTTTGCTAAAAAAAAGGTGAAAATTATTCACTTCTTTGTAGATGTGAAAAACAACATCCCAAGCATGGGACCAAACATGTTATATGTTTCGAAGGAATTTTGACTGTCGATTGAGAGATATCCTTAGTACAAACTAAAAAAATCAAAGAGTATAATGATATAGAGTACTTTATATTTGTATGTGTTTTCTCTTATGAGGATTTTTCTATGGTGAATTAGGTATGGAGAGAATGCCGAAGAGGTGGAGCATTTGGTTGATTGGACATGCCCAAAGTGTATAGACCTTTGCAATTGTGGCTTTTGCCAGTGAGTTTTTCTTTTCTTTTTTCTTTTTCTTTTGTGTGTATGTGTGTGTTTTGAGTTGGTATTGTACTTGTGAGTTCATTCTGAAAGAGGAGTGTTTGTTGTAGGAAAAAATGAAGTGAACTACCTATTGGTCCACTATATCGTAATGCCAAGGAATTTGGTTTTTAGTCTATGTCAAAAATGCTTGCTACAAAGAAGGCTTTCGAAGCTTTGGAATCAAACATGGTCAATGATGTTGCTGTTTTACCTTCAAATGAAGCTATTGTTGAAAAGGTGTGCTATTTTTCTCTCCATCCTATTTCCCATCTATCGTGTGGTTAACAAATTTCGTTAAAGAAGCTCTCATATTTAGTTATTCAAATTCGTGATAAGATAATGATGACAGGAGCAAAAAAGTGTTGATAATCTATGCTTTGATAAGGTTCTTATGAGCCGAGCTATTTCACCTATGAAGCAAATTGCATCAAAGCATTTACCATAGTTATTTTATTTTGTTTTATTTATCTTAATTATTAGCGAATAAGTTTTACTCATTTGGTGCACAGGGTTTATACGCATGTGTGCCTCTGTGGTCTATCTAATGAAAGGAGTTAATTTTTGCCCTATGATTATACGTAAATAATCGAGATTGTTTTACTTATTCTAATCTTGACTATCCATTTTAATTGTATGGTCTAGATTAATTTCTCTTACCTATGATGGATTGATACTTTTAGTGGACAATGTATCCACGCCATACTTATATTGGATTTTGATGAGTATTATACAGTGCCTTTGTATCCAGCAAGACTAAAGCTACTTCACCATTGAAAGGATAGAGAGACTAGTAGGATCATTGGTGAACTATGGAACAAGTTAACATAGTAAAAAAAGACAGTTTATCAAGAGAAGGCCATAAAGGATAAAGAGAGGTACAAAGCAGAAATGGAGGATTATCGAGAGAAACTAAAGATGGGCCAAGTTATCAGTGATGGTGTGACAGTTCAACAACGACTTCCTGAACTGGATACTGACATGTTGGATGCTGACATAAAAATGCATTAAGCTGAGGGAGATTCTCCTCAAACTCCAGAAAAGAGCAGTTCTGGTGGAAGTGACTATGAAGATTATAATAAAACTACAAAGAGAGGTTTTGATATGGATGCATTGCCTGTTATAGGAATGGGTGCATAAACAAGCTATTTGGATTTTGACAAATTCAAGACTTTGTAGGATTGAGTTAGGCCTAAACCCAAATAGCTTGTTTATGCGCCCATTCCTATAATAGGCAATGCATCCATATCAAGACCTCTCTCTGTAGTTTTATTATAATCTTCATAGTCACTTCCACCAAAACTTCTCTCTTCTAGAGTTTGAGGAGAATCTCCCTCAACTTAATCCATTTTTATGTCAACATCCAACATGTCAGTATCTGGTTTAGGAAGTCGTTGTTGAAGCGGCACACCATTACTGATAACTTGGCCCATCTTTAGTTTGTCTTGATAGTCCTTCATTTCTGCTCGGTACCTCTCTTTATCCTTTATGGCCTTCTCTTGATAAACTGTCTTTTTCTATTTTGTTAACTTGTTCCAGAGTTCACCAATCATCCTACTAGTCTCTTTATCCTTTCCATGGTGAAGTAGCTTTAGTCTTGCATGGTACAAAGGCACCTGTATAATACACATCAATAAGGAGTTCTAGCTCGGCAGAATTCTGGAGGGAGATGTTGGTGCAGTAGGTGGCAAAGGCGCGAGCGGCGAAGGGGTCGTTGAGTTGGACGGTGACCTCACCAATGTGCCACTGCTATTGAGGATCTTAAAATCCCCCGAAAGTCTCCCATATTCCCGTCGTTATCCCAATCATCCCCACCTTCATCATTGTTACGTCCAGTCAACAACAACTTCCCCTTGCATTCGCCGACGAGCAAGGGCGGATCTATGTTATTGAGAAGAGGGGCTATCCCCCTCCCCCCCCCCCCCCCCCTGAAATTTTTTTAAACCTCTTTATTTTATATGCATATTATTATAGATGTAAAATAAAATAAAAAACTTAACCAAAGGGGTCTAGCTCAGTTGGTTGAGCAGGGTGTGTGAGTGCTGTAAATTCCTTGGTACTGTCTTCAATTCCTACAGAACAAAAAAATAAAAATAAAAAGCTTAAATATTTCTTGAGCAGCTCAAATAGATAAATAGTTCTCATCTCTTCACGGATTAAGACTTGTATACTTCTCTCATATATTTCTTGGGTTTTCATAGCTATTTCTAGTAATATATGTGTGGAATTTTTTTTTTAACAGTGGGAATGAGTAATGTTATTTATAACAATTTGTATAATAAATTTTACCTTAATGAAAGGGAAATATAATTATGAAATGTAATGAGATATAAAATTTTATAACAAATTTTATACATTTTTTTCATATAACTCCTATTTTATTTTGATCTTTTTCTTTTCTCATCACATCTTCTATTTTATTTGACATTTTTTCTTTCTCATTTTCCTATTTCTCTTGTCACTCAAGATGGATATATTAATTTTAAATTTAATATTATTTTTATAATATAATTTAATTTTAATTTTTGACTAAATTACATTAACTATCCCTTAAGTTTCGTGAAATTATACAAGTTTTTCTTTTTTTTAACATTTACAGTAACCCTTACAAGGAAGCACAGTATAATGTTTTTCAAAAATTAAGAAGAATTAGTGTAAGAGTAGATAAAAAAAATTGTATAATTTCACAAAACTTTAAGAATAATTAATGTAATTTATACTTAAATTTTACATTTGGCCCCTCAAAAAAAATATTTTAGCTCCGCCACCGCCGACAGGTTGGATCCAATTGCAGTAAGCAACCTTGGTTTCCTTGGGATGGATGGAGTACGGTGCGAAGAAGAGAATGGGAGAGCTATATGGTTAAAAACGACAATTTCTAATATTATACAGTTTTCATTTAATATTATAATTAATAGAATCTAGATAACTGTGTATAATCTCTACCGTTTATTTTATTTAGACTATATCCAACAGTTATAAATTTGCGGTTCATTGATTAACCATTTGTTATATGAATAGAAATCTCCTTATATATATATATATATATATATATATATATATATATATATATATATATATATATATATATAAACGTATAAGTCTATATACGTTATTATTGCTCTACTCTCCTTACTCTCATTCACATGTTCATTGTCATTTGAATACTTTTCTCTCTCGTGAAGTGTGTATTTCACTCTCCTAACATACATATTGTAACTTTTCCTAACATTTCTCTTTATTAACTACTCACACTTTTTTCTTTAATATTTCTGTAACTACCTTCATTCACATTATCTTATGCTATTTTTTTTTCAAATCTTTCTTTTATCAATTTTGTAATTATTTTTTAACTGTGAAAATTCCTCTTTTTGATCAATAATTTCAAATCCTTATTTCAATTTACATTTTAAAGTTAACTAGTAAAATAACCCGTGCATTAGTACATTAAGATTTTTAATATCAATATATAATAAATTTAAGATGAATATATTATATAAAAATATTAATATTATATTCATATTTTGTTAAATCATATTATAAATTTATAAATTAATTAAATATATACATAAATGAATTAGTTCTAATCTAACATTAAATTCTGATATTTTGTATTACTTAATTAATTACTTAATTAATTTAAATTTAATTTTTATTATAACTATAAACAATAAATACTGAAAAATGTTAGCCATTTTTAAAAAAAAATATGTTATTTTTAATTTATGAATTGATATTTTAACACTTTTACTTTATTTATTTAAGTATAATATTTTTAGCATAAATTAATATGATTAGAATTTAAAATAAAATAAACTAAAATATTATTTATTATTATTAATTTGTTGTCATGTTATTATTATTAATTTGTTGTCATGAATTAATTATGCTAATAAAACATTGGTTATGGATTATATGACAAATAATAGTACCAATAACAATATAATTTATTAATGGTAAAAAATTAAGGTGATGATTACATAATGTTTAAATTTAAATTAATGCGAAAAATAATAAAAAAATAAAAATATTCGAGATGAAAATGTTATTAATATTATTTACCTCAATTTAAAATAATTCTATTACTCTATACTCTTTTAAATGTGGATATATATATATATATATATATATATATATATATATAATTATTAATTAATTTGAATCAAAATAATATATATTGATTATAACTTATAATTACCTTACTTAATTTAAGATTTAAATATCTTTTTAGTCTATAAAATTTAGTCCCGTAATTTAAAAATAATCTACTTTTGATCCCCTAATATATGATCAATTTAGTCCCTGATATAAGTACCAAAAGTGGACTATTTTTAAATTATGGAGACAAAAAAATTATTTTTAATTTGAGGGATATAAGTAAATTTAATGCAAATTTAAGGGACAAAAAGACATTTAAGCTTTAGTTTAAATTAATATATATATATATATATATATATATATATATATATATATATCATAATGACCTAATAATTATCTATTTTTATGAATTAAAAAATAAAAATTAAAACTTAGTTGAATTGGGCCAACAAAAATTAGAATACATACTAAGTGTGATTGTCTTAATTAATATAATTATATAATTTTATTTAAAAATAAGTATGAATATAATTTTGATCTCTATAAAATTGAAATGTGCTTTTATTATTAATCAACAATACTATAATACCATTATTCATTTCAAAAGAGTAATTATTTTTTAGCTATGTTTTAAAAATTGTTATAATTAAAAACCAAATAAAATAAGTAAAAAGTTTAGAATAAAGATAAATTTGTATTAAAAAATAGTCCATAATTTAAAAATACTTTGGTAAATTGTGATGGAAATTACAATTTACTTAATGTATTTTTATGTAAATATTTAATATCTATATGGTCTTTATTTTTTTAAAATAGTTTATCTAAAAATAGCAATGTAAAGCAAACGATAATGAAAAACCAAAAACGCTCAAGGAACAAAAGATAATTAAATTGTTTTAATTAATACTCTTTTTTTATTAATGATATGTGACATTGACTTACGTAACAAAATCTTTTTTTTTTGTTAGCGGGTCTCATAAATAATCAGTGAAAATAACAATAACAAATTTAGAAATTAAAAATCAATCAATATATCAACGGTATTTACTAAAATCAATGATAATTAATTTATTATAAATCTTATTGTATTTAAATAAAGAAACATATTTATATCACCTCCAAAACTATTTTTAAATTAATCAATGATAATCAATATATATTAAAATTAATCTATATTGATTTAAATTAATTTATATTGATTGAAATTGAAAAAATCGAAGCAATTTATGTTGATGAATTATTTATATTAAAAATAATTCAACAAATTTATATAGACCAAAACATTTCGAATGGTTATTAAAAAAAACCTTTTAATCAATGGATTGTTTTTAATTAAGATTAAGATAAATAAAAATCAAATGTTATTGTAAAGTAACAAATTTGGTAATTTCACTTAACAAATTTGTTATTATATTAACAACAATTATTTTCTTTAAATAAAAATTTGGTTAAGTAAAAATCTCACTTAAAATGAAAAATGTTATTTTAATTTATTATAAAAATATAAAAATCTCACTTCATATAGAAAAAGTAGCGTTTTGATTTAAATTTGAAATCGTGAAAGATACCCACTTAAAACTAAGAAAATCATATTTGGTAATTTTTTTTTTTTTTAAAACATTGACATAAATGGTTTGTTATATATTTCTTGACTTGTACTACATGATGTTTTCACTTATTTTCTTTTTTTCATTTCTTTATGATTTGTTGGCCTTCTAGATATTTTTTTGTTGCCTTTGTTCCATGCTTATTCTATTTCTTTGCTCCATTTTTTTTTCATTTCTTTATTCTTTATGATTTGTTTGACAACTATTTAAATATTACACGTTATATTACCCGTTGAAGTAACAAATTAATAAACATATAAATATTGGCTGTTTAAAATATTTCACAATTCGATTAATTAAAAAATTAGTTCTTATAAAAAAATTAAAAAATTAGTTAAATGAACTAATAAAAATCCAAAAACGTTAAAAATTGAATTAAAGAATAATAAATCTATAGGTAAATCGCCCTCCCAAAAAATAAAATAGAAGGATTTCTCCTAAATAGAAAAACCCAAATACAGAACATTGAATCTATAGCCCTTTGAAAAAAATGGTACATGTGTATATTGCAAATAAATGATTTATTATGTACACATGGAGCTATTTGCCAAAAATCTTGAAAGAAAAAAGAAAGAAACAAAAAGAAGAGAATAAATCCTTTTTTTTTTAAAAGCATAATAAATCCCTTTTATACTTGTACAATAAACTCAATTAGAAAAACCTACATCCCAATAGTAAAAAAAAAACCCAATAAGAATATTTCTTTGCGTGTCGATATCACACTGATGCTAAAAAAGCTGTAAGTTCCCCCATCACACACCTAACGAAAACCTATTCATTTGAAGTCACCACCAAAAAACATGTTAACTTGGCTGATCCACCTAACATTTTTTAATCTAAGAAAATGACATATTTGAAAGATAACAATACTTTTAAGAAAAATAGATATTATTAGAAAAAAATTAAAAAAGACAAATTCTCAATAATTTCAACTGGCTCATAATATCATTAAAAATGAAACTTTTACATTACATGTATGCATGCATATTGCATTTACAATTTCAATACAATATAAATAACTTCATATTGCAGCTCTAGATTTTTAGCTTATCATCATATGCAGTAGACAAAATGTTAGAAAATATGGAAATTAAAATTTAAATTTATGAACAAATTTACTAAAAGAATCAATATACCATACTTTAAAATATACATACATGATATGAAGAAGATGATGATGAATGAGAGAGAAAGAGAGAATGTGAGGTCTAAAGACATTTTGAAGATATGATACAAATATAGTGAGATAGACAGACTGACAAATAGAAAATGAGAAAGTTGATGTTTAGTGGAGGTATCTATAAAATTTTCAATATATTTATGCAAAGTAAATATATTTAATTTCATAAATATAAGTAAGTGGGAAAGTGGCAAATCATTATAGATATGAAAATAAATATATTCAGAAGTGTCCTGGAAATTCACAAAAAAATACAGTAAACTAATGTAGGGCAGACTCAATTAAAATAATATTACTAGTTGTAATTGATACTCCTGGAGAGTTTACGTACATCATAATATCCTAAACAACATAATTAGTAGTTGATTAAGCAATCACAGGATAATGATATCATATTAAAAATGAGAAAAAAAAACCAAAATATAAGTATTTAATTTGAATACCATCCTCAAAGGTTCAAAATAATTTGAAGAAAAACCACGAGTTTTTAACAAACTAATAGTAAGAGTTGAAGAACAAACCTTGTTAGGATCGACGGAATGAAGGTAAAAAAGTTGGGCCACTATGATTAGTCATATCATCATCATCATCAACTGCTCCCCCACAACGTATTATTATGTAAATACCAAAACATATTGTTAGCAAATGAAAGACAAAGATCCGAAACAAAAAAAAAAAAAATGAAAGACAAAGACTAAAAGGAGGTTATAAGTAAGTGGGAAAGTGGCAAACCATTATCATTATTCATAGATATGAAAATAAATATATTTTGTCAAAAAAGAGTATAAATATATTCAGGGAGTGTGCAGTTTTTTTTTATGGAAAGTAAATATATTTATTTTTGTATTTATAATGATTTGTCAAATAGAATTCGCTTTTAATGGAAATTATGTATTCTTATAGACACAATTTTCAAATTATTTTCTATATTTAAAGAAATAAATAAATTTTAATTGGATCATGAAAATTTCAAAGAATTTTATATCAACAATTAAAAGGATCATAATGATTTTTTTCACCAAAATTTGAACATTTACTGTTTTTACATTAAATCTGTACCATATTCAAATTAAAATTGATTGGCATTAAACATGAAATGATATATTGATTGGCGTCTAATTAATATTGATTAAGATTTGAGCCATTTTTATATCATGTGATTAAAGTTGTACATTAATAATATTATCATAATTAAAATTGGACTGGTCAACAATTTAAATGTATTTGAATTTGAATTTGGTTTGTAACCGAACCAAACAATTCCGAAGCATGAAATGATGACACGTGCCATCCAATGCTTGAGAAGCAACCTTGTTTAGTCATGTGTTTCCCAAAGTTGTTTTAGATTCGTAAATTTTATATATATTGATATTAAAGATATTTAAAACTTCATTTTACTTTTTAGAATAATATACTTAATTACGAGATATTCAAAATTAGTTGTTATTGATATTAAAATTTGTAGAAAAAATTATAATATCATTGACAGATACTTTATAATTATTCACAATTGTTAAAAGATTTATTGATATTAAAAAGATTATATATATATATAGGACATATATTATGAGAGGAAGACATTTTATATGAAAGTGGGAGTGATAAATATGGACCATATAACCATATATGGAGGGTTAAAATTTAGGCTATATTTGGTAAAACTAACTGATAAGCTATAAGCTAAGAGTTGAAAAGCTGGAAAATTATAAGCTAGCTGATTTAATTGAAAGTATTTGGTAAGATTAATTGATAAGCTAGCTGATAAATGTCAAATGACATAAAAGGACATATTTATTATTTCTAATATTTGAACTTATTTTTAATAACTTATCATATTAAAAAGTAGGACAATAATTTTGTAATATAAAAGAATAGTAAAGATTCGATGATTTTACTTATATTGTTTAAAATCAAATTTTTAATAAACTGATATTGTTTTAAATAAAAAATTTCCTTTTCTTTTTTAAAAAAATTAGAATTAAATTAAATAAACTTATATTGTTTAAAATCGATTTTTTAATATTTAATTTTTATTTATAATCTTATTTTAAAACAAAAAATAAAAATTGTTGTTTCTTTATAAATTTTTTTGTCAATTTTTGTTTAGTGACCAAATATTTTTAAGAAAGTAAATGTTATCTAATGTTTTTAAGAATGTTAAAATAGGTAAAAAGGATTTTTAAATTGAATAAAAGGGTAAAAAGAAATTTCAAATAAAGTAATGAGAATAAAATTGAGAAAAAAAAAGGTTAATAGCTTATAAGCTCACTTATTTTTCATAAGCTACTTGAAGTAACTTATGAAGATAAGCTACTTGAAGTAGCTTATGAAAGATAAGCTACTAAAATAAATTTGTGTACAAAACAAACTTATTTTGGTTAAAGTAACTTAAAAACTGGTTAAAGGAGCTTATAAGCTCCTCAAAAGCCTTACCAAACACACTCTTAATGTTATGTGACTACTTAAAAAAGTTATGTGATTTGTGTGTTTTAATTTTAACCATTCAAATAAAATCTAATGGTCAATATTTATTCCTCTCACTTTCATATAAAATAGGTCATCTCACTAGATATATTTTCTACATATATATATATATATATATGACAGTTCTCCCTTTATCTTCTTCTTCCTTTATATTTTATATAGTTTATCCATCTTTTCTTTTTTTTTTTTTTTTAAATTATAGTCTCTAATTTTTTAAAGATAGATTTTTTTTTTTAAATTTCTTTCTATGTACTATATAATCTTTGTTTTTTTTCAAAAAAAATTTCTATTGATAAGCTGTGCTAAAACACTAATTACCTTAAAACCAATGAGTAAAAACAACACTTTCGAATTTATTTATTTTATTTTTATTGATAAATTATCTGAAAGATAACGAGGACACGTACCCCAAATTTTGGCGGTTGAGGAGTAACTGACCCATTTCCTCTTACTCTGTGCTTCTGCTTCTGTTGGCTAAGACAAAGAAAGAGCGAAGCGATTAAGCAAAAGACCATTTCCATTTCCGTTGTTGTGTGTTTGCGATGCCTGGTGGAGCCACCGTCTGCTCCGGTCACCGGTTTCTCTGCGCTCTTGTTCCGCATTCGACTCGTCCCCGACTCAGCAACCCGACTCGGTCGCGACCCGTTCCGGTTCAGCTCGGATCCGTATTTGTGTCGAATGGCAGTAACAAGCGGTTCAGCTCCAAGTTGAGTCTCGTTCCCAAAGCCGTTGATTCTTCCACCGCACAATCTTCCGTCGTTTCCGACGACGATGACTTCTCCATTTCTAAGGTTGGTTTTTTTTTTTTGTTCCTCACTCGAACCGGGTTTTTCTTTCTCTTATCTCAACCATTGAACCGGACTGGACTGGACCGGACCGGACCGCCCTAGTTTTAGTATGAGTTTGGAAGAATTTTTTTTTACTGTTTATTTCTGCATGTTTTATAGAGTTTAATGGCCATGCAATCAAAAAAATTTACACACAGATTGTATGACTTTTGAGGTCATTATTGTAAAAATAAACATATTATTTATCCTATATCCTATATGATGATGGTTTGTGATTGAATCACAATGTAATAGCATAAGTATTTGTGTAAGTGTTTAAAAGAATTTAATAACAAATAAATTATTACATGTCCATAAATTATTTGCAGCTATTATATCTTAGAATTGAGTTTGGGCCTAGCTAAACCTTGGAGCTTCCCTTACATCTGGACATTTGCAGGTGGTTCGATAACGGTCCAACGACAATAGGCTCAACAACAATTGATAAGATAGACTTTGATACCACTTTAGAATTTAAGTTTGGACCTTCATTTGTATGAATAAGAAATGATGTATGTGAAAGTGAGAAACAAACTATAAATAATATGTCATTTTTGTATTTATGTTGAAACAAGAAATAATAATAAAAAAGATTTTTTCAAACCAAACAGACTTAATATTTCCCTTCATTGAAAAGGATTATGTGATCCACTAGTTATTTTAGAAGTTACTGTGTGCTTTTTTTTAACAATCTTCTCTTGTTATTTATCGATAGTTTATTTTTGAGAGGGTACAAATACAATTAATAGTACATAGTTTATGAGACAAGTGTGGATTTCAGTATCTTGTGCTTTACTTTTTATATATTAGTATTTTGTGAAGTATTCAACAATACTGGTTTTTGCTCAGGGAAGCAAGAAAAGAAATATTGAATTATTGATGATATATACTATGTCTTGAATGGATTTACACAAATTGCAAGTGTGATCTGTTCCTAGCTGTCTCTTAACAAACGATACATGGCAGTGAATTGGTGATTTGTCTGTAATATTTTCCTACTCTTTCAGGGAACTCTTGTATATTGTTCCAAGTTCTGGTTCATGTCACGCATCTCAGCTACCTGATTCACTGCTTTATATGATTGTGCTTGCCCTCACAACATAAAGTTTTATAATTAGTTATGTTATTTATTCTCAGAATATTGTTAAATGGTTGCAGGTTTCATTTGGTGTGATTGATCTAGGTGTTGGACTCTCACTCTTGTCGTGAGTTTTATTTTCTCTTTTCACCTTCATTGATTTCATACAATACATTAAGTGCTTCTGTTTCTTATGTTGATCTTTTTGTTTCATACAGCTATGGTTTTGGGGCATATTTTAATCTTCTGCCTGGATCTGAATGGTCAGCTATAATGTTAACATATGGCTTCCCTCTTGCAATTATTGGAATGGCACTCAAGGTGAAGAAAGTTATACTGATGTGAATAAATTTATAAGATGGACATTCATCATAACCAAATTGTGCAAGAGTCATGTTAGGAGTTCCCTACCTAATGTTCATGCAGTTGCTTCGTAGTTTTTATTTGTGCATTGGTGTTTTGATGGATGCTCCTGTGGGTCACATCTTTTTTGTATTCTTCATATTTTGTCATTGGGACATGTTTTTTGCAGTATGCAGAACTCAAGCCAGTCCCATGCCTAACATATTCAGATGATCAAAGCTTGAGGGAAAAATGTGCAACTCCAATTCTTAAACAGGTAATCTCATCATAGATTCATGCTTTACCACCTGGCTTGGTGTCATTTTAAATTACACCATGACAATGATGACTTATTGAAAGGTTAACCTTGACATTGTCCATTTAACCTTGACATTTATTTACTATGCAAATCAAATCCAAGATGCCCAACACTTTTCTTCTATACCATTTATATAATAGCAATCAAGATTAGGTAATTAAAGGAAGCACATAATGTGATGTCTAGGTTCTGGTCATTTATATCAAGGGTTAAAATTACCAATTTTGGCATCTTTCTCTGTTCTATTTTCTAATTACTTAAGTGAAATGGTCATTTTCAATGTATATTCTAAAAGTCTCAACAATTTAATTGGCCAACACGCACGACGGCACAAGTCAAACCATATATACACCACTAAGCAGACATAAAATGTGGATTAATTTAGGTTGCAAGGTTTTAACTAGATTCAACTCATTTATTAATTGTTCCTGTTAGGTTGCCGTTTTTTGTTCTGGACTCATTTGTTGGCAATCCAAACCTTGTATTACAGAGTCTGTTTTGAGTAGCATCCTCGTGAATGGCATACAGCTATCCATTTTCTAAGCAAAATTAGTTTCATTCTAGGAAATAGTCACTCATTCAATATCAAATCCCTCCATGTTTTTCAAAATGTATCTTGTTTCTTTGTTTAATACCATTAGATTCAATCTTTCCTCTAATCACTCATATCTACTCACTGCTAGTCTGTCTAACTTATATTGTTTTGAATATTGAATGTATTATTGACCATCTTGTGCTTTCCCAGGTGAAGAGTGATGTTACCAGATATCGCTATGGAGATGAGCAGCATTTGGATGAGGCATTGAAACGGATATTCTAGTATGGCCAAGTAGGTTATTTGAATTAGCGAATTATGTTTTAGGTCCTTTTTATCTTTTTGAATATTATTTATTTTTCCATTTTCATATTTTGAGGAATTCAATGAAACATAAAAGTAACATTTTTTCTCTGTTCTCTACATGTGTTTGAAATGCAATACAATACTTGAACCCAGGTCATGTTTGGACAATATGTTATGTGACTGTTAAAAATAAAACTCATTTCCAAGCCTGCGCCCTATAGCTTAAATTTAGGTGAACTGGTTCTGAACAGGGGCAAAAGGAATCGTTCTTAATACTTTCGGATATCTTTGTCATGAACCAACTATTGCAAAAGCTTTAACTATTAGGCAAATACACATGAATATTTTTTCATCCTATGTCTCTAACAATCTTCATCCATACCAGCAGCATTAGCTAAATACTAAGGTTGCCACTATATGCCCTTCTTGCAAGTGTGATTTAATCTTTCTTCTTCTGCAGCCTGTGATATGTTCTTCAGTCCTGAGACAAAATTTTATCTGCTTTTTGTTTCAGGGAGGAGGAATACCAAGGAGAAGTGCTCCTGTTCTACAATCGATTCGTGAAGAAGTACGTATGTCATTATGATTTTTTTTTCCATATTACATACTAGATCATTTGAAAATACAGAAAAAAAAAAATTGCATATATCTCATTTTACTTTAAAAGAAAAATTAGTAGAACGTGTAAATTTATGGTACTAGTTCATATCTCTTCTCTAATAAATACATTATGGTCTATCTCATCTATGAGCTGCTTTAAATACACAATGTTTCCAATTCATTTTTTTTCATTATATTACTATTTATATAATTTAAACTTACATATATGTTTATTGGTGTGCTTTAACTATATTTGTTCTATCTTTTGTTGGTATATCATGGAGTCTTACCACATCTTAAGCCTATAACCTCTACCTCTATCCTTATAGCTACCCACCCTGCCACCTCAACAATATGCATACCCTTTCACAAGATTCATTTTGAATAAACTCAAGCACCCAGTTTGTCTTGGAGCACCGTGAAATTCTTCTAAATACCTTTTGCATTGTCTCTGTCTTTTTTGGGTTATCTCAGAGTATTCGTGTTGGTTCAGAGTATAAAATCTACTTGTAATTCTTTTATTAATTCACTCTAGGTGCATTTATTTTGGTCTTGAAATTCCATTTTAATCCACTTGACATTTAGTAATTTAAAGTCCAAAATAGAACATGTTTTGAATTCTAGTCTAATTTAAAGCCCAAGTTAATTCAGCACTTTTGGTACTTGTGCTATCTTTTCCGCTAATCATTCCATCTTTTATAGAATGAGTTTATTATTTTTTTCATGAAATTTCTATTAAAGCCTTTCCTTGAATCAGTGCTGCCAATAGACAAGCTCTAGTCTCCAGCAGGTATTCTTTGTCTTAAGATTAGATCCCCTCAATATTGTCTTTTCATTTAAATAGAATTGGCCTACCTAACCCATTTTGGTTTCTCTGGCTTTTGTCATAGTACAAAAACCTTCTAGTCTAATATTCTGTATATGTAAGGGAAATCCATAATACTTTCGAAATGGTAACCTGTTACTATTCTTCATGCAACAATCTCTGATGATCTTGAGAGGCCACCTAGCATATTAGTTACAGAATTATTTTTATTAATTAGACTCCGGTGCAAGCCAAGGGTAGGGGAAAGGAATATGTGGCTAAACATCTGTGAATACAATAGTTTTGTTAGGGGCATTGTAGTTCTGTATCCTATAATTGATGCTCAACAAGTGCAACAAATTAAGTATATTTCTCTTTTACCTTGGTTGCAGGGCTAAAAAACTTAAAAGTCAGAAGGTTTCTCACATGCTTTTGCAGTGAAGCAAGTATGTGGATGTGTATGGTTAGTATTGCCATTTTTTATTAGGAATTTACACTTATAACAACATCTATTATTGCTTCCAGTATATATCTAACTCACAAGAGGTCTAATGTACTGTTAAGTGTTCATAGTAACATAAATGTTGGCAAAAGCACTCATTGTTAGCAGGTAAATTGCAAATGGGTCTTCTCACTAATTGAGTGTTGGTGTTATATTTAGTGAGACTCATGTAAATTTATCTAATAATAGTGTTAAAAATAATATGTTGCTAACATTATTTGTAACATGATTGCATTTTATTTGTTTTGGACTTGGATATGATTAACATGTGAAGGTTTTTCTTGTTTTTGCAGGTTTTGGTGGGAATCTTCTACTCTCCATCAAATACTTACAACTAAGGGTAGTTGGTCTTTTTTTTATTGAGATTTGAGTGGGTTCTCTCCGTTTTTTGAGTGGGATGTACATACAAGAAGATTCTGAAATTGCTGATGAAGCCAGAAGCTAAGGAGATTTAGGTTTCTAGATTCGATGTTTAGCTGCCAACTTTTTGATGATAGAAATTAAGTAGGCATTAGGTTTCGTTGTAATTACTATTCATAGTTAATTTTTTCTTGATTTGATTAGTTAGGATGTGGATTGACACATCAGATTAGAAAAGTGATGTCTTCTCAATATTCCATAGTTCAATTTAATTCTTAGCATTCTAAGACTAAAAACCTCACATCGTTGCCTGTTTTGCAGTTCAAAACTTAAAGCACACAACATTTATTGTTATTTTTATTTGGAGGACTAAAAAACCAAATCTCCTGATTTGAGGGGCTAAAAACATAATTAAGCCTATATAAAATTAGTTGAATTTAACAATCATATTTAACCGTTAACCAAATTAATATTTATTTGAGATATTAAATTCTTACATTGCTTTTTACAACAAAACGTACAACAAATGCCACGTAAGCTAAAATAAATTTTAATGAAAATAAAAACAGTAACTCTTGTTTATTCTGTTGTGTTATCCCGCCTCCATTTTGGCGCTCTCCCTGCTTCAAGGCTTTTTGTTTCTTTCACAAGTTTTTATTAAACAATATTAATCAGGATGTTGGTGAGGTTAATCACGATGTTTTTCATGTTGGTGAGGTTAACGAGGATTTTTTTTTTCCTAACCTTGGTTATTCAATAAGGATGGCTGTTAATCTCATAAATGTAAGGTGCATCAAATTGCAACATTTTCGAGTTTAAGACTCGTCTTAAAGGAAGAAAATACATAACATGCATTTAATATGAAAATATTTAGTTGTAACAGATAAGTCAAGGGACTGAACTCAATGTCCATCTTTTACTAAGACATTGTACAGAGACATAAACAGGAGACATACTTTCAAAAGTCTCAAGGTGAAAAAAATTGACTTGTGGCTGCAGGCTGGTCATCAAATAGAATTATTGCCTATCATCCTTCTCTTAACCAGCTAGTACCTGGAAGAATTTGGCAAGGGTACTACAGCAAGTGACACCATATTATAAATTTATTGTTCAAAAGCTTGGGACACTGACAACCAGGAGATGGAGCACAACCTTCATGTGTTAGAGCTTGTATGAATCATGGCCTTAGAGTACCTGGAAAAAGACATTTTCACCTGATAAAAAAAATAGGAAACTGTTAAATGGATGAGGATTCTCCCAAATCTTTATTATATTGGACCATATAACATGATCTACTTTTATAGCCAACCTTAACAATTGTTGAAAATATATGCTTAAATATCTATAATTTAAAAATGAATAATAGATTGAGTAAAAAAAATTAACAATAGATATATGCTTAGTTCTTAAGAATTTTTGTTATGTTTCAAATTTTTAGAATGTTATTTAAATAAAGATAAGAATATTGTTCTTATTATTTCGATTTAAGTTGTTATTAGTTTGATTTTAAGGTTAGTATAATGTTAGATTTGAATTTTGTGTTACATAATAAGCTTCTCTACATAACATATCTCCTCTTCTTTCTTTAAAAATATTTTGCTACCAAAAAAAAACAACAACAAAAATAACAAAATCATAAGATGAACAAATAAATCAACATCGTATAGAAATGAAATATACTTTTATATACAAAAGATTATATTACTTTAGTTGTTTGTTTAAGAACTTAGTAGGTTCATATGACAACTTTAAATTATGAGAACTAACATTAATAACTTGAATGTTCTAACCAATTAAGTTCTTATAATATGAAATAATACAAATTCTTCTAAATCAAATATTTGGTTGTAAACTGCAGGAAGGAAATACCTGGATGATACAAAGCACAGTCCAATTCCATTTGTTTAATGAAATTGAGACATTGAGTCACGCAATTCCATTTGTTGAATGAAACTCTTATATGACGAGGTGCTTATTGGGCTGACTCCGAATCCTTTTAAGATATCTTGCTTCAGTTTATCATTTGTTACTGGTGACATGAAAGGTAGGTATCTGGAGATCTCGATCTTTCCCTCCATTTTAACCTGGATTTTAAACCTTGTTAGATTTTTGGCTCTGCTATTTAAGAAGCCAGAACATCTTTGGTCGTACATCACACACACTTTATCTGATTCAATAAAGGGATCCCAAGAATTTATGCCCATTTTGACAAGGACCTTTTCACCTTCACCGGCCTCGACATCACTTATAGTGATGTTAGCTTCATGCTCTTTAACCACTTTGTCTCCGCACTTGCCAAGGACGAAGCAGAAAATGAAGCCCCAATGAGGGGAAGGTGGAGCAGAAGAGAGATCAATAATTATATAATCCTTTGTTGTCTTATACTCCAACCACTCTGGAACAATGCTTCCTGGATACCTGTAAACAGCTTGATAAGAATGAAGAACCTCATAATCATTGTAATTTTGAACATGATTCTGGCTTGGTGCAGATAGGTGTTGGTTTGCAAATCTCATCACATTTATTTGCGCATTCAACCCAATAGCAACTAGAGAATGTTCATCCAAGTTCAAGCAATTGCAGAAGCGAACCATTTTCCTGTTTTCCTTCAATTGTACAACTGCTGTTGAAGGGAACGATACAGTCTTCAATGATTTGCAGTTCATGACATATAGAGTTTGAAGGGATGGGGGAAGCTCTGGTATTGCTTGAAGCTTATTGCAATCGCATATAGTTAGATGTAACAACTGCGTAAGATTGTTGATCGATGAAGGTAACCTCTCAATGTCATTCCATGATACATCTAGTAATTCAAGCTTGCTTTGATATCCAAATGATGAGGGAAGTGCTTTGACCTTCGTATAGAATAATATCAGTTCTTTCATATTCTCTGATATCAGTGAGAATTCTGTAAGATTTTTGCAAAAAAAAAGGTTTAGATAACTGAGGCTGCATAAATGGGAGTCACTTCCGAGTTTGGTAAGGGAGCTGCAGGCGCAAAGGTTCAATTTCTCAAGTTTGGCCAGAGAGAAAATAGATGGATGCACACTAGTCAACATATCGCAACTGTTGAGAAGCAGTACTTCAAGATTTATGGCTTTTGATAAATCTGGCAGCTCCTTTAACATCTTGGAGAAACCGAGGTCGAGTTCTTTTAAATTCACCACATTCTGTAATAAAATGAAACAATTAGTTAACTTTGTATTCCTTGAACTAACAGCAAATTATAAGTGTGTGACATGTATATTTACCTTCACTCCATTCCAAAGTTTTTCCATTCTGCTGCCTCGCAATTTCAATATTACAAGTTTTTCCGCAGAAAAATTCTCTGGCAAGGATTTTAGAGGATACCCATCCCAACAAAGAAATCTTAGTTCAGTTGTCAAAAATTGAATGCTTTCTGCAGCAAGAATAAGTTGATAGCAATCATCTTTATCATTCCCAGAAATTTCCAGAAATTTTAGTTTGCTCATCTTAGCAAATATGTGAGGCATTAACTTTTGCTCCTTAATTGTTGACAAGTCAATTCGTATGCTTCTAATGGCCTCAGTAACCTGCCATCAATGTAGAAGAAAAATTTAAAACATTATCAATAACCACATTTCTCACAAGAAAAAAAAAATTTAAATGTAATTCAGAAGATATAACATTTAGTTAGGCTTTAACCTTGTCATTTTTCAGTGCTTCATAAATATCATCAGGATCCCACAACCGACTGCGGCTTCTAGGATCTTCAATACAGTCTTGACGAACAATCTCCCAAGCCATTTCTTGTAAACTATCATGCATAGATATAGTGTTATCCTCACAGAATGTTATAAGAGCTTTCTGTTCCATCCTTCTTAACTCAAAAGCCACTGAATTATCACTGTCATTATCTTTCAATAAAGATTTTAGATCGCCCACATTTACCCGTTCATGTATTCTAAGAAAGAAACATGCCAGATCTAGAAAATTATGTTTCTCTTTGTGATCTAGACTATCATAACTTAGTTTCATTACATCATGAACTTCTGGAGGGGGCCCTTTTTTAAGCTTGCCTAGCATACTTTCCCAGTCTTTCATATCTTCTCCACGAAGAAGACCGGCCAAAACTTTGACAACTAATGGAATGCCTTGGGCATAATTGATTACCCTTCTTGATAGCTCACTGTACTCCCATTGATGATCATTTTGATTAAAGGCATTCAAATTGAAAAGTTCAAGTGCTTTGTCGGAATGGAGTTTTCCAAGTGGGTATATCTTATTGGCTTTGTTAAGCACTTTCTTATCTCTAGTTGTCACAATTATTCTACTACCTGATCCAAAATTATCAAGAGTTCCTAGTAATTTTTCTAGGTGATCTAAATCATATACATCATCAAGAACAATAAAAACCTTCATGCAACTAGTTCTCCTAACAATATCTTCAGGCAAAGAATTTGGTGTGAAAATTTTCACTTCACATCCTAATAGTTCAGAAAAAATATTTTTTTTCAAAGAAATTATTCCATGTTTCTTTGATTCTTCTCTTTCATGGGCTAAAAAACAACAACTTTCGTATTCAGCCTGTAATTTATTAAATATTTCTTCTGCAAGGGTTGTCTTGCCGATACCGCCCATACCCCAAATTCCAATAAGACGGACGTCTTTTGGCTCTTCTCTAATCCATGATTCTATAGTTGCAATTCTTTCATCAATTCCAACAAGTCTTTTTGACTTAACTGGAGGTTTTGCCAACCTCTTTAGCACAAGATTGACAATATCTTTAACCAACTCAGCCTCGTTTCTGTTTGACACACATAAAGAGAGAAAGTGTTGTTAAAATCAATGTTGTAAATATTAACTCAACTATTTGGAAGTTTGTTGAGGGGAGGGGGGGGGGGGGGGGGGTGTTCAACATGCATGATGGAAAATTTCTAAAAAAATATAATTTAGACATTTCATATATTTAAATGTATTACTTGTTGTAATTTAATTAAACACTAAATTCAATAGACCAGCAAAGTATATATGGTTGATTGGTCCCATCAAAATTCTAGCATAGCAGTTGGCTAAAATTATATATACGGATGTAATAAACAATATGCATATATTCTCTAAAACAAACAAACAATAAGCATATTTTCTGCTGAAAACAATTTGAAAAATAAGGGTTACGTCTATTTGCAATTTAACCAACCACGTTGTGATAATTTGCATGTAACTACATAATAGATTGTAAATATTGAACATTTATGGGGAAACAAGAGCTTACCGAGATTTTGATGACTCAATTCCAGATAAATTAGCAGATTTATTCAAAGCATCTCTCCAGAGTTCCACCTCGGCCCTACGTTTTCTTCCATGCTCAACAAAGGCATTGTTGTAACTCCCCAATTGATGTCGTACATCTGTGGGTTCTATATCATAGAATACAGGGATTACAATGCGTTTGTCTTCCTCTCTGCATTCAAGTATTTTCACAAGTTCTTTTAAACACCAATGAGAAGAAGCACAGTTTGGTGAGAATATGATCAATGAAATGGATGATCTTTCAATTGCTCCAGCAAGTGATGGCCATATTTCTTCACCCCTCTCAAGTTTATCATCTACAAACGCATTTATGTTATTCCTTTGAAAAGCCTCATTCAAATGGCTAAGAAACCTGTGGCGGATGTCTTTGCCCCTGAAGCTAACAAAAACATCATAATACATTATTTGAGGAGCTGACATGGGCTTTAATTTCCCTCTACACCCTTCAGTTTTGGAAATAGCCGAGAGACAAAGAAACAGAATAAAACAACTCAGAGACAAAGTATGGAGTTGGATTGGAACAAGTGCACAATGGATCGATCTTTCTTAATTTGTCTCTACATGCCTGGAATATGTATGAGCCACAAGGTAACTGGAAAGAAAAAAAAAGTTAGAAAAAATGAAGTGGAAAAACCTTATATGGGGTTTATAAAACAGAAAACTTGATATCTACAACAAGTTGAAAAGAGAAGGAGGAGGATGTCATAGGTCAAATACATAAATACCAGCTTCTTCTGGAATAGCAAGCTTTCAAATTAAGCCTTGGTTCTTTTCTTTCTTTTCTTCTTTTTCTTTGGTAAATAATGAACAAATGGTGGAGATCACAGTACAGCAGTCACGGGCCTTGCAGTATACTAAGAAGCAAATGGAAAAAGCAATTGTGTATGAGCCAAAGGTAACTGGAAAGAAAAAAAAAGTTAGATAAAATGAAGTGGAAAAACTAGAGTTTATAAACAGAATCTTCATATAATAGGTCAAATACATAAATACCAGCTTCTTCTGGAATAATAAGCTTTCAAATTAAGCCTTCGTTCTTCTTTTCTGTGATTTCTTCTTTTTCTTTGGCAAAATATGAATAACCGGTGGAGATCACAGTAAAGCACTCATTGGCCTCGAATGTTAGTATATACCTAAGTGATGCTTTGAGTGTTGGGATTCAAAGTCAAGTCTTGCTCTGTCTCATGCATGTTGGAGGGTCACCCTGCGGGCCATGCAGGATAAGAAGCAAATTCATGGAAAGTAGCACAAATTTACAATAATGATGGATAAAGCAATTGTGATTTAGCTTTACAGCGGAGATTTGCACTTACAATTTATATATAATATATCATAGTGCAAACAACGCGGTTTGACTAGGTCCCATAAGAAAGAAAAGTGAACTGTGAAAGCACCAAACTCCCACAGATTCAAGGCACAAATAATTTGTCTTTGCGAGTGTACCCTGCTCATCTATTCTATTCTCTATTCTGGTTAGTTTGTTCACTTTTTATTTATTTATATATAATACATCATAGTGCAAACAACACGGTTTGACTAGGTCCCACAAGAAAGAAAAGTGAACTGTGAAAGCACCAAACTCCCACAGATTCAAGGCACAAATAATTTGTCTTTGCGTGTGCACCCAGCTCATCTATTCTATTCTCTATTCTGGTTAGTTTGTCCACTTTTTTTTTTTTTTTTAAATATTTTAAAAAATATTTTTTGAAGAAGTAGATATGAATTGGTTGTTTAAATTTATTTTTTAAAATAAGTATTTTTTTTTAAAATAAACAGTTTTCTGTTTTTTTTATGTTTTTGTCTAAATTGTTTTTTCTTTAAAAAAAATAGTTTTTCTATTTTTTAAGAAGCAAATCTTTATACTTCTTAAAAAAGAAAAAACACTTTTTTTTTTAAATTTAAACAAACTGGCCCAACATCTATGTATGAATACTTATTTAAAATGTAAATTTGGAGTTAGATGTTATCAATATCTTTATTAAAATCTTTTCTATTATCACCCCCAACATATGTCATTTGAGCAATGATTCCAGCATTAGTGTCAAAATTAAAAGTAAAATTTAAATGGAAAGAAAACTAAAAAAATTCAAGATAATTTGTTTTCAAAAAGCAGTATTTAATTTAATGTTCGATCAAGATAAAATAAGGGGCTTTCTTTAAGGAAACTTATAAGCTCCATGATAATGTTTATAAAATATAAAATGTCATAATTATATAGTATTTTTTACAATTATATATAAAACTAGTTGAATTTATCATATTTAATCATCAAACAAATAATATTTTATAACTTAAAAAATGAACAAATTTATATTTATGCAAAATTTTCAAATTATTATCATTTATTCATTATTGAAATACTTGTATTTAATATTTATCTCATACATTACCCGCAAAGCGTGTATTAAGCCAATTTCAAACTTTAAGCTAAATTGTTGATTACATTTTTTAGATAATATTTTTTTTGAAGAAAGATAATATTTTTAAACTTTGAATTTATTTGATAAAAAAATAAGGTAAGGACAAAAAAGTATTAGTGCTATTTATCCTGCAAACATTTTATACTAAAAGCTTTTTTCTTCTATTTTTACATAATTTTGGGGTACAAACTGTCCTTTGATGTAAAAAAAGAAAAAGAAAAAAAGAAGAAGAAGAGAGAGATAGGATCTCTTGTAGTCTAAGGTTGAAATGATCCTAATTGAGGTTGGATGAAAAAAGGGAGATAATCATTGTCGTCATGTTAGGCAAGCAAAGAGGTGGAATTATTTGCAAAGATTTTGACGCTTGAGTTAAGAATTGGCATAATAACAACAATGCATGTATATGAAGAGAATGTACTTGAAAATATAGTGAGTGATGGTATACATATATGAGTACGAGAGAAGTTGAGTAAGGTGGTCCACGAAATTCGAATGTGAGCAATGTGTGTGGCCATTAGAGAAACCATGTTGCGAGTTGGAGGTTGATGAGTGGTTAATGTTACTTTAAGCACCAATTACACCCCAAGGCCAATACATATATCACAAAAAACACTTGAGTGGTTCAAGACTAGGGTGCGTGGGCAGAAGGTGGACATATTCATGATCCAAACTAGTAGATCAGGACTAAGGTGGTTAGTGAACAGATCAACGATTGAAGTTTGGTTAGACTTAAGGTAAGTATGACTAAATGTAGGCCATATCGACGACCGTATAAAAAAATACAATTTAAAAAAAAAAAAAAATAAGTTTAATAGTCATGCGCTGACAGTGTAAAATAATTTTACACTATCATCTAATCACAATTCACTGTTTGTATGAGGGAATATGTCAGGAGAAACATTTTCTCTAGAAGTAGGGTGGGTGAGGGACAAATTCATATTCCTATTCAATAGTTTGTTGACATACAATCTTCTTTGTTCAACCGGAGTTCAAATATGTTTTGGGTTTGAAGAGTATGATTAGAGTTTTTCACTTGGCATCAGGCTTAAGAGTAAATTTCTATAAGAGCAAGTTGGTAGGATTAGGGGTGGAAAGTGGTGATTTGATGCGGTTTGCTGGATTGCTTCACTGTAAAATGATACAAGTTCCTTTTGTCTACCTAGGGATACTGATTGGAGCCAATCCTAGTAGGATGGAAACGTGGCAACCTGTTTTGAATAAATTTCAGAAAAAAACTGACCCAGTGAGGGCATAAGAATCTGTCTATAGGAGGTCGTATTGTTGTCATAAATTTGGTTCTTTCGTCTATCCTGCTATTTTTTCTTTCTTTCTTTTTTCGAGATGCCAAAATCTGTGGCTAACAAGTTGAAGAGTATTCAAATGAGGTTCCTATGGGGGCAAAGAAGAATGAAAAGAAAATTGCGTGGGTCAGTTGGAGAAAATTTGTCACTCAAAGACTAATGAGGGCGTGGGGGTAAAGGACTTGGAAAACTTCAATAGAGCTCTTATAGGCAAGTGGAAATGGAGGATGTTGTGGGAAAAACAAAGGCTATGGATTAGAGTGTTAACATTGAAGTATGGGGATACTAATAGATGTGGGTGGGAGGGTTTACCCAATAAAGGTGTTGTGCATCAGAGGGGGAGGAAACATCGGGGAGAATTTCACCAATGGGCCATGAGCACACCACACAAGTGAACTTGACACCACCTTCAATCCAAAGCCTTAAGGCATTAGGTTTGTGGGTCTTCCTCACTTATATGTTATTCAACTTGCCCATTCCTACCCAATGTGGGACTTGACCTTCACACTTGTATTCCAACAATCTCCCCCTCAAGTGTGAGTCTCTTCCACATGGTAGCTCCCCCTCAAGCAGAAGCCATTTTCACCACGAGTATCCAATGATGGCACCTTTAGAGCCAACATGCTCTAGTACCTTGCACCGCTGCCTACACCGTTTCACGACCACGTGTAACATCCCCATAAATAATAATAATGATAATAATAAAATAAGATAATGTTTATTTGCTTTATAATATTCTTATAATTGCCTTTTCGGTGTTTAGTGCAGTGTGTGTATTAGAGTAACTTATAGAGTAAGGAAACATGAAACCAGTGTTGGCTATATATATATATATATATATACCTATACCTAAACCCTTCCCTCCCACACTTCACATGCACATAAACTGAATTTAGAGAGAGAAAGAAGAAAGAAGGAGGAGAAAAGAGGAGAAGGAGAAAGGAAGGGAAGAAGAAGGAGGAAAAGTTAGGACAACCCACACCACCTCATCTATCATTCTTAGTTTAAAGGTCCTTGGTGAGTGTTTATGTACCTTTCTCTATCCTTCTACTTAAGGTTGGGCAGAGATTCAGGGAGGGTTAGGTTTCTCTCCATAAGAGAGGAGCTCCAACTCCCAATTCTTGGGTTTAGTGTGAGAGATACATAAATCATAGCTGTCTTGCTTGGTTGTTATGGGATTTATCATTAATTTGCATTATGGTGAGGATTTGGGTTGTTGGGTAGCATTTATGATAAAGGGGTCATGCCCAATCGTGACCCTATGACCTGCAGAGTTGCGAATTCTCGCTTAAGCGAGCTCTGCATAGCGCTTGAGCTAGGAGCCCCTGGAGTGGGAAGTACTCTCTGCAACTATCGCTTAAGCATGAATTTCTGGCGCTTAAGCGTGGTAGTCTGACGCTTAAGCATGAGGATCTGGCGCTTAAGCGTAAAGCTCCAGGGACCATGGTCAATTGCAGTACCCTGACGCTTAAGCTCAAGTGTATGGTGCTTAAGCGTGGCACTATGGCGCTTAAGCACCAGGATTTGGCACTTAAGCGAGGTGCCAGGGTTAGAATGGCTTAAGTGTAGGATTCATGCTTAAGCGACTGACCCCTGGAACATTATGTTAAATTTCATCCTTTCTAAGTTATTTCTTTAATATGTTCATTATATTTACATGATTTATGAGGATAATGATATGGTTAATTAAAGAAAGAAAAGATTCCTTTGGGGATCATAGAAAGTATAATGTTTTGATAAGTTAAGCATGCAAATGAAAAGATTCACCCTCTTTAGAAGGTAGGCAGGACCCCTTCCGTCACTTCCTACTTTCCGAAGATGTGGCATAGCTCCTCGGGCCGGAGGAGAATAATACGAGGCCAAGGCATAACAGGAAAAGGACGCCTTTTGATATATTGAGCTCAATAGATGCCGTAGGACAGAAGAAAAATAAAGAAAGTTAATGTAAAGCATGCAAAGTAAATGTTAAGATTATGGTAACAGAGATGTAAAAGTAGCATGTTATATTACTTTATAGTAAGTTTATCAATGATGAAAGATTATAATGCATGTTTTTAACACTCACTGAGACCCTGTCTCATTAGTTAATGTTTATGTTCCAGATTAAACAGGTTTGAAGTATGGAGACAAGAGGCCTAGAAGATACTATGTTTATATAGCAATATCTTGATAGGCTAGTTTTTGTTAAAAGAACTCTACATGTATTCTTTTGGCATAGGATCCCATGTATATGGATTACCTTGCATGTATATGATGTAATTACTTAAGGATGATGTAGACCTTTGAATAGTTATACTCTTGAGTAATAATATCATGTATGTTTATATTATCTAGATTAATGACTAATATGTAAGTTAGATGGTAGTACCCATTAGGGTGTTACACCATGGGACACGCTGCTTGGCCTCCTTGTATGGACCCATCGCCAGGAAGACTTTCGATACAAGGGATCCCCATGTCCATGCCCGGATCCATCGTCAATCCACCATACTTGTCCGAGCCGGTCACCAAGTTAAACCATCGGCTTTGATACCAATTTGTTATGCATTGGAGGGGGAGGAAACACTGTGGAGATCTTCACCAATGGACCACAAGCACATCACACAAGTGAACTTGACACCACCTTCAACCCAAAACCTTAAGGCGTTAGTTTTGCGGGTCGATCCACTTATATGTTGCTCAACTTGCTCATATCTACCCAATGTGAGACTTTATCTTCACACTTGTACTCCAACAATCTCCCTTTCAAGTGTGAGTCTCTTCCACATGGTAGCTCCCCCTCAAGCGGAAGCCACGAGTATCCAATGATGGCGCCTTTAAAGCCAACATGCTCTAGTACCTTGCACCGCCGTTTCACTGTTCCATGGTGCGAGACACGTTGTTTGGCCTCCATGTATGGACCCATCGCCAGGAAGACCTTCGATACAAGGGATCCTCATGTCCATGCCTGGACCGATCACCAATCAATCATACTCATCCGAGCCAGTCACTTGGTTGAACCATCAGCTTTGATACTAATTATTGTGTGTCGGAGGGGGAGGAAAACACTGGAGAGATTTTCACCAATGGGCCCATGAGCACACCATATAAGTGAACCTGACACCACCTTCAACCCAAAACCTTAAGGCGTTAGGTTTGTGGGTCTTCCTCACTTATATGTTGCTCAACTAGCCCATTCCCATCCAATGTGGGACTTCACATTCACACTTGTACTCCAACAATCTCCCCCTCAAGTGTGAGTCTCTTCCACATGGTAGGAATGGTGGAACGGCTATCAGGTTCACTTGTGTGGTGTGCTTATGGCCCATTGGTGAAATTCTCCCAGGTGTTTCCTGCCCCTCCGATGCACAACAATTGGTATCAGAGCCGATGGTTCGACCAGGTGACCGGCTCGGATGAGTATGGTTGATTGGCGATGGGTCCAGGCATGGACATGGGGATCCCTTGTATCAAATTGTTGGAGTACAAGTGTGAAGGTAAAGTCTCAAATTGGGTAGAGATGGGCAAGTTGAGCAACATATAAGTGGATGGACCCATAAACTTAATGCCTTAAGATTTTGGGTTGAAAGTGGTGTCAAGTTCACTTATGTGGTGTGCTTGTAGCCCATTGGTGAAAATCTCCCCGGTGTTTCCTCCCCCTCCGTTGCACAACAAAAGGTTCAAAGTGGGGGAAGGACCTCATAGCAGCAACAAAAACCAAGGGTAAAAATGATTGGTTTGAAGAAAGGATAAAATGGGAGCTCGGTGATGGGAAGGATATTCACTTTTGGGAAGACATTTGGGGTGAGAAATTTGAAGTTATGCAATCAATAGGGAAGTTGTTTTCCAATTCAGAACAAAAGAATTGTACTGTCAAACAAATGGGGTGTTGGGAAGGAGATACATGGAAGTGGCACCTCTGATGGAGAAGAAAATGGTTCGCCCTGGAAGTTAGCATGGTGGAGGAATTTATGAACATGATCTCCAGCTATCCACCAAAAAAAGGTGGGAAAGACACTAGGGTTTGGATTGGTAATAATGGAACAAAGTACTTAGTCAAAGATGCGTATCTGATCTTGCAAGAAAATTATCTTGGTGGCACAAATGGAGAGTTCTATAAATGTCTATGGTCAATCCCAGTACCATATAAGATTTCTGTTTTTGCTTGGAGAATTGCTTTGGGAAGGGTACAAACAAAAATTGAGCTTAGGAAAAGAGGTATCATTCATACTAATGGAGATCTCAGGTGCCTTTTCTGTAACAACATGATGAATCTACTGTTCACCTATTTTTCTCCTGTAATTTTTCTTATGGTGTCTGGATGAGATGTTACTCTCTTGGTTGTGTTGTGCATGGCTCATATTCTATGAGTGAGCAGATTGGGTTTGAGCCACTTGTTGTTGGGTTACGAAATAAGTGGGTTGGGGGTGCGGGGGTTTAGCCCCGTTGTACGGTCAGGGGTAATATTGTAAGTCTATATCTTGATTTATTCTATATAAACCAATGCAACCCTATTGGCCAAATAACAATAATAGAAACAACCGCTCTGCTCCCGAGGGCGTAGGCACACTTGCCGAATCTCGTTAAATCTTGTGTCTGTGTGCGTGCGTGTGATTACTCCGATCTTTAGAATTCTGATTGCTATTGCTAACAATTGGTATCAGATGGCACTTAACCCTGGTGCGAAATTCGAAGTGGGGAAGTTTGATGGAATTGGGAATTTCGCAGTGTGGCAGAGGAGGCTTAAGGATATGTTGGCACAACAAGGTTTTCAAAAGGTGCTACGCGCAATGAAACCTATAGACATGGAGGATGCAGATTGGGAGGAGTTGAAGGAGAGGGCTATGGCAACCATACGGTTGTGTTTGGCAGATGAGGTCATGTACCACGTTATGGACTTGACGTCTCCGGGGGAAGTATGGACGAAATTGGAGAGTCAGTATACGTCCAAGTCCCTGATGAACAAGTTGTACATGAAGTAGAAATTGTACGGGCTAAAGATGCAGGAGGGTTCTGATTTGCAGCAGCATATCAATGTTTTCAATCAGATTATCAACAATTTACTGAGGCTTGATGTCAAGATTGAGGACGAGGATAAGACAATAATTCTGTTGTGTTCTTTGCCTAATTCCTACAAGCATTTAGTGACCACCCTAACGTACGGGAAAGACACCATTAGTCTGGAGGAGATCACGGCTACACTTATGTCCCACTGTTAACCAAAACCGAATGCAGGGGAGTGCTCTCAAGGTGAGGGTCTATATTCAAAGGGGAATAAAGAACGTGGGAGGAATCAAGGCAAAGGGGGTTTTGGGAAGATGAATAAGTCCAAAACCAGACATGGTAAATCAGTTTTGTGCTACAATTGCAAATAGCAAAGGCATTTCAGAAATAATTGTCCAAAGTTGAAGCAGTTTGGTGAAGGGGCATCCCGCTCTGCAAATGTGGCAGAGACTGACGACTCAGACTACTATAGTGAGGGAGAAGTTCTCTCGATTTCATGCAGTTAGCTTACAAATGGATTCTTGATTCTGGATGTTCTTACCATATGACTCCCAATAGGGAGTGGTTCACCACATACAGGTCAGGCAATTTTGGCAGTGTCTATTTGGGTAACGACAAAGCTTGTGTCGTTGTTGGAATGAGACAAGTGCAGATTGCTATGGATGATGGTGGAGTGAGAATGTTATGTGATGTCCAACATATCCCTGAGTTGAGGAAGAATCTGATCTCACTTGGTACTTTGTAGGCCAATGGTTTCAGTTACAGGATTGATGGAGATTGTGATACCCTTAGAGTGTGTAAGGGTGCGTTGACTGTGATGAAAGCACAACGGACTGTAGGCAATATTTATAGACTGTTGGGGAGCACAGTTGTAGGCTGCGTTGCATCTGTTGAGTTTGATGATGATGCTACCAGGTTATGGCACATGCGTTTGGGCCATCTCAGTGAGCGTGGGATGGTGGAGCTTCATAAGAGAGGACTTTTGAAGGGAGTTCGGAGCTGCAAGTTAGACTTGTGTGAGTACTGTGTGCTTGGGAAATAGTCCAGAGTACGGTTTAAGCTGCGAAGCATACCACCAAAGGGATCCTAGACTATGTGCATACTGATGTGTGGGGTCCTACTAGATATCCATCCTTGGGTGCTTCCCATTATTTTGTCACCTTCATTGACGATTTTTCTCGAAAGGTTTGGGTGTACTTTATGAAATAAAAATTAGAAGTCTTTGAGAAGTTCAAGCTGTGGAAGGCTGAGGTGGAAAACTAGACAGGCAGAAAAGTCAGGTACTTGAGGTCTAATAATGGCAGGGAGTACACAGACTCACGGTTTCAGAAATCCTGTGAGGAACATGGCATTCAGAGACACTTCTCAGTGCGAAAAACACCACGACAAAATTGTGTTGCAGAGAGGATGAATAGGTCCCTTACTGAAAGGGCCCGATGTCTGAGGTTGAATGCTAGCCTTGCCAAAGGCTTTTGGGCAGAGGCGGTGAACATGGCGTGTTATCTGCTCAACCAATCACCACGAGCTTCATTGGATGGGAAAGTTGCAGAGGAAGTCTGGGCAGGTAACTCGGTTGATTTTAATAATTTAAGAATATATGGGTGTCTTGCTTTTGTGCATATATCCAGTGATAAAAGATCTAAACTTGATCCAAAGTCGAAAAAGTGTGTTTTCGTAGGTTATTCCAAAGGCGTGAAAGTGTTCAAGTTTTGGGATCCAGCTTCTAAGAAGATGGTGATTAGCAGGGATGCAGTGTTTGATGAGCAGTCCATGATGCCATAGATAGTTGAGACACATGAGCTAGTGCCAGATGGAGCTTCCCCTAGCTCCGTGGAGGTTCAGGTGGACTTTGAGCATCTGCCGGTGATTCCTAAGAGGGTAGAACCATGTAGTCCAAGACATGAGGCCACACCTGCACTTGAGCCTATACCAGTTAGTCTAGCAGGACCGCATGAGTACACTCTTATCAGAGATAGAGAACGTCGCACTATTAAACTGGTTGTCCGATATGGGTTTGAAGAGTTAGCTTCTTTTGCACTTCTCACTAGTTCAGGAGACCCGTCTACCTTTCAAGAGGCTATGAACAACCAGGAGAAAGATAGATGGATGGGTGCTATGGTGGAGGAGATGGAGTCTTTGCGAAAGAATCAGACATGGGAGCTAGTTGAGCTTCTTCCAAGCAAGAGAGCCATAGGGTGCAAATGGGTGTACAAGAGGAAACCTCCAGTATCAGAAAAAGAAGGGGAAAAAAGTTCAAGGCTCGCCTAGTAGCAAAAGGATATTCACAACAGAAGGGGATTGACTATGATGAGGTTTTCTCCCTAGTAATGAGGCATACTTCTATCAGGGCAGTGTTAGCCTTGGTAGCCAGTCGAGATATGCACTTGGAGTAGATGGATGTGAAGACAGCTTTTCTTCACGGTGATCTAGAGGAGCAATTTACATGGAGCAACCAGAGAGGTTCAGTAAAAATGGACCGGCCCGACTAGTTTGTAAGTTGAAGAGGTCTCTGTATGGATTGAAGCAGTCTCCAAGGAAGTGGTACAAGCATTTTGATTCTTACATGCTTCGGATTGGCTATAGGCGATGTGAGTATAACTGCTGTGTTTATGTGAGGAGCCTTGATGATGGCTCTTTTATTTTTCTGCTACTTTATGTGGATGATATGTTGATTGCTGGTAACCATTTGCGTGATGTGAATGAGTTGAAATCCATGTTGGGAAAGGAGTTTGAGATGAAGGACTTGGGTCCTGCCAAGAAGATTCTTGGGATGGAGATTCACAGGGACAGGAGGTCCAGAAGACTATGGCTCTCACAGTAGGGCTATGTTGAGAAGGTGCTGGACAAGTTTAGCATGAGTAATGCTAAGTCAGTGAGTACTCCACTTGCAAACCACTTCAAGCTTTCTGTGGATCAGTGCCCGAAGATAGATGAAGAGGTGGAATACATGTCAAAGGTTCCCTATGCCAATGCAGTTGGTTGCTTGATGTATGTTATGGTTTGCACTAGACCAGATTTGGCATATGTTGTAAGCCAAGTCTGTAAGTTTATGTCAAAGCCAGGGAAGCGACATTGGGAAGTAGTGAAGTGGATCTTCAGGTACCTAAAGGGTACAACAGGACATGGTATCATGTTTGGCAGTCAACATGGTGATCCTTCAGTTTTGGGTTATGTGGATTCTGACTATGCTGGTGATTTGGATGATATGAGGTCTACAATAGGGCATGTTTTTACTCTTGCAAGGGCCTATTTGTTGGAAGTCCATTGTTCAGTCTACTGTGGCAATGTCAACAACTGAAGCAGAGTACATGGCAGCAGCAGAGGTTAGTAAAGAAGCTGTGTGGCTCACAGGGCTAGCAAAGGAGCTGGGCATTGAGCAAGGTGGAGTTCAATTGCATTGTGATAGTCAGAGTGCTATCAATTTGGCAAAGAATCAGGTGTATCATGCTAGAACCAAGCATATTGATGTGAGGTTCCACAAGATTAGGGAGTTTATGGCATTTGGTCAAATTTTGCTCAGGAAGGTTCACACTTCAGAGAATGCAGCTGATATGTTAACCAAGGTGGTCACAACTGACAAGTTCAAGCATTGCTTGGACTTGTTGAATGTTACTCGGTGTTAGATGTGACTGGAACCCCCAACCCAAGAGACATATAGGATATGAAGTGGACTTGCTATTATCTTCCACGGGGCCGAATATTCGCCAAGGTGGAGATTGTTGTGCATGGCTTATATTCTATGAGTGAGCATATTGGGTTTGGGCCACTTGTTGTTGGGTTACGAAATAAGTAGGTTGGGGGTGCGGGGGTTTAGCCCCATTGTACGGTACAGGGGTAATTTGTAAGTCTGTATCGTGGTTTATTCTATATAAACCAATGTAGCCCTATTGTGAATTTTGATTGCTATTGCTAACAGGCTGGGATGGGATATCAGTTGGCATTATCAGAAGACTCCTTCCAACATTTTGGCAACATTCTAGATTTACAATAGGCATTAAGAGGGGGAAAGCTGCGCACATCATCGTTTGGCTTGCCATGGTTTGGTCTCTATGGACACACAAAAATGACATTATCTTTAACAATTGTGAAATGTTGGCTGACTCTATTACAGACTTTATCAAGCTAAGATGCCGGTATTGACTGAAGGGGAGGATATAACAATGATATAGCTTTCTGTACGTGTCTGATGCTGCTCATTTTTTGGAAGTCATATGATATATGCAACGTAAGTTCTTGATGGCATAACTTTCGGTCAAGGTCTGTAATTATACCTTTTCATAGCCTAGGTAGTATTAGTTGTGGTTTATAGTTGATGTTGATCCTTATCGCTACTGTCATGTACACATCTGGGGGGTTAAGTTATGGTGGATCGAATTCAGTTTTATTCAATCGGAAGGGCTTTTTCTGTTCTACTTAATTGGCTACATATAGTTTTTTGCTTGTACTCTTATTATGGGTATTCCTAATACTACGATGCCAGGTTGAGCCACCGTCTGCTCTAGTCACTAGTTTCTCTGTGTTGTTCTGCATTCAACTCGTCCCTAGAGTCACGACCTATTCCAGTTTATTCCTCACTCCAACCCAATTTTTTCTTTCTCTTATCTCAACCAATGAATTGGACAGCCCCAGTTTTAGGATGGGTTTAGAAGAACTTATTTTCAGTTTATTTCCCAAATATGATATAAACATTTGTGTAAGTGTTTAGAAGAATTTATCAGTAAACCTGGTCAATACTTCCCACCAATGTCTTGGTGATCCAAAAAAAGTGTTTAAAAGAATTTATAAAATAGCTTATGACATGTCCATATGTTGTTTGAAGTTGTTCAAGATATCTTATAATTGGATTAGAGCTTAACTCAACATACCCTAAAGCATCCATCACGCTGATGACCAAATAACTCGAACGTGAAGTTTGTGAAACTAAGCATCTGTGGGTGATTTGATAACGGTTGCTAAAGGGGCTGCCGTAGTGGACCAAATATCTTGTTGAATAGAGGCATATCGCACTAGCAGTGCTGTGTGTTTATTCCCAAAATGCCTTCTAAACAAAGACATTAGGGTTTTTAGGGGGGGGGGGGGGGGGGCTTTTTGGATTTCAAATTCCAAAAATGAAATCTACAGCTATAATAGTAGTGAAAATGATAAAGAAGACTTGTATTTCGAAGTTGATGATTGATGATTCCTATTTAAGGATCATTGTTATTATACTTGTATTTTTGTTTAAGATATCTATTAATTTTTTTTATTGTTAGTTATGAATGTCATTAATTTTGAGTAATTTTTATCATTTTTGAGAATTTATATGTATATAGCATTATGTAAACTACATAAAAAAATTCAAAATAGCACCACTATAGCGTTTTTGGGTTGGCAGCTACACACCACTATCTAGGATTTAATGTAATGGACCTAACTCAACCCGAATATGAGGATTGCTCCTCACTTATATATACAATTTTAACCATATTGTTAGTAAATGTGAGATCTCCAACACAATAACTTATGAAAATAATTTACAAATTATGGGAAACAATTTGATCTTATTTCCTCTCCAATTATAAAAATAACTTATACATAAGAATTAGCATTTGTGTGAATGTTTAAAACAACATATAAAAATAGGTTATGACATGTCTATAAACTATTTTCACCTCTTCAAGATAAGTTACGAAAATAACTAGCATCAAAACAGTTTAACCTCATTTCCTTTTCAATTATAGAAATAACTTATGTATAAGTGCTTCCATGATAAGCACTTAATTAAGTTGTCTATTCAAATACACCAACCAAAATGCCAAATTTGCAAAGTGTTTCTTGTTACCACAAATAATTACAAAATTGTCATGTTATTTTACTTCCTTTCCGGTTTACAAAGTTTTTTTTTTTTTTGAAAAGCAAAGACGAAGAATTTATTTTTGAGGGCAAGAAATGTGACCCATCAAAAAAGATTACAAAGATTCATAGAGTCAGATCCCACATAGAATTATAACCATTCTATGAAAATAAACCATATTTCAGAGAACAACAAACATTGACAGACCAAAAAATGAATGAAAGAAAGATCAAGCTACTTCCCTAAGACATTCCATCGGGTTATTGCACCAATTGGCAAAGATCAGACCACTGCGTATGGACCCCTTATAAAGAAACCAAATCCAAGACAAATACTGTATGTGTGATACCAAAGATAAAATATTCGATTCAGCTCCTTGGAAGACAACTTTATTCCTTTGCAACCACAAGCACCAGCAAGTGGTGTACCAAAACATAAACCGAAACCTACTCAATCTCTTCCCCTTGAATAATCCACCATGCTGCAAATAGTGTTGTCTCACTTGAAAATGTTGGACAACACTGAATCCTAATTAACCACCTATACACATAGCACCGTACCCTGAAAGAGAAGTTACACTGAAAAAACAGATGACTCACATCTTCAGAGGTATGCGAACATAACACACAACCAATATTAGGTAAAACCACTCCTCGATGAAGCAGGGCCTATCGAGTTGGAACCCGTTCATGTAATAGCTTCCATGAAAAAGCTAAAACTTTAGAAGGAATATTGCAATTCCAAAAATCATCAAACATGGAGTCCCACTGATCATGGTGTTGAGCAGTTGCAGATAGCAACAAATTGTAGGCTGAAGCAACTGAGAATCGCTTTGATGCATCTGCAGTCCAGGTCCAAGAATCCTCCACATCAGCCACCAAAGTAACATTCAATAATGTATTTCTCAGTTGTTCCACTAATTCTTCTTCCCAGCTAAACAATCTCCTCCTCCAAACCCAATTCCATATGGAAAATAGAACCTTCTTTGGCCTCTGAAACTTGATAAAGTCTTGGAAACATATCCTTTAAACAAACATTGCCTAGCCATTTATCAGACCAAAACAAGATATCCTTTCCGTTCCCAACCGTTCTACTAACCGCATTATGAAACCAGCCTCCTCCTGGATCAATAGCCAAAATATCCCTCCACCATATGGACATAAATCTAGATGTTTGAGAATTTTCATCACTAGAATCCAGACACGTCCATACCTGAAGCACAGTAGATGATACCAAATAGAACTTTTTTTCTGTCTGAAAATGCCACTTCCATTTTGACAACAGACTGACATTAAAAAGATCCAAGTTCTTAACAGCAAGCCCTCCTCTTGATTTCGGGAGGCATACTGTGTGCCAGCTAATCCAATTGATTTTATCCACCTCCGAAGAACCGCACCGCAAGAACTTGCGTTGTAATTTGGTCAATTCCACTATGACCTTCCTAGGAGCCCTGTAAAATGAAAAACAATATAGTGGCAAGCTGCTCAAAACCGAATTGACTAATGTGATCCTGCCCCCAAAAGATAATGAACGACCCTTCCAATTAATAGTTATTATGGAGCGTTCCCAACACTTGCAGCGGAACAATAGGATCTATTTTGCATTTAAAATATACTACAATACTAAAAAGGAGATACATTTAGAATTGTGTACCCGGATGTGCGTTGAAGTAACAAAATCTTTCTTCAATTGTGTGAAGACTCTACGCATATCCACCGAGACCAATCTCTGCTATCATCTCTTTGATGAATGGAACTAGTAAACCCTAAACTAGTAAACCCTCTTTCTACTTTTCAGGTTTAGACATACTAGACTTTTCTAGTTTGTGTCTGGTGCACTTTGCTCTTAGGCAGATGCTTATATTTATAATGTTAAAGAGATATGGATTTGGATTTTTTCAAAAGGAGATATTTGATTTAAAATAATCCTATATCTCTTTATTTCAACAACCTTATTGATTTAAGGAAAAAATAAATTTCAAATAATCACATGATTACGATAACTAATCACATGATTTAATCCTGATATGTAGTAATAGAATCTGATTCTTATCTTGTGGACAACTTCCACATTTAAGAAGAGGATACTCTTTATATTTATATTAATTATATTCTTGGTGCTAGCAAAGAATATAATAATATTCCACTAAATCATTTATTTGATTAAATTAAATTCTCTAATTTAATTATCAAATCAATTATTTTCTTATGCAAAGATTGAAACACTCGTTTGTGTGTGACCCCGTAGGTTCAATACTAAACCGGTAGTAAATTAATCATAATTAATTTACTAATCAATGTAGGTGTCTAGCGACACTCCTTAATGTCCGGATAGCATGAAGTAACATTATTTACATTCAAGAACCACTAGAAGAATAATGTAATATTTCCTTCCATCATTTACAGCTCCATGTTAACTCTAGATTAACTCTAGAGTATGGTATTACTGTCAAACTCTAATAAGTTAACACATTATATTTAATTAGTGAATGACTTAAGAAACTCATTTCTTCTTTCATTCAATTTCCCTGACCAAGGTCTTAATTATATCGTAGAGCTCAAACTCATTACCAAGAGTTGATGGATTCCTTCTTGATTAATCATTAATTCTACAAGTATTTAATCATATCCAATGTCCATTCAACTAGTGTCCTAAGGCATTAGGTGTCCGGTATCAAAATATAATAAATAACTTGTTAATTATGATAATCTCAAGTCAAAGGAAACTATTATATTTCTTCTTGAGAATCTCCTATTGACAGCTTGAGGTAATGTTAACCATTAGGAAATCTCAATTGAGTCAGTTCAATGATGACATCCACATGTGCATCATCTATATATGTAATTTAATAAATGAGATCTATTAATCTTTATCCAATAAAGACCATCACATATATATTGATCTATCCGGATTATTGATATCCTATTTACAATAATCCTATGATTAAGAACAATTTAGATTAAAATTACAAAGGACTTGTTTCTCATTATCATAATCTCTATTATGATAACAAGTCCATAATTTTAATCAAGGACCTTATCAAATAAACTATTTTATCTCTAATAATACTTCATTATTAAAATTTGAATTGGTTACGTGATGGATTGAGTCTTGGACATACACGCTTATCCCCAACACCAATTATTCAACTTTTTCCTGAATACACTTATTACAGGTTCCCATGAGGCAACTCTCCTGGGATTCACACCAATAGGGATTCCAAGGAATTTAAAAGGCACTGCAACAACTGAACAATGAAGAAAGGCTGACGCTGCTTCCAAAAATGACTGAGACACACTAACTCCAATAATTTTACAGTTAATAAAATTAACTTTCAATCCAGAGATTAATTCAAAACTTCTGAGAATGGCTTTGATGGCCCATAAATTTTCCCAACTAGGCTCTCTAAACAAAATAGAATCATCAACATACTACAAAACTGAAAAACACAAATCCTCTCCAACCTTAAAACCCTTATAACATCCAATATCTACTGCCTTTTGAACCAGACCAGCTAAAGCCTCAGCCACGATTGAAAATAAAAAAGGGGGCCAAGGGATCACCCTGCTTTAGCCCTTTATGTGCTTCAAACTCTGCTGTTGGACTACCATTGACCAAAATAGACATATAGCTAGAGCACACAATGGCTTTAATCCAACTTCTCCAAACTTCATCAAAACCAAGCCTTCGCATCATATAATCTAAAAAATCATAATTAACAGTGTCATATGCTTTTTCAAAATCAATTTTAAACAAAATAAAACACCCCTTATTAAACCTTTTAGCAAAATCCACCAACTCGTTGGTAACTACAACACCATCCAGAATGTGTCTTCCTGGCAAAAAGGCTGTTTGACAACCAGAGATCACCAAACCAAGCACCTTCTTCAAACGCAAAACTAGTAGTTTTGAAATCATCTTATGTACACTCCCAATAAGAGATATAGGGCGATACTCTGATAAAGACCAAGGATTTACCTTTTTTGGAATAAGGGCTAAGAACGAAGAAGTTATACCCCGTGGTAATTTTCCTGAATGAAAAAACTCTTGGACCATGCCAATCATATCTGACTTCAGGAACTCCCAACTAGCCTTGAAAAATCTGAAATTAAAACCATCTGGGTCGGCGCTTTTGTCCCCATCACAGCTCCAGATGGCTTCCTTAATCTCAATTTCAAAAAAAGGGGCAGTCAAAGATAAACAATCCTCTTGAGATAACTGTCTGAAATCAAGCCCAGGAAGCAGCAGTCGAACATTACGAGATTCAGAAAAGACACCCTTAAAATGGTTCACAACCTCTGCTTTAATATCATTCACCTCTTCCAACCACCATCACCTGACTTCAACGTAATGAGCTGATTCTTTTTGTACCTATCCTTCAAGCAGGCATGAAAGAAACGGCTATTATCATCCCCCTCCCTAATCCATCTCGCCCTAGACTTCTGGACGAGAATGCTCTCTTTCACACGTAACTTCTACCAGAACTCTTCAAGTAATTATCTCCTAGCTTCAAAATTCACCTCAGAATCTTCACATAACTTCAAGTCCAAATTGTCCATCTCCTCCACTAGTCTATTAATTCCAAGAGTTCTTACATCATGAACCTCTTTGTGCCAATTACGTAGCTTGGTCCTCAGGAGCTTTAGTTTTTCCTTAAACGCATATACTCCCTCCGTTCCAGTTTATATGGCGTTTAAGATTTTGGCACAGGTATTAAGGAATGCAATTAATTTATTGAATTTCCTAGAAAACATTAGGTATAGGTAACTTCCTAATATACCCTTTATCTCTCTAATTAATTACTCATACTACACTATTCTCATTAAGTTGATTAAGGGTAGTCTTGAAAAAAGATATTTAATGCAGCATTGATTTTGTAAAACGACATCTATTTTGGAACAAATTTTTTTCTCTAAAACGTCATATAATCTGAAACGGAGGGAGTAGCTTCCAACCCTCTAGCTGGAACTCTTCCCACCATGAAACCACCATCTTAATGAACCCCGGATGTTCCAACCAATAATTAAAAAACCTGAAAGGTTTCAGCCCCCAGTTTAACACTGTATGTATGTATGATGTGAGAGTAAGCAACATACTATAAATAATGTGACATTTTTGTATTTATGTGTTAAAAACAAGAAATAACTGTAAAAATGATTTTCTGAAACCAAACAATCTTATTATTTCCATTTATGGAAAAGGATTATGGGGTCCACTAATTACTTTAAAATTACTATGTGCTGTTTCTAACAATCTTATCTTGTTATTTTAACAATGCCAGAGAATCAAGATGTATAATTAATGAAGTAAAACAATATTTTCGAGAGTGTATAAATACAATTAATACATAGTTTATGAGACAAGTGCGATTTCAGTATCTTGTCCTTAACTTATGTTAGTATTTTGTGAATTCAACAACACTGGTTTTTGCTCAGAGAAGCAAGAAAAGAAATATTGAATTATTGATGATATATTATGGGGGGATTGGATTTACATATTTTAAGTGTGATCTAATGATATATGGCAATGAATTGCTGCTTTGTCTATAATATTTTCCTTCTCTTTGAGCGAACTCATGTATTGTTGCAATTTCTGGTTCATGTTACTCATCTTCCCATGCTGATTGACTGCTTTATATGATTGTGCTTATAGTTATTTGGGAGCGTTCCTAACACTCGCAGCGGAATAATAGGATCTATTTTGCATTCAAAATATACTACAATACTAAAAAGGAGATACATTTAGAATTGTGTACCCGGATGTGCGTTCTTGAAGTAACAAAATCTATCTTTCTTCAATTGTGTGAAGACTCTACGCGTATCCACACCGAGGCCAATCTCTGCTATCATCTCTTTGATAAGTGGAACTAGTAAACCCTCTTTCTACTTTTCAGGTTTAGACGTACTAGACTTTTCTAGTTTATGTCTGGTTCCCTTTGCTCTTAGGCAAAGGCTTCTACTTATAGTGTTAAATAGATAAGGATTTGGGTTTTTTTCAAAAGGATATACTTGGTTTAAAATAATCCCATATCTTTATTTCAATAACCTTTCTGATTTAAGGAAAAGATAATTTTCAAATAATCACATGATTAATTACGATAACTAATCACATGATTTAATCCTGATATGTAGCAATAGAATCTGATTCTTATCTTGTGGACGACTTCCACATTTAAGAAGAGGATACTCTTTATATTTATATTAATTATATTCTTGGTGCTAGCAAAGAATATAATAATATTCCACTAAATCATTTATTTGATTAAATTAAATTCTCTAATTTAATTATCAAATAAATTATTTTCTTATGCAAAGATTGGAACACTCGTTTGTGTGTGACCCCGTAGGTTCAATACTAAATCGGTAGTAAATTAATCATAATTAATTTACTAATCAAGGTAGGCGTCTAGCAACACTCCTTAACGCCTGGATAGCATGAAGTAACATCATTTACATTCAAGAACCACTAGAAGAATAATGTAATATTTCCTTCCATCATTTACAGCTCCATGTTAACTCTAGAGTATGGTATTACTGTCAAACTCTAATAAGTTAAAACATTATATTTAATTAGTGAATGACTTAAGAAACTCATTTCTTCTTTCATTCAATTGCCTTGGCCAAGGTCTCAATTATATTAGTAATATCGTAGAGCTCAAACTCATTACCAAGAGTTGTTGGATTCCTTCTTGATTAATCATTAATTCTACAAGTATTTAATCATATCCAATGTCCATTCAACTAGTGCCCTAAGGCATTAGGTGTCCGGTATCAAAATATAATAAATAACTTGTTAATTACTATGATAAGCTCAGGTCAATGGAAACTATTATATTTCTTCTTGAGAATTTCCTATTGACAGCTTGAGGTAATGTTAACCATTAGGAAAATCTCAATTGAGTCAGTTCAATGATGACATCCACATGTGCATCATCTATATATGTAATTTAATAAATGAGATCTATTAATCTTTATCCAATAAAGACCATCACGTATATATTGATCTATCCAGATTATTGATATCCTGTTTACAATAATCCTATGATCAAGAACAATTTAGATTAAAATTATAAATGACTTTGTTTCTCATTATCATAATCTCTATTATGATAACAAGTCCATAATTTTAATCAAGGACCTTATCAAATAAACTATTTTATCTCTAATAATACTTTATTATTAGAACTGGAATTGGTTACATGATGGATTGAGTCTTGGGCACACACGCTTATCCCCAACATGTGCTTGCCCTCACAACATAAAATTTTATAACTAGTTGCCAGGTAATTTATTCTCAGGATATTGTTTAATAGTTGCAGGTTTCATTTGGTTTGGTTGGTCTAGGTGTTGTTGGACTCTCACTCTTGTGAGTTTTATTTTCTTTTTTCACCTTCTTCATTGATTTCATGTAATACATTAAGTGCTTCTGTTTCTTACATCAATCTTTTTGTTTCATACAGCTTATGGTTTTGGGACATACTTTAATCTACTCCCTGGATCTGAATGGTCAGCTATAATGTTAGCATATGGCTTCCCTCTTGCAATTATTGGAATAACACTCAAGGTGAAGAAAGTTTTGCTAATTTGAATAAATTTATAAGATGGCTGTTTGTCATAACAAATTTGTGCAAAAGAGTCATGTTAGGATTTCCCCTTCCTATTGTTCTTGTCGTTTCTTCATAGTTTTATATGCGCATTGTTTTAATGGATGCCCGTGAGGGTCATACAGTATTTGTATTCTTCATATTTTGTCATTGGGCCATCTTTTTTGCAGTATGCAGAATTCATGCCAGTCCCATGCCTCACATTCAGGTGCTCGAAGCTTGAGGGAAAAATGTGCAACTCCAATTTTTTAAACAGGTAATCTCATCATAGATTTTAGGATGAATTGGTTCTTAACAGGGGAAAAAGGAATTCTTAATACTTTCTAATATCTATGTCATGAACCAACTATCCCAAAATCTTAAGCTATTAGGTGAATACATATTTTTCCATACTACATGTCTAACAATCTTCATCCATACCAACAACATTAGCTAAATACTGAGGTTGCCAAAATATGCCCTAGTTGCAAGTGGGATTTAAGCTTTCTTCTTCTGCAACCTGTGATATTTTCTTTAGTTCTGAGACATCATTTTATCTGCTTTTTGTTTCAGGGAGGAGAAATACCAAGGAGAAGTGCTCCTGTTCCACAATTTGATCCATGAAAAAGTATGCTTGTCAATTTTGCATAATTCACCAAACAGTACTATTATTTATGTCTCATTATGGACTTCTGTTTTCATATTACTTACTATGAACTGTATTAGACTGAATATCTGTATATGTAGGTTGCTGAGTAAGATTGACAGTTGAGCTGAGTCCGCACACTGTCAGAGTTAGTTAGCCAGCTGTCATTCTGTCATGACAGCTGGACTTTTAAGTTAGGCTTAGATCTCTAGCTTGTAGAGCAAGCTATTCCTCTGTACAATCAATTCATTTTTTACAGTTTAATAAAAATCACTCATTACATTTTCTTATTTTCTCTCAATTCTTTACTTACTAGATCATTTGGAAATACAGAAAAAGAAAATAGTGGCATGTATCTCATTTTACTTTAAATGAAAAATTAGTAGAATGTGTAAATTTATGGTACTAATTCATGTCTCTTCCCTCATACACGCACTGTCATCTATCCCTCTTTGGCTCTTTCTATATTATGAACTTTAACTACACTATGATTCCTATTTTTTGTTTTCTCATTTTATTACTATTTATATAATTTAAAGCTACATGTATGTTCTTTTGTCTACTTTAACTCAATTTGTTCTATCTTTTGTTGATATATTAAAGAATCTTATCACATCTTAAGCGTATAAACTCTATCCTTATCCCTACCCACCTGACCACCTCAACAATCTGAGTACCCTTTCACAACATTCATTTTGATTAAACTCAAGCACGCAAGTTGTCTTTGAGCACCCTGAGATTCATCTTAATACCTTTTGTATTGTCCTAGTCTTTTTTGGGTTGTCTCAAAGTATTTGTGTTGGTTCATAGTATGAAAGCTAAGGTTAATTCTTTGATTAATTCACTCTAAGTGCATTTAGATTGGCCTTGAATTTCCATTTTATCCATTTGGCATATAGTAACTTAAAATAACATCTTGGCTAAAATATACTTTTGGTCATTTATCTTTTAAAAGATTCATTTTGGTCCTTTATCTCTCAAATTTGAGTCATTATTGTCCTTCTGAAATAGTGATCATTTTGAACATTTTTTTACTTATTCAGGATGTGAAACCTATCCCATTAGATTCCCTTACATGAAAACTATAGATCCCACCTAATGTTCAAACTAAAAAGGGCTATAAATATGGTGAAAATCATGTGAAAAATATGTCACACAAGCAACCATGAAACTGAAAATCTAATATCATATTCTTTTTCAGTTGCTCGTGGGACTTATTTTTCACACGATTTTCACCATATTTATGGCCCTTTTTAGTTTGAACATTAGGTGGAATTTATAGTTTTCATGTAGGTGAATCTAATGAGACAAGTTTCTTGACTTATATCAGTCCAAAAAGGTTCAAATTTGTGCCTAAAAATTGAAAATGATCATTGTTTCATAAGGACAACATTGATCCAAATTTGAGACATAAAGGACCAAAATGAATCTTTTAAAAGATAAAGAACCAAAACGAATTTTAGTAAGGAACAAAAGATTATATTTTAGCCTAATATATTAGCTGAGAATCTCATTAATAACTTCCCTTTTACTCCATTAATTTTAAGATCAATTCTACATTTATATATCCTCCAAATAAAGCATTTATTTAAGCTCAAATTCAAATTTAATACATTTATGGCCACAATTAATAAATTTCATTTATAGTTTTTATTCATAATGGAAGAGAGAGAGAAAGCGTGAACGAAACCCTACCAAAATTGCAAAATTCAAATTTGACCATAGAAATCCAAATGTCTTTCCCACTCTTCTGTGTTCCTGCCAACTCACAATTGAAGGAGGGAAAAAAAATTCCCAAAACAAGCATTAAAATTTCGCCTCATCACCATTGTTAATGTTTTCTTTTTCAATGTCTTATTGTAAAAAAAAATTCTAAGTTAGTTTGAAACCAACCAACATTTAAATATCCTCCAAATAAAGAATTTATTTAAAGTTCAGATTCAGATTTAATACATTTATGGCAACAATTAATAAAGTTCCTTTATATTTTTCTTCTCTCCCATAATAACCATTTCCATATTTTTTTTCAAAGGACGTGACTCATCATTTTTTAATGATAAAGGAAGAGAGAGTGAATTAAACCCTTCAAAATTGCAAAAGTCAAATTTGACCACAGAAATCCAAATGTTTTTCGCACTCTTCCCTGTTTCCGCCACATCACTATTGAAACTCACACCTTCACCCCTATTAATATGTGTTTCTTTAGGATCTAATTGTAAGAAAAAATTCAAAGTTGTTTGAAACCCACCAACAAGAGTCTTTCGTGTGTGTTTGTGTTCTTAGTTCTTACAACTTTGTTGACTCTTGCATCAATCTCCACCTATAAAATGGAACCTGAATTTTCATCTGCTCAACATCAAAACGTGAACGATGTTGTTGCCAGTGGCAAGAAACTAAAGTGTTCTGATTCTCACAGAGTTCAAATAAGGGGAAGCAGAATCAAAGATCCTACAAATGGAAAAACTTGCCACCAGGTACTTCTTGTTTTTTTAGTTGAGCAAACTATGTTTTTGGTCCCTAAACTTTTTTACGATCGGTCAAAGTCCTCATACTTTTTTTCTGTCCATGGTTTTAGTCCTTTCCATCTATTTTGGACGTTAAGTGATGACATGGTGTTAGTTTTATTATTATTATTTTATTTTATTACATTTTCTGGCGGCTAGAAATTGCTTCGATTACTTGTTTGGTAGGTCATAAACCTATTCCCGAAAACTTTTGAATCAAATTGCTCTCATATGGATAATCCTTTTTCAAAATTGATAGAGGGCTTTAGTAGATCTATAATTTTGAGCAAAACCCATCCTTAAACTTTGATTTTCATTCAAAAACGAGAGATTATTTGCCAAAAAGTCGATTTGGGGCGCTATTTGCAAACACGATTTCGTCCTTCCCAGATTCTCCTTCTTTGTTCAACAATCTTCAAAATTGATTGAGGGGTTTAGCAGATCTATTAATTTCGAGCAAAACCCATACTTAAACTTGGATTTTCATTCAAAAACGAGAGATTATTTGAAAACAAATCGATTTTGGGTGCTGTTCGCAAACACATTTCATCCTTCCCAGGTTTCTCCTTCATTGTTCAACGATCTGCAAAATTGAATGAAAGGTTTTGTTCCCCATGAGTAGACGATCAAAATGCATGCTCATATGCCTAATTTTGTTGCTTGAGCTACAAGAACGAAATAGAACCTCTCGTTGGTCAAACGCAACCTGGTTCACTATTAGTAACCCAAACAATTTCTGGCGGTTAAAAACCACTAGAAAACATAATAAAATAAAATAATAATAAAACTAATGCCACATTATCACTTAACGTCCAAAATAGACGGAAAGGACTAAAACCATGGATGGAAAAATAGTATGAGGACTTTGACCGGTCATAAAAAAGTTTAGGGACCAAAACCATAAATGTGAAAAAGTTTAGGGACCAAAAGCATAGTTTGCTCTTATTAGTTTTTGTAATGCCCATTTTTTTTTCTTTTTTGGGTGTGGTGGTTTGTAGATAGGGCGATGGGAATTATTTGACAAATTTGAAAGTTGGTATGTGAGGGAACATGGGAATTATTTTGAAAAATGGGAACTTTGGTTTTGGGGTTGTATAATGGCGATGATGTTTGTGGTGTTGTGGTTTTGCTTTTACTTTGTATGTATCATTTAGTTTATGTCTGGTTTTGTTTCTAGATTTTGAGGTTTGTTTGGATTATAACATTTTTGTTTGCTTGGTTTCCACGTTGAAGTGCCGGCAAAAAAAATCAGACTTTGATGCTACTTGTAACAATTTGAAGAAGGGGAAGCCTTGTACCATCACGTTCTGCCACGAGTGCCTCTTGAAAAGGTTAGGTTCAAAAATATATACGTTCAATTTTCTTTTTATTTTTAATTTTTAGAATTATTCTTTCTTGTTAAGCGTGTTTTTGGCAATGTTTATGGCAAATACTATTTTGCTTTGCAAGAGTCAAAACACATTTTGGTGATTTCTACATGTGTGTTTGGACACTCGTTGCAAAGTGATGGATCTCTGAACATTCTTGGAAAAAGAGAAACCACGTCAATTTTGCTAAAAAAACATGAAATTTATGACTGTTGATTTCTTTGTAAATGTGAGAAACAACATCCCAAATGTGGGACCAAACATGCTATATGATTTAATGGAAATAGTCTTTGATTGTTGGTTGAGAGATACTCTTGGTACAAAAAAAAAAAAAAAACAAAGAGTAGATGATAGAGTACTTGTGTATTTGTATGTGTTTCCCCTTATGAGGATTTTTCTGTGGTGAATTAGGTATGGGGAGAATGACAAAGAGGTGAAGCAGTTGGAAAATTGGATATGCCCAAAGTGCAGAGACCTTTGCAACTGTAGCATTTGCCAGTGAGTCTTTTTCTTTTTCCTTTTCCTTTTTTTTTTCCTCTGTGTGTGTGTGTGTTTTGAGTTGGTATTATATATGTGAGTTCATTATGAATGAAGGTGATATTTGTAGGAAAAAACGAGGTGAACTACCTACTGGTCCACTATATCGAAATGCCAAGGAATCTGGTTTTAAGTCTGTGTTGGAAATGCTTGCTGCGAAGAAGGCTGCTGAAGCTTTAGAATCGAACAAGGTCAATGATGTTGACATTTTACCTTCAAATGAAGCTACTGTGGAAATGGTGTGCTATTTTTCTCTCCATCACCTTTCTTGTCTATCCTATGGTTGACAGATTTGGTTAAATAAGCTCTCTTATTTAATTATTCAAATTCATGATAAGTTAATAATGACATGAGCAAAAATGTCATGTTTTGATAAGGTTCTTATGAGTCGAGTTGTTTCACCTATGAAGCAAATTGCATTAGAGCATTTACCATAATTATTTTATTTCGTTTTATTTATCTTAGTTATGGGCATATAAGTTTTACTCATTTGGTACACAAGGTTTATATGCATGTGTGCATTTGTGGTGTATCTATTGTGAGGAGTTAATTTTTGCCCTATGATTATAGATGAATAGTTGAGATTGTCTTACTTAATCTAATCTTGACTATCCATTTTAATTGTATGGTCTAGATTAAATTTTCTTACCTCTGATTGATCGATACTTTAAACTGGACAATGTATCCATATCATGCAATATTGATGTGCATTATACCTTTGTATCAAAACTTGACTCTTTTCTTTAAAACTTTTTATGTATGTTTTGTTTCTTGCAAAATGAAAGCATCAATGTAACATATTGAATATTATATTTTTATTTAAATATGATTGTGATTATATATTTCTAATAAAATTTTCAAGAGATTTAAAGACTAGCAATAACATCCTGACAATGGCAAACCAATAAAAATACAAGGTATATGATTAAACAAATCAAGAAATCAAGAAAAATAAGTCAATAAAGTATAAGTAATTTATGAACATAATTATTTTTTATTTAATATATATTGTTGTATCAATATTCTTTTTCTTTTTTTAAATTACATATTTACCTATAACATTGGGTCTTATCTAATACTTGTACTTGTTTGTACCCATGCATCATAGGCTCTTATGTTCTTATTGATTTTGGTTCATGTTCTTGTTTGTTATCTCTTGTAGGAGCTTGAAGTCCTTCACTCAGGAAATGCAAATGATGTTGCTAAAGTTTGCAATGAAGATGATGGCGATGATAATGCTAGTGCTAAGATCCAAGTAGGAAAAACAAAGTTCCCAAATGTTGGTATATTAGTGAGAGAAAAAATTGAAGAGGAAATTCCTTTGCCCCCTGGCATTGAGTTAATAGAAATATTGGGCATTGAGTTACCTTCTGAAGATGTTGGGAATGCATTGCAACTTCTAGAGTTTTGCAGAGTGTTTGGAAAGGTATGCCTTCATGTTAACAATTTGCTCCTATGTTTTTGTTTGATTAATTGCAATTACTATTGCATGAAGTAGTTGACTGACTGAATATATATAATTGGCAAATTCGTTTAATGTTATACACTAATGTTACAAAATTTGAACTACTTATTGTATTTATTAATAAGATGCAACTTAAAAATCAAATGTCAGATGATTTTGTTGTTGGTCATTTAATTGAATGATTACATGATAAATGGATTATATTTCCATGCGTTACATTAAATTATATACTCTAGGCATACTAGTGTTATTGTTAAAAATATAATTTTTGTTTTACAGTTATGATGTTGAAGCTATTCATAATTGATTTATCAAGTGTTTTTTTTAACATTTATTCTTGTCTATAATTTTAATCAGGCTCTTGATCTCAAGGAAGGGGAAGCTGAAGCCATGTTACAAGAATTAGTACGTAAACAAAATTTGCGTGGAGGACGAAACACCTCGATGGTCCGGTTTCAAATTACAATGTTGACTCTTATACTAAATGATTCAGGAAATGAGTGAGTTATCCCTTACAGTTTTATTTACTTATTTGTTTGTTTATAGTTTTGGGGGTGATTAGTTTTTATGTGATATACTTGAATTAAACCGTTGCCATATGGATGACTTTGGTGTAGGTCTCCTACCTTAACTGCTAGCAATGGAAAAAACTCATGGTTGAAACCTCTGGAGGATTTAATTACTGAATCTAATCATTTGCTAAAAGATTTTCCTGTGGATTGGCTTCAAGAAGGAAATATCGGGTTTTACAATTTGGATTTATCAAATAAGCTTAAACTGCTGAATTTTCTTTGTGATGAAGCCTTAGGCACTGAGTAAGTATTTCAAGTCCAATTAGAAATAGTTTTATTGTGTATTTTGCTGTTGTTTTTGTTGTTTTCATCTCTTAATGCATCTTTTTCTTTTCTTTTCTTATCTTACTTTTGTTGTCTTCTTAATATTGTTTAAAGTGGTTGGAAACTTGGATAATATGTCTAGGAAACTGAGGAGTTATATTCAGGATGAAAATTCAAGCCACGCAGAAGAATTGAAAGAAACAAAATCCAAGTTTGTTGCAGCTAAGGAAAAGGTAACAACAAAAAAGGTGTTATGTTCTTTGTATCTGGATTTCTCTTGTTGTTAAATATTGTTCATAATCTTGTATGCTTGTTATCTACAGGAAAAAGGTCTTCGGCAGAAGTTGCAAAATGAGATGGCTAAAGTTGTTCTACCAAATGTGGCTCCCCTTCCAATAGAGGAGCATGATGCTATTCTTTCAAAGATGAAAAATGAAGTGGCTCAAGCTCATACCGAGGTGCTTAAGTTAAAGGGCAAAATTCAAAAAGGTGTGCATTGATTTTTGTGAATTATGCACTGTTCATGTTATCATTCCTAAGGATCTTTAATCTCATTCTCTTAAGTTAGAATATGTTGGTATGTCACAAAAATCTGCAATTCAAAAGACTATCCTCGTTGCAAACATGTGATAGTTAGCACAAGATAATGAAAGCAAAACAAAATGTTGGTGTTGTTTTTATGATTACACTAAGATGAAAAAGGACTAATATCCTGTTCATATGACAAACATAGGTTGGAATATCATATGTTTACTCTTAGATTCTACAATAATTTTATTTGCACTATTTATTGATCTTTAATGCTTTTATCATTTTACATCTTGTTTCTTTTCTCACACAATAGCATTCACTTACGCTACATCCTGTAAGATGTTTAATTCCAATTGGTTTAAATTCATCGATTTCTCATGAAAAATGTGATTATGGCGGCATAAGAACTTATTTTTTATAACATCCCGATTGGGAGTTGGTTTGGTAAATAAATAAATGCTCTTAATTAGGCCAAAATGGAAAGTTTGAGTACATATGCATGGTTACTTTCTATGATTCTATCTTGTAAGAATTGAATGTTTCTACTAATGTAATGGTTGATACTTGTTCTTTTTATATTATAGGGAAATATAGTTCTGATGCTACAAGAGTCGAGCCTGAGTTTTTGGACAACAATGGCCAGATATTTTGGAAATTAAAAAGTTATAATGGTGAAAATGTTGTTCTATTGCAAGGTAATTCTCAAAATGCATTAGCTTAATTTTTATTGAATGATGATATCGTTGTGATTTGGTCTCTAGCAAGTTTTCTAAAAGAAAGCAACATGCAGATATCAAAATACAGGATGAAACTGGTACTGCACCTGATGAAAAATGGTTTGTTTATGGTCCTGAGAAGAAGGATGAGGTTGATAAGTACATTTCCTCAAGGTGAGTTCTTTTATTAATGTTGAAGTGGATTGATAGTGGTTTTGGATATGGTACTTGATATTGGAGAGTTTGCATTCTTTATATTTGTCAAGGAAAATGATGATAAAAAGTTACCAAAGCTAGCTTTAGTGAAGGTGCTGAATATGTTGTTGAGAGAAGAGTGATCTCCCATTACATGCTCGAACATACAAAGATAGATTGGGAAATATAATGAAATATACATATACATTTTATAATGATTGTTTTTTAGCTATTAATGAAGAAATATAATGAACTATGAAATCGAATTCTAAGAAATCATCTAAGATTCTTTGATATAATAATGATAATATGAGATACTCTCTAGACATTTTAACAACTTTAATATATATACTTTTTAATGCCCTATTCATTTACATTCAGCCATGTCCATGCATGTAGTTATCTGCCATTGTGAGTGCAACATTTTGTTTGGTGTGCATTGTTGGTGCAAGCCAAGGGTAGGGGAAAGGAATATGTGGCTAAACATTTGTGAATACAATAGTTTTGTTTGTGGCATTGTAGTTATCTATCCTATAATTGATGCTCAACAGGTGCAACAAATTGAGTATATTTCTCTTTTACCTTAGTTGCAGGGCTAAAAAACTTAAAAGGCAGAAGGTTTCTCACATGCATTTACAGTGAAGCAAGTATGTAGGATGTGTATGGTTAGTATTGTCATCTTTGATCAAGAATTTACATTTTGTGACATCTATTATTGCTTCCAGTATATATCTAACTCGCAAGAGGACTAATGTACTGTTAAGAGCTCATAATAACATAAGTTTTGGTAAAACCACTCCTTGTTAGATAAATTGAATATGGGTCTTCTCACTAATTGAGTGTTGGTGTTATATTTAGTGAGACTCGTGTAAATTTATCAAGAGCAAATTACAGTAACACCCCTTGAGGTTTTGTGTAATTACACAAGTACCCCCTACTTTTTTAACCATTACATTCACCTCCCTTGTAAGGGGTGTAAGTGTAAGATTTGAGGGGTGTCAATGTAATGTTTTCAAACATATAAAGGGGTGTTAGTGTAATGTTTTCAAACTTAAAGGGGGTTAGTGTAGGAAAATAAAAAAGGGTGAAATTATGTGTAATTTGATAAAAACTCAGGGGTGTTACTGTAATTTGATAAAAATTCATATTATTTGTCCTGGACTTGGATATGATTAACATGCAAAGGTTTTTCTCGTTTTTGCAGGTTTTGGTGGGAATCTTATACTCTCTATCAAATACTTACAACTAAGGGTAGTTGGTCCTTTTTATTGAGATTTGAGTGGGTTCCCTCTGGTTTTTGAGTGGGGTGTACATACAAGAAGGTTTTGAAGTTGTTGATGAAGCAGGAACTTATTTCAGTGAAGTAGGAAGCTAAGGAGATTTAGGTTTCTAGATTCGATGTTTAGCTTCAGCTTCAACTTTTTGATGATAGAAATTAAGTAGGCATTATGTTTCATTGTAATTAATTACTATTCAGAGTTGGATTTTTCTTGATTTGAATAGTTAGAATGTGGATTGACACATCCGATTGGAAAAGTGGTGTCTTCTCAATATTCCATAGCTCAATTTAATTCTTGGCATTCTAAGACTAAAAATCTCACATCTTTTCTTGTTTCGCAGTTCAAAACTTAAAGCACATATGTTTGAGGTATTTTCATGCAACATTTATTGCTATTTTTTTTCCATATAATCCATTATTAGAAGTATGTAGCTTTGATACCTAGACTTAAACCTAATGTGGGTAGTATATTTATTTATCTATAAAAAGGTTTTGAGTTTGTGTATGAATAATTAATTACAAATTTTAAACGTATGAATGTGGATATGAATAAAACATTAAACTATTCAATCTTATGCATACTCGTGTGATATATTTATTGTATTTATAACAAGAATCTAAATTTTTCAAATGATTTTTTACTTAAGTTAAACAATTATATTTTAATGTTGGAATTTATTTTCTGTATCCAAAAGACAAGCTTGGAATATATTTTTATTTTTTTTAGTTTATATATTTTACTTTTAGTAATTGTTCTTTTTTTATTATTGATTTTTCCAATATTAGTATTATAATAACATTGATGTGTTATTAGTTTAATAGACAAGATAATGAGATATTGTATCCATCGGATTTATTGAAATAAGGATTAGATTTATAGATAGCTACTGAGTAAAGTTTAAGATACCAAAGTTGGTGTCCATCTAAATATGCATCTAGATTAGTATTCTTTTTAAATGTAAATATGTTAGAAGTAATAATAATAACATCTTATTAAAAAATTTCTATTATCATCCCTGAAAATGTCATTTGAGCAATGATTCCACCATTAGTGGTCTTAGCTTATCTTAATCTTATAATAAAGTCTATGCTGCTGACTTTGATTACTGTCAAAATTAAAAGTGAAATATAAAGGGAAAGAAAAATATAAAAATTGAAAATGATTTGTTTTCAAAAAGTATAATCCTTTTACATTTAATTTGATGTTCTGTCTAGATAAATGAGGAGCTTTCTTTGACCATTATCAAAACCTCCCATTATGATGTTGATTTTAGTGGGTTTTTCTTATACGAAACTCCTAAGCTCCATGGTAATGTTATTAAAATATAAAATGTCATAATTAATTTTTTTTCTAATTTCATATAAAATTAGTTGAATTTAACTATTATATTTAACCACACACCAAATTAATATTTTATAACTTCAAAAATGGACAAATTTATAATGCAATAAGCCAATAAATCAAACTTTAGGCTATATGATTGGTTAAATTTTTTTAGATAATCTTTTCGAACTCCAAAGTTATCTGACAAAAAATAAGGTAACAATAAAAAGTATTATTGCTATTTTCCTGTAAACATTTTAGCGATCTGACACTTTCTTTCTAACACTCTGTCTATACATATATATGAAAGAATATTTTACACCAATATAATATTATTAAAAAAAATTGTTGTTCGTAGTGTAAATTCAACTCCCCAACACCCCCCCACCCCAACCGAAGTCTGACTTCTTTTTTTAAAATGACATTGAGAATTCGAGTCAACCAAACCTGAATTATCAACAGGTTTATTCTTTTTTCTTTGTTTTTTGGTTTTGAGATTTTTTTAATTTTAATTTTAATTTTGTGTTGTTTTATAGATTAAAAAATTAACTAGTTATTTAATTTTTTTGTTAATTAGTTAGTAGTAGTTTAAAAGTTTGTTTGTGTACATGAAAATTGCACATTGAAATTAATTGTAATAAATTATGCACAATTTTTTTAACTGAATTTTAATACTATTATTAAAAAAATTAAATTTTTATTTAAAAATATAAAATTAAAAATATGATAATTATTGTCCCTGGTCATTTAGAAAACTAATTTAATAATTGTGATGGAACCTCTAGCCAACTTCGATAATTTACTTTTCTATTGTTGTATTTAACTGATTTTAATTCAAATGTTTTTTACAATAGTGAGTGTTATTTTTAAAACTAATTATTTAAATTAATTAGAATGTAAAATTTAAGTCACAAGTATTTTTTTAAAGTGCTTTAAAATTATAACTATAATTAAAATTAATAAAAGTAAAATACAATACACATACAAAAAAAATTGAAAAACCTGTTGAGAATTTGGTTCCTCCAAACCCCAATTCTCAACATCATTTAAAAAAAAAGAACATACTATGTTTTTGGTCTCTAAACTTTTTCACATTTGTGGTTTTGGTCCCTGAACTTTTTTACAACTGGTCAAAGTCCTCATACTTTTTTTCCGTTGATGATTTTAGTCCTTTCCATCTATTTTGGACATTAAGTGATGACATAGCGTTAGTTTTATTTTATTACGTTTTCTGGCAATTAAAAACTGCCAGAAATTGTTTGGTTTACTAACGATGAACCGGGTTGCGTTTGACCCGCGAGAAGTTTCGTTTCGTTCTTGCAACTCAAGCAACGAAATCAGGCATATGAGCATGCGTTTTGATCGTCTACTCATGGGGAACAAACCCCCTCAATCAATTTTGACGATCGTTGAACAATGAAGGAGAAATTTGGGAAGGATGAAACGTGTTTGCGAATAGCACTCAAAATTGATTTATTTTCAAATAATTTCTCGTTTTTGAATGAAAATCCAAGTTTAAGTATGGGTTTTGCTCGAAATTAATAGATCTACTAAAGCCCTCTATCAATTTTGTAAAAGGATTATCCATATGAGAGCAATTTGATTCAAAAGTTTTCGGGGACCTTCCGAACAAGTAATCTAAGCAATTTCTGACGGTTAAAAACTGCTAGAAAACGTTACAAAATAAAATAATAATAAAACTAACGCCCCGTCATCACTTAACATCCAAAGTAGACGAAAAGGACTAAAACTATGGAAGGAAAAAAATAGTATGAGGACTTTGAACGGTAGTAAAAAAGTTCAGGACCAAAAATATAGTTTGCTCTAAAAAACGCTAGGTTAGAAATCGGGTAAGGAGGGGCCAAATTCACACCATGAATAGTAACGAGTAGTATATTGATAAATAATGTGGGATGAATATTATTTGGATAAATAATTTATTTTTGTTTTATTTGGGTAAAAAAAATGTATATGAAGATGTTTTTTTTAATAGGCAAAAAAACATTTATTAAACTGAGAAGACTGGAACACAAGACGTGGCCCAACCAGAGCTCCGAAGGTTAGAATTGTTATACACCAGAAAAGCTATACATCTAAGATATGCATGCATAGCAGATCAAGAGTATAAAAACAAAGATAAAAGGAACAAAGAAGAGATAATACTGTCTAACAGCCCCACAGAAGTGTTCTTTCCCTGCTGCAACCCGAAACCAAATAGAATACTCCAAGATAACTACCATATATCACCCTCCCTTTTGAATCTTTCCTAAAAGAAATTTTTAACATGGAATTTGACTACTCCTGGGTCCTCTTCCCCTCTCCCATCAATCCTCAAACCATTAAGAGAGTTTTTCTTTCTTTTCCAATTGACATTAGAATGGAAAAATCTTGTGTTTTGTTCCCCTCTTTGATCCACCTAGTTCTTGATTTTTGGTGCATAAGAGACTCCTCCCTAACCAAGGTCTTCCAATACTCCACAATCAATTCCCTTTTATTGCTTATGTCTTCCTTCTCCAAAATACCTTCTTCATCTTTCTTATCTATAACATAAATAGCCCTTTCCAACTCCCCCTGTTGTTGTTGCACATCACCAAATACTTCTTTATTCCAAATCTTGAGCTTGGCCTTAAGCTTTTTTTAATTTTTCTTTCAATGCATATGCAGCCCAACCTCCCACCTTCAATTTGCCCCGTTCTTCCTCCACAAATTTATTGAAATGATTATGCATAAACCAACAATTCAAAGACCTAAAAAGGGTTTTGGGTTGAAGGCCATTTATCAAGCCATTCCGAAGATACAAGTGCCCTATCTAACCTACTCTTCGCACACCCATTGGGTTTGAACCATGTAAACGTCTTCCCTACTATGTGAAAATGTGAGTAAGAGATGGTGTAGTAGATGGTCCACAAATGTAAACAATGCATTTGTCATAGAGAGATCATGTTGCCGGTTAGAAATTGGTGAGTGATTGCATGTTACATTAAGTGTCAACTATAAGCAAGGTCCACGCCTATGTTAGAAAAACACTCAAGTGGTTCAAAACTAGGATGCATGAGCAGAAGGTGATTATGTCCTTGATCCAAATTAGTAACTCAGTACCAAAGTAGTGGACTGGGCTAGCATGTCAAAGGCTGGGGTTTGGTCAAACTTAGGTTGATAGGCCAAGTGTAAGAGAAATTATTAGGTGATCTTGGATCTTTAAAGAATTTTGATTCTCTTGGCCCAACACTTGTTCCTGCAAATCCACAGGCCACCTATGACAATTTTTTTATCCATTTATATCTCATTTAATATATAGTTAGTTGTTTTATTTTAATTGGTTTAATTATTTAATTTGGGCCATCAAATTGGATTGTCAAAATTGATTCTTCTTAGTTCAATATCCTTCACGTCCAGCCCAAGCCTAGCAGCCACATTTGTCAAAATTGCAGGATATACCACTATTGTGACTTGTGATAGGTACTGGTTCAGATTTAGTGAAAGAATAAATGCAAGTGTTCATCTCAAGATTTCAGATCTTGAGATCTCTTCTTAATACCAAATTTTCACTATACAAAATGACCCTTTTGGGTACCTCATTGGCTTATACTTTCAAAAATTGAAATGAAATTGCTGCCACATCATTTAGCTTTAGTGTATGCCACTTTTTATTTAGTATTTTCCTATGTAAACATCATAAACAATATTGTATGTTTCTCGTCACTATCATTCTGAGTTGGACCATTCTTCATAATGATATAGTTTTTCAAAATTAACTAAGTTTTCTAGTTTTTGGATCACACATGCTGAAAATGTTTCTACTGCATTTTATTTCTGTCATGATAGAAATAATGAAATATACATACTAGGATAGTATACATACTTTTGTGAGTATGATGAGAATGATATTACATGCTAGCAACAAAGGCAACATTCATTGACCTTAATTTTGAAAACCTGAATCATTAGATGAAAGAACTGTTGCGTGACTAGTTTTGATAATTAGGAAAAGAAAAAGGCTAATAACAATAAGCCTTTTATTGTAAAACTCTCACATAATTTTGGTAGAATTCTTCTACTATTCTTGTAATTGGATCATCCTCTGCACCTTAATTATTTGTGTGCCCTGATAAATATATATGAGGAGAAACTTAATGACATATTATATTTCTATTAACAAAATTTATATTTTTAAATATTTATTGAAGTGTTTTTCTTTTGCCAATTCAGAATACTCATATTGCAAGTGAGCTTAATTTTCCATTGGATGCAAGAAGATTATTTGGTGTTATCAATATTTGATGTTCTTTTTAGATCCTTTTAGAATAAAAGTATTTTTGGGATATTATGGATTTTAACTTGTATTTTGAAAATTACAATTGATGTAGTGCTTGGGTTTTTGAACATTTGTTTGATTTTTACGTGTTTATTAGTTAGAATGGTCATTAGAGTGAATTTTGTATGTTGAAGATTCTAAATTGCAATATATTTATTTTTTAATTTTTTATGCAAATTATGGCGGTTTAAAACTATCATAATTTTTAGTATTTTTTTAATTTACTGCATGCAAATTATGGCAGTTTAGAACTGCCATAATTTACAGTATTTTTTTTTTACTCACTTTACGCAAATTATGGCAGTTTAAAATCGCCATTTTTTACAACGATGAACCACCGTTTTATACAATGTTTAAAATGGCGGTGTGAATGGCGATTCACTATTAACCATCATTTTATACATTGTGGCAGAAGGAATTACGACACTTTGGAAAACCGCCTTTCATGCAAAAACTGGCGGTTATAACTGCCATTATTTACAAAAATAACCATCAATTTTTACACATTTTTTGTAGTGTTTTAGGCTAAATTACTCTGTTAGTCCTTTATCTTTATTTTATTAGGTTGCAATTTGGTCTTTTATTTTTTAAAAGTAGCAAAATGGTCTCTTATTTATTAAAAGTTGTAAAATAGTCCCTTAAGTAATTTTTTTATAGCATGTTTACCTGTGAAGTAATCTCTTTTTCATTTCTTTTTGGATAAACACGCTATAAAAAAATTCTTAAGGGACCATTTTATAACTTTTAGTAAATAAGGAACCATTTTGCAACTTTTAAAAAATAAAGGACCAAATTGTAACCTAAAATAAAGATAAGGGACCATGTAAATAATTTAGCCAAAATTTTATGTATTAAATACAATTTAATCATTATTTAATTATATATATATATATATATATATATTATAAAATTCATTAAAACTCTTAGTTTAAAGTTTCTCGATGTTCAAAATTCCACTATGTAGCCAAAATTTCATAATTTAAGCTCGTTATATAAAACAAAATATTGAGAAAATAGAAAATTCTATATTCTCCTATAGAATAAATATATAAGAAAATGAGGGTGTTACATCTCACACACTTTGAATTTCTCCCTCAAGAAAAAAAAAATCAAGTAGGAGAGAGGGGCTTGATGAGAGCATCAGCCTATTGACCCTGAGCTGGAACATGTTGAACAGTAAGCTGCTTGGCAAGGATTTTCTCTCTAACAAAGAACAAATCAATCTCCATATGCTTGATCTGAGCATGGAGAATTAGGTTATGTGTAAAAGGGCCAACACTTTGGTTGTCACAGACTCACAGTAAACAATCGGTGTAGTAAAAGGGATAACAAGTTCAGCAAGTAAGGTTTGAATCTAGAGAATGTCAGCTATTACTTGAGCGAGACTACGACACTCAACCTCTATACTAACAAGATGTGATTAAGAAGTGTAAGATGGAGAGAGAAAGAAGAGAGAGAAGGAGCGATAGGAATGGAGGGAGGGATAGGAAGAGTGTGAAGGGGAGGCTGACCACATATTTTTTCTCACATTCCCCCAACGATTTCATGAAGCTTGACCTTTGCAGATTCTTCCAAAGATGGGGAAGATTTTGGGAAATGAATATTATTAGAAGAAGAAAAAGGGATGGGTTTCGATATGGGTTTGTAAGGTTTCTGGATGTTCAGAATGCAAAATCTTTGGAGGAACAACTTGATAAGATCTACATAGGGAACATGAAGATACACGTAAATCTGCCTAAATATAGTAGGAATACTACAATGTCTTATGGGAGAAATGTCTTGGAGAATGGAGGTAGACCAGATAAACCTGTTATGATGACCGAAAGTAGACTAGAGAAACATGAAGATAGGAGGAATGCAAGCTATCAAGATAACGGGGCACAGGCGAAAAGAGCTGACAAAAAATGGCTAATTAAATCGGTCCCAGCACTTCCAATCCAAGGGGATCATTAGAAAGGATTAGACCTTCATATCGAAGAGATAAATGATTGGGTAGCGGAGAGCTTTGTTGGAAGGCTTAATGATCCTAAGATGTTTGAAAAGCTACAAGATGCATATGCACTAGATGGATCCGAAATTGTTAAATTGAAATATATGGGGGTGATATGGTCATGATCTATGGGATGAATGAGGAGAGTATCAAGGAAACATGTAGTAAGGAGGAGCATCTTCCAAGGATACTAGCTTTAATCAATTCTATTCAAAAATGGGAGCCTGAAATTACAACGGGCTCTAGGCTATCTTGGGTGAGGTTGTACGGGGTACCTTTACATGTTTGGGGCGAGAAAAGCTTTTCTAGTATTGTGGGTACAATTGGTTCTTATGTGGAGGTGGATGCTGAAACAACGAACATGGATCGTTTAGAGTTCGCCCGGATACTTGTAAAACTAGACTCACCCCAACTTGTTAACCAAACCTCATCTGTAAGGATCAACTGTTAGGTATATAAAGTAAGACTTTATGAAGAATTTGTATCATCTGCTTGCCAATGCATATGTGGTCCTTGGCGGCCTCATGAGGAGGACGAAAGTGGTGGATCCTCGCTTCTGAGTGACGTGGGCTATGACATTCAATCATGGAGTTTAGAATGCTCGGAGGATGTATATCCAGAGTGAGTCGTTGAACAAGAAGCTGAATGGAAATATCTGGTTAGCAAAGATGTCCCCGGAGAAAAATCTTCAAGCGACGTCGACGAAGAGCAGGTATCCAGGAGATCTTTCCCGTATTTGGCCTCTAACGTGTCGTACAGGATTATCAAATAAAGGTGAAAATGAAAAGCCAGAAGGGTCAAAAAAGGCTTATGAGGAGGTGACAGGTCAACACATATTTGGGGATGAAGACAAAGGTCAACTCATTCTTGGAGGAAAGCTAGAATCTAGAGATTGGGTCAATTAGGAGTAATTCTCCTTTAGAGACAAGTATCGGCCAATTGTTGGTGAATCACGAAACAAAAATAGATGGATAAGTGGAAGGTTGTTTGGGCGAGGACGACGTGCAAACAAATCGAGCCTCTAATAGCAACAAAGGTGTCTATGTCTCTAAAGATGGGGAGGTGGACAAAAAATTTAACCCGAAGAACCTCACAAGCACAAAAAATAAACAAAAGCAGGTTGTAACAGTGCCCACTAAGAATAGATTTTCCTTTTTCTCCCTTCGTCTCAAAGTCAGCTTGGTTCCTACAAAGGTATTACTACGGGTGCAATGCCTTCTTCTCTTCTACAACATCCTGGGCCCTCTTCGGTGATTAGAGATCAACAAGAAAATAGAGCAATGAATATTAGGAAACCCAGGAGATCTGAGGCCAAGGGGGGTTTTGAAATGTAGAGAAATACACCAGAAGGGGGGTTGAATAGTGTATTTAAATTTTCTTTGGAAAACTTTAGCTAGAGTGAAGATAGTGTATCTTTTCGTTTTACAGAAGTTTAGTAAAACAGAAAAAATAGGCTATCGTCCAGTCGATTAAAAATAACCGTCCAAAGAAACTACTCTTCTTCTTTTTTGTTTAAATACACGTAATGGATAAACTTGGATAAAAAGGTGTATAGAAACTTTTTCGTAGTATGCTGAAGAGATAGTTTAAAAGAAATTCAAGTAAGCTAGAAGGTGAGTGAATAGAATACGTAGTTTTATACTGGTTCACTCAACTGAGCTACGTCCAGTTCTCCTTCAAAAACTTTTGAAGGGTTCTACTAATCAAAACTGATTACACTCAAGTATTCTTAACTTTTCCACTTCTGGCTACAAGTATTCTCTAGGCCACTTCTGGCACACCCTTAATCTCCCCTTGAGATTAAACACAAAAACCAAGTATTCTTTAACACTAAGCCACTCCTGGCTTTCCAAACAGTATTGTTTGATATTGTAAGTAAAATTTAACTCTCAATGAGAGGATATTACAATAAGAATGAGTGTATAGACTCGCTTAGCAAAGCTAAGATGAATGCTCTTTTTGCTTATGGTCGTCCAGTCGTTTTGACAGGGTTTCTGCTCTTTTTTCAAATTTTCGTCTTTTTGATACGTGAGCTCATCCTTCTATATATAGGAAGTTTGTTGAAAGATATCCGTTGAGGATTCTGTTCCTTTTCCAAGAGCGATTCTTTCTGTAGCTTATTGCCGTTGTCACATTTTGACTTAGAGTGAAATGATGGATGTGACAGCCGTACTCGTAGCGCCTCTCTCCTACTTGTACTTTCTCTGCAGAGAGAAGCTTCTTCTTTTCCTGTTCAATACTTTTCGAAAAGATCATGGCATGTTAAAATATGATATAGTGAACGTTGCCTTATATTATAGAAAGCGTATTTTAAAGATAGTAACTACAGTGAGTGTTACTCAAGCGTTGGACGCTTGTTCTCAAAGGAGCATTGGACGCTGCCTGTATGTTTCTTATAAAACACAATTGGACGCTCACATTATTAAAACATAGAGTCCAGGTTTGAGAGATACAATACCATTGCGGGATTGGACGATGTAAATCCTATAACACTCAAACTAGATCATTAGATACTTCAAAATTTATCCTTTAGTTATTATCATCAAAACCGAATATGAGGGGTTGGATATCGTCCAAGGTCTTAGAACCTAACAATCTCCCCCTTTTTGATGATGACAAATAATGGTAAATTTTGATGTTAACAGACACATAATCATATAAGAATACAATGAGTCAAGTCAGAGATGATTATGTTATGCTAGAGTATAAAAGTGAAATGAAGTACTCCCCCTGAGTTCAACATTTCTTATGCATCAAATAACAGATAGGTATAAAGGTAAGTATAACAGATATCAGAGTGAAAAACATATCAATGATATGGATGCGGAATATATGAATATAAACACCTCATGTTTTGATAAAGGAATCAGTATGTATATATTCAAACATTTGAATACAAATGTTTAGCTATTTATTCTCATCAAAACATCCAATTTCTCCCCCTTTGTCATTAACAAAAAGGTTTGAAAGATGGAAAAAAAAAATGATGTGGCCATCATGGTCACCTTATGGCTGAGGAGGTGGTTCATGTGGTGGTGGTGGTTGTTCTGGTGGTGCTTGGTTTGGTGGTGCTGGTTGTGGAGGTTGAGGTTGGACTTGTGGTACTGGATGAGCAACGTGACCAAGTAAGGTGGCTGCTGTATGTTGAATCTGGTTCACAAGTGTCTGTGAGAGACTCATGAACTGCTCAGTAATTGCATTTTGCAGCACTAGACGATGTTGTTCAGCTTCAGCCTGTTGTCTTTGCTGAAAAGCTTGAAATGCGGCCTCAGTCTCCAGCTGTTGCTGCCTCAGAGCCTGTTGCACAATTTCATGAACACGATCTTCTGAGACTCCTTGTGGTTCAGCAAATCGCAGGGGATTGATGCCCTTTGGACTTGAAGATCCAGTTGGAACCAGTTGATGTGTGCCTGAATGTGCTTCAGCAGAAGCCTCAACAATGGGGAGGCTTGTGACATCTTCAGCAATAGGCTGTGCTGCAGAGGCTTCCATTTGCTTGGACGCTTCAACAACGAGCTCTCTATCATCCTCGGATCTATCAGACTGGACGGTAGCTTCTTCATGTGACGTGACAAAGTGTTCTACGTCCACTGGTACTGATGGGTCCAGGTCAAGATGAGCTAGCACCTTTGTCACCTTGGCAGAGGCTTCATCCAGTTCTGCCTGTGTAGCCTTTGATTTAGCAACCGTATCTTCCTTTTCCATGGTTGATGTTTCAGCTTCCTCAAAAGCCATCTGCTCAACACGAGCTTGTTCCACTGCTGCGGCGGCTTCTTCTGCAAGGTACTCCTCATGGAGAGTTTGGAGTTCCTCCACAAACTCCGTGCGATCCAGTGTTCTAAGGTCAAACACCTTGTTGCTTCTGATTGTTGGCAGAGTCTTCATCAACTCCAGATAATCATCTGAATCCTTCAGAAAGCAGGCAAATGTGTCTGAGAAATGATGAGTCTTGACTGGACGCAGCACTTCTATCCCATGAGGGGGATGAACAAAATCATCCTTGGAACAGCCTGAGGATGAGGCTTGCTGGGAATCGTTCCATAGAATCTGGCGCCAAAAGGTTATGGAATCAGAGGTTCCAAGTTCACGCGTGAGCTTACCAGACTTATCAAATAAATGACCCCAGCTGTAAGAAGATTTTTGCAGGGTTTCAACTTTCTCCTCCCTGCTGGGCATCTCAATGCCGTAGAATTTGAAGCCTTTCTTGCGACCAGCATCATAGACAGGCAGTCTAGGACATACTCTATCTGGTACAAACTTTATTTCCGTCGCTCGGCTTATGTGCATGTTTGGTGGGTAGGCGATTGCTTGGTTTGGAATGTACATCTGTTGCAGAAGCTTTCCAAGATCATCAAAGTCGCCAGGCTGGAAGTTTAGCACTGGAGTTCCAGCTGGTAGTGGCAGGAACTTTGTGATTGGAGTCCAGATTTGAACATCCCTGACCCACTCTGCGTCTGGACGCTGCTGCGTTACTGACTGGTCCAGACTTTCTTTAATTGCTAATTGCAATTCTGCATCAAGCTCACTATCTTTGTTAGCAGAAGACTTCTTGGACGGTGCCTTCTTTTTCTTTGGAGCCTTCCCTTTCTGCTCCGCAACCGTCTTGGTGAAATGAGAGGCAATTTCAACCTCTGGCTTCTGTAGATTTACAGCTGTTGGACGCACTCTCTGCTGAGTTCCAGTTGGACAGATGTAAGGATAAGGCATGCGTACTAAGTGTGGATACACTTCTCTCATCCAACTAGGCAGAGGATTGCTGATGATCGTTCCTTTGGGCATGGCATTATAAGCAGCTGACAAAGATTCAGTGCAAACATACCTCGTCCACTCAGGTGCTGAGGCAGTTGTATAATGCCGCTTCAGAGGCGCTTGCAGAGGCCTCTGGATCACATCACCTTCATTACTGAAATTCTGCTCATTGCATGTGAGGAATGCAACTGGAAAGCGTTCTCTGTCTTTCTCTTCTTTTGTTTTCTGCTTGGGGGGGATTGTCCATGGGGACCATGTATCCCTCCATGCATCTCTTGGACGCACAAACTTGGACAGGTCCAAGCGAAGAGGTGGTTGCTGGCTTGCTGATGTGGAAGGAGCACCTGATATTGCTGGTAGAAGGGTGCTGGTGGACACATTTTCGGTGTCTTGAGAGGATGATGGTAGCACTTCAGTCCTTTTTGCCCTTTTTGCCTGAGTCTTCACTCTTCTTCGTGGCACATTAGCAAGAAAAGGAGGTGTTTTAGCAGGTTGTGCCTTTTGCTTCTTTTGCTGAGGACCCTCTGTCACTTCTGCCTTCTTCATGATTCGACCAATTGGGATCTGGTCGTCATCTTCAGAGTCCTCCAGTAATTGAAGCTTTCGTACCCTTTGCTTTTCTGGGGCAACCTTCACTGGTGCTGCCTTTGGACGCTTCTCGTCTTGTACAGGTTTGGACGTTTCAGTCCTTGGACGCTTCACTGCTGGGGACTGAGCAACAGATGTCTCAGCATGCCTTTTCTTTGTTCTTCTTTCCTTCTCAGCGTCTTCCTCATGCATTTGAGATGCTTGGCGTGTGATCTTTCTGTCTTGCTGTTCTTCCATCAGCCTTTTGATTTTTCTACCAATGCCCAGTAGATCAATCTCTTCTTCTTCATCATTAGAGATGATCTTACTCTGCTCATGCCTTTGCTTGTTGATGGTGTCCTCGTCCAGGTCCCTTAAGACCTTGGCTGTTAGCTTGATCTTCATTGGCCTTATGTTGGGCTCACCAAACAACTGTTGTGTTGCCACTATTGGCCCTTTCTTCACTATGGCTTCATGGTCTTCCTCATCCAATTCATCATAGAAGCGTTGATAGAGCTTCTGATCCCAGAAGATCCTGTTCAATAGGGCGGCGTAGAAGATGTCATCATTCCCACCTACGGACTTCATCATCCTCACGATATTGATGTAGATGATGTGAGGGAGATTGAAGGGAATGCCTTCCATCAGATGGAATATCACAAACTTGTGTAAGTCTGTGACTGAGTCCTTAGACCCAGCTTTGTGCAGGATGCTCTTGTTGCACACCTGCTGCCATATTTTAGCTTCCTCGCATAGATTCTTGTATTCAATCTTCACCGACTCAGGGGTTTTGGACTTGCAAAGCACAGTCGCAACGAGGTCGCCGTACTTCTCTGCCCAGTTGGTTTTGTACTGGTTCTGCTCCCTGATGCAACCAGTTACCTTTGCTATGGCCTCGGTGGACAGCGTCACTTCTCGTCCAAGAATCTTGGCCACGAGCTCCCTTCGGCTCTGAAACTTAGCATTCCTCCAAAACATTCTGATCAACTCGGGATAAATTTTCTGGTTCTCATTGAAGTAGCCTCTGATTCCACACTTCAGTAGGCTCTCGTTCAGATTTAGTCCTAGCTTCTCGAGCGCTTCAATGTCAAAGAAGTGCTCAATGTGCACCGTAGCAGCTCCTTGGTGCACAACCGTAGTCTCAGGGTAGGTCAGGACGTCGAGTTCTGAGTTGCTTGAGTTTGTAGAGATTGCCATTCTTGTAAAGCTTGGATTTTTAGGTTTTCTGATAGGGTTTTTGGGGTTTCTGAGAGAGAGAGAGAGTGTTTAGGTTTGATGGGTGTTTAGGTTTTCTCCGGTGAGGATTTGATAAGGTGGTGTTTGGGCTTTGTTTGGAGAATATGAAGCGGTTTTGTTTTTATTTTTGAATATTTGAAAAAAAGTAACTGACGCCATAAAACCCGCCATGATGAGACGTGCAGAGGATATGGGTAATTGTGTACGGTTACCGCCATTTAGGTGACTCAGCATAGAGTATTAGCTCATACTTATCCTTAAAACGATCCGTTTTATTAATTTGAATCAGAAGAAAAGACTAAGATAGAACGACATCGTCCATATGTTGGACTTTAAGTGAAACGTATGTAATATATGTATGCATGACTCTAGTGTTCCTTGGACGACATGTCCTTTGGACGCTATGAAGTTATTGGACGCATTATGTAGATGTTAATCATTCCTTTACAGAGGCCATGCCAAGTTTGTCCCTCAGAAGGATTAACTTGTCTTCAGTAAGGGGTTTGGTGAATATATCAGCAAGCTGATTATCTGTGGTTACAAAGTGTAATTCCACAGTTCCCTTTTGGACATGGTCTCTTATAAAGTGATGTTTAATTTCTATATGTTTAGCCCTTGAATGCAATATGGGATTTTTAGAGAGATTTATGGCAGCTTTACTATCACAGAAGATAGGAATGTTACTCTCATATATGTTGTAGTCCTCAAGTTGATGCTTGATCCACAAGATTTGAGAGCAGCATTTTGCAGCTGAGATATACTCTGCTTCAGCAGTGGACAGTGCAATTGTTCCTTGCTTCTTGCATATCCAGGAGACTAGGTTACCACCGATGAAGTGACATCCTCCACTAGTGCTTTTTCTTTCAATGCGATCTCCAGCATAATCAGCATCACAATATCCTATTAGCCTGAAATCTTTCTCTCTTTTGAAATGTAACCCAAGGTTAGTGGTTCCAGCAAGATATCGAAAGATTCTTTTAACAGCAGTTAAGTGAACTTCCCTTGGATCAGATTGAAATCTGCCACATAGGCATACGCTGAACATTGTGTCAGGTCTGGACGCAGTGAGGTACAGGAGAGATCCTATCATACCTCTGTATAGAGTATTATCTACTTTCCTTGAGTTGTCGTCCAGTCCAAGAGCTGTTGTTGGATGCATAGGAGTTTTCATTGGTTTTGCATCGTCCAGTTTGTACTTCTTTAGTAGCTCTTTGACGTACTTAGTCTGATGTATATATATTCCCTTTTCAGTTTGTTTGATTTGGAGTCCAAGGAAGAATTTCAGCTCACCCATCATGCTCATTTCGAACTCTGTTTGCATTAACTTGGCAAAATCTTCACAGAGAGATTCATTAGTGGCACCAAATATGATATCATCAACATATACTTGTGCAATAATAAAATCAGAAGAGTAGTTTTTGCGAAACAACGTAGTGTCTACTTTTCCTCTTGAAAAACCATTTTCTGACAGAAATGTGCTGAGTTTTTCATACCAAGCTCTAGGAGCTTGTTTCAACCCATATAGTGCTTTGTTGAGTTTAAAAACATGGTTTGGAAAAGTATCACTTTCAAATCCTGGGGGTTGTTCCACATATACTTCTTCTTTTATGAGTCCATTGAGGAATGCACTTTTTACGTCCATTTGGTATAGCTTCATATTGCTATGAGCTGCAAATGACAGTAAAATGCGAATTGCCTCCAGACGTGCAACAGGAGCATAAGTTTCAGTATAATCTATACCTTCTTGTTATGAGTAACCTTTTGCTACCAACCTTGCTTTGTTTCTCACAACATTACCTTCTTCGTCCAGCTTGTTTCTGAACACCCACTTTGCTCCTACAGCTTCTTTGTCGTTGGGGAGTTCTACTAGCTTCCAGACATTGTTCTTTTGAAATTGGTCAAGTTCTTCTTGCATTTCTTTGACCCATCCTTCATCTTCTAAGGCATCGTCCACAGTCTTAGGTTCTATTTGAGATATGAATGCTGCATGACTTTGCTGTCGTTGAAGTGAAGATCTGGTTTTGACTCTGTCTTCTGGATCCCCAATGATTTGCTCCTGTGGATGATGTTTCTTCATTTGCCAGTTGCGTCCAGTTGGTTCTCTTTGTTCTTCGACTGGACGGTCCAGTAGTGCATTTGATTCTTCAACTGAGACATCATGTTTGGACGAATCTGATGACTTACTTGCATCGTCCAGTCTGATATCTGCAAATGATTTGTCTAGCTCTGATAATTCCTTATCAGGCTTGTTGTCATTAAACTTCACATGGATAGATTCTTCAACAACTAAGGTTCTAGAGTTATAGACTCTGTACGCCTTTGAAGTTTCAGAATACCCAAGCAATGTTCCTTCATCACACTTAGAATCAAATTTTCCCAGGTTATCCTTAGTGTTCAGAATGAAACATTGACATCCAAATGGATGGAAGTAAGATATGTTGGGTCTTCTACCCTTCCACAATTCATATGGAGTCTTTTTCAATATCGGCCTTATATAGATTCTGTTTTGTAAATAACAGGCAGTATTCACTGCTTCAGCCCAGAAGTGTTTAGGGGTTGAATTATCATTTAACATGGTTCTGGCCATCTCCTGAAGTGACCTGTTTTTCCTCTCAACTACACCATTCTGTTGTGGTGTTCTAGGTGTTGAGAAGTTGTGAAGGATACCATTATCCTCACAGAACCTTTGAAAACTTTCGTTTTCGAATTCACCCCCGTGATCACTTCTGATTGAAGCAATGCATACTCCTTTTTCATTTTGAACTCTCTTGCAGAGATTATAAAAGGCCTTAAAGGACTCATCTTTGTGGGATAGGAATAAGACCCATATCCATCTAGTATAGTCGTCCACTATAACTAACCCATATCTTTTACCACTTACCGAGGCTGTTCTTGTGGGTCCAAACAGATCAATATGTAACAGCTCTAGTGGTCTAGAAGTGGAAATAATGTTTTTACTTTGAAAAGAATTTTTCACTTGTTTCCCTTTCTGACAAGCTTCACAAAGAAGATCATCTTTATATGACATACTTGGTAGTCCTCTTACGAGGCTGTGCCTGTTCAGCTTTGAGATTAACCTCAAGCTTGCATGACCAAGTTTTTTATGCCATAACCAATGATTTTCTTGTACAGAAACTAGGCAAGATACATTTTGACTTGATAGTTCCCCAAGTTTAATCTTATACAGATTGCCTTGCCTCTTTGCAGTAAAGAGAAGGGATCCATCAGAGTTTTTGACTGTACATTCACCTTTGTTAAAGGCAACATCATATCCACTGTCACATAATTGACTTATGCTAAGTAGATTATGTTTAAGACCTTTAACATAAAGAACGTTATCAATACAGGGATAGGGTGGTATACCAATCTTACCTACGCCAGCTATCATCCCTTTCTGATTCCCTCCAAAAGTGACTGTCCCACCAGTCTTGGGTAGGAGGCTTTGGAACATACACCTTTCTCCCGTCATGTGATGTGAGCACCCACTGTCCAGGTACCATGATTGGAGTTTCTTTCCTGCTGTTAAGCATGTCTGCAACAGAAACAATTTTATCCTTAGGTACCCAGATTGACTTGGGTCCTTTTTTGTTAGCTCGAAGGGTGTTGAATGTTCCCCTCTTAGGCAGGTGTCTGCATTTGGACGTTATATGTCCAGGTTTCCCACAGAAGTAGCAAACATCTGTTTCTTCATCATGAATATATTTCTTTCCCTTGTATCCATGTCCTGACCTGTCATTTGGTCTCTTACAACCTTCATATTTTAAAAGTTTTTTTAGGTTGTCCGAGCCCTTGACAAAGTTTGACAGATCCTTCTTTAGGCTGTCAATCTCTTCATGAAGTTTTACAACATCATGTGGTTGACCTCTTAAGGAAGTATCTGCTTCAACTTTCAGAAGCTTCTCAACTAGCCTTTTGTTTTCTGCATTGAGATTTCGAACCTCTATGGAAAGATTCCTTTCTCTATCCCTTGAATCCTTATAGGATTCATAGACTTGAGCAGCATCATTCCAGAGAGTTCGCCTCTCTATATTTGTAGTTTCATTTTGCCTTGAGAGCTCTGCAAACTTTTCTTGTAAATCTTCCTTTTCACTTTTCAGTTGTCTAACATTTTCTTCTAAAGCTTCTTTTTCTTTTGAAAGTGATTTGGATGATTTCTTTAAAGTTCTATAGGCTTTTGACAAGATAGAAGAATTTGAAAGTAATTCATGATAAGCTTCTTGAATTGAATCTAAGTCATTAAAATCTACCTCATCTTCTTCTTCTGGTTCTAAAGAGTCAGTTGAGGTGTCCGCCATCAGACATATGTGTGCTTCCTCCTCTTCTCCCTCGTCCGATGATGAGTCATCGTCCAGATCTTCCCATGTGGACATCAGAACTTTCTTGCCCTTTCCTTTGCTGAAGAATTTCTTCTTCTTGTCCTTGCTTTTGTCAAGATCTGGGCACTCTGATTTGAAGTGTCCTGGCTTTTTGCATTCGTAGCATATAATTGGACTCTTCTCCTTCTTTTCTTTGAAGTCTTTCCTCTTCAGGTTTCTCCATCTGGATCCACCTTTCTTTTTCCACATAGAATGTATCCTTTTGGATATAAAGGATAATTCATCATTTTCGTCTGAGTCATCATCTTCATATTGTTCGTCTGATGATGTTTCAGCTTGCATGGCTTTGGACGATGATGCTTTCCTTGGCTTCTGGACGCTGAGCGCCAGAGACTTATTTTTCTTACCATCATTATCTTGATGCAGTTCTAGTTCATGCACCTTGAGGGTTCCCACAAGTTCTTCTAAGGACATATCGTCCAGTTCCTTCTTTGTTCTCAAAGCTGTAACCTGTGGTCTCCATTTCCTAGGCAAACTTCTTAGAATTTTGTCAATATGTTCATAGTTATTATAATCTTTACCATGTGCTCTAAGTTCATTTAATATGGTTTGAAACCGTCCAAACATACTTTGTATGTCCTCGTTTTCTTCCATACTAAACAACTCATATTGACGAGTAAGGAGACTGAGTTTGTTACGTTTTACCTGAGTGGAACCCTCATATGTTAATGCAAGAGTGTCCCACATTTGTTTTGCGCTTTTGAGACTGTGCACCTTGTTGTATTCTTGTTCGCTTAGTGCACACATGATGATGTTTCTGGCTCTGGAGTTGAGATAAAATCTTTGTTTTTGCTCTTCCGTCCATCTAGCCTTTGGGATTTCGTTGAGGCTTTCATTAAGCGGAATATAATCGCCTATCTCCACAACTTCCCACATGTCAATATGGCTAGATTCAAAGAATGCTATCATTCTTTGTTTCCAGTAGTCATATTTGACACCCTTGAAGAGTGGTGGTCTGTTCACAGCTTGTCCTTCATTTTCCATCTTTCTCAGGATCTTTCCTCTGTTCTGTTAAGAACTCAACCCAAGAGGTCGAGCTCTGATACCAACTAAAATGTAGAGAAATACACTAGAAGGGGGGTTGAATAGTGTATTTAAATTTTCTTTGGAAAACTTTAGCTAGAGTGAAGATAGTGTATCTTTTCATTTTACAGAAGTTTAGTAAAACAGAAAAAATAGGCTATCGTCCAGTCGATTAAAAATAACCGTCCAAAGAAACTACTCTTCTTCTTTTTCGTTTAAATACACGTAATGGATAAACTTGGATAAAAAGGTGTATAGAAACTTTTTCATAGTATGCTGAAGAGATAGTTTAAAAGAAATTCAAGTAAGCTAGAAGGTGAGTGAATAGAATACGTAGTTTTATACTGGTTCACTCAACTGAGCTACGTCCAGTTCTCCTTCAAAAACTTTTGAAGGGTTCTACTAATCAAAACTGATTACACTCAAGTATTCTTAACTTTGCCACTTCTGGCTACAAGTATTCTCTAGGCCACTTCTGGCACACCCTTAATCTCCCCTTGAGATTAAACACAAAAACCAAGTATTCTTTAACACTAAGCCACTCCTGGCTTTCCAAACAGTATTATTTGATATTGTAAGTAAAATTTAACTCTCAATGAGAGGATATTTCAATAAGAATGAGTGTATAGACTCGCTTAGCAAAGCTAAGATGAATGCTCTTTTTGCTTATGGTCGTCCAGTCGTTTTGACAGGGTTTCTGCTCTTTTTTCAAATTTTCGTCTTTTTGATACGTGAGCTCATCCTTCTATATATAGGAAGTTTGTTGAAAGATATCCGTTGAGGATTCTGTTCCTTTTCCAAGAGCGATTCTTTCTGTAGCTTATTGCCGTTGTCACATTTTGACTTAGAGTGAAATGATGGATGTGACAGCCGTACTCGTAGCGCCTCTCTCCTACTTGTACTTTCTCTGCAGAGAGAAGCTTCTTCTTTTCCTGTTCAATACTTTTTGAAAAGATCATGGCATGTTAAAATATGATATAGTGAACGTTGCCTTATATTATAGAAAGCGTATTTTAAAGATAGTAACTACAGTGAGTGTTACTCAAGCGTTGGACGCTTGTTCTCAAAGGAGCATTGGACGCTGCCTGTATGTTTCTTATAAAACACAATTGGACGCTCACATTATTAAAACATAGAGTCCAGGTTTGAGAGATACAATACCATTGCAGGATTGGACGATGTAAATCCTATAACACTCAAACTAGATCATTAGATACTTCAAAATTTATCCTTTAGTTATTATCATCAAAACCGAATAGGAGGGGTTGGATATCGTCCAAGGTCTTAGAACCTAACAGGTTTAAATAGTTATATGATGGAGGGGTGAGGAACTCTTATTACAATTCCTGGGTGCACAAGGAGGAAGAAGCAGCAAAGAAATTATGGTCTTTGGGAAAAACTCTAGGAGTTTCATATACAGGGGAGGATGAGGTTATAATCATAAAGCTTGTTGATATGGAAACCAAAGATAAAAAGAGTGAAGATAAGGTGAAGCTTAGCAAAAGGGAAGGGACGAAATCAGTTTCCTTATGAGGATACTATCCTTGAATGTTAGGGGGTTGGGCAACCGGGTTAAGCACAAGATAATTCGAGATCTGGTTGCGAAGGAAAGGATTTAGTTACTATGTCTTCAAGAAACCAAGACACAATGTGTTACTAGAGAATTGTGTTTTGCTCTGTGGGGTCACTTTGATATTAATTGGGCTATGCTTCCTACTGAACATAGTGCAGGAGGGTTACTTTGCATCTGGGGGAAACAAGATTTGGTGGTTACTCAAAGGGTCATGGGGGATGGATTTATAAAATTAGAAGGTATGTGGAAAGAAGCTAGCGCTAATATTGTCGTGGTAAATATTTATTCTTCATGTGATCTTACAAAAAATAGGAGACTTTGGGAAGAGCTTCGTGGATTAAGGAATAACATCAATATCTCAAATTGGTGTTTTTTGGGAGATTTTAATTGTGTAAGGAGTCAAGGTGAAAGGGTGGGACAAGGTAGGGGGGATGGTTTGGAGGGTGTGATGAGGGAATTTAACCAATTCATCCACGATATGGAATTGGTTGATATTGCTCTTGCCGATAGGTGCTTTACTTGGTATCGACCTGATGGGAGAGCAAATAGCAGAATTGATAGATTCTTAGTATCTTTGGAGTGGTTTAGTTTATGGGTGGGGAGTACCCAATATATATTGGAGAGGAACATTTCGGACCATTGCCCAATTTTATTGAAAAATGTCATAAATGATTGGGGTCCGAAACCTTTTCGTGCGATGGATTGGTGGCACTAAGAAATCTCTTTTAGGAAGTGTGTGGTGGAGGCTTGGTCTTCTATGCAATTCCAAGATTGGAGAGGTTTTGTGACAAAACAAAATTGAAGGGGCTAAAAGGGAACTTGTGAAGGTGGAGTAAGGATTTTTGTGGGGACTTGAAGAACCAATATCTCTTGATAGGAAAGAAGATGAATGATTTAGACATCATGGAGGAATTACATGGTTTGGAAGAGGAAGAGATTCAACATAGAAGAGTATTGTAAGATGAGTTTTGGAAGGTAGCATCATATCATAAGTCACTCTTGAGACAAAAATCAAGATCAAAGTGGCTCAAGGAGGGTGATAATAACACAAAATATTTTCATGTCGTGGTTAATTGGAGGAAAAGGAGAAATATGGTGAGAGGAGTGGATTTGGATGGGGTGTGGGTGGAAGAACCAAATAGGGTCAAAGAAGGAATTAAAAAAAATCAACAAAAATTTCAAGAGGAGGAAGGAATTAGACCATGTCTTGATGGAGTTGCTTTTCCACAAATATCTCTTGAGGATAAACAAGATTGCTATGTTTGAGGAAGCGGAAGTCAAGGAAGCTATTTGGGAGTGTGATGGGTCAAAGAGTCCAGGGCCGGATGGATTTAATTTCAAGTTTGTTAAAGAGTTTCAGGATACTTTGAAAGGTGATATTTTGGGCTTTTTGCATGAATTCCATGAGAATGGGGTTTTTACAAAAGGTTCTAATTCTTCTTTTATCACCTTGATTCCAAAAGTCTCGGATCCTCTTTCTCTCAATGACTTTCGGCCTATATCCTTAGTGGGGTGTCTCTATAAAATTATTGCAAAGGTATTGGCTAGGAGATTGAAGAAGGTGTTGGAGGGAGTTATAGATAAGAGACAAAGTGCCTTTTTGAAGGGAAAACATTTATTACATAGTGTGTTGGTGGCGAATGAAGTTGTGGATGAAGCTAGAAGGAGGAAGAAAAAATGTATTATTTTTAAAATGGATTATGAAAATTCATATGATTCCGTTAATTGGAATTTCTTATTTTATATGCTTAAGAGGTTGGGTTTCTATAACAAATGGATTTGGTGGATTAAGGGATGTCTGCAATCAAGTAGAGTATCGGTGTTGGTAAATGGAAGCCCTACAAAAAAGTTTTCTATTTGTAAAGGTCTATGTCAGGGAGATCCATTAGCTCCATTTCTTTTTACCATTGTGGCGGAGGGCTTAAGTGGTCTTATAAGAGAAGCGAAAAAAAGAAAAACCTTTTTTCTGGCTATATGGTGGGGAAGGATGGGGTGGAGGTGAATCCCCTCCAATATGCCGATGATACTTTTTTTTTGGGAAAGTCATCTTTGGAGAATGTGGTTACAATTAAGTGTATGATGAGGTGCTTTGAGTTGGTGTCAGGATTAAAGGTAAATTTCTCGAAAAGCTACTTTGGATTGGTTGGGGGAGAATGGAGGAAGCTGGAGGTGTATGCGGAATTATTGAATTACAAATTGATGATACCTTTTGTGTACTTGGGGATTCCTATTGGTGCTAATCATAGAAGAGAAGAGACATGAAGGCCTATTATTGACAAATTCCATAAGAAGTTGGCGGTGTGGAAGCATAGACACTTATCATTTGCTGGGAGGGTGTGTCTTATCAATTCGATATTATCTTCCTTATCACTTTTTCTTTTTATCTTTCTTCAAGGTGCCCCAAAGGGTTATATATAAAATGACTTGCTTACAAAGAGATTTTTTATGGGGAAGTGAGGAGGGGAGGAGGAAGATTGCTTGGGTTAGTTGCGGTAAAGTGTGTCGTCCAAAAAGGCATTGTGGGCTAAGTGTTAAGGACATTAGGATCTTTAATGAAGCATTGTTAGGTAAATAGAGATAGGGATTGTTTTGAGAGAAAGGGCTTTGGAGTGATGTTTTGGTGTCAAAGTATGAGGGTGGAAAGACTTGGCTTTGGAAGGGTATGATAGTAAGGCTTCTTTGTGGTGGAGAGACATAAAAAAAGTGTGTGGAGGGGAAAATATGTTGAAGTGGTTTGATAAATTAATCGATTTCTTGGGATGTTGGGGATGGTAATGTAATTAGATTTTGGTGGGATGTGTGGATTGGGGAGGACTCTTTGAAAAATAAATTCAATAGGTTATTTTCTATCTCGGAGCAACAACATGAAGTGCTTGTAGATATGGGTATGTGGGTTAGGGGTGTTTGGGTTTGGGACCTCAAATGGAGGAGACACTTTCTTGAGTGGGAAAATTCAAAAAAAATCAATTGGTGGATAATTTGATGACAATGATTAATGGGCCCCATTTTAATATAGGACATAAGGATGCTTGGTCTTGGGATGTGGATAGCTCTGGCATTTATTCAGTGAACTCGGCATACAAAGTTATACATAACATGCTCGTTAACAATGTTCAAAGTGATATTTTTGTTGCTATTTGGAAGTTGAAGGTGCCTCCAAAAATTCAACATTTTGTCTAGAGGCTTTGTATTGACAGGCTGCCAACAATTGCTAATTTGAGGAAAAGAAATGTTCAGATGGATGGTAATTTTGGTCTATGCCAATTCTATAATTTAGTATATGAAAGCTTAACTCATTTTTTCTTCTCATGTAGTTTCTCGAAGGATCTCTAGGATAAATGTTATAGCTGGTTGGATATTTCTTCGGTCCTTCCACTTCATCCCTAGGCACACTTCCTTCATCATGTGCTTCTCAGAAGGTCTGTGAGGGCTAATGAGGCTTGGAAAATAATCTGGTGCTCTATAGTCTGGAATATATGGTGTTGGAGGAATAAATGTATATTTAGGGATGTTATTTTGGATGAGAGGGGTGTATTGGATGATATCATTTTCTGGGCCTGGTCCTGGCTCAAAGGATCACTTTCTGGGTTCTCTTATTCATTCACTCAGTGGGCTGCTAATCCTTCTGCGTGTTTGTTGCACTTATCCTGATTATGGCTGGATGGAGGAAATGTTGTTTTATTTGATCGGGTGATAGCTCATGAATTTTGCTTCAGATGGTTTCGAGTCATATTCATCATATCATGCAGGGTGTAGAAGTGAATTATATAGTTGTTGGTTCCTTAATATCTTACAAGGTTTTCATGGGGGGGGGGGGGCTTTTACAGAGAGGTATACATTTGATTTCTAAATAGGATTGTTAAATATTAGGAGAGAGGATATATTTTGTTGGATTCTTCATAGGTATTCGTTCTGATCCTGGGTTAGGTACCCCTGGTACCTTGTATCCTCTTTCTATACTTTTGTTCTTTATTAATATATCAATTGGCTGTTTCTAAAAAAAAAAAACTCAGCCTCTGTACTGGACTGGCTACAACTTGTTGTTTGTGGGACCACTAGGAAACAAGGTTAGGGCCAAAAAATAACGCAGCACCAAAAGTAGACTTATGATCATCTGGATTAACAACCAGCCTAATCAACATTACAGAGGACTTGCAGAGTGAAGGGTTGACCTGGGACAATAGGTTTGAGATAAAGTCCATGAGATAAGGTACCCTTAAGATACCTTAAAATGCGTTTTTGACTGCTATATAGTGGGATCAAGAGGACTAGCCATGAACTGACAAACTTTATTCACTGCAAAACTAAGTCCAAGCCTTGTAATGGTAGCATATTGAAGAGCTCCAACAATTGATCTGTACAATGTGGAGTCTTGAAGAAAGTCATATCCAGTTTTAGAGAGCTTGCATGTTGAAGCCATAGGATAAGAGATGGGTTTTGCTTTAGACATATTGGTCTTCTGCAAGAGATCCCTAATGTATTTACTCTGAGTAGGAAGAAGAGAACCATCTTGAATGTGATAAACATCAATTCCAAGAAAATAATCAAGCTTGCCAAATTGCTTGAGAGAAGTTTCTGAACAACTTGAGTGTAACACCCTAAAGGATATTACCTTTTGTCTGCTTATATTACTAAATTTTGAAAACTTAGAATATAAGAATATCATAGTTAACTATGTGGAAACTAAAAGATAAACATATATTACATAAACAAAGCTAAAACAAAGCTCTTGGCACTTATGTGCCTTACAAAACATAAGCAAGGTACTTATAACCTAAAACCAATTCCCAAACATGGGAGATACAAAATTAGAAACATCTTCCTCCAAGTAAACAACTCTATGCTCCAAGGTTCTCTCATGAAGCGCCCACCTACTTAACCTGTAAAAACATGAAACTAAAAGGGATGAGACATAATGTCTCAGTGAGTGTTCCAAGGACTCTAGGTTGACTCTCTATTCTAGAGATCCTTTTCTTAACTCTCATGGCTTCTCTTTTCTTTTATGGATGCTCACGCTCACAACTATTACCACATCATGTCATCACTACTATTTCCTTAGACCATTCTTAACTTCTACTTAGGCACTTAGAGTTGGTCTCCCATGCCAAATCTAAGGCCACTAGTGCACTAAGGCACCTAAACATTATCATTCTTTTCTTCTTGACCGCTCACTAGGGTCTCATTTTACTATACCATTGGATGGGAAAGTGTATAACCTTTCCTTCCTCTGACCTGCCCAACTTGGGCTTACATCACCTCTCTCTGTGAGGCATACATCTTGCATACCTCTCTCAGTAGCTTACATTAACTTTCTATGGGTATAACCCCTCTCCTACCTCTAAGGGTAGTATCCAACTACACACGTCCTCATCTAATGTATAGATATACCTTACATTACTCACCTAACAACTAGGCTCATGACTCCTCATATACTTTAACATAGAAGCATACATACATCATGAACATCAACATATCCTAGTTTGTTTCTATAGCTGTGTGGCTTGCATTATCTCTTTATTTAAGTTTCACTTCCACTGCCTATTTCATTACTTTGGCTCAACTCTAACCAACAAGAGGTGCCCCTCTTGCTACGACCTTTAATTAACCCACCGGTCCAAGTGGGTGGCTTACCTATGTTATGAAAAGGAGCCCTATATATTCTTCTCTGTGAAGAACCCCTTCTCCCTAAGAAGAAGGTTGCTTTCCCCCATAGGTGTCAAGGTGACGGTCCCTGTCGCTCGCTTCTAGGGGGACCTCTTAGCCCACTGATGCGACAACCCCTCACGAGTTGCCTAACTCATTCCTCACTCTTTTAAAAACATATTGTATAAAAACTATTTCGTAAACCTTTCACAAACCATCTCACCTTGGTAATACAGGGGATCCTTAGCCCTTTGCACACCGTTGTACGACGAGCATGCGGCTCTCGGACGTGACTGGTATCGGGGAAGGATTCTACCCTATGTTACCAAGGAGATATCCTTTCTAAAAACCTTATATGGGGTTTATAAAACAGAAAACTTGATATCTACAACAAGTTGAAAAGAGAAGAAGGAGGATGTCTTAGGTCAAATACATAAATACCAGCTTCTTCTGGAATAGTAAGTAAGCTTTCAAATTAAGGCTTGGTTCTTCTTTTCTTTGTTTTCTTCTTTTTCTTTGGTAAATAATGAACAAATGGTGGAGATCACAGTAAAGCAGTCACGGGCCTTTCTGCAAGAACTCCCAAGAACCCGTTCCAAGTATTAAAAAAAATAATTATGACAAAACAAGAGGGAAAATAACGAATTCACAGCAACCATGAAATTTTCGTGGGTGTTCATCGTGAAGAACAAGAATAAAATTAAATACAGATCCAGCAAAATAAAATAAAATAAATATTGTAAAAAATCACAAAGTCAGATCTCAATCCCTCAACAACAACAACTAGATCTAGAATTTTTTTTTTAAACAAAGGGAACTGATGAGAGATAGGGGAGAAGGGAAGGGGAAGATCTGTGATCACCGCGACTCCAAAGTCCCTTCCTTGTTCTCCCTATAGAGAAACTCAAACCCCACCTTGCAATCACCGCACCACCATGGGAAGGGAGAGACTGAAAGGTCTTGAGTGGTGCTTCGGTAACGTTAGAAACGTTGGCGTCGCCGAGAATGGATCTGGACCACTGTCGCTTGTGTAGTGGAGAGCGGATCTGGATGTTTGTGGAGGGGGAATTTTGTGCGTGAGTGTGAGGGAGGAGAAAGGATTTGATTTGGGGAAAGTGGGTTGTGCGTGAACGGCAGGAGAAAGAAATTGGAAAAGGGGGGGTGGGGGAAGTGAAGAGGGGGTGGTACGTGAGTGTAAGGGAGGAGAAAGGATTTGATTTGGGGAAGGTGGGTTGTTGTGAGTGAACGGCATGAGAAATAAATTGGAAAAGGGAGTGGGGGAAGTGAAGAGGGGGTGGTACGTGTGGAGAAAAAAAAAGATAGTATTTTTTTTTTTACTTTCTGAAATTCTTACCGTTAGATTTCAATTATTATTATTTATTTATTTATTTTTTAAAATTTTACCTTACCGTTGGATTGGAACGTTGCACATGAGACATTGCTTGTCAAGTAGCTATGAATCTAGCTGAAACATGTAACGTTTGCTACAAAAAAAAATTCATTTACATGGCAAGTATACAACCGTTTGCTACTATTGTATTTTATCAGTGTAGCTGTAAATTTCTAAATCAAAAAAAGTGTAGCTGTAAATTTTTTTATATTAAAATTATATAAAAATTATCCATTATCTGAGTTGTGTAAGCTATAAATTTCTTGATTCGCAATTATACGTGGTCCATCGCATGCTTGGCACATGGATACAATGAAGGATATAATACTGGCATGCATTATCTTGCATAACATTATTGTTGAAGATGAACGAGATACATACAATAGAAGCAGTGATTTTCATTATGATCATACAGACAATGACATTTCAATAGGTGAAGTATCTCATGGTGCTCATCCTGATTTTGCTACATACCTGGAAATAGACGATATATGCACACAAGACGAATTCATCAACAACTTCAAATAGATTTGGTGGAGCATATTTGGGAACGTTTCGGTCACGAAAATAATGAAATTTAATTTTTCTTTCTTAATCTCAATGTTATGCATTTTTTTAATCATCAATGTTATGTATTTCTCATCAATTTAATATTTAGTCATAAATAAAAATTTTAAATTATTAATATTTTTTATATTACTTTTTATATTTTTGTTTCATAATCAAAATTTATATAAATAATTATTTAAATTTACATTTAAAAATAATTTTAAATAAAACTATGAAGAATGTGGGGTCCAATGTGGGACCTACAAAAAGTAAGTTAAGAACCCAAAGTAAATTCTACCATTGAAGCAAAAAAGTAGATGAGTTCTTGTGTCCTATGTGGCACTATGGAACCCACAAAAAGTAGTCTAAGAACCCAAAATGAGTTATACCACTAAAGACGCTCGTTTCCTTCAAGAAATCCCCTCATTTATCTTGATCGAACATTAAATTAAATACTGCTTTTTGAAAACAAGTTATCTTGAATTTTTTTAGTTTTCTTTCCATTTAAATTTTACTTTAAATTTTGATACTAATGTTGGAATCATTGCTCAAATGACATATGTTGGGGGATGATAATGGAAAAGATTTTAATATAGATATTATCACATCTAACTCCAAATTTACATTTCAAATAAGTACTCATATTGGGTGAGTTTGTTTAAACTAAAAAAAAAAGTGATTTAAAAAAAAGTAATTTTTAAAAAAGTGTTTTTTTAAAAGGAAATAGGGCTTATTTCTTATAAAAAATAAAAATAAAAATAAAACTGTTTCTTTAGAAAAAAAAATAATTTAGACAAATACATAAAAAAATACTTATTTTATTAAAAAAAAACGCCTATTTTAAAAAATATTTTTTTTGGTAAAAAATTTAAAAAATAAATTTAAACAAATGCATCTACTTCTTAAAAAGTATTTTTTTTTTAAATTTTTTAAGTAAATAAACTAACCAATGTTGAATTGAGAATAGAATAGATGAGCAGCGTGCACTCGTAAAAACAAATATTTGTGCCTTGAATCTGTGGGACTTTGGTCCTTTCACAGTTCACTTTTCTTTCTCATGGGACCCAGTCAAACCGCGTTGTGGGTGCAGATCTCCGCTGTAAAGCTAAAACACATAAGCTCCATGATAATGTTTTTAAAATATAAAATGTCATGATTATATATTTTTTACAATTATATATAAAATTAGTTGAATTTAACAATCATATTTAATCATTAAACAAATAATATTTTATAACTTAAAAATGAACACATTTATAATGATGCAAAAATTTCAAATTATTATCATTTATTCATTATTTAAATACTTGTATTTAATATTTATCTCATACATTACCAGCAAAGCGTGTATTAAGCCAATATATCAAACTTTAGACTATATGGTTGATTACATTTTGAGTAAAATATGTTTTTGTTCCCTTATTTTATCTTACTTTTTGTTTTTAGTCCCTCATAATTTTTTTTACTGTTTTTAGTCCCTTATAAATTGTTCTGTTTTGTTTTTAATCCCTGGCGTTAATTTCAAATGTTAAGTGATGGCATGACGAGTATAAATTGTGTGTGAAAATTTTCTGATTAAATTTTTAGTGACTTTAATCTCTTACAAATTTTTTTCTATCAGAAATGTTTATCTTTGTAACATTTTTTGTGGTTTCAGAAAATCTGGTGTTCGAGGTTTTGATTTTTTTTTTTTTAACATTTCTAATGATTTTAGTTTGTCAGAAAATTTGCAGTAGTTAAAAACTGCTAGAAACTTAAATAGAAATTTTTCAAGCGCAAATTCTGCTCGCCATGACATCACTTAACAATTGAAATTAATGCCAGAGACTAAAAACAAAATGAAACAATTTTTTAGGGACTAAAAATAGTGAAAAAATTTATGAGAGACTAAAAATAGAATCAAGATAAAATGAGGAACCAAAAACATATTTTACCCTTACATTTTTTAGATAATATTTTTAAACTTTGAATTTGTTTGATATAAAATAAGAGAAGGATGAAAATTATTAGTGCCATTTATCCTGCAAACATTTTATACTAAAACTTTTTTTCTATTATTTTTATATAATTTTGGGGTACAAACTGTCCTTTGTTGTAAAAAAAAAATGAGATAGGATCTCTTCTAGTCTAAGGTTGGAAAGATCCTAATTGAGGTTGGATGAAAAGAGGGAGATAATCATTGTCGTCATGTTAGGCAAGCAGAGAGGTGGAATTATTTGTAAAGACTTTGACGCCTGAGTTAAGAATTAGCATAATAACAATGCATGGATATGTAGAAAATGTATTTGGCAATACAATGAGTGATGGTGTACATATATGAGTACGAGAGAAGTTGTGTAAGGTGGTCCATGAAATTTGAATGTGAGCAATGTGTGTACCATTAGAGAAACCATGTTGCAAGTTGGAGGTTGATGAGTGGTTCACGTTACTTTAAGCAACAATTACATCGAAAAATGATAAACGTACATTTGAGAATGTTCACCCAACATCTATCTGAATAGATGATTAATTATGTATATAAATATGGTTAATTTTACTTTATAAATGATTAAAAGTAAATAAATATGATTATATACAATTATCAATATATGCCATGAAATTATGGATGATCATATGTGGTTAACTATATATGTAAATATGGTTAATTTTATTTTACAATTGGTTAATAATGTCATGAGATTATTGACCATCACATATGGTTAACTATGTAAATATGGTTAATTTTATTTTACAAGTTGTTGATAATATCATGAAATTATGAATTATCAAATGTGGTTAACTATATGTGTAAATATAATTAATTTTTTTTATAACTGATTAATAATGTCATAAGATTATTAATCATCACATGTGATTAACTATATATGTAAATATAGTTAACTTTGTGAACCTTTCTCTTTATTCATAATCAATATAAAACAAAGCAATTAAATACATTTAAAACAATTACATTAAAATTTTCTTTGAAATAAAATACACTGCACCGTAGTTCCTTCGACATTTAATCAATGCCAATGTTAATTTAACTTAACTGAAATAAAAAAAAAATTCAATTAATACATATTTCCATAAACAAATTTTAAGGGGAAATGTATGTCTTACTCAACCAATCTAGCTGTGCACGAACAAACCTCCACAATTTAGCTTCTTATACATACTTGACCATCACAAATCCACTTCACTTCCTAAAATGCACCCAGCTGTGTAACGCAAAATGCATGCCAAACGCGGAAACTATATAACCATCGCCTATGATAAACCGGATTTTCATTGTATTTTGATGTGAGTTTAGATGTCATTTTCATACATTTTGAATATATTTTATTGGCAAAACTCACTGTTTGTTGTTAGTTGGTGCAAGATAGGTACTCAAGAGGTTTCATGAGGAAAAGAGTTGAAAATTGCACTTTTTGGAGCAAAAATGCCATTGTCTGGAGGACCAAGAAAAAAGGTCAGAATTGAAGTAACGCAAGGACCATGGCCATGGTAAATTTACCATGGTCATGCTGGTTGCGTAGCAGAATTGGACCCTGATGCAAGGACCACGGCCGTGGTAAAATGACCACGGCCGTGGTAAGTTGCGCTGTCAGCCTATTTAAATTTTAAATTATTATAAATAGGAGAGAGAAACCCTTTTATTTTTATCTTTTGTTCTATCTTTAAAACGGAGGGTTCTGGGTGAGAAAGAGGTCCTGTGAGAGACTCTAAGCTGCGGGAGGACGTAGAGAGCACCATTGGGAATCATCACTATAAAGTTTCTTCCCTTTTGTAATCTTTATGTCTTCTTTTGAGTTTTCTGGCTTAATCATGAACATAAGTGACTAGTTTCTCTTAGCCCCAGATTGTGATGTAACTGTACCTTTGTACTCCAGTTCTGATTTTAATAAAATCTCGATATTATTCAGTTAATTGTATCTCTTCACTGCTTTTATTGCTTTTTAAGACCGATCAGTCTAAATATAAGTTAATCTCTTGTCTATGATCAATTGTTTGCGATTAACTGAACTGTGAAGTGATTGAATTCGTACAATTTGCATGATCAAACCTATTGTATGAATTTCCAGTAGATTAACCTATTAATCAACCTCTCTGAGATTCATCATTTGCTCTAAATTAATTCACCTATGATTAATTGGGAATTTAATTAGGGGAAATAGCGTTATTAACTATGATCAATTGTTAATTAACGAATTTAAGAGGTCGTTGGCAAGTTACGCATTTAGGGATTTTATTGAGATTAGAATTGGGGGAAAAAGGGATACATGTGAAATCACAATCCTAGGCTTCTTTATTATAATTATTCTCACATTAATCTTTCTGCTCTGATTCTCTTTCTTTTGAAAAGAATAATTGAACACAATTCCCCACAATTTGGTTTGAAATTCTGCATTGTTTGATTATTTGCGAAATTAATTATTTGGGAACGCGACTGGTCCTTTGAGTTCAATATCCGGACTCCTAGAGTCCACTGTTACTACTGCGTAGGGTACGCTTGCCCTTTGCGAACGCATTTTACGCATCAGCCTACATATTTCACCACCACAAATCCGCTTCACTTCATAAAACGCACCCAGCTCTACACTTCCAAAGTGCAGCCCAAACATACATGAAATATTCACGTTGGGGGAATTTGGCAAAGGAGGACGTGTTGCAAAAGACACAAAAAACGAATGAGCTAAGCTACGGAAGGAACACCGACCGTGTCAAAACGGAAGACGGACTCCGGCAATGGTACTCAGCATTTGTTTTTGAAAGAGAAAAAGGGTAGACAAAGATCGGAAGAAGCTACTACCCAATTGTTTTTGGAAGAGAGAGAAAGAGTCAATAAAAGTTTCTGACTGATTTGGTTTTTTTTTAATATATTAAATCCCAGACAAAAATAAAAAATAGGAGCTGCACGTGGGTTTATTTTTTGATATGGAAAAATGTACAATCAGGTGTACTATGGACCACATTTACATACCTTCATCTTAGCCACCAATATCTGTAGGCCCTGACCTAACGGTCCTTGTTACTTGTGTACAGTAAAAGACCCATACCACTTTTGCATCCTATAATCTATCTCCAAACTAGTAGATCAGGACTAAGGTGGTGAGTGAACATGTCAAAGATTGAAGTTTGGCTAGACTTAGGTCAGTATGACTTAATGTAGGCCATATCCATGATCATATAAAAAAAACAATTTTTTAAGTAAAAAATTATCATAATTAAATATAAAATTCATTTATTATATTTAATAAAATAATATATTTGTATGATCATATAAAAAAAACAATTTTTTAAATAAAAAATTATCATAATTAAATATAAAATTCATTTATTATATTTAATAAAATAATATATTTGTTTTAATATAACCATATCCTATTATTTAATATAACAGGAGACCACAAAATTCTTAAACTATTTATACTTTTTGTATGAATCAAAAAGAGAGAGAGAGAGACCGCAATTTTATTAAATAGACGAAGTAATTAAAATCATTAAGTAAAATTAAAATCAATAAGTACAAAAAAAAATTAAAATCAATAAGTAAAACAACAATTTTGAATTTATTTATTTATTTATTTATTTTATTTATCGATAGATCATTTAAAAGATAACGAGAACACTACCCCAAATTTAAATTTTGGCGGTTGAGGTGCAACTCCCTCATTTCCTCTTACTCTAAGTTTTTGTTTCTATTGTGTATGATGCGATGCCTGGTGGAGCCACCGTCTGCTTTGGTCACCGGTTTCTATGCATTCTTCCACATTCAACTTGTCCCTGACACAACCAGCCACCCATCTCAGTCACGACCCTTTCTAGTTTGTTCCACACTCCAACCTGTTTTTGTAACACCCCTTGTTACTATTAAGGAATTTCTACTTATTTGCATTACTAGTGAAAATGAATTTAATTCTTGATTGTAAAGTAGCCTTCCAAATACGAGGAAATTTGTTCCCCTTTTAACTTTCAAATCTTATTGCTTTTAACTCCAAAAGAAGAAACATCCTTGTTAACTTATCATTCATTTAAAAATGCTCTTTTTGTGAAATAAATTTCTTAATAAACTAAACTCGAGTTATCAAACATCATAACCATAGTAAACTATTAAAACGTAATAGGGTTTCTATTAAACATCTTCAATTTCATCATTAAATGATTCTTTTACACAAAACTGAATACACTTTTACCTCCTTAAAAATGAATACACTTTTCAAATGAGTCACATGGAGGAAAATGATACATCATAAAAATAAACTCTAGTCTACCTACATGTATAGAAGAGGAAACTGAGACTCAGAACAGTGACTCAATGAAAATTAAAACCCAAAATACACATTAAACCCATGAGGCATTCTCGGGAGGATCCTTTTTTTCCTTGAACATATCCATTTGCATCATTGACACTTGGCATAGTGTTTTCACTCTGTCTTCATCATTCGCACAGGGTCAACCATCTTTCTCTGAAAAAAGTAAAAACATGGAAGTGAATTCTCTACCTCATTGGTCGCCACAAACAAACGGACTTTCGGTCCCAAACAACCTATACGACTACTGCGTGTGGTACTCTAGCGATGACACTCACGATAATCCTGTCACGAATATCTATCTCACAACATCTATTCCTATGGGCCCCACTGCCATTAAACCTCTCAAGTTTTAATGGTCTTACACAATTTCGTGGATGCAATTGGGAGCACTTGACTCATGTCAGGTACATAGTGACACGTCGATCTCACTAAGCATGGATATAGCTTCATCTTTGTCGAGAATGCCAAGCTGGTTACGTGAGTCCCCCGTACTAACCCTTAGTCGGGTTATCACAACCTGACACCATTTCCCCAAGCCTCCTTTGAGACAACGAACTATCCCCCAATGTACCAGTTGTAATCATCCACTCCTTAAAACATTTCCTCACGCGTTCTCCACACCACAAGATGTATTCCACAAGGCGAAATGGTTTCAATGGTACTGTCAAGAGGATGTTTAGGGACCCTCCCCACTGAGCATGGAGTCAAGCCCTATCTCTAATTAAAGACCCTGTCTTTCTACATCCATCTTGTCTTTGTCACCGACACCCCCTTTACATCATCCGCCTCCCCAATGCACGCGTAATCCCATGCAAGGTGAATGACACGAACGTCCATTGTTCTTCTTCATACAACAAGAGGAGAAGGGTCTCGTCCCTCCTCACCTCTCAACGTCATGAACAACATGACCTTTGGAAGTGAATATATCCACTTGCACACACTTTAGTGCCTCGGGCACTCCAATTCATCTATCCTACTCATGCACAACAAAACCAACATGCATTGCCAAGGGACAATGCCCCTTGGACTCAGATCACAGCAAGCAACATATCCACAGGAAATATCTAACAATTTATATCAATGTCGGAGGTAACATTCGCTCGGTCTTAACAATTAAATGATCACACACATTCATGACAATTAATATATAGTTCAACAAATATGTGCCGAAGGTCACGCCCTTTCGGTCTTAGTTAATAATTCCATAACGAGAATAACATTCATATATTTATACAATTTAAATTCATCACAATTTACTAATTTTTGGGTCAAACCCATAGTCAACACAAAACCTTAATTTTCAAGCATTATAGTTTCTTATATTGGGTATCAAACACTCTCAATTCAAGCCCCCACCCACGTGTACATGTAAACTTTCATTTTCACTATAAAGGATTCATTTTGGGCGTCTAAAACTTAGATTTTAAGTGATTAAACATCCAACCCGAAATTGGCTCAAAAACTCCTTAAATGGGCTTTAAAACTTCAAAATTTAATTCCCATTGATGTAGAAATCGGATTTTGATTAACCAAATATGCAACCCTAGGTTTTAGGATGTAAGGAAACCGTTTTTCTGGTCCAAAAGAGCAAATTCCAACTCTAAAAATTATTAATTTTGAAACAGTGGCAGATTCAACGAAAATGGCACAAAACTTAAAAATAAATTTTCCGTTGTTGTAGAAATCGGTTTTCAATGAATTTTATATGCAACCCTAGGTTTTAAGATATGAGAAAGCTAATTTTGAGGTCCATTACAGCCAATTCCAGTTACATTATTCTCAGTTCTCGAAACAGTGGTAAAACACGGCAAAACGACATCAAACTTAAAAATAAATTTCTCGTTGTTATAGAAATCGGTTTTCAATGAATTTTATATGCAATTCTAGGTTTTAAGGTATGAGAAAACTAATTTTGAGGTCTATTATGGCCAATTCTAATCACGTTATTCCCATTTTACGAAACAGAGGTAAAACATAGCAAAATGGCATCAAACTTAAAAATAAATTTCCCGTTGTTCTAGAAATCGATTTTCAATGAATTTTATATGCAACCCTAGGTTATAAGGTATGAGGAAGCTAATTTTGAGGTCCATTACAGCCAATTCCAGCTCCCTCATTCCCAGTTCATGAAACAGTAGCTATAGTGCCCCAAATTCACATTTTCTCTAGACAGTAATTTTCTAAAAGATTCACAATTCATTTCTAAACATTCACACATGCATCTCCATATTTTAGGACATGGGAAAAACCATATTTAGTTTCAAAAACAGTCCAGCATAGCTACATCATTTATTTTCCCCGAAACAGAACAATAATTTATATAAATAGCTCAAAACTTAATAAATTCATAATAAATAGCTCAAGTGCTAAAAAATAACATACGTTATATGTAACCCTAGGTTTTTGGACCCAAGGAACCCATTTTTGAGGTGCAAAACACCAATAGATGTACCCATTTTTCACAGAACACAAGGCAGTATGGGATTCTCCAAATACACACAATTTCAAGACTTAAAAATTAAATATATTCACATGCTACATAGACCCATCACTCTAGGTCTCAAAGCGACAAATTTTAGGCTCAAAGAGAATAGAAAATCCCTCCCATACCTCGGTTTTCTAAGCTTAAGATTCCGAAACAAGATTTTCAACCACCCAAAGCTAGAGCTTGATGAGCTCTACAACATATCCAAAATGCAAGAGAAAATGGAAAGAATTAGTCTAGGAAAACTAGAGAGAGGAAGAGAAAATGTAGAGAGAAGGAGAACACACTCACCTCAAAGAGAGAAAAGCAACTATCTCTCTCTTTCTCCCTCTCCTATTGGGCTGGTTGCTACAAGTGAAGGGGAAGGGGTCCCCTCCATGCTTATATAGGGGCCCCAAAACCTTAAGGGTAGGTCCCTCAAAAATTAAAAAAAGATTTTTATAAACCTAATTATGCTTAGGTATTTAGCTGCCCTAGGTTTTAATTTTTTTTAGCTCTACTATGTTCTTAAAACATAGCATTTAATTTTCTAAAAATACCTTTGGAATCACTCAATTTGGACTTAAAATGAATTTTCTAGGTTCAAAATACTAAATAAATTACTAAAATTAATAATTAATTCAATTTAATTATTTTTGCTGAACTTAGGTCATTTCCATGTTTAATTATAATTATTAAAATTTTACCTAAGTCCAAAATAAATTTTTGAGCTCAAAATCTTATAATTACGAAAATGTCATTAATAAGAATATTCCTTCCTTGAACAATGCTAGCATCACACTCTCACACACACTCCTTTTAATTTGGCCATGTCATCATCTTTTTTAAATTAATCACCTGTGCACCGGTTGTTTAGGTTACGTCAAAATGTAAATTTTTATTTTATTTTATATTATTATTAAAAACCAAACCAAAACGATGAACAAAGAAAGGCTTGCCCCCAAATTGTCTTCTTTTCGAAGGTGAATCCATGGAATCAGAGGCCTTGCCTCAGCATGAAGACAAAAAAGCATGATATAGCTCTCATGTAATGTGATTTCAATTAACCATGTCAACACACTGCCAAGAGACCCATTTCCTTGATATAGGATGAAACTGCCCGCGCTTCCCAAAACATGAATTCCTAACAACCCGTTTCCTTTCTGGCCTATTTCAAAGAATCAGAACCACCATGGACGACGGTGGCAGAAACAAAGCAGAGGAGGAGCGGTGGTTGTACATGGTAAACAAGCTGTTGAGTGCATGTGACCTGCACGAGGTGCGTTCGTTTGTGATCTTTGCGCGCAAGTCGAACCCAGGCTACGCAACCACGGAGCACCTCCTGACGGTGATCGACACACTCTTGGCAGGCGAGTCACGGATTAACAACCACCACCGCGACTGGTACGAGATCCTCCAAATCGCCCGCTACACCACCAACATCGACTAGATCGTTGTACAGGGGAAGAGGTTGTTGTGAGGGTCGGGTCACCAAGGGCTAGACGACGTTTTGGTTCTTAATAATAATAATAAAATAGAAAATACAGTGATAAAACTTGAACAACCGTTGCACAGGTGACTAATTTAAAAAAGATGATGACGTGACCCAATCAAAAGGAGTGTGTTGAAAGGAGTGTGTGTGATGTGACGCTAGCATTACTCTTCCTTCCTTTGACCAGATTTGACTTTTGGTCAAATCATGGTTAAAACTTGATTTACTAATTATTTTCACTTCATTAATGAAGATTTAATGTCTCACATTCATTTAGTTGATAACTGATTTTTTTTAGGCTTTAATTAAACAAATTACATTTTATTTAATTAAACAAATTGCGTTCTATTTTATTTAATACCTTAATTAAATTTTTTAAATCACCAATTATTTTAGAATAATTAATTTTACAAATTAAAAATATACTAGACCCATTAGTAAGTTAATTATGTTTTTTTTTTTTTTTGACAAAGGAAATACTGGTTATTATTCAGTCAAATAAGAGTCATTTACATCCTTTGAAATATGAAGGTCCAACTGATACGGAACTTCATCAAACCAGTACATGTTATGCAGAGTAAAAGCTAAACCAGCCAACATATGAGCAGGTACATTACCTTCCCTCTTTGTGAACAGCAACTCCCTTAGAAACACATTTCTGCTCCAATTTCTGCAATCCTTCAAAACACCAGTGGAGTAATTCCTAGCAGAGAAATGTCTAGTATGCCACTTATCAAATAGCCGTTTACAATCAGTTTCATAAAAAGCATGAAATAAGCACATATCATTTGCCACCTTCAAAGCCCAAAGGAATCCTAAAACTTCTGCTACCTCCGGTGCATAGTGAACTTCAGAGAAACAAGTAGCTGCAGCTACCACTGCCCCTTCATGATTTCGAGCTACCAAACCCCAACCAGTACCTTCTGACTGTCTTACGGAGGCATCAAAATTTATTTTTGTGGAATTAAAAGGAGGCCTTTTCCAAATAACAGGACTTCTCTCACTGGCAACATTTTGAACAACTCTATCAACTCTTAAAGAACAACATAGTTGAAATCCCACTTTTTACCACAGAAAACCCACTGGTTTCTACTCATCCTGATAGCCCATAAAATGTTGTATATCTCCACCAGAATTTCCTCATGTCCCAACTGCAAAAATTTACTCAACCATTCTCCAAAAGAAATTGAGTTCTCCACATTAGTCCGAATTGACAGAGAGGATGCAAACCACACTTTTTTTTTTATTCTGGACAAGTTAAAAGCGCATGTATAATTGTCTCTTCCTTCTCCCCACATCTGATACAGATTGGATCCGCAATTGCATGTTTCTTCACTAAGCTTGAGCCAACTGGTAAAATACCTGCACATGCTCTCCATACCATATTTTTACATTTAGGAATTGCAGGGACATTCCACAAACTCCTCCACAAAGCATCAGAGCTTGCACTTGTAGAAGGCTCATCCATATCAAATTTAGTCTTTGCCACCTGGTAACCAGACTTGACTGTATAATTCCCATCCTGAGTATACCTCCAAATAAGAGAATCATCAATTTGAGACTGGGAAAGTGGTATACTCAGAATGTTCCCAGCAACATCATAGGGAAAAAGGTCTTTTATTAGCTGGACTTTCCACTCCCGAGAAAACTGATCAATTAATTCCGACACCATGATCTCCTGATCAACATGATGACATTCACTTTGGGGTATTAAACAGCCAGGGAGGTTTGGTAACCACCTATCACCATATACCTTCACTCTAGCACCATCTCCAATCCTGCAATAGCTTCCAGATTTGACAATCCACTTCGCCTTTTGCATACTAGACCACACATAGCTCGGCTTATATCCTCTTGGAGCATGAAGGACGAATTTATTTGGATAATAGCGAGCCTTAAAAACTTTTGATAGCAATGACTCTTCATCACTCATCAATCTCCACCACTGCTTTGCTAAAAGTGCCAAATTGAAAGCTTTAACCTGCCTAAAGCCCATACCTCCATCTCTCTTATTCTTTGACAGTTTCTTCCAGCTTAGCCAATGAATTTTCTTCTCCTCTACATTACCACCCCAAAAGAATCTAGCAATAAGGCTCTCTATTTCATGGCAAAGATAATTTGGCAATTCAAAACATCCCATTAATGAGTTGACAAAATCCCTTCCCATTGACTTTGACTAGAATGAGTTTATCTTTGACTTTTCAAATTTTGAATTTCCCTCCACTAATCATGTAATGTTTCTACTTAATCCTTATTAAGTAATGCTTATCTTAATTATTTCTATTATTTTTCTTAATTACTCAATTAATCACTAATTAAGAGGTTAATTTTCTATTTAATCTTAAGTTCCAAAATTTGGAGTGTTACAGTTTTTTTTCTCTCTTATCTCAACCAATGAACCAGACAACCCTAGTTTTAGGATGGGTTTAGAAGAACTTATTTTCAGTTTATTTCCCAAATATGATATAAACATTTGTGTTTAAAAGAATTTATTGGCAAATCCGATTGATACTACACACTAATGTCATGCTGATCCAAAAAAAAAGTGTTTAAAAGCATTTATAAAATAGCTTATGACATGTTCATATATTTAAAGTTGTTCATGTACGATTGGGTTTGAGCTTAACTCAACCCTAGAGCACCCATCAGGTTTTTTTTTTTTTTTTTTCTGAAAGTCAAAAGATATATTTTATTCAGAAAAGGCACGAACTATGTCCTTCCACATAAGGTTAAAAGGAATCAAAAACATAGAAATCAAGGCACTAAACTAACGTCAATCATAACTTAATTAAGATGCACCCAAAAGACAAACTAGTGGGCTATTACACCAATTAGCAAAAGCAGTACCAATTGCAGCAGACCCTCTATAACGAAACTAGGTCCAAGACAATGCCTTGATATGTGACAGAACACCATGAATATCTCGAACATGAAGTTTGAGATTGAGCATCTGTAGGTGGTTTGAAAATGGTCGCTACAGGGGCTGCCATAGCGGACCAAATATCTTGTTGAATAGCAGCGTATCGCATTAGCAACGCTGTGTGTTTATTCTCAAAAATCCCTCTAAACAGAGACATTAGGGTTTTTTTTAGGGGGGGGGGGGGGGGGCTTTTTTGGATTTCAAATTCCAAAATTGAAATCTACAGCTATAATAGTAGTGAAAATGATAAAAAAAAGACTTGTATTTAGAAGATGATGATTGATGATTCCTATTTAAGGATCATTGCTATTATACTTGTATTTTTGTTTAAGATATCTATGACTTTTTATTGTTAGTTGTGCATGTCATTAATTTTGAGTAATTTTTATCATTTTTGAGAATTTATTTGTATATAGTACATTATGTAAAGTACATAAAAAAAATTCAAAATAGCACTACTATAGAATTTTTGGGGTTGGCTGCTACACGCCACTATCTAACATTTAAAGCATTGGACCTAACTCAACCCGAATATGAGGATTGCTCCCCACTTATATATACTATTTTGGCTATATTATTAGTAAATGTGAGATCTCCAACACAATAGCTTATGAAAATAATTTACAAATTATGGCAAAACAATTTGATCTTATTTCCTCTCCAATTATTAAAATAATTTATACATAAGTTTTAGCATTTGTGTGAATTAATGTTTAAAAGAACATATAAAAATAGTTTATGACATGTCTATAAACTATTTTCACATCTTCAAGATAAGTTACGAAAATAACTTGCATCTACACAGTTTAACCTCATTTCCTTTTCAATTATAGAAATAACTTATGTGTAAGTGCTTCGATGATAAGCACTTAATTAAGTTGTCTATTCAAATACACCCACCAAAATGCCAAATTTTATAAGTGTTTTTTTATTTTTATTTTTTATTTCTTGTTACCACAAATAATTACAAAAATGTCATATTACTTTTACTTCCTTTCTTGTTATCGAAGATTTGTATGTATAAGAAATTATGTATGTGAAAGTAAGAAACATACTATAAATAATGTGACATTTTTGTATTTATGTGTTAGAAACAAGAAATAACTATAAAAAAAAGATTTTGTCAAACCAAACAGTCTTAGTATTTCCATTTATGGAAAAGGATTATGGGGTCCATTTGTTACTTTAAAAGTTACTACGTGCTTTTTCTAACACAATCTTCTCTTGTAGTTTGACAATGCTAGAGAATCAAGATGTATAATTAATGAAGTAAAACTTTACTTTTGAGTGTACAAATACAATTAATAGTGCATAGTTTATGAGACAAGTGCAATTTCTGAAGTTTATAGGATTGGACGTTTGTAGGACTGGACATCTGCGGGTGATCCGATAGTTGGTGGCACAATAAGCCTAATAACACTTGCTAGAATATAGGCTCTGATACCATATTAGAATGTGGATTATGGGTCTAACTTAACCCTACAAAATCGGCTTGTAAGGTGAGGTTTGCACCTCACTTATATACTTTATTTTAGTGATATCACTAGTTGATGTGGGATCTCCAACAAGAAGCAAGAAAAGAAATATTGAATTATTTATGATATATATTATGGGGTAATGGATTTACATATATCTTAAGTGTGATCTAATGATATATGGTGGTGAATCGTTGCTTTGTCTGTAATATTTTCCTTCTCTTTGAGCGAACTCATGTATTATTGCAATTTCTGGTTCATGTCACTCATCTTCCCATGCTGATTGAATGCTTTATATGATTGTGCTTGCTCTCACAACATAAAATTTTATAACTAGTTCCCGGGTAATTTATTCTCAGGATATTGTTTAATGGTTGCAGGTTTCATTTGGTGTGGTTGGTCTAGGTGTTGGACTCTCACTCTTGTTATGAGTTTTATTTTCTTTTTTCACCTTCTTCATTGATTTCATGTAATACATTAAGTGTTTCTATTTCTTACATCAATCTTTTTGTTTCATAAAACTTATGGTTTTGGGACATACTTTAATCTACTCCCTGGATCTGAATGGTCAACTATAATGTTAACATATGACTTCCCTCTTGCAATTATTGGAATAACACTCAAGGTGAAGAAAGTTGTGCTAATGTGAATAAATTTATAAGATGGATGTTTGTCATAACAAATTTGTGCAAAAGAGTCATGTTAGGATTTCCCCTTCCTATTTTTCTTGTCGTTTCTTCATAGTTTTATATGCGCATTGGTGTTTTAATGGATGCCTGTGTGGGTCATACAGTATTTGTATTCTTCATATTTTGTCATTGGGCCATCTTTTTTGCAGTATGCAGAATTCATGCCAGTCCCATGCCTCACATTCAGATGCTCAAAGCTTGAGGGAAAAATGTGCAACTCCAATTTTTTAAACAGGTAATCTCATCATAGATTTTAGGATGAATTGGTTCTTAACAGGGGCAAAAGGAATTCTTCTTAATACTTTCTAATATCTATGTCATGAACCAACTATCCCAAAATCTTAAGCTATTAGGTGAATACATATTTTTTCATACTACATGTCTAACAATCTTCATCCATACCAACAACATTAGCTAAATACTGAGGTTGCCAAAATATGCCCTAGTTGCAAGTGGGATTTAAGCTTTCTTCTTCTGCAACCTGTGATATTTTCTTCAGTTCTGAGACATCATTTTATCTGCTTTTTGTTTCAGGGAGGAGAAATACCAAGGAGAAGTGCTCCTGTTCTACAATTTGATCCATGAAAAAGTATGCTTGTCAATTTTGCATTAATTCACCAATCAGTACTATTATTTATGTCTCATTATGGACTTCTGTTTTCATATTACTTACTATGAACTGTATTAGACTGAATATCTGTGTATGTAGGTTGCTGAGTAAGATTGACAGTTGAGCTGAGTCAGCACACTGTCAGAGTTAGTTAGCCAGCTGTCATTCTGTCATGACAGTTGGACTTTTAAGTTGGGCTTAGATCTCTAGCTTGTAGAGCAAGCTATTCCTCTGTACAATCAATTCATTTTTTACAGTTTAATAAAAATCACTCATTACATTTTCTTATTTTCTCTCAATTCTTTACTTACTAGATCATTTGGAAATACAGAAAAAGAAAATAGTGGCATGTATCTCATTTTACTTTAAATGAAAAATTAGAAGAATGTGTAAATTTATGGTACTAGTTCATGTCTCTTCCCTCATACACGCACTGTCATCTATCCCTCTTTGGCTCTTTCTTTATTATGAACTTTAACTACACTATGATTCCTATTTTTTGTTTTCTCATTTGATTACTATTTATATAATTTAAAGCTACATGTATGTTCTTTTGTCTACTTTAACTCAATTTGTTCTATCTTTTGTGATATATTAAAGAATCTTACCACATCTTAAGCGTATAACCTCTATCCTTATCCCTACCCACCTGACCACCTCAACAATCTGAGTACCCTTTCACAAGATTCATTTTGATTAAACTCAAGCACGCAAGTTGTCTTTGAGCACCCTGAGATTCATCTTAATACGTTTTGTATTGTCCTAGACTTTTTTGGGTTGTCTCAAAGTATTTGAGTTGGTTCATAGTATGAAAGCTAAGGTTAATTCTTTGATTAATTCACTCTAAGTGCATTTAGATTGGCCTTGAAATTCCATTTTATCCATTTGGCATATAGTAACTTAAAATAATATCTTGGCTAAAATATACTTTTGGTCATTTATCTTTTAAAAGATTCATTTTGGTCATTTATCTCTCAAATTTGAGTCATTATTGTCCTTCTGAAATAGTGATCATTTTGAACATTTTTTTACTTATTCAGGACGTGAAACCTATCCCATTAGATTCCCTTACATGAAAACTATAGATCCCACCTAATGTTCAAACTAAAAAGGGCCATAAATATGGTGAAAATCATGTGAAAAATATGTCCCACAAGCAACCAGGAAACTGAAAATCTAATATCATATTCTTTTTCAGTGCTCGTGGGACTTATTTTTCACACGATTTTCACCATATTTATGGCCCTTTTTAGTTTGAACATTAGGTGGAATTTATAGTTTTCATGTAGGTGAATCTAATGAGACAAGTTTCACGACTTATATCAGTCCAAAAAGGTTCAAATTTGTGCCTAAAAATTGAAAATGATCATTGTTTCATAAGGACAACATTGATCCAAATTTGAGACATAAAGGACCAAAATGAATCTTTTAAAAGATAAAGACCCAAAACGAATTTTAGTAAGGAACAAAGATTATATTTTAGCCTAATATCTTTGCTGAGAATCTCATTAATAACTTCCCTTTTACTCCATTAATTTTAAGATCAATTCTACATTTATATATCCTCCAAATAAAGCATTTATTTAATGCTCAAATTCAGATTTAATACATTTATGGCCACAATTAATAAATTTCATTTATAGTTTTTATTCATAATGGAATAGAGAGAGAAAGCGTGAACGAAACCCTACCAAAATTGCAAAATTCAAATTTGACCATAGAAATCCAAATGTCTTTCGCACTCTTCTGCGTTCCTGCCAACTCACAATTGAAGGAGGGAAAAAAATTCCCAAAACAAGCATTAAAATTTCGCCTCATCACCCTTGTTAATGTTTTCTTTTTCAATGTCTTATTGTAAGCAAAAATTATAAGTTTGTTTGAAACCAACCAACATTTATATACCCTCCAAATAAAGAATTTATTTAAAGTTCAGATTCAGATTTAATACATTTATGGCAACAATTAATAAAGTTCCTTTATATTTTTCTTCTCTCCCATAATAACCATTTCCATATTTTTTTTCAAAGGATGTGACTCATCATTTTTTAATGATAAAGGAAGAGAGAGTGAATTAAACCCTTCCAAAATTGCAAAAGTCAAATTTGACCACAGAAATCCAAATGTTTTTCGCACTCTTCCCTGTTTCCGCCACATCACTATTGAAACTCACACCTTCACCCCTATTAATATGTGTTTCTTTAGGATCTAATTGTAAGAAAAAATTCAAAGTTGTTTGAAACCCACCAACAAGAGTCTTTCGTGTGTGTTTGTGTTCTTAGTTCTTACAACTTTATTGACTCTTGCATCAATCTCCACCTATAAAATGGAACCTGAATTTTCATCTGCTCAACATCAAAACGTGAACGATGTTGTTGCCAGTGGCAAGAAACTAAAGTGTTCTGATTCTCGCAGAGTTCAAATAAGGGGAAGCAGAATCAAAGATCCTACAAATGGAAAAACTTGCCACCAGGTACTTTTTGTGTTTGTTTAGTTGAGCAAACTATGTTTTTGGTCCCTAAACTTTTTCACATTTATGGTTTTGGTCCCTAAACTTTTTTACGACCAGTCAAAGTCCTCATACTTTTTTTTCTGTCCATGGTTTTAGTCCTTTGTGTCTATTTTGGACGTTAAGTGATAACATGGTGTTAGTTTTATTATTATTATTTTATTTTATTACGTTTTCTGGCAGCCAGAAATTGCTTCGATTACTTGTTTGGTAGGTCATAAACCTATTCCCGAAAACTTTTGAATCAAATTGCTCTCATATGGATAATCCTTTTTCAAAATTGATAGAGGGCTTTAGTAGATCTATTAATTTTGAGCAAAACCCATCCTTAAACTTTGATTTTCATTCAAAAATGAGAGATTATTTGCCAAAAAGTCGATTCGGGGCGCTATTTGCAAACACGATTTCGTCCTTCCCAGATTTCTCCTTCATTGTTCAACAATCTTCAAAATTGATTGAGGGGTTTAGTAGATCTATTAATTTCGAGCAAAACCCATACTTAAACTTGGATTTTCATTCAAAAACGAGAGATTATTTGAAAACAAATCGATTTTGGGTGCTGTTCGCAAACACATTTCATCCTTCCCAGGTTTCTCCTTCATTGTTCAACGATCTGCAAAATTGAATGAAAGGTTTTGTTCCCCATGAGTAGACGATCAAAATGCATGCTCATATGCCTAATTTTGTTGCTTGAGCTACAAGAACGAAACAAAACCTCTCGTTGGTCAAACGCAACCTGGTTCACTGTTAGTAACCCAAACAATTTCTAGCGGTTAAAAACCACTAGAAAACATAATAAAATAAAATAATAATAAAACTAATGCCACATTATCACTTAACGTCCAAAATAGACGGAAAGGACTAAAACCATGGACGGAAAAATAGTATGAGGACTTTGACCGGTCGTAAAAAAGTTTAGGGACCAAAACCATAAATGTGAAAAAGTTTAGGGACCAAAAGCATAGTTTGCTCTTATTAGTTTTTGTAATGCCCATTTTTTTTCTTTTTTGGGTGTGCTTTTGTGTTGTGGGGTGTGGTGATTTGTATATAGGGCGATGGGAATTATTTGACAAATTTGAAAGTTGGTATGTGAGGGAACATGGGAATTATTTTGAAAAATGGGAACTTTGGTTTTGGGGTTGTATAATGGTGATGATGTTTGTGGTGTTGTGGTTTTGCTTTTACTTTGTATGTATCATTTAGTTTATGTCTGGTTTTGTTTCTAGATTTTGAGGTTTGTTTGGATTATAACATTTTTGTTTGCTTGGTTTCCACGTTGAAGTGCCGGCAAAAAAAATCAGACTTTGATGCTACTTGTAACAATTTGAAGAAGGGGAAGCCTTGTACCATCACATTCTGCCATGAGTGCCTCTTGAAAAGGTTAGGTTCAAAAATATATACGTTCAATTTTCTTTTTATTTTTAATTGTTTTTAATTTTTAGGATTATTCTTTCTTGTTAAGCGTGTTTTTGGCAATGTTTATGGAAAATACTTTTTTGCTTTGCAAGAGTCAAAACACATTTTGGTGATTTCTACATGTGTGTTTGGACACTCGTTGCAAAGTGATGGATCTCTGAACATTCTTGGAAAAAGAGAAACCACGTCAATTTTTCTCAAAAAACATGAAATTTATGACTGTTGATTTCTTTGTAAATGTGAAAAACAACATCCCAAATGTGGGACCAAACATGCTATATGATTTAATGGAAATAGTCTTTGATTGTTGGTTGAGAGATACTCTTGGTACCAAAAAAAAAAAACAAAGAGTAGATGATAGAGTACTTGTGTATTTGTATGTGTTTCCCCTTATGAGGATTTTTCTGTGGTGAATTAGGTATGGGGAGAATGACAAAGAGGTGAAGCAATTGGAAAATTGGATATGCCCAAAGTGCAGAGACCTTTGCAACTGTAGCATTTGCCAGTGAGTCTTTTTCTTTTTCCTTTTCCTTTTTTTTTCCTCTGTGTGTGTGTGTGTTTTGAGTTGGTATTATATATGTGAGTTCATTATGAATGAAGGTGATCTTTGTAGGAAAAAATGAGGTGAACTACCTACTGGTCCACTATATCGAAATGCCAAGGAATCCGGTTTTAAGTCTGTGTTGGAAATGCTTGCTGCAAAGAAGGCTGCTGAAGCTTTAGAATCGAACAAGGTCAATGATGTTGACATTTTACCTTCAAATGAAGCTACTGTGGAAATGGTGTGCTATTTTTCTCTCCATCGCCTTTCTTGTCTATCCTATGGTTGACAGATTTGGTTAAATAAGCTCTCTTATTTAATTATTCAAATTCATGATAAGTTAATAATGACATGAGCAAAAATGTCATGTTTTGATAAGGTTCTTATGAGTCAAGTTGTTTCACCTATGAAGCAAATTGCATTAGAGCATTTACCATAATTATTTTATTTCGTTTTATTTATCTTAGTTACAGGCATATAAGTTTTACTCATTTGGTGCACAAGGTTTATATGCATGTGTGCATTTGTGGTGTATCTATTGCGAGGAGTTAATTTTTACCCTATGATTATAGATGAATAGTTGAGATTGTCTTACTTAATCTTATCTTGACTATCCATTTTAATTGTATGGTCTAGATTAAATTTTCTTACCTATGATTGATCGATACTTTAAACTGGACAATGTATCCATATCATGCAATATTGATGTGCATTATACCTTTGTATCAAAACTTGACTCTTGTCTTTAAAACTTTTTATGTATGTTTTGTTTCTTGCAAAATGAAAGCATCAATGTAACATATTGAATATTATATTTTTATTTAAATATGATTGTGATTATATATTTCTAATAAAATTTTCAAGAGATTTAAAGACTAGCAATAACATCCTGACAATGGCAAACCAATAAAAATACAAGGTATATGATTAAATAAATCAAGAAATCAAGAAAAATAAGTCAATAAAGTATAAGTAATTTATGAACATAATTATTTTTTATTTAATATATATTGTTGTATCAATATTCTTTTTCTTTTTTTAAATTACATATTTACCTATAACATTGGGTCTTATCTAATACTTGTACTTGTTTGTACCCATGCATCATAGGCTCTTATGTTCTTATTGATTTTGGTTCATGTTCTTGTTTGTTATCTCTTGTAGGAGCTTGAAGTCCTTCACTCAGGAAATGCAAATGATGTTGCTAAAGTTTGCAATGAAGATAATGGCGATGATAATGCTAGTGCCAAGATCCAAGTAGGAAAAACAAAGTTCCCAAATGTTGGTATATTAGTGAGAGAAAAAATTGAAGAGGAAATTCCTTTGCCCCCTGGCATTGAATTAATAGAAATATTGGGCATTGAGTTACCTTCTGAAGATGTTGGGAATGCATTGCAACTTCTAGAGTTTTACAGAGTGTTTGGAAAGGTATGCCTTCATGTTAACAATTTGCTCCTATGTTTTTGTTTGATTAATTGCAATTACTATTGCATGAAGTAGTTGACTGACTGAATATATATAATTGGCAAATTCGTTTAATGTTATACACTAATGTTACAAAATTTGAACTACTTATTGTATTTATTAATATGATGCAACTTAAAAATCAAATGTCAGATGATTTTGTTGTTGGTCATTTAATTGAATGATTACATGATAAATGGATGATATTTCCTTGTGTTACATTAAATTATATACTCTAGGCATACTGGTGTTATTGTTAAAAATATAATTTTTGTTTTACAGTTATGATGTTGAAGCCATTCATAATTGATTTATCATGCATTTTTTTTAACATTTATTCTTGTCTATAATTTTAATCAGGCTCTTGGTCTCAAGGAAGGGGAAGCTGAAGCCATGTTACAAGAATTAGTACATAAACAAAATTTGCGTGGAGGACGAAACACCTCAATGGTCCGGTTTCAAATTACAGTGTTGACCCTTATACTAAATGATTCAGGAAATGAGTGAGTTATCCCTTACAGTTTTATTTACTTATTTGTTTGTTTATAGTTTTGGGGGTGATTAGTTTTTATGTGATATACTTGAATTAAACCGTTGCCATATGGATGACTTTGGTGTAGGTCTCCTACCTTAACTGCTAGCAATGGAAAAAACTCATGGTTGAAACCTCTAGAGGATTTAATTACTGAATCTAATCATTTGCTAAAAGATTTTCCTGTGGATTGGCTTCAAGAAGGAAATATCGGGTTTTACAATTTGGATTTATCAAATAAGCTTAAACTGCTGAATTTTCTTTGTGATGAAGCCTTAGGCACTAAGTAAGTATTTCAAGTCCAATTAGAAATAGTTTTATTGTGTATTTTGCTGTTGTTTTTGTTGTTTTCATCTCTTAATGCATCTTTTTCTTTTCTTTTCTTATCTTACTTTTGTTGTCTTCTTAATATTGTTTAAAGTGGTTGGAAACTTGGATAATATGTCTAGGAAACTGAGGAGTTATATTCAGGATGAAAATTCAAGCCACGCGGAAGAATTGAAAGAAACAAAATCCAAGTTTGCTGCAGCTAAGGAAAAGGTAACAACAAAAAAGGTGTTATGTTCTTTGTATCTCGATTGCTCTTGATGTTAAATATTGTTCATAATCTTGTATGCTTGTTATCTACAGGGAAAAGGTCTTCGGCAGAAGTTGCAAAATGAGATGGCTAAAGTTGTTCTACCAAATGTAGCTCCCCTTCCAATAGAGGAGCATGATGCTATTCTTTCAAAGATGAAAAATGAAGTGGCTCAAGCTCATACCGAGGTGCTTAAGTTAAAGGGAAAAATTCAAAAAGGTGTGCATTGATTTTTGTGAATTATGCACTGTTCATGTTATCATTCCTAAGGATCTTTAATCTCATTCTCTTAAGTTAGAATATGTTGGTATGTCACAAAAATCTGCAGTTCAAAAGACTATCCTCATTGCAAACATGTGATAGTTAGCACAAGATAATGAAAGCAAAACAAAATGTTGGTGTTGTTTTTATGATTACACTAAGATGAAAAGGACTAATATCCTGTTCATATGACAAACATTTGTTGGAATATCATATGTTTACTCTTAGATTCTACAATAATTTTATTTGCACTATTTATTGATCTTTAATGCTTTTATCATTTTACATCTTGTTTCTTTTCTCACACAATAGCATTCACTTACGCTACATCCTGTAAGATGTTTAATTCTAATTGGTTTAAATTCATCGATTTCTCATGAAAAATGTGATTATGGCGGCATAAGAACTTATTTTTTATAACATCCAGATTGGGAGTTGGTTTGGTAAATAAATAAATGCTCTTAATTAGGCCAAAATGGAAAGTTTGAGTACATATGCATGGTTACTTTCTATGATTCTATCTTGCAAGAATTGAATGTTTCTACTAGTGTAATGGTTGATACTTGTTCTTTTTATATTATAGGGAAATATAGTTCTGATGCTACAAGAGTCGAGCCTGAGTTTTTGGACAACAATGGCCAAATATTTTGGAAATTAAAAAGTTATAATGGTGAAAATGTTGTTCTATTGCAAGGTAATTCTCAAAATGCATTAGCTTAATTTTTATTGAATGATGATATCGTTGTGATTTGGTCTCTAGCAAGTTTTCTAAAAGAAAGCAACATGCAGATATCAAAATACAGGATGAAACTGGTATTGCACTTGATGAAAAATGGTTTGTTTATGGTCCTGAGAAGAAGGATGAGGTTGATAAGTACATTTCCTCAAGGTGAGTTCTTTTATTAATGTTGAAGTGGATTGATAGTGGTTTTGGATATGGTACTTGATATTGGAGAGTTTGCATTCTTTATATTTGTCAAGGAAAATGATGATAAAAAGTTACCAAAGCTAGCTTTAGTGAAGGTGCTGAATATGTTGTTGAGAGAAGAGTGATCTCCCATTACATGCTCGAACATACAAAGATAGATTGGGAAATATAATGAAATATACATATACATTTTATAATGATTGTTTTTTAGCTATTAATGAAGAAATATAATGAACTATGAAATCGAATTCTAAGAACTCATCTAAGATTCTTTGATATAATAATGATAATATGAGATACTCTCTAGATATTTTAACAACTTTAATATATATACTTTTTAATGCCCTATTCATTTACATTCAGCCATGTCCATGCATGTAGTTATCTGCCATTGTGAGTGCAACATTTTGTTTGGTGTGCATTGTTGGTGCAAGCCAAGGGTAGGGGAAAGGAATATGTTGCTAAACATTTGTGAATACAATAGTTTTGTTTGTGGCATTGTAGTTATCTATCCTATAATTAATTCTCAACAGGTGCAACAAATTAAGTATATTTCTCTTTTACCTTAGTTGCAAGGCTAAAAAACTTAAAAGGCAGAAGGTTTCTCACATGCCTTTACAGTGAAGCAAGTATGTAGGATGTGTATGGTTAGTATTGTCATCTTTGATCAAGAATTTACATTTTGTGACATCTATTATTGCTTCCAGTATATATCTAACTCGCAAGAGGACTAATGTACTGTTAAGAGCTCATAATAACATAAGTTTTGGTAAAACCACTCATTGTTAGATAAATTGCATATGGGTCTTCTCACTAATTGAGTGTTGGTGTTATATTTAGTGAGACTCGTGTAAATTTATCAAGAGCAAATTATAGTAACACCCCTTGAGGTTTCATGTAATTACACAAGTACCCCCTACTTTTTTAACCATTACGTTCACCTCCCTTGTAAGGGGTGTAAGTGTAAGATTTGAGGGGTGTCAATGTAATGTTTTCAAACATATAAAGGGGTGTTAGTGTAATGTTTTCAAACTTAAAGGGGGTTAGTGTAGGAAAATAAAACAGGGTGAAATTATGTGTAATTTGATAAAAACTCAGGGGTGTTACTGTAATTTGATAAAAATTCATATTATTTGTTCTGGACTTGGATATGATTAACATGCTAAGGTTTTTCTCGTTTTTGCAGGTTTTGGTGGGAATCTTATACTCTCTATCAAATACTTACAACTAAAGGTAGTTGGTCCTTTTTATTGAGATTTGAGTGGGGTGTACATACAAGAAGGTTTTGAAGTTGTTGATGAAGCAGGAACTTATTTCAGTGAAGTAGGAAGCTAAGGAGATTTAGGTTTCTAGATTCGATGTTTAGCTTCAGCTTCAACTTGTTGATGATAGAAATTAAGTAGGCATTATGTTTCATTGTAATTAATTACTATTCAGAGTTGGATTTTTCTTGATTTGAATAGTTAGAATGTGGATTGACACATCCGATTGGAAAAGTGGTGTCTTCTCAATATTCCATAGCTCAATTTAATTCTTGGCATTCTAAGACTAAAAATCTCACATCTTTTCTTGTTTCGCAGTTCAAAACTTAAAGCACATATGTTTGAGGTATTTTCATGCAACATTTATTGCTATTTTTTTCCATATAATCCATTATTAGAAGTATGTAGCTTTGATACTCAGACTTAAACCTAATGTGGGTAGTGTATTTATTTATCTATAAAAAGGTTTTGAGTTTGTGTATGAATAATTAAGTACAAATTTTAAACGTATGAATGTGGATATGAATAAAACATTAAACTATTCAATCTTATGCATACTCGTGTGATATATTTATTGTATTTATAACAAGAATCTAAATTTTGCAAATGATATTTTACTTAAGTTAAACAATTATATTTTAATGTTGGAATTTATTTTCTGTATCCAAAAGACAAGCTTGGAGTATATTTTTATTTTTTTTAGTTTATATATTTTACTTTTAATAATTGTTCTTTTTTTATTATTGATTTTTCCAATATTAGTATTATAATAACATTGATGTGTTATTAGTTTAATAGACAAGATAATGAGATATTGTATCCATCGGATTTATTGAAATAAGGATTAGATTTATAGATAGCTACTAAGTAAAGTTTAAGATACCAAAGTTGGTGTCCATCTAAATATGCATCTAGATTAGTATTCTTTTTAAATGTAAATATGTTAGAAGTAATAATAATAACATCTTATTAAAAAATTTCTATTATCATCCCTGAAAATGTCATTTGAGCAATGATTCCACCATTAGTGGTCTTAGCTTATCTTAATCTTATAATAAAGTCTATGCTGCTGACTTTGATTACTGTCAAAATTAAAAGTGAAATATAAAGGGAAAGAAAAATATAAAAATTGAAAATGATTTGTTTTCAAAAAGTATAATCCTTTTACATTTAATTTGATGTTCTGTCTAGATAAATGAGGAGCTTTCTTTGACCATTATCAAAACCTCCCATTATGATGTTGATTTTAGTGGGTTTTTCTTATACGAAACTCCTAAGCTCCATGGTAATGTTATTAAAATATAAAATGTCATAATTAATTTTTTTCTAATTTCATATAAAATTAGTTGAATTTAACTATTATATTTAACCACTAACCAAATTAATATTTTATAACTTCAAAAATGGACAAATTTATAATGCAATAAGCCAATAAATCAAACTTTAGGCTATATGATTGGTTAAATTTTTTTAGATAATCTTTTCGAACTCCAAAGTTATCTGACAAAAAATAAGGTAACGATAAAAAGTATTATTGCTATTTTCCTGTAAACATTTTAGCAATCTGATACTTTCTTTCTAATACTCTCTCTATACATGTATATGAAAGAATATTTTACACAAATATAATATTATTAAAAAAATTATTGTTCGTAGTGTAAATTCAACTCCCCAACACCCCCCACCCCAACCTGAAGCCTGACTTCTTTTTTTAAAATGACATTGAGAATTCGGGTCAACCAAACCTGAATTATCAACAAGTTTATTCTTTTTTCTTTGTTATTTGGTTTTGAGATTTTTTTAATTTTAATTTTAATCTTGTGTTGTTTTATACATTAAAAAATTAACTAGTTATTTAATTTTTTTGTTAATTAGTTAGTAGTAGTTTAAAAGTTTGTTTGTGTACATGAAAATTGCACATTGAAATTAATTGTAATAAATTATGCACAACTTTTTTAATTGAATTTTAATACTATTATTAAAAAATTAAAATTTTTATTTAAAAATATAAAATTTAAAATATGATAATTATTGTCCCTGGTCATTTAGAAAACTAATTTAATAATTGTGATGGAACCTCTAGCCAACTTCGATAATTTACTTTTCTATTGTTGTATTTAACTGATTTTAATTCAAATATTTTTTACAATAGTGAGTATTATTTTTAAAACTAATTATTTAAATTAATTAGAATGTAAAATTTAAGTCACAATTATTTTTTTAAACTACTTTAAAATTATAGCTATAATTAAAATTAAGAAAAGTAAAATACAATACACAAAAAAAAAATTGAAAATCCTGTTGAGAATTTGGGTCCTCCAAACCCCAATTCTCAACGTCATTTAAAAAAAAAAGAGCAAACTATGTTTTTGGTCTCTAAACTTTTTCACATTTATGGTTTTGGTCCCTAAACTTTTTTACAACTGGTCAAAGTCCTCATACTTTTTTTCCGTCCATGGTTTTAGTCCTTTCCGTCTATTTTGGACTTTAAGTGATGACATAGCGTTTGTTTTATTATAATTTTATTTTATTACATTTTCTGGCGATTAAAAACCGCCAGAAATTATTTGGGTTACTAACGGTGAACCGGGTTGTGTTTGACCAGCGAGAAGTTTTGTTTCGTTCTTGCAACTCAGGCAACGAAATCAGGCATATGAGCATGCATTTTGATCGTCTACTCATGGGGAACAAAACCCCTCAATCAATTTTGATGACCGTTGAACAATGAAGGAGAAATTTGGGAAGGATGAAATGTGTTTGCTAATAGCACTCAAAATCGATTTATTTTCAAATAATTTCTCATTTTTGAACGAAAATCCAAGTTTAAGTATGGGTTTTGCTCGACATTAATAGATCTACTAAAGCCCTCTATCAATTTTGTAAAAGGATTATCTATATGAAAGCAATTTGATTCAAAAGTTTTCAGGGACCTTCCAAACAAGTAATCTAAGCAATTTCTGACAGTTAAAAACTGCCAGAAAACGTAACAAAATAAAATAATAATAATAAAACTAACCTCACGTCATCCCTTAACATCCAAAGTAGACAGAAAGGACTAAAACTATGGATGGAAAATAAAGTATGAGGACTTTAACCGGTAGTAAAAAAGTTCAGGACCAAAAACATAGTTTGCTCTAAAAAAAAACTAGGTTAGAAATCGGGTAAGGAGGGGCCAAATTCACACCATGAATAGTAACGAGTAGTATATTGATAAATAATGTGGGATGAATATTATTTGGGTAAACAATTTATTTTTGTTTTATTTGGATAAAAAACCATATATGAAGATGTTTTTTTATTAGGCAAAGAAACATTTATTAAACTGAGAAGATTGGAACACAAGACGTGGCCCAACTAGAGCTCCGAAGGTTAGAACTGTTATACACCAGAAAGCTATACATCTAAGATATGCATGCATAGCAGATCAAGAGTATAAAAATGAAGATAAAAGGAACAAAGAAAAGATAATATTGTCTAACAGCCCCACAGAACTATTCTTTCCCTGCTGTAACCCGAAACCAAATAGAATACTCCAAGATAACTACCATATATCACCCTCCCTTTTGAATCTTTCCTAAAAGATATTTTTAACATGGAATTTGACTACTCCCGGGTCCTCTTCCCCTCTCCCATCAATCCTCAAACCATTAAGAGAGTTTTTCTTTCTTTTCCAATTGACATTAGAATGGAAAAATCTTGTGTTTTTGTTCCCCTCTTTGATCCACCTAGTTCTTGGTTTTTGGTGCATAAGATACTCCTCCCTAACTACTCCACAATCAATTCCCTTTTATTGCTTATGTCTTCCTTCTCCAAAACACCTTCTTCATCTTTCTTATCTATAACATAAATAGCCCTTTCCAACTCCCCCTTTCGTTGTTGCACATCACCAAACACTTCTTTATTCCAAATCTTGAGCTTGGCCTTAAGCATTTTTTAATTTTTCTTTCAATGCATATGCAGCCCAACCTCCCACCTTCAATTTGCCCCATTCTTCCTCCACAAATTTATTGAAATGATTATGCATAAGCCAACAATTCTAATACCTAAAGGGTTTTGGGTTGAAGGCCATTTATCAAGCCATTCCGAAGATACAAGTGCCCTATCTAACCTACTCTTCGCACACCCATTAGGTTTGAACCATGTAAACGTCTTCCCTACTATGTGAAAATGTGAGTAAGAGATGGTGTAGTAGATGGTCCACAAATGTAAACAATGCATTTGTCATAGAGAGATCATGTTGCCGGTTAGAAATTGGTGAGTGATTGCATGTTACATTAAGTGTCAACTATAAGCAAGGTCCACGCCTATGTTAGAAAAACACTCAAGTGGTTCAAAACTAGGATGCATGAGCAGAAGGTGATTATGTCCTTGATCCAAATTAGTAACTCAGTACCAAAGTAGTGGACTGGGCTCGCATGTCAAAGGCTGGGGTTTGGTCAAACTTAGGTTGATAGGCCAAGTGTAAGAGAAATTATTAGGTAATCTTGGATCTTTAAAGAATTTTGATTCTCTTGGCCCGACACTTGTTCCTGCAAATCCACAACCCACCTATGACAATTTTTTTTATCCATTTATATCTCATTTTAATATACAGTTAGTTGTTTTATTTTAATTGGTTTAATGATTTAATTTGGGCCATCAAATTGGATTGTCAAAATTGATTCTTCTTAGTTCAATATCCTTCACGTGCAGCCCAAGCCTAGCAGCCACATTTGTCAAAATTGCAGGATATACCACTATTGTGACTTGTGATAGGTACTGGTTCAGATTTAGAGAAAGAATAAATGCAAGTGTTCATCTCAAGATTTCAGATCTTCATATCTCTTCTTAATTCCAAATTTTCACTATACAAAATGACCCTTTTGGGTACCTCATTGGCTTATACTTTCAAAATTTGAAATGAAATTGTTGTCACATCATTTAGCTTTAGTGTATGCCACTTTTTATTTAGTATTTTCCTATGTAAACATCATAAACAATATTGTATGTTTCTCGTCACTGTCATTCTGAGTTGGACCATTCTTCATAATGATATAGTTTTTCAAAATTAACTAAGCTTTCTAGTTTTTGGGTCACACATGCTGAAAATGTTTCTACTGCATTTTATTTCTGTCATGATAGAAATAATGAAATATACATACTAGGATAGTATACATACTTTTGTGAGTATGATGAGAATGATATTACATGCTAGCAACAAAGGCAACATTCGTTGACCTTAATTTTAAAAACCTGAAGCATTAGATGAAAGACCTGTTGCGTGACTAGTTTTGATAATTAGGAAAAGAAAAAGGCTAATAACAATAAGCCTTTTATTGTAAAACTCTCACATAATTTTGGTAGAATTCTTCTACTATTCTTGTAATTGGATCATCCTCTGCACCTTAATTATTTGTGTGCCCTGATAAATATATATGAGGAGAAACTTAATAATCTATTAAATTTTTATTAACAAAATTTATATTTTTAAATATTTATTGAAGTGTTTTTCTTTTGCTAATTCAGAATACTCATATTGCAAGTGAGCTTAATTTTCCATTGGATGCAAGAAGATTATTTGGTGTTATCAATATTTGATGTTCTTTTTAGATCCTTTTAGAATAAAAGTATTTTTGGGATATTATGGATTTTAACTTGTATTTTGAAAATTACAATTGATGTAGTGCTTGGGTTTTTGAAGATTTGTTTAATTTAGTACGTGTTTATTAGTTAGAATGGTCATTAGAATGAATTTTGTATGTTGAAGATTCTAAATTGCAATTTTTTTTTAATTTTTTATGCAAATTATGGCAGTTTAAAACTGTCATAATTTTTAGTATTTTTTTAATTTACTGCATGCAAATTATGGCGGTTTAGAACTGCCATAATTTGCAGTATTTTTTTTACTCACTTGACACAAATTATGGCAGTTTAAAATCACCATTTTTTACAACGATGAACTGCCATTTTATACAATGTTTAAAATGGCAGTGTGAATGGCGATTCACTATTAACCTCCATTTTATACATTGTGGCGGAAGGAATTACAACACTTTGGGAAACCGCCTTTTATGCAAAAACTAGCGGTTATAACCGCCATTATTTACAAAAATAACCATTTTTTACACATTTTTTGTAGTCTTTTAGGCTAAATTACTCTGTTAGTCCTTTATCTTTATTTTATTAGTTTGCAATTTGGTCTTTTATATTTTAAAAGTTGCAAAATGGTCTCTTATTTATTAAAAGTTGTAAAATAGTCCCTTAAGTAATTTTTTTATAGCATGTTTACCTGTGAAGTAATTTTTCTTTCATTTTTTTGGGATAAACATGCTATAAAAAAATTCTTAAGGGACCATTTTATAACTTTTAGTAAATAAGGAACCATTTTGCAACTTTTAAAAAATAAAGGACCAAATTGCAACCTAAAATAAAGATAAGGGACCATGTGAATAATTTAGCCAAAATTAGGTTATGTGTAAAAAGGCCAACACTTTGGTTGTCACAGACTCACAGTAAACAATCGGTGTAGTAAAAGGGATAACAAGTTCAGCAAGTAAGGTTTGAATCTAGAGAATTTCAGCTATTACTTGAGCGAGACTACGATACTCAACCTCTATAGTAACAAGATGTGATTAAGAAGTGTAAGATGGAGAGAGAAAGAAGAGAGAGAAGGAGCGATAGGAATGGAGGGAGGGATGGGAAGAGTGTGAAGGGGAGGCTGACCACATATTTTTTCTCACATTCCCCCAACGATTTCATGAAGCTTGACCTTTGCAGATTCTTCCAAAGATGGGGAAGATTTTGGGAAATGAATATTATTAGAAGAAGAAATAGGGATGGGTTTCGATATGGGTTTGTAAGGTTTCTGGATGTTCAGAATGCAAAATCTTTGGAGGAACAACTTGATAAGATCTACATAGGGAACATGAAGATACACGTAAATCTGCCTAAATATAGTAGGAATACTACAATGTCTTATGGGAGAAATGTCTTGGAGAATGGAGGTAGACCAGATAGACCTGTTATGATGACCGGAAGCAGACTAGAGAAACATGAAGATAGGAGGAATGCAAGCTATCAAGATAACGGGGCACAGGCGAAAAGACCTGACAAAAAATGGCTAATTAAATCGGTCCCAGCACTTCCAATCCAGGGGGATCATTAGAAAGGATTAGACCTTTAGATCGAAGAGATAAATGATTGGGTAGCGGAGAGCTTTGTTGGAAGGCTTAATGATCCTAAGATGTTTGAAAAGCTACAAGATGGATATGCACTAGATGGATCCAAAATTGTTAAATTGAAATATATATGGGGGTGATATGGTCATGATCTATGGGATGAATGAGGAGAATATCAAGGAAGCATGTAGTAAGGAGGAGCATCTTCCAAGGATAGTAGCTTTATTCAATTCTATTCAAAAATGGGAGCCTAAACTTACAACAGGCTCTAGGCTATCTTGGGTGAAGCTGTACGGGGTACCTTTACATGTTTGGGGCGAGAAAAACTTTTCTAGTATTGTGGGTACAATTGGTTCTTATATGGAGACGGATGTTGAAACAATGAACATGGATCGTCTAGAGTTTGCCCGGATACTTGTAAAACTGGACTCACCCCAACTTGTTAACCAAACCTCATCTGTCAGGATCAACTGTTAGGTATATACAGTAAGACTTTGTGAAGAATTTGTATCATCTGCTTGCCAATGCAAATGTGGTCCTTGGCGGCCTCATGAGGAGGACAAAAGTGGTGGATCCTCGCTTCTGAGTGACGTGGGTTATGACATTCAATCATCGAGTTTAGAATGCTCGGAGGATGTATATCCGAAGTGAGTCGTTGAACAAGAAGCTAAATGGAAATATCTAGTTAGCAAAGATGTCCTCGGAGAAAAATCTTCAAGCGACGTCGACGAAGGGCAGGTATCCGGGAGATCTTTCTCGTATTTTGCCTCAAACATGTTGTACAGGGTTATCAGATAAAGGTGAAAATGAAAAGCAAGAAGGGTCAAAAAAGGCTTATGAGGAGGTGACAGGTCAACACATATTCGGGGATGAAGACAAAGATCAACTCATTCTTGAAGGAAAGCTAGAAACCGAAAGGTGTAAAGACTCTGACCAAGGGATATGCAGCATGGAAGTGGCGATGGCAGATGAATTTGGTAGTGGAAAAGAAGTTGATGAGGTAGTAGAAACCCTTAGGGTGATAGGTGACATGAGGAAGGATAAGGATTTCAAATGTCAAGTGGAACCCGCGGAGGGGGGAAGAGTTATGGAAGGCATGGTAGAAGGAATTGTAGAACTTGGTCCATCTAATCAATCTTTGGGCCTGACTTGCGACAAACCCCAATTTGGGCCATGTGAGAATCTAGAGATTGGGTCAATTAGGAGTAATTCTCCTTTAGAGACAAGTATGGGCCAATTGTTAGTGAATCACGAAACAAAAACAGATGGACAAGTGGAAGGTTGTTTGGGTGAGGACGACATGCAAACAAATCGAGCCTCTAATAGCAACAAAGGTGTCTATGTCTCTAAAGATGGGGAGGTGGACAAAAACTTTAACCCGAAGAGCCTCACAAGCACAAAAAATAAACAGAAGCAGGTTGTAACAGTGCCCACTAAGAATAGATTTGCCTTTTTCTCCTCGTCTCAAAGTCAGTTTGGTTCCTACAAAGGTATTACTACGGGTGCAACGCCTTCTTCTCTTCAACAACATCCTGGGCCTTCTTCGGTGACTAGAGATCAACAAGAAAATAGAGCAACAAATATTAGGAAACCCAGGAGATCTGAGGCCAAGGGGGGTTTAAATAGTTATATGATGGAGGGGTGAGGAACTCTTATTGCAATTCCTGGGTGCATAAGGAGGAAGAAGCAGCAAAGAAATTATGGTCTTTGGGAAAAACTCTAGGAGTTTCTTATATAGGGGAGGATGAGGTTATAATCATAAAGCTTGTTGATATGGAAACCAGAGATAAAAAGAGTGAAGATAAGGTGAAGCTTAGCAAAAGGGAATGGACGAAATCAGTTTCCTTATGAGGATACTATCCTTGAATGTTAGGGGGTTGGGCAACCGGGTTAAGCACAAGATAATCCGAGATCTGGTTGCGAAGGAAAGGATTCAGTTACTATGTCTTCAAGAAACCAATACACAATGTGTTACTAGAGAATTGTGTTTTGCTCTGTGGGGTCACTTTGATATTAATTGGGCTATGCTTCCTACTGAACATAGTACAGGAGGGTTACTTTGCATCTGGGGGAAACAAGATTTGGTGGTTACTTAGAGGGTCATGGGGGATGGATTTATAAAATTAGAAGGTATGTGGAAAGAAGCTAGCGCAAATATTGTTATGGTAAATATTTATTCTTCATGTGGTCTTACAAAAAAGAAGAGACTTTGGGAAGAGCTTCATGGATTAAGGAATAACTCCAATATCTCAAATTGGTGTTTGTTGGGAAATTTTAATTGTGTAAGGAGTCAAGGTGAAAGGGTGGGACAAGGTAGGGGGGATGGTTTGGAGAGTGTGATGAGGGAATTTAACCAATTCATCCACAATATGGAATTGGTTGATGTTCCTCTTGCCGGTAAGTGCTTTACTTGGTATCGACCTAATGGGAGAGCAAATAGCAGAATTAATAGATTCTTAGTATCTTTGGAGTGGTTTAGTTTATGGGTAGGGAGTACCCAATATATATTGGAGAGGAACATTTCGGACCATTGCCCAATTTTATTGAAAAATGTCATAGATGATTGGGGTCCAAAACCTTTTCGTGCGATGGATAGGTGGCACCAAGAAGTCTCTTTTAAGAAGTGTGTGGTGGAGGCTTGGTCTTCTATGCAATTACAAGATTGGAGAGGTTTTGTGAAAAAAGAAAAATTGAAGGGGCTAAAAGGGAACTTGCGAAGGTGGAGTAAGTATTTTTGTGGGGACTTGAAGAACCAATATCTCTTGATAGGAAAGAAGATGAATGATTTAGACATCAAGGAGGAATTACATGGTTTGGAAGAGGAAGAGATTCAACATAGAAAAGTATTGCAAGATGAGTTTTGGAAGGTAGCATCATATCATGAGTCACTCTTGAGACAAAAATCAAGATCAAAGTGGCTCAAGAAGGGTGATAATAACACAAAATATTTTCATGTCGCGATTAACTGGAGGAAAATGAGAAATATGGTGAGAGGAGTGGATTTGGATGGGGTGTGGGTGGAAGAACCAAATAGGGTCAAAGAAGGAATTAAAAAAAATCAACAAAAATTTCAAGAGGAGGAAGGAATTGGATCATGTCTTGATGGAGTTGCTTTTCCACAAATATCTCTTGAGGATAAACAACTTTGCTATGTTTGAGGAAGCGAAAGTCAAGGAAGCTATTTGGAAGTGTGATGGGTCAAAGAGTCCAGGGTCGGATGGATTTAATTTCAAGTTTGTTAAAAAGTTTTGGGATACTTTGAAAGGTGATATTTTGGGCTTTTTGCACGAATTCCATGAGAATGGGGGTTTTACAAAAGGTTCTAATTCTTCTTTTATCACCTTGATTCCAAAAGTCTCGGATCCTCTTTCTCTCAATGACTTTCAGCCTATATCCTTAGTGGGGTGTCTCTATAAAATTGTCGCAAAGGTATTGGCTAGGAGATTGAAGAAGGTGTTGGAGGGAGTTTTAGATAAGAGACAAAGTGCCTTTTTGAAGGGAAGACATTTATTACATAGTGTGTTGGTGGCGAATGAAGTTGTGGATGAAGCTAAAAGGAGGAAGAAAAAATGATTCCGTTAATTGTAATTTCTTATTTTAGTCTAAGTCAGGGAGATCCATTAGCTCCATTTCTTTTTACCATTGTGGCAGAGGGCTTGAGTGGTCTTATGAGAGAAGCGGAAAAAAAAACCCTCTTTTCTAGCTATATGGTGGGGAACGATGGGGTGGAGGTGAATCTCCTCCAATATGCCGATGATACTATTTTTTTGGGAAAGTCATCTTTGGAGAATGTGGTTACAATTAAGTGTATGATGAGGTGCTTTGAGTTGGTGTCAGGATTAAAGGTAAATTTCTCGAAAAGCTACTTTGGAATGGTTGGGGGAGAAAGGAAGAAGCTGGAGGTGCCGAATTATTGAATTGCAAATTGATGAATTTACCTTTTGTGTACTTGGGGATTCCTATTGGGGCTAATCATAGAAGAGAAGAGACTTGAAGGCCTATTATTGACAAATTCCATAAGAAGTTGGCGGTGTGGAAGCATAGACATTTATCATTTGCTAGGAGGGTGTGTCTTATCAATTCGGTATTATCTTCCTTATCACTTTTTCTTTTTATCTTTCTTCAAGGTCCCCCAAAGGGTTATATATAAAATGACTTGCTTACAAAGAGATTTTTTATGGGAAAGTGAGGAGGGGAGGAGGAAGATTGCTCGGGTTAGTTGCGGTAAAGTGTGTCGTCAAAAAAGGCATTATGGGCTAGGTGTTAAGGACATTAGGATCTTTAATGAAGCTTTGTTAGGTAAATAGAGATGGGGATTGTTTTGTGAGAAAGGGCTTTGGAGTGATGTTTTGGTGTCAAAGTATGGGGGTAGAGAGACTTGGCTTTGGAAGGGTATGATAGTAAGGCTTCTTTGTGGAGGAGAGACATAAAAAAAGTGTGTGGAGGGGAAAATATGTTGAAGTGTTTTGATAAATTAATTGATTTCTTGGGATGTTGGGGATGGTAATGTAATTAGATTTTGGTGGGATGTGTGGATTGGGGAGGACTCTTTGAAAAATAAATTCAATAGGTTGTTTTCTATCTCGGAGCAACAACATGAAGTGCTTGTAGATATGGGTATGTGGGTTAGGGGTGTTTGGGTTTGGGACCTCAAATGGAGGAGACAATTTTTTGAGTGGGAAAATTCAAAAAAATCAATTGGTGGACAATTTGATGACAATGATTAATGGGCCCTATTTTAATATAGGACATAAGGATGCTTGGTCTTGGGATGTGGATAGCTCTGGCATTTATTCAGTGAACTCAGCATACAAAGTTATACATAACATGCTCGTTAACAGTGTTCAAAGTGATATTTTTGTTGCTATTTGGAAGTTGAAGGTGCCTCCAAAAATTCAACATTTTGTCTAGAGGCTTTGTATTGATAGGCTGCCAACAGTTGCTAATTTGAGGAAAAGAAATGTTCAGATGGATGGTAATTTTGGTCTATGCCAATTCTGTAATTCAGTAGACGAAAGCTTAACTCATTTTTTCTTCTCATGTAGTTTCTAGAAGGATCTCTAGGATAAATGTTATAGATGGTTGGATATTTCTTTGGTCCTTCCACTTCATCCCTAGGCACACTTCCTTAATCATGTGCTTCTCAAAAGGTTTGTGAGGGCTAATGAGGCTTGGAAAATAATCTGGTGCTTTATAGTCTGGAATATATGGTGTTGGAGGAATAAATGTATATTTAGGGATGTTATTTTGGATGAGAGGGGTATATTGGATGATATCATTTTTTGGGCCTAGTCCTGTCTCAAAGGATCACTTTCTGGGTTCTCTTATTCATTCACTCAGTGGGCTGCTAATCCTTCTGCGTGTTTGCTGCACCTATCCTGATTATGGCTGGATGGAGGAAATGTTGTTTTATTTGATCGGGTGATAGCTCATGAATTTTGCTTCAGATGGTTTTGAGTCATATTCATCATATCATGCAGGGTGTAGAAGTGAATTATATAGTTGTTGGTTCCTTAATATCTTACAAGGTTTTCACGCGGGGGGGGGGGGGGTGCAGCACTTTTACAGAGAGGTATACATTTGATTTTTAAAGAGGATTGTTAAATAGTAGAAGAAAGGATATATTTTGTTGGATTCTTCACAGGTATTCGTTCTAATCCTGGGTTAATTACCCCTGGTACCTTGTATCCTCTTTCTATACTTTTGTTCTTTATTAATATATCAATTAGCTATTTCTAAAAAAAAAAACTCAGCCTTTGTACTGGACTAGCTACAACTTGTTGTTTGTGGGACCACTAGGAAACAAGGTTGGGGCCAAAAAATAACGCAGCACCAAAAGTAGACTTGTGATCATCTGGATTAACAACCAACCCAATCAACATTACAGAGGACTTGCAGAGTGAAGGGTTGAGCTGGGACAACAGGTTTGAGATAAAGTCCATGAGATAAGGTACCCTTAAGATACCTTAAAATGCTTTTTTGACTGCTATATAGTGGGATCAAGAGGACTAGCCATGAACTGACAAACTTTATTCACTACAAAACTAAGTCCAGGCCTTGTAATGGTAGCATATTGAAGAGCTCCAACAATTGATCTGTACAATGTGGAGTCTTGAAGAAAGTCATATCCAGTTTTAGAGAGCTTGCAGGTTGAAGCCATAGGATAAGAGATGGGTTTTGCTTTAGACATATTGGTCTTCTGCAAGAGATCCCTAATGTATTTACTCTGAGTAGGAAGAAGAGAACCATCTTGAATGTGATAAACATCAATTCCAAGAAAATAATCAAGCTTGCCAAATTGCTTGAGAGAAGTTTCTGAACAAGTTGAGTGTAACACCCTAAAGGATATTACCTTTTGTCTGCTTATATTATTAAATTTTGAAAACTTAGAATATAAGAATATCAGAGTTAACTATGTGGAAACTAAAAGATAAACATATATTACATAAACAAAGCTCTTGGCACTTATGTGCCTTACAAAACATAAGCAAGGTACTTATAACATAAAACCAATTCCCAAACATAAGAGATACAAAATTAGAAACATCTTCCTCCAAGTAAACAACTCCATGCTCCAAGGTTCTCTCATGAAGCGCCCACCTGCTTAACCTGTAAAAACATGAAACTAAAAGGGATGAGACATAATGTCTCAGTGAGTGTTTCAAGGACTCTAGGCTGACTCTCTATTCTAGAGATCATTTTCTTAACTCTCATGGCTTCTCTTTTCTTTTATGGATGCTCACGCTCACAACTATTACCACATCATGTCATCACTACTATTTCCTTAGACCATTCTTAACTTCTACTTAGGCGCTTAGAGTTGGTCTCCCATACCAAATCTAAGGCCACCAGTGCACTAAGGCACCTAAACATTATCATTCTTTTCTTCTTGACAGCTCACTAGGGTCTCATTTTACTATACCATTGGATGGGAAAGTGTATAACCTTTCCTTCCTCTGACCTGCCCAACTTGGGCTTACCTCACCTCTCTCTGAGGCATACATCTTGCATACCTCTCTCAGTAGCTTACATTAACTTTCTATGGGTATAACCCCTCTCCTACCTCTAAGGGTAGTATCCAACTACACACGTCCTCATATAATGTATAGATATACCTTACATTACTCACCTAACAACTAGGCTCATGACTCCTCATATACTTTAACATAGAAACATACATACATCATGAACATCAACATATCCTAGTTTGTTTCTATAGTTGTGTGGCTTGCATTATCTCTTTATTTAAGTTTCACTTCGACCGCCTATTTCATTACTTTGGCTCAACTCTAGCCAACAAGAGGTGCCCCTCTTGCTACGACCTTTAATTAACCCACCAGTCCAAGTGGGTGGCTTACCTCTGTTATGAAGAAGAGCCCTATATATTCTTCTCTGTGAAGAACCCCTTCTCCCTAAGAAGAAGGTTGCTTTCCCCCATGGGTGTCAAGGTGACGGTCCCTATCGCTCACTTCTAGGGGGCCTCTTAGCCCACTGATGCGACAACCCCTCACGAGTTGCCCAACTTATTCCTCACTCTTTTAAAAACATATTTTATAAAAACTATTTTGTAAACCTTTCACAAACCATCCCACCTTGGTAATACAGGAGATCCTTAGCCCTTTGCACACCGTTGTACGTCGAGCATGTCGCTCTTGGACGTGATTGGTATCGGGGAAGGATTCTACCCTATGTTACCAAGGAGATATCCTTTCTAAAAACCTTTCTTTGAAACTATCTTCTTTCTTCAAAACCTTTTATGAAACTTAAGGGAATCTCCCCACCTATTTACTAAGAGGCATGGGTATAGTCTTATCGTAACATACAATCCCAAGCATATGCAACAACCACATGATTGCAATAAAGGTGTAAGCATAACATCACAAAACATCATGGTACAAAGAGGAAATGAAGCAATAACAGTTATACAAAGATCATACATAGAGGATAAAGATATAAACATACATAAGCTCAACACATACTTCTCACATAGCTTCCAACACCTTTCTGGAGGTTTCAAGCTTAGCCTAGCATGTTTCATTGCTTAGCCTGATCCTCTAAAATTAAAAAAATCTCCACTCTGTACTCCTCAGGCTAAGCCTAAATTCGGGGCTTAGCCTCAAGTCCGCTGAAGGTAAAACTCCAATATGTACATCTCAAGCTCAGCCTAAATCTGAGGCTTAGCCTCAAGTCCCCTAAAGCTAAATCTCCAATATGTGTATCTCAAGCTCAGCCTAAATTTGAGGCTCAGCCTGGCATTGCAGATATGCACCTATGCGATTTCTTGCAAATCCGGCTCCCATGGCCATCCATGGCTTCCTAAAAGCAATCCAAGCTTACCATTCACTCATATAACACTTCTATTACAAAACTCAGCCCTTAAACAACTTAAACAACCTCTCAATCTCTCTCAATCACTCCAAAACCATCATACTCTTACTTAGGGATCAAATAGGGGAAAAGGGGAAAAACAAGAAAACAAGAACCATGAAGGGATAGGGAAAACAAAGGGAGGAATCACTCACATCGGGATACTCGGATCTGAGCTTTGGGGTGTTGGGCCTCTGATCTCTACTCCACTTCTCTCCTCTTCCTCTTCTTCCTTCTTAGCTCAATTGGTAGTAGGAATCTACAAATGCGCGTACTTAAGGTGTGTAGGTCGCGTGTTTGATTCCCGCGGAAGGCAAAAACCCTGTCGCACACCAAGGAAGACCATGAGTACATTGAATGGGCCAGCCCGCAGTAGGGACAACCCATGGCTGTTACAAGACGAGCTCCCTGTAATTATTATGTCATCTACATAAACAAGTAGATAGACAACATCATTAGATGAGTGAAAAATGAATAATGAGGGATCACATTTACTGGCCTTAAAACCAAACTACAAGAGGGTTGCTTGAAGCATGTCAAGCCACTGTTGTGGTGCCTATTTAAGGCTATAAAAAGCTTTATTAAGTTTGCATACCAGAGAAGAATTAGGGACCTCAAACCCTAGCAGTTGTTGCATATAAACATTTTCATCAACTAACCCAGTCAAAGAAGCATTATTAATGTCTAACTAATGTGAGTCCCAACCAAGGTTTTAAATATCGCTCCATATTGGTAATATTGTCTGTAACAACACAGTATCGGAGCTAAACGATACCGATATGGACCGAAATCAAGGTGATGTTGAAAATCACAAATAACGGCCACAACAGAGCGATATTGCGGTCGCAACGGACTGCAACATGTTGTGAGGCATTCACGTCATAACAACCGCAATCCACATCGCAGAATCCGCAATACCTGTAATCACGAAAACCTTAACGCGACTGCGACCGTGACCTCGACCGTAATTTAAAACCTTGGTCCCAACGATTGGTAAGTGCGGTAGTGAGAACAATCTTGATAGCTATAGGTTTAATAACTAGTGAAAATGTCTCAGTAAAGTAAAAAATATGAAGTTGGTGGAAGCCCTTGGCCACCAATTTCGCTTTGTATTATTTATGGAGCCATCAACATTCTCTTTTATGTGAAATACCCACTTACAACCTATAGCATGTCTATTAGAAGGAAGTGGGACAAGAGTTCAAGTGTTGTTTTCATTAAGGCAACATTTTCTTTTTGCATAGCTTGAAACCAATTAGGATCATTTAGAACTTACTTGACACTCTTTGGTTCACAATCGGTGAGAAAAAGAGAGGGATGGATATGAGACTGGGAAGTCCAAATTTAAACCTAGTTTGCATGGGATGGATGTTGGAGGTCTGGAAGGAAAAGGGGGAGGAAAAGGAATTATGAGACTCGCTAGGGGATGACATGGAAGTCTTATTGGGTGATGACACAGTATTCCTTCACTAGGGGATTACATGGAAGACTAATTGGCTGTAAATTTAGGATTAACTTTTCCTGCATCTGAATCGGATTCATTCAAGAATAGAAGAAGAGTTTTAGGGCAAAACAACAAAATGTTGAAGGCGATGTGCTTTGACAACAGGTTCAACCTGTTGGCACCATAACAGAAAATTCTTATCGTCGAGCTTTCACAAATTGTATGAGAGAAGGTGATTAGAGTGGAAAAGGAGGGAAGAAAATTGGTTTCGGCAATTGAATATCACTAAGCTCATGATACCATGATAATGGACTAGAGAAAATCTAAGAGACAAGGTTTTTGATATCATTCATTGCAAGTAAAAAGAGTTACAACTGAGTATTTATAGAAGCTGTTGTTACACTGACAACTGGATATAGTTATTGACTAGCTAACGCAACTTAACTAACTACCCGAGAGTCAGTTGAGAACTGCCCTTTTATATAGTATACTCACAACATTACATATTTAACCTATTTACTATGCAAATCAAATACAAGATGCCTAACACTTTCCTTTCAAACCATTTATCTAAATAGCAATCGATATTACGTAAATAAATAAAGTATATATGTGATGTCTAGGTTCTAATAATTTATATCCAGGGTTAAAATTGCCGATTTTGGCATTTTTCTTTATTGTATTTTGTTATTGTGTAGGTAATTAAAATGGTCATTTTCAATGTATATTCTAAAAGGCTCAATAGTTTAATTGGCTGACATGAATTAGTCAATCTTTTATTATTTATTCACCATTAAGCAGACATAAAATGTGGATTAATTTTAGGTTGCAGGAGTTATCTGGATTCAACTCATTTATTAATTGTTTTGGTCAGGTTACCCTTTTTTGTTCTGGACTCATGTTGGCAAAACATACCTTGTAGTACAAAGTTCATTTTGTTTAGTGTCCATGGAATACAACTGTACATCTACTAAGGATAATTAGTTCATTCTACGAAATAGTCACTTTTAAGTATTTAGTATCAAGTTCATCCATATGGTTTTCAAAATGTTTATATTTTTTTTAATTACCATTAGATTCAATATTTCCTCTGGTCACTCAAATATATTCACTGCTAGTCTGTCTAACGAAGATGGTTTTGAATATTAAATGTATTAAGTGATGGTACTAGATATCGCTATAGAGTTGAAAAGAATTTGGATTAGGCATTGACATGCATATTCTAGTATGGCTAAGTATGTTATTTGAATTAGAGAATTATCTTTTAGGTACTTTTTATCTTTTTGTAATATTATCTATTTCTCCATTTTCATATTTTGAGGAATTAAATGAAACATAAAAGTAACATTATTTTTCCTTTGTTTTCTACATGTGTTTGGAATGAAAGTCAACACATTACTTGAGCCCATTTCCAAGGCTGCTTAAATTTAGGATGAATTGATTCTGAACAGGGGCAAAAGGAACCCTTGTTAATACTTTCTAATATCCATGTCATGAACCAACTATCCCAAAAAGCATAACCTATTAGGCTAATGCACACTAATATTTTTTCATACTACATGTCTAACAATCTTCAATCGTACCAGTAGCAATAGCTAAATACTAGGTTGTCACTATTGCCCTTGTTGCAAATGGGATTTAATCTTTCTTCTGCAACGTGTGATATGTTCTTCAGTTCCAAGGAATCATTTTATCTGCCTTTTTTCATGGAGGAGGAATACCAAGGAGAGTGCTCGTGTTCTACAATTGATTCATGATGATGTGTGCTTGTCAATTTTGCATTAATTCACCAATCAGTATTATTATATATGTCTCATTATAAACTTTTTTTTTCATTACTTACTAGACCATTTGAAAATACTAACAAAGAAAATAGTGACATATACTATCTCGTTTTACTTTAAAAGAAAAATTAGTAGAATGTTTGAATATATGGTACTAGTTCATGCCCCTTCCCTCATACATATACTATCGTCTATCTCTCTATCTATACTATGAATTGCTTTGACTACACTATGTTGCTTATTTTTTTTCATTCTATTACTATTTATATAATTTAAAATTACATTTATGTTCTTTTGACTTCTTTAACGTCATTTGTTTTATCTTTTTGTTTGTATATCATGTAGTCTTGCTGCGTCTTAAACCTATAATCTGTATCCTTATCCTTACACACCTGGCCACCTTGACAATCTAAGTACCCTTTCACAATATTCAATTTTATTAAACTCAAGTACCCAGATTGTCTTTGAGCGCCATGAGATTCATCTAAATACCTTTTGTATTGTTTCAGTCTTTTTTGGGTTATCTTAGAGTATTTGTGTTGGTTTAGAGTATAAAACATATGGGTAATTATTTGATTAATGGCTAAAATATAATTTTGATCCTCCTATTTTATTCAATTCGCAATTTTGATCCTCTTATAAAAAAAATTGACACATTTGGTCCCCACTTTTTCAAAACTGAGGATTTTGGTCCAGCAGTTAAATTCCGAACGTTTTCCGTTAATTTGTAGACCTTGACCGCTTAGTTATTAACATGACATTTATTGTTGGTTATTTTAATTAAAAATTAAACAGCATCAGTTAATTAAAAATTGGGGATTTTTTAGATGTTAGGTTTACACAGATTAAGTTAGTCTAATTAATTTTTCATTTTTTCGTAATTCTGTTATTATTTTAATTATATATAAAACGTTGCACCTTAAAAAAATACAAATGGAAAGTTGACACATTATTGGAGTCAACGTTTAACATAACAGTCAAAGCTTGAAATTGGACTGAGCAACCAAAATCCTCAATTTTGAAAAAGAAGGAACCAAATGTCTCAATCTTTTGTTAGGGGACTAAAATTGTTGATTGAATAAAATAGGGAGACTAAAATTACATTTTAGCCTTGATTAATTCATCGAGGTGCATTTAGATTGGCCTTGAAAAGCCATTTTAATCCATTTTACATTTAGTAACTTAAAATAATATCTACCTCTCATAATCTTGTATTATTATTAGCTTCCCTTTGACTCCATTCATTTTAAAATGAATTCTACATTTATATATCCTCCAAATAAAGGATTTATTTAATGTTCAGATTCATATTTAATACATTTATGACCACAATTAATAAAGTTCCTTTATATTTTATATTCTCTCCCATAAAAACCATTTCCAAAATTGTAAAAGTCAAATTTGACCACAGGAGTCAAACCGAAGGATGCAACACATCATTTTTTAATCATAAAGGAAGAGAGAGAGTGAACGAATCCCTTCCAAAATTGAAATGTCAAATTTGACTACAGAAATCCAATTGTCGTGTCATTAGCCTTATCAATATCTACTTCTATAGTGTCTCTTTGCAAGAAAAAAATTCAAAGGTAGTTTGAAACCCACCAACAAGAGCCATTGGTGTGTGTTTGTGTTCTTAGTTCTTACGACTTTGTTTGCTCTTGCAGCAATCTCCAACTCCGTCATGGAACCTGGATTATCTTCTACTTAGCATCAAAACGTAAACGAGGTTGTTGCCAGTGGCAAGAAACCAAAGTGTTCCAATTCTTGCGGAGTTCAAATAAGGGGAAGTAGAATATATGATTCTGCAAATGGAAAAACTAGCCACCAGGTACTATTTGTTAAATTTTTTTAGTTTTTGTGATGCCCATTTCATTATTATTTTTTTTGGTGTTATGAAGGTTTGTGGAGAAGGCAAAATCCAAATGTGGGTATGTGAAGGAACGTGGGAATTATTTGAAAATTAGGAACTTTGGTTATTGGGTTTGTATGATGGTGATAATGTTTGTGGTGTTGTGGTTTTGCTTTTACTTTGTATGTATCATTCAGTTTGTGTTTGGTTTTGTTTCTTGTTTTTAAGGTTTGTTTGGATGATAACATTTTTGTTTGCTTGGTTTTCCACGTTGAGACTTTGCTGCTACTTGTAAGAATCTGAAGAACGGGAAACCTTGTACCATCAAGTTCTACCACAAGTGTCTCTTAAACAGGTTAGGTTCAACAATATAAACATTGGGTTTTCTTTTTATTTTTATTTTTTAAATTTTTAGAATTATTCTTTCTTCTTAAGCGTATTTTTGCCATGTTTATAACAAAGACTTTTTGCTTTGCAAGAGTGTCCAAAGATGCATTGTTTTGCAACAAGTATCTAAAGAAATCACCAAAATGCGTTTTGTATTTTTTTTTTTCTTTGTACCAGGTCACTAGTATCCTTCATGAGAGACAATCTTGTTTCAACTGAGTAGGACCTTTAATATCTTTGTTGTCGTCCATAATGGTTTTACCTAACTTAAGTAAGATTGTTTCTTGTGGAGGATACTTGTGGCCTTGTACAAAAAAAAAAAAGACAAAACACATTTTGGTGATTTCTACATGTGTGTTTGGACACTCGTTCCAAAGCTATGGAACTTTGGACACACTTGCAATGCTAGAAACCACATTAATTTTGCTAAAAAAAAGGTGAAAATTATTCACTTCTTTGTAGATGTGAAAAACAACATCCCAAGCATGGGACCAAACATGTTATATGTTTCGAAGGAATTTTGACTGTCGACTGAGAGATATCCTTAGTACAAACTAAAAAAATCAAAGAGTATAATGATATAGAGTACTTTATATTTGTATGTGTTTTCTCTTATGAGGATTTTTCTATGGTGAATTAGGTATGGAGAGAATGCCGAAGAGGTGGAGCATTTGGTTGATTGGACATGCCCAGAGTGTATAGACCTTTGCAATTGTGGCTTTTGCCAGTGAGTTTTTCTTTTCTTTTTTCTTTTTCTTTTGTGTGTATGTGTGTGTTTTGAGTTGGTATTGTACTTGTGAGTTCATTCTGAAAGAGGAGTGTTTGTTGTAGGAAAAAATGAAGTGAACTACCTATTGGTCCACTATATCGTAATGCCAAGGAATTTGGTTTTTAGTCTATGTCAAAAATGCTTGCTACAAAGAAGGCTTTCGAAGCTTTGGAATCAAACATGGTCAATGATGTTGCTGTTTTACCTTCAAATGAAGCTATTGTTGAAAAGGTGTGCTATTTTTCTCTCCATCCTATTTCCCATCTATCGTGTGGTTAACAAATTTCGTTAAAGAAGCTCTCATATTTAGTTATTCAAATTCGTGATAAGATAATGATGACAGGAGCAAAAAAGTGTTGATAATCTATGCTTTGATAAGGTTCTTATGAGCCGAGCTATTTCACCTATGAAGCAAATTGCATCAAAGCATTTACCATAGTTATTTTATTTTGTTTTATTTATCTTAATTATTAGCGAATAAGTTTTACTCATTTGGTGCACAGGGTTTATACGCATGTGTGCCTCTGTGGTCTATCTAATGAAAGGAGTTAATTTTTGCCCTATGATTATACGTAAATAATCGAGATTGTTTTACTTATTCTAATCTTGACTATCCATTTTAATTGTATGGTCTAGATTAATTTCTCTTACCTATGATGGATTGATACTTTTAGTGGACAATGTATCCACGCCATACTTATATTGGATTTTGATGAGTATTATACAGTGCCTTTGTATCCAGCAAGACTAAAGCTACTTCACCATTGAAAGGATAGAGAGACTAGTAGGATCATTGGTGAACTATGGAACAAGTTAACATAGTAAAAAAAGACAGTTTATCAAGAGAAGGCCATAAAGGATAAAGAGAGGTACAAAGCAGAAATGGAGGATTATCGAGAGAAACTAAAGATGGGCCAAGTTATCAGTGATGGTGTGACAGTTCAACAACGACTTCCGGAACTGGATACTGACATGTTGGATGCTGACATAAAAATGCATTAAGCTGAGGGAGATTCTCCTCAAACTCCAGAAAAGAGCAGTTCTGGTGGAAGTGACTATGAAGATTATAATAAAACTACAAAGAGAGGTTTTGATATGGATGCATCGCCTGTTATAGGAATGGGTGCATAAACAAGCTATTTGGATTTTGACAAATTCAAGACTTTGTAGGATTGAGTTAGGCCTAAACCCAAATAGCTTGTTTATGCGCCCATTCCTATAATAGGCAATGCATCCATATCAAGACCTCTCTCTGTAGTTTTATTATAATCTTCATAGTCATTTCCACCAAAACTTCTCTCTTCTAGAGTTTGAGGAGAATCTCCCTCAACTTAATCCATTTTTATGTCAACATCCAACATGTCAGTATCTGGTTTAGGAAGTCATTGTTGAAGCGGCACACCATTACTGATAACTTGGCCCATCTTTAGTTTGTCTTGATAGTCCTTCATTTCTGCTCGGTACCTCTCTTTATCCTTTATGGCCTTCTCTTGATAAACTGTCTTTTTTTATTTTGTTAACTTGTTCCAGAGTTCACCAATCATCCTACTAGTCTCTTTATCCTTTCCATGGTGAAGTAGCTTTAGTCTTGCATGGTACAAAGGCACCTGTATAATACACATCAATAAGGAGTTCTAGCTCGGCAGAATTCTGGAGGGGGATGTTGGTGCAGTAGGTGGCAAAGGCGCGAGCGGCGAAGGGGTCGTTGAGTTGGACGGTGACCTCACCAATGTGCCACTGCTATTGAGGATCTTAAAATCCCCCGAAAGTCTCCCATATTCCCGTCGTTATTCCAATCATCCCCACCTTCATCATTGTTACGTCCAGTCAACAACAACTTCCCCTTGCATTCGCCGACGAGCAAGGGCGGATCTATGTTATTGAGAAGAGGGGCTATCCCCCCTCCCCCCCCCCCCCCCCCCCCCCCCCAAATTTTTTTAAACCTCTTTATTTTATATGCATATTATTATAGATGTAAAATAAAATAAAAAAAACTTAACCAAAAGAGTCTAGCTCAGTTGGTTGAGCAGGGTGTGTGAGTGCTGTAAATTCCTTGGTACTGTCTTCAATTCCTACAGAACAAAAAAATAAAAATAAAAAGCTTAAATATTTCTTGAGCAGCTCAAATAGATAAATAGTTCTCATCTCTTCACGGATTAAGACTTGTATACTTCTCTCATATATTTCTTGGGTTTTCATAGCTATTTCTAGTGATATATGTGTGGAATTTTTTTTTTTAACAGTGGGAATGAGTAATGTTATTTATAACAATTTGTATAATAAATTTTACCTTAATGAAAGGGAAATATAATTATGAAATGTAATGAGATATAAAATTTTATAACAAATTTTATACATTTTTTTCATATAACTCCTATTTTATTTTGATCTTTTTCTTTTCTCATCACATCTTCTATTTTATTTGACATTTTTTCTTTCTCATTTTCCTATTTCTCTTGTCACTCAAGATGGATATATTAATTTTAAATTTACTATTATTTTTATAATATAATTTAATTTTAATTTTTGACTAAATTACATTAACTATCCCTTAAGTTTCGTGAAATTATACAAGTTTTTCTTTTTTTTAACATTTACAGTAATCCTTACAAGGAAGCACAGTATAATGTTTTTCAAAAATTAAGAAGAATTAGTGTAAGAGTAGATAAAAAAAAATTGTATAATTTCACAAAACTTTAAGAATAATTAATGTAATTTATACTTAAATTTTACATTTGGCCCCTCAAAAAAAATATTTTAGCTCCGCCACCGCCGACAGGTTGGATCCAATTGCAGTAAGCAACCTTGGTTTCCTTGGGATGGATGGAGTACGGTGCGAAGAAGAGAATGGGAGAGCTATATGGTTAAAAACGACAATTTCTAATATTATACAGTTTTCATTTAATATTATAATTAATAGAATCTAGATAACTGTGTATAATCTCTACCGTTTATTTTATTTAGACTATATCCAATGGTTATAAATTTGCGGTTCATTGATTAACCATTTGTTATATGAATAGAAATCTCCTTTTATATATATATATATATATATATATATATATATATATATATATATATATATATATAAACGTATAAGTCTATATACGTTATTATTGCTCTACTCTCCTTACTCTCATTCACATGTTCATTGTCATTTGAATACTTTTCTCTCTCATGAAATGTGTACTTCACTCTCCTAACATGCATATTGTAACTTTTCCTAAAATTTCTCTTTATTAACTACTTACACTTTTTTCTCTAATATTTCTGTAACTATCTTCATTCACATTATCTTATGCTATTTTTTTTCAAATCTTTCTTTTATCAATTTTGTAACTATTTTTTAACTATGAAAATTCCTTTTTTTGATCAATAATTTTAAATCCTTATTTCAATTTACATTTTAAAGTTAACTAGTAAAATAACCCGTGCATTAGTACATTAAGATTTTTAATATCAATATATAATAAATTTAAGATAAATATATTATATAAAAATATTAATATTATATTCATATTTTGTTAAATCATATTATAAATTTATAAATTAATTAAATATATACATAAATGAATTAGTTCTAATCTAACATTAAATTCTGATATTTTGTATTACTTAATTAATTACTTAATTAATTTAAATTTAATTTTTATTATAACTATAAACAATAAATACTGAAAAATGTTAGCCATTTTTAAAAAAAATTATGTTATTTTTAATTTATGAATTGATATTTTAACACTTTTACTTTATTTATTTAAGTATAATATTTTTAGCATAAATTAATATGATTAGAATTTAAAATAAAATAAACTAAAATATTATTTATTATTATTAATTTGTTGTCATGTTATTATTATTAATTTGTTGTCATGAATTAATTATGCTAATAAAACATTGGTTATGGATTATATGACAAATAATAGTACCAATAACAATATAATTTATTAATGGTAAAAAATTAAGGTGATGGTTACATAATGTTTAAATTTAAATTAATGAGAAAAATAATAAAAAATAAAACTATTCGAGATGAAAATGTTATTAATATTATTTACCTCAATTTAAAATAATTCTATTACTCTATACTCTTTTAAATGTGGATATATATATATATATATATATATATATATATATATATATATATATATATATATAATTATTAATTAATTTGAATCAAAATAATATATATTGATTATAACTTATAATTACCCTACTTAATTTAAGATTTAAATATCTTTTTAGTCTATAAAATTTAGTCCCGTAATTTAAAAATAATCTACTTTTGATCCCCTAATATATGATCAATTTAGTCCCTGATATAAGTACCAAAAGTGGACTATTTTTAAATTATGGAGACAAAAAAATTATTTTTAATTTGAGGGATATAAGTAAATTTAATGCAAATTTAAGGGACAAAAAGGCATTTAAGCTTTAGTTTAAATTTATATATATATATATATATATATATATATATATATATATATATATCATAATGACCTAATAATTATCTATTTTTATGAATTAAAAAATAAAAAATAAAACTTAGTTGAATTGGGCCAACAAAAATTAGAATACATACTAAGTGTGATTGTCTTAATTAATATAATTATATATTTTTATTTAAAAATAAGTATGAATATAATTTTGATCTCTATAAAATTGAAATGTGCTTTTATCATTAATCAACAATACTATAATACCATTATTCATTTCAAAAGAGTAATTATTTTTTAGCTATGTTTTAAAAATTGTTATAATTAAAAACCAAATAAAATAAGTAAAAATTTTAGAATAAAGATAAATTTGTATTAAAAAATAGTCCATAATTTAAAAATACTTTGGTAAATTGTGATGGAAATTACAATTTACTTAATGTATTTTTATGTAAATATTTAATATCTATATGGTCTTTATTTTTTTAAAATAGTTTATCTAAAAATAGCAATGTAAAGCAAACGATAATGAAAAACCAAAAACGCTCAAGGAACAAAAGATAATTAAATTGTTTTAATTAATACTCTTTTTTTTTATTAATGATATGTTACATTTACTTACGTAACAAAATCCTTTTTTTTGTTAGCGGGTCTCATAAATAATCAGTGAAAATAACAATAACAAATTTAGAAATTAAAAATCAATCAATATATCAACGGTATTTACTAAAATCAATGATAATTAATTTATTATAAATCTTATTGTATTTAAATAAAGAAACATATTTATATCACCTCCAAAATTATTTTTAAATTAATCAATGATAATCAATATATATTAAAATTAATCTATATTGATTTAAATTAATTTATATTGATTGAAATTGAAAAAATCCAAGCAATTTATGTTGATGAATTATTTATATTAAAAATAATTCAACAACTTTATATAGACCAAAACATTTCGAATGGTTATTAAAAAAAACCTTTTAATCAATGGATTTTTTTAATTAAGATTAAGATAAATAAAAATCAAATGTTATTGTAAAGTAACAAATTTGGTAATTTCACTTAACAAACTTGTTATTATATTAACAACAATTGTTTTCTTTAAATAAAAATTTGGTTAAGTAAAAATCTCACTTAAAATGAAAAATGTTATTTTAATTTATTATAAAAATATAAAAATCTCACTTCATATAGAAAAGTAGCGTTTTGATTTAAATTTGAAATCGTGAAAGATACCCACTTAAAACTAAGAAAATCATATTTGGTAATTGATTTTTTTTTTTTAAAACATTGACATAAATGGTTTGTTATATATTTCTTGACTTGTACTACATGATGTTTTCACTTATTTTCTTTTTTTCATTTCTTTATGATTTGTTGGCCTTCTAGATATTTTTTTGTTGCCTTTGTTCCATGCTTATTCTATTTCTTTGCTCCATTTTTTTTTTTCATTTCTTTATTCTTTATGATTTGTTTGACAACTATTTAAATATTACATGTTATATTACCCGTTGAAGTAACAAATTAATAAACATATAAATATTGGCTGTTTAAAATATTTCACAATTCGATTAATTAAAAAATTAGTTCTTATAAAAAAATTAAAAAATTAGTTAAATGAACTAATAAAAATCAAAAAATGTTCAAATTTGAATTAAAGAATAATAAATCTATAGGTAAATCGCCCTCCCAAAAAATAAAATAGAAGGATTTCTCCTAAATAGAAAAACCCAAATACAGAACAATGAATCTATAGCCCTTTGAAAAAAATGGTACATGTGTATATTGCAAATAAATGATTTATGATGTACACATGGAGCTATTTGCCAAAAATCTTGAAAGTAAAAAGAAAGAAACAAAAAGAAGAGAATAAATCCTTTTTTTTTAAAAGCATAATAAATCCCTTTTATACTTGTACAATAAACTCAATTAGAAAAACCTACATCCCAATAATAAAAAAAAAACCAATAAGAATATTTCTTTGCGTGTCGATATCACACTGATGCTAAAAAAGCTGTAAGTTCCCCCATCACACACCTAACGAAAACCTATTCATTTGAAGTCACCACCAAAAAACATGTTAACTTGGCTGATCCACCTAACATTTTTTAATCTAAGAAAATGACATATTTAAAAGATAACAATACTTTTAAGAAAAATAGATATTATTAGAAAAAAATTAAAAAAGACAAATTCTGAATAATTTCAACTGGCTCATAATATCATTAAAAATGAAACTTTTACATTACATGTATGCATGCATATTGCATTTACAATTCCAATACAATATAAATAACTTCATATTGCAGTTCTAGATTTTTAGCTTATCATCATATGCAGTAGACAAAATGTTAGAAAATATGGAAATTAAAATTTAAATATTATGAACAAATTTACTAAAAGAATCAATATACCATACTTTAAAATATACAAACATGATATGAAGAAGATGATGATGAATGAGAGAGAAAGAGAGAATGTGAGGTCTAAAGACATTTTGAAGATATGATACAAATATAGTGAGATAGACAGACTGACAAATAGAAAATGAGAAAGTTGGTGTTTAGTGGAGGTATCTATAAAATTTTCAATATATTTATGCAAAGTAAATATATTTAATTTCATAAATATAAGTAAGTGGGAAAGTGGCAAATCATTATAGATATGAAAATAAATATATTCAGAAGTGTCCTGGAAATTCACAAAAAAAAATACAGTAAACTAATGTAGGACAGACTCAATTAAAATAATATTACCGGTTGTAATTGATACTCCTGGAGAGTTTACGTACATCATAATATCCTAAACAACATAATTAGTAGTTGATTAAGCAATCACAGGATAATGATATCATATTAAAAATGAGAAAGAAAAAAAACCAAAATATAAGTATTGAATTTGAATGTCATCCTCAAAGGTTCAAAATAATTTGAAGAAAAACCACGAGTTTTTAATAAACTAACAGTAAGAGTTGAAGAACAAACCTTGTTAGGATCGATGGAATGAAGGTAAAAAAGTTGGGCCACTATGATTAGCCATATCATCATCATCATCAACTGCTCCCCCACAACGTATTATTATGTAAATACCAAAACATATTGTTAGCAAATGAAAGACAAAGATCCGAAGCAAAAAAAATAAAAATGAAAGACAAAGACTAAAAGGAGGTTATAAGTAAGTGGGAAAGTGGCAAACCATTATCATTATTTATAGATATGAAAATAAATATATTTTGTCAAAAAAGAGTATAAATATATTCAGGGAGCGTGCAGTTTTTTTTATGGAAAGTAAATATATTTATTTTTGTATTTATAATGATTTGTCAAATAGAATTCACTTTTAATGGAAATTATGTATTCTTATAGACACAATTTTCAAATTATTTTCTATATTTAAAGAAATAAATAAATTTTAATTGGATCATGAAAATTTCAAAGAATTTTATATCAACAATTAAAAGGATCATAATGATTTTTTTCACCAAAATTTGAACAGTTACTGTTTTTACATTAAATCTGTACCATATTCAAATTAAAATTGATTGGCATTAAACATGAAGTGATATATTGATTGGCGTCTAATTAATATTGATTAAGATTTGAGCCATTTTTATATCATGTGATTAAAGTTGTACATTAATAATATTATCATAATTAAAATTGGACTGGTCAACAATTTAAATGTATTTGAATTTGAATTTGGTTTGTAACCGAACCAAACAATTCTGAAGCATGAAATGATGACATGTGTCATCCAATGCTTGAGAAGCAACCTTGTTTAGTCATGTGTTTCCCAAAGTTGTTTTTAGATTCGTAAATTTTATATATATTGATATTAAAGATATTTAAAACTTCATTTTACTTTTTAGAATAATATACTTAATTACGAGATATTCAAAATTAGTTGTTATTGATATTAAAATTTGTAGAAAAATTATAATATCATTGACAGATACTTTATAATTATTCACAATTGTTAAAAGATTTATTGATATTAAAAAGATTATATATATATATAGGACATATATTATGAGAGGAAGACATTTTATATGAAAGTGAGAGCGATAAATATGGACCATATAACCATATATGGAGGGTTAAAATTTAGGCTATGTTTGGTAAAACTAACTGATAAGCTAGCTAAAAGCTTATAAGCTAAGCTAAGAGTTGAAAAGCTGGAAACTTATAAGCTAGCTGATTTAATTGAAAGTATTTGGTAAGATTAACTGATAAGCTAGCTGATAAATGTCAAATGACATAAAAGGACATATTTATTATTTCTAATATTTGAACTTATTTTTAATAACTTATCATCTTAAAAAGTAGGACAATAATTTTGTAATATAAAAGAATAGTAAAGATTCGATGATTTTACTTATATTGTTTAAAATCAAATTTTTAATAAACTGATATTGTTTTAAATAAAAAATTTCCTTTTGTTTTTAAAAAAATTAGAATTAAATTAAATAAACTTATATTGTTTAAAATCGATTTTTTAATATTTAATTTTTATTTATAATCTTATTTTAAAACAAAAAATAAAAATTGTTGTTTCTTTATAAATTTTTTTGTCAATTTTTGTTTAGTGACCAAATATTTTTAAGAAAGTAAATGTTATCTAATGTTTTTAAGAATGTTAAAATAGGTAAAAAGGATTTTTAAATTGAATAAAAGGGTAAAAAGGAATTTCAAATAAAGTAATGAGAATAAAATTGAGAGAAAAAAAAAGGTTAATAGCTTATAAGCTCACTTATTTTCCATAAGCTACTTGAAGTAACTTATGAAGATAAGCTACTTGAAGTAGCTTATGAAAGATAAGCTACTAAAATAAGTTTGTGTACAAAACAAGCTTATTTTGGTCAAAGTAACTTAAAAACTGGTTAAAGGAGCTTATAAGTTCCTCAAAAGCCTTACCAAACACACTCTTAATGTTATGTGACTACTTAAAAAAGTTATGTGATTTGTGTGTTTTAATTGTAACCATTCAAATAAAATCTAATGGTCAATATTTATTCCTCTCACTTTCATATAAAATAGGTCATCTCACTAGATATATTTTCTACATATATATATATATATATATATATATGACAGTTCTCCCCTTATCTTCTTCTTCCTTTATATTTTATATAGTTTATCCATCTTTTCTTTTTTTTTTTAAATTATAGTCTCTAATTTTTTAAAGATAGATTTTTTTTTTTAAATTTCTTTCTATGTACTATATAATCTTTTTTTTTTTCAAAAAAAAATTTCTATTGATAAGCTGTGCTAAAACACTAATTACCTTAAAACCAATGAGTAAAAACAACACTTTCGAATTTATTTATTTTATTTTTATTGATAAATTATCTGAAAGATAACGAGGACACGTACCCCAAATTTTGGCGGTTGAGGAGTAACTGACCCATTTCCTCTTACTCTGTGCTTCTGCTTCTGTTGGCTAAGACAAAGAAAGAGCGAAGCGATTAAGCAAAAGACCATTTCCATTTCCGTTGTTGTGTGTTTGCGATGCCTGGTGGAGCCACCGTCTGCTCCGGTCACCGGTTTCTCTGCGCTCTTGTTCCGCATTCGACTCGTCCCCGACTCAGCAACCCGACTCGGTCGCGACCCGTTCCGGTTCAGCTCGGATCCGTATTTGTGTCGAATGGCAGTAACAAGCGGTTCAGCTCCAAGTTGAGTCTCGTTCCCAAAGCCGTTGATTCTTCCACCGCACAATCTTCCGTCGTTTCCGACGATGATGACTTCTCCATTTCTAAGGTTGGTTTTTTTTTTTTGTTCCTCACTCGAACCGGGTTTTTCTTTCTCTTATCTCAACCATTGAACCGGACTGGACTGGACCGGACCGCCCTAGTTTTAGTATGAGTTTGGAAGAATTTTTTTTTACTGTTTATTTCTGCATGTTTTATAGAGTTTAATGGCCATGCAATCAAAAAATTTTACACAGAGATTGTATGACTTTTGAGGTCATTATTGTAAAAATAAACATATTATTTATCCTATATGATGATGGTTTGTGATTGAATCACAATGTAATAGCATAAGTATTTGTGTAAGTGTTTAAAAGAATTTAATAACAAATAAATTATTACATGTCCATAAATTATTTGCAGCTATTATATCTTAGAATTGAGTTTGGGCCTAGCTAAACCTTGGAGCTTCCCTTACATCTGGAAATTACGGGTGGTTCGATAACAGTCCAACGACAATAGGCTCAACAACAATCAATAAGATAGACTTTGATACCACCTTAGAATTTAAGTTTGGACCTTCATTTGTATGAATAAGAAATGATGTATGTGAAAGTGAGAAACAAACTATAAATAATGTGTCATTTTTGTATTTGTGTTGAAAACAAGAAATAATAATAAAAAAGATTTTTTCAAACCAAACAGACTTAATATTTCCCTTCATTGAAAAGGATTATGTGATCCACTAGTTATTTTAGAAGTTACTGTGTGCTTTTTTTAACAAACTTCTCTTGTTATTTATCGATAGTTTATTTTCGAGAGGGTACAAATACAATTAATAGTACATAGTTTATGAGACAAGTGTGGATTTCAGTATCTTGTGCTTTACTTTTTATATATTAGTATTTTGTGAAGTATTCAACAACACTGTATTTGTGTTGAAAACAAGAAATAATAATAAAAAAGATTTTTTCAAACCAAACAGACTTAATATTTCCCTTCATTGAAAAGGATTATGTGATCCACTAGTTATTTTAGAAGTTACTGTGTGCTTTTTTTAACAATCTTCTCTTGTTATTTATCGATAGTTTATTTTCGAGAGGGTACAAATACAATTAATAGTACATAGTTTATGAGACAAGTGTGGATTTCAGTATCTTGTGCTTTACTTTTTATATATTAGTATTTTGTGAAGTATTCAACAACACTGGTTTTTGCTCAGGGAAGCAAGAAAAGAAATTTTGAATTATCGATGATATATACTATGTCTTGAATGGATTTACACAAATTGCAAGTGTGATCTGTTCCTAGCTGTCTCTTAACAAATGATATATGGCAGTGAATTGGTGATTTGTCTGTAATATTTTCCTACTCTTTCAGGGAACTCTTGTATATTGTTCCAAGTTCTGGTTCATGTCATGCATCTCCGCTACCTGATTCACTGCTTTTTATGATTGTGCTTGCCCTCACAACATAAAGTTATATAATTAGTTATGTTATTTATTCTCAGAATATTGTTAAATGGTTGCAGGTTTCATTTGGTGTGATTGGTCTAGGTGTTGGACTCTCACTCTTGTCGTGAGTTTTATTTTCTTTTTTCACCTTCATTGATTTCATATAATACATTAAGTGCTTCTGTTTCTTATGTTGATCTTTGTGTTTCATACAGCTATGGTTTTGGGGCATATTTTAATCTTCTGCCTGGATCTGAATGGTCAGCTATAATGTTAACATATGGCTTCCCTCTTGCAATTATTGGAATGGCACTCAAGGTGAAGAAAGTTATACTGATGTGAATAAATTTATAAGATGGACATTCATCATAACCAAATTGTGCAAGAGTCATGTTAGGAGTTCCCCTTCCTAATGTTCATGCAGTTGCTTCGTAGTTTTTATTTGTGCATTGGTGTTTTGATGGATGCTCCTGTGGGTCACATCTTTTTTGTATTCTTCATATTTTGTCATTGGGACATGTTTTTTGCAGTATGCAGAGCTCAAGCCAGTCCCATGCCTAACATATTCAGATGCTCAAAGCTTGAGGGAAAAATGTGCAACTCCAATTCTTAAACAGGTAATCTCATCATAGATTCATGCTTTACCACCTGGCTTGGTGTCATTTTAAATTACACCATGACAATGATGACTTATTGAAAGGTTAACCTTGACATTGTCCATTTAACCTTGACATTTATTTACTATGCAAATCAAATCCAAGATGCCCAACACTTTTCTTCTATACCATTTATATAATAGCAATCAAGATTAGGTAATTAAAGGAAGCACATAATGTGATGTCTAGGTTCTGGTCATTTATATCAAGGGTTAAAATTGCCAATTTTGGCATCTTTCTCTGTTCTATTTTCTAATTACTTAAGTGAAATGGTCATTTTCAATGTATATTCTAAAAGTCTCAACAATTTAATTGGCCAACACGCACGACGGCACAAGTCAAACCATATATACACCACTAAGCAGACATAAAATGTGGATTAATTTAGGTTGCAAGATTTTAACTAGATTCAACTCATTTATTAATTGTTCCTGTTAGGTTGCCGTTTTTTGTTCTGGACTCATTTGTTGGCAATCCAAACCTTGTAGTACAGAGTCTGTTTTGAGTAGCATCGTCGTGAATGGCATACAGCTATCCATTTTCTAAGCAAAATTAGTTTCATTCTAGGAAATAGTCACTCATTCAATATCAAATCCCTCCATGATTTTCAAAATGTATCTTGTTTCTTTGTTTAATACCATTAGATTCAATCTTTCCTCTAATCACTCATATCTACTCACTGCTAGTCTGTCTAACTTAGATTGTTTTGAATATTGAATGTATTATTGACCATCTTGTGCTTTCCCAGGTGAAGAGCGATGTTACTAGATATCGCTATGGAGATGAGCAGCATTTGGATGAGGCATTGAAACGGATATTCCAGTATGGCCAAGTATGTTATTTGAATTAGCGAATTATGATTTAGGTCCTTGTTATCTTTTTGTATATTATTTATTTTTCCATTTTCATATTTTGAGGAATTCAATGAAACATAAAAGTAACATTTTTTCTCTGTTCTCTACATGTGTTTGAAATGCAACACAATACTTGAACCCAGGTCATGTTTGGACAATATGTTATGTGACTGTTAAAAATAAAACTCATTTCCAAGCCTGCGCCCTATAGCTTAAATTTAGGTGAACTGGTTCTGAACAGGGGCAAAAGGAATCGTTCTTAATACTTTCGGATATCTTTGTCATGAACCAACTATTGCAATAGCTTTAACTATTAGGAAAATACACATGAATATATTTTCATACTATGTCTCTAACAATCTTCATCCATACCAGCAACATTAGCTAAATACTAAGGTTGCCACTATATGCCCTTCTTGCAAGTGCGATTTAATCTTTCTTCTTCTGCAGCCTTTGATATGTTGTTCTTCAGTTCTGAGACAAAATTTTATCTGCTTTTTGTTTCAGGGAGGAGGAATACCAAGGAGAAGTGCTCCTGTTCTACAATCGATTCGTGAAGAAGTACGCATGTCATTATGATTTTTTTTTTCATATTACATACTAGATCATTTGGAAATACAGAAAAAGAAAATAATTGAATATATCTCATTTTACTTTAAAAGAAGAATTAGTAAAACGTGTAAATTTATAGTACTAGTTCATATCTCTTCTCTCATACATACACTATGGTCTACCCCATCTATGAGCTGCTTTAAATACACAATGTTTCCAATTCTTTTTTTTTCATTATATTACTCTTTATATAATTTAAACTTACATATATGTTTATTGGTGTGCTTTAACTATATTTGTTCCATCTTTTGTTGGTATATCATGGAGTCTTGCCACATCTTAAGCCTATAACCTCTATCCTTATAGCTACCCACCCTGCCACCTCAACTATCTGCATACCCTTTCACAAGAGTCATTTTGATTAAAACTCAAGCACCCAGGTTGTCTTTGAGCGCCATTAGATTCTAAATACCTTTTGTATTGTCTCAGTCTTTTTTGGGTTATCTCAGAGTATTCGTGTTGGTTCAGAGTATAAAATCTACTCGTAATTCTTTTATTAATTCACTCTAGGTGCATTTATATTGGTCTTGAAATTCCATTTAATCCACTTGACATTTAGTAATTTAAAGTCCAAAATAGAACATGTTTTGAATTCTAGTCTAGTTTAAAGCCCAATTTAATTCAACACTTTTGGTACTTTTGCTATCTTTTCCATTAATCATTCCATCTTTTATAGAATGTATTTATTATTTTTTCATGAAATTTCTATTAAAGCCTTTCCTTGAATCAATGCTGCCAATAGGCAAGCTCTAGTCTCCAGCAGCTATTCTTTGTCTTGAGATTAGATCCCCTCAATATTGTCTTTTCATTTAAATAGAATTGGCCTACCTAACCCATTTTGGTTTCTCAGGCTTTTGTCATTAGTACAAAAACCTTCTAGTCTAATATTCTGCATATCCATAATACTTTTGAAATGGTAACCTGTTATTATTCTTCATGCAACAATCTCTGTTGATCTGAGAGGCCACCTAGCATATTAGTTACTGAATTATTTTTATTAATTAGACTATGGTCATTCCTATATTAATCCTCTGTCGTGATGTGGTTACATCTTAGGTCACACAAGATGGTAAATACTGTTTGGTTTTAGTTTTTGAGGCCAAGGCTCTGCAGTTGTCAGATTTTGAACAAAGACAGGTATTTAGCTTTCTTTCCTGGAGCATATATTTATTAATTATATAAATTTTGTATTCATTTTTTTCACATGTTCATGAGGATGATGGGACTCTTTGGATCTTGGAGAGAACAGAAGTGCTAGAAACTAGATATCTCTTGCGATCTTTTGCTTGTAATTTTTTTGGCAGTGAGACGAGTGGAGTTTAAAAGAATTCAGAGGAGAGAAAATCAGAATAGAATAATCAAAAGACAGAAATACCAAAACCTAAATCTCATTTCACCTTGTATTTTAAACAAACAAACAAAAAAATCCAATTCACAATCCTTGTGCTAAAAAAGGTTCCAATGATACGAATTGTTAGTTCAAAGCTCAAGCATTCTACTCTAAACAAAGCACCAAATGCCTACAAACAGAAAATTTCTTCAAAGTCCTACCCCAATTTTTTTTTTAATACTGGAAGTGTTTCAAAGAATTTGATGAGACATATAAAACTTGGTAATATAGAATTATATGACTATTAAGGGTGTTTATAACCTGTACCGTCCCCTTAACTCAGCCTGCACCAAATTAATTTGACATATTTGGGTTTTAGAAATTAGACTTGGAATGTTGAGAGCAGGATTGGGTTATATTTCAGCTTGTCTCAACTCGGAGTGGTGTCCTATATTTTTTTTAAAAAAAATTATATATTTTTAATAATTCTGTATTAATAATAAGACTTATTGACTTAATGGATAACATTTTGCATATATTGATATTATTTGTTTCATTGATATTATTTGTTTCATAATATTAAATATATACTATAAAATATACATTAATTTTTGTTTCATATTCTTTTAATTCAATAATTTAGTTATACATAATATTAAGATTGATATATCATGTCAACAAATTAAGTTGATTCAGTCTGTCCCATCCCATCTATCATTGAGTTGTGTTTAAATAAATGACCTTATCAAAATTTTGAGTTTGGTAGGGAGTAAGATATACCAGTCCAAACCTGTTCTATCCATTTGATATCCAAAAACTGCTCAATAACAACCGGACAAGTAGGAAATGTTAGGGTAAATCAGAAAAAATTGGGTAGAGACGGATCTAAATGTTGGCTAGATAAACATCATGTAGTAAGAGGAATAGTTATAAACCCTGTAGACCATCCGCATGGGGGTGGTGAAGGGAGGGACCCAATTGGTGGAAAAAAACCCACAACTCGTTAGGGTTATCCAGCACTTTACAAACTCCAAAATTGCCTAGAAGTTAAAACAATTCTCAAGAGATAAAATGTACTCTTCATAACAGGTTATCACTATGCATAACCATATTATAGACAGACAGAAAGCTTTAACCTTGGAGGACTGCTGCTTTTGGAATTTAATTAATCCAATTCCTATTCACTGCAATTCTTAAATCCTCTGGAGTTTTAATATCAAAGATATTGGTGCTAACTATTTCTTAATCTTCAACTGTGTTTAGGCCAAATTTACTTCATTCTTTGGGCCAGGAATTACAGCTGAAATTGGTGAGTCTGAACATTCATACTCTGCTTGTGTGCTAAATTGCTAATAATTAATAATTAGGTTAAACTATTTATTTGGTCCCTACAGTAGTCCCCATTTCAAGTTTTAGTCCCTATATGAGAAAATTATAAATTTTAGTCCCTCCACATGCATAAAAGTTAAGTTTTGGTCCTTGTCGTTAACACCATTAGTAATGTGGCTAACGATGTTTGTGTTAACAATAGGGACCAAACTTCTATGCATAGATAGGGACTAAAACTTATTCCCTCCGTTCCTAAACTCTTGATATTTAAGATTAATACACGCAGCTTAAGAAACATTTAATATTACGCACAAACAATACATTTAGTCTAAAATATCCTCATTTAATATCAATGAGAGAAGAAGTTGTGAAAATCTAGGTCATGTTAAATAGGAGTATATGTGGGAAAAAATAATTAATGAGCATTGGAATATGTTAAACATCAAGAGTTTAGAAACAAAAACAAGAAACTAAAACATCAAGAGTTTAGGAACGGAGGGAGTACAATTTTCTTGTATAGGAACTAAAACATAAAATGAGGACATTTATAGGAATCAAGTGAATAGTTTAACCCATCAAAATGCACAGAATGTGTAGAAATGAGTGAATGCATTCTGACATAATGATTGGGTGCAGGTAAGGGTGAAAAAGATTTGTATGAGGTCCGACTTATCTCCAATACAGACCCCAATGCGTCTCCTTCGTGAAGTTCTGGACCAATTTATCCTCTTCCATGTTGCATGGTTTAGTCAACTTCAGGACTTAGGTCCTGTAAAATATGTAAAAATATTATATTCAAAAGTATCGAGTTGTTGTATCAAGTGTAAATTTTGACATATATTAAAAGTAAAAAAAAAAAAAACAAATAGCATATGGAAAAAGGAAGTGGCAAGCTAATGAGGATCACGTTGTTTACAAAACTGAAATTTGTTTGGAAACTTGTTTGAAACATGGGATTGCTCAAGTCAGGCTCTCGGAATGCTTCTAGCAAAAATTTCTTGGCATGTCAGATTTTAAAAATAAAAGAAAAATGTCATTACACGTACACTTTATCAGGCAAGTGTTCGTATGTTGGCTCCATCCTGTGATCCTACAGTTAACTTGTTTGGTTTTGGCAATTTGGTAGTAAAGTCTCTATCTAAATTACTTTACTCACTTGGTTCATCATAAATGAGTTGGGGATATAAGACAAAAGTATGAGATTTTGGTGCTTCATTTCATGGGACTTTCTTATTCATCTTTCGGAAAAAGAACAATCAACTCCCCACAATTTTATTTTCATTTTATTTTTGCAAATAGACATAAATTTTAATTTCATTCTAATTGAACTTTATAATTTTTGCAATCGTCTCCTTTTCTGTTATCATACTAATGAAAAAGTGATTTCAATTGTTTGTTTATCTTAAATTTTAGTCATTTATTAATTAATTTTTTAAAATTTACTTTGCAAACATTACAACATAATAAAAAAATCAGAATAAAAAAGCTAAAAAATTAACAATGACAAGGAAAATAGAGCTAAGGGTTTGCTACCAATGAAGAAAAGACCAAAGGACACTCGCCAGTTCAAAATTGCTGAGATTTAAGATAATTAAATAGTTGAGATCATTTTATCATTAGTAAGTTAGTAATAAGTTTAACAGAAGGAACTAATTCCGAAAAAAAAAAAAAAAAAAGATCAATTGGGACATTGAAATTCAAGGTGTCTTTTTGTGGAGAAAAAAACATTAAGTTTAAAAAGTTTGAGTACTCTTTTCCCTATTCCTTTTATGTGTACTTGCAGATCATTGATTTTTACAGTGCAACTTACTAAGTTGTTAGTTAAAAGATGGACAATTGATTTGATGTTGCCATGGAATTGTATGAAGAACAACCATCATTTGAAAGAAAAAAAAAAAAAGTAGCAATCTAGATCTTGGTAAAAAAAAATTGAGCATATTTTTTTGCCAACTGAACATTCATTGAAAATGCCTAAAGGTACTTATAAAAGCACATGATGCTAAAGAAAAACGTTACAGCAGTATACAATACATAAACAATAAAAATCAAACACGCATGCTCAAAGCTATATAACTAAATATATTAGTAATCCTGAAACTAACAATACTCTAAATATAAAAAACACACCCTCGTGTTACAAAAAACCTTGATAGAGTCCTGAGCTTTCTACAATTTTTTTTCCTTTATTATTCCTTCCAAATCAGCACTTGCCCAACTACAACTCAAACCAAGAAAATCCAAAATACTCCACAACTAATCTAAGTAAATCAGTAGCTCTAATGGTCTGGACACAGATGCAAAGGATGGCTCTAACAAGATCAGTTGGGAAGGAGAAATGTGAATGAAAAGAGGTGAAGAAAAGAAGAGAATACCGTAAATAAACATAGAAACTAAAATTTAGAGAAAGGGATGAGGTGACAGTGATAAAAAAAAATAAAAGAGAGAGAGAGAGAGAAAAGAGAAGGTGGTTGCTAAAGGAGGAGAAAAAACAGTGATGGTTGTGGAGAAAAAAAGGGAAGAAAACGAAAAATAAAAAAAATAAAAAACTCTCACAATGGAGAGTAAATTTCCCACCTAATGTGGGGAAGAAGTCCTCCTAAAGAGGGAAAAAAAACTTCCATGGGAGGGAGACAGCCCATGAAATAGTTGATGAAAAGATATAGAACAAATTATTATTGAAATTGGCCTTGGTGAAACAGAGAAAGGGGAGTAAAGTCACCTGTTTACCATTTTCTAATAGTGATAGCATAACTTCAAACAATTATAGGGGTGTTCACGATTCCTCATTCTGTTTATTTTGAAAATTCATGTTTTAAAAAACAGACCCAGTATATTTTAAGACAAGTTTGAGTTATATTTTAAGTTATCCCAACTTTACTCAATGTCTTTTTTGTGTATTATGGCACCAAATCAGATTAACCACATTCCATCTTATATACTATTGAGTCTTAATTAAATTAGGTTTAGATAATGACCCTATCAAAATTCTGAATTGAATAAGAACCAAATTAAACCCACCCCAACTTTTCGTATGAACATTCCTAAACAGTCATTTAAAAAATAAGCATTAAATGACTTGTATTTTTAATACAATGAATGTTTTGTTTCTTAATTAAAAAAAATCTACTTTAATTTCCTTGACCTTCCAACATTTGCCAATGCTTATATACTAAACTATTAAGACCAACAATACACAGCCAGATCAACATCCAAACTAAAAATAGTAGTCTGGGGCAGACTTTATTTGGTATCCATATTCTGTTCAGTATTGGTTTTGGTCCTTTTAAAATCAGTGACAGCATTATCAAAAGTGCTCCTAACATGCTGGCACATAAGCATCAGATCCTGACATCCATCTTTTAACACCTCCTTTGCCGGATCCCCTACACATGCACATTGAACAGAAAATTACAATATCAGTAGATTGCATATAAAATAATAAATTTTATGCAAACATCAGATTCAGAAACTTTTTGATGATCTACCTTTAACACTGACCCTATAATCCCCCCCCCCCCCCCCCCCCCAATAGTGTTTATAGATGCATTACCTAAGGCCTATAATGTCCATAAAAACATCTTAAGTTCAACAGTGAATGCCAGGAGAAATTTTAGTATCATGAGATCTAGTATAGTGATAAATTTTAACTTGTTTTAACAATTTTAGTATCATGAGATCCCAAATGTCATATAAACTATCTAACAAAACTAGCAAACATGTAGGTTCAGCAGGATATATTAGATAGTAAAACAGACCATAAAATTGGGTGTATGCAATTGTGATTGTAGAAAAGCGCAACCCTGCTAGTGAAGAGATTGTTTCCTAGATTTAAACCCATTTGTGACCTAGAGGTCATAAGGTTGCTGCCTTATGACCTCTAGGTCATAAGACAGCAACCTTATAGTTGTGTCAAGGCTAGCCCTCCATTTGTGATTGTATTAATACAAATATGGATTTGAAGCACTTGATTGTGGAAGAAATTTGTCAATTACAGTTATATTATAACCACCATGATAAACATTGGATTAGAAACTCAAGACGCTTCATATATTACCTGTTGTCTGGACTCTGATATTAACTCGATTGTCTGAAGGATGAGGAATGCTGTACCCACAAAATGACACTCTTGGACTGCAAAACAATATTAATGACCTCAACTCATCAGGATATATTGAATTGAACCCATGATAAGGAAGAAGAGAAGCACAGAGAGAGACATGTAAAAGCCAAATAAAACTTGATATTTTAGGGGTCTTTGGTAGAGGGAATATTTTAGGTTTTCCAGGAATCTTAGGTTGGAAATGTTAAATTTCTGTGTTTGGTATAAAATATTTTAAAAATCATTCTCAAGAATCTAACATTCCTAGGAATCATTTTTTAATTAAGTTTTCTACTAAAACTTTCCCATGAGAGGGGTGGGATGGGAATCTAAGATTCCCATGAAGGGGAAAAGTTTTTTATAATTATGTCTCTCATTTCTAGGAATATCTTCGACATACCAAACATATTTATGGCATTCTCATAAACATGACTCCCATGAAACATGATTCATGGGGATGAAAAAAGTTCCATATCCCAAACGCTCCCTTATAGTAAGTCCAAAAATGGAGGAGAATAAGAAGTAAATCACTCCTATTATCTTCCTTTCCACTAAATTGATGCCAAACAAGAAAAAGGCTCAATCCTTAGGCTTCTTCCTTTCATTTCCAAACCAAAAATGCATTCCAAACAAAGGCTCGGACTTAATTTAACAAACATGCAAATGGACTAATAAACTATGTGCCAAATAAAGTAGTGGATGAAATCAATATAAATAGGGCTTGATCTGAGGTCCTCTTCCTTCTTCAAGGGATGTGAGGAAGAGAGTAGGGATCTGTCAACCTATTTGTTGTTTCATCACAAGGATTAAGTTCATTTCATAATCATTTTACAGATAATCATAATGATTTTGGTGCATTGGGTCCTACATTGGAGCAACTTTTGACTGTTCATCATAATAATGGCCTAAAGCTAGTGCAGTGTGCAGTTTATGGTTTTGCACACTTGTGTGTGTGTGTAGGGAAATGCTTTTGCATCTTTAAGGGTGTATTTCTTGGCTCCTAAATTTGTTATGGGATAGAACCATGTTTATTCTACAGGCTCTGCACATGAATTCAAGTGAGTTGATACTTGATATTTGTGACATGCAGACAGCCTAGCTACATTTTTTACTTTTAATGTTCCTTTTGCATTCACAATTTTCTGTTTTGGAGTATAACATATCCTCTCCATGTTTGTACTTTTACTCTTATCTCTAAAGAAAAAAGTTAATGTTTCAATGATATAATACCAAATAGAAGAACACAATATTGATATTGCAGGCATTTTGGTCAGTGCAGGGCTATAGCAAACTTCATTGATTGAAAATGAATGAATGAATTCACAAAATTATAAACAAAGCCACAGATAGTCACACAAGAATATTCCATGCTACTAACTCTTGATTTAGGGTGAATCGGACAGAATTTGCAAATGTATGATCCTCATCCACCAGAGAAAAAGTTGATTTACTCTGATCAGAAAATGATCCAAGCTCCATCACTGACTGTCAATCTGAAACACAAGATGACATGTTACAAGAACAACCTTAAAAATTAACCGTCCATCATAACCATTATGAAAATGTAAATCACAAATTAGTTTCCTTGTACAAAAACTATAAATTTGCTTTTCATGTTTGTTCAACACCAACAACTATTAAAGTTCAAGTACTCACAACCAACCTGCAACCTGATATTACCCTGTTTTACAGTTAACAGACAGCCTTAGGAAACAAGAAGTGTCATTATTTTTCACATTAATAAGTCTTGCAATAATGAAGCAGCTGCACCTATGATTACAGCATGATCAAAATCATCTTCAAATCTATCATACAAGAAATTATTAGGTAATCTGGGACAACCGCATGTTCATGATCCCAACCAATTACATAACACATTCAAATTTTACAATTTATGATAAAGAATTAATAACACTTAATTACCTGTCATATAAAGATTAGTTGGGACCATCATGGTTCCAGACTACCTAATAATTTCTCCTATAATACACTAAGCAATAGCATTGTAAGCATCTCAAAATGAAGAAGTCCACGATGCAAGACTGGCACATTCAATTAACGAAAGAAAAAAGAAAAATTATCAATGTTTGTTAAAATTTACACTCTTTCTACTTTGCAAGTGCCACTGTGACCAGTACCCATAAGCTAAAGATTGAAACTTTGATGATGTTGATCATCTCTTAAATCAAATAAACTAGAAATAAATAAAAATAAAAACACACACACATGTGTTGTGTGTGTGTGGAATTGGGGAAAACCTATACTCGAGGCAGAACCAAGTTGAAGACAACGTCTACTGCTTCAGGTGCACGATTGATCGAGAAGTGAAGGAGGGAAATATATAATTTCACCTGTTTTGGACCATAGGGATTAGGGTTTATTGTGCCAAGGTAGAAAGTTTGAAGGGCTTTGCTATTCTCATCCCACAATTTGCTATTCTCACCACCCACGTGGGTTTTTTTATTGATTTCCCAAAATATCCTTGTACAACGGAATCATGATTCCATTACAATATATAGGGTGAAAAAAAAATTGATCAACGGAAATGTGATTCCGTTGAACTATTTTCAACGAAATCGTGTTTTCGTTGTTTACTAAATTGGTGAAAAAAATAAAACAACGGAAACACGATTCCGTTGAAAATAGTTCAACGGAATCATGTTTCTGTTGTTTACTAAAGGGGTGAAAAAAAATAAAACAATGAAAACACGATTCCTTGAACTATTTTCAACGAAATCGTGTTTCCGTTATTTTATATTTTTCACCCCTTTAGTAAACAACGGAAACACGATTTCATTGAAAATAGTTCAACGGAATCACATTTCCATTGTTATTTTTTTTTTCCACTAGTATTTTGTAAAACGGAAGCATGATTCCTTTGGTCTTGTCTCTCGCGCACCCAACTTTTTCTTTCGCACAACACAACACAACACAACACAACCAACACCGCTTCATCAAACCCATTCTACAAACCAAAAAACCAAAACAAATCAATTTGGATCTAGGTTGCGGGGTGTGGGGTGGTGCAGGGTCGCGTGGATCGCACGGGCGGCGCCGAGTCGTGCGAGGCTGCGCGGGGGGCGCAAGGTCTATCGGGGGTCGCGCAGGCTGCTTGGGGGTCGCGGGTGGAGTCGCGTAGGCATTGCAGTGGTCGCACGGGCGTCGCGGTGGTCACGCGGGCGCCGTGGTGGTCGTACCTGCATCGCGGTGGTCGCGCGGGGTTGTGGTGGGCGGATCGGGGTCGCAGTGGGTGGCGCGGGGTTGCTTGGTACAGGTCAGGGGAGTGGGAAGTCTGAGGGAAAGGGAAGGGAGTGGGAAGTGAGTGGGCAAAAGGAAGATTTCACAAAACTGTGGGATGAGAATAGCAATTCCCAAGTTTGAAACAGTCTGTATGGGCCACAAAATTGGATTTTCGGTGGGCTTTCTTATTCATCTTATATAACCTTTTTGTTTCATTTAATGAGATCATCTCCAAAGTACCCTTCATTTAATAGGGTTTTAATTTCAATGATTCCTTGGTATTCTTGATATCAAATTCTATTGAAAGGCAGTTTAGGAAAATAACTTATTTTTTAATTGAGATATGTGCAATTAAATGTTGTTAACCAACTTTCTTAATTAGTGTGAAATAGTTTTTTTTTCTTATATTTAGATCCAAAGAGAGTATGTTTTTATCTCTGAAAAAATTTTAAATTTTGCATTTGATTCTTAATAAATTTTTCTTAACTTTTGCTTCTTCAAAATAATTTTATTTTGTATTTCATCCTTTCCATTACTTTGGCTCTATTAAGTGATCCCTAAATATTATATTTCTGGATTTTTCTTTTGGTCCCTACAAATTTTTTTATCACAACCGCCGATATGTTTTTCCATCAAATAGTGACATCTCAAATTAAAAGAGCTAATGTAACGACAAGTATAAGCTAAAATTTTTTTAGGGATCAAAAGTCAAGAAAAAATTTATTAGGGACCAAATGCAAAATTCAAACAAATTTCAGGACACTTAACAGAGCCAACATAATAACAAGGATGAAATACAAAATAAAAAAACAATCTAAGACCAAAAGTTAAGAAAAAATTTATTAGGAACACAATGCAAAATTCGAAAAATTTTTAGGGATCACTTAACAAAGCTTATGTAATGGCAAGGACGAAATACAAAATAAAAAAAATTCAAGGACCAAAAGTAAAGAAAAAAATTATTAGGGACCAAATACAAAATCCTAAAAATTTTCTATGACCAAAAAGAAGCCCAAAAATATTTGTTTGGTTAGGGCATTACTATTGACACCCCCAAATGACTATTAAGACCACACTTTTTCACAAACTTTTTTTTTGTTATGAAAATACTCTTGACCTTTAACACCTTCATAACACAGCAGAAACAAGTTTTTGTTGTGTTATAAGGGTGTCATACATAGTAGACATAAGTTTCCATTATATATTTGGTCAATATACACATTGAAAACAAGTTTTCATTGTGTAGGATGTTGTGTGATTAACAACTTTAATTTTTTTTAAAGGAATTTAATTAAAATAGTTAATGGTTAAACACATAATTTAAGAAATAACTTGACAAACATAAATCATGTGAAAATATAGAAGAAGTCAAACTAAAATCATCATAGTACATAACACAAGGTTCAACAACAAAATACCAAACAAAAAATATATAAGATAATACAAAAAAATAAAATCATCAGCGAGTCATTCTCCTCTTATACACAAATCCTATTGAAAGTGCCCGACTGTGCCTGCCTCAATACCCACTTTATATACTCATATACCTCAGTGTCAGGGGTCACTTTTCGCAGTTCTGATATTGTTTAAAGATCGTGAGTGATGCTCTCAAACATCGGTTACATAAAAGAATATAAGTATAATACAATTATGTAATACAAAGGACAGAGATATAAAGATACTTACATGATAATCATGTTGATTGTCTACCTGGATAATTGTAGTAACGTGTGTCATAAGCATACTCGGAGGGCTTTTGGCTGGGGGCATGATGTATGGATATAGGTGTGAAACTGCTCCAAATAATCATCGGTACATGCCCATAAGGCACCTTCGAGCACAAGCAAACCTTGAACTGGAGGAGTAATGATGTGGTCACGCCAATGCTAATACTATCTTGCCCACTGCCAGGTGCTGCTCATATAAGTCGCTAAACTAGGAGAAGCGTGCACTTGAGCCTTTCAAGGTAGCTAATATAGCTTCCAAGAGGATGACTCTGAGCATCACCTCTAATATGACAATGGCATCACCGCATGATAGGAGATAGCGGGAACAGAACCTCCTAACACAGAAATATGTAGGAGACATGACACATCATCTAGTGTGATCCCCTTATACGAAGGTGAAATGAGTTGTTGCCCCTATCTCATCGCCCAATAAATGCAGATAGTATGGCATTATTTGTTATGCCATAGCGTGCACATAAGAGAGGAGCCAATCTTGACTCCTTGATATCGATGTAATAAAACTCGATCCAGACCAGCCGGTCTGACCAATTCACTTGAAAATCAGACCTATGTTGATCTGGTTAAGTTATCAAACCGGAGGTGCATTCAAACCGGTGCTAACGTCATTGAATCGAACATTACTCAGATGACTCGACTCGATTGCTGTAATGGAAACTTTATCATTTCAAAGTGACTGTTGCAACAAAGATGTAGGAGAAGAAGAAAGTAAGAAATAAGAAGATAAAGAAATGAGAGAGAGAAAAATAAGAAATTGTAAGACAAGAAGAGGAAGAAGAAAAAAAGGGACAAAACGATGCTTCTGTAATTTGTGGTTGCGTGAGATGTTGTGGCGACGGCTTATCAATCGTAAAGAAGAGATTGAAGGAATTTAGGGTTAGGTTAAAAGAATGACTTATTTTGCTAGGCTACCATCGAGATGGGCTTATTTTAATGGACTACCAAAATGGGCTTATATTTACTCAAAGATAAATGAACTTTAAAAAACCTACAAAATAATTACATTTGGGGGTATCAAACCCAAGACACTGAAAATAAAACGGATGAACCATTGTGTTACAAGCAAACTTTTAAGAAATGTATGCAAGTATAAATATATTATATGTAAATCACTGATTAAAAAAATATTATATGTAAATCAATTCATGCGATTCAACCGGTGACCCACCAGTTCAACCAATGACCTAGTGTTCTAACTGGGTTAATGATCGGTCTGAGTTTGATAACATTGCTCGACATACCTCTTTATGGCCTCATTCGTAAGCATGTCGATAATCTTACCTACATGAATAACAAGCTTCAATGTTGGCCTGCTTAGTCCTTCCCACAGTCGTGGGGCAATATGGCAAGTAGGACCTCAATACAAAGTGGTCTAGAGGGTCTCATTTACTCTCCTAACATACATTTGGTATATATTCTTCTACTTTTATTATCAACCTAACAGTTTAAATGTAACTAAATATTAGAAAACTAATTTCAAATATATATATATATATATATATATGTTATCTTCAAAATTCAAATACGCTCTTAATATGTATTTGATATATCCCTTTATGATTTTAATATCAACTAAATTAATTAAATTGATTTTTTTTCAATCTATCATTTTTAATATCTTTAGTTGTACCTTTCAAAAAATATCTTTAGTTTTAACTTGAATTTCAATATTTTTAAAAAAAAATTATCAATAATTAAAAATAATAATATATCACAATATAAATTATTTATCATAAATCTAAAATATAATTTACAAGTACAAATATATTTAGCATGTGCAATGCACGGGCTAAAATACTAGTTTCTCTTTATGTTTACTCTATTTTTTTTTATTTATTTCTCTTTTCTTCTTTTCTCACCTACCTACTAGCTTCCACCCCCTATATTTCTTTCCTCTCTACCATCCTTGCATAAATAAACTACTTTTAGATTTTTGTTATGTTGTTTTATATTTGTGAGTGAGAGAGAAAATGTAAAATAAATAAAAGACAAGATTAATTTAGCTGTTGTATTTACATATTTGTGGTATTTTTCTCAAATTAGATATTTAATAACGAATATGTGATTTTTAGGCTTAGTTTGGAACACAAGAATATGGTGGACAAATAATGGAGAGACGGAAAAGTATAGATATCATCTTTCTTTCATTTGGTAGCTGCAATGGAAAGAAGGATAAAAAAAAAAACACATGCGGGATCCACAATTTTCAGAATCCATCTATTTTTGTACGAAATATAGAGGGGAAGGTACTGTTGTGAGATGAAAATATCGAAATATTTTTATTTTTCATACTTTTCAATAAGAGATATTTATATTGTTTTTTACAATGAGATATTTATTTTGTTGGAGATTCAAACTAATGATATAACTAAAATAATGTATACTAAACGAGAAAAAACTCTCACATCATAAGATAGCTTCTAGGATTGAGTTTGGTATAAATTCATCTTAGAAAGTGGGTTTGGGCCTAATTCAACCCTACAAAATCATCTTGCAAGGTGGGGGTTGTTCTCCACTTATATACGCTAACTTAGCCATATTACTAGACAATGTGGGATCTCCAACACACCCCCCTCAAGCCGAGGACTAGACATCTGCGGGTGCTTCGATAGCAGTCCGATAGTGGGTGGCACGATAGGCCCACAACAAGGCACACAATAGGCCTAACAATAGATCTCTAGGATAAGCTCTGATACTATCTTAGAAAGTGGATTTGGGCCTAACTCAACCCTACAAAACCGGCTTGTAAGGTGAGAGTTGTCCCCCACTTATATACACTAACTTAGTCATATCACTAGACGATATGAGATCTCCAACAATTCAAATTATGATGTAGTATCAAAGTTATTATTGCACCTATCGGATTAGTGCATGTTTGGATTAAAGTTCATGAACCTAAGTTTGAATCAGAAGTATGTTGGAACTTGGAAACTTAAATTTGTTAAAAAATGAGTTTACACAACATGATTTATGTTTGGATATTTCTTTGCTCAAAAGTACATTTGATGAAATGAAACTTGTTTGGATAATACTAATCAAAAGTACTTTTAAATATGTAATTACTAAAAAGGATATGAAATTTATAATGTAATATTAAATATGAATTAGTAATATATTGTCAAAAATAATCAATAAATTACTAAAAAATGTTAAAATAATATTAAATATTTTTATTGATAAATAATAAGACTACAAAAATATTAATAATTAAGCTTTATATGCTCCAAATTAAAATACAGAACATATTAACTCATGTTGAAATTTATATGGTCTAAATGTTGCCTTTCAAAAAAAAAATATGGTCCAAATGTTAAAATTGTATATATACATATTAGATTGTATTATGACTTTGTCAAAAAAAAAATTGTATTATGACAGTACACATATCAACATTAAATTAAGGGCAACAAGAGCAACTCATGTGAAAATTTAATCCCACCTATACTACACCGCAATATATACCTCTTGCAATTTGGCATGTACTATATCGTTCCCAACCACCCAGTGAGCAAAAGATTCAAGCCAACCTTGATCTCAGCCTCAAGTCTACTCATCATTCTGCCATTACACGAGATATAGAGTGGGTAAAATTGAAATTTAATGGTTCTAACAGAAACGGAAGAATGCAAAAGCATGCCATGAGTTGCTTTTGAGCCAAATCCAAGTCATTATTGGACTATTAATAAATGTTCTTTTAAACTTTACATATAATGTTCAACTCTAAAAAGTGTATTAGAGTTCTCATGATGACCAATAATTTGACCAAAATAGAGTATTATACAAACAATTTTTTCATTTTCTTTTGTTAAATAATTTATAAAATTATTATTTTTTCTTTTCTTTTTCTTTTTCTTTTTCTTTCCTATCTAAACTAAATATATAATTAATGTCAATATTTAACAAATAGATTATTCAGATAAAATTTTAATTTTAATTAAATATGATACAAATACGAGGTTATACGTTATACTAAAGTCTTATAAATAAACTATGTCATAAAACAAAGGAAGTCCACTTCTAACTTAATTGATTGAGTAGAGTGAGACATGAATTGCTATAAATTCCTGATATTTATCTTCAATATTTACTAATAACTAAAAAATTATAAATAAAAAAAAATCAAAAACAAGAAAAGAGGTGTACACGTGAAGCCCGAGCTGTCAGTCCCAGCTTTCACCACAAGAAAACATACGAATCATACACTGATGACTGACCAATATTGAATTATTACGTAACGCAAACATAAAAGGTGTACCACACGTACACAATTGCCATTGTTCTAAACATTTCTATTTCTGGCCATATTTAACAAGCACTGCAAAATTGCTCAATAGAGTGAGTGAGAGAGAATTAACACAGTCTCTCTCTATAGCCTACTACCCCCTTTTTTTTTTTTTTCCATTTTTTCACTCTTTCTCTAGCAAACTTTGAAGTGAGTGAAAAACATGTTATCCCTTCTTTGTCTCTCTTTCTCTCTCTGACTAATTATTTTCTTCCTTATCCATGAAAAGCACCCTCCACCACTTTGATTGCAAACTTGCTCTTCTTCTTTCTTCTTCTTCATATTCTCATTCACCTGATCTCTCACTGTTTCTTTTGTTGTGTCCCATGTTTCTTTATCCTTCACTTCCTCCTGCACATGCATTTTGTACCTCACATCAATGTCAATGTTTGGTATGTTGTACCTTTTAAATATTCCACATCAATCATTTTGGAATGTTACTGTATTAGGAAATTATTTGTTTAATAATTTTTATTTGTAATCAAAGTTATTAATTTGCATGAAGTGTTTGATTTAATTCAAGTTGATTAATTGGCAATCTACTAATCCTGCTCTATAAATTGATATGAGCCATATGCAAACTAATTTATAGTATGTTTGGATTGACAGTAAAAATCTATGTTGATGATAAAATCATAGTGAAATTATCATAAAAGCAACTATTTGTTATTTTGAATAATCACATAAGTTAAATTCACCGTGTTATCAAACATACACCAAAGCCTATGAAATAAGCCTTTTATAAAATGATTTTGACTGCTTTAAAGTGTTGAGTGTACAGTGATAATCACTAATTAAATAATTAATGATTAAAATTTTATAATTTTATAATTTATATATGTATCAATATATTTTCTTATACTTATATTAATTACGATGGATATTACTTTATCTTCTACGAAGTACTACATATCTTAGAAGTCAAATTCTTTACAAATGAAGAAAAAAAATTAAACAAAATAATGAAACAAATTACACTAACATTTTCTAAAGTACATTGAGACTATACATGACTCCATATTTAATTTTTTTAACTATCACAACAATTCTTTATTATAAAAGTACATGGTGTAATGCATTTTTTGGATAATATAGTCAATATAATGCATAGGAAGTGTCATGTATATTTCAAATAATGAATGAAGATTAGTATAAGCATAAAAAGGAAAAGGATATAAAAAAGATTTGACAAAATCTCAAAGATTGTTAATATTTACTCTTTCGTTGATGGGTTATGTATAAAATGTTTTTGATCGTATAATGGTCACCGGAAAAGTTAAACTGCAAACCAATAAATATATAAATATATATATATATATATATATATATATATATATATATATATATATATGGCCGTATGTGTATAACATTTAGGAAATTATTCAAATGTACAGTACTGCAGGACTGTTTGGGAACCACTACATCTCCTTAATTAAGGTACATACTACCCTACCAATTTTGTAACTCAATTGACAAAAGTGTCCACTTGGCTTACAGACAAAATTAATTTTGTTCAATCATTACAAAATTTATGATTGAGTATAATTTAAGTCTACATTTCAATTACATTATTAGTAATTTAAAATTAACTTTATCAAAATTAACTTTTACTATCAATCTTCTAAGTAGGGCATTAACCTTGGAAGGTAAATTCTTCAGAGTTCATATTACTTTTTTGTATACCTAACACCCACGTGTATGCATTTCCCATGCAACAAAAAGAGGGTAAAAGTTATTCACAAAAGAGGTAAAAATAAAATGAAGTACATGTCAGTTGCAATTTTCCAGGTCAAACTCGATTTTTATTAGGGTTTTGTACGAAAATAAATAAAAAGGTGAAGAAAAATTAATAGGTGAAAAAATAAAATGAAAATTAAATGTGTTTAGTTAAAAAGAAATAAAGAGATAAGAAAAAGATAAGTATGGTGTCAGTGAAAATAGGTAAGAAATAATACAATTATTTTTAAAAATATTTTTACTCTTTTTCTCTCATAGCAAACAACAAAAATTAATTTCATCCTCTTTTCCCCTCCTATCTATTTCTCTCCTACCAAAGAGGGGTTTAGCCTTTGGATGAATAAAGAAAAGAAAAAAGAAAAAAATTATGAAAGAGATAAAAAAAAAAGTATGAAAGAAGAGAAAATAAAGTGTAAAATTGATTGTTTAGATTACAAATATGAAAAATAAAATATTTTTCTCTACTTATTTAATTAAATAAATAGAAAAAAATAATTATGTTAAATGACATTTACAGCTCTATAATATAATAAAAATAAATTTTTGTGACTATAGGAAGCCACTATATATCTAGGTTGCTTGTATTGCCTACCCTAGAAGCTTCTAGGTGTTAATAAAATTTCCATTCACCAAAAAAAGAACCCCACTATGTTTCAAATTTCTCTCCAAATCTAGAGAGAAAATTTTGAATGTTGGCCCATTAATAAAATCTTTCTATCCCATTTTTTTAAGTGTCAAACTAGCTAGAAGTTACACTAAAATTTGTATTTTCTATCTTCCTTCTTTTTTTCTCTATCCAGATTCCATCGTACTAACCGAACCGTATAATAATGTGACTATTCTACGGTGTTAATGCCATTTATCATTGCTATAATGCTGGGAATTTTCTAGCATTATGCTATATAATTCTCTTTCCATTCTTAACTATAGCCCTTCATATATGAAGAAGTAGTAGTATGGCATTCTTAGATTCCAAACTCTCTAGCATGAAACATGGTGGAAGAATTAAACTAATTGAAAGAAAATGGCACATAGAAAACTGGGTGGATTGAAGAGTTAATTTTGGAATAGCTTATCAAGTTGTGAAGAAATTTTATCATCACTAAAAAGAAAAAATGGCTTCCCCAAAAAAGAGACAAGTGCAACTGTGCAAGTGTACGTGTAGACAGCAGACAACTTGGGGTAAGCATGAAGGGACCAAAACTAGAGTGGCATGTGCTCATGAAGCAGAGAGAGGGACCAATATATATCTAGTACTGCCCCCACACTTTCACATTGGAAGGTTGTAATCTATTACTAGTATATGACAACTAGATTTGATTCTCTTATCTTGGAAATCACACCCTTGGCCTAGGTTTCTTCTTTCTTTTCTTGCATTTTGGCATTTTAACTTTTGAAAGGAGATAAAATAAAACTGACTTTTGTATATGGTTTTAGCACTTTGTCAGGTAGTGATAACATTGAGAGCTACTCAGTCTTTAATCAATGTTGCAATAAATTCTGTCAAAAAAAAAAAATCATTAATGTTGCAATAAATTTTTTTAGGACATGCTATTGTTCCTTCTAGCTTGAGATGCTTGAGTTCCAACCACAAGATTTTTTTTTTTTCTTCATGTTTGCTTGATTTCAAACATATAAAGTGAGTGATGTCATTTATTGATAATAATTAATGATTAATATTACGTGCACATGTTTATAAATTATAAATATGTTAAAATATCAACTACTGTATTTTTTTTTATCAATAATTAAAATTACTCACTTTTCCTTGATTTACTTATTCAAATCCTCTGTATCTAAAAAAAAAACTAAGGTCGCAACACTAACAATATTAGAGTGTTCAAATGCTTAGTAACAAAAATCTAAATTTTTATACATTCAAATCATATTTTGACAAATCACTTAAAGTCTAATGTATATAAGGATTAGCTGATGTAATAGCAATGGATGAAAGTATACAAAACTTTAAACTAATAATTTATCAAAGGTTTTATTCAAAAGTTAATTAAGCATAATATATCTTTGTAGGAAAAAGGGTTATTAAGTATAACAAACGAGGACATAAAACATCACCATATTTTTAAAACTTGCACCTTTTTAATATTGGTATTTTTGTCTTCAATTAATGGTATTCATTAAAAGGACAATATTAATGGCTTTCATACTTTAAGGACCAAAGAAAAATGAATCTGAAGCTAAAATGTAAAGGTCATAACTTGAATATATTAGATTCTGACCAACTCTTGAAAAATAAAAAGCAAGAAAATTTTAGCACATACCTCTTCCTCAGTTATAGTTTTGGTATTGGAATTCAGTGAGTCTTCAGATAGCTTTATTGGCCTCTTTATGATGGATGGAGTTAAATCAGTGTTGGGGTTGCTTGAGCTAAGAGAAGGAGGTGCACTTTGAGTACCTGCATCTCTTGTCATTCCCTCTTTTCCCTTTTCTGCATATAGATATCAATTAGAATGGTTAAGTGCCTCAAAAGTCAAAACTGTGTCATAAAGTGAAAGGAAACACATAACAACATGGCTAATTAAAGCATGTGAACCTGGAATGTGAAATTGAGGGGCTACTTCTTCTTGTGTGCAACTGTTGCAAGTTGATGGCTTTGTTTGCACATGTCTTGAGGAATAGACTAGAGGGGCAGACATGGTAATTCTGTTTGTTGTTGAGTTTCTAAATGATCTTCCACTAAGAGTTTTGGCAGATAAACACTCCATTGGTACCTCTCCTGAAAAGGGGTTGCATATATATTTTTCTGCTTCATTCCACTTTGAATTCAAGGCAAACCCTTCTGGAGATAGGCACTCCCAACTTCTATAGGCTGACCTTGCTTGCAATGCTGCAGTGGACCACCATGGAATTGGTTGAAAAAATTCAACTAATATTTATAAACCCTCTATGCTAATTATTCATTCTCTGGTACCTTTAAGTGCAGTGGTGAAAGAATAGGTTGAAGGGTCTATTTCATCTGTGACAAAATTAGTAGAATTTGAGTGAAATTAAAGGTTGCATAAAAAAAAAAAAGAAAGAAAGAAATTCATCAACTCATTGAATTGGAGTGAACAAGAAAATGTACCTTTCAAAGGGTATCCAGGTGAAGAAGCAGTGCTAGAAATGGTTATGTTTGATCTAAAAGACCTTGTGTCTTCTCTAAAGCTTCTTATATATGATGCTGAGTACCTTCTGGACTTGCTCTTCTCTCTACTGATTTTAGCTTTCACTGCCCATTCTGTCAAATTGAAATCTGAATCATCTTGTTTCCTGGAACTATAAGATGATTGCACTTCCACAGTAGAGGCCATGAATGAGTTTAGAACTTAGAAAATTGTTCTTAAGCTCAAAGGTGTGTACTAAAAGTTGCACAGGTTTAAAAGTGGATGATGATGCAGCTATATGACATGACCATAAAAGAACTTGGAAGTTCAGAAGATGAAGCTTTTTGTGTAGGTGTGCATGTGGCTTTTTGTACTTAATCTGTCTTTTCCACAATTTGCTCTTTCACCTTTTGAATCTCCAAGCTACAACTACATGGCTCAAATATCTTTCTATATTACTATTACAAGTCTATCTTTACTTTTATCTTTTTTTGGTCTCTGCATTAAATTCATCATGGTACTGCACCAGTAACTTTAATATTGTTTGACCCAACTAGTATAGGGTTGTTTTAATCTACATAGTTTATCAATGTACACAAAAGAGACCATTGGATTTATACGGTTCTCTGTTGAGGAAAGACAAAGTATAAATTTGTCTTACATTATTTCCCTCTAGTTCCATTAATTAGGATGCTGCAATAGTTGGATATTACAATCTATGGGCCACACAAAATTCCATGAGGTTAGACAATTTTAAAAGAAGAGTTTTATCCTTTCTTGTAACACACACCTACACATACATAATATAATTTTACTAACCAAACAATAAATCTGTACTTGAATTTTATCAACTTAACTTTAGTATATACTTTAAAAATTCATTTGTTAAAGATGTATATGATTTGTTGAATCTTGTTATGCATGAAAAATGGGAGGAAAGAAATGAAGAAAACCAAAGTAAAATAATATATTAGAAAAAAGGGTTCTGTACTGACAATGTAAAATTATTTTACATTGTCATCCAATCACAAACCACCATTTATGGTAAGTTTATTGACTTTTACAAAACTATCTTAAAAGTCATGAAAACAGTTATTTGTGATTTGATGACAGTGTAAAACTTATAATATATTTTTAAAAAGTTCACATGACTTATATATATATATTGAAAGGGTTATTTTTATACAAGATTGAGAAGAGTAAATTTGGGTCATATAATCAAACATGGATTATCAAAATTTAATATTATATGACTACTTAAAAAATCATGTAACTTTTTAAAAACACTTGCATAACTTGTGTGTTTTAAACTTAATCATTCATGATAAAATCTAATATTTATTCATTTCACTCTCACATGAAATCTAATATTTATTCATCCCATATGATCATGTGAGTGTAATCACCAATTAATTTATAATCTTGATCATCTATATATTTTTATATGGTCTAAATTTATAATTCTTATTTCTCACAATAAACATGTATTCTCGTAGATATTGCTTCCACTCGCTTGAAGTTGAAGCCAATTCTTTTATCGATAATTCAAACTTACTGATTTACTGCATATAATTGGCCAGGTTCATAAATTACCAAAACAATAATCGTGGTCACAATTTGTTTATCAATTTGTGGCAACACGATAGAGAAAGGTTGACATTAGTGGGTTGCCCTTTTTGTTGTTTTGCACTTAAAAAGGCCAACATAGGCCTTAATGTGTGTAACTTATCCAAACGGATGTTATACCAGCTCACAAAATAATTAAGTTTTTTTTTTATAAGACACAAACTTTTGATACCCAATTCAGGAAACTTCCTCCTTTAGCTGCAATCAGGTTTGTTAGATCATTGTCAATGATAAACTTACATCTGAAAGGCTCACAAAGAGGCTTCCAGTAAGCTTTAAATTAAAGAGAGTAAACATAAAAGAAATGGCTTACACCTTTCTTGAAAATTTGAACACTTAAAAGATGACGGGTTTATTTTTTAGGGTTTAGGGTGAAGGAGACTTTCATTTTTTCGAGATTAAGTTTTAGACATTTCATTTATTTAACAATATAACTTTTTTTTTTTACAGATTTATAATAGTATAATCAATTTTACATATTATCGATTATAATCAGAATCAGTTTTTATTTAGGTAAGTTTGCTGAAAAATTATTTTAAGATAATTAAGTTTGTTTGAATGAAAAAAAAAAAAAAACAGCTTTCAAAGTATGAAAACAGCTAAAAAAAACTATTAGAAAATAATCGTAAGCTACAAATTTTCATATTAAAAAAAAGGTTATTTTTTAAATAAAAAAGGTTTTTTCTAAATTTCAATTGTGTTCCTAAATATCTAAATTATTTTACTAACTTTTTCAAAAAAAAAAAAAAAGACAGTTGAAATCACAAGATTTCAGCTGTCCCAGACATGCTCTAACTCAATAATTACATTAATGAAATGCAAGATTTGAAAAGTTATTAAAATGTTATAAGTATGCTTGAAGAAATTTTCATCCATTGTTATCTTCAGCTAATTTTATTACAAAAAAAAGACACATAAAAATTTGAAGTTGTCTGCTTTACTGTAACCTAGTGAAAGCCCAATGGGGGGTGTGAATCCCTCTGTATTATTACTGTTTTTTAAAGTTGGGATTTGGGAATGGGATAGCATAGCATCATCAGTAAGCATTGTTGGGTTGCTTTCAGTATGGGCTGTGAAGTGATTGTCAAAGTGGATGTCACTTGTCACAGCAGAGTAGAGAGTGGGTGTGAAGGATTGGACCGAGAGTGCCTTTGTGGTTGTACATGTGCAAGCCACATGCTTATAGTAATCCTGAAAAAAATGAAGGGTAAAATATGTTTTTTATCTCTTATTTTATCTTGATTTCTGTTTTTAGTCCCTCATAAATTTTTTCTCTGTTTTTAGTCCCTCATAAATTGTTTCATTTTATTTTTAGTCCCTGACATTAATTTTAACTGTTAAGTTATGTCGTGACGAGCAGAATTTACACTTGAAAAATTTATGTTTAAGTTTCTAACAGTTTTGAACTGCCGCAAATTTTCTAACAAACTAAAACTGCCAAAAATGTTAAAAAAATAATTAAAAAAATCAAAGCATCGAATACCAGATTTTCTAAAATCACAAGAAATGTTTACTTAGTAAACATTTCTGACCGCCAAAAAACTGTAGAGGTTAAAAGTCACTAAAAACTTAATTGAGAAATTTTCAAACACACAATTCATGTCCGCCATATCATCACTTTACAATTGAAATTAACGTCATGAACTAAAAATAGAACAAAATAATTTATGAAGGACTAAAAATAAAAATAAAGATAAAATAATAGACCAAAAATATATTTTACCCAAAAATGAACGAGGCAAGGGTCCTCACATAATGGAACTACAAGGGTCCCACCTGGACCTCTTCATAGTCATCACTTTTGTCTAATGTGTACGCCAAGTAGGTATCAAGTACGAAAGGTTCCCTTAGTTGGGGTCCATACAGTTCATTTATTTTCCTCAAGTTTTTCTGCTTTTCTAGGAGATTTTTCAGTGAATTGTCTTATCTTCTCACTTGCCCAAACACCTGTGCAACATGATTTTTGATTGATGGCCATGATCAATTATTAAGCACCCCTTTTGGGATAACATTCACAGCAACATCATCAATTCTGAGATCACTGGTTTGTCATTGCTTTCTTTTACTTTAGTATAACTGCTAAACCATTCGCATTATAACTGGGTAATTGATTGTTATAAGGCAATATATGATTTCCCCCTAAACCTTTGTTTAAGGTTAGTAGGTCTTGCTGACCTTGCATAGGAACAAAACCTTCCCTTAATCTAAATTTTTTGTACCTAATGAGGATGAGATGAAAACTGGAAACATTATAGCATACAATTGTCCATTTCACTTTTCTACCTCCATTTTTTTTTAACTCCAGCCTTTCTGCTAAGTTTACCCATAACACTTACAATCATCTTCCCCCTATTCAACGACCATGAACAAAGTCTGCAGCAAACAGAAATGGAATTGGGGAAATCCATTAGTCATTTTTCTTTCCCTATATTTTGCCTATTTTCTTAGGACTTCTCTCTGTTTATCTTTCAGGCTTGAGTTATAATTATACCTACCCTAGCCAAAGAATTCATACAGGCATCAAACATGAACATAAATTCATCATAATTAATAGGAATAGCAGAATTAAAGGCATCAAGATTGTCGAGTCAAGACAACAACAAAACATGATAGGCTATAAATGTAACACTAAATAACAAGACAAGCCTCCAACCATGATAGGCTATAATGTAACACTAAATAACAAGACAAGCCTCCAACCTCACTAACTTACACAATAGTAACCATAGACATAGCTGGAATGAGAAAATAGCAATCCAATAACACTATTCCAACAAATGGAGCAACCCAATTGCCAAGATCATGCCTTCTATATCGAACCTTGCTCAGTTCTCTGGCAGAAAACCATGATTTCAGCCAACCTCAAGAAGATGAGCATAAAGCAAGTTGGATGAACAGCCAACATCTTTGTTGGAGGTATGTACTCCAGCAGTTAACTGTGACAGGTTTTGCAGGACAAAAGTTGCTTTGAGATGTTGAAAATCGAAGGTCCAGAAATATAGAACTCCACGAATATTACCAGTCCAATGATACTTGCAATCTAAACAACAAAAAAGGCATCAGTTGTCAGGTCACGTTATATCATTGATAACTTGGTTAACAATCAAGAACCTGTATATATTATCCCTAGCAACCACATATATACATCAAAAGTTTAAAAATAGGTGTGAACCCAGGAGGGTTGCATCACAAAATTTACATACCTTTCATGATCTCCAGTATCCTAGGGATGCACGATAAGGTGAGAGCAACCAGAGCACCTGACTCAAGAATTATAGATATGCCAGCCATGTTATTCAAATAATTTGTAATAAAGGAGAAAAATTCAAGAAAAGGAAAATATTAGTTCATGTTCTCAACATCTCACTGTTTGGGTAACAATGTATTAAATATAACAGATAAAACACTTACTATGAAAGATAGAATTTATCGATGAACCACACAGTACACTTGAGAACATCAAGGGAGCCAGGAATATTGATTTCCTACATACAAAGCTTACATCAATACTTTGTAGTGGAAGAACAGGTCATTGAAAGAATGAGGCAAATTCTTACCACAGAAAAAGATAAAAAAATCAAAGCAGCTTCAGGAAATTGCATATGCATATAAGCTTCCTGTTGAGAAGGGAAAATTTTACATGGTGAATAAGTAGAAGATAAGATATTATTGAGCCAGGAACTGTCCAAGAGAAGCAATGAAAGTATATCATATGCAATAACTTATAGAATGGAACTAGAAACTGAACTAAAAGGGCAAGGCTTCCACCATTTTGGGATCCTGCTGTCTTGGGAAAGGGTAGCTGTAAGCAACTTAGGCCCATGAAAACGATGTAGGAAATATATGCAAAACAGCCTATGACAATTTTGAAACTCTAAATATGATATATATGTCCCAAATAAAAAAATTTAAATTGCTAATATTACAACAGATGCATAATGAGAATTTAACAAAGACTTTACAGTGACATGCCATAAGTACTTATTTTCTCTTTCCTTTTCACTTTATTATGGTTTGTCAAAGGAAGGAGGCAGAAGATGTAAGAGTGTCCTTGGCATAGAATTTAACAAAAAGTCAAGTATAAAAACAAAAGTAAATATTACCTTGTCCAAGAATCAGAATGGAATTTGCAGATAGAGAAATGATATCTTGGATCTTCTCACTGGAGAAAAGAACTCGAATAACTGAAACAGAAAGCAAAAGTTACTTAGATTATGCAGAAAAAGTGAAGAAAGAGAAGGAAACTCACAAAAGCCATACTAGGATCCTTAATTTATACTCCCTCCGGTCCTTTATATAAGAAACAAATAACTAAATCGTCAAGACCAATAAAAATAGTTAAGTTAGTTAGTTATAATTAATAATGTCATAAATTTTAATTTTATTCCAAAAGTACCCCTTAAATTGATTGGTTTAAGTAGTGGTTACATTAATGACACTGTACCTCCACCAATAAGTGTAACTTATATTGTTAATAGACCAATAAATGCATGAGAAATGAGTAGGTGTTTCATTAATGAATTTCACAAGATGAAGGGTAAAAAAGAAAACTAACAATTAATACATCTTAAAGTGGGTCTATGTTTCTTATAATTAGGACCAAAAAAGAACATCATTTTGTTTCTTATAAAAAGGACCTGAGGGAGTATTAAAGAAATATAGTATAAATGGCATATTGTCAATAGCTTATTCAATAAGCGGAAATATTAGATAAAATTATAGTCAATGATCTTCTCAATGGGGGGGGCTTAAGGGTGAAGGAAGAAGGGGGAGGGGGAGGGGGAGGTCGCAGGTTCGAATCCCTCCCACTGACATTTCTAACAAAACTAACAAACTAATATTTGCCGATAAAAAAAAAAAAAAAAAAAAAAAAAAAGAGGAGCTTGAATATTTATATAAAAGGAATGTGCTCTGATTTCCAAATTATGTGAGCTGAGATGAAAATGTCACTAAGCTTTATTGAGGAATGCTAGCAAGACTCTCCAATACTCTCTTTCTAACACTATGATTGGCTGAAATTTATTGGAAATCACCAATTTTGGTGGGTCCTATTTTTAAATTAGGAGAGAGTTATAAAATGATAAATGAGTCCCACAAAAATTAGTGATGTCCAATCAATTTCAGACAATAGTAGAGAGAGTGTCAGTAAGAGTGTTAGAGAAAGCGTCGTTAGCATTTCTCAAGCTTTATTTATATCAATCCCACCATCATTTTTTCTCTCCTTAGTCCTTCCACAGCTTCCATCTCAAATCCAGGCTTCTACAGGTCTCCTCCTTCCAGATCTGTCCTCACCTCAACCAGTCACCAAAACATCTCCATCCAGCCTTTCTCGTGGGCATGCTGCTCCTATTCCTTCAACCTTCACTGTCATTTGCTTTGCCACACCATCTAGGGGTTTGGTCCAGTTTCCATTCCTTTTATTTGCCACATTCCTGTGGAAATTTGGCTCCCTTAGGCTGTGTTTTTTCTAATAAGATCTGATGTATTCTCTCCCTCTCTGGTTTGACAAGTTTGGGATGCTTCTTAGCATTCTTTGTGGAGATTATCTTTGGTTTGTCATTGTTTTGGTTTCTGTTATGCTCTTTTACAGTACCAGCATGGCATTGACAGAGAAAATGAGAATGATAAAGTTACATATTTTCTTACTGACAATCGGTCTACTAGTAATCCACAAATGATCATACTAGTGGTGACTTTTCTACCTGTCCATGATAATTCCATTAGAGACTTATAATGCTATGACTCACAACAACCCTGTTTCCAATCCCAGATGCAGTCCAGCTCCATCTCCGATTCCCCAACATGTTTGCCTGGCACTGTGTTATATTTTTAGTTTACTTTTTTCTAGTATGTCTAATTGCAACAATCTTAAATCATAGCAAGCTTTTGCTTGAGGGAAACTTTTTATTTTTGAGGTCGACTTGAGGTATTTTTGAGGTCAACTTGAGGGCGTGTTAGAATACCTATAAAACCTCATAATATCATTATTATATCTTAAAATATTTCATAATATCGTAGATGATCTCTTAGAAATTGTTTTTATATTTCATTACATTTCATGATTTGTTTCCTTATATAATTAGGATTACAGGTCTAGCATTAGTCTAAGTAAGGGTTAGTGGAAGTATGTATTAGATACTAATTTTTTATTAAGTATGAATACGTGATAAGGTATATTCTTAAAATTTTGATTTTGATAAATTTATTTAGTTTGGCCTGTAAAAAATTTTAGTTCGAGCTGTGCTACTACTCAAACTAGAAGAAAATTACAGCAACTTACAGATTTCTGATTCAGTAAATAATTCAATCAATAATGGAAATGGAAGTTTGTGAACCTGGGAGATGCACAAGCTTTTCATTGCAATCATTTCCATCAGCTTCATTTAAAGCATTTTCTATGTCCATTGCAGTGAACATGTGCACAGAATGGCATCCATCTGATATCCAGATAGTCTGAGACACTGCAAAATAAGAACTAATTTTAGCTGCAGAGAAAACAAAGTACAAAATATAATGGACTTGTACAAGAGAATAATTTAGAGTTTTTTTTTATTTATTTCTTTTAAATACATTAGATCTAATAACTAATTGAATAACCATAACTTTTAACATTCTTCTGCTATCCAAGTGCTTTTGAAATTCTGAAGCTTAAATTTTGAAGCAACCAAGAGTGACTATTATAATCCTTCACTCTTTTATCATTGTTATCTGAACCAAAGGTCACACATGTAGCATGTAGACTAGAAGCCAGGGCAACATTTCCAGCCACAAATAAGTGAACCTTCAAACTCCTTTTGTTTCTCTTGGGAAATCTTTAAATCCCATTGTAGACACATAAGTTATTAAAGACACATCTCCAGAACATGAATATGAATTATGAAATGAAACCACAAAGCAATGACATACACATGAAAGTCATAGCAATGTCCAAGTGTCTAACTCTTCTTATACCAATGATATTCCAACAAAAACTCCAAAACATATTATAAGAACAAGTAGGTTTGAGTGAAACCTAAAGGACTAACTCTTTATACTAAACATAACTAAATGAGGAAACAAATCATGAGATAATGGGAAACAGAGAAAGTAATTCTAAAGGAAAACCTAAAATATGATAAGATATAATAAGATACTTTCATATATTCTAATAGTGGTAACACATCAAAATTAGTAACTTTTTCTTTTCACTAATAGTCAAGCTATATGTCTCAAGTTTATCTCATTAAATTTTTTTAATAACCTACTGGATTTGAATGCACAAAAATACATTTCACATTGATTCCAAAATTGGAGTAGATTCGTTCACTTATAACCCTGATAAAGGTATTAGTCCAAGAAGGCATATTATTGTTATAATTTGATTATTCTTCAAGACCACACACACACACAAAAATTGTAAGGATTATTCAAAGCTCTTTTACTAAATTAGTATTAAGTACCCCATTTCCATCATTATATTTGAAAAGGTGGAATACTTGTGCTTCATCCAATCTCAAGTCTCAACCACAGCAAGTTGTGCATGAACAAGGGTGGCATATATAGATTGTAGGGTCCCCAACTACAAGGTCAGAGCTTTATGTTAAGCATCTCTTCAATCTTGAGTTATATAAATATAGGCAATTAGGCATAATAGAAAAATGTGACTTTATGTTTACATAAGGTTTTGTAGTTCGAACTTATTGCATACTCATTGGAGTTGGACTAACTTGTATTTCAACAGGTTTGGATGTATCAGATAATACCATCTCCCTTTTTTATCAACCCAATTCAAAAAGTCTATAAATACAATGTAAATTTTCTCAATTGCATGATGAATATGTCTAAAGTAACAAATCAAAATATATAGGGAAAGCGAAAAGTATATCTCACTTCAGTTTCCAAAAGCAAGCGTCTCAATGTCACACCTTTCAATCTGATACTTACGATAGAATCATTGGAAGACAAGAGAACTGAGTATTCAGTCTTCCCCAACCCCCAGTGCCTTTGTCTTTTCTTTATAGATGAAAGAGGATGATTGGAAGACATTTTGTCTCTTGGATTACACTGGTCCCATATTTATAGTGCAATTACAATCAATCAACAAGCTAATTAGGAGCTACCAGCACAGACATGATTATTATCAACATCACAGTTAATGGAAGGATTTTAGTGCAATATTTTCAATCCTACCCAATACCATTCCATGTTTAGCGGCTCTTGCCAACAGCCCAACACCAACATAAGATAGTTCACTAAGATAGCAACCACAAATTGAATTTTGAAAAAACAAAATATAAAAACAAGACAGAAAGTGACACTTACTAGTAGATAGATCAGGAAGAACAGCAAGACTTCGCACTTTCATAATACAAGGCAGTTGCCTGACATTACCGGTGATATCTACTCCTATGCCAGAATTTGACAGGGATAGCAAATGTAAATCTCCATGAGAATCCAAGATCAGAAACATCCTCTGGGACACAGCCTGAATGGAAATAGCCTTTATAGACATGGATACCTTTGTCGTGGATTTTGTTTTAACCTCGTTTCCCTTCAACACCACAAAACATGAACCTCCATCTCTGTCGTCGTGTTTTAATTTAACATTTGTCTGCTTCACTGAAAGTAGGAAAACATAGATTAGGTAATATACTGAGGAATATTGGAACCGATTAACAATTATGTATAGAATCAAGTACTTAGATCATGAGATCCCTACAGATCACACTGTGGGAAAATATAGGGAGATAATGAAAGCAGATTGCCAGTCTGCTTGTTAGAGATTCCATTTGTATCACAAGAAATTCAAAATGCAGCTTGCTGTTAAAGATATGTTCTTAATATTTAGTTATTTACCATTAAAACATCTTGAGATTAAACAAAGGACAGCACCTTGTATCGCACCCATATCCTGGTCAACGAGAAATATCTACAAATTGTTAGCAGAAATTAAATATAAAAACGCAATTTGTCACATTTGACCAGGGTAGGATCTTTGGCTACAGCTACTGAGACTTGAAAGTAGACCAAGAAACACCATGCTGTAAAACACATAGGCTGCTAGTATCAATCACCATATTGCATTAATTACTGTTTGACAATGACAGAGATAGTAAAAGAAACAGAGATCAATACCCTTTTGATCCCATGGTTTAAAAAATACCACATATTCCAACTAGGTATTTGTTAAGTTCTAAAACTGTATTAGAGTCAGCAGTAAATTACTCATCAATTTATGCATAACCTAAATGGTGTAAATGATCTCAAATTGGTCAAAGAGAAATTGTCCAGTGCAAATGAAGGAACTATCACCAATTAATGAATTTAAACATGGGTAAAGCCCTGTTTTAAGTTTGAACAAATTAAACTCATTGTACAACATATACAACGGAGGGACCATTTCAATGGGTTTCTGACAAAGGTACTTCTCACAGAAGAAATTTTACAAGTAGAACTGTTTTGAGTTTGAATAGAGTATAAAATGTTTTGTTCACCATTAATTGACAAAGTTGTTAGCGAAGAGTGTAATTTTTTTTTATAAAATGTTTCTTTATTTCCTGTCAATTGCCAGCAATATATATAGGACATAGATGTCATGTTACAAAGGACTAATAGTTGATTTCTATATGTAAGTATAATGATAGCCGTATTTGGAATCAGCTAATAAGAATAATTAAGGTTTGCTAAACATTTAGCAGCTCCAGCTTTTGCGGGATAACATGGTCTTCCTAGCCCCCTTGTGGTGCTTGACTAATGGCTGTTTAGGGGAGGTATCTTTGTTGGACAATAACACTGATAAGGACAATTACATTAGACCACAAGCTCCATGAACAGGGCAGAGGAAGACAAAAACACAAAAGCTAAAGGACAGAACGGGCCTGCAAAGTGTGAACAGAGGCTAGCAGAGAAATGTTAGAACAGGGGCCACAAACTGAAGTGCTGAGCTTGGCTGGAAAACGCTGGAAAAGGGCCATCCTAGGCTGGATAAAGCATCACCAGCTGAAAAAGTGACAGAAAATATGTGGGCTGAAGATTGAGGGAGATGGACTACTGGGTTTTGTTAAAGCTAAATAATTTCTAATTCTAATCCTCACATGGTTCTGAAGGAGAAAATACGTCAAATCATAAAAGCAACCCTAAAAAATGGCTTACTTATAAAAGAGAAAAAGAAAGGAGGGGGCAGAATTTTCACAGCTAATTGGTATAGCAGCACAATCCTATGCAATTTGGCAGCAATTTTGGCTGCTGCTATCCACACAGCACCATGAATTCCCTATAGCAGCCAGCAAGCATGACATTCTAGCATTCTGTCACAGTAAGTGGTGCTATATGCCACCATTGACTACTCTTGTATCTTTTATCAACACATAGTATGATATTCACTATGTTAAAACTAAATCAATAAAGCTCAACGGATCAAAGAATTGGAAATTGTATCAAACTCAGATGTTTCGAGGTTCAGGTAAAGATGCTTATATAGGACATCGAGAACTGTGGCCACAGGGAGTTGATATACAACAAATAGAAAAACAAGATAAAATGCAAAGACATCATTTTGCTCATTTCTTGAGGGTTAAGACACTGTATAATGATGATTGAATTTCCTTCACACTAGTAGTCTCTGGTGAAGTACTCCTACAATTTATATTTATATTAATTTACAAACTACTTCCCACCCATAATAGATAGGGCATGGATGCACATGTACTAGCCTGAAATAACAGTCTGCTTGACCTATCCATGTTTCATAGTCTTAAAGCATCATCAGCCAGATTTAATGAATAAAAAACCCAACAAAATAAATTAGACAAGCAAAAATCCAAAATTCTATCCAAAAACAATAATTGAGGTCAGTAACCGTTACTTGTATCAAAGCAAGCAACACATAACCTTATAAAACACATTAATCACTAAACTCTCAAGTGTTAAGACAATCCAAAATAACAGAACCTGTATATCAAGAGTCTAAACAAACAACCATGATAACTTTCTACCCTTGGACATTTGCATAAACACATTCCTAGCTTGATGGACATAACTCCACGAGGCCCTCACTATTCAAACCCCTCCTCCCCCCAAATCCATTAAAACTCAATAAAAGTCAGACCTAATTATACACAATAAAAACAAAAGCACCAATCCCAATTTCTACAAAATCACCAACACTATGTCATCAAAACACATCAACATATCAAAAGCCAAACAGACCAGATTCAAAAACCACTAAAAACAACATTTGCTTTTCAAATTCCCCCAAGAACTTCAAGCTACTAATTTTCATGCACTACCAATATAAACAATTTTTACACCATCAAACTAATCAGAAAAAAATCACCATCAATCTTACCACACACGACAATATACGATTATTCGAAACTGTAAGTACATTCTAACTAAATTCAAAATCAAAAACAAGCTTTTAGCATACTAGTATTTCAAAAATTTTACTCATTCACCTACCAGCAGCAACAACACCATGTCTTTCCATCTTCCCTTCCAAATCACCATTGCAGTTCACCGCCTCCAAACCCCCTCCTCGACCACCACCACCATTAATCCTCAGCTGCTTCGAATTCCCAACCCTCTTCCCACTCCTTCCCTTCACGAGCCTCCTCAATCCAAAAACCCTAACCCCATTCTCCTCGCCGAGAATCAGAAACCCGAACGCAACACTCACGGAGAAAACCGGCCGCGAGCACTCAATCACCGCACACCTCATCAATCTCACGCCACCACCACTGTCATTGTTGTCGTCGCCACCGCCGCCACCGTCGATGTCGTCGTCTTTGACGGTGAAGACCCAGACCTTGTTGCTGGAGAGGGCGTAGAGCGCGAAGTAATTGACGGAGCCGGCGAGCTTGACGGCGGCGCCGTGCTTGGCGTCGAGGAGGACGCCGAGGCTGGGCTCGAAGCGGAGGTCTCTGTGGGAGCAGAGGACGTTGGCGAGGCGGGCGAAGGAGGGGGGTTCGCGGCGGCGGCGGAGGCGGTAGAGGCGGAGGAGGATGCCGGCGCGGTGAGGGGAGGAGACGATGAAGAGGACGGTGGGGCCCACGGAGTCGGTAGGGTTTGAGTGTTGGAGGAGGAGGAAGGTGGAGGAGGAGGAGGGGGAGGGGATAGTTAGGGTTTGGGGATGGGAATTTGAAAAGGGGGAGAAGGAAGGGTAGAGAGAGAGGGAGGAGTCAGAGTGGGTGAGGGCAAGGGAGAGGGAGGAGGGTTCAAAGAGGATGGAGGTTGGGTGGGGGTGGGGAGGGGGAGAGAGGGAGGAAGGGTGTGGGAGAGGGACCTTGGAACCTTGGACAACAACCATTACAAAAAGAGTAGTGAAAGAGAGATTGAGATTACTCACTCTCACTTACTATGTTGTTTTGGTTTGGTGTCTGGTTGGGGGTAGGTGGAAGAGGAGGAGAGAAAAGGTGTTGATTTGGGAAGAGAAGAATGAAGAAGAAGAGGTTTTGTCTTGAAGACCTGGGTTTTTTTTTTTTTTTTAAATGTTTCAAATTAAAGATTAAAGATTAGAGATAAGTGATTTACACAAAGATGGTAAGTGGGGGTTTGAGGGTTTCAAGCAGTGTTTTAAGAACCGGACTGGTCATCGAACCGGTCGAGGTACTGGGTTAATGGGTCATTGGTCGAACCGGTGGATCACTGGTCGGACCGGTTTGACTCGATATATATTAAAAAATAAAAAAAATATAATATAGCTAACATAATTTAATTATTTAACACTTCAAATTTTAAATTATTGTCATTATAAAGTACCTAATATTCCAAATAAGAAATAACAACTAATAATCATGACAATACAAGTCCATAAATAAGTTTCATACACAAAAAAAATAAAAAATAAATTGAAACACATCATTTCAGTACTTTTTTTTCAAAAAAAAAAAAAATCATATCACAACCCGGTTCAACCCGAGTCACCGGTTTTTTGCAAAAACCAGCCGGTTCAACCCGGGTCGTACCGGGTCAAATACATATCCGATCCTATCGTCGAACCGAACCGGTTATACCACCGGATTCCGGTCGGACCGGCCGGTCCGGTCCGGTTTTTAAAACACTGGTTTCAAGGAAGGTTATCTTTATGGGCATTTAAAGGAGTCAAAGAGAAGGAATGGAGTTTTGATTTGTTGAGGAGAAAGTTGAAATTTGGATGGTTATTCTGGGAGAAGAATTTTATTTTTATTTTTTATACCAAGGGGACAAGTAGAAGAGGATTTATAATAATTCACATATCGTGTTCAACTAACTGAGCTAGACCTCTCAATTGGGAGAAGAGTTTTATTTTTTAAGTGAATTTTTGTTTATTTAATTACATAATACATGCACATTATGTAAATAATATTTTTTTTTAAAGCAACTTAAATAATCTTTTGATCCATACAAACTATGATATATTTTTTTAATCCTTTACCTGTTTGGTGACTAGGATATGGATAGGATAAGATAACTATCATATCATGTTGTAATTGATTGTTTGTTGGGCCAACAGAATATAATAGTGTTATCATATCCTGTAATATATTATGTAATAAGTTAAATATTATAATAATTATTACATATATAATTATATTATAATTATATAATTTAATATATTATATATAATATGTATATATAATTATTTAAGCTGCTGTAAAAAATGATTATTTAAGTCTTATTTAATTTATATTAATTAACAATTTAATATATAATTTATCTATCTATCTATCTATCAATCTATCTATTTATCTATCTATCTATCTATCTATCTATATCTATATTCTATATATTATATAAAACACAAGAGAGTTTCTATGATACTCCCAATAATTTGGAGAGTTTTGATATGTTATTTTTTTAACTAATCAAATTTCATATAATCTTTCTTGTTAATTAATAAAAACTTTTGTTATTTTCAAATTAGTCCTTGATTAATTAAAATATTTTTTTTTAAAATAACAACTATTTTAAATTAAAAAATCTGATTAAACATTTGTGAACAATATAAATATAAAGATGGAATAGATATGAAGAGATACTTCACGAAAAAAAATAGATAGGAAGAGATAAGTAGTAAAGAAGATAAAAATATCACAAATTATAATATAATTAAAATTTATAATAAATAAATATTTTAACATATAATTTATATTTTAAATTTATGAAAAATAATTTATGTTGTGATATATTTTATTTTAAATAATTTTTAAAATCTGTAATAAATGAGGTTCTTGAATAATTTATTTTTGTGTTTTTTTTTGTTGTTTTGTTGTTTTTATTTTCTCATCTATCAAAAAGTTTAAGCTCTTAAAATTGTAATACGAAGAAAAAAATTAAAAGTACCCTTAGACTTGTTAGAAAAATTTAGAAAGGGTAAAAAAGAAAATATGGTGTAAAGTATTTGACATTTTTAATACTAATTAATCTATTAACTTTGGTTAAATAGAATTTTTTGTTAGGTTTAAAATAGTTGTTATTCTAATCAAAAAAATAGTTGTTATTTTAAAAAACAATATTTTAATTAATCAATGATTAATTTGAAAATAAGAAAAGTTTTTATTAATTAATGAGAAAAAAGATGATATACAATTTGATTGGTTAAAAAAATAACAGTATCAAAACTTCCAAAATTATTGGAGGTACCATAGAAACTCTCAAAACACAATTGCTGACTATGACTGGTAGTCCACATGTTGCATTCTGGTTAACTGTGTTTTATATATATATATATATATATATATATATATATATATATATATATATATATATATATATAGATAGATAGATAGATAGATATATAATTACTTAATTAATTATTGATTAGCACAATCACAATCGTAATATTTGTAAGACATTTAATATATTAATAATTTTCTTTCCAGATTTAATATTTTAATATTTATTTTAATTTTTTAATTAAAGCAATTTTAAAATTATATTGATATTAATTTATTTGATTTGAAAATTATTATTTATTATTTTTAATTATATGTATAATATATGGTAATCGTGAATTAGATTTAATATTCTAATATGTATTTTATTTTTTTAAAAAAGTAATATTAAAATTATATTGATTAAATTACTCAAATAATTTAATATTTAATTAAAGTAATTTTAAAATTATATGATATTTGATTTGATTTTATATTATATTCAACTATATGTTATCAATTGAATATTGAAAATTGAATAGTCATTCTTTTCTCATTTAATTTTGGGTTGTATGATTACAACAAATTGAACAAATATTATGTGAAAATTGAAGAATTATTTCCTCATTTATATTTTTCTTTTTCATATTGAATTGAATCATATTTATCTCGCTAATAATATGAAAATTATTTTGAAAATAAGTACAAACATGAAATACTTTGGTATATTTAATAAACTATTTTAAGTGTTTAGTCAATTGTTGTTAGGTGTTCTTTTTATATGTATTGATAAATGAAGATAATAATTATCTTATTTTAATTAATTTTAAATCAATAATTTATAGGAATAATCAATAATATCAATAATATCAATAATATATAGATTACTCTACCTTACTCCCAAAATTTTATCGTGCATCGCATAGTCAATCAATCAAACAATATATTATATAAAACACAGTTGTTGACTAGGATTGTTAGTACATGTGTCACATTCTGGTGACATTCTCCCCCTCTTTTTTTTATTCCTAATTTTAATATTATTAATTAATTAATTATTGATTAGCACATCACAATTTAATATTTGAAAGACATTTAAATATGTTTATATTTCTCTTTCCAATTTAAATAACCAAATTTTAAAATAATATATCCTGATCAACTTTATGTCGTCAGAATCAAAATTTAAAATTATATTTTGAATATTTGATAACATGCGTAATATATTGATTTTAATTAAAGTAATTTTAAAATTTTACATATTTTATACATACAAAAAATTCATTCACTCCTCAATGAACCTGTGCATCGCATGGGTACTATCTGGTTTATAAATATATTACACTCTCAAACAGAAAAAAAAAAGTTATTGATTATGATTAAAAAAAATATTTCCTTGGCATTTAAGGTGGGTCATTTTAAGGTTACTTAAAACTATACCATTAGGGGGACCCCGCCCTTAACGTTAAAGTTTAGTCATTCAAAGGTTACTTAAAATGTTAACCAACATTTATTGGCATAAGTGATAACGTCTTGTGTCCCTTAACCAAGTGGTCTAGGGTTCGAATCCTGGTGATGCTACTTTGGGTATGAAATAAATTATGTTGGGAGGGGAATATCCACCTTGGTGTGTGCTCATGGTCCCCGACGGAGTTTAGTCATTGTAGAGACCAATTAACAAGATATAAGGAACTCAAGATGGGGTTGCTTTAATCGTTATTTAAAAAAAATGGTAACAATTATTTTAAAAATTATTACATAAAGAGGGGTACATCAGAGGTCCATTAACCTTGGTGTGCGCTCACGGTCCCCGACGGAGTTTAATCATTGTGGAGACCAATTAACAAGATATAAGGAACTCAAGATGGGGTTACTTTAATCGTTATTTAAAAAAAATGGTGCCAATTATTTTAAAAATTATTACATAAAGAGGGGTACATCAGGGGTCCATTAACCTTGGTGTGCGTTCACGGTCCCTGACAGAGTTTAGTCATTGTGGAGACCAATTAACAAGATATAAGGAACTCAAGATGGGGTTGCTTAAATTAAATAATTTGCTTATTTTGTATTCCCTTGTTAATTGTTATTTAAAAAAAATGGTAACAATTATTTTAAAAATTATTACATAAAGAGGGGTACATCAGGGGTCCATTAAGAAACTTTGATGAATTCATTAGTTAGAAAAAAAATTGATTGAATTATTTATAGTAGGAAAAATGACATGACATTATGAAGAAATATGAAAAATTATAAAATATTATATTAAGAAACTTTAATTAAAAAAAAAAAAAGAATGGAGAGGGGAAAGAGAAATTAGAGTGAGAAACTAGGTTGGAAAGGATTCAAATCTTCATGCATGTGAGTAGGTCTTAAAAAATTGAAATAAGACAAACCCAAATAAGAGAGATAGATGAATGTGGTTAGGGATGACAATTCTATCCATACTTTATGAGTATCCGCAAAAATTATCTATGATGGATATGATAATTACCCACTTAATGCTTATGGACTCGGATACGAGTAATTATCCACAAATTTTAATGGGCACGGGTATGGGTACCATAGTATCTAACCCTACCCAGACCCATAATAATAATAATAATAATAATAATAATACCTAAGAGATAAATCACGTTTCTTAATCCATAAAAAAAAAAGATCACTTATTTGTTAGGAGATAGATCACATTATTTGATTAATTCACAAAAAATGATTATGTTCCTTATAGAGATAGATATCTTTATTTAGTTAGAGATAAATCGCGTTCCTTAATTATAAAAAAATGCCACCTTCCTTATTTATCAAATTTTCCTATTTATTATGTTTTATAAAAATCTTTGAATGAGATTTTAATTTAATTACTATTGTATTTTTAATCAACATTTTATTTATCAATTTTTTATAATTAGATACTTCGTATCAATATCATGATAAGTAAAAAAAAAGTGTGGATAACTGGTATGAGTATGGGCATTTCGGTACCCAACGAGGAAGGGCACCGGTATGAAGATTACTACCCATGCGGGTAAGGGTCTGGATACGAATTTTTTTTTAAAGTGCGGGGATGGGGATGTGTACTATAATACCCTATTCAGACCCTACCCATTATCATCCCTAAACATGGCAACATGGTACCCCGTGCAATTAATATGTTGCAGTCATACAATATATAATTTGCTTATTGTCAATTATTTTAACTCTAGTCTTTGATTCTCATCGCACATGAGAGAGTCACAAGAGTACAAATTAGAAGCTATACTTTGATTAATGTATTCAGAATGTTTCATATGAAACAACGACCACCGGCAAAATTGAGTACACATGTATGTAGTTCAAGCTGTCAAGCAATAGAAGGATGGTAGGAAATTTCTTGTATAAATTAATTGCTTTAAGGATTAAGATCACACATGGATCCTCTCCAATTGGCTACATCATACAACAAGAGAGAGAAACATCAAACCGTTGACAGATTAAGAGTATATCTTAGGCAACTGTGCAATAAGTAGCATCAAAGGCAGCACCATAATGAAAATTGTGATAACGTAAAGATTTACCATGTGCCAAAGTGCATTAATAATGTATATTTGGTTTGCTACATTAATTGCCCCGAGAGACTGAGATACAACACAATCAAACATGAACTGAACCCCTTCAAAATTTACAAAAGTTTGCCATATATCTAATGTCACTATTCATTATCATAAATATAGTATATCAATGGCCAGCTTAGTTCCAACTCAAGTGCCGCCACACTACAATATAATATAGTCACATTTTACAAATTAGCACACGTTACATCAAGAATTAATTAATGACAATATTCTCACATACTCAACCATTTGGCATTCAGTGTGTCATAAAAAAACAGTCCAACGAGGCAGCGACAATCTTAAAAATTCACAACCCACGTGATGAGTAAGCTCAACAATATTGCTCCACAATAATTGCTCGTGCATCACTTTTCTTGAATATATGGCCTACCACCACTATGTACAATAATGCCTTCTATAAATTCCCATCTCTCCACCACTGCAAAACCCAACCTCACTTGTCACTTTCCATTATTCAACAACAAAACTACTCTGATCTACTACTACCTGACATCTTGACCCACAATTACTACATAAATTTTTTTAACACAAGTAACAGCTGGTTAAATAGTGAACTTGTTGCAAGGGTCTTCAAACTAAGTCAACAATGAAGAGAATAATAAAAAAACAAAAAGATAAATCTTTGATACAGTTCATAATTTGTGTTGTTCTTTAGAAATTTACTGTTCAAAACATAAAAAAAGTCAAGTGTGCAGCACGAAAATTATATTTTGTTGTATGAGTGTGCTTTAGTTCTTCCATAGATTGGAGTCTCATGAAGAGACTTGCGCTTGTAATTTCAGATTGTGCTTTCTCCTTGTGAGTGTTGTGAGTTTCTCTTTGTGAGTGCTTTCTAAAATCAAAATAAAGTTTCACTTAAGCAATTTGTATAATCCTCTAATGAACTTTTATTATGCGAATTATCGAAATACAACTCCAAACTAGAGAATAACACCAAGAACATTTAAGAAATTGTATCTAAATTCTCTCCTAAAAAAGAAACAAAACAAAACAAAATGTTGATCCTCATTGTTCCTCAGTCAGTGAAGCCAGCAATAACAGCATGAGGTTCACAGGCCTTGGCAGATGGGCTGGGCTCAACAGCTGGGCTGGGCTCAACAGCCTTGGAAAGAAGCTCCTGAGGCAAGTCCTTGATACCCTTGAGATAAAAAGTGTAGAATAGTTTAAAGGGGAACACAATTTGATGCAGCTTGACCTGACCATATGCCCCTTCAAAGATGCCAGATCCACCAGTCACAGCAAGATATGTGTCCTCATAGGTCAGGTATGAACCCTGCACTGAAATGTGGCCATAGTCCCCAAAGTAGAAGCTGTAGATTGCCTCATACCTATCTCCCTTCTTCTCTGCTTTGTTTTGGATCAAAACACAGATTCCAGCTGTTATCCCCACCCTCTTTTGCAAACATCCAGAGTACAACTGCATGATCCAGAAAAAAAAATTCAGTGCCAAAAAAATCACACAAAATTGAAGAATCAAACAAGCAAAACATGGACAGAACCAGATTCAATGTCGTTAATTTTTCACATATTCACACAATTGGTACATTTGTAACTGTTGAATGAAGATATTCACCAATATAGTTAATTTTTCACATATTCACACAATTAGTACATTTGTAAGAATTAGATAAAGATCGGACGACCCAGATTTTGAATGCATCTCTGGTTTATTGAAATAAAATTTGAGTAATTTAATATTTATCCTATGGTTCCAAGTTACTAAATGTGTGAATATGTGGAAAAATGAACAAAGGGAATCCAAATTCAGACATGAACACCCTTTTACTTTAGATAAAGCAAATGACAAAAAAAGTAACTTTAAAGTTTAAACCCAAGACTGGAACTTTAAATATAATAAGGTAAAATTAAAAAGCCAAATACAAAAGTTATACTTTTACTTATAAGTTATAATATAAAAGTTCATATGAAAAATGAACAAAAGCTCAGAAAAATTGCAAGTATTAATTAAACAAAGACCAGAAAGTAACATACCTTGTTGCTGAAGGGGACTAGATCACCAAGGGAATTAACAGATTTCTGGCTCAATCTAAGGTAAGCAGGGCTTCCACGATCTCTCTCATTGATCTCATACACACTCAGTTCTTGGACTTTGGCTGCAAGATCAAGCAAAAAAACCAAAAGGGTCAGCACAGAATCAAGCAAATCCCACAGATCTTCAATGTGGGGTTGGGATATATAACATTAGAACATTAGAACAATATAGAATAACAAGATTGAAAAAAAAAAACTAGTAGGGACAGTTTTGGCACATGTACCTGAGTCAGAAGATGGTTCAGCCTGGCTTCTACAAGTGAAAGACCTGTGGGGCAGTGAGAGGTGAGAGAGTGGGGAAGAGGTGTTGAGTTTGAGAGTTTTGGAGAGAGATGAATTGGTGAAAGGCAAGAGGGTTGTGGTAGATGAAGTGGTGAGTGATGATCTTGTGATGGCAGGTTTCACAGAGAAAGAGGAGATGGTTCTCAAAGCAAAGGTTGAGGATGATGCCATTATTGGTGGTGATGGTGCTGTTTAGAATATGGTGAGAGAGAAAGTGAATAATATATTGATGAGATGAGTTGTTTTTTGAGTGCTATGAAAAGTGAAGGTGGTAGTGTTGAAGTGTGAAGACCTTAAGCGGTGTATATATACAGGAAGGAGAGATAAAAGTGGAAAAGAAAGTTGATTATTATATAAATTAAGAGTTTAACATTGATATACTGTTGCAAAATATTATTTGTGATTGAAGGACGGTGTAAAATTATTTTATATTTTTATTGTATCACTTTTTTTTTCATAAATTAATTATAATAGTGCTATAAGAAGTGGGGCTAGTGTGAGAGAGAATGAGTGGACGGTGAGAGATTGAGAGAGAAAGTGTGAAATCATGAATCATGTTGAGGAAGTGGGAACTTTCGTTTCTCCGAAAAAAGAGAGAAAATGGATGAAGTAAAACGTGAAGAATGCTGGAGTCAAGAGTCTAATAAGTACTGGTCAATTAGGAAGAGTGGACGGTCTAACACTAACTACTACTTTTGATTTCATTAGAAGAATAATAATTCTAATTCTGTCAGCGTGTTTGCATTCGCCTTTAGGATCCACATCATCCACATATATGCTTTGATCAGTGTGTTAAACGTTGAAGCATCAAAGAACTGTTTCTGTATTCATGTGAAAACGTGAATTTTAGATGTAAATTGTTGCTTTTTGTGATAATTTTATTATGATTTTATATTCATCATAATTTTTTACTACCAAGCTAAACATATTATAAGTGTTATTCAAAAAAACATTATAAGTGTGTGTTTAGTTACGATTCATCAACTCATATATGCTGCATTAATTCAAGTCTTGATCGAGGCACAATCAAGTACTAAGGATAAGCATCTCTTAGTAATTTAAATATTGATTTGTCACGTTACGGAAAACTAACTCCATCCACTAGATTCAACTCCCTTTAGTTTTCTTTGTTGCTTCTCAATTTCACATATTTAATGCATGCATGAGGTGATAGATGTGAAACCAAACATATGTGAATTCTAGATGTAAACCTAACATCGTGTTGGAATCCCCTTTTTGTGACTCCAAACCGCGTCTAAGCAAAAGCTATCAAGAGTAACTTCTTCCTTTTACTATAAAATTGATGTGATTTTTGAGAGATATGTATGATGCCAACGAGCCTCTAAACACATGTTAAGTATGTGTTTAGTTATGATTTATCAACCTGTGTATATGTCACATCAATAAGTAACTTCTGAATTTCGTATATTTTATGCATGTCCAAGGTGATAGAGTTGCAACCAAATACACTTTAAATATGTGTTTTGTCCCGCGTTGATTACAAGTGTAAGTATTGAATTTCACATTAAAAATGAATGATTATTATTTATTGTTCAGAAAGAAAGACGTGTGTTAGGTGACATCCGACACCAAATATCCAAAGTAAATTCTTCTACACTATCTTTCTACTAATTCTCCTACTTCTTTTACATCATAAATATTTAATTTATTTTATATTTTCAAGACGTTAAATATATTTATTTTTTATTTGATATTTTCTATTTAAAGTAATAAAACATGGCTAAATTATAATTTTTGTTCCCCTTTAATTCATGATTCGCAATTTTGGTCTTCTTTTTATCTTTCATAATTTTAGTCTTCACATTTTAGAAAATATACAATTTTGGTTCAATCCTCAATTTTGTATAGGTTTTTTTTTTGTCCAATTGAATCCTAGATCTAATATATTCATTTAAGGTATCATTAAGAAATAATTTAATTAATCAAAATGTAAAAAATAAAAGAAATAAACGTATGAAAAAATAAAAATTGGACCAAAATTGTGAATTTTCTAAAATGTTGGGACTAAAGTCACAAAAAATAAGGAGACAAAAATCACAGATTAAAAATTAAAGGGCAACCAAAGTTGTAATCTAGTCTAAAAACATTTATAAAAGAATTTGTAGGAAGATATAAAATTTTCATTTAAGTTGTAAGAATGTTATTCGTGCACCTTTTATAAGAATAATTTTTTAATTCTTTTATACTTTTTAATTAATTTTATCATTTATTAAATAAAAAGGTAATATTGTATTTTCTTATAAATCTTTTTATAACTTTTTCTAATAATTTAATAATATGGAAACTTTGAAATTTTATTTTTTTAGAATAATTCTAAATCTTCTTACAGTCCTCCTATTTACAAGTTAATAAAAAAAGTATTAAATGTTTTAAAATATTAAATTTATTTATTTATTTTATTTAATATTTTCTTTACAAAATATTAAAAAGTTTGTTGGAAGATTTGTAGGAGAATATAGTATTATTTTTTATACAAACATCCTTGTTCACACTTTTTTTATTGGTACATGAAAAAAAAAAAGATAAAGTGCCAAACAAAGAAAATTAGGAGGATGGGAAAAATAAATCACAGCTTCATCCTCTTTTCAAAATATATAGGAAGGCTCGGATAAAAGAGTCTCCTGTTTAACAAATGAGAAATTATTTTTACACAATAAAATATTAAAAAAATATATAATTATGAGAGATAAGAAAAAAAAAATATAAAATAAGATCAATAATATAATGAAGAGAAATAGAAAAAATATTGTAGAAATATTTTAAAAATATATTATATAAATAATATAACTCTTTAACAACTTTTCACACTTGTTTAATAACATTCCTCTTCTTATATTAAGTACATAAAATGTTATAAATTCTTATATTAAGTAATAAGAACTGAAGTGAAACTCGTTTCTATTTTGTTATTGTGTACAACCATTTTATGTGATAGCAATTATTATTATTATTATTATTATTATTATTATTATTATTATTATTATTATAAAATATAAAGATCAGATTTGAACTGTTCATGTCTATTGTCTAATTTGGCTCACGCTTCTCCACCGACCTAACCAAATTAATTAATCTCTCGATCATATGAGTGACAAAAAGAAAGGAAAAATAGTTCATACTTTATAGTTGTATTCTTAATTTCGACAAATTTTTAAGAAAATGCAATATGTTGAAATATTACGTAATATTGATAAAATGTCATGGGTAATTGATTTGAAAACAATATTAATCTTATTTTACCGACTATAGATATGCCAAAAAAAAAAAAGGGAGATATGGACCACCAGATCTGTTTTCTTTTAATTTATTGTTACCAGTTTAATTAATTTATTAATTTCATTTTTTGATACATTATGCTAAGGATATTTGGGACGGTGATGAACATGTCATGGATAAACTTGGTAGAGTCGAAAATATCTTCCTCATTCTGGTTAAGAGTGCAATTTGAGTAAATTTCTTCCCCAGTAAAATTTACCAAGAATTAATATCGGTTCCATTTTTAAAGAAACGACATAACCTTTACCATTTCTATTGTGTGTCATCCCATGCAAGTCCAATTTTTGTCTTTATCAAATTAAAGAAATGGCATCGATTTTTTTTTTTTCTCTGAGAGCAATACATTAAATTAATCCTTGCAATTATATAAGTACGTGTTAATACAATCTTTGAAAATATAAAAGTGTTATTTTTAATTTCTAAAATTATCAAATGATAATCATTTTTAATTCTTCAAATTATAACAATAAAAACTAAATTGAATAATACTTAATAATTATAGAGATTAAAATAATATTTTTTTAATTTTAAGAATTAAGACTGGTATTATAATTTTAACAATTAATTTAATGCTGATATTTTAGCCTATGTATTGCATAAGGTAAATTTTTGTTTTATATAATTAATACTGCTTTTTGCAGCTGCATGATGTAACACCCTAATTTAGAGTACACTTATATTTCTATAAAACGCTTATTGTAAGAAAAGATATTTATTCATTAAAAAATAATGGATAAGGAAAAAAAAATTTAATGTCGCTTCTTAAATCTATCTTTGAAATTTCGATTACATTTAGAAACGGATAAATGATCTAATATATAATGAATAATAAAAAGAGTAAATCCACCATGCATAAAATAGAATATAATCTCATAATACCAATCTCATAGAGTGTCGAAAACAGATAAAGTAAAATGACGTCGACAGAAGACGGATGCGTACCATATACAATCCCAAAGTTAAATAGTAACAAAATAATACATAGGAAGCAGGATAACAAAATTCGAAACCTAGTTTACCCATAACAAGATACACAAAAAAGGAAAACTACGGGTTCAAAGCAGCCACCTATGTACATTATATACCCGCAATTGTACACCCCAAACCTAAGACTCCGTAGAAGAGTTCTCAGAAGGGTTCTCCTCAGGATCCTCCTCAGTGTCATCATCCTCCAAAACATCGTCCAACCTCAGAACACTGGTGGGAGAAGAGATGAGAGTCATGAGCTCTTCAAACTTAGTCTCGGACATAGATAAATCTACAGAAGAGTTAACATTTCAAACAAACAAACAAACATACAAGAGTAGATGCACTAAGTACTACTAATCTCATCATGAACCCATTCATGATTCTAAATAATTTTTATTAAATTTTATGTAAATCCTTACCCTCTCTCAAGTATTATGCTAAATTTTATTCTTTAGTACGCAACTCCAAGCAAAGGTCCTAGTTTATTTTCTAAGTCCAAGTTTAAGATTTGATGCCCACATGTCAAGGTTCCTAAAATTTACTAAGTCCAAATAATTATAATTATTCACATTCTTTTTTTTTTCTTAAAAGGTTTATTTATTGTTTTTACAATAAATCAAAATTAAGTGCTAGAACTCCATTTTCTAGCATACAAATGCTCTCTTACAAGGAGTCCATTTGTCCCCTTCCCACAATTACATATCATTCAATACACATAACACAACATGCACATTCAATTTCCAGCACACAGATTGCCCGAGGATCACATTCCTCTCGGTCTCCAATTCAAGTCAAGTAAATGCAATGAATAAGGCAAGAATAAAAATTTCATTAACAAATAATCAAATTTATAATGATAAAGTGCAGAGGTCTTTCCTTTGGGATAAAACCACTCATTCATAGTCCAAAACAATTAAATAACATACTTAAAGCAATTAATTTAACCAAACTCTAATATTCTACATAGATCAAATTATACACTCCAAGAATTATTTAACATATCATTTCAATTCAGAATAGTATATAAATTTGCAGAGACATTATTCATCATGCAAATAGTCACATATAAATTTAGTTCCTCAAAATTCACTCCAAAAATATGATTTTTAAATTGTTTTCCAAATCTGACTGCACACTGAAAACAAAGTATAGAAAATTTCGAAAATAGCAAAACTCTGTCATTAATTAGTAAAATTTTACAGAGACCCTCTTCCATAAGTAAATTACAACATATATTTTTTCCAGAATTTAATTCCTACCCCAAATATCATTTTTCCATTTATCTTTCCCTGTTGTCAGAAATTAGTTTTTACAATAATATATCATTTAAATATAGTAAAACAATTTAATGAATTCTTCTAAAATTGCAGTACACTATAAAGAGGTGAATTATCATCATATATTTTTCCCACACAAAATTTCTCACTAAAATTTTTTTTTCTCCTATTTAAACGTAACCCAGCAGATTTTTGAAAACAAAAAGATAATTTATTTATAAATGCTAAATCTACCCAGTAAAATCTGAAAAATTTTCAGGAACATCACTCACACCTAGTAGCAAGGTTTTGTGGTCTTACTTTATGAAGATATCACTCCAAAACAGGTCAAATACTCAAAATAATGTGTTTAGCAAATTCAGAACACTCACAAAAATAATTCTATTTAAAATACCAAATCAACTCAATAAATTCTGAAAATTTTTGTATGCATTCCAGTGGCATAAAAACAATTATTCATGGTCTCAAATCATCATAAAGGTCCACGAAAATATTAAAAGAAAATCCAAACAGTCAGCAGTCACCATGAACAAAATGGTGTATTTAACCAAAGTTTAAGGGGGAAACTCCTCCATACCTCAATATAGCTTAAGAAAATGGAAAAGATGAAGGGAATGAGCCTTAAGAGAGTCCTTAAGTCCCTAAGTATCAAAATTAAAATTTTAAACCATACACTTGTAGAGTTTGAAATTCTAAACAACTCTATGAAATCAAAATTTAATTTTGATAAAAATTACCTAAGCTTTGGAGATAAGGAATTATGGAGGAAATGAGAAAAACTTTTTCTCCCTTTGAGAGAGCCAAGAACCAGCAGAGAGTGAGGAAGAGAGTTGAAATTTTTTTAATTAAAAGAGAAGTCAAGGGGTTTAAAGTCCAAAAATTATATAGGATTTTAATATCCCTAGTTATTTTTGCTCACTCATAAAGCCTTAAAACTAGGGATATTAAAATCCTATATAATTTTTGGACTTTAAACCCGTTGACTTCTCTTTTAATTAAAAAAATTTCAACTCTCTTCCTCACGCACTCTTTGCTGGTTCTTGGCTCTCTCAAAGGGAGAAAAAGTTTTTCTCATTTCCTCCATAATTCCTCATCTCCAAAGCTTAGGTAATTTTTATCAAAATTAAATTTTGATTCCATAGGGTTGTTTATCTCACTTTACCCATTTTAAGTTTTTTTTTTTTAAAAAAAAAAAAAAAAACAAAGCAACACGTTAAAAAAAGGGGAGGGGGGGGGGGGGGGGGGGGGGCTAAACTGATATTTTTGCTCACTTAAACACTCCAAAGTCACTTATAAAGCCTTAAAACTAGGGATATTAAAATCCTATATAATTTTTGAACTTTAAACCCCTTGACTTCTCATCTCTTCTCCCACCAGTGTTCTGAGGTTGGGCGATGCTTTAGAGGATGATGACACTGAGGAGGATCTTGAGGAGGACCTTCTGAGAACTCTTCTACGGAGTCTTAGGTTTGGGGTGTACAATTGCGGGTATATACTGTACATAGGTGGCTGTTCTTAACCCTTAGTTTTCCTTTTTTGTGTATCTTGTTATGGGTAGACTAGGGTTCGAATTTTGTTATCCTGCTTCCTATGTATTATTTTGTTACTATTTAACTTTGGGATTGTATATGGTACATATCCGTCTTCTGCCGACGTCATTTTACTTTATCTCTTTTCGACACTCTATGAGATTGATATTATGGGATTATGTTCTATTTTATGCATGGTGGATTTACCCTTTTTATTATTCGTTATATGTTAGATCATTTATCCGTTTCTAAATGTAATCGAAATTTCAAATCAATACATTGATTAAAGATAGATTTAAGAAGCGACATTTTAAATTTTTTTTCTTATCCATTATTTTTTAATGAATAAATATCTTTTCTTACAATAAGCATTTTATAGAAATATAAGTGTACTCTAAATTAGGGTGTTACACATGAGACATGCCACATAAAAAGTGAAAAATAATGCTACATTGGAGAATGAAAATGACATGAAACATGATGGATGTTATACCTGAATCCTTGCACCGACCAAATGACGGTGATGCAAAGGAAGAGGCCTGCAATTTTTTACTTTATAAGTTTCCAAACTCTAGAATAGGAAATGAAAATAGATGGCACAACCGTTTGGAGAGACAGAGAATAGTATATACAAGTATAACTGAGTAATAAAGTGATTTTAACACTTATCATAAGCAAATCACAACTATAACTTTACCATTTATGAACTAATGAATAGATTAGAGTAAGGAGAAAATGCAAGAGATGATTTAATGGGTTTGCAGGAACTTCCGTTGCTGGTGGCAGAGCATATGACTATTGAAGGATAAAGTTTAGGGTTAACTAAGTTTTTAGTCCCTAAACTTTTTCAAAATTCGATTTTTAGTCCCTAAACTTTAGTTTAACGGGTCAAGGTCCCTAAACTTTTTAAAAATTCGGTTTTTAGTCCCCAAACTTTTTAAAAATTTGGTTTTTAGTCCTTGAAATCTCATTAATTCAGGTACTAAAAACTGAATTTTGAAAAAGTTTAGAGACTAAAAACTTAATTAACCCTAAAGTTTATGATCATTTTAATCAAATGCAATACAGATAAACAAGACAGTAAGAGGAAACATACTCAAGGGATTTTATTTCAGTCTCATCTTCCCGAGATGATGATGCTCGACAAGAAACTCTAGTTTTTTCAGCCTCTGCCTGTTCAATATAACAATGATTTGAAAATCAAGCAGCCACAGGACTTAGTCACATACCTGTGCTTCCTGAAGACGCTTAATTTCCTTTTCCAATTGAAACTCTGGCAGCTTCTTCACTGACCATGGTTTCTAATAGAGTTTGTTTGTAGTACTGAAATGAAGATAACACATAAATTTATTGAATATGACTTGAAATTTAATCATGACATAAATTACCAAAAGGTCAGTCAATTCCCGATAGCGTTTCTCTAACTCCATATGCTTCTGTTACAAGATTAAGACGATGCTTAGAAAAAGCATGAGGACATAAGTTGAAAATTTCACTGGTAATGCAGCAGTATGAGTATGACCATTAAGTCTAAGAGCTCTGCCCACTTAAGAAACAAGGAGGTTTTATTTATTTATTTTTATATCCAACTTGTGAATTTAAATTTTATTCAAGAGAATTTTTTTACAGAAACACCAAGATTATTACCTGACATGAGTAATGCTCAGCATCCCTCTTCATGGCAGACTCTCATTTTTTGCATTTCAGCCTGAAACAGTGAAACCAAACATATCCATATAATGGGATGTACAACTTGACCTGCAAGACAGGATGTGATTATCTCAAATAAACTTCACAAGAAAATAATTATCACTAATATTATCATAATTGTATTCTAGAAATGGTTGTGGCAACTTTTGACATGGAAAAATTTTCCACACACCCCACCCCTTCCCCCTCTTGAATTTTCTTTTGCTAAAAAAATGAGATTTAGGTCTAATTTGTATTTCAAAAGAATTAGCAGGACAAACATAAAATTAGTGAGAGTTTCAGTTGTGTAAAGAAGCAAATAGGGGGAAAGGTTTAATTTTGAACAGGAGAAACATAAATAACAAATATGTGTTCTATTTATATTTATACAGCAAATCAAATGTGCTTTGAAATGGTTTACGCAATCAACCAAAAAGGACACTGATTCTTTAAATATGCTATACTCTTATTGATAAACTATGTAGAAGTTGTGAAATATAAGGAAACCTAATAAAGTTGCAAATCAACCTACTTTCTTATCAATAATCTGTGTTTATACCTAATGTCAATAACAATTCTCCAAGCAAGATAGCTTGACAGAGTGGACCAAAGCAGCCTTATTAACACATGGTTTATCATTGTGGATTTGTTACTATTGTTCATTTTTGTTTTTGGTAAAGTAGATCTCTATTAAAAATTTAAATAGCAAGACCATAAGACATCATTGATGACAATATGATGCCAAACTTCACCAAAAATCTTGAGGGAATCTAGTCAGACTTGCGTAGCAGCATTGAACAAGCTGAGATGACCCCACTTCTTATTTTAAAATTTAATGTGAACAAAATCTTTTAACATTTCTGCTGATGAAAATTATTTTATAATCATCACAAGATTGACTATACAAGACTCTTTCATATTCCCAGACACCCCGGCAAGGGAAGATTCACGCATACTTTATGCACACCAGGACGATTATTAGGATATGGAATTGTATATATGAACTTTGTGTCGTTCTTCTAATAATTGTGTTAATGAAGTAAACTTTTCAGATTTAATAGAGATTGGGCAGCTTTGCTGCATTTTTTTACTTTCTAGTACTTTCTTTTTTCTGTTAACACCATTTCCTAAGTGGCGTCTGTCCTGAGGGACTAAAAACATTGATTTTTAAAAGTTCAGGGACCAAAATGTTCGATGGTAAAATACAAGGACTAAAATCAAGAATTAGATCTTAAGATTCATAGACCAACTTGGAGAAGGGATTATTTGAACTTCAATCAATATGTCACAATTAGCCAAGATTGTGTAGTATATAAAAATGTATGATGCCAACATTGAAGCAAATCTAACATGTTCATTATTCATTAAAGAAAAGGCTCTTCCACAAGATCAAAGCAAATTGAACAGAATATAGTTCAGGTGGAAACAGCAGTTGCATGGGAGGAAATAAAATATTGTGAGACACGCTTTGATAAATAAACTAAGAGGAACCTGCAGGGAAGCTAGATTTCCTTCTGTCAATGCAGCCTGCTGCCTCTTAACAGCATCCATAGAACTTAAAAGTGCCTCAATTTCAGCATTTTTTGCTGCCAAAGCCTCAGCCATATTTGATTCAACTCTTGCCACTTCCCTTTTACTTTCAGACAAATCCTTCTGTAGCTGTTTTATGCTAGCTTCATATGATTTACTTAGCTCTCTCTGTAGATATCAAACACTGAATGACATTACAACATATTATGACACAAAATCCATCCCATCACCTTTCTTCATTTTTCAACCAAGCTCGAGTATTTTCTTAATAATTCCAAAGACAAATCTTTTTCATCTTTCTTCTCAAGATGTTTCCTTATCTTTTTGTACACCGAAAAATTAGGTATAAGACCCTTGTCCATCATCTCAGAAAGAACCTTACAGGCAAGCAGCACATTTCCATTCTTCAAATGAAGGGTAGCAAGCAAGCCGTAGTTTGCATTGCTGGAATAGCTTAGCCTACTAGCAGAACCAATCACATACTCATGTGCTTCCTCATACTTTCCTGATTCAAAATAAGACTTTATTACCGCCGCATGAGTTAAAATACTAGGTTCAATACCCTTCAAAGTCATTTTATCAAGAAGCTTCAAAACTAAATCAAACTGACGGCATTTACATAAAAAGTTAATAAGAATATCAAAGCTATGCACATCAGTTAAACCATGGTTTTTCTCCATAGCTACAAGCACTTGCCAAGCTTCATCAATTTTACCACTCTTGCATAGACAACTGAGTAACAAATTATAAGTACTTGCATTCATATCACAACCACTTATCTTCATCTCCTTAACCAAATCTGCTACTCTTTCACAATCACCTCTCTTGCACATTATCCTCATCAAGACATGATAGTGCTTCACCTTCCTCCCAGCTGTTCTTATCACAAACTCTGCTATCTCAAAAGAACCCGAAAGACCAAACATCTCTATCAACAACTGAACTCCACAACTTTGATACACCCCACCAACCTCATTGAACACAGCCATAACTTTCCTCACACAATCCATACGAGAAGCCTTGTCCAAGCCTAAATCAAGCAAAAACCCAAATGCCTTCATTCCCAAAAACACATTTTTAAGGCTAGATTCACTCAAAACGGGAACCATTGCCTCATAATTCCCCAACAACCCACAGTTATTAATAAACAAGCTACCTATATCAGGATCACTACAAAGATCAGGATCAGAACCTTTAAGCCAATCAAAGAACTGCAATGCTAACACTCTCTCACTTGCTAATATCTGAAAAATGTCAACAACTGATGCATCAGACAAAGACACGTTCATACTATTCAGCCTGGTCCCCAAATCATCCACATCCTCACGAATCAATGCAATGATTTGAGAAACTTGCTCTGAAGTGGCATGAGGTCTACCCCAGTAAGGAGTATACGTATACGTACAAAAATACATACGAGTATGAAAGTGCAAATCAAGATTGAAGTGCGAGTGCCCATTATGAATATTAGAGCGAAAAGTGGAAGAAGACGCAAAAGGGTGTTTGGGGGAGCAAAGAGTGGAACACCCAACTGAGAAAAGCAAAGAACTTGACAAGTGGGGTGTGGTTGAAGGTGGGGTGTTGGAGAAGAAGTGAGAGAAAAGAAAGGCGGAACAAGAAGAGTGAGGAATTGAGAAGAACCTGAGGTTGAGGTTGAGGTTGCCGCAGATGTTTCGAATTGCCATAAGAGAGTGTTGGTGTTGAAATTAAGGTTTCGGTACCATCTAGCAGAAGTTTATGTATGTGTTTATTTCTTTTTTTTTGTTTTGATTTTGTTGTTTAGGGTCAATGATGATTGGGTCCATCACTTCGGCCCAAGACTTGATGGCTCTCCTCTCAAGCAGGGCAATTACTTAATGAACCTCATTTTTTGCACGATGCACCCCAAGACTTATAAAGTTCCCATCTTACCCTTCTCCCCACGTTCACTCTCTTCTTCTCTCCATCTTTCTCTTCACCACATTGCACCTTCTCACCGTCGCCACGAATCCTTTCACTTGCATCTCTACGTCGTCGGCATAACCTTTTCACCCTTCAAATACAAGATTCAAAGTTATGGTTTGATTATTACTGATTGAATAATCTGTAATGTATAAAAATGTATTACAGATTGTACAATCCATAACACAAATGTATTACGGATTTTTCAATCCATAATACAAATGTTTTACGGATTGTGCAATCCTTAATACATTTTTATGCATTATGGATTGAGAAATCAGTAATGCATACAAATGTATTACGGATTGAGCAATCCGTAATAATAATTCCCGAAATTGATCTCTACTTTTATTTCACCATGGCCATGCTCTTCGACTCTTTCACTGTTGCGCGTCTCCCTTTCACTGCTTCTCTCCCGTCATTGCCTGCTGGACTTCTACCAAGCTCCAGTGCGATGCGGTGAAGAGGAAGATGGAGAGAAGAAGAGAGTGAGCATGAGAAGGGTAAGATGGGAACTTTACAAGCCTTGGGGTGCACCAAGCAAAAAATGAGGTGCATAAAGCAATTTCCCTCACGCATAGGTTTCGAATTGTCATATTAGAGAGGATTGAGAAGAAATGTTGGAAATATATTCTCTCTAATGCACATTTTGAACATTTTTTTTTATTATAGTTGAAATTTATTAAAAATTACAAAAATTTGTGGATCTTATTTTTCATTTAATGAGTTTTATTTATGATTTTGTAATTTTTAATATATTTTTATTAGTAAAAGATAGTGTATTAGAAAAAGTGTGTTATAAAGTATATTTTGAAAACACTCTTCCACGAGAGAATGTTGATGTTGTTGAAATTAAGGTTTTGGTACCATTTAGCAGAAATTTATGTGTCTGTTTTCATGTTTTGGTTTTGACTTTTTTCTTGTTTTCTATGTATTCGTAATAACTTAGGAAATTTGTCTTTTTTACTTTTCATAAATCATAAATAATTAATAATATATGGATATATTAAAATGAAAAATGATCATATATTTTTCGGTATTAACTATGGGTATCTTTTACTAGAACAATCTTGCTTGAATCTTATAAAATCACTATGAGTGACAAACTCTTTTCAAGTGTTTAATGCAGCTACATACTCATAACTCAAATTTGAGATCATAGGTTAAACTAGAACAACCTTGTTCCGAAATAGAATTTCCCTAGAGTTTGGATTTGCCTATCCATAGCATAAAAGTTATATAATGATTATGATGATAAGACTTGATCATATCTATATCTCCATGATTCTCGGAGATATGATATAATCAGGTAAGATATGGTAGAATTAGGATATGATTAGATATGATTAGATTCCATAGGCTATAAGATAATAACGACATCAATGGATGCGCTCTACGATTATGGTCGAGTCGATCCATTGGGCTCGGCCCAATGGAGACCGAAAGATACAGTCCCCTGGTCTTGAATGCGATAACACAAAGGGACTCTTAACCATTGGGCTAAGCCCAATGGAGATTAGGATACAAACCCTATTTAAATTGATTATGCGCACTCAATGATAAAATATCATATATTTAAATTCAATTGTCATCCTAATTATTATTAAACTCAATATATTAATCAATGAAAAGAAAAAGGACAAATTTTTTTTTTACACGATAATTACTAATTATTATTATTATTATTATTGGAATTAATAGAATGATCATAAATAAGCATGGTTGTTAAAATCGGACCGGACCGGCCGATTCAACCGGTCTGTCGTCCGATCTGAATAACCCTTCAAATCGAATAGGCAAAAAATCGGCTAGAAAACCGTCAAGAACCGGACAAAACTGGCAGTTCACCGATTTTCACTGGTTCTTCTCCATTTAACACACCATTGTTCTGCTTTAGTCCCATCATACGCGGTTTGCTCCTTCTTTGGCGTACTTCGATAGTTGAAGCCTTTGTCCATGTTCTTCCTTCCGCAGTCATAGCATGGTTAACATCTTTCTTCTACACTTAGAGCATATTATCATGAAAAGTTGAAAACAATTGGAGAAAGAATGAAAAGAAAGAAGTTGGTAACTTGGTAGAATGAGGAGGAAAGTTTGCTGAAGAAGGATAATAGTGAAATTGGAAGGACGAAGTGTAAAGAGATTAATTACAAAGAGAGTGAAAATTTTAAAGCACTAGTGTATTACAATTGTATTTCAACTTCCAATGTGAAAGGGAACTTTCCAAGAAAATACCATCAATATTAAGGCTGTTGCAACGTATCTTTTTTGCTTTGTTAATTGTTAGGCTGCTGCAACACATTGTACTTATATATGCTAGTATTATTTTGTGTTGTTAAAATTAAATATTGCCTTATACAGTTATACTACTTATTTGATTTTAGGTGCAATTTTTTTTTAATTATTAATTAGATATTACAAGTGGTGCAAGCAAGCATGTATATGTACATTGCTCCAGTGAGTTAACGTGCTTGCTTGCCATAATAATAATTAATAAGCAAATTATTTTTAATGTTTTTAAACCATTATAATAATTTATAGGTTATATATTATTATGATGTAATTACATCATTTTGTATGTAAAATTATTTAATATATTCTATTAAATAATTAAAAAAATATTATTTAATTATAACCGGTTCAACCACGGTTGAACCATTAAACCTTAAACCAGTACCTTTACCGGTTCAGTTACCGGTCCGGTTTTAAAAACATTATAAATAACATGAGTGAAATTCGGAAAATAAAATAAAAACTTTAGTTTAGATGAGATAAATTATTGCTAAATTGCCTTACATTTAACATATAAAATAACAAAAAAATATTATTTTAAACAGACTACTTATAACAAAAATTAATTTATTAAAACCAAACATATCAAGGGGGGTGTATTCAATGAGGATTTTAAGGGATTTTAAAAGACTTTTTTTTTTTATAAAAAAAAATCTCGTGGTATTCAATCAAGATTTTTAAATGACAAAAATAAATCTTGTGGTATTCGATCAATATTATTAGGATTTTTTAAGGAGTGCAATAAAATCCGTTGGCATTTAATTAAGATTTTTTACAACTTATAAAAAGTCTTCTGGTATTCAAAAGTATACAAATTTCGATGGATTTCATGAGACTTTTTAGTAGAAAATATAAATACCACACCCATCAAACAATCCCACCCAAACCCTTGATATTTTCCCATACTTTCTTTCTTTCATTCTTTTTCTTTCGAGACTTTTCTTTCTCCCATCTCACATAATCCCTTCTCTCTTCGTTGAAGGCGGTTTAAACATTCATAACTTTCTTCACAAAGAATTTTGTTACAATGAATTTCCAATTGAATCAATAGACGAATCTACCAGTTAACAAAAACCATAATTTTGAACCTATTGTTCAGAACCAAGAGCAGGAACACGAGAAGATGCTAATGCATGGAGGGCTCTAGTATATCTTTAGATGTGGAGAAGCGCTATATAAGAGGACATGGAGAATTAGAATCAATTAGTTATTAAAAGATTAAAAAAATCTGTATCGATTTTACTTTTCTTTATCCAAACCATATCATTTATTTGTTATCTTTTTCATCTATTCTTTATAAGTTTGAATGTTTTAACAAATTTCATGAAATCCTTTAAAATCTTGTAAATCAATAAAGTCTTTTCAAATCTTTTGAATTTATATGTTATAAATCTATTAAAATCCAAACTACAAAATCCTAATTATAAAAGTCTTTTAAAAAAATCTTAAAAATTATTACATTCCTACAAAGTCTTTTAAAATCTACAGGATTTTTTTATGTCAAAATAATTTTTTAAAATTCTAATCGAATACACCCCCTAAAATTTAAAGTATTATTGCCTTTGTTTGCTATGGCTTTGGCCCATCTACTTTATCAAAAAATGAGGATTGTGGGCTTTGCTATTCTCACCCAGCTTTTTCTATTTTCACCACCCACGTGGGTGATTTTTTATGGATTTATGAAAATACCCTTTTCAATGGAATTGTGATTCTGTTGTAGCAAGAGGGGGTGCAGCGAAATTGTACAACGAAATCATACAACGGAATCACAATTCCGTTGAACAATTTCGCTGCACCCCCTCTTGCTACAACGGAATCACGATTGCGTTGAAAAGGGTATTACGGAATCAAGATTCCGTTGTACAAGTGAACAACGGAATCGTGATTCCCTTGTACAAGTGTACAACCGAATTATAATTGGATAAAATTTTATAATAGGGACCTAATATATCAACAAATTACCATCAATTAGTCAAAAATACAATACAGTTTTGTAAAAAATGTCCAACAATTGAAACATTATATAAAGAAACTCCTCTAATAAAAATTATTAATAGAAGATTAATTAACTAAAATGAATCCCTGGTAATGCCTACTACATATTGAGATCCTCTAGTTGTTGAATGAAATGGTATTGAGTTGAATTCTTGCATGCGTTGCATGTATGATTTTTTCCATGAACGAGCTTCAACAGTGCAGTATGTTCTCCATTGATGTGCAATAGGAGGCAGGGGACAATGATCTTTTAAAAATAGCTAAACAATGAAAATTAAACTGGTAAGGTTCAATTAGTGAACAAATTTGCATAGTTAATAATTTAGTATATTATGTGTACCTGCACAAAATGATTTTCGTTAACAAATCCAATAGCTATAAGACATTGTTGTGCAACAGATGGAGGCTGACCCCTAAGCGGAAAGAAAGTCCAACTTTGAAGCATAGATAAGTGGACCAACACCACATTATACCGACTAGCAATCACATAACCCATGTCGAGAATGGTCATCCACTTGTCAATGGTTGTTAGTCCACCTTGGAGATACAAAGAGCTGATTAATTCAACCAATCTTTCTTCTGTGCCAAAGAGCTAAACATAAAGAGAGTACCATTTTTGAAGTTCCCGAATTAAGTCTTGATGAATTAGAGCCCAGGATTCCTCACCCATACCTAACAAAACTGCAATTGCTCTATAACCGCATTTTCCATCTGCTTTGACATCAATAATTTTTTGGATGAATTGTTTCAACTGATCGGGAAACTTATTAACATAAGGCATCATTTTGCTCCGCTTATTGTCACTGACAACTTTGGGAGGCACAGTAGGAGTTCCTGAACTACCTACCATTGTGTTCATTGCATCGACTTGCTCCCACATTGAAGGTGCACGTTTAGTAGATTTCACAGACTTTGGGGCACCCTTTGTTTTCACCTTCTCTGAAGGGGGACACATTGAAGTGGTATCTGGAAACACAAGTTCAGGAACTTTAGTCTTCATTGTCATTTTCCCGAAGACATCAAGTTGGAAAAATCTCTTTAACAATGCATCCATCTCATGTGTCAAAGTCAAGTCCCCCCAAGAATCACTGGTGTCATCTTGATTGATGGATAACATCTTCCAATGCACATGAATTGACCTCAAGGGTATTGAGCTAAACATATTGTTGAATCTAGCAAGTTCACACACACACGGTGGACCGTGAGTAGTTCTAAGTGTGCAGCCACAAGCATAACTGTCAATACTAACGCTATCAACCCGTTTGTACTCATTGTAGATCATGTCCTGTGCTTAGTTTGATACAAAGCCCCGTATCTTCTTGTAAAACACGTTATTAAACCTATGGTCCACAACATTGATGCTTTTTTTGGAATGAAGCCTTAATCTCAGTATGTTGCAACAAAAGCATGTTATTCATGGCATCCCAACAACTGCATAAGTCTCCCATACTATCTCGAAGCAACCTCTTCAATCATGTGTGTGCGCCTTCAACCCTATTATGCAACCAAAAGTAATGTCAACCAAAGTATAAAATTAAAATCAACAAATGTAATTATATGGAAAAGTACCTATTAGTTGTTGTGTTTCCAAGATGCATAACTTGATCCGTCCATGCTTGTACAAACTTCTCCTTGTGAGGTATCAACCATGTACATTGGACATACTCAAGAGGAAAAGTTGATAATGTGAGCATAAGTTTGTGAAGTTTTTCAAGTTTACCTCATACAATTGTTCATCAGCAGATTGCATTAACCCTTCCCAAGCGTCCAACACTTTTTCCCATTCTTTCGCGTTGCCCACACGCATCTTGCATTTTGCCCTGACATTCTTAGAAATATGAAATTGACATAACAAGTTGGTTGAAGAAGGAAAGACATTTTCCAACGCATTCATGAATGCAAGATCTCTATTAGTGACAAGAACCTGAGGCAAGACATCATCTTTGACAAACATTTCTTTCACCCTATTTAATTCCCATTGAAAATTGTCTGTCCTCTCAGATTGTAAATAAGCAAAGGTAACTGAGAAAGTCATGTCTGTTGAAGTCATCCCAACAATCTCCAACAACGGAAGACGATATTTATTTGTCTTGTAAGTAGTATCACATATCAACATTGTTGGAAATGAATTTAGGAGCTTGATAGAATCTAGATGTGACCATAAGATATCTCTTACAATATCTTCAATGTCGACCCTTCTATACCAATAAACATATTGATCGCGTCCTATCAACTTCATCAGATGTTGTATTTAAGTTCTTGGACCCTTTTGTTGTCGCCGATATTTTTGTCGCTCATTGTATATGGTTTTGATGGTGGTGACATTTTCATGATCTTTATCTTTGATTGTCAACAGAATTTGCCTAGGTTTCACCATATTTTAGTCATTTGGTTTAGCAAAGTTTTTTCTTCACTGCTTAAACGACTAACATATGCATGACCCACCAATGTTTCACTGACTTCATGATTATGAAAACCACAAACCACATAAAGTTTCCAACAAATGCCTTTCACAAGCCTCCCTTTTAATTTATATAGGCACTCACATTTTTTGCTTCCAGTAGTCTTGCAGACTAACTTATCTTTATATTGTTTGTACTTTCCTCCATTTTCACAAGCCAGTAGGACAAAAATTTTCTTACCAATTTCTAACCTTTCTATGACAACAACAAATTCAAGCTCTTTTGCGACAGATCGAACCCACATCAACAAGTCATCTCGCTCTTCAAAAGCCTAAAAACAAAATGCATTCCTTCACTAAAAAAACACACATATACAAAAAATATCATATACATAAAAATACTAGGTAATTAATAAACCTCATCAGTCATGAAAATATTGGAGAAGTCAGGATTATTGTGCTGAGGTTCAATGTCCATCACATAATCATCTGCTTGCATTTTATTTTGTTAAACAGGTTGGTCAAAAGCATTTTCACTTGCATCAATCATATTTCCCCAACTACTTGGCATCGTAACTTCATCAGAAATAAAAGTATTCCAATCCATTGTTACCACTACAAAGAAAAAAAAAACAATTCAAAATTTAATAAATGAATAACAGTGAAAAAAATCAAATATTGTCTGCATACACAACAGAATCGTGATTCCGTTGTGTATGAAAAATGTCATACATAACGGAATCATGATTCCATTGTACATGTCATTTTTCATACATAACGGAATCATAATTCCATTGTGTACGATAAAAAACAAAAAAAAAAATAACAGAATCACGATTCCGCTGTGCATTCAACATAGCGAAATCATGATTCCGTTGATCTACACAACTTACTAGTGTAAGTGTAGGAACGTCAAGGAGGAGAAGGAGAGTGTCAGGAGAGGGGATGGGAGTGGGGGTGGAGAGTGTGAGGAGAAGGGAGTGGGGTGGGGTGTCAGAAATGGAGGAGGGACAGCAGGGTAATTTTACAATGTTATGGGATGAGAATAGCAAATTGGGGGGTGAGAATAGCAACTCCCGAGGATGGTTTAGCATAGCGAACGAACCCAATGTTCTGTTACCCTAGCTGTAGTTGTAGTTAACGAAGACACCTGTCTCAACAACGAGGAGCCTCTCATCGCAGTAACCACCGATGAAATTAGCCATCGCCGGAAGCCTCTTCCTTCCACGAATTGCTTGCTTGCTGAACTTCTTCTTCTTCTTCTGGTACCGATCATGAGATCTCCACTCTCTCTACTCCTGTGTTCGCCTGATTTCGCTATTTTTTTTTTACTTCCCTTGTTTCGTTTCTATTCTATTCACTGTTGCTTTGAAAACTCAGAAATTCCTCTGCATCATGCTGAACACTAATTTCAACATTTCATTACAAACTCTTTTTTTTTTTTTTTTTTTTTTTGTTAATTTTCTTTGCACTTTCAGTATAGCGCAACTTGTCCTCTTTGATTGTATAACTTGACCAATGCCTTATATCACATAACATGATAGGTTTGAGGCAATGCCTAGCATGGCTTATTAATGTCTGATTTATGATTAAATTATTGAAACTTATCCCAATCATGGTGATTTTGTTCTGTTCAATTTGATTAGCAACATTTGATTGGTTAACCTTCTTGACTAACCGCTATTTATTTGATGCATGCAGATCAGGAGGAATAAGATGCCTCCTTACGATTGTATGTTTCTGTTTAAGCCCCATATAAGGAAGGAAGCAGTCATGGATTTAGTTGTGAGGGTGGGAAAACATGTCTGCAGAAGAAATGGGGTTGTCACTGATATTAAGAGTCTCGGAACAGTTCAGTTGGGCTATGGTATCAAAAAGCTAGATGGCAGATATTATCAGGTGACTCAGATTCATTATTTGTTTATATTAAAATCTCATTGCTTGAACTGTTTTGGTTATAGGGGTTGTATTAGTCTTGGACAGAGCTATGCATATAAAATTACCAAATTAATGAAATGTAGGTTGAATTAAAAAAGGCTTTGGTGGTACTGATATGTCAAAGGATTTGGTGAAATGTTTCACATAATGCTAGGTTTGATAGAAGTTGATTTATTGGATGTGTATGACTATCAGTACTATCCAACCCAATGTGGCTCAAAAAAAGTGAATTGGAACATACTATTGAAAGTTTAAGCTGTAAAATGTTTATTGATTATTGAATGTGCGGTTTTCTGCTTGCAGCCAGTGAAGTTTCAGCAAACTTTGCATAGTTTGAGAGCCTGCCTTAGCCTTTGGTTTAACAGGAGGACTTAAAAAAAAAAAAAAAAAATTCTTTTCTTAAGTTTGAATGGAAATTATGCAATTGTAATGTAATGTGTTTCCATTTTTAATTGCTGTAGGGCCTGCTGATGCAAATGAGCATGATGGCTACACCTGAAATCAACAAAGAGTTGCATTACCTAAACAAGGAAGACCGGTTATTGCGTTGGCTTTTGGTTAAGCAACGCAATACAAAATTTTGGGTTGACTCCTCTGGGGATGAAGGTAGACATGAGCTAAGCAAAGTCTCCCAATTCAGGAAACCTGGTGATGAGGACGAGGATGAAGATGAAGATGATGAGGAATATGAAGTGAACGAAGAAGAAACAGTGAACTAAAAGATAGCTTAGTAGTATATTGTTAGTTTCCATTATGAGAGGACAAAATCATTTGCCATAGTATTGTTGGTGCCAAACATGTGCTTACTTACTGTACTAGGTAAAATGTTATTTCATAAACTCCGAGCTGTCTCTTGCTATTAGACAAAACAACAATATCTTTGTAGCTTTGGTGAAAGATTTACAAATGTGGTTGTCTTGCCCAGGATCTACGAGCAGTTGGGTTCATCCAATATACTTCTATTTCTTGCTTATGTTAATATCTTGGGAGAAACAATTTTTGTTAATGGATAAGAGCAATTTGAAAATTCATCAATATTTTGGGATGTAATGTAATATTTCATGCAAAAGAATAAAAAACATAATCCAAATGTATTGGATTTTATTGCCTCGTATATAAGTTGGTGTAAACTCTGGTTATCTGCCAGACCAACGCACGTAATTTTGCCAATAAAGAACTTTGCTGATTATAGTGGGAAAAACGATGGCAATGGCAAGTACTATGCATGACAAAAAAAAGAAAAGAAAAGAAAATCACTCCATTTATTTTCATTTCTAGTCAGCAATTTATGTGTTAACTAGGGTGGAAATAGCAGTATTCCAAAATTATCAACACCAAAATGAATAAACATATAATTAACCAATGCAATTCACAGGACAGTCTACACAAGAAAGAGAAGCTGCCACCCATTCAATAATCAAAAAGCAAATTCCAATTTTCCCAACTCCATCTTGCAGCAGTTTCTCAAAATATCAACTTGAGTCATTTACTGAACCATTATCAAGCCAAGCCACCCTAAGCAGCGGCATTGGAAATGTACACTTGAAAATATATGTAGTCAGGAAGATATTATTAACACCAGACACATGCCCTAGATGGAATATTTTTGATAAGTCACAGTAAATTCTGCAACTTCTCTAGCAGCCAATGTGTCAGCTTGTGCCTACATAGAAGATAAAAAAATTCAGAATCCACAAGATTTTACTGTGATAAGCTACTCAAAGGGATAGGTTTAACATGGCTGCATGTATCAGTAATTGTCATATATTCTATATTGCAATCAAGAAGAGATGTACAAACACCTGTTGCAATTTCTCAAGGTAAGTAAAATTTCAAATCCTTCAATGGTATTTCATCTCAGCTAAATTGACATTTTAAACATCTAATGAACTGATCTCACCAAGTAGAAAAATAGAATAACTTGAGCTGTTGGATATCGCCAGAGAAATCTTGACACTTGACAGCCCCTGAATCAGATAGTTTCAGTGCTTTTTGCAGCTGCATGAGACATGCTACATTGGAGGATGAAAATGACATGAAACATGATGGTTGTTATACCTGAATACTTGCACCGACCAAATGACGGTGATGCAAAGGAAGAGGCCTGCAATTTTTACTTTTGGAGAGACAGAGAATAGTATATAGAAGTATAACCGAGTAATAAAGTGATTTTAACAGTTATCATAAGCAAATCACAATTCATTTCAGTACTACAAACAAACTCAATTAGAAACCATGGCCAGTGAAAAAGCTGCCACAGAGTTTCAATTGGAAAAACTCAATTATCTGTAATGCATTTGATTAAAATGATCATAAACTTTATCCTTCAATAGTCACATGTCCTGCCACCAGCAACGGAAGTTCCTGCAAACCCATTAAAATGCACTGATCCTTCATAGAACTTTATTCGTTACCAAAAACTTTTTACTGGATCTTTCTTTCAGAATAGTAATCACTAATCAGCCTTCACATTAAAAACGGAAAAAGTAAACTGTTATTCATGTACCTCAAGAAGTGCCACCTTCCGCTCAAGTTCTGTGGCTTTTGGTGTCCTCTCATCTGCTACTCTCTGAAAAGAGGAGCAACTAACAAATCAATCTATATATTTCCACCTGTGCTTAGAATCCGATTACATGTTTTCTGTACAAGCTCTTGATTACAAAGTTCATATACAGAATTTTTAGCCGTATGGACAACTTGACACGCAGCAAATATGTCTACAATTATGTTGTCAATTCAATCATGATATAAACTAATGACATATGGCAAAAACCAAACGAAAAACAGTGCTTTAATATGTATCCTTGCAAGTGCAGTGGATGATGACTCAACTGCTCTGTGCTCCAATTCTACTTCTCTTTCCATAGCAGCCTGTTCTACCAATCATAGAATCACTAAAATATAATGCAAAACACACAAACTTGAGAAATAAATAATTCAAGTTAGAGACCATTTTGGTAGCATTATGTGCAGCACGCTCCTCTTCTGCTCTTCGCTCAGCAGATGCTAGCTCCTCTCTTAGAGCCTGCAAGAACAACAGTTTTAACATGCAAACAACTTCATCATATAAATGGGAAATATTGTATAATTATAGTAATCTTACATGCATACTTACCTGCATGATCCTTGTTTCTGTTAGTTCTTGATTTCTCATCATTGATTCCATGTTTGCCTGGTAAGATATGAATAGTGTTACCCAAGCTATAATTATAATAACACTCTAGCATTAGAATATATTCAAGGTACAAACTATAGTGAAATGACTAATCCTACACTAAAGAAAGAAACTAATGAAGGAAACTGAAAGAAAATTGGGTAGGTGAACATGCATTTCTAGCAACCCTTGTCATTCATAGACCAAAAATTCTTGGTAGAACAATAAAAGTATACAAATTAGATCTTAAGATTCATAGACCAACTTGGAGAAGGGATTATTTAAACTTGAATCAATATGTCACAATTAGCCAAGATTGTGTAGTATATAAAAATGTATGATGCCAACACTGAAGCAAATCCAACATGTTCATTATTCATTAAAGAAAAAGCTTCCACAAGATCATAGCAGATTGAACAGAATATAGTTCAGGTGGAAACAGCAGTTGCATGGGAGGAAATAAAATACTGTGAGACACGCTTCGATAAATAAACTAAGAGGAACCTGCAGGGAAGCTAGATTTCCTTCTGACAATGCAGCCTGCTGCCTCTTAACAGCATCCATAGAACTTAAAAGTGCCTCAATTTCAGCATTTTTTGCTGCCAAAGCCTCAGCCATATTTGATTCAACTCTTGTCACTTCCCTTTTACTTTCAGACAAATCCTTCTGTAGCTGTTTTATGCTAGCTTCATATGATTTAGTCAGCTCTCTGTAGATTTAGAATTAATTTAAGTGATACCATAGTCAATATGTTTTCATCTCAAGCATACAATGAGACCTTTTATTCCTTTAACAGGAAATAGTGTGATAGTGCTTCACCTCTGCAGTGAGAAGTTCCTCCAACTGTGCATTTTCAGATTTGTATTCAAGAAAGATATTTTTTAGATGATCAAAATAAATTAATGTGTCGATGATAAATAAATAGTTAAGTGAATTAATATTTTTAAAAAAGTTTAAATACATTTTTAGTCCTTGCAATTTAGTGTTTTTTTGCTTTTCGTCCTTAAAATTTTTTTTTTTTTGGTTTTAGTCTTTGCAAATTATGTTTATTTTGTTTTTCCTCCTTAAAGCGATTTAGATAGCGATTTTTTTTACTGTTTATAACACTTTTGTCACTGTTCAAAGCGCTGTCTAAACCGCTTTAAGGACGAAAAACAAAACAAACATAATTTGCAAGGACTAAAACCATTTTTTTTTTTTGCAAGGACGAAAAACAAAAAAATATTAAATTGCAAGGATTAAAAAGATATTTAAGTCTTTTAAAAATATTCAAACGCCTTAAACTAATTCTTAGGTGAGTTACCTGCAATATAAATATACATCTACAACATAAGACAGAGACATTTTACAAATAGTGCAGACATATTTTTCCTTTGAGAAAATGACAATTTAGAACGAGTTATTGGTAAAGAAGTGTTCTTTCTCAATTTGTATATTGATTAACCAAGTTGAACTTTTATGTTATTATGCCATATTGCCTTTATTAGTTTAAAACCTCCTTTTGGCACAAGCCAGCTGAGGCATATCAAACTGCCTTATCATATTGGGATGGATGGTTGATTCCTCCCATTTTCCAAGCTGTAAAAAAACCACTTCACTGAATACATAGTTAAATTAGTCCCTGCATGATAGAAATTACGCTCAAGATTCTTGAATGTGCATTTTTGCAGTCAAATTAAGGCCAGTTTGTTTAAACTTAAAAAAAGTACTTTTTAAAAAAAGTGATTTTTTTAAGAAGCGGATAGACTTTACTTCTTAAAAAAAACAAAAACTACACTTTTTTTTTTTTTATAAAAAAAAAACAGTTTAAACAAACACATCAAAAAAGCAGAAAACTGTTTATTTTATTAAAAAAAAGTGTTTTTTCTTAAAAAATAAACTTAAACAAACGGGTCTTAATCAAACTAATTTGACTGGCAGAATACCCATTTAGGCACCAATTTGACCAACTAAATGCATAGAGGGAATCATCAGTGTAATTTTCATCATTTAGGAACTAATATGACTGATACAGTATCTTTTTTGGGACTAATATGACTATTTACTCCGGCTGCATTCCTACCTTCTCTCAATTGAACTTCAAGGCCTCTTTGATTATCACAATATTTTCACATATAGCTGCGACCCATATCCACTAAACTTGTATAAAGATTAACACACTTTCTATAGCAGATGACCCACAATCTCAATTACTATACAACCAAGGGTGCAGATAAATGTCATTATTTTCTTGTACAATTTTTTTTTCCTAGTAGAACAACAAATTTCATTAGAGAGAAAAGATAAGTTATACAACTAGCAGATAAGAAGTCTTCTAAAGCTAAAAAAGAATAAAAGTAGCTATACCGAATGGCTGGCAAAATTTGAATAGCATTAACACCTTTATGAGGCCACCACAGAATCTGACAAGAAAGAACCTGATTATCCACTTTCAAACTAACTTTTTGGATATTTGGATCCTTTTTGTTGTTAGGCCGTCTTTTGGTATCAAATTGTTTTTTTTTTTTTCATCTATAGTAATCGAATTCAGGTACAAGAAAATTTACAACAACTCACGCACATTGGTTGCTAAATTCCTTGGTTATCAAATTGTGCTTAGCTGAAAATGGATAACATAAAGTTTAGAGAATGATGGTATTTTGATAGAATTTTTGCTTATGGTAATTAATTGAATGATTTAGATTTTAATCTAGGGATGTATATGATTTGAATCTAGAGAGGAAGAGATTTGCTCTCATAATTGATTCACCAATTCTAAATTAATGCAGCTAAAGTGAGTGAAAAGACAGTGCTACAACTGAGCAAAGATAATTCAAGAAGCTGCCAACTTTCTTTATCTTGTAGAACATGACTTCTAAGAAAATTTTCTGGTTCCCATCAAATAATTTCATAATGGCCAAGGAAGCAAAATTGTCAGTGCAGCTGATACTCAATAGGTGGTGAAGTATGAACTGATTGAACTCAAAAGAAACTAAACTAAAACAAATCTGTCCTTGTGGTCATGGAAAGCATTGACAATTTTAATATTTTTTACGCAATTCAAATATAGAATTAATAATTCTAAACTAGTTTTAATTTTAATAAACTCAAAATTTTAAACTTTACTTTTAATTTCATTATTCAAACGTCCTAATATTATTAGATAATTTTTATAGGATAATATTATTAGATGGTTAGCATTGTCGTGTTTGTCTATTTGTATTTTTAAGAGAATATGAGATAGGAATAGCTATGAGTGTAGACTATCAAAATTAGAAGAATGGGATAAACTAATTTATAATGTGTTATTACTCAGAAAAAACTAAAATTGAAGAGTGAGCAATTAGTGACATTTAAAGGATAAAATGATAACATTAAAAATTGATATTACCTTTATATGTTATAGATTACTAGTACCACAAATAAGCATATAACTTTACCCCTATAAATGTTCATATTGGTTTGTTTTCAGTTGTTGTATAGGATTTGGAATTTTTTTCAGCCCAACTCTCTCTGGACTCTCTATCTCTCGAGCCCAATTCCCTTCTGTCTCTCTATTTCTATCTATTTTTTTTTTCTTGATTTCTCTATTATCTACTTTCATTTTTCAATTCTCCTTTTTGCTTTTGATTATTATTGTTATTATTATTTGGGTGAATTGTCACTTTGGTCCCCGAAATTGTAATCCACTGTCACTTACTTAAGTTCCTGAAAGTATGAAAATGTCACTTTATTCCCTGAAAGTGTAATTTGTTTGTCACTTTAGTCCTTTTGATAAAAAAAATTCTTTAAAATTAACGTTTGTGCCTACATTACACGTTATCTAACTACATGAATAACATGTCACGTAGGTAAATAGCATATCACGTAAGCACGAACGTTAATTTTAAAGAAATTTTTTTATCAAAAAGACTAAAGTGACAGACAAATTACACTTTCAGGGACTATAATGACAGTTTCATACTTTCAGAGACTTAAATAACAGTGAATTATACTTTCAGGTACTAAAAAGATAGTTTACCCTTATTATTTTGTTCTTGAGAAAGAAGAGGTCAAGACTGAAGAGGGTCCAATTTCTGGTGTACTCTTGTGCTATACGTGTCATGTATGAGAATTCTGAATTGATTGGTTTAAGAGCCCTGCTCCAAAGTCAATTCAGATTAATATTTTATCACACTGCCAAAAAAACTGCCACTACCTCCATTTCGGAGGCTATCATCGCCATCGTAATGATTGATTTTGTTTTTGAAGATGTAATGATTGTTTCTGACTTGAGAAACAACGAAACACAATCATTTAATCTAAATTAAATTAAAATTAATTTTAATATACTATAGATATAAAAAAAAAAATTGTACTATCAGTTAATTAAAAATGACCATAAATATAAATTTTAAATTAATTATCTTAAAATCAAAATTTCAAAATATATAGTTTTTCTTTTCTAAAGACCATATTTATTATTTATGGAATACAATTTTGTTTGAGCAAAATAAGACTATTATGAATAACAATTGACAAAATTTTCTATTCAAGTATTTAACACAGTGGATAATTATGTATTTAAAATTCAAACTAAGACTGTTAATTAAATTAAAACAATTTAATAGTAATTATTTATAATTTAATGATAATATAATTTTTATAATATAAATATATTTTAATTGAATTCTTAAAATATTTTTAAATTCTATTATAATTTTATTAATAGTTTCTTATTAAAATATATTTAAGTATATTATTATTAAAAAAATTTAAAAATTATTTAAAAAAATATTATTCTTCAAATTCATGGTCACAATAATTCTCCTGACAGCTAAAAAGTTGTTTTGTGTGTTATTTTTTTTTTATTTAGATCACAAATATCTTATATTAGAAGTAATTTTGTTTAAGTTTAATAAGACTGAATTTTTTTTCTAAGTATTTAAGTAATTTAACATTGTTGCATATTTAAATCTCGAATTCAAAATTAATTAAACTGAAATAATTTTGTGTGCTATTTTCAGTTTACTTTGATAAACTTCATGCGTGACGGTGAATTATTACATACAACTCTGTTCTTCAACAATCAAGGAAACAACATACAAAACTTTTGGGATATGTCAATTGTCATCTTAAGATATTTATTGATATTCTTATTTAAGTAATTATTATTTTTTATCTAAAATATCTTTTCTTGATTAAACTAATATAGTAAATTTTTTAAATATATGAGAATATACAGTGAATTCTTTTAAAACTTTAACAAAGTCAAACATCAACAAGTACGGCTATCACAACAAATTAGTATACTCTGAAGTAGAATAACCAGTGTGAAGTGTAGTGTAACAACAACATGAATGATTACTCTGCAAATTTTATGGGTAGTTGTAAATAATAATTTTTGACCTTATTCGCTGCTTAATTTATTAACCGTGCTAAAATTAATTGAGTTTAATGGTAATGTACTGTATCATCTAATCACAAATTACGTTGATATGATTTTTGGGATAATTTTGTAAAAATTAACTAATTTATTATATATGGTGGGTTATGATTAGATGACAATACTGTCCGTGTATGATCCTTTTTTCCAAATTAATTTTAGATCTTTCTCTTTCTAAATTTTATGGAAAAGAAGTTATGAATTCAAATCACTTATATTAATATTCTAATAAAAAATTAACAATTAACCATGACTAATAAAAAAAAATCTTTCTATTTTTCCCTTCTTATTATAATCAGAGTAAATTTGTAAGAATCTTGCAGTGGTGGTCAGAAATGACTTTGAAGGGCACAACTAAGGCTCAGTCAAAGCTTCAATGGGAGAAAACAAGGCCTATGATGGTCGGAACCAACGTTAGCAATGGTGGCACATATTAGAATATGGATTATGAGTCTAACTTAATCCTATAAAATCAGCTTATAAAGTGAAAATTGTTCTTAACTTATATTTATTATTTTGGCATAATCATTAATCGATGCGAGATCTTCAATAATGTAGTGCAAAGGGAGAGTTCGAGAGAGAGAAAGAGAACTTAGATATGCGAGGATTTCTATATTTTTTTTATAGTTATGCATTTTTTTTTAAAAATGTTGAATACAAACAAAAATATATCCCAAAGCTTAATCACTTATTATACTTTTTTTTGTTTGAATGTCACTTATTATACTTATATTCTCCCTCGTTATCTCTCTAAATATCAAGTATCATGAGTATTCAATTATCATTTTCCAAAATTCAACAAAAAAAAAAACTTATCATTTGCCAGTACACAAGTTAAAAAATCCACCTTTTTTAAAATAAAATAAAAATTAAATCTACCACTCTAAAATTGATTTTCAAAATGTAACAAGAGTACGCAAACACTTTAATTCACTGTTTAAATTCAACTATTCTATTGGAAAAGTAACATGTTTTCTAGGGCAAACCAAATAGGCACTCAGGGTTTGTTTGACACTGACTCCCCAAATCAGTTTACACCATTACTTACTCATTCAACTACATATACACAGTGAGAGAAAGGAAAACCAAAGTTGTACATACCAATTTTGTAACTAATAACCAACACATAAGTACGTTCATTCACAATTATGGTCATTCCCTTATCAAGTATTCGTTTTTGTCTGATTACCAAAATTCAAATATTATGCAGTGAAAACAAAAGACATAGACGATTGGAGAATTGGGAGAAGAGACAAAAGAGATAGAAAGGGAAAATTTAAAAAGCAAGATAAGGATCTATATTCTATTCATTAGAAAGTGAAACTTCAGTGCGTACTATAGTGTCAATGGAAGTATATATATAACCAGCATGATGTGAATTTTCAAAAATAAGTTTCTTTTGTAAGTATAGCAATAATGTGTTTATTTGAATTTCATTAAATTAAGTCAATGATGTTTCTTAATTATATTAAGAATATATATGATTTTTCTTCTTAAGCCTAAACACTATTACTCCCGTTCTCTTTGAAGTATTTTTTTTTTATAAAAAAATTATGATAAACAGGGACAAAACCAGGAAAATTTATTAGGAGGGAAAAAATTTAATCAACACATTATAAGGAAATTAAGGGAAAAATATGTTTTTAGTCCTTATACTTTGTAAAATTCTTGGTTTTAGTCTCTGTACTTCACCATCGAACATTTTGGTTCCTGAACTTTTAAAAATAAGTATTTATTGAGAAGAGAATGAATTTTTCGTATATATATGAGCAAAAATTAGAGAGAAAGAATAGCATTCCAATCCAAAATAGATAAAGCCTTATGATTCAAAGAATGTTTATAGAGATATTTATATTTATCTTATCTAAAAAAATAATAAGAATTTAAGCGACCGTCAAATGTGAAACTCTGTCTAACTCCATTTGTTTGTAAATAAGTATTTTGTGTGGTATAAAAACAGCTAACCAAATCTTCCCGACAAGTACTACTCCAAACATGATGCCACGAGCCAACTCACTGGAAAGTGCCATCATTAGCATTAACTTTGAATATTAATTTTTGAGCTGAAGTTGAATGAGAGGAGGGGTCCGGTGAGAAGTGCAAGAAAGAAAGTCCCATCTCTGATGATCCCCTTGGTGTTGCTTGCATGTTTGAGCGTTCAAAAAGCTGTGCCAAAAGGGACTCATATAAGCTCTTGAGTTGAAATATTGGCCTTGGTGATCGATCCTAGCTCCATGAAACAATTCAGATGATCATAACTACAAAAAGGACAAAACATGAGAAATTTCTAATGATAACTTTTTGATACTCGAGTTAAGTTTGATTGGTGCCATACAATGAGACTTGAACACTTTGGCCCCTAGTGGGATGCTTATAATTAAATAATAATTTAATGTCTTTAATGAAGAAAAAGAGATTTTAAATATTAATTCTATATATATGCTAATTTAAAAGCTTACTAGAATCACTAAGGTTATATTTAGTTTTGCGTTTAGGATGCGGTCTAAACTCAGTTTAGAGAGTAAATTCAGTTTTGTGACATATTTAGCTACTCTTAAAAAGTATGTTTACACATTAAAATCTTGTTTAAAAACTCAATTTTATAGAAGTAAGATTTGAATTACTTTTGCAAACTCAGTTTAATCCAAACATGAACTAGATTGGAATGAATTCTGTGTTTAGAGAGTACTGAGTAGGTCTATCTTTTGAATATTTTCACATTTTTTTTAGTAGTTTTCACATTTTATTAATACCAATTTAACATATCAAATTACTAAATTATGCGATATAATTAACAAATACAAGCAAATCTTTGCCTCCCCCCTCTCTCTCCATAATACATTTTTAATTAAAATATAAAAATTAAGAAACAAAAATGTTGACTATAGGTTTGAGCATAACACATTGAGTTCAAAAATTCATTGTTTAAGTGTGTGTATTTGGATTGACCGTGACAAAATTGATTTGGAATAAAATTGATTTTACAAAATTAGCTATGGATAGAATTGATTATGAAGTAATATGATTTTTTTTTTGGATAACAAATATCAGAAAAGTGATTTTTTAAGAGAATATTGTTTGGATACTTTAAATCAAAATTAATTTTGAAGGTGTAATGACCAAAATGAGTTTTAATGTCTATGTACACTTTTAAAATCAATTTGATGTGAGGGTAAATTAGAGAAAAACTAACTAGAATTGATTTTGGTAGAAGTAGAAGCTACCACTTGCTTCAATATCACCATGATTTTTTTCATCAAAATTGATTATACTAAGATAACCAAACATGCAAAATTTTGGTCAAAATTAAGTTTGACCCACCTTACCATGCTCTACCATGATTTTAAAGGCAATCCAAACACACACAAAGTGGGTTTACTTTCTTAAGAAACTAAGTAAAAAAATCAAACATATCGTATCTAGCTTGAATTAGCTAGGCCTAATTTACTTTACTCGGTTTATTTTTATCCTCAATTTTAAGAATTTAATTTCCATTAACATGATAAAAAAAAAATCAATCTTTCTATTAAGACTCGAATAAATCCTTTCATATTAAATACGTCTAAGAAAGAAAAATATAAAGTTAGAAGCTTAATTATTTGTATAAGTAATTTTTTACAATATCAATTAATTAAAAATTATTTTATGTATAACTTTTAAAATAATTATTATAAAAATTAACAAACTTATATTATACAAAACAATCTATAATTAGATAAACTTAAAAATAATTTCTAATAGTAAATATAATAGGCTTAATTACTATTTTCATCCCACTATTTTTTAAATTTGTTCAATTTCGTCCCACTATTATTAAAAAGTTCAATTTGGTCCCACTCTTTTTTAATTTTGTTCAATTTCGTCCCACTATTATTAAAATATTCAATTTGGTCCCACTATTTTTTAAATTTGTTCAATTTTGTCCCACTATTTTTTAAATTTGTTCAATTTTGTCCCACAACCATCGTGATGCTTGTTTATACCTTGGCGTCGACCCACTCATCTTGACAGAAACTGGCTGGCCGAGTTCCAGCACCACGGGCAACTAGTTTTTGTAGCAAAGTCTTTATAAACACTGCTATCACTTCCTGAATCTTGTAATTAGAGTAACTTTGAGCTGATTTTTGCACTCCATGGCATCCAGGAATCATGAGTTTATGAAACAAGCTTGTAGCCAAAACCTAACAGCCTTTTGACAGTTATAAAAAGGATTAATATACTCTTATCATATTTTTTTTTTACTGCAATATACTCTTATAATTTTTTTTTTGACAGTTATATTTTTTACTGCAATATACTCTTACCATTAAGTACCCGTTTTAGATTTTGATATAATTAATTTTGAACCGTTGAATGTGTGACTAAATTAATTTTGAACAATTTGAATGTAATTTTGAAGAGTTGAATGTGTGCCATCATATATAAAAATGATTACGAGATATAACCAAACGGGTACTAGAATTACACAATTAATGTGAAATTTAAAAAATAGTGGGACGAAATTGAACAAATTTAAAAAATAGTAGGACCAAATTGAACATTTTAATAATAGTAGGACGAAAATAGTAATTAAACCAATATAATATGATTTATTACTTTTTTTCAACATGATTCGTTATTAATTGAAAATCTTCCATGCAAGAGATTTTATTTATTATATTATAAATGTAAAATATTTATTTACTTTATCAATGATTAATCTCTATAAAAAAAATTATTTGATTATTTTTAATAGAATTTTTCATCTTAACTATATTTCTTTTATCTAAAAACTTAAAAATTCAAATTTAGTTTCTACTTATACCAACACAGTGAAAGAGATTTTATTCTCGATATATAAAACAAAAAATCTGAACCAAGTGAAGAGATAATTAAATGAAGCAGTGAATTGGGTGGCATAAGAAAGTCAATAATTTATACTCAAAAAGGAATGACAAGACGTGCCTCATTGACTGACCAAAGAGGTCTTGGCCCATTAAAAATTCTAAATTGGCTTCTATAAATCGAATCGATGAGACCCTCCCTCATGACCCTCAGAGATCTAATTTTCAAGCCCCCAATTAATTGAGCAGCATGTGGTGAAACAGCTATCCTCCAGGCTCCATGACCCTAGCCAAAGTACCAAACTGTCTCCTTGGTCGTGAGAAAAAGCTTTGCTGTGCACATGAGCTTTGTGTCTGTGGGGTTTTAGTGGGGTTTGGGGCATATGCAAGAGACCAAGAGAATCAGGGTAGAGATTTCCATACATTGTTAATACATTATCTGAAATATTTTTTTATATTATTAATTAAAATTTGTTAAATAAGAAAATTTGAAGTTAAATATATTTTTAGTTTCTATAATTTGAGTGGATTTTGATCTTAGAACATCTCTAATGAGAATTATTTGTGAGATTTTTAAACTTAAAAACTACTTCCTATGCACTTTAACTATTATAGAGTAATTGACAAGACAATTCTTATATAAAAATTGTTGTTTATATATGTTGTAGAGAACAGGAAAACACAAGAAGATGGTTGAATTGTGTCTCTTAAAACTTTTTTCACAAACCCTAACAAAACACTTATATCATCATACACTTATATCGTCATACTAAAACGAGCTTCTAAGAGTAGCGGATATATGAGACAGATGATAGTTTTATAAACTTCATTTTATCAAAAACCTTTTCAAAAACTTCAAGGTTAGATAAAATAGAGAAGGAAAGGATAAAAACAAAAGGTTTTTATACTAGTTCGTCTCCACCACTGAGACTATGTCTAGTTCTTGGCTAACCCCCAAAGTTCCACTATCACTAATCAAAGTTATAAGTATTCTTTCCTAAGCCACTTCTGGCTCAACCCCGGCCTAAGTAGTTTTATACTAGCCTCTTCAAGCCAAACACCTAAGTATTCTTTAACTGAAAGTCTCTTCAAGCTTCTACAAATCTTACATATTTGTTTTAGGTTAAGGGCACATAGAGCTTTGTCGTCTTATAGACAAATACAATGTTTAAGCTCAAAGTCTAAACTCTCAAGATATACAAATGATTTTTAGAGCTAGGTTTCTAACTTAGACAAATTACAATAAGATTTGAAAACTTAGAAAGCTTGTTTGCACGTTGGTTTCTCTAACTTGAGAACTTCAAATCTTCAACTATTTATAGAGTTCATCAAGAGATAACCGTTGTGACTGTAACTGTAACACCGTAGTTTTCTTAATTGGATGGTAAAGCGTTTGATTAAACTACAAGAAGAATTAAATTTAAATTATGTTATTTGATATAATAATTGAATGCTTTGTTTGAATATTCTATGTTTGGAATGATGTTTTTGAGTGTGGGATGATGTTTATATGTTATGCTTAATGTAAAATTTGAATTGGAATGAATTTGGTAGCCATTGAAGAGTTTTAAGTATATTTTCGAGGTTTTGCAACCGTGGTTCGCTTAAGCGAAGAGTGTTCTCGCTTAAGCTAGATAGGTGGCAAGGGGCCTTTTTGGGCTGGAAGTAGTTCTAGCTTAAGAGAGGGAAAATCCTAGCTTAAGCGAGAATTTACCCAAGCTTAAGTGAGGAAATTTGGAAGTGAAAAGTTAGCTTTTGGAATTCTTGCTTAAGCGAGAATTAAAGGGCGCTTAAGTGAGATTCGTGTGGCGCTTAAGCTAGTTGTTTTAGGCACTTAAACGTGCCCTTTTTCTTAAGCACATGTTGTCCTGTGCTAGCTTAAGCCGCCGATTAAGGCCAAGCTTAAGCTAGCTATGCCTGAAGTATTTTTTTGAAAATTCAAGTCTTTCTTAGTATCAACCAAATGAGATTTTTGGTTTGCTATATGAGTAATTATAAAGCGGTTTTAAAACTATTTCGTGATGATTGTAGTTTTTTAATGGTAAGAATTCATGATGTTTCTATGCTAGCTTAAGTCGTCAATTATGGTCAAGCTTAAGCTAGTTATGTCAGGTGAAAATTTTGAAAACCATAACTTTCCAAGTAAGACTTAATTGTAAATATACTTGCTTTATGGACTTTTAGAATGGGATTAAAGTTTATTTCAAATAAGTATTATGTAAATTTGCTTTTAAATGAAGAAATATATTTGCTATTTGTTGAAGTTGATGGTTTATGTGTTGATGAATGAACTTTGATGTGAAAATTGTCCCTATACATGTCAGAATGAGTAACTTATCCCTTTTATAAGATTTAATAAAATGGCTGCTTTGGGAGGGAGAGTTACACGCCAAAACTCCGATCCACTCAAGCGACCCGAGGGTCTTGCTTAGTGGATATCCTCTCGAGTACCTACCCATATATTTTTAACTTCGATTGGCGTGTCGGAGTGACGAAATTGAATTATAAAAGGCTTAGTTGACTCATTTAAGTGTATGAGGGATGGGATGGATGTTGTTGAGATGTATTTTGACCCTTAAGTCAGGCCATTGGAGATGGCGGGTATGGAGGTGCCGTATCTAAGACTGTAAGGGATTCCAAATATGTTTTATTATTGGTATATGATGGATGCACAGTTGGTGCACAGTTGTTGTATATGCACAGTTGGTGCATAGGCATATGGGTAGGCACGTAAGTTGAGAGTGCTTGGTGGGCTCTCAATCTAGTGCTGGAGGTTTTCGTGGTGACTAACGGGAATGGGCCTATAGAGTAGACAGGTGGGCGAATCCCTATAGATGTAAGGTTTTGCAAACCTTACATAGGTAAGCCAATACCCACACTTGTTTATATTCGATAAAACCACACTTTCTCTGTAGGGTCAGCCTAAGAGACTCCCCGAATGGTTAGAGAGAGCGACTATGGTAGGGGATGAAGCTTATGGGGGACCACTCATATGATGTTGAAACTCCATGGAGTAGAGTCAGTGTCTGATGTTTAAGGTTGCCTAGTGGCTGTTGGTATATGGTAGTTGTGATGGTTGATTTATGATGAGACTGTTTATAGTTGATGTACTATGGTGATTGAGGATTTGTGATGGTTGACGCTTAGATGTGATTCATGATGTTTGGTGTTTTATGTTGATAATGGATGTTTAAACTATGTTGTTGATGATTGGTTGAGGATATGAGATTTCTTATGACAAATTAAATGTACATGTATTCTTTCTTTCAAAATACCAAGTTTTAACGTTGAGAAATTATATATATGTATCTTTATGTTTTTATTTAATAGCAAATTGTATTTAAATATGTTTTTTTTAGTAAGCTTACCCTTGCGTGTGGCACATGTGGTTGTGACTGTGATGATCTCGAACTATGTTCAGGGAAGCAGATGGAGTTTAGGTTGATCTTTCTCTTGGAGATATTGTGGATTGAGCGTATGAGGGATAGAAGACGCGATAATTTTTTTCTCTTCTTTTGTTTGGTCTTATGTATAGAATGGACTAGTTTAGGGGTATTGTGTATTTTATCATGTGAAAAGATGTATGTACACATAGTTTTATTTTAGTTAAGCTTTGTATAAGAGATATTTATATTTTGAGCTTTGAATTTTATTTGTTGTCTTTGGGAATCGCAAAAAAATTCTCCAGTATTTTATCAATAAATTAATTAGAGAGTTTTTAAAATTTTATGAAATAAAATCTTTAGCTATTAGATATGTAACGAAGGCAAGTCATTACAGTAACGACCTTCGTCTTCGTCTGTTGGTGAAGATGTTCGTTGAAGCATTTAATGCATGTCACTAACTTGTCAAACTGATATGTTAAAACAACTTGCTTATCTTGCCATTTCTGCACTCCATATCTTGTGTCGGTAGTCATATCCATTCTTATGCACTCAAGTACATTGCAACTTGCTTTGACACGTATTTTGATGGAGTAGGTAGCTTTTTCAGTTGACTTCTTTCTCTTCCATCCTCTTCGACATATCCTATGAAGAATAAACATACATTCTTTGCACACAGGATCAAAGCATCAGAGCATTTAAGTGTTCATAAATACACAAACTCAACATCTGTGAGTTTATCATCTGATAAGATAGAAGCAACACTACGAGGCTTTCATCTGATAAGTATTAAGATGCAAGTTTTATAAGATCTATTTTAAGTTTTTAAGGATTGCACTATTGGATAGAAAACATGTTGAAGTTCTTAAGGATTGCACTATGTTGAAGTTCTTAAAGATTGCATGCCCTATGTTAAAGTTCTTAAATTTTATGTGGTATTGTATAGTCTACCAAAAGTGAGTTAAACAATTTCATTATGGTCTCTACTGTTAGACATGCTCTTAGTATTTAGTTTTTTTAATTTCATCTCTAAAAAATTTAAAATAATTACTTTCGATCTCTACTATCAGGTGACACTTGTTAGTTACTTATGAGTTTAAGTGACCACCCACTAGTGTTTGTAATATCAACATGTGACACTTCTAATTTTTTGTAGATTCATAAAATTAATGTTACCTACCTATACCTTAAAATGAATGTGAGAGATCCAAAATAACTATTTTAGATTTTTTAAGGTTGAAAGCTAAAGAATTTTTTTACATGAACTAAAATAAATATTCATTCATTTTATAGAAACTAAAAATAATGATTTTAGATTTTGGAGGGTAAAAAATTAAAAGAAAATTTTGATAGGAACAAAAAGTAAAACTCACTCATTTTATAAAAATCAAAAAACACATTTAACTCTAAAGTTTGTATAATTTTATGATTTTTAATTAATTTAGTTAATAATATAAATGAGTTCAAAAGATAATATTAAAAAATACAGTAAATTACATTGACATCCTTAAAGTTTTTTATATTGCAATAATCCTTCCTGTTTTTTGAATGTTTACAACAATCTTCTTTATAGGAATATACAATGTAATATTTTTTTAATCCATTAAGGGAGTTAATATGATTTATAAGGAGTGCTAGTATAATATTTTTGAATGTCAGTATAATGTTTTTTAAATAATTAAAGAGTTAATATAGGGAAAGAAAAAAAAAAAAAGAGAAGTATCGAGTGTAATCTAAAAAAATTTCTGAGGATGTTAATATAATTGACTCCAAGATATTATTAACCCTTCTCTTTTGCACCATGGTCGTGTTTAGACACTCATCTGAAAGACACAAATATCTACTTGAATTCTTAGCCGTATTATATATGTATGCACATGACATGTGAACGTGGAGCACCAACCCGTGCATCTTTGGCTTTCTGTTTAATTTGCAGTTTCTAGTTAACACTCTGTGGCACTTGTTCTCTTCATTGATGACCAAGAGGTCCTGTCGCTATTAACCCCTGTCCTCACAGAATCATGAATGATCACCCAGTGGGACAACCTAGCCTTCCCATGCTTTTCAACACGTGTACTGTATGTCCATTCTTCTTTCAACTGTCCTTTTTCTTTTTTGTTAAAAAAATTTTCCCCTACATTTTAAAACAAAGTTTTATGATATATACAACTATAGAATTAAAATATGTGCTTATCAAATGTTGCACCCTCAAATTTGGCCCTTGAAAAAGACTACACAATAACTACTTAGTGTCTAAGAAAACAAGATTCAACAACAAACACCCATGATCCAACTTGCACCAGGTCTAGTTATTATCATGAGTTGAGAGCCACCCATCTTTATATTTATCTTTCAGGACTAGGGCGTATATATTATTGGCTTATTGTATTAGCGGCAAAGCTAAAATGTTTAAATGGGGGCATCAAAGAGTAAGTTAAATTGGGCTTTAATTAAGACTATGTTACCTTCAATAATTAGGCTGAAGTTAAAATATAGAGAGAGTTTCTATGTTACCTTCAATAATTTTTAGGGTTTTGATACTGTTGCTTTTTTTAACCAATCAAATCACATGTCATCTTTCTTCTCGTTAATTAAAAAAAGCTTTTGTTTTTTTTAAATAATCCTTGATTTTTTTTAAATTTAAAATTACAACTATTTTAAATTAGAAAATCTGAATAAATATAAGTTTTCATTTCTTATAATAGCCATGTGTACACCCACTTATTTTTTTAGAAGTAATATTAAGTTACACCTTGAATGTATTTTAAGAAAATCAAAGTTATAACATTTTTTTTTTTTGTGTATATTGAAGTTATAACTTGTGAAAGTATTCATTCTAAAAAATGATGTACATTAGCAAACCCCATAAAGACTTGCTAGCATATATGCACTTATTTTTAAGGAGGAGTACGTTCATTAGGAAGCTATTCCTTGAGTGTATTTTAAGATAATCATAGTGTTATAATTTGCTAACATACTCTTTCTAAAATATAAGTGGGGGGTACATTAGCAAATCTCTCTCTATATGTATAGGGGTGGGTATATGGGCTCGAGCCTGCGAATTGGCCCGTTTAGCCTACGACCCGAGTGGATACAGGCCTATAAAAAAATCAATCCGTCTAATTAAAGAGGATTTCAGGCTTGGCCCATGAAGCTCGCGAACTTTGTGGGCTTAATCTACGGAGCCCGCAGGCTGGCCCGCGTAAACACTTGACTCTAAATATCTTATTTTTCTACATACACAACATTACAATTAATTAGATACTAAATTGTCCTTCACAAATTGTAATTTCCAAATACCAATTAATCCAAACCTTATCATGAACCATCCTCTCTTTAATTTTATCTTACTTTTAAGTAGGTAATAGATAGTTTATCTTAAAATATTTTCTCCAACTAAAGCAAATTGCTGCTTGAAATTAAAAATCTTTTTTCATTGTACGTGATTTTAATTCTTTGATATAAAGTTTAAAACTTTAATTCTCAACAAAATATAATAACATATTTAAGAGATGTTTCTTCTTATTTTTAATTTTTATAATTTATTATAGGTATTAGTCATTGGAATGTTTTATATTTTATTTAGAGTTGAATTTTAATATTTAATTAAATGCTTATATTTATATTTTTTTTGTATATTCTTATTCTCTATATGTGGTTCCTTAACTTAAAAAATGTTAAAAAAAATAAATCTCTATTATTTGATAAATTTATGATTTTTTAAAAAAAAACTTTTTTTAGCATTTTTATTAGGTCTGCGGTCGGCCCGTTTAACCGCGGGCTTTGCAGACCGAATGCGGACATGAAGACTTAGGCTCGATCTGTAAAAAATGCGAACTTCATGGGCCGGGCCTTAAACAGGTCGGGCCGATCCAAATACCTACCCCTTTATATGTATGTACGTACAATCAGTTTGACAATTAATTCATAAAAAAACTACTTTCATAACCTAAGTAATCAATTCAAAGAACTAACACACTATCACATTTATATATTTATACACTTTGACAACCTAAGTAATCAATCAAACTAAATGTGTCACACATTCAAATTAAGGAGGAGTTGGTAGTTATTATGAATGAAGTAACTTACCAACTGACCATCTTAGATTAGCAACATCCTTTATAAAAAAGGATATAATTGTCAAATTTATGCAATTTTAAAGTCAAGAAATAACCATATAACACTTTATTCAAAAGTATTAAGCAAAAGTAAGTTGGGTGTATAGTTTCAGGAGGAAATTCACTTGAGCAAATTTATTCCGCTTAAGCAAATTTTAGAGACAAAACTAGACTTAGGTGCCTTCATAAGAAATGTAGTCTTAGATGTTACTAACTAATGACTTTGGTCTTACCCAAAAATAATGCCTATAACTAAAGATATGGTCATTTTAGTGAGCAAATGTTGAGCTGTCATGATTATGCAAGTTCATGTTAGCATAGTAAACGATCAAATTAGACCTTGAGATCAACATAGAAGTTGTAGATAATTATTTTAACTTTTAAATGAGATAAGAAACTTGATTGGGTTAGTATAACTCTAGATGTCGCGTTTACACTTTACAGAGGTCATAAGAGCGTAAGTGGTAATGAAGGAGAGTAACCCAAGAATTTAGGAAATGATATGCCAACCATAATACCTAGTAGATAGTTGTTATAATGAGTGAGTGGAATAGAATTAAGATGTATTGCTTTTATATGGCTTAGTTGAATATGTATGAAATGTTTATGAATGAATTACGTTTGACATGATTTGTGTATATTATGACGAGTATGGTATGTGATGCATAACGCCTTGTGTGTGTGATGAGATGCCATGGAACTTGTGTAATGTTTTGAGAAGTATGGGGACTTAACCTATGAGATGTAGGACCCTCCATGTGATATATATATATATATCCACTTACTCTAAGAGTAAGTATAAGAGACTTACTCTTCATCCTCACCCTTCATCTTCTTGAAATCTAATGATTGTAATGATTAACTAATCTTAACCATTAGATTTCAAGAAAATGAAAGGTGAGGATGAAGAGTAAGTCTCTTATACTTACTTTTGGAGTAAGTGGATCCTTCCTCATATATATATATATATTATATATAGGAGGTAAAACTTGCGCAGGTTTTGAATACCAAAGGGATAATCGAATTTTGTGATTTAGATTAGGAACTGGGTTATAATCAGATTCGTGATCGAGAAATGGAAACAAATGCCGAAGGCGAATCAGTAGCGGTAGAGCTTGCCGAATGTGTGGAGTGCGGTGACGAAGCCGATGAAGCAAAGGCCATCACAAGCACCATTATTGGCGAGATCTTGAGGCCGGGGGTGCCGTCAATGTAGAACCGCAACATGTTGCTTCCGACGCCGAAGCAACCTTCGACAGAGGCTGAGCTGCTTCCTTCGACCTTTGCATCAACACGTAGACCCACCAACAAGCCTTGGCCTTTAGCTTCGAACGCGACCTCTTCATCTCCTACTTGCCCATCGACACGTACTCCAAGTACGGCCGCATAGACGATGCATGCCACTTGTTTAACAAAAGGTGAAGGGCTTAGAGAATCCACATCGAACGATGTTGTTTTGCGACAGATCAAGTGCTACGGCTCCCCAACACAACTATGCCTCCCCCAAATTTCCCCTTATGTAGAAACCCTAAAACGAGAAAGATGCCACCCCAACCCTAATCAATCAATGTTAAATGAGGGGCAAATTTGGATTATCATAAAATTATTTTTTGTTTTGTTTTTTTTTTCATTTTTTTAACTTAACGAAACTTAGACATTGCTTGGGATAGGGGTTAAAAGTAATATTCTAAAATGGAGGGGTATATATAGGATGCAATAAGGACAAACCTCATGAGGGGTCAGTGTAATTAATTCTTGTTATTATTCAGAAATTGATGAAGGAGTAGCTGTTATATTTTTCTATTATTGACTCCCAATGAAGGAGGCAATGTATGAACTATTACAATTTTGTATTTCATAAGGAAGTATCTTGCCTTGGTTATAACAATTTGTGATACTCAATTGATTCACATCAATAAGAAGAGACTAAAGCTAGCTAGAAGAGCTCTCTCTCTCTCTCTTTCCAAATACTCTATTTTTTGTTGTGAGTATCAGGTACCGATATTTTGCTTGTAAAAGATTGAGTAATAGAACTTAATAACAACCAGAAGTAGGCTTCTGCATGTTTTTGTTCCTGAATTTCCAGTTAAACTAAGTTTTGGTTCCTATATTTTTAAATTGATGAATTTAATCAGTCCTCTAACTTTTAAAAATATGTAAATTTAGCTCCTCTTCTCATTTAAACTTATTTAGTGACTGTGTTTGACCGGCACAAAGTTGGAAGAGGGATCAAATTCACATATTTTTAAAAGTTGGAAGACTAAATTCATCAATTTAAAAATATAGGAACTAAAATCAAGTTTGATAAAAAAATTTAGGGACCATAAACACATTTTTTCCAACAAAAATGTAACATTAATGCTTGTTGGTTTAAGTAACAAGGCATTAAGATCTTAAGTTGAAGTCTTACAAATAAAAAAAAAAGGGAGAGTTTTATTCTCCTGAATGGATTTATTCGACAACTATTTTTTTTTAATTAAGTGAATATATATAAATTTGAACTGAATTAATGGATTAAATTCTCCTGAATGGATTTATTGATAAGCAAAAGTGAATATATATAAAATATTAGGGTACTTTAACCCATTTAATGTTAACCAAATCAATAAACATATCCAGTATTTAAAGCAAAATAAAATGCTGCCTACTATAACATGAAGATAATAAGCAACTTACAGTACATGATTAATACACCAGTCAGAAATTAATGAATTAGATTCACCCCCACCTTATATAAGAACCAAGACAGAATGTAAGCTTGATAGAGTCTAACAACTGAATAACAATGTTCTGCATTAATCAGATAGACAAAACCACCACATGCCACACAAATCCATGCCTTTTTTTTCCATACCTCAAGTGCATTTCCGGGCAAGAGAAGAAGAGAGGTGATTGCAATCTTCTGCTAATCTATTACACAAAACCCACACATTTAGCTTCCTACAGGCCCTTGATAATAATTCCTCTGATGTAGACCTGCACATGTAGGTAGCCTATGAAGCAAAGCTTTCCAAGACAGAGACATGGACCACTATCTGTCAATTGTCTTGACTAATGTTTATATAATATATATATTCAAATTTTATAATTTACGATAAAGAATTAATAACGCTTGATTAAGTGTCACGTAAAGATTAACAAAGACTATGTTAATTAGCACCTTCAAAGGGATGACTTGACAATTAAATTAGTTGAAATCTAAGATGGTTTCCAGATATAGAGAATCTCATTCCAATGATATAGGTAAAAATGTAAACATTATAAATTGTAAATTTCAATCTGACACTGGTGTCCATTGGTTCAGTATGATGCAGCAGCCTAGTAAACCAAATCAAAACTAATATATAATTGGTTTGTTTTGGTTATATATTCATTCTATTCTTAAATTAAATCGATGAAAACTAATCTTTTATTGTTTGAAACCGTTGACTAATTCAACTTGATAACTTTAAGAATAGAATATGCATCGACGTTGTTTGATCTCTACAGGTAATCAAAATTTGATTCACACATAGACTCATCAAAACTTGATCTTTAGCTATCACCGTGTATGCCTTGCTGTGACTGAGGTTTTTAAAAACAGTTCATGACTGTAATTTTGGCCGCAATATTAAGGATTTTTGGGATTACTGCAAGTCTGTAACTGCAATTAATGCGACCATAATTATTGTCGCATCAACTATATTTATCTGTGATTTTCCGTAATATCAAAGATTGTGGTGAAATTACTACTGTGACCACGATTTAAAACCTTAAGTAGGGACTTTCACCAACAAGGCATGACAATCTGTTAAGATGTTCAGCAACGACGTCTGTTTTGACTTCATAGACTAGCTGCCCCCTGGTCCTGGTTCTTTGTACTACAATTCAAATCTTCATACATTATTGGATACAAAATGAGAAACTATATGTTGGTCTGGTTTTTGTTTGTTCCTCTAATTGTGCAGTGATTCCAATTGCAAAATGCTATCCATTCTATCAGTGATGTGACCAATTTGTAGGCATCTCTTTTTATCTTTCGTTTATAATTTTAGGTTCAAATCAAGTATTTTATATATAATATTTGCAGGAGTTGGTAACCACATTAACTCATCCATGTTTCTATATTTGGTTCCTTTTATACAGTTCTTTAACTTAATCAAATCTACCAATTAATTCATCCCTCTTTGTAGTTTCGTTTTTTGAATTAGTTTGGTTCGTCATTGTAGAAACTGATTTAATTAACAAAATTGAACCAAACCGATTTGTGAAATCTACGGGAATGGATAACTAGAATATAGTTGAGTATTTACAAGATAGTAATTAATATTAAATAGATTTAAATCAATTGATAAAATACAAAGAGGAGAGATCCACTTACTCCTCTATTCATTTTCTTAAAATCTAATGGTTGTAAAAAATAACTAATCTTAACTATTAGAGTTACTCTTCGAGTAAGCTGATCCCTCTTTAAATACAAAATATTTTATATTTTTTTTTTTTACAAATAAGGAAATTTATTAACCAAAGGTACACAAGAAATTAAGAGCAAATAAAGTACAATTAAGGCATTACAAAATAAACCACAATTTGAACAATGACTCCCTAATTAGTAAGGTCGTTGAAATTACCATCTATAAAGCTCCCTAGGCCATCCATCTAATACAGGGACTCCCTAAATAATATACAATTTAAAAAAGTTTTCATTGGTGAGGGATGAAACTCTTTTTGTGTTTATAACTTGGTAGGTTAAACTTATAGTTAGTTGACACTTTTGGGAATCAATTTATAAATGTCAGGAGCAAAATAAAATGAGTTATCACATTTGAAGAAAAATTATATGGAACAAAACATAAGTGTAGTATGTATGTGCACTTTAGTGTTTCATTTAGGTTACACCGACATTTTTTTATACGGATTATTACCAAGGTAAATTTTAATTTTGCTTAATTAGAGAACAATTTTTAAAGCTCCCTATTCTATTGAATCAAAGTTTTCTCTAATTATATATTAGCTCTTAAACATATTTGGACAATTAAATTAAAAGTGACCCTATAGGTTAGAGTGTGTTCGCTTAACTTGAGAACAATCCTCTTCTAAGATAGGAGTCCCTTTTATAGTAAGGATCAGGGGATCTTATCAATAATGATAAAATTTCAGGAGATATAATTATGGCTTCCATATGGTAGGTAACTATATCCAACGGAGTAATTGGCTGCAAGGTTTTAAACTTCTTGGACGACGGGCCTACCGAAATTTAAGTCAGGAATAAAATCATAGTTTATTGTCTAATAATTACCACGGATAATTTAATATGCTCCATAGGTATAGCTAGGCACTAATAACTTAACTTAACTTAATTGTTTAATATTGTTTTTTTTTATGTAACTGTTTTATATTGTTATTTAATCATATATAAGATATATAATTAAAAATTATTGACTTTTATAATAATTACATTAAAACTAATTAATTAACATTATAAATTTTTTTATACTAACAATATATAAAAATTAAACTCGATTTAATTCTCTAAAATGATTTTACATTGTGAGCGCAATGAATTATTATGTACCTCAATTAATTAATGCATGTACTACTCCTTCCTTCTTTTTATCTATCTTTTAAGAGTATCTCCAATGGATGTAATTTAAACAATGCATTTTGAACTGCTAATTGGCCCCCACAATGCCACATTAAAGTTAAGCAACTCATACACATTTTGTTCCAATGGTATAGTTTTAAGCAACCCTTAAATGACTTACCTTTAAATGACTCTAAAATGACTCACACTTAAATGATCCACCCTTAAAATGGAAAGAAAATATTTTTTTAAGCTTAAGCAACGGTTGCTTATAGAAGCAACGTTGCTTAATTTTAAGCAACCCAACATGATACGTAGATTACCTCCAATGCTAAAATCAACTAAGCAACAGTGCTTTAACATAAGCAACTCGTTAAGCAACGAGCGTTGGAGATGCTCTAAGATTGTTATGTAGAAACCAAGAAATGTAATAAATTTTCTTGATTCTAATAAAATAGTTGTGGGGTTTCCTATTTTACTCATTTTCCTTTTCATTCCACAATAAATGCATGTGTAAATTAATTAAAGATTAGGACAGAAGTAAGGGTATAATTGATAAAAGATTAATTAATGTGATCTTGAACTTTGCAAACGACAGATAAATAAAAATAATTTTTTTTCAAAAATTTTAACACTTAAAAAGAAATGGAGGGAGTAATTTGCAAGCTTAAAAGAGAATACACTATCATGTATTACAATTTAATTAGAGTAAATTACACGGACTTCTGAAATTTGCCTTTATTATACCTGATACTTCTTTATTTTTGAACCTTACAAAAAACTTCTTAATTTTTGGGCTTTCATTACACTAACTCCCTCTTAGGCATAAAAAGCGTTACACTGACCCCCCCCCCCCCCTAGGGAGGCTCAAACTAATGTAAAAAAATGAAAGAGTATCGAGTGTAATAAGAATAAATCTCAAGGGGGATTCGTATAATTTACTCTACAATTTAATACTCCTTCCTTCCCATTTTTGTTTGATGTTTTAGCCTTCTAATTTTTTTTTCAAAATAATTGATGTTTTAGAATTTCAAAGTTTAATTAATACTTTTTTTCTCAAATATTTCCTTTTTAATACTCACTACTAGTGATGCAGACATCAAAGATCAAGGTATTAAATAAAGACATTTTAGTCCAAATATAACAATGTTTTAGTTCCATTAAATATTTCTTAATCCATGTGCAATAACCTTAAACATCAAAAGAAATGGAAAGGAAGGAGTACTACTTCTAGTCCTATATTTATGAAACAAATATCTAATTCATCAAGACTAATAAAAGTAGTTAAATTAGTTAATTTTAATTAATGTTGACATAAATTTAAATTTTATTCCAAAAATACTCATAGAATTAATTAGTTTAAGTAATGGTTAGACATAATGACACTACTCGTAATCCAAGAAATACTTTTTTCAACCAATGAGAATGGGTTATATTGTTAATAGATCATTAAATGCATTCATTTTCAGGGAAAATAAGTGATATATATTTCATAATAAATCAAGGTTATAAAGGAAAACTAACAATTAATACATTTGAAAGTGATAATATATTTCTTATAATTAGGACAAAAAAAATACTACTATTTGTTTCTTATATATAAAGGACTGGAGTCCGGAGGTATTAATATGTAATATGAGGAGTGTTAAAGCAACATGTCTTTGGTTCGAGTGAAATTGAACTCAAATTTTTTAAATATGGTCTCAATTTCAATTTTTGTGAATAAAAAAAATGTAGTTAGGAGGAGAGACCTACTAAAAGTAGTCAGTCAGGTTCTCCAACAGATATTAATCATTGACAATGTCAGTGGATATTTTGCACTAATAACATAATGACTAAAAAAAAATGAAGAGTACTAGCAATACATTCTTTACAATGCACTCTATTATTTGTTAAAATTTATTAAAGACTACAAAATCATTTGAGAGACTCATTAAATAAGTGAGAGTTAGAATTTTTTATTTCAAAAAAACTAGTATTTTAGCCTCTATATATAATACCAAGGATAAATGTTTATTTTTATATTACTAAAATTTATATTATATAAATATTTCAATATATAAATTATATTATAGATTTAGGATAAATAATTTATATTGTGATACAATTTTATTTTTAACTATTTGTTAGTTTTTTTAAAAATATATGAAAATTCAATTTAAAAATAAAGATGGAAATGATAAATTAAAAGAGATAAGCAATTAAAAAAATCAAATATAAAGATAAAGAAAAAAGGAGAGTGATTTGATAGAGTATATTAAAAAAAAATGTGTTTCTCACATTTTTTGCATTTAATATTCCACTTGATCTTTCATTTTGTATTGTGAATTGTGAATTGTGATTACTAGATTACTACAAAGGGCAGGTTAAAGAAAGGGTCAAGAGACAGTTATATGCCCATTTTGGATGGCATTGGAAAACCATAACAAGAAGAAATCCCCTCACTTTATTTAGCTTAGCTGGTTAGGTTTGGTAGTCCTTTCCTTTGTGAATTGAATTGAAAGGAAAAAAGTAGAGACCAATAGCATTATATAAGCAAATCCCTGCTCTCGTCAAAATTAACAACAGGTTTATAATCACAGAACGAATTACCTAAGCAAAAGTACTGGAATTCAGATCCAAAGTGCAGATTCTCCAACCGTACTATGTGTATATAATATATAGTTTCTTTTCCCAGGTTGTGAGGTACAAAACAAATCCAAATAGCTTAGGTTATGAAAGATGACTAAGAAGTAAGAAGCAATATCCATGACTCTATGTAAACACCAACTACAGGTTACTGAATACACAAATTGATAAGAGAGGCAGGGACGACCCCCACTCTCCAAAACTGCAACACAGCAATGGTGTCAGAGATTGGATGAGTTTTCCGGGCTGAAAATGACAGTAGGTGGTACGGGTCACTCCAAAGAACCCTAATTTTTGTAATTACCAATTTGTCTTTTTTGCTCAGTCGGTAGTACTTTCATCATAAATTTTGAAATTTAGTATAAAACCCTTTATTATTAATAAAAAAATATCCGTGCCACAATTTGAATTAAGATTGTTCACTGTTTCAACAGTCAAGTAGAAATATCATTCATTGTTTGTTTTGTCCATAGATTTAGATGAATATATACTTTAAGGTGACCCAGAAAGAAAGATTGGTCATGTTAAGCTAGTTAATTATATTCTTAAGAATTTAATTTAAATATATCAACAATGTAAAGGATTAATTATACTAATCATGGATTATTATAGATTATAAAATTGTTGATTTTTATAATAATTATTTTAAAAATTACGTGATTTTTAATTAGTTAACAGTATGTAAGCACGTTAAACTCTTAAAATGAAGTTTGAATTTCTCAAAAATGATTGTTGATAAATGATAGTGGAATATATTTATATTAATATTGACAAGGGAAGTGTTGTTATTAGGTATGTGAATGAATTTGATCTCTTAATTTTCTTGGTGATTAGTTAATTACTCTTTACTTTCTTACCTTCCTCGTTGTGGAGTATCAAAACTTTTTGGACAGAAGAAACAGTCAACAGTATTTCCACCGTTTCACTTCCACCCACCTTTTACTTCATGGTCCTTGGGTTAAAAAGTTGAAGCCTCATAATATAAAAAAACCAAACCAATTTTCCCTAGTTAATTTCTACAGAAAAATGGGACAAATTTTCACCACCCCATTTTGCTTCATCATAAATTAAGCATGTATAATTTGAAATTAACACATCACGGATTACGTAGACCTACTTTTAACCCCAAATTCTGTGAGGGCTAAGTAGAACCCTAACCCTAACACCACCAGAGACAATCACAGGAAAACACACATACCCACACACACATTAACGGGTTCAAAAGTTGAATGATTTGACCCTGCTCTGCTTACGTTGCTTCCACATAATGAGGCAAAAAACCCACAAATTATGTGTGTCTTGTCCTCAGTTTACTTAAACTATTACTGTTTCATTCTCTCTCTCTCTCTCTTTCTCTTCCCCACTGGCAACGAACCTGGTCCAGCAGATAATCCATTCACATAACAATAGACACTATGCACGCAAAGCAAATCCAAGTTCCATCATTCGCCTAATTGAAATCCCTTCCTCTTACCCATTTTTCTAAACACTCTTCTTTTTTTTTTTTTCTTCTTGGATGGGTTAAAGTCTCTATCTCTCTCCCTTCCCTGAAACCCTTTATATTAAAGGGTGTGTTGGGGCATCACTTTGGACCATTAAGTTGGGAGCTGAGGGTCAAAACCAGTTCATTGTTCAGAGGAAGATAGACATACACTTCTTCAAGAGCTAGGGTTTTGGTCCCTCTCTCAAATTCATTAATTGAAAAGAGAAAACAAAATCTTCAAATGTTCCCTTACAGTTCCAACCCCTACCCTTCCTTCCCTTCATCATCTTCTTCTTCATACCCTCATTTTCCTTTCCTCAACCTTGAGAATGCTTCTGCAGGCAACACCCTTCTTCATGATCCACTTTCTGTGCCTTACATACCAACTCATCATAACCCTTCAAGTATCCAAGAAGCACTGAACAGTTTGCCAGTCACAGATCATAACTGTGGTGGTGGCGGCGGCGGCGGCGGCGGCGGTTCTGCAATGACCAAACCTGACCCAAGTGGTGCTGCTCACTATGGCATTTCTTGTTTCCTCACAAAGAAGCCAGCTAAGAAAGACAGGCACAGCAAGATTTACACCTCTCAGGGTTTGAGGGACCGAAGGGTGAGGTTGTCCATTGAGATTGCTCGCAAGTTCTTTGATCTTCAAGACATGCTAGGGTTTGACAAAGCCAGCAACACCCTTGAGTGGCTCTTCAACAAGTCCAAGAGAGCAATTAAGGAGCTGGCAAGGAGCAAGCACAGCAACAACAGTGAAGAAGGAGCCAAGAGCTTCTCTTCTTCATCTGAGTGTGATGATGACTGTGAAGTGGTTTCTGAAATCAAACAGAAACAACAACAACAACAACTCATCACTTGTGATGCTGCTGCTGCTACTCCACACAACCTACAACAAGGGTTGGATTCAAGTGATAACAAGTCACCAACATTGCTGGCTGCAAGAGAGAGGATGAAGTTGAAAAGGACACAGAAGGAACCTGCAAAGATGAAGGAGTCAAGGGAGAAAGCAAGAGCAAGAGCAAGGGAAAGGACTAGTAACAAGATTATTATGTGCAATGTTAACACCAACAACACAGGGAGGGTGCAACAAGACTTTAAGAAAAAGTGCCCTGCAATTGAAAATAACCACTCTCAAATCATGCATCAATCAAGGTCACCTACTCACCCTCACCACCTTGTGGGAAGTGATGCTCCTAGAGATGACTTCAACGTTATCGAGGAATCCATTGTGATCAAGAGAAAGTTGAAGCCCTCGTTGATGTCCTCTTCTCATCATCATCATCACCAAAACCTTGTGATGCCTAAGGAACCACCAAGTTTCAACAACAACAACAACAGTGAGTACCACCCCTTCTCCAATTTGTCTCCAAATTGGGATGCTAATGGATCCACTGGCCGCTCCAACTTCTGTGCCATAGCTAGCATGAATCTATCCACAGGTATGTGTGTGTGTGTGTGTGTGTGTGTGTGTGTTGTGTGTTCCATGAACATGATACTAGTTCTAAGTGCTATTTTGATGATATTTACAGTTCTATAAGTCTTCAATTTTCAGGGCTTCAAATCTTTGGAAAGTCTTGGGAGGAGTGCACCAATCCACGTTAATTTACACACTAGAGAGTGTGTGTGTGTGAGTGTGTGTATGTGTTAGCTTTTCCCTTTTTTTTTTTTTTTTTTTTTTTTTTTTCCAGTATCATCTGATTCGAATGAAACTCTTGTAGTGGTTTGCCAAGGAATCATATGAAGGCATCTTTCTGTGTTTTCCACCAGAAACTTTTCTGTCCTATATTCCCTTTCCACAATGTTTGTACCTCATCTTTCTTTTGCTCATCATCATCATCATCAGCCAATGGCGTGTGTGTGACAGTTGGCACAAAGGTTGCTGCTGCGTGTAATATTGGTTTCTGACCAATATTTAAAGTGTGGTTGGCATTGCATAATGCCAATTAGTTATCAAGAAACTGTTCCTTCTAGCAGATTTTAAATATTTATTATATATATTTGGTTAATATCGTTCAACAGTGACTAATATTTATATATTCCTTGGTTATTAAAACATTTCAAGCAGTTATATACCTTGTTGCAAGAGGAAGTGGTACAGAAGAAATCTCAAGGTCTTTCAGCTTCTGTTTGTAGTCGAGCTATAGATTTTGGGCATGCACCTGCTGATTTTCATTATTAATCACTAAACTGGAAATACAAGACAACTCATATAAATATACTGGTTTTCTAAGTATAAAGAGATTACATATAGATCAAACTAAACTTAAATACGGAAGAATAGAAGCTAACCAAGTTAAAATTTCACATCATACAAGATTGTCAAAATCCTAGAGAAATTCTGTACAACTAATTGGGGAGGTTTTTTTTTTTTTTTTTTTTTTTTTTTTTTGTATCTTTGACAATATGATTTACTTTCTCTCAATCATTGCCTTTTTTTTTTTCCTTCTTTTTTACAGTAGCGGTTCAAGTTATAATAATCTGATCCTTGTTGTTGTCTCATTACGGTATGATGGTTTAGTATGATGTATTAATTTGCTAAATACATAGACAGATAGAAGTGTCATCACCTTCAGGTTTATATCTATTTGGTACAGCATGCATATTATGCAGTTGCGTATTTGGACTTTTAGCTTTCTCATGGTTTTTGTGAATAATTTCATGTTTTCTCAACATGTCTTAGACAAGTTTAAAGAGAAGATCTTCATCTCTTTTGTGAAGTCCTTGGAAAACAATTATTGACCATTTGAGATCTAAGATGCTTAAACTATATATCATGGCAGAAAGCTATATGCTATTTTAGATAGCCACAATGATAATTCACTAAAAAAAAAATAGCAACAATTATGAGTACAAGAAAGGGTGATCGATATCGTACAGTACCAATGGAATTTTTTGTTGAAGCTTGCATTTGTTCATCTTTTGAAGCTTAGAAATAATAGCACTCATGAGTCCATGTATAAAAGGCTTGACAGTGATTTTTGCTCTCCAGACTCCAGAGATTTAGCAGAATTATAAGTTTTTCTATTCTGATATTTTCTTATCTGATTTCTAAACTTTTTGGTAGGTTTTGCTATCTTCAAGAAATGAAATGGCAAATCCATCAAAAAAAAAAAAAAAAAAGAAAGAAAGAAAGAAATGAAATGACAAAGATTAATACTGATGTACTGTCTTTGAACATTTCTATTTAATTAACATTGTTGCAAAAGACAATGTCTGGGATGTCAGATAGGCTTTATATACTTTAATTGATATGATTTGATTTGATTTCTGCCTGACTTCCCTAATTTTTATGTGATATTCTTTTCTACTTGTACAAACTGGTTGTTACGGTTTTTTACCCTTAAATTCTCAATTCAACAACAATAAATGCACAAAATAAAGAGTATCATATATACAAGCCTCACAACATAAATGTGTGGCTGAAATTTGCTTTTGTTTTCATTATTTGCCTTAGCCTAAAGATTTTTAGCCACTCATGTATGATATGTGAGGATTTCTTTGAACCTCTGTGCATCTATTGTTTTTGTGTGATTTTAAAATATCTTAGTTAAAGACTTGGCCTAGGATTAACAAACTAATTCAGATGTGGAGATTGATGCAACAACTGCTTGCAGAAATTCTTCAGTCTTTAGGATTAATGTTCATATGGAAACTGTCTTTCCCACAGGTTAATTTACAATGATCTAATCAATAATTGCATAGATGGAATAATTTCTCCCTGAATCAATGGTATATGGTATAATGGAATAATGATCATAAACAAGCTCTACAGACAAGTCCCAAATCACTGATAATTAATTAGTTTGAGCATCTACGTAAATATTGAGAAGATCTTCCATTGTAAACGGTTCTCACTTATTATTACGAGATACAATTCATGATCATATCATACATATAAATAATTAAAATTAAATTAAATTTATTTTGAACATCTGCATATAATTGTATAATTATGGTAGTTTGTTGTTCTCATTATAATAAGTTAAAACAATTTTTACTTGGCCAAGTTTTTCTACGTTTTATATTTTGGTAGAGAAGCTTTTCCATAATGTGCAGCCTAGTTAGGTTCAATCATTTTTTATTGTGACATCACTTTCTTTTTTTTTTTTTTTGTGCTTTCCTTTTCATGAAAAGTTGAAATAGATTAATGATATAAATCACGAGTAATATTAAACACTCAAACACGTGATTTGGTCCCAATGATATTCTGGTAAATGTCACTGGAGTTTTAAAATGGCCTACACACAGTTAATTTGTTTGTGCTTTGTAATTTGGAGCCTGATCGTGTGTGCAGGCGTGTATCATTACTGGTTATATATATATATATGAGAGAGAGAGAGAGAGAGAGTCAAATTTACAAGGTAGACAATGGAAAATTAATTAATAATAAAAGGAAAAAGAATTAATAGTCTAAACAATATCCAACTAGATAGAGATTTTTTCCTATTCAGTTGTGTTATATAAATTCTAAAGCATGTATCAAAAAATTATAAATTCTAAAGCACCTAATGATCACTTCAACATATATAGATTTTCAATTTTTTCTGCCTCTGAATTCTTTTACAAAATTCTAGACTTTGTATTGCGGTAGGACAGGTTGACTAGAAAAATCAATCCGTAAATTATTTCTTTTTTAAATTAATCATTATATATTGCATTTGGAAAAACAAGCATATTTCCCTCTTTTCTTTTCTAGTTTTAATTTGTTCATAAATTGTAGGCTTCCCCAATCTACTAACATTTGGGAGCTTTGAAGATAAGTTGAAAAAGTGGATAAGAATTGCTACGTAGTTGTGTTAGTCGACGTGGTAGAATTCATGCCAAGGTGGAAATTCATTAATTGCTTGTACCTTGAATTGTAGACCAATAAAATTTATAACTGGATCTGTTTGAATATTTATGGTTTACAAGATGAGTTTCTCTTAAACCATTCTTTATTAAACGGTCCTACTTGAACATGCAAACTTTAAATCAAACTAACCTTTTCTCTATCCCTTTCTTCATTGACTTCTTTTGGCCCTCTTTGCTCCTTCTGTCGCTATCGATTTATCTGTCCAGACAATGAAGAAATCCATTAGGTTTTCAATCCATTTTTTAAGTTTATATATTATAGTTTATCATTTAAAGCACCTTAGCATTTTATTATTGCTAATAATGTTATTATCCATAAACCACATATTAACTAATATCTATATCATTGCACTGACTAAAACTTATAGTAATTCCTTAATACAGTAATATTTATTATTCTTCTAATGTTGTCGTAAATCACATCATCCACTAACACGTGTTGGATGGGGTAACCACATCTCTTAAAATATGTGGTCTTGGGTTTAAGTTTGAAATTATTAAAAGAAATACTAATAAGATGAGTCGTCGCTTTAGTACTTAACTATGTTTAAGAGATTAATGTCTCTCACCCAAGGGATAGAAGGATACAATAAAAAAATAAAAAAATAGATAATAATCATCAGCAAATATCATGTAAAAAAGTCTTGTGTATATATGCTCAAGACTATACCAAGATGGGGACTTAAACCTACAATTCCACTCTAAATCTAGTTGTTGAATTAAACGCTTAGGTTATGTTTGATTTGGCATTCAATATGGCTGAATAATCCAAAATTTTCTCTCACAAAGATTGTGTTGAACGTGCCTTAGAATGTGATTTGTAATAAACAAACACAGACTTAGCATTAGGCTTTAAAAGTGCAATTGTTAGTTATGGTACAACTTCATTTCCTTCTTATGGCCATACATATATTACCCCGTGTTTATAACACGCTGAGAATAGACTTGAAGAGCTTTCATAGTGCACACATGGTACTCCAATGACAATTAATGGCCTCCCATAAGTATGCTTTCATTCATTCCCATTTACTGTCTACTCCCTTCTCTCATATTAATTATATGTCTATTTGAGTATTTTAGTTTATCACAAAATATTTGTCACTTTAGAAAATTGAGAAAGCATTTTTTTTCTAATACAACCCTCATATATTGAAATCTCACCTGAATATTTTATATATATATATATATATACATTGTTATTTAGAGTACATGAACATATACAAAGAGGTAATCAACAATTACATTTTCATAATTTTTTAATTGGGATAACTTCATCCAAGAAAGTTATTTTATAATAATAATTTGTATAATTAATGGTTTTCATAAAGAAATGTGCATTACCTTAAAAGATACTAAATAATAGTAATAATTTGAGAGAAAGGGAGTAATTGAATTAATGGAGCTATACAATTATTAAACTTCCTCGTTGATCAGTTGTTATGTTTATGTAACCGTAGTTGATGATACACTAATCTAAATTCAAATAGACTCTGTGTCGTTAGAGAGAAAAATAAAGGTGAAAGCATGTACTTTTTTTGCATAATGTTTTTTTTTTTTTTTCTGGTTAGGAGAGGATAATTAATATTTGGATGTTATAACTGTTCTTGTAAAGTGTTAACCAATTATATTGTTTATCTATTTTTGGATAAGCAAAAGGAATATATTAATTACTTGTAATTTTAACCAAGCTTAGCACAAACCATGCCAAGACTAGAAACAAGATAAAAGAATAAAGCATATTGTTTATCTTAATATATGGGGTTGGCTTCTCGCTTAGGGCAGTTTCTTGAAGGATAATGAAGACCCCCATACCTTGTTTTTCCCCCCGCAGTCTTTGTTTCCTTTCATCTGCAGAATTAATGTAGATTTATCTATCCTATAGTAACTTCAAGGCATAAACTACTAAACTGTATAATATTTGATCATTTCAATCATTTCATCTCATATATGAAGATAAGGGACGGAAATTATCATATGTTTAATTTTGGTTAAGAAAAGGTATACCCATTACAAAGACAAAATTAATTAGTATATGGGTTAAATTAGAGTAAGATCATTGTTACATAGTTCTTTTATAAGGTAAAGAAAATATTACTAATGTAAGTACGTGGGACACTCAAGCCCTTATAAACAAGATCTATACAAGATATATAGTAGAATCGATGTGGTTAGCAGAAAATCCTATCCCTGATGAGTTAAAGTTTACAAAGGAAATAAGGGGTTTGACGGAAATCAGTTACATGATTTCATATAGTTCTCGTGTTCTCATAAGAAGTTTTCAGCACTATGAAGTAATTTCCTTGTGGGCAAGGAAGGAAATATTTTTTCCTCACTTTCTCTCTTTAATTATTTCATTTCTTCAAAACATTTTATTTCTCATATGCATTCTACAATGAAAGTAATTATATTTGATACACTATATGAATACTAAATGTAAATATCTTTTCGGTAGAGATTCCAATTGTGATTATTCACCATTTTTAAGATCTTTTTTTATAGGCAAAAGAAATATCATTAGACGAATATATATAAGGGATACTCAAATCTGTATACATCATTAGTTAACCAACTAAAAGTGTTCAATGGAGGAAGGTGTGTGATATGATTTTTATTCTAGATTTGATCAAAGTTAGATCTTGACATTGGTTATCGAGGAAATTAGGAAGTGTTATATATGTTTTTTTTTATTTTTTATTATTGGTGTAATGATCCTTTTGCTTGTATTGCTCGGATGTAATAGCTTGGCGGCTTATCTTTGTACGTGGGTCGGAGTATCCTTTACTCCTTTTATGTTATTTTTATCGTTGCTTTAAAATAAAAATAAAAAATAAAAACTCTAGAGATACATAAACAATTTAAACTTCATTCAACTAATAAACAGGGAGACTTATTAGATTTAGCCACAAACCATTTTCAAGACATCACCTTAATCTTATTAGTTAAATGGAGGTGGCGATTCATTATTGATATTGACATTGTTTGATTTCCACTTTTATCTTATAAGTATGGTAATATAAGATATTTGCCTATAAAGGTTGCTTGGTCATATACTTCTAGTTCAATTTGGTGGAGGGATTTAGGTTTGATAAAGTATGCTAATCGTGTGTCACCATTATAGTTTTCTCAATGTGTTTCAAGAAAGGTTAGAATTAGGGAACAAGTTGATTTTGGCACGATTCATGGATTAGAAACAATAACCTGAAAAAGTCTCGTCAAGGATACTTGTGTGGTTGGAAATGAGTGGGTGGATTGATAATAATTGATGTTGGTTATAGAGAAGGAGGAGGGGACTCTTTGTGTAAGAAGGGTTGTTGGTGGATCTAGTGAATGTTTTGGTTTCTTTTATATAGCTAGAGAATTGTGATATCAATGCGTATTAAGGAAGATTTTTTTGAAGTAAATTTGACTTATACTTTCCTACAATCTCAGTTGCTATCAGGGAGTTTGCTTTCTCCTCATTCTAGTATATTTTAGAAGTTTTGCAAGAGTTTTGCACCTCTCAAAGAGTTTATACTATCCTAGCATGTCATTTTGGATAGGTTACCAATTAGAGTTAACTTGCGCAAAAGAAGAATTTGTCTCGGGTGCAAGGTATTTCTTGTGTGTTTTTCTTCTCTTTTGAGGAGGATACCCATCACCTTGTCCTATCTTGCCAATAACAAATAGGATTTAGAATGCAATTTATGCATAGCTTGTTTTTTAAGGTCTTGCCTAATGATATTTTTACTCACTATATTCAATTTAGTTCTCTTTTAATGAAGAAAAAGTTGCATCCTATTCGTCATTATTTTTGGCATGTTGTGATATGATCTACTTAGATTATGTGCAACAAAGTTGTATTTTAGGGTGTGTCCTTTAACTTCAACGATGTGTTAGATTTGATATAGGTCAAAACATAAACATGATTTAAGACCAAGACAAAGTAAAGTTGAATGTTCTTTTTTTAGTTGGTGTATAAATTTTGTAGTCTGTAAGTATAAATTTCACCTTTTAAAATGACTTTATAAGGCTTCCGTAGATAGATTAGAGTACCCTAATGCTCTTTTTCTTAATAAAACTTTTTGCTTATAAAAAATAAAATAAAAAAACAAATAAATAACCTTTGTTGCAATGTGGTAACAATTTGTGATATATATGTAGATTGCTCTACCATTGAGTATTGACTACTAGTTATGTGTTTGATTTTGCATTTTTTTTTTGGCTTGACTCACGTCAGGTTCAAAGTTACTAAGAGTAGCTTCTATGTTTTTTTTTTTTCAATTTGATGTGAAAAACAATCCATACACACATTAACGATGTTGAGCCAAACACGCTGTAGGTGTCACAAATTCAAACACGGTGGCACTTCATGGCACTCTCCTGTTACCATTGCTTTGATCAATATTCCTTTACTTATAACTTTAGAGAAGGCTCATCCTCCATCACCACACCAGGCCTGACCCTCAGGACTGTTTCGAGAGACGATGAGACTGGATCCCATGATTGAATGGGCTTAAAAAAAAAAAAAAACTTTAATGTGAGGAGGGAAAAAGAGTTTTTAATTCTTTTGATAATAACTTAATTTTGTTGACTTTTTCAGAAGTATTTTAATTATTAATTTCAACTTATTCAAGCATTAAATTTAATAAAATTTTAATTTCTTCCAAAAAATTAAGCGTCTTTTTGATCGTATGTAATATTTTGTATTTATATGTATTTTTAAATAGAGAAAATATTTTGTATGTAATAAAATAGATTATTTTAATAAAATTACGTGTCTCTATATATAATGAAAATCTCACTTAACTTGAGCATTGAAATCTATGCAAGTGTCATTATCTCTTCTATCATGCTTCACTATGTGCATTCAATCTCCACAAAAATAGTAAGCAACTTAAAAAACAATTGAATCTCACACGATATCTTTTGAACCACTTTAGATTAGATTTCTTAACAAGTCTCCTCTACTTAGTATTTGTCAAAAAAAAAACAAACTTAAAAGAATCAGTATCATCTATTAATTAATGAAAGCACAATCCATGAATAGCCTATGTGTAAAAAAATAAAAAATAAAAAATAAAAAATAAACCTTCCATGGTGCAAAAAATAGCATTCATTATTGAAGTATGAAATAAAAGAAGAATTGCATTATTCCTACAACCTATTTTTATAATACTTTCTATAATCTTAACTTTTGTTGTATCTCTCTTCATCATATTCACATTACTGATCATTTTATCACATATTTCTTTCTTTCTTTTTTTCATCTTTCTAGTAATTATATAAATTTGTATACAATTTTATTGTAAAAAATATTTTTTTCAAAACTGAAAAGGGGGAAAAAGAATTGAAACGACAACCTCCACCGTTTTAACACCCCCAGTTCTATTTGAAACCCTATCGTTCTCATGATGAAATGGTGACTTTTAGTGCGAATTTACACTTTGATTTTATTCTTTGTGGAGTTACAGGAAGGTTTTCTCACCGTAGATTTAAATTTGAAGCTTAAAAATTTGCCGTAATTTTTGGGATTTGTTCCCTGAATCTATTGGAGAATAGCCATGGCCTGTGCTAGCTAATTGGTGTGATGACTAGAGTTCAAAGAGATTGCTCACAACTAAGGTGTAGGTGAAAAGTAACAACGATTGGTAGAGGTTGAAAAAAGTAGCCATGAAGCAGTGGTTGAAAAGATTAGTTATGGTGGCAATGTTTTCCATTCTTTTTTACTTTTTTCATTTCTTTACATTTACTACAATACTAGTTTTTTTTTTTTGGTCAGCTTTACTACAATACTAGTATTAGGCAGCAAAACCGTTTGCACGGGTAAAAGTAAAAAAGCAACAAAAAAATAATCAAAAAGAGTATAACGATGAGAATAAATTCGATAAGAAGTTGACATATCTACCCAAAATTTGGACAAATTATATGTTATAGATGAGTCAACAGAATATGATAGACTTTATTTATTAAAATAAATTGTATCTAACTTAGGGCTTTCGATTATAGTTTAATAAAATTAATTTTAAATCATTAAATATGATATGAGTTAAATTAATCTCAGACACATTTTGTATTAAAATATGTGATGTGATAAGAGAAATTGATTCTACAAGTTTGTCAAATAGATACTTAATATAAAAAACTAACTGAAAGAGAAAAAAAAATGTCTACATTTTATAAAGACTATTTCAATGATATTCCCTATGAACTTAATACCTTAACACGATAAATTTTCATTTCAACTAAACATAGGCTCAAAATTGTATTTGGAAGAGAAATAAGGGAATTAGATAAAATAGATGTGGGAAAGAAATAAGGTTCTTTTTTTATTTGGAAGTGTTGAAGAGAGAGAGAGAGATTAGTAAGACATTTTACTTCACAGTAAGCTTAAAATTGGAGAAAAGGGCTTCTAAGTTTTTGTTTCAAGTTTTAAATTAGAGAAGAGAGAAATATAGATTAGCGAGTCTCCTTTCGAGTCTCCCTTTCTTTCATGTTTTAAAAAAATCAAATAAATTTTATTATAACATAAAAAATAATTTTATATTAAGAAAAAACAATAAAATAAAAATTTTAATTTTAAATTTATTTTTATTTATATAATTAATTTAGTCCTTCTATTTCTCTTTCATTTACTAAACAAGTAAAAAAAATGATATTTTTGTTTTTATTTTTATTGAATCTTATTTTATTTTTAATCCAACCAACAGAGTACAGGAGTATTGATTTATCATGTTATAATAATAATAATTAAATAAAATTGATTAACGGAATTGACTATATTATGACGTGTTAATAGCAAATAAGTGTTACAATTTTACGGTGCATCCTATATATAGCTAATTAATTTGTAAGTGTGACAGAGGAAAAAAAACAAAAAAAAAACTACATAAATTGGTGTGGCTTTTGCTAAGTAGGAATCCAACCATGCATATTGTCTGAGGAAAAATAACATTTTTTTTCAGAAGAAAAAAAAGCATTGATTACTACTGCACTAGGCTAATAAATGTAAATGTTTTACAAATATTAACAGTAAATGCGTTTTTTCTTAGTAGCCTAAAGTAAGGATTTATAATAGGTTGTCTATTACTTCAGTCTTGTATGTATTTGTGAGATGTTATTTTTAATTAAAATTAAAATTTTAGCTTGATAATTTTTGTATTAAAAGTTTATATATGTTACTAAAATAAAATTAATTTTAATAATAATAATAATAAAACACAAACACATGAATAACTATAGTTAAATTTAATCAGTAATGATATATGACACTGCTACAAACATTTTTTTGACACTCCTCATTTTTTTCTCTTTCTCTCTTCTCTCTTTTTTTGTTTTTTCTCAAAAGATCATTCCTTACAAATGTTCAACAACACTTACAAAAGCATAAGATGCTAAGAGGAAAGCATTAAAGCAATGCATAACAAATAAACAATAACAAATCAAGCACACACGCTCAAAGCTAAAATATTAACAATCCCAAAACTACAAACACAATAAAATATGATAATCATATCCTCGTGTTACAAACAAAAAAAAAAAACTTAATAGAGCTTGGGCTTTTCTACACTTTTTTTTTTTGTTGCTTTGTTATTCTTTCCAAATTGACCTTGCTCAACAACAACTCAAATCGAGATAACAAAAAACAACCTATAATGAATCTGAGTAAAGTAGTGTTATGTAATAGAGCTTGCAGAATGGCAACAAATCTAACTAATGCAATGTTGTCTAAAGTAGATCTAGTGGTTTAGATACAGTTAGATCAATTGGAGGGGAGAAATATGATGGAAAAGAGGTGAAGATAAATAGGAGGGCACCATAAGCACATATAAAAGCTGAAAAGTTGAAAATGGGAGGAGATAAAAGTGGTGACTAGAAAAGGAGGAGAGAAAGGTGGGGTGAAGGCAGTAGCGGTGGAAATAGGTCAGGCCGCTCGACAGGGGCCTATGGCCTAGCCTACATTAGGCCCATGCCAGGTCAGGCCTTTTTAGAAAATAGGTCAGGCCAAGGCTTTTAGTAAAGCCTATTTAGTTAAACAGATCAGGCCCAAGGCTATTCAAAAAGTCTTTTAGGCCTAATAGACTGACCTATTTAAAAAATCATAAATAAATATTCATTGTTAGTGTTATTATTATATTAAATTTGTTATGATACATTAAAATCTTACATGTATTTGTCTTTTTAAATGATAATCATGTTGATCTACATAAAGAATCAAACTAAAGCTTATAATTAAGTTTATTGAAAAATAAATTTGTCTTGTTTCATAATATATTTTTAAATACGTTATCATGAATGTTATATTAAACCTTAAAAATATGTTTAAATATGTTAGATTTGATTCTTAGAAAGCCTGACATACATATTTTTACGTCTATCTTGGTGTTAAATTATCGCAAACTAGGCCCCTTAAACAGGCTTGTAGGCTCAGCCAGGCTTTTATGTAGGTCAGGCCCAGGCCCTTAAAAAAGTCTTTGACAGGTAAACAGATCAAGCTCAGGCCATGTACTTTTAACTAAGACTAGGCTCAGCCCTAGAAAAGCCTAACTCGGCTCGACTTATTTCCACCCCTAGAAGGCAGTGACCAAAGGAGGGGGAGAGGTGGTGGTAGTGAGGAAGGAAAACAAAAGAGATGGAAAGGGGGAAAAGCTCTCACTATGGAGAGGGGAAAAGCAACTAAAGTGGGGAGGAAACCCTGCATGGAGGGAAAAAACACCTTGAGGAATGACGAGCACTACTCGAACCCTAGCCTTGCTTTGTCGCACTCTATTTTTTTGCTTGTATCTTTTAGCTATCTTCTATCTCTCTTCTCTTATCATATCATATTACTTATTACAAATTAGGCTTCAGCCCAATCTATATAATGACCTACAAGGCCCAAACATTAAGTGAGTCCAAATTCACAAGTGTTGACCTCAGGCAACACTAGTAACAAGAGTTAACATACACTCGAGAACAACAAATTACACCTCAATCATGAGTAGAATTGCTTTATTGTTATACTAAAATAGAGTATTATTGCTCACAAAAGACCTAAGTCATGTGTCAGGATATTCAATCCATATTTTACTCTTATATATATATAGGGGGGCTGCTAATATCCACCTTAATTGATGTGCATTAGCATTCAACACCAAAGATTTTGAACTTAAAATTAATTAGTTCTTTTGTTTTTCAAAATTTAATTAAAGAATATTATTGTACTTTATCATTTAATTTAAAAAAAATCTTTTTTTCTCTCTCCTCTCTTTTTTCTCCACTATTTTAGCTTAACTACCTTCTTCCTTTTATTTTTCGTATTAATACATTTTTTTCATGTATGTTTACATTTTGTAATATCTTCAAACTTTCTCTAATACCTAATTCTCAAATGTCCAATACTCCATAGCTATGGTAAATATTATGAATATAAATGTGACAAAGGTATTAATACATAAATGAGATGTAGAAGACGATTACAAAAAAAAAATTCAATGAGAGAAGTTGTAACTGATAGATGAGAGAAGAGAGAGAAAATCGTGGGAAAAAAAAGAGGAGAGAGAAAAAAGATTTTTTTAAAATTAAATGATAAAGTATAATAATATACTCTAATTAAATTTTAAGAAATAAAAGAACTAATGAGTTTTTAAGTCCAAATTTTTTTGTGTTGAGTGTTAATGCACATCAATTAGGGTAAATATTAGCAACCCCCATATATATATATATATATATATATATATATATATATATATATTGTGATTTTGATAGAATTCTCGCTGACTTAGCGATAGAGTGAATTTTGCAAACACCTACCCCATTTCTCAAAATGTCTTAGTCGTATCAGAGCACTAGCCAAACTCAGAAAAACTTGGCTCTTGATCCATCGAAGAACACGCAATTCAACTCTCTTCTAAACTCCAATCCCAAATTCGTAATCTATTTCAAATACGTTGATAGTCACTTCAAATATATCACTCTCATTTATCTAAAAAATATCATTACTTATTTATCTTCATGTGTATATGAGCTCCATAGATATTTTCTTTTTTTAAAAAAAAAAAATTAAAGAATTCACCGTTCTCGCTAGTTCTATAATAAATGACTGACAACTGAAGATAGCGACAGTCAACATCATCTCATCACAGTGTCGTCCCTGATAAAAGCATATTGAAATGTACAATGCAACCACTCTGTTGTCTGTACGTGTACATCTAATAACTCAGCTTCAAAAATACTCTCTTGTGTCATACTAAATTAAACCCTCCAAAACCATGAAAGGATCGATGATATTCCATCACTATCATAATCATTGCAACACTTTTAGATGAGACGTTTACTTTATGCCGGGTGGAGGAGTCTTCTCATCTTCATAATCATGTGCAATTAACTCTTGCTTAATTATAGTAATTTGGAGTTTTATGAATATATATATATATATATTGTAAAGTATTCTTTAATATATCTATCTTTCATTTTAAAATCTTTTATTTTAGTCTTAAATAACATTTACATGTGCATAATATAATTTCAAGTCAGTTATTAGTCGAGCTATAACCTAATATATAGAGCTCAAAGAGTTTTTTTATCTATGGTTAGATAGGCCAGTTGGACGGTTTAATATATTAGAGAAATAATTGCACAAATTTAGCTCACAATATGTAATTTATAATATTTTTCACAAGTTTCCTGTGTATTTTTTCGATATATATATATATATATATATATATATATATATATATATATATATATATATATATATATATTGTATTGCGTTTTTCTTTTAACAAAGAACATGATCTGTTTGTATGTTTGTGACAAAGATTTAGCTGTTTTTTTTCCTTGTCTTTTCTTAGTGGGGGTCTCCTCCACCAAAATATATAACTTGTATTAATCATTTGCTACTGTCTGTGATTTCTGCAATCGGAGTAGGGGGGCCATGGAACGTGTCTTCTATTGATCGATATTGATCGGCCACATTTATGCTAGCAATGTATATTTCCATTTGTCGTTTTTAACATGTTTTTAAAAAAAATAAAGGTTTATAGCAATGTTATAACATAGTGTAATTATCTATCGGTTTGACATATAAAGAAAAATAATTGTATTTAAGATCTTTGAGACTTTAAATTTGATATAATTTATATTATAATCAAAGGGAGAAAATGAGAGCTAGCTAGGTCTTTCCAATGAGATGTGAATGGTAGTAACTAACTGATTAGTACTCTCTTCATGTAATTAGATTAAGTGGAGAATTTGAATAGAAAATTTAAACTTAAGAATTGTTGCAACAATTTTATCACAATGTCTTCACCCAAAAAAAAATTATAACAATGTATAAGAGAAACAAACATGAAATTAAAATAAACTCATACAAAGCATTCATCTCAATAGGGAAGAATAATGTTTCAAGATATAGGACTTACCTCAAAGGTGCTTGCACTTTACGTACGAACTATCCACGCCAAATATGTACCGTGGTTGATTAACTAGCTACATTTAGTAAAATAAACAAAAAGCCAAATCAGATAACAAAAACTTCCTCTTCGAATACATGTCTTCTTTGGGTAAGGGATGAAAATTTTCAATACAAAATTATTTTTTTTAAAAAAAAGAAGAAAATGAAAATGGTAATGATTGCTCACCTTGATGGCAGTGACCTTTTTACATGTCTCGCTTCCACATTTGCGTCATTCTAGCCATAAGCCATCATTAAAAAAGTCAATACAATCAATATCTTGGCATTGATAAGTGACGAAAGAAAAGATATGCAAATTGGCAAGTTGTGGTGGAAAGTAAGACAATATATATAATCTCATATATCAATAATAAAGAAAAGAGGCTTCGATACCATTGTACTAGTACTACTACTCAATCAACCACCTTCAATATATTCTTGGAACCAAAGTGTGATATTCCTTTCCTTTTTGAAATAAAAATTGAACTCTGGCTTGAATTTGCTCAGTTTTATATATATGGTGTAGTCTTAACGGTTTTGCTCTTTGTTTTCTTTCTCAAGTTTTCCTCTTTCGTTTTCGGAACAGGTTCCAAACTGCTTTCACGTGATGAAAGTTATGTTTCATATTATATGTATACAAAAAGTAAAGAGATGAAAAAAAAAAAAGGAACGAAAAGAATAATTATATATACGTCTTATACATACTAGGAAAATTATATGCTCCAAATGCTGATATGTCATTCACTAAAGAGTAGTATTATTGCTCAGTTCATATTTTTGCATAATTTTTTATAATAAACAGAGAAATAGAAAGAAAAATGTAGATAAAATACATGATGTGAGAAAGAGAAATAAAAAAAATTATATTGTTGTGAAAATGTGAATTGAAAATAACAAGTCTTTATCAAATGCAGAAGAATAGTGTCTTCTGTTAATTTCAATGGATTAACACATTCTTTACATGAAACAAATTAAGAATGCACGCGTCAATTCTCATAGAAAAGTAACTTGAAATTAACCCCCACACCCATGTATAGAAAATGAAAAATGTTCATATATATACAAGCTTTTAAGGTTGATTTTAAATATTTTTCTTAAAAAAAGTGAGTTTTATTAAAAATAAAACATCAATTATACTTTAATAAAAAAAAATTTGAAATCCTACTTTCCTATTTTTAAGACAATAAATATTTTTTTTCTTTTAAATAAATAGTTCATATACTAACTTTTTACACTTTCATCGAATTATAACTTAACGATAAATGATAAATTTGTTGACTTTTATACTAATTTCAATAAAAATCATATCTATTATTATTTTTTATTAATTATGATATTTTACACCAATAATACATAGAAATTAATAAACTCTTTTTTCTATTCTTTTTAATAAAAACCTATGACTTTTAAAGAAATTGATAGATAACAATACGAAAAAGCATGGGTCTGGATATCAAACAGTGACTACACATGAAACAAAAGAAAGAAGCTCAAGTTGTTACAACGCAGAGAGACAAAACCCCCCGAGAAAAATAGACCAGACCAGAGAGAGAGAGAAAGGAGACACATAGAGTTACCTGAAAGAAGAACTTGTTGAACACACAGCAGCAGCAGCAGCTTATATAGTATTAATTCTTTCTTTATAATAAGTGCAGTGTGTGAGTTATAAACATGCCTCAACCAGAACTGCTCCAAGAACAGCAGAGAAGAAAAAAGTGGCAATAATAATCAAACCTTGAGAGTTGAGACAGTGAGAGATAAATGAAGGGTAGCTAACTAGCTAGGAGAGTAAGAGAATGCTTATAAGTTAAGATGTTATATAGAGAGAGATAATGAGATATGTATGTATCTGCATGTTTGGTTCGTTTGCAGAAAGTGAGTAAAGTGAAACTACTTCTTAGGCACTATTCTACTAATGCATAAAAATAATAATCTGACTTCTACTATACTACTCTGCAATTTAAGCCTTTGATGTGATATGGTGGAAGACTATTTGCTACTTATTCAGAAATGGAGAGAGAGAATTTTTAATGTGTGAGTGTGCATGGGATGCAGATGTGTGCAGTATCATACGTCACTCTCTCCCTCGGGCTTTCTCTCTGGGCTGTATGCAGCAGCAAAAAGAAAATACTATAAATTTAAGAAAGAAAAATAACTTTCTTACACTTCTACACCTTTTGACTTTGAAGAAAACACAGCAAAAAGCAAAAGAGGTAGGTAACAAAAGTGTCGATTAAGTAATATCATCAAATACTGTTAATATCCTGTTAATAGTATTGAGCAAGCAAATTAACCAAAAAGAATTGTTCCAATGAAATCAATAATCTGTTTGAGTCTTGAATATACAGTTATATTAAATATTAAAAGAAAAAAATTTGTCATTATGAATGATTCTATCCAACTCAAACAGAATTATCATTCATAATGATCAGCATAAAAAAGTTAAGAAGAATGTCTAATGATACTTATGTAACGTATTCATCTTTGTTCACTGAGCTATTTTTTTATAACACAATTTTATTGTTAAATAATTTTTTTCTAAAATTGTTTTTTTTGGACTAAAAAATTAAAGAAAGGGGATAGTTTTCCAACCCAATGTAGGAAAAGTCTTTAAATTCAAAAGGTAATTATAAAAAAACTTACATTTACTTTGTCTTAAAGAAACTAGTGAAGATCGAACCTAGAACCTATCGGATACGAGACCATATATTATTTCATTCGACCAATCACTTGGAGTTTAATTTTGTTTTTAATGATTATTGTAATCCCCTCTCTCTCTATACATATATACATGAAGATGTGTTACTAAGATATTGTGTTCTTGAGCCATGACAATGACTCACAGAACCATCACTGTCATACATTTTTCTTGGTTTCTTTTACTCAAATGCTCTGGGATATTTCTGGACAAGCAATATTTTCTATACTATAGTGCTGCAAAGATGAGCAGAAAATCCAATATTATATTGTGAACAAATCTTACTAAATAATCTTTCAGAGACAAAAGCCCTTCAGAAATACGGTGCATAGATTACAGCATCGATCATTGGAATATGAAATCTATTTCATGACACATCTCTTTCTCCAGCTATTTTCCTGTCTCTCTTATACACTACCAGTTCCTTGCATATGATGCAGAATCTCAAGGTTGGCTTTGCTATGCTACCACTTAGCAACAACATTACATTAATTATTAGATTTGAAATTGTGGACCTTAATTATCGCATAATGCTATGATTGACAGCCGCAATTGACCTACTTCATCCCCTAAAAACTTGACACATAGTTAGCCATTATTATAATGTTCATTGACTAAAATCCTAATTATACTATAACACATAGTCAAACATATATGACGCAATTTGAAATCCTAGATATACTTTTCATTAATTAGCCATTGTTATAGTGCGTAAGTGTAGCTCCGTAACATAGTTATGTTCTTATTATTAATGAGTTGTTTCACATGTATATACATTCCAAAAACATGCTTCTTCGAGATTGCTAGCTTCGTGTTCTTGGCGTTGCAAAATCAATTTTAAACACCTAAAATATTCATCTTGTTTACTAGGTGTTTTTATATGCATTTTCAAGAGATCGCAAATATTTTCTATGGGAGATAATCTCGTTTGAATCGATAAGACCACTTATAGATAACAAAATTATTCTTCCAATATTTAACACAGTTATATATACAAAATTCTAATTCAAGACCATTAGTTAAACTAGAATAATCTCGTTCTAATTGATTCACGCAGTTAAAGTTGCTTAGAATTGCTTCTTGAGAGTATCAAATCGCTGATAGTGATTTGCTATTGTCCTTGGATTTCAAATAAATTATTTTCGACTCCCCATTTTGTACCAACATATAACGAACTCATGACAATTGACAAGCACATAACTAGCAAATCATCCCCCATTTGTGATGCTTAAATTAGCACAAATTTTGAATCGGTTTCCTAGTGTTGACACTTTAAGGTAGTAGTAATACAGGAGTTATAAGTAGGGATGACAAAGTGTGTCCGGACCCTAAGGGTTTCCGCAAAAATATCCGCAAGCTGGTCGGGTAAATACCCGTTTGTTGGAGTTGGGGTCGGGGCCGGGTATTTACCCGCAATTTTTTGCGGGTGTAGATACGGGTACTATAGTACCCGTCCCGCCCCGTCCCGCACCTATCATATATATATAATTAAAATAACTTAAATAAATAATTATGTTAAATATATAATTTTATGTAAAAAAAAATAATTTTATATTTTCCATAAACTAACACTAATAGTAAAATATGTATGTTATAACTTACAATAATTTTATATTTTTAATATTATGTGTAGATGCTTTTAATGTTAAGTTTGAATTATTTAAGCGTGAATTTTTAATTTATTTGTAATATTTTTTTAATTAATATTTTTATAGCTTAAATGCAATTTTGGTCCCCCTATTTTAAAATAGAGACATTCAGTCTCCCAATTTTGTAAAATATGTAATTTTGGTCCTTCCATCAAATTGAAAGCGTTAACTGTTACGAGATTAATGTTAACCTTAACGTGGTCCAAATATAATGACGTGACACGATATTATTTATTTAGTTTTTAATTATTTTAAATACTGAGTAGAATAATTGATGAAAAATATATTTTAAAAAAATGTAATATCATTTATTTGACTACGACGTGCCATGTACTTCAACAATGTAGAACTAGTTTAAAATAAATGATTAAGACTTGTGATTTCTATTTTAGGACTCTCGACTACCCCAACCATTAAAATCGACGTGACATGTGCTTTAGTGATGTAGATAAACAAATAATTATTACTCGGTATTTAAAATAATTAAAAAATAAATAAATAATCTCGTATCACATCACTATATTTGGGTCACGTCAAGGTCAACATTAATCTCTTAACTGTCAATGCTTTCAATTTGATGAAATGACCAAAATTACGGATTTTACAAAATTGGGAGACTAAATATATCTATAGAGGGACCAAGATTGTTAATAGTGCAAAATAGGAGGACTAAATGTCTCTATTTTAAAATAGGATGACTAAAATTGTGGATTGTGCAAAATAGGGGGACCAAAATTACATTTAAGCCTATTTTTTATTGATTTATTAACTTCATACATAAGTAAAGTGCGGGTAGCGGATGTGGCTATGGGTATATAGGTACCTAGCGGGTATGGGGATGGGATTAAAGTTGCTATCCGCGCGGGTATGGGACTGGATACGGGTATTTTTTTTAAACGCGGGTATGGGGACGGGTACTATAGGACCCTACCCAGACCCTACCCATTATCATCCCTAGTTATAAGGTTGGCTTGATGGTTGAAGGGAGAAGGGGGGAGAGAGATGTCGTGGGTTCGAATCTCTCTCACTAACAAAAACTAACATATTAACAATTAACATTTGTCGATCAAAAAAAAAAAAAGGTAGTAGTAATACATTTTTATAATTAACCTTAAAGGATAAACTACCATTTTCTTCAGGGTTTTCCAATGAGCGTGCATATACTTTCAGAATTACAATAAAAATGTTAAATTAAAAAAAATTCATATTTAAATTATTAACATATTTAATCGTTTGGATTATTTAATAAATTAAAGATAATGAATGATTTTTAATACAAAACCCTGTTCTTACTTTCTGAATTTCGACTTTGAAGATTTTCTTTTCTTTTCTTTTTGGTGAATTTTCGACTTTGAAGATTATAACTTCATTGAGGTGAACAAAAAAACAACGTTGGATTCGGCTAACTTACATGCAAATGATCGCTACTATGATATAGCCTGTGTTCTTTGACTGTCAAGAAATTATTTTGACCAACTTAGCATTCTTACATACAATTTAATCAATATTTTAATGCTTTCCACGAATAAAATTGTACGAGGGTACGTAATGAACCCTAGCTAGGCGTAGGACATCATGAAAATCTCCTTTAACACAGTTTGACCAACCTCGCTGTGTTTTGACGCCCCTCCCCCCCACCCCCGATTCATTTTTTTATCAACGAAATTTTATTAGAATTCAAGGTTATTCCATTTTTTTTATTCCATCTCATGTACAAAATTAATCGTGCATTTAATTTATTCCATATTCCGTTGAATCAAGCATTGTACACCCTATTCAGAAAAAAAAATTGTACACCCTTTGTTTAGAAGATAACCAAGACCACAAATGAATCTTAATGAAGGATCAACTAATTTCTCCTACTTATAAAACGCACCATTTTGGTGATTCTAAATGAACCACAAGATAATAAACCACAAATTAGATCAAACCCTTCTTTAATCATTTCGTAGCATTTGATAAACAAGTAAGAACGAGACAGAACATGATATATGAAACATAGGTTCAAATTGTTACATATTAAAGTAAGCTAATCCATGTTTATTTACAATAATAAAAATCACTTTTAGAAAAAATAACTAATTTTATGAGAAGTTATTCAAAATATGTAGTTTCTGGTTTTAATCATATTTTATATTCTTTTCAATTTTTAATTATTTTGAAAAGTTAAAACAAATGCATGAAAAACTTGTAAAGTGATTTTTTTTTCTTTAAAAAAATATTCTTTTAAGAAGAAAGTTGTAACAAATGGACTCATATTCTATACTAGTATTTTTTAGTTCTTTTTACAGGACAAATATTTATTTGCATATAATTATAATTCATAATAAATAAGCATTTTAAAATTATAAATTATATTATAATTAAAATTTATAATAAATAAATATTTTAAATTTTATATAGATTGTATTTTAAATTTATAATAAATCATTTAAATTGTGATGATATAAAATTATTTTTAAATTGAAATGGATAAGTGTTTAAGAAAATCAAGATAAAGATAAAGATAAAAGAAGATAATAGTTTAAATTAATTAAAAAAATATTAATAGTGAGAATAGTGTGTGAAATATTTCTCTAAAAAAAAGAAGAAGAAAAAGAATTGAGAATACACCACGGACGTTAGGCTTGAAGCCTTGAACCCACATCAACAAGGGGACACGCATCTTCTATTCGATGAGCTCACCATCAACATAGCATCGTGGTATCACAGACACCACACTAACATTCAAGCCTGAAGCCTCCATAGACAACAAGCCCAGCAACACAATATAATCACACTTCATTGGATCTGTAACAAAATTCTGATAAGTGTTATTTTTATTTGTATTTTACAGTGATATTGGGCTGTTCTTGTATGGGCTTTTGGTTAAGGGAGTTGCTATTCTCAACCAAACTTTTGCTATTCTCACCACCAATGTGGGTGGCTTTTTTGTTATTCCAAAATTACCCTTCCCACGGAATCACAATTCTGCTGTACAACTTATACAACAGAATCGTGATTCCGTTGCATTTCATTTTTTCAACTCCACACTACACATCGGAATCGTGATTCCGATGTGTAGTGTGGAGTTGAAAAAATGAAATGCAACGGAATCACGATTCCATTGTATATGTTTTTTTATTTTTTTTATTTTATTTTTTTAAGATTTTTGTAAAAAGAATTTATGAGTAATGTTTTTTTAAATGTATAATTTTTAGATTTTAAATTTTTAGTAAAAACAAACATATCAAATTAATGCACATTGATCAATGTATCTTTTAGGGCAAATATAGACCATTGCTTTTTCTGCAACAAAAAGCAAAGTTGTTAATGTCCATCTGATAAGCAAACAGTACTCTCGTAAGTATCGATGCAATCTAAACCCTATATTTTGTCGGTGGAATCTTGATCGTTGCTTTTGTTAAACAAAGTGCATAGTGTGTGATAATTGAATCACGAAGTGAGTCACAGATAAACAGTAAATCTTGTAGTTTAAAACATCAGTGGTGTAGGTATAAGCTGATTCCAGTGTGTTTATATTGAGTATATTGGTTGCAAGATGGAGGGATCTCTTGCTGTAGTGTATTACGATGGTGACATGATTTCAACTTCTAAGGGGGTAAAGTTTGAATGTCCCTACGGTCCTAAATTCATTAGAATAAGTGAGGACATGTCGCTTGCTGGTTTGAAAAAAATAGTAAAGGATGCCATCAGAGGTAGCAGAATGTTACTTGACATATATTAATGTCAACCTGTATATTTAGGTGATGGTTGTATTTAGTACGACTATATGGAGCTTAAAGACAACAATTATGTGGGTAAGATGTTTTTCATCTTTTGTGAATTTCGTTCAAAAGGACCGATTGAATTATATACAACATTTGGCCGATCTCCTGAAGAAATCCTTGTCCTGATGCATAAACCCAGATCTGCCGAACAAACTATTGCTCTTATACGTGAGACAATGGCGACAAGTAGCCCTAATGAAAAAAAGTATATGTAGTAAACCAGCATCTATGTTTAAGTTTTATTATGTTGGTTGTTGTTGTTGTTGTTATTTTCTATGAAATATCTGTAGAAGTGATATTATGTTTCACATTGTTGTTGTTGTTGTTGTTGTTTGTTCTATGATTTTAATGGAGAAATCATTCCTTCTTTCATCATACTACTAGGTGCGCACGTGTTGTTTCTATAGTTTATAAAGAAAAAATGCAATAAACTCAAAACATCAACGGTAAAATATAATAAAATGTACATACAAAATAAAAGTTTAGATACAAATATCAATAAATACATCATAAATCAACCGCCTCTACGGCCACCGCCCCCGGTCCTCCTCCTCTGTCTGCATCTTTGGTAGTTGCACCCAACACCTAAGCCGCCCCGTGCTATGCACAATAGCTGCTGCATCAGCTCATGGTCATGCGTGCCCTCCAGGATGGCTCTGGTATCGATCCCACATAAACGAAAATTAAAATTAGTAATTATTTATAGAAAAAAATGTAACCAATTATGGAAAAAGTGTTTGCATTACATTACCTCGTAGGGTAATCTGCACCATCTACAAACTTTGGCAGAGGGTCAACAGGCTGAAGCTAGGGCTAAGGTATGGGGTGGGGCATACGTACTAGGCTCTGTGGTGCCTCTCCTTCCTCTGGCGGAATCACATATGGATGTGAATACTCATAATACCACGCCAAGTAGTCGGAGGTGCAGGCCCATGGAGCATCCTCTGGCACATGCTCGCCTAGCTCCACTCTATGCCGCTCCCAGTTGCCCCACGTCCGAATAGATGTCTCAAATGAAGGACGAGGAGGTGGTGGTGGAGGGATCCCCTGTACGTACCCAAACTTCCTCAAAACCTTCTCTGGCAGATAGGGTTGCATGTCTGTGTTACACTTGATGTGGCCAAAATAATATGTCTAGTCCAAGAAGGGTCTATCAGCGCCTGCCCTGTATGTATCATCATATGGGGACCAAACGACATCCTCCATCTACAACTGATCCAGCAACAACATGGTCCCCCAAGCCTTGCCGGTACCCCTCATCGTCGTCTTCCATCTTGTAGAAAATGGAAGGTTGGGGTCATAAGCGTGCCCCTCCTATCTGCCAATTGATGGCAGATGTGCAAACGCACATGCCTGTAAAATAAAGAAAGTAAATTATGTGAACATTTGTATTAAGAAACAGACAAACAAATATGTAAACAACAAATAAATAATTCCTTACCATCAGTAGTCTCATAGAACCTCCACACTGCTTGCTGTCACGCAAGCTCGAATAGGAGAGATGGTTGTAAAGATACGCCAATGCAGATACTCCCTAAGCATACTGGACGCAGGTGGACATATCGCTGAGGTAGCAGAGGTAGAAAATGTTCACATGTGTGGAGCTCTTGTCGACGAATATGGTACAGCCGAGCAAGTGCAATAAGTACGCTCGTGTGGCCCACACATATGAACCAGACTGCATGTATCTCTCATATAGCTGCTCCAGCAATGTGAGACGTACCCTGGCTCCTGCTCTCATGGCAACATCTGCCTCGTGGTCAGACAATAGGCCTAGCTCGGTCCTCAACAACATCCTAATGTCAGGCCTAGTAAAGGGGGTCGTCGGGCTGACAATCTACAAGCCTATGATAAGCAAGTGCAGCAAACAAGATACGTCATCCAGAGTTATGGTTACCTCTCCGACGGTAAGGTGGAAGATGCATGTCTCCTGATGCCACCTCTCAATAAAGGCATTGACGAAGCCTTTATTCGCGGTATACTGCGCCGGATAAAGGCCCTTCAAGCCCGATTGATCCACATATGCCCGGACCTGTGGCTGGGTAGGGTAGGGAATCAATGACCCAGTGTGGCTGACCACCTTCAGCTCCTGCCAAGGCTCGTCGATCCATATATGTCCAGAGACGTGGTCCTTATAGGACCTTAGTAGTGTATCAACTACAGGACCACCAAGAAATGGCGGTCCAATGATCCGATCTGCAAACGGGATCTCTGGGGCTGGCTGTGGTACGTTCGCTACCTCTGGGTCAGGCTGAGGAACCCCTGGCTCAGGCAGCAGCACGCCTGGATCAGGTTATGGCACGTCTGCCTCAGCATGTACAACCTCTGCATCCTTTGCCACCTCTGGCTCATGCTACTGTAGTCGTCTAAGAGCACGAGTATCATCTGCCCGATGACGAGCAGATGTTGTCACACATCGCTGGTCAACCCTGGATGGTTGGGCAAGCTAACTAGTGTCTGCAACAGCATCTTCCTCCAATGTGGAGGGATCATGTTGGCGATCGTATGAAACAAACTTCGTCTGAACCATAATAAATCTGCAAAAAATAAACTAAAATAATTATAACATAATAAGCAAAAAATAAACTAAAATAATTATACCTAAATAAACAAAAAAAACAACCTAAAATAATTATAACTAAATAAACATTAACAAAAAAACATTAACAACAAACAAACGTTAACAAAAAAAAAATACATTTAAAAATATAAATTTTTAATTAAATAAAAAAATTAATTAAATAAAAATTTATTGAATTAAATATTAAATTTTATTTAAAAATTAAATATTAAAAATAATACTGTAAATATAATACAATTATAATTAAATATTTTTCTTTTAAAAAATAAAAATTTACTTTATGAAAGAAAAAATAAGTTTTAAAAAGAAAAAATAAGTTTTAAAAAAAAAAAATAATCAAACAGCACAACGGAATCGTGATTCCGTTGCACTGCACGAAAATGAAAAACAAAAAAGGAAAGGGAAGAAGATGAACCTACGATAGTACGGGGAGGAGAGGCAGTGAAGAAGAATGTGAAGGAGGAGGAAGAAGTAAGAAGCAAGTGGGAAGAAGAATGGGGTGAAGAGAGGGGGTGGGAAGAAGGATAGGGAAGAGGTGCGGGAAGGGCAAGGGGTGGGGGAAGAGGGAGACCGGGGGTGGGAAAAGGGCAAGAGGGTAATTTCCTTACTTTTTTTGAAATTATGGGGTGAGAATAACAAAAGGATGTGGTGAGAATAGCAATCCCCTTTGGTTAATAGAAAATAGTGATATTGAGATGTAAAAATAGTAAGGTTTAAATGATTGTTTAGCTTTATAAAATAAAGGTTTTTTTCCTGTTGATTCTCTTAAAAAAAATCTCCATGGTGGTCTTTTTTTAATTTCTTTTTCACCTTAATTCCTAATGCTATAGTCTCAAACTTTATAAAATTGTACATTCTTTTATACAAGTCTCTCTTGTCTTAGAAAATTTTTATTTTAGTCTTTGTTATATAGAAAACTTAAGGTATCAGGTTTGTGGGTCTTCTTCACTTATATGTTGTTTAACATGCTCATTTCTACCCAATGTGGGACTTCACCTTCATACTTAAACTTCAACAATAAGAACCAAAACAAGTAGAAAAAATTTAAGAGAAACAAATCGAAAATGTTCATATATTATAGAGACTAAAAAGTTGAATAAGCAAAACAAATAAGAAAGATAGGAAATGAAAATCATTAACCTTTTATTTATTTCTATATATGCATATTTTTATTTTTTATTTATACATTATATAACTATGCATATAGTTTGAACTTATGTTTTTTCCTGCCTATTGTTTTTTTTTTTCACTTTTACTTGTGAACAATATTACCTGAACGCATTACGTATTGATATCTCATATTCAACATTTTATTTCATAAAATTTTATTGATTATAATATTATATATATTTCCTATTTTAATTTAAGGAGTTGATTTAGTTGAGACAGCTTTTCAACTCTTTTTTATAGAAGGATACTTTAGTTTGGACAAGTAGACCATCTTTTATAAAGTTATGTGATGTGATTATTATTAGACTTTTTTTCTTAATTTAAGTTAAAGAGTTTATTTAGCTAAGATAACTTGTCAAGTCTTAATTTTAAAAAGGAACAACTTAGTTAGAATAACACGGTGCATGAGTTTATTAAAAAAAACACGGTGTATGAATCATGTTTTATTAGTGAATAATATCAAGTTCAAACTCCTATTTTTAATGATAAAATTAAAAAAAATGATTGTATGTATTTATCATTTCATATCTAGTATTACATCCTGTATTTTCATGTTTTTTTTTTCATAATCTTGTCACTCTTCTCTTTTTCCACCTAAGCAAAATTTAGAAATCTCAAAGATCATTGAGGGTAAAAGAGAGAGAAAGAAAAAAAAAAAGCATTCCTTCCGATGTTCCATAATATTTCCCTTCAAGTTTGAAGTTGGTTCAAGAAATAATACACAGAGGATGATGAGTCCCGATATTTGGACTACTGCATAGTAACCGACCTCTGTTAGACACCCCGCCTATATGGATTTTAATATATTATTTTATTATTTAATATTTAATAAAAAGAAAATTAAAAAGAAAAGACAATTTTGAAATCAAAAAAGAAAACTTGGCTCCTTTAGGTTATGAATTGTTCCTTTTGCTTTGTGTCGTTTTGTCTCCGCTTACTCTGGGAACTTTCGACGTCCACTTCATTGTTTGACTTCAAGCATTGTCAATGATTAAACAAGCACATTAGAAGGTTTCGCTTCTGTTTCTTTTGTATTCGTCCTATTCTCTTTTTCTTTCTTTCACTGTTGTTGTTGAGTTTGTTAGTGGTTGCTTTTTTTCTTTCCTTTGTTTTTGTACCCATTTGATAGAGGCTTGGTTATTGTTTGAGGGTAGTTGCAGTACCATCTAATAGACTACATTTTTCCCATTTGAACATTGGAACTCTAAACCCATGTTAGGTGTGCATCGAGCCTCATGATTGAGTGATTAGAACCCTAAACCCACCTTCTATCATATGCCTTTTTGTCAAATATGAACAATTTTCAATTTGTGTATGTGATATTTTCAATCATGCATATTGTCTCTCGAAGTGTTTTGAGTGGCTGTTATTCTGTTTTTCATGTAGTTCACGAAATATGCTTCATCTGCGACACAAGAAAAAACTTTTCTATGATTTTTTATTTTCTGTTGTGCTTTTTATGGTTGTGATTCAAAATGGGTGTTTCTTAATTTCAAATTTTGATAAGGACCTTCTTGCTGTGTTCTAAAAAGGAATTGTCAAGAAGGGCCCGTTTCATTTGTTTCATCCAACATTATGGTTTGAGTGCTTGTTGGTGTGTTGGATTGGGTAAGTGTGGTTGGGGTACCCAATTGGAAAAAGTATTGAACTTTTTATGGTGGCATGTGTTTATGCTTGTGATTGATAGTGTAGGTTGGTAGTGGTGGATTAGAGTTCTTGAGTTGTTATATAGTTGTACCCTCTCTAAGTGGTTAGGAAGGGGCAATGCAAAATAGGGAAAGGAATTATGTCCAAGTAAGAGATTGGCAGGTGTTGAGGGAGTGCTTAACAGTGGTTGAAGGAAAGGGAATGGCAATTTTAACACAAAATGGAACTGTCCCAAGAAAGTTAGAATTATGTTGATCAAGACGTGATGACAATGTTGAAGAAGATTATAATTATTGGTGAAAATGTAATTGTCTAAGGGGGCGTTTGTTTCAAGGCATGACATTGTATTCCCAGGAATCATATTCCCAAGAATATTATTAGTGGGAATGTTATTCCAGGGAATATTTAAAAATTTGTTTGGTTAGATTTTAACATTCCTGGAAATATTTTTGAAATTTAAAATAATTGAAATAAAAAAAAGTTAAAATGGAAGTTATAAGTGGGTTAAAAAAATAACTTCCCACATTCCCATGGGAATACAACTTACCCACCCTCCCCATGAGAATAAAAATAAAGCAAATCATGTTGTAACCCCTCCCAGGAATGAGCATACCCAAGAATATCTTTTTTTAAAACTTCAAACAAACATGAGAATACTACATTCCCAAATCTATATTCCCAGGAATAAGTTTTTAGTCCGTGAAACAAACACACTTTAAAGGAATAAGGATGGTGTGTCAGAAATGATTTATATTTTTGGTGACTATTATGTATTAGTCGAATAAGAGGATAATACTTTACTTTTTATGTAAATCCTACATACTGGAATTTTGAAGGGGTACAACTTGAGCTCTATTAAGGAGATTAATAAAAAAAAACTCCTTGCCTAAAAAAAATAAAAGTTTAATTCTACTTGGATATTTGGATTAGTGCTCATTTGTTACAAAGAAAGGAAATAACAAGTATATAGAACCTTTATACTAATGTTTATGAGCATATCTAGTATTACATCTCCAAAGTAACTTTTAGAAGCTACTACTGTTGTGGCCACTTTAAAGTGGTGTTTCTTATAAAAGCCTAGTAATTGATACATGTTGATTTTTACATGGCAATATAAGACACTTGGCACCCAATTTGAAGACCCTTTTATCATTGAATTGAAACTGGTGAGTCAAAAATCCAGTTTTATTTATTTGTGTTTCATTGATTTTTTATTTCTAATTTGAGACTGCCAGTAAGCATTTATTGCATGTTTGTGTACTTTGAGTATTTTATTTGTGTTGCTGCTTTATGAAAATCCACATGCAAATAGGTGGAATATTTGTTATGTGCTCTCTCTCAATACTTATGTTGTATTAGTATTTGTTATTCACTGTTTTGCAATTACCGGTTGCCATAAACTATAATATTGAAGTGTTTAATTGCGAGAAAATTTGTTATTTACAGAAAAATTTGTGAAATAATGGTGAATATGTTGTTGTTTATTTGGCTTAAATATGTTGTTTATAAAGTGCAAAGAATATTGACTTTATGTCTCATGCTAAGATCAAATTTATAACCTTTTTGTATCAGATTAGATTCCGAGCACTCTTTCAAATATATTGTGAGAACTAAAAATACTATGAAAAATTCATACAAGATCTACCTAAGCCCAAAGGTATAGGGCCCACTTAGTATGACCTTATGTGGGAAATAAGGGAGACAATTCAATAAACTGATTTGTTAAACAATTTAGTTTAGTATAAAATATAAAGAATTCAGTTCAATTTTTAAGAATTGTTTTATAGTTTAGTTCTGTTTGGTTAAGTTTTCACTCAATTCATTAGCAAAATAACTCATCCAGAAAACATTAAATATTTTATAATTAAATTGTGAAAAAAAAGGTTTATGAGCAGGTTTCGTATATGATGACTTTTTTTTTTATTAATGTTGGATTTTGAATTGAAGAAATTACTTGAAAAATCATGAAAATTTAATCTACTCCTTGACAACCTTCATCAAATAAGCAAATAATTTGAAAATATTGTAAACAATATGATATTAATAGTTAAAATGTTGAATGATGAGTTGTTGATAAAATATGCAAAAAAGTCTGACAATTTCCTTGTAAGTTGTAACTCATAAACTGTAGGTTGTAGCATAGGGCCTTTTATTCATTAGCCTCATATTGACTCAATTAAGCACGATAAATAGTCTTTTTGAAATTTTTCATTGCAAAATTTTCTGGAAAGAAAATTTGAATAATCAAATTGATAAAATTGATCACAAAATCATTTACCCACGATGGAACCTTGTTCTTGCTCAATTAATGGTTAAGTTGATTCTTATTAGTAGTTTATTATGTTTATTATGATTCTTATGATTCCTAGTATTTTCAAGTTTATTAAGCATTCTTTTTCCAATTTTCTGATTGACATTTATGTTGAAGTTGTAGTTTGTTAAGAGAAAGATTGATGTTTGATAGGCCATAACAAAATTATGTGAGGCACGCTGCTCATTAACATTCCCTTCAAGTTGGTGTATAGATATCGGTCGTGTCTAACTTGTTACATATAAGCTAATTGGTTTACAGTTTAGACATGTTTTAAAGAAATCAACCCTCATTGAAGTTTAAATTAGCCTAATATAAAAAAATTTATACCTAAACTAGTAAGGGTTATCTAAGTGAATGATTTCATTTCTTGTTTATGTAGATTCCTACTCAACTATATGCAACAATGGTAAGAATTTTGGCTTAAGATTGAGGTGTTTTGGTACATAGAAAATCATTTTATCTGACTTTTCCTGCCGCCACTAATTGAATGGCATTTCCCATCTTTGTTAAGATGCAATTGTATACCATTATAACTACTTCACTTTGTTGACAAACCATTTACTACAGACACATATATCCTCGACTGAAATACAATAGACAGATCAAGAAGAAAACTCCTATACTTTTTATTTACAAAGAAAAAAACTTCAACAGACGCTTTTCAAATGGCTTGTTAGCATGAACAAAAGCTTGAAAATGTCTTGTATTTCACTCCATGAATTAGTAAGTAGGTGGGCTAAAGGTGTTGAAGGGTTTAGGGTAAGGCATCATTATGTCCCTTTTACACCATTAGATGTGTGTTTTGCACTAGTTTGCGTATTTTTGGGGAATGTGTATCCATTCAAGATGACGGAGAATGTGTTTTGAAACTTTGTTTTAGGTAGAGGATATAACGGTGGAAACTATAGTTCAAAAGCTAAACCTTAAAAAATTAAAAGTCATAAACATGTGGATGACTTTTGAAAGCTATATATTCTTCTTGCTTTTGCAGTCTTTTATTTTCCACGAACAACCCCCACCATCAATAGTGTTCCTTTTAGACTCTTAGATGATCTAGAAGCCCTTCATGATTACAATTGGGGTGTTGCGGTATATGACTTGTTACGTGAAAGCATATATCATGAAAGTTGTCATTACAATAAAAACTTGAACAATTCTCAATTGCACATTTCAAGTTGTGCAACTATCTTACAAGTAGTTATATTTATATACATAAGTTGTTGACATACCTAAATTATTTGTCTTCATTGAAGTAGTTTTGTCATTTTGTTCATGTTAAGGTATTGTTTACTTGTATGTTTTTTCTATGTTATATAGATTTGGGTCATTGAGCATTTATCATTGCCTATTGTTGGGAAAATCTCTTCTTTCCAAGTTTTGTTCAATGGCCAGAAGTCATTATATGATCATCAAAAATAGAAGATGCATTCAAATTAAATAAGGTCTACATTGGTGTCTAAGGTGTCTTAATTTCTTTGTTCATATTTTTTTTTATCATACAATCAATATTTTTTGTGGCCAACATTGATAGTGTTATTATTAGTCGACATTGTTAGGTAATATGAGATTGGGCAATCACTAAAGAGGAGAAACAATATGGCCTCTTGCATGAAGCTTTGATTATCTCCCAACAGGGTTTTGGACAGTTGAATATTGTCCCATTTGACTTGCAAGAAATTCTGACAGAGCATCGCATTTGAAGGCTCAAAATGAAGAAAATGAATAGAGGATTTTTTGCACTTGAGTGTAAATTGAAAATCCTTCAAGATCAAGTTAATGACCAAACAATAAAGACAATCGAAGAAGGTGAGAGGACACTAACAAAGACAGAGGGAATTGATATGTAGAATGCGATGAATGATGAACTTGCCATAGATCATGCATAATCTTACAAAAATAAATGTATAGATTTTGCACAACCATTAACCAAAGTGACTTGCTACGGCATGTGTGTATAAAGTTTTCTAAATTATATATGATATTTTCTTATCTAATAATTTAATGCATTTGTATTTGGTATTGTGTAGAGTTTTAGTTAGTGTGTATGACCAAATACTCACTTGACAAGACCTTGAGTCCATGAAGGCAAGGGGTGGGTGGACAACATGGTTAGCACTTTCTGTAACTAATGTCAAGTAAATTTCTTCATATTGACAATGATAATACTCTAATATATTTATATTTTCATTTTTAAGACTTTTGTTAGGTGATATTGTTTGCTACAAGTGTAATGATGAATGATGAAATCAGACGGAATGGTAATACCCTAAATCGTATTTTGTTTAGTCCATTTTTTGCAGTAAGTTTTTTTTTTTTAATAAGACTAGGTATGCGAAGCATCAAGATAGCTCCAAAGATCCCAACTTGGTTGACACCTAAGAAACTAACAATCATTTGCTGCAAACCCAAAATTTATTCATTAAAAGGAAAAGATAAGAAAAGAGCATGGGGGGCCAAACCAAACCCATGCAAATACAATCAACAAAATCTGTATGAAGGTAAACTTATCTTATTCGATTAAATTCTTGTCTAATAAAACTAGGAGTCAAATCCCACCATGTAAAACAAACATTTTTTGCAGTAAGTAAAAATTGTAATTATTTAATTAATGACTTTTCTTTGTGTATTCATATGGTAATGTATTCCCCTATCAATAATTGTGTTGTTATAAGATTGTGTATTTAAAGAATTAGATCTGTCCAAATAACAAGTCAACAAATGGATAAAGACAACATATTCTCAATATGTCACTAAAAAAATTATTACAGTATATAAGGTGTTGCATACTCAATTGGTGAGTGTATAATTCCAAAACTTTTATTTTGTACACCTATTTCATTATATATATGAAAAAAGTACCAAATAATTTGTTGTACTTGTAGTTATTTGCATCTACGATACACAATGGTCATTGATTTTGCTATATGGTTGATTGTAAGGAAAGGAACATGTTTGTGTTAGACTCATTAGGTCATTATCATGATGAAACCTGCAAATCGGTGGATGATGCAATGGTACATGTTTTCTTAACTTGTTTGATTACACGATAAACTTATTCATGTAATTAATTGAGTATGACAAATAATATTTTCATGTGTTTGAGTATCGAGTCCATTTTGAGTATATGCTCTCTTTGATGGATTGAAAAAAAAGGCTAAAATTACATCGCAATTCAAAATTACACTTGAGGATTTGCTACAACAACCAAACTAGTATATTTAACAAATCGTGCTTGTTTTTGGTGGTTTTTATCAATTAATGTTTTATCTAACATTTATGATGGGAATAACTACATTAATTGTGCAATTTAGATTGTAGATTATATGTTTTGAAGTATATGGAGGTGTGGGACAATGCTCGATCACACATCAGTAAACATTCCTTGTCTAATATTTTTACTCAATCTTATGGACATTATATTGCCATAGTATTAATAGGAGGTCATTAAGACTTTCCTACATGCATAACTTAATTATGTTTATACATACTGAAACTCAAAGATTTCGTGAACAATATGTATGTCAATGGATCTTTCATTCCCTAAATGTTAATCAGAATATTATCTTGAAAAATGTTAGTGTTTCCATCAACTTAGAAGACAAATGATGATGGAGGTTAACACTCCCATAACTTTTTTTTTTGACAGAACACTCCCATAACTTTATGCTTAATAGTATTGTATATTATACTTTCATATTATTTTATTAACCATTCTATGTTTGTTAACCTGCATTAAGTATAATAACCTTTTAACTTTAACAATGTGACATGCAGGTGATGGAAATAATGCTAAGATGTGAATTTGGCTGCCATGATTAAGGTCCATTTTTTTGTGAGCAATATCCATTGAGTCCACCTAGATTGTTTATGCAAACTTGTTGACTGTCATTTACTACTATTTGACTTTTATTTTTTTGGTCTACGTAGGCTACTTCTCTTTAAGTAAATATCAATTTAATGTGATTAATGAAACATTAATGACAATTTTAGTTTAGATTTAGTGGCTAAATGTAAGTACCTTTTTGGTGTCATTTGTATTGTTGTGTGGCCAATTAAAGACTCATATAATGACTTATTAAAAATATTATTAAATTACTGATTTTTACTGAATGAATGACTTCATATGTAGGTTACACAAATATTGTCAATACTCTATAAGCTAATGAACTTTATCAAATTACAAAAAATAACATTAAATAGATAGAAAACAATTAAGATTAAGTGGCGTGAGGCTTATGACCTGTTTAATTGTTCAAGTGGCTTTGCCTAGAGCTCATTTGCTAAGAGGTTTAAATTGAGGATGAGGTTTGAAATGAATTGATAAAGATAAATGTTATTGTATATTTGTCAAGAATTGTGTCTAATAGGAGTTACTCACTTATCATATTATAATATGATTTATGTAGACTAAATCATTTGCATCAAAATGGTGATCAACTCAAATTCAACACTATGATCTTCTATGTGAGCTTTTATGCTTCAAATTCTGCAAGTGGATAAAAATGGGTAATTCCAAAACAACTGTATTAATTTAGATAAGGAAAAGGAGAAGGAGGAGTATGAGTTGATTGACCTCAATGATGTGTTGAATGATATCACCATGAATGATACATAATTTGGTAATTTTGATGACATCAATGCCTTCTCCTCACAGTGGAGTCCTTTAGTCCAACTTATGCACATTCTAATCAAACTTTTGGTAGTTCACATGATATGAAACGTAAAGCTTTATTAGTTGATTTCATTGAGGCTCAAATGAATAAGTTGACAATTGATCTTAATAAGGTCGTTAACACTCATTTAAGTGAAAATGTTCTGACACAAAAGTTGTTTGAGGTAGTCAAAAGGTAGGTTTCTATTGTTGAATGACATGTGACAACAATTGAACACTATAATAAAATTAGTTGTAAGTAAATTGTTGTCATAAAACAAATCATAACTCATGTTTTTGTTGAGGGAAATGTGTGGAAATTATTGATTTTCTTGAATATTTTTTATCCTTTTCTTACTCAATGTTACAAATACCTTTGTGACAATGAGTAAAAAAAATTGTTGTTGTTTGGGATTTCTCAATACAAGCATTATTAGGCATTGGTTAAAATTATGTAGAATAATGCTAGATTTAATAATTTTTCTTACTTATCATGTTTATTTTGCAATGATGTATGTAGTAGATCTTGCATCAGAATTAAAACTTGGTAATGTGGTTGTATTTTGTAAACTAACAACAAATTTGTAATGTATCATTGTATGTAATACTTTGTAATTCAAGGTACATGACATATCTTAAATATGTTGTCAAATTATATTTTGAATTGATGTAAGACGCTATTTTGTTAGCTACAATTATGATATTTTATATTAAATGGTATTATGTAAATTCAATTCAGAATTATGATGTGTGACTTGGATGGTGGTTGTTATATATCAAGGTCTAAATTATCTATTTAATTTAATTTGTCAAATTTGAGGAATGACTTGGATGGTGGTTGTTATGTATAAAAACCTTGAATTTGATACCTGTATATTATCTTTATTATTCATATTATAGGATTTTTATAATGACTGAGACATCTAGGACAAAAAAAGCACACACGAGGAAGATAAACATGAACAAACAGTTTCTTTTTCAAAAGTATTGAATTATAATGTATATTTTTCAAATAAATGATAAATGAAACCATACCTTGTTGATTTTGCAGCAAGTACACTAATGGAGCCAAAGATAATGGATTTTTAATTTTGAGTCTAGTGGTTTTGAATTTGCCAAGTTACTATATTATCAAGGACTTAACTTGTTTTTATCACTTAGTGGTACCTATTTTCCAGACATGGTGAAGGTTTTTTTGTGAAAATCTTAGCAAAACAAAGGGTGGTGACTTGTGTTTGGAGGTGAAAAATGTTAAGATTTGGGTTAGGTCTTGAGATTGGTTGACAATAGTTGATTTGAAGTATCAAGGTTAAAAGCTCGACATTTTCAACATAAATTTATTTGAGAATTATAAATGTGATGTTTCCTTGGTTGCTATGGTTGGATAAAGCAAGGAGGTACATAATAGTGCAGGTAGTCTGACTGTAGATGATAGATTGTTGTATTATGTGACTTTTTTAAAGTTGCTTATATATATATATGTGTGTGTGTGTGTGTGTGTATATATATATATATATATATATATATATATATAGTTCGACAGAGGTAGTGGTGGTGGCAATGGTTTTGGTAGTGATAGTGATAGTGGTGGTGAAGGCAATGATGGTGGTGGTGATGAAAACAATAGTGTTGATGGCAACAACAACAAAGATGGTGACAAGTTATTTTTCATGATAAGAATTTAAAAAAGCTTGATGGTGCTGAGTGTGTCAAATTATTAAGTGTACGAAAAATAGAAAAGAAGAACGTTTTTAGTATTTAAGCTTTGACAAATACTAACCAATGCCCTTATATTAAGGAAGTAAAAGGGGAAAACCTTTTATTGGGATGTGTAAAAATGTGCTTCCTGTGTTCTTAAATATGCTCCCATATGATTTCAATAAAAACTTTCCCTTTCAATTCCTCAAGCAGGGCCTTTAACTTTTATTTTATTTTAATATTTAATTTGAAACTTAAATATCTTTAAGTTTTGATTATAATCCCTGCAATTTATTTTTGTTTTCTCTTCTAGTCTTTGTAAATTATAACTGACGTGGCTTGTTTAGATAGCATGATTGAAATTTCTAAGGACTAAAGCCAAAAATAATTGTAAGGATTAAAAAATTGCAGGAATGAGAAATATATTTAAGTAAAAAAAAATAAAACACTAAAAGTGCTTGAAAATTTTATGAGAAACTAAAATAAAAATAATTATATTAAAGGATTAAAAACGTATTTAAATCTTTCTGTATATGTGGCTGAAAACATTACATATCATGATTTTTCATCCAAACCTTTAAAAAGTCGCAAAACAAGACAATATTTACTCATACACAAGCAAAAAGCAAATCACTACCATAGACACATCCTCTCAGTCTGCCTTCATCACAAAGCCACACTCTCACTTGACATTCTTGGCACTCACCTCTCTTATTAGACATTGCCATTCAGTCACTCACATTTCTTTTCATTACATTAAGCACCCTTCACTCCCTCTTTTACACAAACATTGATGACTATTTAATTTCCTCTTTAAGCCTCTATGAAAACCTGCCTATGCACCATGCCCTGAAACACCATCATACAGCCACCAACCACACTTTGAAGTGCAACAATTACAAGATTCCCATACCCACCCACTACACAGTATAAACGACCCAGCATCACCTAATACCTCTTTCTTTATTTTGCTAATTGCTATTCAACATCTAATGAGAGAGATAAAAGTATAAGTATTGATACAACCTATTATAACATTAGTCAAAATAAAATCAACCAATAAATTAGTCAAACTGCAAAACCACAACAAATGTTCACAATATGATATGTCAAGTCCATATGTGAAATAGCATGGTTCTAGTAACACAAATTCAGATAACCTTATCACTGTGGAGAAGCTAAATTTTAATAAGGAAAAACCAAGCTTTGAACATAATAAGAGAAGATCGACAAAAAATTATTGGTGTCAATTTGATTGCTCTACTCTTCAAATTTGCTCTATTGTCTTATCTCCTTGCTTATAAATGATAACTTCAAAACCTTCATCGCTTGCATATAACAATAGGACATCGCCATTTTCAGACATGCACAATGGAAACTGCAGATGGGGATGGCAAAATGGGCTGGCACGGCTCGTTTTGGCCCCGCCCGCCTGTGGTCCGCCAAAAATGAGTCGGGTGGGGCTGGCCACCATACTGAAGACGGGCTAGACAGCTTGGCCTGCCTAGCCTAAGAGCGGGCTGGCGGGCTAGCTCACCATAATTGAAAAAAAATTAAGTTTTTTTATTTATTGCAAATAAGACATAAATAAAATGATCTTGCATCATAAAATGACAGTAGAGAGCATTTTTGTTACTGTGAAGTGTGAACACAATTAAAAATAATTACAATATTGTTTCATTTTCTTCAATAAACCACAAACTAATAATCTTTCAACACCACAAGTTCAACATCATCATGAATAACATCTTAAAAAGGCTTAAATATTGTTCCATTTCATTCAAAAGTTCAACACCACAAACTAATAGTCTTTCAAAAGTACACCACAAAATATTAATACTTATGTTATTTTAGATATATTAATTATAAAAAAAATTATTGGCAGGCCAACCCGCCCCGCCCCGCTTGTGGCCCGACAGGCTAGGCGGGACGGGCCAGTAGGCTGAAGACCCCGCCCCGCCCCGCCCATTTTGTGGTGGGCTGGCAGGCCGGCCCGCCTGGCCCAGTCCGTTTTGCCATTCCTAACTGCAGATATAAAAGATTAGATTGACGAGGCTCACAACTAACATTCAACAACATATTCCAAGACTCTACAATCCCAAACTCCTTCGTTAGCCACATAGAAAAATGAGTTTCATCATTGTATTGAAAAAGACATAGATAGCCCCTCAAAACCCCAAGATGTCAGACGAGATCAAAGTCATTAGGCAACAACAAATATCTATATGCCTCTTTCTTCAAATCAAACGAATAAATTACATTTTGATTGTGACTAGTAGTTCTCGACTTGTTGACTTGTGCTATCTAGTTAAGAGTACCATTTAAGTGTTGTCACCATCCATTAACTTATACTTTGGGAAAACTATTCCATTTTTGGACCTTTCTCGAACAATTATCACCCAAGCAGTGAACTATCGCCTCCGTTACCAGTGGTTTCTCATTCCCAACCAATGTAACCACTTTGTAAGTGTCTCTCGTGTCGTCGTAGCCAAAGCCCATCGTCATATAAGCCTTATCTGAAATTCTGTCACTTTTTATGCATGATTTTTTGGATCTTAACCTTGTAGCTGGATTCCAAAATCGGACCCACAATTTCCAAATTTCACCTTCAATAGTTGTAGTCATCAAACAAACCAATCCATTGCAAACCTCAATGATGATGCAGTTGAACTTAAATGGGAGGCCACCATCATCAACGGTGGATGATGATGAGTTCTTAAGTAAATGTTTTATGAAGCAGCAATGTAGGGAATGTTCGCGCTTACTAGCGCGGTGTAACGTATATAGGATGAAAGTATTTGTGAAATTTCTTTGAAGATGCAGTTTCACAAATGTAGGATTGAATACGAGGAAATTCCAAGACTTGCAAACACACCTTAATCGTATGAGCGCCTTCATCGGAAGCAATGACAGGATTTTCTAGATGAGTTCCTCAGGGAGAACAGAACAAGATTGAGGACCAGACATTTCTGAGTGAATGTGTTAAAGAATTTTGAAGACTGAAGCAAAGATGTATGGAAGACAGTATATATATAGATTTATCATATCATAATATTTTAAAGAGAAAATTTATGTTTTCGGTTTTAACATAAAAATTTTGAAACTCTAATTCCTTTTCAAAAATAACTAAATCATTAAATTGATTTTTTTATATCTTATCATATCTTATATGAATAAAAATGGTAATTTTCATCCTTTTGAAATTAAGGATCAAAATAGTTTATTTTTATCACAACCAAGATCATAACAAAATGGAAAAAAATATTATAATTAAAAATTAAAAATGGAGTTATCACCAAAATTTATCTACATTTGTATTATAAATTTTGAATCCTCGTATTTAATGAATGCGCTTTTTGGGGCTATTATTCAACAATACCATTTTTAGAGACTATTTATGAATGTAGTAATTATCAGTTTATCACCTCATTAAATTATGTCTTATCCTAATTTCACTAATTAAGCATTTAATTTAATTTATTAAATTTTTTATCCCTTTCAATATAATTCTTAATTGGTTACAATATTTCATAATTTAAATTTCAAATTTAATTTAATTTAAAAAATAATTCAAAAAAATTCTTTCTTGACCATCTTAAACAACTCTTATTTTATCTTTATCTATACACTTGATTTTCATAACCGTTAATCTCTTTTAATCTATTATTTTTCATGTTTTTTAGGTGAACCTAGGTATCCCTCAACTGAAAGCCAAAGACTATCCTTTTTCGTGTTTGTTGGCACAAAAAATCAGTCGAAGTCAGCTCGAAAACCGATAAAGGACAGCTGGGGAGAGACGTAACGACTATGTTAGCCGATGGGGACAAGGTAGTTTAGATTTGCGCAAATATCTTATATTTAGCCCATTATTATTGGACTACAATAGTTATTTTGTAAATGGAACATTCTTATGAGTAGTTGAGGAGTTAATCCCATGTTCTCCTAGTTTTTAGGAAGTGGTTGATAGCTGATAAGATATTGTAATGACCTTTATCCCTATAAATAGGGCATTCTACAATGTTTACATTTTATGTACATATGATAGCAACTCTGTAGAGCTTAATGCAGAAGACATTTTGGTGATGTTAGTTATCAAACAAGAAATTCAAATCAATTGGCTAAATTACACATGTCAACACATGATGAAGTGAAAGGCCAAACGTAAGATGCCCCTTCCATATGCTATAATTATAGCAAAGATATCGGAACATCATGACATTTACCTAATTGTTGAGGGTGAAGTGACCCTTGGTTGGGCTAACAAATTGAAGAACCACAACCTTAAAAAATTGAACATTACAAATGTTGATGGAATATGATAATTTGATGATTAACTAGTCAATCAATAATAAAAACTTAGAGAGGAGGAAGTTGGTTCACAACAAAGTGAAGAAGCTGATGCACCTAAAGTTACCCTTGATCATGATATTCTAAATCGTACCTTTAGTGACATTAAGGGATTACAACATGGATTCCACAATTTAACTATGATCGTGCAAAACTTAGAAGCAATGATTGATAACAAGTTTGATGAGTTTGGAAAAAGATTTGAAGACCTTAAGCAACTTTACCACCATCACTAATCTAAGTGATATATGCTTTATGTCTTGTTTGGTTTAGGTCATAGTTGTTGATATCATATCTTTTGTTTATAGACTATGAATTTCAATGTAGTGTGTTATTGTGACTTGTGTTCAACTTTGTATCTGAATTACACTTTGTTAAGATACTTGAGTTTGATTTGTGATGTTATGTTGAACCATTATCTTGTATTATGTACTTTGTACTTTGATATTATGAATACCAATTCTGTCCATATTTATTTATTTATTTTTATTTTATTTATTTTTATTTTTTTCTTTCTCTCCTTTGTCTCAAACCTAAAAAAATAGAGAAAATAGTAATTTTGTATTCAAATTGCACAAATACAAACAAAAAGTGAAATATAAAAACTAATAAAAGAGAGAAAGAAAGTCATTCAGGCAATAATAATGTAGAAGGTTATATTCAATATGCCTCTAAGTTTTCTTTTTCTTTGTTTTCTACTTTTGTCATTTTTTATTCAAACAAATTAGCCTTATCACCACCATTGCACTGCGCCATCTCCACCAGACTTTTGTACATTTTGTCTCATTTTTACCCATCTTCTATGGTAGCTACTCAAAGGAGACAATTCTCCTTTTACGGACCTGTTACAATGGCAAAGGTTTGGCACCACTCCATAACAATCAATATTGCTGCAAAATTGTCATGGCAACAAAACAAAATGCATTAAAAAGAAAAGGGGTTGTGAATATAAAAGGGGGAGGTCAAGATTAAAGAAAAGATACAAAAAAAGAGAAGAGAGGAAGAAAAATGGAGTTCTTTGGGGAGTAAGAGTGGTTACTTGATCAAAGGTTTTGAAAAGGGATAACTCCAACACTTAGGATCAAAGCAAAGAGATAAGCATAGAATATGTAATTGCTTCATTATATTATTTTGACTTTAATCTTTCTGATGTTTATAATGTAAAATCTCTATTTCTCTTCCCTTCTTTGATGTTTTTTTTGTCTACGTTGAGAAGCTTATGTTTTAATATTTATGTTCTGCTTAGTCTTGACTTTGTACCTGTTACATTGAAATTAGAATGAATCATTAATAAGCTTTTTCTGTATGTTCCTATGTGTTTCTTTCCCAAACAAAAAATTGTTGCATAATAATTAATAATGAAAAGAAAGAAATTGAAAGGAAATGTCACTTCTTTAATCTTCAACCAAATAGTTCAAACACCATGTCATTATCTCAAAAGCAATATTACATTACAAGAGATGTTGACAAATGGTCTTACTTTGAAGTTGTGGGGTTATTAAACAACCTTGGGCATAAGGGAGATGTTACATCATGGTGGAAAGGGAGTAGAATCAATTTTCATTATTTTGAAGAGTTATTGGTGAACAAAGATGCTATGAACATAGTGAATTATGCTTTGAGTCGTAATTGTGCTATTGAAATTTATGTAAAACATAGGATGTCCATTCTCAATCCTGATCAGGTATGCAAAAAGATAGGAATAATCAGATCACAAAATCACACATAAACATGATAAAAATGTAAACAAGGATTTGATTAGAGATTAATTAACATTACAATCCATTGGGTGATAAAACAACATAAAAAAAACCTTGAAGTTAGAGTATTAGAGTTTGTAGTAAGGGATTCAAACCCTAATACTCTAAACCAAAAATAATTATGCCAAAATAGAAAAGAAAATAGTTTGTTAGTGAAAATTTGTTGAATATGTACTCAAGAAGGGTGAATTAGGTATTTCAAAACCTTTTTCAAAACAAATATATTTCCCTTGAAAAAATATTCAAAAATATATTTTAAATATATTGTATCTCTCATTTCCTTGAAAAACCAATTTTCTTGTCGTTGAACATGAAATGGTTGTTAAATTAGTTACAAATTTATCATTTAATATTTGTATTTTGTAATTTAATAATAATAATAATAAATTTAATAAATTGTCATATCAACAAGTTGGGTTCAAAAATCAAAATCCATTACCCAACCTGTACATGAACAGGTTTGAACAAGTTGGGTCAAGTTTGACCCAAATATTCAAAACACCTAAATCAAAGTGATTAGATCGGTTTAGGTTAATTCAAGTTCACGGGTTACTCGTACCCGTGAACACCCCTAAATGAATCGTTAATTATAAGGGATTCCTTTGAGGTCATAATAAAATACTTAAGAGTATGTATCTAACCTCTTATACAAGAGAAATGCTATATCCTTTGAAGTTAGGAGACCAAAAAGTCGTCTGACCCAATCAAAAATTGACATTTGTCATTGAATTATCTATAAAACATTAATTAAATGTAACATTTTATAATTTAAATGTCTTTCCAAAATAACCCTTTTCCGGTATCATACCCCTTCATTCTCACGCACATATTTAGAGACTGAAAGACGATGGGGTCGATTGTAATGTCAACACCATCGAAGCGCAGAACCTTCGATAGAATTTTCAACAAAGCATAAGCCTTGTTTGATGTTTCTCGATCACATAGCATTCTCAATATATATTATGGTGAATCATCAAACTATCATCTCTGTCGTCTTCTTAAGTATCACACAACTCCGTGTCGTTGAAAGCCATAACATTCATCCTCCAATGGTGCGACGACATTACTGATCTGATAACCCTTTCGTCCCCTCATAAATTCCACCACCACTTCCCCAACATGAAGCATTTTTCCCCTTTCCCCTGTCTCACATAATTCCCATTCGCATTCTGATTGTGTTAATCTTGGCAGCACCAATTCTTGATAAATGTTTTGGTATTAATTCCCGTAAGTAGATAGAATTAATATCCATCCCAGGTTCAATTAATATTTTTCGATTTACAATTGTATTAGAACGTTTGCAGAAGGATGCGATTTTGTATGTTGTATATATGGAGTGCAAATTTGGTTAGATGTGTTGAAACAATGCTTGTACAAGTTTCTTGCTTGGGTCTATATGACTTGCCAGAGCTATCATCATTAGATTTGTTCCTTTGATGGTTATTATTTGTGAGTGGATGAAAGGGTAAAATATTACCGTGTTCAGAAAGAAAAAAAACAAGAAGGAAATGCATATGTGCCTATTCATATTCATAGACGAGTGGAAAAGGGTAATCTGAGAAACAAAAATTATTTTAAAAGGTTAAAGGTATTGAATATTTTATAATTGATTTAGCAAGAACCAAAAAAACCACACAAACCTAGTGTTCAATCTTAAAAATAATCTTTTAAGAATAAATTAAAGCAACCAAGAATGATTTTGGCAAAGCTTTCTCACTATAAGATTAGTCTTTGATTGTTTAAAATGAGTGAAAATGGATCCCTTTTATAAGAATCAAGTGGACTTCGAAATGGGCCTATGATTAGAGTAATTGATTACTTCTAGGATAATCGATGTAATCAATTAATTTGTTCATGAAAGAATTATCTCTCACACAAAACAAAATTGTCAGCTCTATGGAGTAATCAATTACCTCATTATGTAATTGATTACTTCAACTACAAATTATAACTGAAAGATAATTTATTACCTAATATGATACTCAAATAATTCACTTAGATTACTTTTCTCAATAGTTACTTTGCCAAAATGATCAATATAAAAGAGATTATGAGTTTCAAGACTAAGTATCACAAAATTAGACATTCTCAACACTCTTTCTCTTCTATTATTTGGAAGTACATTTCACATATTATTCTTGCATCTAGCCCAAAATTTTCTCCTAATCAGCTCAAACTACTCTCCTTATACTTGTGATCTTCTTAATCACTCAGCTCTTTTAATTTATTTTTTCATCTCTATTTCTAAATTAAATTTTAATATTTTTAAGATTTTCAATAATTAAAAACAACCTTATATCACAATTTAAATTATTCATTGTAAATTCAAAATATAATTTCTATATTTAAAGATATTTATTTATTATAATTTTTAATTATAATATAATTTATGTTTTAAAAAATATTTATTATAAATTAAATATTTATTATGTACATTTTTTTGTTACTAAGTATGACTTTGTCAGTAACTAATATTCAGATTTTAGAGAATTTAAATTACCGCTTTTAATAGAGTTTCTCTTAACAAATATTTTTCTTTAATTTACAAGACTAACATTTATTATGTATAATATATAGTCTAAAATACTAATTTTTACAAAAATTAATAATCTTATATGTTAATAATTAATTAAATAAAATTAAATAAGATACATTTGAATCATATTCATAAATAATAAATACTTGATTTTAATACAAGATAGTTTTTTTTTGTATGTGTAACAATATATTTTTTTGTATGTGTAACAAGATGTTTTTTTAGATTATAATAACAACATTTTCATTTTTCACCAATGCCTACATCATAAATCCTAAACTTACTACAACTAATTATTGAAACAATTTAATTATCCGTTCAGTAAATCTACCTATCCTTATAAAATCACTTATTATTTCGGCTGCAAACCTCTGTTTTCACTTCCACCATCTAACTTTTTGTGTTCTTACCTTAACTTTTTCGTCTGTATTTGTCAAAGTCATACTTAGGAGAACTCAATGCCAAAGTTATCAAGGATAGTTGAAGAAAAACACAACTACCCAAAAGTAAGATACCCCAGTGCACTCAAAGTTTAATTAGAACTAACAAATTAATTACATCGAAAAGGAAATGCAAATAAAATAGAAATATTTTTTGGATAAGCAAATAAATTAGAAATATAAAAAAGTGAAATCATCAAAACTAAAATTTTAATCAAATCATGTATGCAGAAGCTTGAGAGACAACATCATCCATTTGATCTCTACATAGTTCTCTAATATTTACTTTGCTCAAATCCATAGGGTAATGATGTCTCTCCCTTCACCTAATTAGTAAAAAGTGTTGTTGTTGAATCCTCGAGAATCCAATGCCTCTGGCTCTAAGTGTAACTCAATATTATCTCCCAAAACCAAGAGAAACAAATTAGTTTCTAAAAAGAGAAGAAAATAGAAGGGAATGGTGGTGCTGTCTCAGGTTAAGGTTAAAGAGAATGAAAAATGTTTTCCACCTTTGCTGCAAAAATTGAATGAGTGTGAAATGTGGAAAGCATGAAGCTTGGCTCCTCTCATTAAAAGAAAATTAAAGTGATGCACAATTAGCTTAGGGAAAGAAAAGACCAACAAGTCAAATTAAGTATGGGTAAACAAGTAATTTTATAAATAAAGGATAATTGACAATAGTTAAATAATTTGGAAATAAATTTCATGTGAAAAAGTCAGTTGAGACATGTTTTAATATTTTCAAGATAAAAAAATAATTATGTTTAAAGTAATTGAATAGTTAATTTTAACATTTATCAAACATTTCAAAATTTAAAGCTTTATGGATAGACAAAAATAAAATGCAAATTCATTTATGTAAAAAAGAATAAATAAAGTAATTTATAAGGAATGAGAATTTTAAGGATGTTAAAATTTGGTATAATAAATTTATCTATAATAATACATAGAGGTGATATGAACGTAGTGTTATTGCACATTTTCTATTTTCAATTTCCTTTAGATTATATTATAATTATTCTAATTTTCCATGTCTTTCCAAAAAATAAAAAAGTAAAAAGACAAATAGGTTGTTTGTCTTTTTGTTAATCTATACTAATATAAAATCTCTTTGGCCACTGCCACATATCATTTTATGCAATATGACCCATTATTTTTTTTACTTATTTTTTTACTTTACTCTCTTTCTCTCTCTGTTTATTCTCTTTCTTTCTCAATTTCTCTCACTGCTTATGCATAACACGGGCTCTCTCTGTAGTACAAGAAAAAATTGATGTGAAATAAATTAATAGACAAGTATAACTCAGAAACAGACAATTTGATAAATTATTTATTATATAAAGATAAATTTATCTGTTAATTTTTTTATTATTAAACTATCTAATATTTGGTGAAATAAAATAGTAAGAATTATAGAATAAATAAAAAAAAGTTAATATATTATTAATTAATGTAAATATTTTTATACTGGCAACTAAATAAAAAAACATGTGAAATATGATTTTTTAAAATAATCTATTCCTCTGGTAAAAAAAATCCTATATAACAAATTAGAATAATACAATTTAAATAGCAAGAGTCTCACATTTCCTATTCTTTCAATAATTATATTTTTTAGGAGTTGTTTGTTTCAAGTCATCCTCTTTTATTTTTGAGAATGTGAGAGTGGAAATGAATATTCCCATGTTTGTTAGAAGATTATTGCAATATATTGTCGGATATATTTTATTCCCAGAAAAGTTATGCTCTCTTGTTGTAAGCAGTTTGTATTGTATTCCATGAGTAGGGGATAGGTATCTATATTCCCATGAAAATGGATAATAACTACCTATTCCCACGATTTTGTTCTACCTTTCTCTTTCACTTTTTTTTAATTAAATAAATTTTAACTTTTTTTTATACAAAATTACTAAATACTAGTCAAACATAGTCATGGGAATAACATTCCCAAGTATAATATTCGAATTTGATTCCTAGGAATGCAAAATTATACCGCGAAATAAGTGTCCCTGAATATCATACCGAGAAAATTTGATTCCCAATTTCATGGATTATTCATGTATCTAGTCCAAAATTTTCTCTCCTAAAAGTCTCCCTTAACAAATATACATTTTTTCCAATCCATAATACTAACATTTATTATTTATAATATACAAACTAAAATACTAATTATCATAAAAATTAATAATCTTGTATGTTATTAATTAATTAAATTAAATTAAATTAAATAATATACATTTGAATCATATTCATAAATAAATGCATTCATTATAATACAAGATAGTTCTTTTTATTACGTGTAACAAGATATTTCTTTGGCTTAATTGTAATTTTTACTCCTAACTTTTTAATTTTTGGCGAATTTTACTCTCAATAAATTAATTTGGCATATTTTATCCCCAATTTTTTAATTTTTGGCAGATTTTATCCCCATAAATTAATTTGGTACATTTTACCCCCATTTTTTTTAAAAAGTTACAAATTTTACCCTCTACAGTTTTGATGACTTTGGCATGCTAAAATAGTTGTATTTTTTACCTCCAATTTTTTATTTTTTGACAAATTTTACCTCTAATTTTTTCATTTTTGACAAATTTTATCCACAATTATTTACTTTTTAATGAATTTTACTCTCATTTTTTATACTTATGTCAGCATGCCACGTCATCAAAATTGTGGAGGGTAAAATTTGTAATTTTTTTAAAAAATTGAGATAAAATACACAAAATTAATTTATTGAAAGTAAAATCTGTCAAAAATTAAAAATAAAAATTACAATTAAACATATTTCTTTATATTATAATAACGTCATCTTCATTCTTCACCAACGCCGAAATCCTAAACTTACTGAAACAATTTAATTATCCTATCAGTAAATCTACCCATCCTTGTAAAAGTTCATTTTGGCTGCAATCTTCTGATTTCACTTCCACCATCTAATTTTCCTTCCATCGAAACACGAAATGAGTGTACTCTCACACTGTCACACACGCTCATAAACCCTATTGTTGTTGTTGTTTCGTTCCCTTGTTCCATCATCATGGATCCCTCTCGCCGTGGCCCACGCGCAGTGATCGACCCCGTGCCGAAGTTCCGGCAAGTCGGGTTCTTCGCCCCGCCCGAGCGCTCCCAATCGGGTCCTCCCGACCCGACCCACTCCTCTCCCCAAATCTCCAACTCCCTCTCCCCCGTCATGATCCCGCCGCCGCGCCACCTCTCCGACAACCTCCTCCTCCTCCACACCCCCCGCCCCGCCGTCTCTCCCCTCCGCCACGACTCCCCCTCCTCCGCCTCCGCCAACGCCGGCGGGAGCGGCAACTCCTTCGACGCCGCGGACTTCCCGCTCTCGCCCGCGATGCCGTCGTCTTCGTACTCCAGCAGGATCGCCACCGCCGCCGGAGAGGGAGGGTTCTTCAAGGGGAACGGCGCTGGCGGAAAGGTCGCCGCGTCGTCGTTCCCGCGCGGAGGATTCGACTTGACGGCGATGAGGGCGGCGGCGAGCGTCGTCGTGCCGGCGAGCGAGTTGACCACGGTTTCGGTGGTGAATGATTCGCTCGGGATTCCCGGTGAGGTTCTTATCGATGGCTAGTTAGGTTTGAATTTGAAGTGGTTTTCGATGAGAATATGCGTTGAATTTGAATTTGATCGAGTTTAGTGTGAAATTGGGAAGTGTGGTTTAAGAGATTTAGGGCGTGTTTGGGTGAGCATTTGCAAAATTTTGATTTTGAATGAAATAGATTTTGCAAAATTGTTTTGGTGGTGATGTGAGTTACGTTTGGATGTTTTTACTGTAAAAGTAAGTTATTGAATTATTCACTTGCGATTCCTGGTGAGCTTCTTATCTGTGGCTAGGTTTGAATTTGAAGTGGTTTTGGATGAGAAATGGTGGAGTCTATGTGATGAATTTGAATTTTGTCGAGTATAGTGTGAAAGTATGTAGTGTGGTTTAAGAGATTTAGGGCATGTTTGGGTGCGCATTTGCAAAATTGATGTAGAATGAATTGGATTTTGTGAAATTGATTTTTAAGTGATGTGATTTTGTTTGAGTGTTTTTATTGTAAAAGTAAGTTAAGAGTAAAACTCAGAATAAAATTTTTAATCCAACACTAAAGTTGCTTCAACTCAAAATTAATTTTGGACTGGGAATCAATTTCTTAATGGGAAACTAAACATGTAAGCATTCACCTAAAATCACATTAATTGATATCTCAGTGTGAATCCAAACAAGCACTTAGTTGAGCTTTTGTGTAGCATGTGAGAAACTATGTTCTTAAAGGCGTGGGCTAATAATCATCAATTCAATATTCAATATTCAATATCAATATTTGATACAATCCAGAGTGCATAGGATCAGGTTCCTAAGAAGTAATGGAATGTGTCTCATGAAGGGAATGAATCTCTATTGAGTTTGTGAATTTGACTCTTACATCGCTGGCTTAAAAAGGAGCATGTTTGAATCCTTTGAGTGTTTACCGAGATTAACATTTACAGGAAATGGACCAGAAGTTTAAATTATATTTATTTATCTTTTGCTACATGTTGTTTTATTCTCCACTTGGATTTTGTGTGTGTTTTGATTTTGACTCTATTTGCAAGTTTGAATCAATGATTAAAAATTTTGAATTGGCTCGACTTGATTCTTATCAATGTATAAGTGAATATCTATCTTGAGAACAATTTAAATTTGTTATCTCCATTTATGGTCTTGGTTTTTATTTTCCTTTTGGCTTGATTTTGTTACCCCTTTCTTTTTCATCTTCTTCCATAATCTCCATTAGAAAAAGAAAAAGGAAACAAAGGAGGAGGGTCAGCAGTGGAAGTGAAAGACCAACCTAATATTTCAAAGCAGCAGAAACCGAAAACCTCAAAAGCTGAAAGACGTGCACTTCAAGAAGCTCAACGAGCTGCAAAGGCTGCTGCAAAAGGTGTGTAGTTGTTTGTCTTGTGACTCTGCATTTAAGCTATTTGAGTAAAAGTGCTTTTACCCTGGACGTATTATCTGTGATTATATGCTCATTTTATTCCTTTATGCCCATTTATACCTAATTCTTTGTCAGAACTACTGTTAAATGTTCATGGACTCTAATACTATGTTTTCCAATGATCTTAACATGCCTAAAAGTGGGAATTTGTGGTGTTCTTTCATGGGTCACTTTTCTGCACAACTCGTTGTGATAATGCTAATTAGTTAGATTTAATAAAAACGTGTCACTAGCTGAAGGAAATAAGGCATCTGGAACTGCGGCTTCAACGAATGCAAAACCAGCTAAAGCTGTAAAGCCTGCACAGAAAGTTGATAATGCAGCAGTTGCAGCCTCTGAAAAGAAGGGTGGTGAGATTCCACCAGAAAAGGATAGAAAGAAAGATGCTCCTCAACCACGCATGCAGTATGACGACAAGAGCCGAGTGGAGAAAGCTAAACGTCGTGCAGTGGTGAAACAAACTGAAGCTAGGAACAGAGTTGAGTTGTTCAGGCATTTGCCACAATATGAACATGGGAGTCAGCTTCCAGATCTTGAGGCAAGGTTTTTCCATCTTTCTCCAGTGCACCCTGCTGTTTATAAGGTATTTATATTTTTCTGTTATTTCATCTTTTTACAATTCCATATATTCGTTGTTTGATTTGTATACTACAGTTATTTTTGGTTAGAGTAATATATTTAATGTAGTATGTATTGCCCTGAGCATTGCAATGACAAACAGCACTGTGAGCCCTTCTCAAAATAGTATGCATCAATGTATTTCACTTGCAGTAATAACTCTGAACACTCTTTTCAATAGGTGACATCATATTGTTCGTTGATAGTTGATCAAAATTAAATCCTTTACTCAATGAAAGAGGCTCAATCTTTACCTCATGAGTTATATTTCAGATGGTATGCACAATGCACATGCAGTGCTACCTTCATTCCTTAGGTGTCAGTAGCAAGAGAAGGAGGGGCAACTAGAAGAAAGACCAAGAACTACTTGATTTGTGCAACAGTATAGTTTATATAGCTCAAATTTTCTAAATTTGTTGAGTGAAGGGAATCTGTGCAAATTGCTTGATGCAATTATCAATTTCGTTGACTGTTATATTGCACTGCATCTTCTTGCCTGTGATAATATCTGCAACATAGGAAGTCATGCTGAATGACATCCAAATGAAAGTACAGTGCATTTAGCCATCTACATTTGCAGAAAGGACACCCCGTTGTGAGCCAATTCAGAATCAAAACTTATGGTGTTTAATGAATAGGACAGTGATTAGGACCTAGGTCAATATGTTATGGGACCTAGAAGACCTTTTTAAATATTTTTTCCCAAATCTTAATGATCTTCCTTTATGGTGTTTCAGGTGGGTTTGCAGTATCTAACTGGAGATATATCTGGTGGCAATGCTCGTTGTATTGCAATGCTTCAAGCATTTCAAGAGGCCATCAAAGACTACAACGTTCCACATGAGAAGACTCTCGTGAGAGACTTGACAGCAAAAATTAATAGTTATGTATCATTTCTTATTGAGTGTCGACCTCTGTCAATCAGCATGGGAAATGCAATTAGGTTTCTCAAAAGTCAGATAGCCAAGCTACCTTTGACCTTGTCTGAATCAGAAGCAAAAGCTTCTCTCCAGTTAGATATTGAGCGTTTTATAAGTGAAAAGATTATACTTGCCAACAAGGTGATAGTGAAGCATGCTGTCACCAAAATAAGAGATGGTGATGTTCTTCTAACTTATGGGTCCTCATCAGCTGTTGAAATGATACTATTACATGCACATGAGTTGGGAAGACAGTTTCGTGTTGTGGTAGTTGACTCTCGTCCAAAGCTTAGAGGGCAACTTTTACTTCGCAGGCTTGTGGAGAAAGGTCTTAGCTGTACATATACTCATATAAATGCTGTTTCCTACATAATGCATGAAGTTACTCGAGTTTTTCTGGGTGCTTCAGCAGTTTTGTCCAATGGAACAGTATATTCAAGAGTAGGGACTGCATGTGTTGCAATGGTTGCTCATGCATTCCGTGTACCTGTCATAGTATGCTGTGAGGCCTATAAATTTCATGAACGGGTACAGTTGGATTCAATATGCTCAAACGAACTTGGTATGTATATTTAGCAGTTGTATAAGATGAGGATTCTATTTACAGTTCACAATTAGATTTTTGCATTATGTCTGTAAGAAGGTTGATGTTTCAATGATGTTCTTACAGGCAATCCAGATGTCATTTCAAATGTACTGGGTAGAAAGGATGTCGACTACTTGGATGGCTGGGACAATATTGAAAATCTGCAACTTTTAAATCTGGTGTAAGCACTCATATTGATAGGATACCACACCAAATTGTCATTTTCTCATTCTCACATTGCACTTCTCTTTAAATTTATGGCAGTTATGATGCAACACCTTCAGATTATGTTTCAATGATTGTCACAGATTATGGCATGGTAAGTACTGGAATTTTACAGAGGATTTTATCCTTTCTGCTAAAACATGCCTAAAATGCACCTTCAGATTTTTATTTTGTGTTGTGTCTAACTAACTAGTCTTTGGGTAGATCTACCGAATACACAAATTTTGTCTCTATTTTTAGGAGAACTATTTTAAGTGAGGATAAAATACCAGTTACACTTAGAAAATCCTAAAAGAAGAAAATAAAACATAACAAAGAAATAGAAAAATACTGTTAGAGAATAATATACTATAAAAACCATTCATGTGTTTACCTTAAAGCTTAAGATTTTGGGATTGTTATGATATGGTATCAAAGCCTCAATGACTAAGTGATCTAAAGTTTGATTTGTACTGTTCCCATTCTTCTATTCTAATAAAAAGTTCATTTGTGCATTATCCATGCGTTAGGCCCAAAAGGCTTGTGCAAGGGAGTGTGTTAATAGATATAATAATATAATATAATATAAAAACCATTCCAGTGTGTTATCAGGGTAAGCTTTCGGGATTGTTGATTCATGACAAATACAAAGTACTTTTTTTGTTTTATAATTTTCCTCTTTTATTAAACATATAAGCAAAAAGAAATAATTGAAAAGAAGCAAGTGGGACGTTAGAAGAAACCATACTTCTCTAAACTAGTTTAATGCTGGTAAAAACCAACAGAGGGCTTCTCTAAACCAGTTTAATTCTTGTCACAGTGATATAATACATGATTTTGATTTCATACATTATCAAAGTGCATTATCCTTCACATTTTTCATATTTAGATCATGATGGTTTACAAAGAAAAGATGTTTTGCTTGACTTTTTTTTTTATTACTTTTGTCAGGTTCCCCCCACAAGTGTGCCTGTAATTGTAAGAGAATATGGGAGAGAACAGGTCTGGATATAATAAATTAGGCAAATGTGTACCATCTCAATTTTTGTGGGCGTGCAAAATCATCCCTATTTAGCAGCCTAATATGTTGGCGTGCATGTTTCTGTATTATTTTCCCACCACCTTGGAATAATGTAATGAGCCCTTCCTGTTCTGAAATTTTGGACATTTCTGTATTCACCTGTCCTTGCGAAGAGTGCCGATTTTCGCCTCTCCAGGAAGATTTAGCCATGCATTCTCTCATCTGTAAAAGTTCATTTTAGACTATTGTTCAAATTTTGGATAATTATTCGGTCACAATTTTGGTTCAGCAAGTTTTAGTTGTGCTTAGCAGTTAGCCCCATCTCTGCTTACTGTACTGTAATTACGAAAACCATCATCACATGGATTGAAGTTGTCTTGTGTCTCTGAAAATTTGTGTTGCGTGTGTGTGATTGCTCTAATTGTCAGAAACAAGGAAAATTGTTGCTTGAAAACATTGGACACGGTATACTTAGATGCTTTGTTGCTATTTCATCCTTCCATTAGCTTGAGAAACATGCAAGCTTGTAAGGTATATTTTTGTAACTAGATTTTGACTCGTGCATTGCATGGGATTAAATTATTTTATTACGTTAATTGGTTAGCATTTTAAGAATGTTGAAAAGTAAAATTGTTATAATTTAACAATTGTTGGAAGAAATCAATGTAAGATACATATTGAAGAAGACGAATATGTCAGGATTGGTTGAAAGTTTGGAATCATGAAAAGAATTTGCTATACCCCTGCTTCCTGAAACATTTCCACACACGTAAAAGTGTGTATATATATGATTTACTAATAACGTATTTAACCTTATGGGGATCAATTTTGATTGCAAAGCATTAAAACATATTTGTGAATTTGACACGTTCATTGATCTCCATCCTACAAAATATTAATATATATGAGAAGAAGTTACTTAGAAGAAAATAATGATAAATCTATTCAAACAAAAAGACAATTTCCTATAAAAAAAAAATGTTAATTCTGCCATATTTTTGTATTTTTTGAATAATACAATAGTTCACACAAAATCTTTAAATGTATTTTTGTCTTTTAAAATCCCTTTTAAATGCGTCATTAATTACAACATTACATGCAAATTTACGAAATTAGACATTAAAAAAAAAAACGGAAAAACTAAATTTACTAAAACTCCCTAACACACCTACTTTATATATATATATTCTGGATGAAGCTAAAATATAGTGGACATAAATTGAACCACCTCACCAGATGTAAGCTTGGGGGCTCTAAAAAGTGAAAATAAATTTTCATATCTTTGGTGATCAACCTTTATATGTGTGCCCAAAAAGGTGTTAAATCTGAGGGATTAAATAAAAAAAAAATATTAAACAAATCATTTCGTAAAAAGTATTGTGTTGCATGTTACTCTACTAACTCATTCGATTGCATGATCCTTATTTCACCACTACATTGTTCTCTCACCCTCCACGTTGTCAGGAAAAAATGACAATGAAAATATAATAGGAACAATAAAATATGCCTAATTCAGAAAAATAATTGCTTCTTAAATTATTAAAATCAACTTTTCATCTTGAATCACGATCGCTTGCAATTTAAAAATAAATGCAGACGATCTCAATCTTAGAAACTTTTTTTTTCAAGACAAGATCCGTTTGTTTTAATTTTAGTTAAAATTAATCTAGATAAAATTAATTTTAAATCACTGAATGTAATTAAGATATATATATATATATATATATATATATATATATATATATATATATATATATGAGGAGAGATCAAATTACACCAGTGTAACTTAAACAACTATTTCACATTCAATAACTTTCAACTAGATGATGTTAAAACCCACTGTTGGATTGCAAGTTTCTTTCATATAGATCATGTATACAAAATTTCAAATTAATCCAAAATTATTTGCTACCTCATTCATATAGATTAAAATCGACGTAATATAAACTTTTCAAAATATACTAAAATATGGATCATTTGATTACCTTTTTATTGTTGTTCCATTTTGACAAAATTTGACACAAACAATCTTGGTAATATGTACATCATTTTAATAACTTGATATAAAATGAAATTTTTATCGATCCATCCGTTAAATTATATCTACATATTACCAAGATTGTTTGTGTCGAATTTTGTAAAAATTGAACAACAATAAGAAGGTAATCAAATGATCCATATTTTAGTATATTTTGAAAAGTTTATATTACGTCGATTTTAATCTATATGAATGAGGTAGCAAATAATTTTGGATTAATTTGAAATTTTGTGTACATGATTTATGTAAAAGGAACTTTCAATCCAACAGTGGGTATAAAAAAAATCATCCAGTTGAAAGTTATTAAGTGATGTAATAGTTGTTTAAGTTACACCGGTGTAATTTGATCTCTCTCTCTCTCACACACACACACACACACACACACACACATATATATATATATATATATATATATATATATATATATCAATCTTTACTATAAATTTATATTAAAAGGTGTATTTTATTAAAAATTAAGAGAATTAATTTTTTCAAACTTTCATACTAAAATAAAACAAACCACCATAGTTCAAAGTGTCAACCATTAGATAACACCACGTGCAGTTCTATTTTTTTTTTGGTGAAGACGTACAGTTCTATTTTAATTTGCAAATCATGCAGATTCTTCCATCATGCTTTTTCTGTCTCCAAACAACTAATATTTTATGACTTCAAAACAATCGTCCTGTAATGATGTGACAAGTAGTTAACATAAGTTATACCATTATTAAATGAATAGTTAATTTATACCTATTAGTTAACAGGTTGCAATTTCTTTGATTAACCATCCCTCAGGCACCCTCCATATTATATAGGAGGAGGATCCTAAATCTTCACCGGAAAAGCAGAATTTCGGAAGTGATTTTCTGCCACACCCTAGCCCTTTGTTTGAATGGAGGCAGAAAATTTATTTATTTATTTTTTAAAAAAAAGATAAGAGAAATTTGAAACTATATTTTTATAATTCAATTTTTCCTTTTTTTTTTTTTTAAAAAAAAGGATAAGAGATAGATAGTAATAAAAAAAAAATTGATATTAAAAAGCCAACATGTTATAACGTTATAGGGTATGTTTGGATTGACGTTGAAACCACGTTCAACGGAGAAATTGCGCGTTCCAAAGCAAAAATCCAAAAGCTATGTGAGGGAAGCTTTTTTTTGAAAGCCAGTTGAGTTGAATGCAACTCGTATCCAAACACACACATAGACATTAGACTCATGTCATCGCTCAAAGCTGCCTCAATTTGGACAATTATTATGCACGAAACATGAATATTCATTACTAGAAGGAAAATACTCATAGTAAATAAATAGAACAGAAAATTAAACCTGTATACACGTTTAATGAGTTTGTTCATACATCCATGTAACCTTGTATTAAAGATGATAAAAATGTTGTTAATGTTCCTCAATTTTGAATCATATAGATAAGTATATTATGGTTACTCGTTTCCCCTTATGACATCAGCTTTACCATAAACTGGAGTAACAATTCCAAGAATCACAAAGCCACCTAAAATGACTATGAGAATGCCTAAGGAATTGACCAGAAGTGCCTCATTGGAATAGCGTGATATGATCTTGTTGACCTGAAGGAATGTAGCTTTTTCTAGAATGCCAGTAGCAGCTGTGGCTATAGCCAAGGCATAGATATAGATACCAAAGAACACATGCCATGGCAATAAGGCAGCTCTGCTGTTTCTTGACCCTCCTGGGTACCAAAATGTTGCAAACCCAGCACCCCACTAATTAACATTGTAGCAAACAATTAGATACATGGAAATGATGGAATCCAAGTTCCCAAGTAGAATAGGACTCTGTTTGGATGAGCTTCTCCGGATGAGCTTCTCCGTAAACACTTAAAGGAGAAGAAAATAGGACAGGAAAATGAAATAAGCTTCTTTCATAAACTAAAATTAGCTTTTCGGAGAAGGTAAAAATCATTTAGCTTCTCCAAAAAGCTGATTTTAACTTATGTATAAGCTAATTTTAGCTTATAGAAGAAGTTTATTTTATTTTTTCTTCTTATTTTCTTCTTCCACAGGTGCTTATGAAGAAGCTTATTCAAATAGGACCTTGAACAAGGTATAAAATCAAGTGTAGCTATGATGATGTTAGATACCTGGATGGTGAATAGGAAAAGGCATGCAAGGCCTAGCCACGAATGCAGGCTGTAGAAATTGTCAATGCCCTTGTCAATGTGAAACTTCCAAGCAGCCCAGAGACCAATCAAGCTCAAAATGAGAGCGACAAACTGTAACGCAAGATGAACTGTTTTTTTGGAGTTTTTAGTTCCAGATAGTGTCTTGTATGCAAGCATCGCTGCACATTGCCATAATGAAAAGATAAAAGAAGTTAGTTCTAGCATGAAAGCACTAACAAATAATCAAGGAGGATACAGCAACAACGGCAAAAGCCTTATCCCACTAGGTGAGATCAACTACATGGATCACACAACGCCATTTGACTTGATTAAAGACTAAATCCTCAGATATTATTCAACATGAGATCCCTATTAACAACTTTCTCCAAGGGATAGAAAGAAAAAACATTGTATGGAATACAATAAGTTGGTTTGACTTGGGAAATTATATTTTCATAAAAAGTTGCTGTGAGTATTTTGTAGGTACCAGCCAGCTCATCAGCTCATCTTTGGTGTCTCATACAATGAAGGTTTTAAATTGCGGTTGTGGTTGTAGTTTTGTATCAATCCTTGATATTGCAGAAAATTGTGAACAAATGCAACTAATGCTAATGCGGCTGCAATTACAGTCACAGAGACCCCAAAAACCTTGGCATTTCTTCTTGGGTTAGAGGAGGCTATACTAGTCCTAGGGCTCCAGATGCCAAAAGTAATCAAAACAAATGATAGGATAAATATTTTTATCCATTTTTCTCAGGTGTTATGAAGAGGAATGTTTTATAGACAAAAAGTAGGGCCCTCATGCTGCCATGTAAAATACACCACTCAGGACTACAAGTATATGATATGATATGATAGGGGATAACTTATCAGACATGCTTTGTCATCTAAGTTGAAAATATCATATTCCTAGGACAATAATGAATATCAATTCATATTGATCTACTATTAAGATTAGGACAGATTTCATAAATGGAGATAAAACAAATATCAAATTATTCAAATCTTATTTGAACTTAATGTATTGTTCTTGTTCTCTTTAGAGGACCTAGAACAATTTCATACAAACTGGAAACTTGATAATTAAATGATATGAAGCCCAATTACTCCAAAAATGACAAAGTATTGGTCTCATGCCCATATCCGATATCAATGTGTACAATACTCCTAGATACGTAAGCACTATCCTACTTTTTTTAAAAAAATAAAATAAAATTATTAACTGATATGTTTGGGATACAACTCAAATACTTTGAATAAGACTACAATTACATACAACTCTATCTTTTATCCTTAAAGCTATAGTAAATAGTAGGCAATTATACAGAACCAAGACCTATTGATGCTTTCTGTGACATTCTAACATGTCCTACAAAAAAATACAAATATAGTAACATGTTCATAGGAGAAAGAATATATTTTGATATAGGCAGTTGGAAAAAAAATCTAACTATGGTTCTTTGCTATGATCACAAGTATTGTTTTTGTAAATTGTGATCACCATCTGCTAATATAATTATGCATTAACGATAAATGGTCAACAACAACAACAACAAAAGCCTTAACCCACTACGTGATGATGAGAAGTGATCAACGTCTACAAATAATGTGCATCCATGTAAAGTATTTTTATTTTTATTTGTTTTTAAGTTTGTTAACATATCTAGGCCATATTATATCTTGAATTTTTAAGAATTTTCTGTATCTCCGTATCAATGTCATATGGTACAGGGATAAGTGAACAAGCCTAAAGACCAGAAAATTGCTTCACCTCCTAGAACACCCTAAACCATAGAGAAACATTGCGAATCAACAATTATAAAACACTATAAGTCAAAGGCCAAATGAGCTTTCTCATATAATTGGTTGCATTACATAAGGACAGGGACACCCTAATTTCATCTCATCTTAATACAAAGATCTAACAATAACTTTTCAATGCAACTGAAATATGACCAGTGACCACAAAAAGTTTCAGAGAGATGCTGCTAATATGCACATAATGATTCACATAAAAAAAAAAAAAAAAGAACATTTACCTTCACCATTGATTAGAACAAGCCCAATCACCATCAACACTGGATGGACCTACATTGGAAAAACAAAACAAAAACAAAAAAAAAAAAGTTTAAAACCACACAAAGCATCATCACATAATGCTGAAAATGCAAACCTCAAACCATACAAAAATTTGAGCTAAAATAAAATATAAAAAAAGAGGCCTACAAGACAACAACAAAAAAAATCACAATCAAACACTCAAAACCACTATACCCTTTTTAGTTTCTCTTCCAAACAAAACAAAATTAAAATCCCAAAAACAAAAATAACTGAAAAGATTGAGAAAAAAACACAAACCCATGACCCCAAAATGAAAAGAGATGTGAGTGAAGAGAGAGAGAGTTACATTAAAGATGAGATCTTTGTTATCAGAAACGAGAGCGAGGCCTCCTCTGAAATGGAGGGCCCACGTCAGCAGAAGAACGGTGACGGCGACGCCGACCGCCCTCACCGCCGTGAAGATCGGAAACCTCACCACCGGCGGATTCGCCATTCTTACCTTTCTAGAGAGAGAAAATGGAAGAGAGAGAGAGAGACGAGATGAGAGGGAAATGGAAGAAAACGCATAGTATATATAAACAAAAGAAAATGGGTCAGCTCTGCTTAGTTAGACCAGTTGCTTCTCACACCAGAAAGAAACTACTTTCATTTCCCTCATTAAAATTAAAATTAGGAGTTTAATTTTAGAGGTTAATAATGAATAATGATGATTATACACTATGAGTATAAAACTTTTACACTGTTAATGGTTGGTATAAATTTAAGTGCAAATTACAGTAACCCCATTCCATGAGATTTCATGTAATTATATAAATAATTCTATTTTTTTAACCATTACTTTCATCTTTTTTGGAGTGTTAGTATAAGGTTTGAGAAATGTTTTAATTTTTTAAAACATATAAGAGATGTTAGTGTAATGTTTTTAAACTTAAATGATCAGTGTAGGAAAATAAAAAAGGTAGGATTATGTATAATTTGATAAAAGTTCAGAAGTATTGTTGGAATTTGCTTTAAATTTAAATTTTAAATTAGAATTAATTTTAAGAAATAATGTTTAAAAATATCTGGTATAAAAAAAAAGTTTAATGATGACGCATTGCCAGTGTAAAACAATTTTACATTGTCATTCTATCACAAATACCGTTGATATGACTTTCAAGATAATTTTATAAAAATCAACAAATTTACCATACATGGTGGGTTGTAATTGGATGACAGTGTCCTTTTTCTCATAAAAAAATGTTTTAAAAGAACAAATATAAAATTAAATGTTTAATATAGGAGAAATCACTTAACTTAGTAAACTCCTTGTTACATATAAAAAAAAATGAAAATAATTTCTAACGTATATTCAAACTTATAATATAAAGATAAATAGAAACTCAAACTATGGATCGATAATGGTATAAATTAACTTTTCTTTTACATTTTATTAAAAAATAATGTATAAATTCAACTTTAAGATTATTGGTTATCAAATTTGTATTTTTTTTTTTTTTTGGTGAAGTATCAAATTTGTATATAATGCGATGATATGATGTACTTCACCTGTTTCTAATCAAGATTTAATCAGTTAAAGCATGTATATAAGCAATACGCGGATTCAAACGTTATTTAGCCATAATAAAGAAAACGTAATTATTCTCAGTTGATAAAATAAATTTTATTTTCAGAGTATGATAAAATTAGTTATGTGTATGTATATGATAAATTTTAGATTGTTAAAATCTAAATTATTAATTTACATTATTCTTAATTTCTTCAAAATTTCTTTTTCAATATATGTTTTTAAATTTTACTTGAATGAATTATACATGTATATATCTTTTAAAATTTTAAGTATTTTTTAACATTATTAATTCTTTAAAAATAATACCTAATTTTAAAACAAAAATTTGGCACAATTGCCTGTTGTAGTAAATATATTCAAAGAAGATGTTTGTTTCACGGATTTGATTATATTTCTGGGAATCATATTTCGGGAAATGCTATTATTGGGAATGTTATTCCCATCAAAGATGTTTGGTAAATATTTTTTCTTGGGAATGATTTTAAATTTATTTTAATTTAAAAACAAAAATATTAAATAAATAAATAAATGAGGTAGAATAAGAGGGAAGTAATAAATTATTTTAAACATTCCCATGAAAATATAAAAATTCCCACCCTTTTACATGAGAATAAGAAGATGGAGAAACATGTTGTTAATGCCACAATTTTCGACTAAGTGTCGAAAATGGTCTTTCAAATAGACCATTTCGATTTAGTATTTCAATACATTATTATGACTAAATGTTTTAATATCTTTTGATATTTTCACTTTGGCGAGAATTGATCAAAAAATGTTCACTCTCGAAAAGTTTTGAGTAAACATTTTTGGGGGGCATTTGTTAGTGGCGTTAAGTAGATTTGCAAAAGGAAATTCTCGAGGGTCATCGAAAAGTGACTTGATGTAAAATTTGCTAAGTCTAAATCCTTTGAGGCACGAGGAAGTGTTTTCAAGATATAAAAATATATAGTAGTGAAAATCTTCGAAAATCACCTTCCTCGAAAATGTACATTCCTAAAAAATTTACCCTATGAGGATAATGATGAAGATTGATTCAGAAATGACTAAGTGTTGGATGAGGCTATGAAGACCTTGACGATCTTTGTAATTTGAAGACCAAGCACATTTTTGAAGTGAACAGACTCAAGGAGCGGTTTCAAAAAGCACTAAGAGGCGGTTTTTGGCAGTTATTTTCTAGAAACGTCATCGAAAAGGCGTCAGAAGGTAGTTTTTGGCAATTATTAGAATGAAGGCTTCGAGGACAGGTGTCAAAATCATAGATAGGCAGTTAGAACTCAATGTACACATGTCGAAATCCTATAATTCGACTGTTAGGCCAAAAAGTCTATAAATATGAACCAAATAGCCATTTTTTCTTTGGTTGAAAACACTTACACTAAATCTTTGTAACACCACACACGCCTACAGTTAGGCTACTGGTTCATCGAGTAATGTGTATGTTCTCACCCACTTTTCAAAAAAGTCATTTATGTTCTTGCCAATTTATTGCTTTCTGATTCTAGGATTTTTGCATTCTCTCTCTCTACAATTTCTTCTCCAAACCTTAAACTTTATCACTTCTGAACCCCATTTCTTCTCCAAACTTTAAACGTTATCACTTCTAAACTCTATTTCTTTTCTAAACTCAAACTTTTACATTAATGCAATTGCTTTTCTCATCTTAAACTCTACTTTCGATAACTCCTTCTTTTAACTTGTACTTTTTTTAATCATTTTTTAAATGTACTCAATTTAACATATCTCATCGAAAAATACACATTCTGCATATGAATTGTCATTTTTACCAAAAAATGCAAAGCTATTGCATGTCCTCGAATTTGTTTGTCTTATCATTAAGATTGTTACAATATTTGAATAATCATATTTTCTCAAGTTGAAGCATGAGACGTTGCTAGTTCAAATAAAAAGAATTCACATCCTTGAATCTTATGATTCTAAGTCCCACGAACTCAAAAACACTATTATTTGTTTGTCTAGAATCATTGTGAAAAGTTATCTAATAAGTTTTCGTGAAGTCCTCGAAACTTATATTCAAATTGCCTCCATCAACACATGTATAATATGGATTCCTGATAATGAATTATGTCTGTGAATATTTTTTTATTACCTTTTAATAAACATTGAAATATATATTCCCATCTTCACATTTCTGAAAATTTAATGAGATTCCGTGAAACAAACGTCTCAAAACTCTTTCAACAGTTATTTTTCTCACATGTACTTATCCTTTTATTATATTTGAGGAACCATCGGTCGAATATATGTGGGCACATTTTTTTTTAGTGAAAATTCAAATTTTAATTTATCACGTAAGGGATTAAACTCTTTTATTAGACTTAAGTTGTGATATGAATTGCATATAAGAAAACGTTAGTAAAATATTACAAGTTAAAATGTTTCTTCATTTAACCAATTTAGTTTGATCAAATAAACTTTCAAAGTAGTCAAATAAATTAAAAGATAACTTCCTGGTCAAACACAACTAATGGTTTGACTGCATAATCTTACGTAAGATATGTTCTGAAAGTTTGGAACCAAGGTGACTTGTATAAATCCAAGCTTCACCTTGGTTGAATGGTATTAAAATTATAAAAAGCCACCTGCTTTAAGCAATATGATTCTCTTTTCCCCTCAAAGGGTATCGACAATTGTTTTTTCTGTTATTTTTTTTACTGCACAAATGTTTTTTCTTTACATGAAGATCTTTCGCTAAAAAAATTATATATTAACGGTTTAGCTTTGAATTAACCTCACTTAATATATTTTTATTTAATAAAAATTATATTTTCAATATAAACATTACAATTTTATACTAATGATATAGTACATCATATTAATATAAAAAATTAATAAATACTTGGATAATTGGTTTAGGTAATACTTACCTAATTCTCTTCAAGTAAGGTTTCAGTTTCAAGATTTTTTTCTATGAAAATGAAATTCCAAAGTTAGCTCCACTGTGTTGTAGATGTTATTCTAACATGATTGTTTCTAATAAAAGAAACTTATAGTCTAAACAAAAATAAACATAGTTATTAAGATGATATATCATATTATTAGGAATAAGTTTAATTTTCATTAGATAAAAATTATATGAGTATACGTAAATAATTTATGCACTGACTTTGTAAAGAATTTTTATTGTCTAATCACAAATCATTATATATGATAAATTTGTTAACTTTTATAATAATTATCTTAAAAATCATATAACAGATAATTTTTTATTAGTTAGTGGTGTAAATTTTACATTGACACTACATAGAAATTAAGCTAAAATTATATTAATGAAAATAATTTGATGTTCAAGTATTTTATCTGTTAGTAAATGAGAATTATTTTTTAGTGTTGTTTTGGACTTCTCTTTGAAGAATTTGGGCCTAGTCCGGTGAATTAAGCCAAGGCAATTACTTAAGGCACATCTTTTTTTTCTTGGTGCACTCCATAGTTCTAAATATTTCCATAATACCGTTATTTATTATAAAGACTTCTCTATGTCGTTGTCTCTCCTTCGCACCCCATTCGGATCAAGCAATCCATAATTCATTGAACAATGTCACAGAATGATGGGTCCATAATAGAATATACATTACGGAATGTTCAATTCGTAATTGTATAAGAATTATTACCGAATGACTAATACGTAAAGATGAGATCTTTGTTATCAGAAACGAGAGCGAGGCCTCCTCTGAAATGGAAGGCCCACGTCATCAGAAGAACGGTGACGGCGACGCCGACCACCCTCACCGTCGTAAAGATTGGAAACCTCACCACCGGCGGATTCGCCATTCTTACCTTTATGGAGAGAGAAAATGGAAGAGAGAGAGAGAGATGAGAGGGAAATGGAAGAAAACGCATAGTATATATAAACAAAAGAAAATGGGTCAGCTCTGCTTAGTTAGACCAGTTGCTTTTCACACCAGAAAGAAACTACTTTCATTTCCCTCATTAAAATTAAAATTAGGAGTTTAATTTTAGAGGTTAATAATGAATAATGATGATTATACACTATGAATATAAAACTTTTACACTGTTAATGGTTGGTATAGATTTAAGTGCAAATTACAATAACCCCTACCATTAGGTTTCATGTAATTACATAAATAACCCTATTTTTTTAACCATTATTTTCATCTCTCTTGGAGTGTTAGTATAAGGTTTGAGGGATGTCGTAATTTTTTTAAACATATAAAAGATGTTAATGTAATGTTTTTAAACTTAAATAATCAGTGTAGGAAAATAAAAAAAAAAGGTGGAGTTATGTATAATTTGATAAAAGCTCAGAAGTATTGTTGGAATTTGCTTTAAATTTAAATTTTAATTTAGAATTAAGTTTAAGAAATAATGTTTAAAAATAACTGGTATAAAAAAAGAGTTTAATAATGATGCATTGCCCGTATAAAACAATTTTACACTGTCATCTTATCACAAATCATCGTTGATATGACTTTCAAGATAATTTTATAAAAATTAACAAATTTACCATACATGATGGGTTGTGATTGGATGACAGTGTAAAATTATTTTACACTGTCAATGCATAGCCCTTTTTCTCATAAAAAAATGTTTAAAAAGAACAAAATATAAAATTAAATGTTTAATATAGGAGAAGCCACTTAACTTAGTAAATCCCTTAGTACTATTTTCGATTCTTACACATAAAAAAAATGAAAATAATTTCTAAAGTGTATTCAAACTTATAATATAAAGATAAATAGAAACTCAAACTATGGATCGATAATGGTATAAATTAACTTTTCTTTTACATTTTATTCAAAAATAATGTATAAAATCAACTTTAAGATTATTGGTTATCAAATTTGTATTTTTTTTTTGGGTGAAGTATCAAATTTGTATATAATACGATGATATGATGTGCTTCACCTGTTTCTAATCAAGATTTAATCAGTTAAAGCATGTATAAAAAGCAATACGCGGATTCAAACGTTATTTGGCCATAATAAAGAAAACTTATTCTCATTTGATATAATAAATTTTAGTTTTAGAGTATGATAAAATTAGTTATATGTATGTATATGATAAATTATAGATTGTTAAAATCTAAATTATTAATTTACATTATTCTTAATTTCTTCAAAATTTCTTTTTCAATATATGTTTTTAAATTTTACTTGAATGAATTATACATGTATATATCTTTTATAATTTTAAGTATTTTTTAATATTATTAATTCTTTAAAAATAATACCTAATTTTGAAACAAAAATTTGGCACAGTTGTCTGATGTAGTAAATATATTCAAAGGGGACGTTTGTTTCATGGATTTGATTATATTTCTGGGAATCATATTCCAAGGAATGTTATTACTGGGAATGTTATTCACATCAAAGATGTTTGATAAATACTTTTTTCTTGGGAATGTTTTTAAATTTATTTTAATTGAAAAATAAAAATATTAAATAAATAAATAAATGAGGGAGAATAAGAGAGAAGAGAGAAATTATTTTAAACATTTCCATGAGAATATAAGATTCCCACCCTTTTACATGGGAATAGAAAGATGGAGAAACATGTTGTTAATGCCACAATTTTCGACTAAGTGTCGAAAATGGTCTTTCAAATAGACCATTTCGATTTAGTATTTCAGTACATTATTATGACTAAGTGTTTTAATATCTTTTGATATTTTCACTTTGGCGAGAATTGATCAAAAAATGTTCACTCTAAAAAAGTTTTGAGTAAACATTTTTTGGGGGCATCTGTTGGTGGCGTTAAGAAAATTTGCAAAAGGAAATTTTTGAGGGTCATCAAAAAGTGACTTGATGTAAAATTTGCTAAGTCTAAATCCTTTGAGGCATGAGGAAGTGTTTTCGAGATATAAAAATATATAGCAGTGTAAATCTTCGAAAAGCACCTTCCTAAAAAATGTACATTCCTCGAAAATTTACCCTATGAGGATAATGATGAAGATTGATTCAGAAATGACTAAGTGTTGGATGAGGCTATGAATACCTTGAAGATCTTTGTAATTTGAAGACCAAGCACATTTTCGAAGTGAACAGATTCGAGGAGCGGTTTCAGAAAGCGCTAAGAGGTGGTTTTTGGCAGTTATTTTCTAGAAATGTCATCGAAAAGGCGTTAGAAGGCAGTTTTTGGCAGTTATTAGAATGAAGGCTTCGAGGACAGGTGTCAGAATTGTAGATAGGCAGTTAGAACTCAATGTACACGTGTCGAAATCCTATAATTCGACCGTTAGGCCAAAAAGTCTCTAAATATGAACCAGATAGACATTTTTTCTTTGGTTGAAAACACTTAAACTAAATCTCTGTAACACCACACACGCCTACGATTACGGCTACTGGCTCATCGAGTAACGTGTATGTTCTCACCCACTTTTCAATAAAGTCATTTATGTTCTTGCCAATTTATTGCTTTCTGATTCTACGATATCTGCATTTTCTCTCTCTACAATTTCTTCTCCAAACCTTAAATTTTATCACTTCTGAATCCCATTTCTTCTCCAAACTTTAAACTTTATCCCTTCTAAACTCTATTTCTTCTCCAAACTCAAACTTTTACATTAATGCAATTGCTTTTCTCATCTTAAACTCTACTTTCGGTAGCTCCTTCTTTTAACTTGTACTTTTCTTAATCATTTTTTAAATGTACTCAATTTAACATATCTCATCGAAAAATATACATTATGCATGTGAATTGTCATTTTTACCAAAAAAATGCAAAGCTATTGCATGTCCTCGAATTTGTTAATGAAACTTATGTCAGTACTTGTCTTTTCATTAAGATTGTTACAATATTCTAATAATCATATTTTCTCAAGTTGAAGCACGAGACTTCACTAGTTCGAATAAAAAGAATTCACATCCTTGAAACTTATGATTCTAAGTCCCACGAACTAAAAAACACTACTATTCGTTGGTCTAGAATCATTGTGAGAAGTTATCTAATAAGTTTTCGTGAAGTCCTTGAAACTTATATTCAAATTCCCACCATCAACACATGTATAATATGGATTCCTGATAATAAATTATGTATGAGAATATTTTTTTATTACCTTCTAACAAACATGAGAATATATATTCTCATATTCATATTCACGATAATCTAATGAGATTCTATGAAACAAACACTCCAAAACTCTTTCAACAATTATTTTTCTCACGTGTACTTATCCTTTTATTATATTTGAGGAACCGTCGAACATATGTGGGCACATTTTTTTTTTTAGTAAAAATTGAAATTTTAATTTATCACGTAAGGGATTAAACTCTTTTATTAGACTTAACCCTTATTGATTCTTTCAACAATTATTGATAATACTTAATGCAGATCATGAAGTGATTCCATAACATAAAAGGTTGCCTTGGTCATAGGATGAGGCAAGGAAGACGCTGGAATATAGAAATATTAAGATTTGGTTTAAATAATTAAAATACTAAAACCTTTTACTAGTTGATTCCATGATTGAATTAGAAGTATGGAAACTGCAAAGTTACAGTCGCATGTACTGAATTTTATATATTACTTCTGTAAAAACGATTTTGAAAAATAATATATTTTGAATAAATAGTATATGCAACGAAAATGTAAATAATTTTTACATTGTTATTTAATCACAAATTGATATATATAATAAATTTGTTGAATCTTACTATAATTACTTTAAAAGTCACAATAATAATAATTTCTTATTGGTTGATAGTATAATTTTTTTAATTAATAATACATAAATATTAATATTTTTGTTGATAGAGAACACATATATCCTCTACAAGATACAATCAGGATACGAGAAATAATCATGTTAGAACTATTATGAATGAAAAAACTCTTCCTCCTAGTATTTAATACCTACAACATATCCAAATTCAAACTCAAGATCATTAATTAATTGATTAATTAATTAAACTTTCACGCTAATTATCCACACATTTGGTGTAACTGACCAACATTAATTGACACAAGTGGTAGCAACTTATGTCCCTTAACCAAGTGGTCCAGGGTTTAATTACTGGTAATGCCACTTTGGGTATGGAATAAACTATGTTGGGAGGGGAGTACCCACCTTATGTGCGCTCATGGTTCCCGGCGGAGTTTACTCATTGCTTCCGGCTATGAATAAAAAAAAAACATTTGGTGTAATTGTAAACTCATTTTTAATTTGTCTCTCACCACCTCATCTATAAAAGGTGTATTTGTAAAATTAAGAAATACGTTAATTAAATATTGAAATATTAGTTAAAAACTAAAATTTAAGAATAAAGGTAATAAACTAATTGATTGAATAAAAGCGTTTAATAAAACTAGTTAATAAATAAAATATAATATGCAAAATATAAAGAATTATCATAAAATAATGAAAATAAAATTTATAAGTTTAAACGTTATATGAATTGCATATAAGAAAACGTTAGTAAAATATTACAAGTTAAAATGTTTCTTCATTTAACCAATTTAATTTGATCAAATAAACTTTCAAAGTAGTCAAATAAATTAAAAGATAACTTCCTGGTCAAACACAACTAATGGTTTGACTGCACAATCTTACGTAAGATATGTTCTGAAAGTTTGGAACCAAGGTGACTTGTATAAATCAAAGCTTCACCTTGGTTGAATGGTATTAAAATTATAAAAGGCCACCTGCTTTAAGCAATATGATTCTCTTTTCCCCTCAAAGGGTATCGACAATTGCTTTTTCTTTTTTCTTTTTTACCGCACAAATGTTTTTTCCTTTCATGAAGATCTTTCGCTAAAAAATTATATATTAACGGTTTAGTTTTAAATTAACCTCACTTAATATATTTTTATTTAATAAAAATTAAATTTTCAATATAAACATTACAATTTTATACTAATGATATAGTACATCATATTAATATAAAAAATTAATAAATACTTGGATAATTGGTTTAGGTAATACTTACCTAATTCTCTTCAAGTAAGGTTTCAGTTTCAAGATTTTTTTATATGAAAATGAAATTCCAAAGTTAGCTCCACTGTGTTGTAGATGTTATTCTAACATGATTGTTTCCAAAAGAAACTTATAGTCTAAGCAGAAATAAACATCGTTATTAATATGATATATCATATTATTAGGAATAAGTTTAATTTTCATTAGATAAAAATTATATGAGTATACGTAAATAATTTATGCACTGACTTTGTAAAGAATTTTTATTGTCCAATCATAAATCATTATATATGATAAATTTGTTAACTTTTATAATAATTATCTTAAAAATCATATAACAGATAATTTTTTATTAGTTAGTGGTGTAAATTTTACATTGACACTACATAGAAATTAAGCTAAAATTATATTAATGAAAATAATTTGATGTTCAAGTATTTTATCTGTTAGTAAATGAGAATTATTTTTTAGTGTTGTTTTGGACTTCTCTTTGAAGAATTTGGGCCTAGTCCGGTGAATTAAGCCAAGACAATTACTTAAGGCACATCTTTTTTTTCTTGGTGCACTCCATAGTTCTAAATATTCTCATAATACCGTTATTTATTATAAAGACTTCTCTATGTCGTTGTCTCTCCTTCGCACCCCATTCGGATCAAGCAATCCATAATTCATTGAACAATGTCATGGAATGATGGGTCCATAATAGAATATACATTACGGAATGTTCAATTCATAATTGTATAAGAATTATTACGGAATGACTAATACGTAAAGATGAGATCTTTGTTATCAGAAACGAGAGCGAGGCCTCCTCTGAAATGGAAGGCCCACGTCAGCAGAAGAACGGTGACGGCGACGCCGACCACCCTCACCGCCGTAAAGATTGGAAACCTCACCACCGGCGGATTCGCCATTCTTACCTTTCTGGAGAGAGAAAATGGAAGAGAGAGAGAGAGATGAGAGGGAAATGGAAGAAAACGCATAGTATATATAAACAAAAGAAAATGGGTCAGCTCTGCTTAGTTAGACCAGTTGCTTTTCACACCAGAAAGAAACTACTTTCATTTCCCTCATTAAAATTAAAATTAGGAGTTTAATTTTAGAGGTTAATAATGAATAATGATGATTATACACTATGAATATAAAACTTTTACACTGTTAATGGTTGGTATAAATTTAAGTGCAAATTACAGTAACCCCTACCATTAGGTTTCATGTAATTACATAAATAACCCTATTTTTTTAACCATTATTTTCATCTCTCTTGGAGTGTTAGTATAAGGTTTGAGAGATGTCGTAATTTTTTTAAACATATAAAAGATGTTAATGTAATGTTTTTAAACTTAAATAATCAGTGTAGGAAAATAAAAAAAAAGGTGGAGTTATGTATAATTTGATAAAAGCTCAGAAGTATTGTTGGAATTTGCTTTAAATTTTAATTTTAATTTAGAATTAAGTTTAAGAAATAATGTTTAAAAATAACTGGTATAAAAAAAGAGTTTAATAATGATGCATTGCCCGTATAAAACAATTTTACACTATCATCTTATCACAAATCACCGTTGATATGACTTTCAAGATAATTTTATAAAAATTAACAAATTTACCATACATGATGGATTGTGATTGGATGACAGTGTAAAATTATTTTACACTGTCAATGCATAACCCTTTTTCTCATAAAAAAATGTTTAAAAAGAACAAAATATAAAATTAAATGTTGAATATAGGAGAAGCCACTTAACTTAGTAAATCACTTAGTACTATTTTTGATTCCTACATATAAAAAAAATGAAAATAATTTCTAACGTGTATTCAAACTTATAATATAAAGATAAATAGAAACTCAAACTATGGATCGATAATGGTATAAATTAACTTTTCTTTTACATTTTATTCAAAAATAATGTATAAATTCAACTTTAAGATTATTGGTTATCAAATTTGTATTTTTTTTTTGGGGTGAAGTATCAAATTTGTATATAATACGATGATATGATGTGCTTCACCTGTTTCTAATCAAGATTTAATCAGTTAAAGCATGCATAAAAAGCAATACGCGGATTCAAACGTTATTTGGCCATAATAGAGAAAACTTATTCTCATTTGATATAATAAATTTTATTTTTAGAGTATGATAAAATTAGTTATATGTATGTATATGATAAATTATAGATTGTTAAAATCTAAATTATTAATTTACATTATTCTTAATTTCTTCAAAATTTCTTTTTCAATATATGTTTTTAAATTTTACTTGAATGAATTATACATGTATATATCTTTTATAATTTTAAGTATTTTTTAATATTATTAATTCTTTAAAAATAATACCTAATTTTGAAACAAAAATTTGGCACAGTTGTCTGATGTAGTAAATATATTCAAAGGGGACGTTTGTTTCATGGATTTGATTATATTTCTGGGAATCATATTCTAGGGAATGTTATTATTAAGAATGTTATTCACATCAAATATGTTTGATAAATATTTTTTTCTTGAGAATGTTTTTAAATTTATTTTAATTGAAAAATAAAAATATTAAATAAATAAATAAATAAATGAGGGAGAATAAGAGGGAAATGAGAAATTATTTTAAACATTTCCATGAGAATATAAGATTCCCACTCTTTTACATGGGAATAGAAAGATGGAGAAACATGTTGTTAATGCCACAATTTTTGACTAAGTGTCGAAAATGGTCTTTCAAATAGACCATTTCGATTTAGTATTTCAGTACATTATTATGACTAAGTGTTTTAATATCTTTTGATATTTTCACTTTGGCGAGAATTGATCAAAAAATGTTCACTCTAAAAAAGTTTTGAGTAAACATTTTTTGGGGGCATCTGTTGGTGGCGTTAAGAAAATTTGCAAAAGAAATTTTTGAGGGTCATCGAAAAGTGACTTGATGTAAAATTTGCTAATCTAAATCCTTTGAGGCATGAGGAAGTGTTTTCGAGATATAAAAATATATAGCAGTGTAAATCTTCGAAAAGCACCTTCCTAAAAAATGTACATTCCTCGAAAATTTACCCTATGAGGATAATGATGAAGATTGATTCAGAAATGACTAAGTGTTGGATGAGGCTATGAATACCTTGAAGATCTTTGTAATTTGAAGACCAAGCACATTTTCGAAGTGAACAGATTCGAGGAGCGGTTTCAGAAAGCGCTAAGAGGTGGTTTTTGGCAGTTATTTTCTAGAAATGTCATCGAAAAGGCGTTAGAAGGCAGTTTTTGGCAGTTATTAGAATGAAGGCTTCGAGGACAGGTGTCAGAATTGTAGATAGGCAGTTAGAACTCAATGTACACGTGTCGAAATCCTATAATTCGACCGTTAGGCCAAAAAGTCTCTAAATATGAACCAGATAGACATTTTTTCTTTGGTTGAAAACACTTAAACTAAATCTCTGTAACACCACACACGCCTACGATTACGGCTACTGGCTCATCGAGTAACGTGTATGTTCTCACCCACTTTTCAATAAAGTCATTTATGTTCTTGCCAATTTATTGCTTTCTGATTCTACGATATCTGCATTTTCTCTCTCTACAATTTCTTCTCCAAACCTTAAATTTTATCACTTCTGAACCCCATTTCTTCTCCAAACTTTAAACTTTATACCTTCTAAACTCTATTTCTTCTCCAAACTCAAACTTTTACATTAGGCTTAATTGCAAATTTTACCATCCAACTTTCATAATTTTGCGAATTTTACCATCCAAGTTTTAATTTTACAAATTTTACCACTCAACTTTCATCATTTTGCGAATTTTACCACCTAAGTTTTCAATTTTTGCGCATTTTACCATCCTAATGTTTCACAATTTTTTTTTTGAATTCTTTAACTTTTTTTTGGGTAAAATATCAGAGTGGTAAAATGTGCAAAAATTGAAAACTTGGATGGTAAAATTTGCAAAATTAAAACTTGGGTGGTAAAATTCGCAAAATTATGAAAGTTGGGTGGTAAAATCTGCAATTAAGCCTTTACATTAATGCAATTGCTTTTCTCATCTTAAACTCTACTTTCGGTAGCTCCTTCTTTTAACTTGTACTTTTCTTAATCATTTTTTAAATGTACTCAATTTAACATATCTCATCGAAAAATATACATTATGCATGTGAATTGTCATTTTTACCAAAAAAATGCAAAGCTATTGCATGTCCTCGAATTTGTTAATGAAACTTATGTCAGTACTTGTCTTTTCATTAAGATTGTTACAATATTCTAATAATCATATTTTCTCAAGTTGAAGCACGAGACTTCACTAGTTCGAATAAAAAGAATTCACATCCTTGAAACTTATGATTCTAAGTCCCACGAACTAAAAAACACTACTATTCGTTGGTCTAGAATCATTGTGAGAAGTTATCTAATAAGTTTTCGTGAAGTCCTTGAAACTTATATTCAAATTCCCACCATCAACACATGTATAATATGGATTCTTGATAATAAATTATGTATGAGAATATTTTTTTATTACCTTCTAACAAACATGAGAATATATATTCTCATATTCATATTCACGATAATCTAATGAGATTCTATGAAACAAACACTCCAAAACTCTTTCAACAATTATTTTTCTCACGTGTACTTATCCTTTTATTATATTTGAGGAACCGTCGAACATATGTGGGCACATTTTTTTTTTTTTTAGTAAAAATTGAAATTTTAATTTATCACGTAAGGGATTAAACTCTTTTATTAGACTTAACCCTTATTGATTCTTTCAACAATTATTGATAATACTTAATGCAGATCATGAAGTGATTCCATAACATAAAAGGTTGCCTTGGTCATAGGATGAGGCAAGGAAGACGCTGGAATATAGAAATATTCGGTCATACGTAAAAGATTTGGTTTAAATAATTAAAATACTAAAACCTTTTACTAGTTGATTCCATGATTGAATTAGAAGTATGGAAACTGCAAAGTTACAGTCGCATGTACTGAATTTTATATATTACTTCTGTAAAAACGATTTTGAAAAATAATATATTTTGAATAAATAGTATATGCAATGAAAATGTAAATAATTTTTACATTGTTATTTAATCACAAATTGATATATATAATAAATTTGTTGAATCTTACTATAATTACTTTAAAAGTCACAATAATAATAACTTCTTATTGGTTGATAGTATAAATTTTTTAATATTACATAAATATTAATATTTTTGTTGATAGAGAACACATATATCCTCTACGAGATACAATTAGGATACGAGAAATAATCATGTTAGAACTATTATGAATGAAAAAATTCTTCCTCCTAGTATTTAATACCTACAACATATTCAAATTCAAACTCAAGATCATTAATTAATTGATTAATTAATTAAACTTTCACGCTAATTATCCACACATTTGGTGTAACTGATCAACATTAGTTGACGGTAGCGACTTATGTCCCTTAACCAAGTGGTCCAGGATTTAATTACTGGTAATGCCACTTTGGGTATGGAATAAATTATGTTGGGAGGGGAGTACCCACCTTATGTACGTTCATGGTCCCCGACGGAGTTTACTCATTGCTTCCGGCTATGAATAAAAAAAAAACATTTGGTATAATTGTAAACTCATTTTTAATTTGTCTCTCACCACCTCATCTATAAAAGGTGTATTTGTAAAATTAAGAAATACGTTAATTAAATATTGAAATATTAGTTAAAAACTAAAATTTAAGAATAAAGGCAATAAACTAATTGATTGAATAAAAGCGTTTAATAAAACTAGTTAATAAATAAAATATAATATGCAAAATATAAAGAATTATGATAAAATAATGAAAATAAAATTTATAAGTTTAAACGTTATATGAATTGCATATAAGAAAACGTTGGTAAAATATTACAAGTTAAAATGTTTCTTCATTTAACCAATTTAATTTGATCAAATAAACTTTTAAAGCAGTCAAATAAATTAAAAGATAACTTCCTGGTCAAACACAACTAATGGTTTGACTGCACAATCTTACGTAAGATATGTTCTGAAAGTTTGGAACCAAGGTGACTTGTATAAATCAAAGCTTCACCTTGGTTGAATGGTATTAAAATTATAAAAGGGCACCTGCTTTAAGCAATATGATTCTCTTTTCCCCTCAAAGGGTATCGACAATTGTTTTTTTTTTTTTTTTTTTACCGCACAAATGTTTTTTCTTTTCATGAAGATCTTTCGCTAAAAAATTATATATTAACGGTTTAGTTTTAAATTAACCTCACTTAATATATTTTTATTTAATAAAAATTAAATTTTCAATATAAACATTACAATTTTATACTAATGATATAGTACATCATATTAATATAAAAAATTAATAAATACTTGGATAATTGGTTTAGGTAATACTTACCTAATTCTCTTCAAGTAAGGTTTCAGTTTCAAGATTTTTTTATATGAAAATGAAATTCCAAAGTTAGCTCCACTGTGTTGTAGATGTTATTCTAACATGATTGTTTCCAATAAAAGAAACTTATAGTCTAAACAAAAGTAAACATAGTTATTAATATGATATATCATATTATTAGGAATAAGTTTAATTTTCATTAGATAAATATTATATGAGTATACGTAAATAATTTATGCACTGACTTTGTAAAGAATTTTTATTGTCTAATCACAAATCATTATATGTGATAAATTTATTAACTTTTATAATAGTTATCTTAAAAATCATATAGCAGATAATTTTTTATTAGTTAGTGGTGTAAATTTTACATTGACACTACATAGAAATTAAGCTAAAATTATATTAATGAAAATAATTTGATGTTCAAGTATTTTATCTGTTAGTAAATGAGAATTATTTTTTAGTGTTGTTTTGGACTTCTCTTTGAAGAATTTGGGCCTAGTCCGGTGAATTAAGCCAATATGCTAATCCCAATGACTAAAAGCCAATAGCTAAGTCTCTTTTTTTTTTTTTTGATGGAGCCAATAACTAAGTCTCAAAAGGCATGTTTAGAGAACCTTCGAACAATAGATAAATCTCAATTAGATGTGAAACACTTAATCATAAGAAGAATTCATTAGAGATGGCAATTCTAGTAGAATTTCTCTAAAAAGACATTTTTCACACCACCTCACATAAAAAATGTCAAGATAATCAAATTTAGAATGACATAAATAGACCTAATGTATTCTCTGTTTAACTTTAATTCTCTATTTATATCTTGTATATATTGACTTGAGCGTTGATTCCTTACTTATTACAAAGATTCCATTTGAATATTTAACCTTTCAAGAATTAGTATTGAACAAGTGTTTTCTTCATCCTTTTTGTTACATGAAGATTTGTGATTTGTCAAGTTTGGCATCATGCATGTTGGTTAACTTTTAGTGATGGAAAGACATCTTATCATACATACGAAAATCCTAGGTATTTTGATATTAAAACTTTTATAGCTTTTATGTTCAAGGTTATCACCACCTATCGGGCTTTACCTTTAGTCATGTTGCAGTTATCTAAATAAATTCCTTGATAACCCAAGAAGCAAGGTGCCTATAGATGCACTTGTAACAAACTAACAATATAGTTATCGATTTCTTTCCATACCTATGCACTTCACGTATCAAATATTCGAATTTATTATTTCATGCACAAACCATTTCTAGGTTCGTTTTAAAGAAAATTTTGCAATGATGATATAAAGTGCGACAAATTATACATCTATACCGATCGTGTTCCTGTATGTATATTATAATGAAGGGAAATCATAACATATTTAGATTGATATCATATAAATACATATATTGTGTTATATTCTATTATGAATTAAAGAGAAAATTGAGATTAAAATTGTGAACTTTTGACAATGGAAAATAATATATTTTTGTTCAATTCTCGTCAGGAAATAGGAGACAATTAACAATATGAGAATGACTACCCTATTTCTAATGGTTAGAGTTTTTACAAATTTGATAAAATTATTTGATGGAAAATAATTTTTATAGTCACGTCAAATGAGAGTTGGAATCTCTTAATGCCTGTAACATGAGTGACCCAACATATTATAGGTTATCCAAAACAAAAGTCTAATTACGATTTTATCAATTGGTAAAATATTATGATCAAATTAATCTCCATAATTAATATATTTAATAATTTAAAAGTTTATTCTAAATAATTGACTACGTTAATCCACAAATAAATAATTCAACAATAATCTTAAATGTCATTATTCAAATAACCTACTTATGGAAAGCAAGTAATAGAATTGTTTTTTGGGCAAAAGAAAGTTATTTTTGTACTTAAGTATTAATTAATGTGTCTTAGGGACTGATTTAATGTGTATCAAAGTGAGACAATATTTTTGTCAAAAAAAGTGAATTAATTTTGAACAAAATGAACTAGGTTGAGACCCACCACCAGGGTGAAAATAGGTCAAGCAACTCAACAGAAGTCTATGGCCTAGCTTACATTAGGTTCAGGCTAGACCAAACTTTTTCAAAAAATAAACCAAGCCAAGACTTTTATTAAAGTCTTTTATTAAAAAGGTTAGACCATTCAAAAGGCCTTTTAGGCCTAACAGACCAACCTATTTTAAACAAAACATGAATAAATATTTATTATTATTATTATTATTATTATTTACATTAAATCTTACATTTATTTTGTCTTTTTAAATGTTAAACATGATCATCTACATAAAAAGTCAAGCTAAAACTTATAATTAATTTTATTGAAAGATAAATTTATGTCTTATTTAAAAGTCTTATTACAAAATATATTTTTAAATAAGTTATTGTATAAACAAGTTAAATTCAATTCTCATAAATCCTAACATACATATTTTGACCTCTATCTTGATGTTAAATTATTACAAAGTAGACTATTAAACAAACTTGTAGACTAAGTCAGACTTTCATGTAGGTCAGGTTCAGATCTTTAAAAAATGCCTTTGATAGGTAAACATGCCAGACTCAAGGTAATACTACTAAAAGATAACAAAAACCAAGCAATAACTCCTGTCTAGGAAAAGAAACACCTATCTCATCCGCAATAAGCAACCACAATATATATAGTAGAAGAAGGATTCTAAATCACCATTAGTTGTTGATCCCCTTTGCACCCCATTTAGTAAAGAGGTTTGCACATTGGTTACCTTCCCTAAAAGTTTGATATAAGTAACTACAATATATATAGTAGCAGAAGGATTCTAAATCACCATTAGTTGTTGATCCCCTTTGCACCCCATTTAGTAAAGAGGTTTGCACATTGGTTACCTTCCCTAAAAGTTTGATGGATAGTGAAGTTCCAATTCTTACTCATGAACTATTTAATGACCGCTAGCTCATTTGTAAACATATGATGCATATCAACATCCTGGGAGACAAGTTGAATTGTATGCAGTGAGTCAAAGAAACAATCAACATGTCTATATACCTCCCAATGTCCTGAGTGGAGTGCTAACAACATATTTTCTAACACACTTTTATTATCAAATTTTATTATTGATTAAAATTTATTGAAAATTATAAAATTAGGAAAGAAACTCATTAAATGTGGTGAGATCCACCAAAAATAAAGAGTTTAGAAAAAAAAAGGAAAAAAAAAGTGAAAACACCGTTGTGAATGCTGTAGACAAATAAGAAATAAGCATTATAATTCATTTAGACAAAGACTAAATTACCATTCTTATATTTTCTTGTATTTCACTTCACATCTTAGTTCTTCTAGGCATTTGACTCACCAACAAGTAACATTTGATACTCCACTCCAGTCACCCTCACCTTCCGTATTACCCTTTTGGATCTCAAGAACAAAATCCTTGTTCAAACCCTAATCACATTCACAAATTTCCCAATCCTACAATGAGACAAACAGTGGCTACAACAGGTGCAACTCATGTGCCATTGCATATATCATATTATTCATGTATTCATAAGCCGAATCAGACAAGACAAGACAATCCACCACCATGTCCAAAAATACATTAGATCATGAACCTAATCTTAACAATCGAAAAACTAGGAGCACCAAATGCATTATGCATGTACAATTCCTTGATCAAAATTGCATAGACTAAAATAAGAGGTTTAAAAATACAATTAAGTTCAACTTTATAGAAACCTCAAAAAAATTATGTACAATTCCTTGAAGCCTATAAATTTACAAATTATAAACTAGTTGTACACTAGCTTATTGCTGTTGATAATCTCCTGTTCAATATATATGGACAAAGGTTTCATTGAACAGAGAGTTCTTTGCTGTCTTCCAAAACTGCAGCCCTACGCCGCGATTCAGATTGCGTAGCTATCCATTCTGCTTGCTTCTTCAGATCCCTGCAAATTCCACAAAAAAATATATCAAGTAAATATTTATACACAATTTAGCAAAAAAATAAAAAATAAAAATGAGTGTAGGTTGTGAAATGTAAAAGTAACACACATGCAACGGGGGATGCGACATGCTGAGTCTCTACAATTCCTCGAGTGTAAAGCCAGTCCCTGCCAAACCTTCTTACAAAATTGGCACCCCCCAGAAACTCGAATAGTGCACCTACTGGCATGAGAGAACAACTTTTTAATTTGACGGCAATGTGGGTAAGTGCATGGTTGAGTTTTAGTTGAGTGACATAGCGATGCATGCTTTATAACATCCAGCAGTTCCTGCAACTGCATGACAATAAATTACACAGCAAGACTCAGAAAGCACGCATATTATGACAAATGAAATTGTAAAAACAAAGAAACAAAAAAAAGTAGGTGTTAACAACAATCTAGAAGACATGCACGAAACAATGTAAAAGTCTTGGGAACTAGGTTCATAGTTCATACCAATGCCGAGTTCTGCTTTAACTCTTGATTCCCTGAAGAAGATTGTGCTGGTGAATAAGCTTCACTCAACGTGTGTGCATGGCACTTAGCACCTCTCTCGTTGTAGCATGCAGAGCAGACAGTGAACTCAGGGCAATTCTCACATTTCCAGTAGCGTTGGGATACATCGTTTTTAGAGCAAACGCGGCATATTGTTCCAACAGTCAGAAGAGTTGGGTTCTTCACAAGATGGAGGATCATCATTGAGGAATACTTGGCTCGGCGGAGTGAGTCAAACTGAAACCTGTTCCTTTGGCAAAAGCTCAGAAAGCTGTACCTGGTATCAAATAACCCGTTATCAAGGATGATATCGTTCTCCTTAGTATCACCAAGGACGTTATCCATGAGGACCTGGAAAGGGCACACAATTTAATTAAAGATGTATGTTGTTTCAAAAAATCACTAAGGATGAGAAAATCATATGAACTTAGTAGCTTCAGGTTTAGGAAGGTACCTGAGAAAGCTTATGCCTCTCGCCTTTGGTAGAATTGTGTGTGTCAGCAGTATGGCATCTGAAATAATATTAATATCAAAAGTAAATGACATAAGCCCTTTTGGTTTCTTATATATCCTGCTATACCTAACATATAACCAGAAAGAATAGTAGTATGCAACATATGGGAAAAGGAAAAAAAGAGAAGATGGCATAATCAAATTCAATTGACATATCCTACAAGGAAAGATTAACACCAAAGAGGGAAAGAATTAAAGAGCAGAGAGACAAGTGTAGGTATAATGAGTAATATGATTTAATGATGGATCTAGAAATTTTAAGTGTGGAACAGTATTCATATATATAAATTAGTATTTTAATTTGTACATTATATATGATAAAACTTTATGTAATTATATAATTTAAATTTAAATAATAAATAAATATAATTAAATATATAAATTAAATTTTAAATTTATAATGAACATTTTAAATTTTAATATAAGATTATTTTAAATATTGATAATTTTTAAAAAATATTAAAATTCAATTTAAAATAAAGATAAAAGAGAATAAATTGAGAGAGATAAATAATTAAAAAAAATTAAGTATACAAATAAAGATAAAAGGTATTTGGATTCAATTCTTATGAATAAAAAAAAAATAGATATTCAAGTATACTTATTGAAGTTTGGAAGTGTTTAGGGGAAAAAGGGATGACTTGAGTAAGTTGTTCAATGAGAGAAATGTCAGATGAATGAAACAGTGGCACTTTGATACCTATTTACAAGAACATAAGCAAAATAAAAAAAATTGTGCAAAGTGCGAATTACAAAGAAGAAAAGTGTTTTGCTAACAAAATTCTAATTAAAGCATAAACAGCACATGTATATAACAAAATACAAGGGATGAGAGGGAAAAAAACAGTTCAAATATTTGATTTTTAAGTTATCATCACCTTTCACACTCCTGAAATTTCTTGCATTGGGTGCAAAACCATCGCTTCCCAGACGCTATCACTTCATGGCAGTGAATGCAAACATACTGAAATTGAACTACGATAAAATCTTCCTTGTAAGGTAATATGGTTTGTCCCAGCTGTGAATAGGGTGGTAAAAAGAAAAGGAAGAAAGATCAGATAACAGCTAATAAATATGAACGATTAATGTAAGTAACTTAAACTCGTGTATATCTCTATATAAGAATGTTGCAACATTTCATTCAAATATGTATAAAAGCATATATTCCACAGGATGAGATTCATTTATGTAAATATAGAACACTATATAATAAGGAAAAGACAAAGTCCATGTACTGCAGGTAAATAACATATCAGTCTGGGATTTACTAATAAAAATTGTGTCATAGAAGAAAAGTTGACAGATTCAAATCTATAGTGGAATTAGGAGAATAATGATGGCATGGTTAATTAAAATGTCATATTGCAGTACTAAAGGTAGGTATGTTTGTTTTAGTAGCTAACTAAGTAAAAAATTATAGTCTGACATGATATCTATCTATGGTATGATATTCATGAAGGACAAATTGCAGCTTTATGAATCCAAAAATGTTAACAATTTATTCCCCTCATTACTGCACTGACTTCCTTTAATTATTAGATCTTGAACTTGAATGTCTCTTTATCTCTACAGTCCAAATATTTGATGGTTCAAGGACCAAATAATACCTTAAGCTGGTCCTGGTAACCATGCAAATTCAAATTATAATAAAAGCTACATGTAATCTCAAATATTCCACATCTTATTTAATAACCAGATCAAACTTTCATCAGGAAGATTGGCAAACAAGTTAAACCACCTAAGACGATTCAACTATGAAGAGACAACATAACAATTAATGGATGAAGGTGAGAGACAAGGTAGACATACTTTATACATCACGAGAATGTCTTTGGCAGTTCCTTCAGAAGGATTTACATATCCCATGGTCTTTAAACATCTTTTCGATACTACTTTCTCGAAGATCGTTTCATAATCTCCTCCAGTCTCTTTTTCAATGTGCCTGGCTTTATCCATAGCAGCACCAGACCAGAAATCCCCATCAAAGTAAGGCAAACGAGCAGCTGTTACCTTGGAGTCACAATTTCCAGTAGTAACAAAGAAATAATCATATATGTTGGTTAAACCAACAACGATATTTTCTTCAGCAGCCTTTCTTAGCATTGAATGATACCTGCATAAATTAATTAAACAAACAATGTATATTATAAACACTCAATAGTTACATGGCAGTGCTAATTTTCCAAAGCAAGGATTAAAAAAAAAAAGGAGCAATATATTCTATAAAATGACAGTTGCACAGTAGTACAATACCCACGCGATATAATAAAATGTATTCAGAAGCACATGAAAACTCAACACACACACACGTAAGGAGAAAGAAAGACAGACCAGTGCCGTAGTTTATCTTTCTTCGGAGTTTTTTGAGTGTCAGGATGACAATATAGTATATAATCTTCCCCCTTTAAAGGTGGACAGGCCCATATATAGCAAGTTGTGAAACCTCGTTTCTTGCAAAAATCAAGATATCCAATCTGAGGATAGAAAAAGAAAAATATGAATAGTGAATAGAAGAAATGGAAAGTTTTAAGTGCTTACTGTGTCGGTTAATTCATATAATAAACAAACCCTAGCCGAAATGCGGTCTTACAAAAACAGAAAGCAAGTAATTAGCAACAGAAATTATAACATACCAATATCTCATGGTAAACAATGGTACGAAGAGCTTCTCCACTCTTAGTCTCTCTTTCAGGCCTAAAATACTTGACAGAATCGAGATATGAAATGTACACACAACGCTGATTTGGATAGCCACATTCCGAGCCAAACTCCTGAACATACATTGCGAAAAGGCATACATCCACTCCTTCAATCTTCTGAAACAGAAGAATAACCTGAAACGGAAGGAACTACTGTCACTTCTGAATAATACACTATGCCAGAGATATCACGGGAGAGATTTACTCCTCAAGAAATTAAAAGTATATCTATACATTAACCTCTGGACTTACTTTTGATGTATAAGAAAATTCGGCTGGGTAATTCTCCTCCACAAAGATGTCCAGAAACTGTTTCTTCACTTCCAATTGTTTGTCAACAGATAACACTACTCTAACAGAAAGACTTTCCGCTTCTAAAACCTAGCAATTTGGAGTCACAAAAGGCAAATCAGATAATAATATGAATTTTTTAAATTAATATCTAAAAAATTTAAAAGGAAATAGGAAGAAGCAATGGATAAAGATCAATAATAATAATAATATGAGAAGAATAATATATTATGTGTAAAAATACCTAATCTGCAGCCTTTTTTGGGGCTGGAGCATAGCTATTTTAACAGAAACTTGTTTCTTAGTACCAGAGTTCTTTAATGATACCTGATAGATTACTAATTTATATCTATTTCCAATTTACTTGCTTGCGTAAGAATAAGAAAATGTTAAAAGATAAAAAGTTTTTTGCACATGCATGCTAATGCTCAAACATAAGTATTCAACATCTTTAATTGAGCAGTCTTACCTCATCAAGATTCTTGTTCCCTTGAACTTTTGCCCAATATTCATTCTCTTGCCTGAGACGCTTAAAAAGTCTCTTCTCTATGTGGTCGCTAAGCATGGTTCTTGGCATGTCCTTAGCACTAAACATAGCAGCTGTCTTCGGTAAGGGTACATGCATTCCATTTCCAATTTCCTTTAAGCGGCATATAGGACATGTATACTCAGCTCTGTAGTCCAAATCTCTTTTATCGTTATAGAGAGCACATATTTGATGCTGCCAACTTTTGCATTTATTACATTCAACCCACTAGAAGAAACAATATTAGTCATAAAAAGTGAGTTTAAAGTTCTCTATATATAGCTGAATTATAGTACAGAGATTAAACTTACCGCTTCTTCAAATTCTCTATTATTTGTCTTTTTAACAAGATCTGTCTTGGAAACAGATGTTCCATTGAATGTGATGTTCCCACCTCGAGAATTCCTAAAGCAAACACTGCAAAAGCAATGTTGTGTATCATCTTCTTCTCTTCTATAGTAATAGCATGCGTTTCGCTTGATGCGGATGCCGCAACAAAAGCAATAAATTGGCACGGGGGCAAAAGAAAGTGTTCCCATTCCACATAATTGGCATTTGTAAACATCAATTCCTGATTCTTCAACCATTGTACTCTGTTAAAAGAAGCATCAGCTTGTATATGCTTGGAAAAATTCAAACAGAAACATACAAAATATAGAAACTCACATACTTCAAAATATGTCCTTGACAAAATTTAGCATAAAATATGTTTTTATCCCTACAAAAATTATTAAACTTGATTTTAACCCTCCAATTTTTTTTTGTTGGTTTTGATCTTCATAAATTTTAAAATTTTTAAAAATTGTCTCTATCACCACTTTATGATGAGATGACATTCATCCAAGCATGCATCATATGCTACTTCAAAATGGTGATAGGGACTATTTTTAAAATTTATGGGACCAAAATAAAAAAAATAAAATTGAGGATTAAAACTAAATTTAAAAATATTTACAAACATAATTATTAGAATTTTACAATTCACAATTCGGTATGATTCAACTACCTGTCAATTTGTAGCATAAGATAAATCTTAAATGATTTTGTATCTTGCAATACATGAATAAATCTGTGCAATTTTGTATTATTATTACGAATACAGGTCCGTTACTTTTCTTTGAAAAAATAAATCATGCAATAAAGATTTCTATGTTAATGATACGCATAAGAGTTCTGAAACAGATCAAGGTAATGGAAAACAGTGGAAGATGGTGTACTGACCTGATTAAATTGCTTTCTCAGACTTGCAATGTGTTCCTTTATTTGATTACTTGTGAAAAAATCAGTTAAGGAAACAGTATTAACTATTGGATTTGGGGACTTCTTTTCCTTCTCTTGATCAGTTTTTGGCTCAATGATGTTCTTTGTAGCATTTATCCCATCCTGGTTGAACCCGAATTTGCCTTGTATGTCCTCTATATCTGCAGTATTAACTGTTGGATTTGGGGACTTCCCTTCCTTCTCTTGATCAGCTTTTGGCTCAATGATTTTCTTTGTAGCATTTATCCCATCCTGGTTGAACCCGGTTCTTCCTTGTATGTCCTCTATATCTGCAGTATTAACTGTTGGATTTGAGGACTTCCTTTCATTCACTTGATCAGCTTTTGGCTCAATGACTTTCTCTGTAGCATTTATCCCATCCTGGTTCAACCCGGTTCTGCTTTGTATGTCCTCCATATCTGCAGTATTAACTGTTGGATTTGGGGACTTCCTTTCCTTCTCTTGATCAGCTTTTGGCTCAATGACTTTCTCTGCAGCATTTATCCCATCCTGGTTGAACCTGGTTCTGTCTTGTATGCCCTCTATATCTGCAGTATTAACTGTTGGATTTGGGGACTTCCTTTCCTTCTCTTGATCAGCTTTTGGCTCAATAACTTTCTTTGTAGCATTTACCCCATCCTGGTTGGACCCGGTTCTGCCTTGTATGTCCTCTATATCTGCTGGCATAGATTCTTTGCAGATAAAATGCATATCAGAATTCGAGGAAATGATTGCTTCCTCTATGTTGCTGCTGGGTTTCTCCTCTGATATATGATCAGCTTTGCACTCTATAACTTCGGAATATATAGAAGAAGGAGAAGATTCTGGCTGTTGCTGCAATTCTGAAAGTGCTTCAGAAGAACGAGGTTGAACCATTTTGTGAGTCAACCGATCCGAACTTGCATTATTAATTAAAGAGACACCAAAAGCAGACTCTGAAAGTGCTTCAGAAGAACGAGGTTGAACCAATTTGTGAGTCAACCGATCCGAACTTGCATTATTAATTAAAGAGACACCAAAAGCAGACTCTGAAAGTGCTTCAGAAGAACGAGGTTGAACCATTCTGTGAGTCAACCGATCCGAACTTGCTTTATTAATTAAAGAGACACCAAAAGCAGACTCCATTTTTCTTCTTTTGGCAGGTGGTAACACGTCTTCAGAATGACCAGAAGGAGCATCTTTTTTTCTTCCAACAGAACCCATAATTACGCTATTTGGAAATTCCAAATGACGCTCAAGAATATCAGTGCCACGCAACTTCCAGGAGTAACATGTATGACAATTATCATCTTTACAGTCATCAAAATGCAATAACAGCTTCCTATACCATTCACAAGTACACATCCCTTTACGACAAGCTGTTGAATGCAGATATTTCATAACATTATCCCTTGAAATAATGTTTAAATTCTTGTAATAAAAATATTCAAGCAGGATCCTCTGTTCAACTGAAACTTTGGAACTACTGCATGAATTCATATTGGCAGATCCATCTATACCAAGAAGATCTGCTGAGCTCCCTGAAGTGAACTGTTGATCCCCATTGAGACTTTTTGTGACAAGCTGTGGCTGTTTCAATGTTTTCTGCCCCAACATTTGACGGCAATGTTCACCTTGATTGACACAGCATGAATTAGGCTGGCCCATATAAGTTTTACCATGAAGCACATATGGCTGCATAGAATGTTTGAGATTCTGTTGTTGATGCTGCCTTATATCTCCAAGGCTGCTCGAGCCAGGAGAAAGATGGGAAACTTTTGAAAATTCCCTTGAGACATGTTGGGGGGGCAGCAAATTTGAATATTCAGATTGGACGGATTTTCCCATTGAAGTGATGAAAGCCATTGAATCACTTTTCTGGGAACAACCTCCGTACTTCATCAGAATCATCTCCCCTGCCAAAGCAGTCAAACAAAGGGTAAACAATACAGTAAATATGATAACAATAGTACTAGCAAAATAAAAAAGGAAAATAAAAATAAAAACATGGTTGCAAAAACAGAATAAGAAGTGCACGTGTATGGATTGAAACTTATGAAACCACATGACTCATATAAACATACAATCATTTGCTTGTCGCTGAGGAAAATAGGAACTGACTGACTTGGAGCTAGCTTCCAGATTGCTTCTCCCACCAGAAACAGATAAGTTAGGAACCACATTGCATGTAGTGATCGATGAACTGTTATCAGGTGAAAAAACCGGCTTGTGAACAACAGAAGAATAAGATAGCCCTCCTTTTGCGAAGCCATATTTATTATCTTCATCCACTGCACAATAATCTGTTGCATTAGTGATAGGACCAGCCACTTTCTGAAAAGCTGGTTCCAGTACACTTCCATTAGACCTAGCATGCAATAACCCAGAAGAGGGCACCATCTTAGATGTGCAAGTAATAGATCTATCTATTTGTTTTGGCGCATGCAACTTCTTCAGTTGTGTATCCAATCGCTGCATCAATGTCTTCCTGTTTATATACTCCTCCTGTCAAATATGTAGAAAGAAAAATGATCAAAAAACACCAGGATGCTTAATTAAGAAGATTTGGCACAATTTGCATTTGATCCTCTCATTTCCTTGTTAACAAATGAAAATCTCATGCTAGGACATAGTTCCAAAAACAAACCTGTGAAGCAGCTTCCATAAATAGCCGGTTTTCCAGAAAATTTGCTATAACAGCTACCTGTTCTTGCTCATAACGGTATCGGGAACTCAAAATTGCAGAACTAAAGTAAAATTTAGTTAGTCTCAACTCAATGACAATCTTATGAAGTAAATGCCATCACTAATAATGTCAGCATCTATGTATCTTATAGGGATAAAAGTTATACAAGTTCAGGTTAATGTGAAAACTTATATCACTTACGTGTCATTTCTAATCGAATTACGGTAGTGGCTAATTGCAGGATCCTTACGCCAGTCTGAGAAGGGCCTTGCTTGATTCCTTATATAAGTTTGATGCCTTAAATCAAAACCTCCCTGCAGAGGAAGGTTTGGGACAAAAGATGAAGAATTCCTTTGTATTTGTTTGCAGGTATTCCCGAGATTAGAACCTTCTGCATGCATCTTCTTTCTTTATCATAAACTCTTTTTTTCTGCAGGCACTATAAGCCACTAGAAATTATTAGTGTTAAAAATGCAATCAATGTTTTTTATATGATATCTTAACTTGGAAGACAGAAAACAGGATTATCAGATATTTCAACAAACTCATGATCGAGTTTACACACATACAAACACCAACGTGAAGAGCAATTAAAATAGTCTAAAAATAATAATTTAACAAAGAAGACATCCATCAAACAGCATGAAAAACAGACACAACATTGGATTATCAAATGTCAAAAAATTTAGAAAGAAAAACTCATGATTCAAGACCTTGTAATCTATGACTACCTAATCTATATGGCACCCTTCAAAAATCCAGCATTGGAAATCATTATGTAATCTTGAATCACCCTCTAGGAACATATTAATTATTATTAGCATTTAAAGAAAAAAATTGTTTATAGTTCCAAACTCTTAATATGGTATGCAGTAGTCCCATACAGGCAGAAAAGAAAGAAGGTGCTGTCCACATTTTTTGTTCTACATTAAAAGAATATTTTTTAATGAACTGCTTCCATTTTATAGATTATGATTGCATAGTCATGAAATGCAGAAGCAGATTAAATCTATTGTAAACTCAAAAGGATGAAGCTTGTTACTAAATGAAGGGGAAAAAAAATCAATGACAGACACAATAGGTCAACAAAGAGTCATGCAGTAGACTCTAAGAAGCATGGATATAACTGTTGGGTAACATCTATGATGAGGACATCATAGATACATATTGGACATGTGAACTGAGGTTTAACAATAGAAATTTATATATATTCATGCGGGACAAAGTTCAAACATTTCTTTCAGGGCTATGAACACTTTAGTAAATCTTCAGAAGCAATCCAGGACAATTTGAAACTTATCTTGAAAGAAAAATTTTGTATGGTATGGAGACAGTCAGAGTGTAAACTCATACTCGACAATTTAGCGTTGTTATAGTTTGCTACTTAGATATAATTAGGCAATGACGCAAAACGACAAACTATTTTGTATATTTTTCAATTGATGGAGCCATATTTTTCTGTGGTTATATTAAATATGGAAGGAAAAGGCTTAAAAACTTGTTTTGTGGAGAAAATTTTGGCAATAAAATTGAACATCGTTTGGTTTTCCAGCATGTAGAAACCTCGGCATAGAGTAAGGTACTCCAGTTGCCAAGTATTTTTTTACAGGCAGTTTACAGTAATACAGATTGTCAAATATAAATTATTCAACTACCAGAAAGGAAGGAAAGGAAAGTGCTAGAGAACTAAAACCTCCCATCTTATAGAGCTAGAAATAATTGTATACGAAAGACAAAGGTCGAGAGTGCATCAGCACAGCTTGTATTGACGAACCACAGTATTTAAGTATCGAGTATGAATAGTAGATCAAACCCTATTTGTAAATGATATATAAAAACAGCTAACTATCAATCAAACAATACTATCTAAATCAAGCCAGAGTTTTAACAATAATTCACGCAGTCAATTAAAATGACAGTTGGATTTCATGTAGCTACGCTGTTAAAAGTCACTATGATCACAGCAACTGCTTCTCTTTCAATAAAATACTAATGTTCAAATACTCATTTTTACTGTTATAAAAAAAAAATACTCATTTTTACTTTTAAAGGTCCCTTTCTTGCTTTCACGCACCGTGGGTTCAAAGTACATTATTTATTACCTCCCCATTTGTCTCTTTGTTTCTTTCTTCACATTTTAATTTTGAGACATGTATTTTCACTGTATCCAGCTAAAGTGACACCAGCATTTCCTTTTTTTCTATGAAAATGATCACGGGATCTCTACAAGGGGTAATACTGATAAACATTTATTCAATTTAAAAAGACTTGCAGTAAATTCCCTTCCCCTTCCCCACTTTTCAAATAGTAATACCTTCACCAACCTGTCTACAGTCTTACACTAACAATTATGAAGTTCTGTGTGTATTTTACTTTTACTTAAGAAAAAAAAAACTGTATTTTGTAGTTTTGCACAACATCATCAAAGAAATTTAATTTTATCCTAAAACCTTTTACAAACTATAAATAAACCATTCTCCAGTTCATCCTAGTCCCAACTCAACGTGTACAATGTCACAAGTTGACTCCTACTCAAATTTCACCACCAAAAGACACCTCAGCTTAAACCTTCACTATCCAATGTCACACGTTCCATCAAATTCTTTTTTTAAAAAAAAAATCTCCTTTGAACAACACGTGACGTGAACTTTAAAACGCAATAAACTAACACCTCGGCCCCAACGTCCAATTAATAATAATCAATTACAGAACCATAAAGAGACCAATCTAATTTCGGTGTACTAATTAATTAACAATTTCCTCTTTCTCTTTCCCCTTTCCTTTTCCCCCAATTAAAAAAAAAAATTCCCCCAATTAAAAAAAAACCTAGATCCTGCAAGCAACACAGATTCACATTCAATCAACAAAATTCACTCACTCAACGAAGAAAAAGAAATCGCTTAATTAGGTTCAAGACTCAAAAGATTTTCTTTATCAAAAAAAAAAAAAAAAGAAGACTCAAAAGATTTCATTAAAAATCAAGATAACAATCGGCAAAAAAAAAAAATTCGAAGCAGCACAAATTAATTTCAAAATCCAACCCGTCATCGTCGATTCAATCCAGCAACCGACATTGTTTTCATTTAATTAAACGAAAATCCGAAGCCGAAAGAAAGAAATCCAAGAATAAACCCGCCGCCGAAAACAAATTAGGGTTTCAAAAAAATAAAAGAAGCAAAAATTGCATGCAGTACAAGAAACAAGAAATAAAAAAATAGATAAAATAAATAAGAAAAAACCCTAAACAGTAGTACTGTAGTAACAGAGAGAGAAAGAGGAGAGAGAGAAAACCTGAGAGTCAGTGAAGGTCGCTGTTTTGCGACTTTTTCTGTGTCTGTGTCAGTCACTGTCTCGCGTTACGGAACAAAAAGGGTTTTGTGTTTGTGGGCGAGTGGGGCAATGTGTCTCCTAATAAAGACGCGAAATTAGGGTATGAGTGAGAAAAATAAAAAGGGAATGCAATGCAATGCACGGAACGCAGATAAGAGGTGGAGAGGGTATTTATCTTTAATTTTTTGGACAAGGGTATTTATAGGATAAGGAAGCAAACTTTGACATTCCCTCTTCCACATGGGTCCACAACTTGGAGGGAACCAACGGGATTGTAAAAGTTTTTTTTTTTTTTTTTTAATCTTAGAAATTTCAATTCTCTTTTTATACTAACATAAATGGTTGGCTAAATTACATTTTTTGGTCTTTTATCTTTATTTTAGGTTATAATTTTATCCTTTATTTTTTAAAAGTTATAAAATGATCCCTTAAGTAATTTTTTATAGTATGTTTACCCCTTAAGTAATGTATTTTTTTTTGGGATAAATATGTTATAAAAAAATTACTTAAATGACCATTTTGCAACTTTTAAAAAATAAATGATCAAATTACAACCTAAAATAAAGATAAGCGACCATATGAATAATTTAACTTAAATGGTATAGTAGAGAAGGGGAAAAAAGGATGGATGAAAATAAAAATAGATAATAAAAATAGGTAAAAAAATAAAGTTTAAATTAAAAGTGTTTAGTTAAAGAGAAATAAAGAAGAGATGATGAGTGAAAATAAGTGAGAAATGGTACTGGTGAGTCCCACCATTAATTTAATTTTTTTAGATGACATCTATTCTTACAAGATACGATCATGTTTGAGTCGGATAAGACTGTTGTAGATAACAAAACTCTCTTTATGCTATTTTAATATTTTTCATTTTTATTTTCTTTTTTACATGGTTCTTAATTGCGATTTACAACAACAATTGCAGTCTCATTATAAAGGTTTTTTGACTTACCACAACCTATATCACGACTGCAATTGTTGTGGCAATTTTTAACAATGTCAAGAATTGTGATGAAATCGCAATCATAACTACAATTTAGAACCGTGCTTTTTTATGTATCTAAATAAATAAATGAACTTTTCACTTTTATATTTCTATTTATATGAGTAATACATTTTTTCTTATTTATTTCTTTTTTATTTGCGATTCTTCATTTTTTTTATTTTTTGTGTCTCGTTCAAATTCTATGTTGAAGATTCACTTTAGATTTTTTTTTTTTGAGGTAAAAATTGGCACTTTATTAAGATGTTTTTAACATATATGTATTTTTTTTTTTACTGCAACATATATGTATTTATTCACTTTAGATTACTACCCACATGAAAATAGCAAAATTAATGAAGTGTATGTTTGGGACATGTTTTGATGATTCACGTTTTCATGAGTTCACATTAAATTGTCCAAATGGCGTAAAAACGATTATTATTTACTTCAAACTTGATAGTTGTGTAATAGTGTAATATATACACGGGAATTGCAAGTTCAAGTGATCTAGACAGAGAGAGAGAGAGAGAGAGTAAAAACCAAACTGAAAAAAAAAAAAAAAACCCTATTAGCACGTGGTGATGATAATTTTTTACCTATGTTGGAAAAAAAATTTAGGCCTTTATTTGTACTAAAAATTGTATTTCATACCACTAAAAATTTCTAGTCCTTTAGTATGTAAATTGGAGCGAACCAACGGGGGTGTGAAATTTTTATTTATTTTGAATTTTAACAAGTTAAATTATTTTTAATGACAAAAAAATTATTTTATCAAAAACATAATATAATAAAAAAATTATTGTAAGTCAAATTTATTTTTAATTAGTATAAAAAATTTAACATTTTTATCTTTTATTTATCTAAATAAGTAAATGTTATTTTTCACTTTTTTATTTTTGTTTATATGAATAAAACACTTTTTTCTTTTTATTTGCATTTCTTCATTTATTTTTCTTATGTCTCGTCCAAAATATATGTTGAAGATTGACTTTAGACTATTACCAACATGAGAATAGGAAAATGAATGAAATATGTGTTTGAATTTACTTTAATGATCCACATTTTTTTTTTATGAATTCACATTAAATTATCCAAATGATTTAGAAGCAAGTATTATCTCACTTGATACACGTCAACGGCTGTGTGTAAGACTGTTCTGAACATGTAGAAATTGCAATTCCAAATGCGTCTAATTCTTTTTTATTGTTTTTTTTTTAATGTCTAATTCGTAAGTATACAAAAAGAGAGAGAGAGAGAGAAAAATCAAACTAAAAAAAGAACTATTAGCACATGATGATAATTTGTGGACGGCTTCTAAGGTGGACCACCTTCATAGGTGGTCTACCATGCACCACAATCAAAAGTTCTTAGATTCATCTAAGGTGCATAAACTTATGATAGACCCTCTCTAGCATAACATTCCTTCTCCTTCTTTGGTGTCGTTATCCGCCGTGTGCCGCCGTTGGGTCGATTTTTGGCGACCATGACATTTTTTTTCCGCTTCTTTTCCCTCTCCCCACACCTTTAACCAAGTGCTTCCTATAGAGAAACTCCTTCGCGTCTTCGTCATCGTTGACGTTCTGCATTTGAATCAACCAAATATGGTTTGTGACTTTTGTGATTTGGAGCAACCAGATATGGTTTGCGATTTAATTTGGTTCATGATTTGAAGCAACCAGAGGATGTAGATCTTGCAAGTATAGTTTCCGTCGTGCTTGAGGCTTGTGTTCACAATTTGAAGCAACCATCTGGTTCGCAATTTAGACCTAGTTCGTGATTTGAAGCAATCAGAGGACGTAGATCTGGTTTTCCATTTGAAGAATGAGCAGGACGACTCCGAGAAGTATGACGAGAAGTGGTCAGCGTTGCGGAGTTAGGTATGGTAGCAGATGTTGTGAGCCCGGAGGCCTGGCACATCCTTGAGGACAATCTGGATTGTTGGGATTACTCTCTGATGCAGGGTTGTCGGTGAACGGACTTTGATGCTTGCATTGGCGGAGAGGGATGGAGAGGATAGAGGAGAGAGAAGAGAGAAGAGAGAAGAAGAGGAAAAAAAAATGGCGTCGTTGCTAGAAATCGCCTCTAGCGCGTGACACCCGATGGAGAATGGCACCGGAAAAAGGGGGGATGTTATGCTAGGGAAGATCTATCATAAAGTTGTGCACCTTAGATGAATCTAAGGTCTCTTGATTGTGGTTCATGGTGAACCACCTATGAAGGTGGTCCACCTTAAAAGCAGTCGTCTAATTTGTGACCTATGTTGAAAACAAAATTCAGTCAAAACAACAAGTTTGTATGCATATATGCATGCACGCCACGTGACTCTGCAAGCATATGCATTTATGCCACGTGGCTGCACTACTAGTCCCCAGATTCCAACATATAAAAAGGAAAACAATAATTAAGTATTTATTATTTAATAGTAATAAATAAGTTAATTATTACAATTAATTAATTCAATTAATATATTAATTCAATTAATATATTTATTGAATTTATCCACAATAATAAATAAATAAATTATTACAATTAGTTAATTCAACTAATATAAATTATTGAATAAAAACATATAATAAATAAAAAAACTTATAATTTTTACTTCCTCAAAATTCAATTACCTAATTCATCATAATTAAGAAAAGTGGTTAATTTTGTTGAGAAATAAATATGTCTTAATTTTTTCCAAAACTACTATTGTCATTAATACTCCTCTCTCTCTTCTAATTGTTTGTCATTACAACCTTTCTTTTAATTATGAATATGTTAGGGTCTATTTGGTTCAAAGGAGAGGAGGGAAGGGGAGGTAACAATTTTCTTGTTTGGTTCACAAGGAGAGGGGAGAAGTTTTAAAAATTATTTTACTTTTGTATCCTTATAATTTTAAATTTTAAAACATAAGTAAGAATATTTTAGTTATTACAAATTAAAGTGTTTTAAATCTCGTTTCCCTCTCCTCCAAATCCTCCAATATTTGAGGGAGCAAAGATTAGACTAGGAGGAGTTTTGCTCCCTCTCTATTTCCTTCCCCTCCCCTTTTAAAAGTTGAACCAAATAACATAAGTTTAAAAAAATCCTTCTCCTCCCCTCCATTTCCCTCCAACCAAACACTATGTTAGTATAAAAATAATTAATGCAAGAAACATTATGGATTGGATCTTATAAAAAGGACCAAACACATACCACTTCTAATTTGGGTCTTATAAATAGGACTGGAGGGAGTGGTATATAACATATATAATTTAATTACTATAACTATTTAATTTAGATGTAATTCATAAATAAATTATTGTGTTGCTGTAGCTAAATTAAATAATTAAATAACTATATTGGTATAGACCACATGTATCCTTCACCGAAGGTAATCCTGCTTGAGTTGGATAGAATTACTATGAACGACAAAGTTCTTCCTCTAAGTATTTAACGTAGTTGCATACTCAGGACTCAAACTCAAGACCACTAGTTATGTTTAAGCAATCTCGCATGAATTGATTCATTTACTCAATGATATTAAATTATTATAGTAGTTAAATATAATAGTTAAAATATTAATTCTCATTTTGATTTATAATAGTTTTTATTATAGCAATTTCAATTTAATAATTATAGTGCACAATTATTGTTTAATACTACCTCTGGTCCTAATTATAAGCAACATAGGACAAATCATCAATACCAAGGAAAGTAAAAATTCAATTTTTATTCCAAAAACACCATTTGCTAAGTGGTTGTCATAAGAATAAGTGGATGCATAGAGAATAGAGTTAACAATAAAGTAAGGGTATAAAAAAAATTTAACCTTAAGTAACTTTAAAAACTAGTGATTGTTGCTTATAATTAAGACCAAAGAAAAAGTCAATTTGTTGCTTATAATTAGAACCAGAAATAGTAATAAATAAGTTGTTTATTACAATTAGTAAATTCAATTAATATAATTATTGAATTTATCCACAATAATAAATAAGTTAATTATTACAATTAGTTAATTCAAATAATATAATTTATTGAATAAAAATATAATAAAAAAATAATAATATTGAGTACATAACATATATAATTTAATTACTATAACTATTTAATTTAAGTGTAATTAATAAATAAATTTATCGTGTTATTGTAGTTAAATTAAATAATTAAATAACTATAGGTTTGGTATATACCATATCTTTCATCAGAGACAATTTTGCTCAAGTTAGATAGAATGACTATGGGCAACAAAGTTCTTCTTTCGAGTATTTAATGCAACTGCATATCAGACCACTGATTAACTTGGAACAATTGGTCCATACACTCAGTGATATTAAATCATTATAGTAGTTTAAATAATTAAATATAATAGTTAAAATATTAATTCTCTTTTTGATTTATAATAATTTTTATTATGGTTACAATTTAATAATTATAGTGCATAAGTTAAATAATTATATTAGAAATTATAGTAGTTAACACACCATTTATTATATCGCAATTAATTTTTGTTTTATTTACTATATATATATATATATATATATATATTATTGAACTGTTTTGCTTAAATTAAACAATTACATCATGAAATAATTATAGTAGTAAATTAAATAATTATAATACATAAATTAAATAATAATAGTAGTTAAATTAAAAAAATATTGTAGAAATTATAATAGTTAAGTTTTTTATTATATCATAACTAATTTTTGTTTTATTTATTATATATTATTATTGTACTGTTTTAGTTAAATAAAATAATTACAATAGTTAAAATAAATAATTATATTAGTTAAAATGTTAATTTTGTTTTTATTTATAATATATATATTTTTTATACTAGTTCAATTATTAAATTATAGTAGTTAAATTAAGGCTTAAATATGTCTGTCTCTCAAATTTAGTTCACTTTTGTTTTTGGTCTCCCAAATTTAAATTTACTTTTTTTTTTAGTTTCTCAATTTTGAAAAATGTTCTTTTTAGTCTCTCATGACTTATTTTTTGCAATTTTGATGCATAATTTGTAGCTATTTTTAACCGCAAGAGAGACTAATTAAAAATAACATTTTTCAAAATTGAGGGATTAAAAAAAAGTAAGTTTAAATTTGGGGATCAAAAACAAAAGTGACTCAAATTTGAGAGACCAAAAATATATTTAAGCCTTAAATTAAATAACTATAGTGCATAAATAAATTAAATAATGATAGTAGTTAAATTATAGTGGTTACATTATTTAATCATTTACACTTTTTAGTTTTTGAGAAATATATATTGTTTGTTGTTAATATTTTCTTTCAAAATGTTTATTTAGTAATTAATTTACATTTTTAAATATATTTCTTAATTATTTTATTTAATTATATTTCATTATTTTGTTATTAATTTTTTCTGAGTTTACGTTAATATTCTTTAAATAATTATTTCCATTTTGTAAAACTAATTATATTATTTATTAATTTATTTGTTTATCAATTTTTTATGGTTATTTATGCATTGTCGTTTGGTGATATTATTATAAATGACGTCTTAATCATCTTTTGACTCAATTAGCATACATTCTGGACCAGTAGAACTTGATTTGATGTTGATGTAGGATATGCATGTGTCCCAACATATTTGGGATTGTGAGGATGATCGTAAATTGCAAGTTAGACGAGCATATCCAACTCATAATGGCAATTTTGAAATTTTGGCACAAAATTGTACAATACCTATATCAATCAGGATTTTACCAGGTTGCCCAAATGAGCTTTATAAAGGTCAATGATAGATTGATTAGTGCTTTGGTACACAGATCGAGACTTGAAACTCATAGTCATAGCTCTCATCGGTGATTTATGTTGTGTTTGGTTGAGGAAAAAAATAAGAGAAATAGAGGAGAATTTTGTGTGAGTCCCATGTGTGTTCCATATCTTCTACGCTCTATTTTAATTTAAGTATTTCTTTTCTATTTTTATTTTTTTTATTTTCATCATCTCAACCAAACACAACATTAGAGAATGCAAAATCACTCTTCAAGATGTTGTATTTTTGGGTCTCCTTGTGGATGGTACAACGCTTATGGGGTCACAAAATGTGATTGAGGTGCTTTATGGGACTTTTACGATACTTATTATAAAAATTAACAAACTTATCATACATAGTGAGTTATGATTGGATGAAAGTGAAAAATTGTTTTATACTGTCAGTGCATAACCTATTTTCTCTAACAATATAGTCGTTATATATAATATATTGTTTTATTAAATTATTCTTTAATATCCATAGATTTCAAAAGAAAATAGGAAATTTACAAGGAGAAACTATTATTTTGTTCTACAAGCTGCCTCCTTCCTATAAGTACTGTATTCCACAAAAAGCATTCTCGAGACCTTGGATTAATCTTACAGGGTCCGGTCTCAAATATCTCCCAAGAGCATTGATTATCAACACAAAATCCATCTCGTTTTTGTACATAAATGTCAAAATAATGTATTGCTCCATTCCATACAAAGCGACAAAAGTACAAGGTTACTTTTGCAAAGAAATTAGGACTAACACTAAAACTATATGTTTCACCAACATTTAGTATTTGAGGGGGAAGATCATTATGCTTGTCTTTGCAATGAAGACCCAAGTACCTCATAGTTAAGTGGTTGGTTATTTCAATGTTTACTTCGGGAGGCAAAAGTCCTTCTTTTACTTTGGAAGGTAAAACCCCACTCTCACTGCCCTTCAACTGCAAAGCAAGAAGTATCGTTAACAACATAGAGAGTACTATCGTAATTTTGGAGATTGAAATCATCATTTCTCAATAGCTTATTACAATAACTTCAAAATATGAGTTTCTTGATATATAAAGTTGCACAAATACACACATATATAAGTTGTGGTAATTTGTGTATGTCTTCAATGTACCAATATGAATTAATTAAGAATCATTTATTACTATTTAATATATTTTTTTGTATTTATTTGATTAATGAGATATTAAATGTTTTTCTATACAAAAATAATGGCCTCATTTACAAATCTAGTAACAGTTGTAATCATGTGTAAATGGGTTTGTCTCCTCTAAAGTGAGAGAATTACACTTTAAAAGATAAAGTATAACTATATAATTATAGATTAAAAAGTTAACTGTTAAGATTTTAACAAAGTTAGGGTACAAATTAACAAATAATAAGGAGTCATTTAGTTGTTTGTGAAAAAATTTCTTATTTACTTTTAACAACAAAAAATATCACTATTTTTGCTTTTTGTTTTCAAAAGTTTGTATAGAAATGAATAAAAACAACAAAAACATTTTTTTTATTGTCCTCTGTTTTCATTTTCCATATTTACCGCCTCTTATGCAAGTTTTTTAAAATAGAAAATAAAATGAAGATCTTTTTTTTTTATAATAATTAAAAGAGCAAATTATAGTAACACTCCCTGAGTTTTTATCAAATTACACATACCTCTACTTTTTTTTCCTACACTGATCATCTTTTAAGTTTGAAAACATTACACTAACACCCCTTTATATGTTTGAAAACATTATACTGACACCCTCTCAAACCTTACACTAACACCCCCTACAAGAGAGGCGAAAGTAATGGTTAAAAAAGCAAGGGGTATTTGTGTAATGACACAAAACCTTAGGGGGTGTTGTTGTAATTTTCTCTAATTAAAAATGAAAAGAAAAAATGAAAACAAAAAAAAATCTTTATATTATAAAAGTAATGTACATTGGCATAGATTTTTTCTGCTCTCGTTTGATAACTTAACTTACATATTAGTTGAATAAACTATTGAACTGCATTTATTGCACCATTAATGGATGACATAATGATTTCTAAAAAATTATAAAATAGCTCTTCTTTTATTGTGAACTTTAATTTGGCTTTTTTTTTCTTCTTCTTTAAATCATGGATAATTGTGTTGCATTTATTGTACATTAATTTATTAATTTAAAATTTTATAGAACATTTGATTCATAATTGCAAAAAGATCTTATGCAGTTTTTCAAAATTGTATGAAATCTCAACCCTTAGTTAATTTTAATATTTAATAAGTTTAATATATAAAGTATAAAAAATATATAAAAATGGTAGCATTTGTAAATTGTATCCTAAGAGGATGGACATTACACCTTTTGGGATACCTTTAATTGAGGCTCCTTGTATAAAGGTGCTTATAGACACTCTTTTGTGTTTGCCTCTAACCTAGAGTGTTTTTGCTAAGGAGGATTCTTCTAGTAGGGATATTCTGGATTAACTCTTTTATGAACTTACCCTATCAATTTGGCACTCCTTCCTTGCAATTTGCTCCTTCGAATTTGCATCCTTATATAGAGCTTGGAGCTAGTCGTTTATGGTTGTTGGAGGTAGAATTTGAAAATTCAAATGTTGCATAAGTTGTCGAAATTCATAAGCTGGCAATTCAGATTTGATTTTCTCCTCCAAGTCTTCTGTAGCTTCGAACTCTTCTTGAGCTGCTTCATTCTTCTTTGCTCTTTTTTCCTCTGTTGTTGATAGTTTGTTGTTTACATCGTTGGCAAGCACACCAATCGGTGTAGTATTTTCGATATTTGAGTACAAAGTCGTCTCCACAGGGACTTGTTCGTACTAAGCTTTTGTGTAAATTCAAAGTCTAGGCAAAAGAATATATTGTTTTAGTGAAAATAGTTCATAAAATAAATTCTAAGTTCTAAAATAAACTATTAAAAATAGGACAAATTTCAAAGAGGCAAGAGATCAAACAGTTGGTGTGCAACGGCTGAAAACAACAATAAAACAAGCCAGTTGGGGTATTTGGTGATACTTGGCAAACATCTCAGCAATAGAAATGATTTTTCTCCATTTAATGAAAACCCTAGTGCTATCTCAACCCACTTAAGTCTTCTAACCTTGATTGCTCAAGTGAAAGAAGCTAAAGCGCTTAACTCTACTCCTAATCCCTTAGCAAGTGAAGTTAAATGATTTGTTTAAGAGCAAGGATCATTAAGAGACTAACAAACATTACTCCATTCCTAGATGAGACATTCATTAGACATCATTCTCAAATCTCAGTTTTCAAAGCATTTCCCATTGACAATAAAAACAAATAGAAAAGTGCTTAGGTGATCAAGCCAAGAACCAACATTAAACACAGAGAAATAGCATTAACATTGAATATTCATTAAATAGATAGTAAGAGTAGTTACATGAGAGTTGCTAGTACACCAAATCCTCAACTACAAAGAAGTTAGCTCCTCATTGTCATGAGAAGCGACCAAAAATTACAAAGAACAAAGGAAAATGGAAGAGAAATGGTGAAGGAATGTAGTAGGTGAGAGCCTCAGCCGCCAACACATAACCCTAGAATGATCTGATGGTGATCCCAATGAAAAGACACTTTAAATAGGGTGAGAATCTCTGTTTTGTCACTTCTTCATAAAGGCACAACTCGCTTAGTGAGCAATAACTTGCTTAACGAATTACAATAAATTCCATTTATCCTTCAGGCAGAGAGATTAGTTCGCTTAGCGAGCAAGAACTCGCTAAGCGATCTTGACATGTCCAAGTTGCCTCTTCAGCTTCCAATCTCGCTAAGTGAACAAAACTTCTTGCTTAGCCTTCAACTTGCCACATGTCCTCTTTCAGTGCGACCTCTCTCGCTAAGCGGCAGCATCAGCTCGCTGAGCGAGTTGCCTTAAATTCCTCAACTTCAATTCTTCTTCCAGTGTACTAGAACTCTGCAAAACACAATTAAAAAGCTAATAAGTTCCTAAAACTAACTACATGAAAACTAAATCCTAAAATAAAGTAATTCCTAACTAAAAGGGTCCAATCAAAGCAATAACTGAGAAGAAAGTGAGATAATTGCTGTGAAAATTAAGTGCAAATGTAAGTATGCACATCAATTATCACTTGCATTTTTCAAATATGAAATGTGTCCATTGTGTGCGTAGTTGTGTGATTTTAGTGGATCCTCATGACTTCTTGAGATGAGTCATGGGAAGTTTTCTGAATCAGTTTGCAACATGTCTTCTAGAAATGCTTTGATTACTACAGTGCATTGTACTTTAATCTTCAGTCATCTAGTTGCTTATTCTTGGTCAGGACTTATCTTCTTCAAGTTCTATACTTCTAAATTTCTTCAAGTCTTTTAGAGAACTCTCAAATACATAATCAATGCTTCAGTATAGGGTTTTAAATTTTGGACCGCAATGCGGAATGCAATCGCAATATTGCGGTTGCGGTCCACCCTGCTACGACATCAAGTCGCATTTGCGGAGTGATATGAAATCACTTTGTAACAGCGACAACACAATGGCATTATGACCACAAAGTAGCACATCAACCACCGCAAACGATATTTGATCGACCGCAACTACCGTCCGATAGCGTAACTTCATTTCACAGTCACGTTTCGTTCAAATTTTAAGTAAAAACAAAAAAACAAAATTTCGGACCCCATAAGTTCCCTACACAATCAATTTCAGTTCTAGAGAATAAGATTATAACCTTTCTCCTTTCTTACTTTTCATCATCTCTCTTTACCTCTCTCAATTTTTTATTTTCACTTCTGTTAAACTCTAGCGCTCATCATCTTCCTTTCTTGCTTTCGACTTGTTTGATGTATGGCAGAAGGATTGCGGGCTACCATGACCATGGGTGGCTAAAGCTAAATGGTTGGGGGCCATGGGTGATGAGGGAAGATGGGGATTGGGGTCTTTTGATTGTATAAAATAAAAGGGGGAAAGACACGATGATTTGGAAGGGACATTTTCGATGAAAAGGGGAAAAATGAGAAAAAAATATAGGGGAGTTGAATAAATTAGGTAATTAGCTATTTTATTTTAAATTTATTGTTTTTACCAAATTTTTAATTTAATTTAATTAATAGATTTGTTTAATACTTTTAGTTTGTTTATTATTAGCTGCATCTTCTCAATACATGCTTTAAATTTGTTACATTTTCAAATATTACTTTTAATTTGTTTAATTAATTTGCAAAAAGTAAATTATTGTTTACAATGTTAGTTGGAAGATTAATTATATATAAGTTAAGTTAAAGATTTTAGGCTTAAATATGTTTTAGGTCCCTGATAAATTAGCGAATTTTGTTTTGGGTCCCTAATAAATTTTTTCTTTGCGTTGAGTCCTTGATAAACAAAAATTTTGTTTTTGGTCCTTGTTATTTTGTTTTAGTCCTTCTAATATATATATTTTTTTCATTTGAGTCCTTATAATATTTTGTTCTTTTGGTATTAGTCCCTTTGAAAAATATTTGATAAGGACTCATGACAAATTATCTACATATTTTAAGGACAAAAACAAGAAAATAGATATATTAGAAGGACTAAAACAAATAACAAGGACCAAAAACAACATTTTTGTTTCATTAGGGACTCAACGCAAAGAAAATTTTTATTAAGGACCTAAAACAAAATTCGCTAATTTATCAGGAACTTAAAACATATTTAAGCCAAGATTTTATTACCTATTATTATCAAGATAATAATTGTAATATAATAGAATAGATTTTAAGAGGTTTATCTACAATAATAATTATAATTAAATTTAAATTGTTCATAAAGATTACAAAATGTTTTAAAAATGAATGGAAGTTTATACAACATTGTCAATAAAATGTATATAAAAAATTATAATAATTATAATTTTCTCTAGTATTTGGTGCAAACTTGAAAAATTTCATACCGCAATAGCAACAATCTGCATCGCAGTAGCTGAAATGCCTGCAACTGCAAAGGCTGCAACCACTACCACAACTGCCATTTAGAACCATGCTACACTGGTGCATGCCTTCTGACTTGTAAGCTCTAGTGTATACTTATGAATTGTGTAGACACGTCTGTCTTCACTAATCTTTTCTGCAGTGCATCTTTTGATGATCCCTTAGTCATGTGTAGCTTCTAGTATCTAGCCCTTGATGATCATATACAACTTCTGATATTTGCACTTTGACTCAGAAAACATGACTGTCTTTCCAGCTTCTGAACAGCTCTCCTTCTAGTAGTTTTGCTTCTGAATATGCAAAATCTATGTTTGGAAAGTTCCTACTGTAGACTAATGCTTTACACCTTCTACATGCTTCTGAATTTAGTCATGTCTTTTAAAGCACACTCAAAGCAACCATTAGTAGCTAAATTTAGACAACTTAAGATTTGCTTCTTGAAGGTTAGTCAACATTAAAACTCAAACTTTTGGAGGGATTTTGTCTCAACATTCCCTTCACTCCTGAAGTGGATAAGAAGGTCACTAGAATGGGGGTTAAATAGTGACACTTAACCGACTATGGCTTTCTATGCAAAAGAACATGCAGCTTCTGAAGTTTCGTTAGATATATTAGAGTTAAATTTCCAGAAGCTTTGTTGGGAGCAATCTTTATCCTTTGATAGTATTTTGCATAGAAATATTTTTCTAGTAAAAATCACACAAAGATACTATTGTATACTGCTTTAGAAGCTACTAAAAAATATCATACTCAGGGTAATATAGAGTCTGTTTTTATCTTTCAAGCGTCTGAGTAGTGGTTGCTTTTGAACTTTTAAAAAATAGTTGGTGGAAACTTCTAATGATCTTATATCAAAGAAATAACAATGTAAACATGTTTCACCAATTAAAGATGTAGAAACAACGGATCAAAAGTAGTAAGAAAGAATAAAGCACACACAGAATTTATATTGGTTCACCCACAACCTTGGGCTACATCTAATCCTTACACCTATAGGATTTCCACTAATACAAGCACCAATCATGGTGTTCTTTCTTTTCTGAAGCCTCCACAGGCTCATACACCAATATTCTCTAAGCCTTTGCAGGCTCCCCCGAAGTATTTTTTGGAAAGGTCTCTTCAGGCTTCACTCGAGTATTCTCTAAGCCTTTGCAGGCTCTACCCAAGTATTCTTTCCAAAAGCCTTTCCAAGCTTTGAACCCAAAGTAATACTTGCTACTTGACTCACACTGCAACCTACTGTGTTAGCTCACAAACCTTCAGAAGCAGTAATCCCTTGATTGCTCTTCTTCGATTCCCTATCCTAAATGAGTTCTGTTTAGGGACAGGTAGCTCATTAGTAAGCTCCCCTTGAGAAGATGTTTACAGACTCTCTATGGCTAGATAGATTTGGCTTTAAAGTCCTAAAGAGTTTGGGCTAAGGAAGATTAGTATCAGAAGCTAAAAATATATATGTACAATTCGACTTCTAATCTATACCCTCTATATCCTATTTTCCTTCCTGGCAAAGAACTTCAGTTGCACTTCATCGTCCTTAAATAGAGCTTTGAAGATGACCGTTGCTCCTTGTCTTGAGAGGCTTGGAGGCCAAGGAGATTCGTTGTGAGTTGTCTCCATCTCACAGTTGGTTCCTCCTTCTTCCTTAGCTGGAAGAACTTGCACACATTTAAATTTGAAATTGTACCATTGGTGCTTACTGTTGTTAGTGGCTCATGACTTCTCCTTTCTCTAGCATAATCATGAGTTCTACTACTCTTAGAAAAACGAGTATCCTGCAAGTTAGTGTTGTTCCATTTGTTACCGTTGCAGACGTTTGAACTCCTTTCCTTTTTGTCTGGTTGCCTTGTTGATGTAGGACTTGTTGTTTGTTGACTGGCTCTCTTCTTCTCAATTTGACCTATTACATCAGGAGAGCTCGTTATGACAATGCCTCGGTTCAATGTTGCATGGCGTTGTTCTTCACAGCTTCTGGTGTGTGCTTGTTGACTATGTAGACATTTCTGTCTGCATTATTGTCTTTTGTATTGCACCTTTTGATGATCCTTAAGTCATGTGTAGCTTCTGATATCTATCCCTTGACTTAAATTACCTTCAGAATTATGCTTCTAGTCATATGCAGCTTTTGATATCTGCACTTTGACCTAGAATTCATGATTACCTTTCTACTTTTGGTTTCTTGCTTATGAAGTTAGACAGTCTTTAGATTTAAGAAACCTTCATTGTAGGCCAATGCTTCACACATTTTCTCCATGCTTCTTGATTAACTCTTGTTTCTTTGAAAGCACTCAAGGCAAACCATTAGTAGCACAAGTCTAAAGGACTTAGAATTTGTTTCTTAAAAGTTTGTTGTCATTAAAACACTTAGTTTAGAAAGGGTTATGCTTCAACAGTCTCCCCCTTTTGATGATGACAAACTTTTGAGAGCAAATTTAAGTTTTTAGACTTTTTAGGGACACTAAGATATAATCAGTTATAGTAGTACTCCCCCTCAGTTCATGCATATTTTTAATTTTTTTTATATGATAAAGAAAATCAAAGAGGATGAGAAAATAATGCTTCATTTCATAAAGAAATCAAATTACAGAAAGCATGACAAAAGCTAACTAAAAGGAAAAAAAAAAGGCTAACTAAAAGACTAGAAAAGGCAAGCTAAAAAAAAAAAAAGAAACTAGGACTAAAAAGCTAAAAAACTAAAATGTCTTCTTTCTCTCGCTCTCTTTTTCTCTCCCCTTTTTGTCATCAGCAACAAAGAGTACTAAATTTAAGAAGACATAGAGGAACTACTAAAGGAGTCCGAAAGTATAGGTAGAGTGAATGTTGAAGTAGGAAAGGGTTCTGCAGTAGGATCAAGTTTTGGCAGTACTGTAATGTTAAACAATTGATGAAAGAGAGTCTGTTGATTTAAGGAATGTTCTACTATTATTCTGATTGATCCCATCCTCTACTTTTGTTTCTTCTGGTTCCTGAGTATTCTTTTATTTTGTTCCATTAATTTTTGCTCCTCTTTTGTTTTTGCTCTGTCTCCAGAGGAAGTTCTTTTTCTTTTGCTAGTTGTTGTTGATCTTGTTGCTTTAAGATATTTTTTCAATTTAATTCCTGATATATCTTTTCTTCCTTTTGGCACATATTCGTCTTCTAGAGGAACTTCAAACTTTCTGAACACTCGAGTGAGGAACATTCCATAGGGCAAACTAACATATGCATTCACTGACGAGATGATTAGATTCACGTGTCTTAGAGAATCAGATAACTAAGGTCAAGCTTGATTCCATGCATGAGACAATATATAACCAACAAATCTTGGTTGGTAATTTATGTCAGATTCTCAGTTTTTGGAAGAATGAGATGATGGCTTATACTGTAAAACACTTTTGCCATTGATTTGAGATTAGGGAACTTGAGAACTTTATTTCTTCCAACCATTTCTTTCTTCACATCTTATTTCTTTACTCCTAGCTTTTCGAACCAATCATCATCAAATAGCTTCCATTCTCTTGTTGGGATTCCTAGAACATGTGCCAAATTGATAGAATTTAACTTGATGTCTACCCTTTTAACTTTGCTTGAGATTTCTTCTGTCACTTCGTCTTGTATGTTCAGGTTGTTGAGACAAAGTCTCTCCTGGAACTGAGTGTTTTAATGATGACAAACCACTATGAGGCAAAACCGAAGTTACTTAACTTAGCTACTAATAGTTGCTTTGAGAGTTCTTCTTAAGACAGGACATATTCAGGAGCATAGCACAGGTGTGAAGCATAAGCCTACAGTGGAAGCTTCTCCATGACATAGATTTTGCAATCAGAAGCAGAACTACCAGAAGGAGAGCTAATCATAAGTTGGAAAGGTAGTCTTGTTTTTCGGGTCAAAGTGCAGATATCAGAAGCTGTGTATAATCAGAGGCATGATGTTGGGGATAACTTAAGTCAAGGGATAGATATCAGAAGCTACACATGGCTTGAGGATCATCAAAAGTTGTGTTGCAATTGGAACGTGAAGACATAAGTGTCTCGCACTCCAGAAGCACTCACCAGTCATATGCATCAGTGCTCGGACAACATTGAACCACTGAACCTGATGTTGTTATTCCTTGAGTCTCGTGACACAGTCCAAGTCATAAGAACTCAAAGGAAACAACTGCCCTAGTCGAAAAAGAAGAACCAACAACCAATAATAGAAGAGAGATTGTTAAACGCAGTAAATCACTTTTCTCAAGAAAACTTGCTGCAGAAACAATCTCCAGAAAACTTCCTATGATTTCAAATTTTGAAAATCACGTGGAAGCTACTAAGATCACAACTAGCATCAACTGTGTAAAAAGTTCAGAGTATGTAACTGATTAATTAAGAACAATTTTATTTAACTATGTAAAATGTAAATAAGTTCAGAGTGCGTAACTGATTAATTAGGGAATATTGACATAGATAGTAATATATATCAATTTTCTATTATTATATCAATTGTATACTCAATTAACCCATCTTCCAAATATAATAATATTTAATATGACAATAAATGACTAATAAAATGAATCTTCTTATCAATCAAAATCACAGTAAACTATAAATGAAATAATTTTAGAATAATTAGATACATGATAAGAAAATAATTATTATAGAAAGAATTAAAACATTATTATAAAAACATTTGAAAATTTTAAATCAATTATGGCAAAAAATTATTAAAAAATTAATTAAAAATAAAAGTAAATAATTGAAAGAAATTAAAAGCAAGAGAAATCAATTATCATTATCATTATCATTAATTTAAATTGATTTAAATTTAAATTAATGGATAAATAATAATTAAAGAAACAAAGGATTTAAAGGATAAAGAATTAAAAAATAAATGAGAGAAGATTGCATAAATAAAATAAATCAATAAATTAAAATAAAAATTAATTAAAGGATTAAAATAAATAATTAAATTTGCGGTAAGAAATTGAGAGAAAATTGTGATAAATAAAAAATCTACCAATTAAAATTAAAAATAAATAAGTAAAAATAATTAAAAGAAATTAAAATGAGCTTAAACTAATTTTTATTATCGTTATCATGAATTTAAATCAATTTAAATTTAAATTAAAGGTTCAATAATAATTAATGAATTAATAAAAAGATTATGGTAATTAAAAGAAATCATTCAATTAAAATTAGTTAAAAGATTAAAGTAAATAATTAAAAAAAAATTAAAGTAAGGAATTGAGAGAAAATTTAGTAAGTAAAAGAAATCAACCAATAGAAATTAATTTAAATTAAAATAAATAATTAAAAGAAATGAAAATCATGAGTGATTATCAATTTAAATCAATTCAAATTTAAATTATTGGATCAATAATAATTAAATGATTAAAGAATTTAAAGAATAAATGATAATAAAATAAATAAGAGGAGAATATGTTAAGTAAAAGAAATCAATCATTAATCAATTAAATTTAAAATTTATTAAAGAATTAAAAAAATAATTAAAAGCATTAAAAGATAGTATTATGATAAGAAACTTAGAGGAGATGGATTAAGTAAAAGAAATCAACCATTACAAATTAATTTAAACTAGTTTGGTTACCCGTGCAATGCACGGTCTAATTATTAAATTAATTAATTAAAATCGTTTCAAAATTTAAGATTAAAATTAGATAATTAATCACCATTTTCTCTAGTCCATAGAATCCTAGCAAAATAATTGATCAAAAGATCAAATGTAGCAGAAACAAACAGCAATAGGTAGATTGTCCTTTCCTCAAAGGTGAAGGATTTTAGCTTTTAATTTCAAAGAATTTTGGGTCATGAGTGCAGCAAGTGTGACTGTTGCGATGGACGGGTGGATTGTTATATTACTTTATATGAATTTCTCCTTAAATATATAAGATTAATAATTAAAATATAACAACAAATTATATTAAATTTTAATAACAACGTATTTACGAAATATTAGTTTAACTAACTCTGCCAAATTTACATATATTTTTCTACACAAAATATTTATTTCATACACATTTTTTCCCTTTCATTTGAATATTTCTTTATAAAATAAGAAAACATCATCAACTATATTATCATTTGCATATTTCCTAATTATTTATTTTCTTCAAAAAAAATTATACTTTTGTATTAAAGTGTGTACACTACTAGAAATTTCACCATGGGGATTTGATTTTCCTTCGAATTTTGCATAAAAATTCGCAGCAAACGCGTTTCCTGCGTATTTTTTTCCGCAGGAAATTCCTTCGTGGATATCAGTGCTTGCAAATTTGAATTTCGCATGTAAATTTCTTGGGAATTTAAAAAAAAAAAAAAATTAATTTGACAAATATTGATATGAATTATTTATTTATTTGTAATGCATTATTCTATAATTTTAACTTTAATATTCTTTTTTGTCATTAGCCTCATCCAATACAAAGATCTTGATGTAATCTGGCTGAATTGACTACCATTGCAAGAGGTTAAACCAATGTCATACATTTATGCCATTATATAGACATCAGAGGATCCACCAAAAAAAAAAATATAGATATCAGAGGCCAAAACTTTCTGCAGACAAGAATCGAAATGCACTTGTCCCGCAAGAACTACAACTTTCTCAGCATATCCTCCTCCAGCAAGAAGAGCACATACCTGTCAATTAAGTTGTATTCATTACTACGTTGCCCTCTGCAATAACTCCCAATGTAATGGTTCACTTGTCATGTTAAATGGCCCAAGATAGCAGAGTAAGTGAGCAACTGGAATAAGAGAAATAAGTGAGCACCTGGAAATATACATAGTTTATAATCAATCACCTTTAGGAAGACTGAGGGTGAAGGTGGTTTGGTCAGGTCCTGATCTACTTTTCCTCACCTTTTATTACATATATTAGAATGCTTATCATAATGAAGAGCCGTAAGCAACTAGTACAAAAAATAATAAGAGAGCAGCAGGACTCTTCATTGAACAAAAAGCCAGAGTAGATAAGCTAACATAATTACAATGGTAACAAAGAGACATGCAAAAAAGAAAGAATAAAGATCAGCATAATAATTCTCCTTTTAAGTGATTCAGGAGAAGGAAATTCCATCAAGCTTTCTAAACTAGGACAAAGAAAATTAGAACATTTCCTCTTTTAGATCAGTACCACCAAAACTTTTGTCCAAGGACAATGAAACCTGAAAATTAGATTAGCATAGCAGTCATGTGGTAATTTGATTCTCATTTAATAAGTAAAATCCTGTAATGAATGTCATACCTGAACTTGTTGGACCCATCAAGAAAACATTTACCTGAAAAATCAATTTCAAGTAATTAGCATGTAAAATACTTCAACTTCACAGCATTTACCTGAAAATTCTTTTTTTGGAGAATAAGTTTAGAACAGTTCTGTAAAGAAACCAACTTATACATTAAAAAAAGCCTTTATTTAGCCTAATAGATAAAAAAAAAAAACGGAGCATTGACTACAAGCTCAAGAATCAAATACAACTGTGCTTACTGTTCAACATTAATTAGAAAATTAATTGACAAAACTAAAAAAACAAATTATTCAACTTCAACATGGACTACAAGTTGCAGAATCACATGCTAAACTAGAAAACAAATTGACAAAACTAGAAAATCAAACATTGACAAAGTCCCCAAATGACGGAACCCTAACTATGGCATCATGTTTCAAACAACAATACAAAATGAAAATAAAGGAGTTGCGTACCTAACACAATGAGGATTCTGGATATGGCTTCCTAGCTATAGGAACCTAAATGAATCCGAACAGGTAAAATTTCTCTCTAATTCCGAACTGCTTCGGACGCTCTTGAGATTTCACAATTGAAAAAGTCATTATCTTCTTCACCAACAAATTAGGCGCACAATGACAAGAAATCAAATTAAAAGAGACGAAATCGAGCTCTACAATCAAATTAGACATAATGACAAAATCCGAATTAAAAGAAAAACCAAGCATTTCATCGTAGAGAGTTAGGGCAAAATCGAAATGCATTGTAGAGAATAAGAGCAAAATCAAGCACACCGTTGATCGAAATTGAAATACACTACAGAGATTTACGGGGAAATGTGTGCGAAGATCGAAATGGAACCTTAGATATGTGAGTGACGTGTTTGAGCGTCTCTTTTCTCCGCCACGCTACGATTCAATTATATTATCGAACGTTAATGGTCCCTTCAAACAGAGTGCTCCTTCTTTTTATTTTATTTTAATTTTAATATTTCCTGCGGATTTCGATTCCACGAAAAATCAGCAAGAAACATGATATTTTTCTGCAATTTATTAAAATATTATTAAACATTACCTGCAAAATTATATTCACAACAAAAACCGTAGGAAACAAAAAAAAATCTACTATATTTGATATAGTCGAAGCAAAATCCTCAGAAAATTGCCGTGGATATTTTTGAAAAAACTCTTGAGGATTTTTTTTCACAGACAAATTTGCAAAAATTTCATGTGAAAATTTTTTTTACAACAAAATTCGCAGGAATTTCCTGAGAAATAATTTTTGCAAAAAAATCCGCAGGAAAATAGTACATTTCTAGTAGTGGTATGTCTATTCCCTCCACTCAATTGTACTCAGCAACATGCATTTAATTCTTTCAGGTTTATACTTTACCGGTTTTGTACCATTAGTGCATTCTTTTGTCGAATAATTGCAATTAAACTCTTGTAGTAATTACTTTTTTTTAATGAATTATTAAAAGCTTGTATTTTTCTTTTTATTTCAATATCACATTATTTGACAAATGTGATTAAAGGATAGTAATACTACTGCAAAAGGTTGAACATTAAAAAAGTTGTTTTATCTTGCTAAAATGTCAGTACACGAAGTCAATGAAACTCTTACCCATACTTGTGAAATTCAGTAAAAAAAAAAAAATAAGTAAGAAGTACAAAACATCTAATACAATTGGAGCCAACTAATTTAACTCAACTCCCCTGCTCAAGATTTTCATATTCAAAGTTTATACAAACAGCTGCTAAACTTAGCATTCCAAACACAAAGGGCCCGTTTGGTGTACACCATGATATGATAGGAACATGATAGGATAAGAGCAGGATAAGTCTTAATCCTATCCAATGTTTGGTGTACACCATGATATGAGCTAGATAACGATGAGGTAGTGGTGGCGACAATGACGACAAGAGTATCCTATCCAATGTTTGGTGTACACCATGATATGAGCTAGATAACGATATGAGGTAGTGGTGGCGACAATGACGACAAGAGTGGTAGTGACGACGATGGCGGTGGTAGAGATGGTGGTGACAATGGTGGGAGTGGTGGTAGCAATGGTGGTGGTGGTGGTGGTGGTTGTTATGGCGGCGATAGTGGTGGTGGTGATGACGGTGGTGGTTGCTTTGACGAAGATGGTGGTGGCAGTGGTGGTGACTATGGCGGCAATGACAGTGGTGGTTGTGACAATGATGGTGGTGGGGGTGGTGACGACGGTGGTGCTATAATAGAGATGGTGGTGGTGGTGGTGACGACGATGGTGGTTGTTATGACAGAGATGGTGGTGGCGTTGGCGATGACAATGATGGTGGTGGCGGTGGTGGTGACTATAGCGACAATGACGATGGTGGTGGTGGGCAATGATATGTTATCTGTTGGACCCTTGCTCTCTTGCCAGCAATTGATAAGACTAAGACTGGCAAACTGCTTTGACTCTCAATGAAGATGGTTACTTCATTATTACATTCTACTCTTGTGCCATATATTGATCCAAATATTCATTGTTTCACATTAGTCAATTGAATTTGATTTTCTATCCAAATTTGACTATATATGTTGATAGCTTCTAAGTTCTAACAATTTTAGCTCGGTTTTTATTTGCATACAGCCAAGTTGCTTTTATCTAATATGCAACTATCCCCACAAATTAATTGTAAGCTGTAAGCTGTAGAGATGGATCACCACTCACAAATCCGGAAAGCACAATCTGGCAACACCGCAACAAAACATTGAGAAATAAATGTTGGATAAATAACAAAAGCATTCAACTTAACTATTAATAGTTACTGCATAATATGCCGTAAACAATTACATATATTATAGTACCAAAGTTTCAACTTTAATAAGGATTAAAAGTTGTATATTCCCTATTTAAATACACTACAGCATTTTGGAGTTTAGGCCACGCCATTCATTGCCACAGCTGAAAAACTGTTGGCTAAACATGAAATAGGCAACAGTTTTAAACCCGTAGACAATGATATATAATTATTTTACCACTTCAAAAAATACAATGAGAAACCGTTGCCTTTTTAAAAGTGGCAACGTTGTTTAGTCCGTGGATTAAATATAAACCACGTTTTTGCAACTGTAGATATATTAGCCCATCCTTAAAAATCGTTGCTTCTTTTATTTTGGTACAGAAAAATCGTTGCTTCTTTTTTTTATCATTTGAAAAATCGTTGTTTCTAAACTTGAATTCAAGCAACGCTAGAAAAAAATGGGTTAAAGATTTATCAAGCCTATTTATATTTATATATTTTATTATATAATAAATTATCAAGTCCATACAAAGTTGAAAATTTAGGTGCGCTGCTTTGCTAAAAATTAAATTAGTTTTAAAAAAATTTAAATTTTTCACTTTAAAAAAACTCTCAAACACCACTCTCCTTCTCTCTCATTTTCTCTCTGTATCAGAAACCCTAAACAGTAAACCTGCAAACACCCAAACCACATATTCTCTCTCGTATCAGGTTTGCCCACAAAGGTTACCGTAGTTCAACCGCGAGGCAAGCACCAGTGGGCAAATATGCACCACCATCGTTCTTGGCAACTCACAGTTCAAGCACCTGTCTCAGTTTCCAATCAAGTGCCTGTCACTCACTCTCCGCAATCAAAACAGCGTTGCTAACACAATAGCAAAACAAAGTCGACTCCTTTATCTATATAAGCTAATGTTTGTTTCAATTCAAAATAGCTTACTCTCTCTCTCATTATCTATCTAATTTGTTCTTGACTTTCTTTTCTAATTTCATTAGTCGAGCTCTCTTCCATGCTTTCTCCCTTCACACACACATGAACATTGTGTTACTTTTATTACCTGTTGAAATCAACATCAATTTCATTTACCATTTAATGTATTGACTGTATTTGTATGTATGATGTAATGGAAGCCGATGTCAGGTGTTCCTTTCTTCAATCTCGCTCTCAATATCACCTTTACGAGGCTCTATGTAGGTTAGGTCTTCAATGTATCCCGTGCCTCAGCATGCTCACAGTGGGGGAGGAGTGAGGAATATCTTGGCTATTAGATTAGACAATGAAAATTCCCCAGGGACCCTGTTAGAATTGCAACTAAGGTTCTCTTCTTCTGCCTATCAACCTTAAAACTTGTGGTTATGAATGTTGCTTTATCTCTTTTGTTTAGCTCCAGTTGTTCTTGTAGCGTTAATGTTTGTTATCGCAAGACTAGGTTGCTAGACCATATGGGCAGATGACTTGGATTAGAGGTGGTACTAAATGCACTCTGTTTGTTTGCATCTCAGTTCCTAATTTAGTTTTATTCTAGCTTAAATTATTCCAATTTGATATTTCTCATTAACTCATCATTTTAGGTACTAATTAAGGAATTTAGATTATGTTACATTCTCATAAACCAATTTATTCTTAAAATGCACTCTGTTTTTGCTGCATTTATTTTCTCTTTTGAATTTTGAGATTACATTTTTCAGTTTTGTTAACTTTGATTTTGGGGATTTATGGGTCAATAATCGTAATGCTTGGTCAGAATCTTTAATTATTTTCCAACCTAGCCTTGTGTTTGTGCATTGTGAAGGTCAATTTCAGTTACTGCTTATTATTGTTATTTTTTTTTCTATATGTGTTTTTGATATGTAATCAGTGAATTTCTTAGTAATATGGGTTTTTATTTGCATTGGATAGAATTAGAAAGGTTAGAGGAAAAGTCAGGACTCTTTCTTTATGGAACATATCAATATCCACCTATTGATGTTGTTACTACTTGGGAAAAAACTCATGGTGTATATCTTCCTTTTGGTTTAAACAAGGCAGGTTCATATACTTAACCATAACATATCTCTTTATTCAGAAAATTGAAAACATTTTGTGTTTTGAACTAACACCTTTTCTTATGTTTTCTCTAGGGATGGAAATATCATCTGAATAGAGGATCTAAAGTAAATATGACGTGTATTTGATCTTTGATCTCTGAGAGGTACTTGTCATTCATCAATATAAGAAGTACATATAGGAATGGTACGAGAATATTTTGATTTATGTAGGTGTAAACCAATACCTTATTAGTAAGAATTTAAACATATTAATGGCAAATTATACCGTCAAGCCTCCATAAGTTCATCTAGAACCACAAACAGCCAGCAATAGCTACTTATCCAACACTTGCCAACATAGTAAACACTCACACAGAACACTGCATTTGAGAGCACACTCACTCACAGGACCTTCAATGATTTTTTTCTCTCAGCTTCACTTCACTTCTCTCTCACATAAGCATTCATGTTATTTCCTGAAAATGGAATAAGCAGTGTCTTTTACGCATACACAGCAATCATTTCCTTTTTCTCAAAATAAATAAACTTATTTGTATGTTACAGTTTTTGAAGATCTTAATTCTTAAATTTTTTTAATCATATTAAATAACAGTTATTTTCCTTGAATATGTCATTTTCTAAGTTGAGCCAGTTGCTTTCTTTGCATTAGTAGATGTAATAAAATTATCCATATGAAACTATTGGTCTTAGTAGAAGTTATTACACATTATAGATAATGACCAAAAGGTGGTTTTACATGCAGCTTGTTACAAGTAAATGTAATGGGGGAAAATTTAATCAACTGGCCAGATAACAAAGAGTCACTAAGAAGAGCACTTGTTGCCAATTCAGCTCAACCTTCATCATCATGACAACGCACAACAGTTCATAAAACCATGACAGACAAGAAGTCGCCACTGAATCCTTCAAAACAGATACTGCCACTAAGAAGAATAATCAACTCCTTACCTCCACTGTCTCCTCTTAAATCCAAGAGTTACACTGCATTCATGAATGGAAAGGAAAACTCTATCAGAAGAACCTTAATGCGAACAAATGCCAATGTCTGCAAGGAGAAGCACAAGTTCATTTCATACCAAAGATGAGAGCACCAGTTGAGATAACACCAATGTCTGTAAAGAGAAGCACAAGTTTACGATGGGCAATCCATCACAGGCAAGTTTCAGGGTGGGACACTAGGCATCCAATTGTTCTTGCACTTCAATGTAAACCTGTAGTCTAGAGTCCTCTTATTAAGAGGCTTGAAAAATAACCGAAAGTCATCACCTTGTACTGCCCAACCCAAATGCAATAAGTCTTGTTTTCTTATACAATGTGACAAATAGTGGAGTTTTGAAACAAATGCCAACTTGTATAAATTATGTATTATGTTTGATTTATAAATCAATTTAGATTCAATTAATTGCTCTCAAACATTTGTTTGCAAATACTCTTGTTAATGTTGTTCGATCAAATTTCTGATCTCATTTCACCTTGAAATGTCAAATTATTTGCTTTTTAAAATGTCAAATCTCTATCCACAAGCAATTGAGGCCTACACGTGTAAGCAACAGTTACAACAGTGTTGCCTAATCTATTGTCCACATTTATAAACGTGTTGTCTAAAAGTATAGGCCACATTTAATAAACCGTTGTCTAAACTTGATGAACATAACCGCTGCCTGAAAGTGATCATGGAAAGCGTTGCCTATTGTCACATTTGAGACAACGGCTTTTAATTTTCCGTGGGCATAGTGAAAAAACCGTTGCCTATTGGAATAGGCAACGCCCACCTAGACCATGCCTAAAAAACCGTTGCCTTAGGTTTAGGCCACGGTTTTTCTGTTTTAGGCCACAGTTTTTCGTTGTTGCCTAAAGCCAATTTTGTTGTAGTGATACTATCAGTCCACCATTAGCAGTTAAACCACACAGGAAATTGATAATAACATTAGAATGGACATCACAAAGACACTATAACCAAATGCATGCTCGGTGCAATAACCATTAGCAACATAAGAACTAAGACCATTCCATCAGTCTTCAACTTGATAAGGATTAAAGGTTAAAACATAATAAATAATCCCTTTCTCACATTCCCCTTGCATACTCTAGGAATGACATTTGAAGAACAAATATTATCATGAAAAGTTATCATTTCTGATATTCCATTTAATTGTCTAAATTTTAAAAACCTGAAACACTTTAGTTGCATGTGAGTACTGAGAAATACTATACCAGATATTTTAAAAAGATCCTTAGGGCATCGAGAATGCAATTGAGATCGAGAAATGTCACCAACCAATAAGTATTCATGTATGTTAAACGTAAGATTAGGCCTTTGAGGGTTTGTTGCAACACTCAAGTAAAATGGAGTTACACTTTTTGACAATATGAGGAAATGCCTAACACCCAGAAACTCCAAATTTTCTAATGTGATGATACCACCAAATCTTAAAAAATCATTTACACTAATTGTTTTCCTCAGTGGGAGAGGAGACAAAGCAAGTAGAAGCCAGAACATCACTTACAACAAATTAATTAATAATCCAATTAAAATCAGATTCTTGGTTTTCTCCTTTACCTTTTTTTTCATATTTAGCTACATGGAGTCAATTCCTCGGCTATATACGTCATATCCATACCACTACTCTTCCTATAACATGGAGGGAGGAAAAAAAATTTATCTTGCCCAAAAGACATTATTCAAATTAATGGCAATAAGCACTATAGCAGAAAAAGCATAAATAGGAGACAAAAGTTCCTTTTCAAACCTATAAATCAGATTCCTGTATCACAGGCGTGCTAAGCACATCAAAGATTGTTACTATTGGAACCAAAAAATAATTTTTCCAAACTGCTAAATTTGCAGGCAGTGTCAAAAAACATTCATAAATTATCCCTATAAGTAATACACTTACCCAATGTTCAGAGAGAAGAAATCAAAGATGGGAAAGAAACAGAATTGGCATGAGAAATCATAGTTTTTAACTTTTGAAAACAATTCCTATGAAAAGATTGTGAACACTTCAAATCCTAGTATAGCTGCATGTTCCCATCAATTTTCTTTATAGAAAGCTATGCCAATAAAATTTATCAAAGGAGAGGCACTCCACTGTGATAGGGTGAAAAAACTTCATAGACAATTAGATTTCCACATGAAATTGAGTGAATAGGGAAAATGTAATATAGAAAATGTGTATAACCTGGATTTAAGCATAGTAGCCTTGAACAAATATCAAGACAATCAGGATCCATTCCTGAGAGAATCAGGTGAGAAAATGAAAGACAGGTGCAGGATCTGATGTTTTTCAACACCTGAAATCAACTTTTTTTTTTTTATTAGAAGTGATCATAGAAGCATGTATTGGAAGGCGTTAGTTAAATTTGGGCGTGAAAGTGTGGTTAAAGAACTAACTCACTTTATATATAGTAAGATTACTCAACATATAAACCAGTAACAAATACTATTAAACAATTAGAATTAGAATGTGCTACAAATATGAGTGACAAATATTCTGAAATGTTTGGATTCTTATCCTCACAGGTACTTAAAAGGTACAAAACAGATGCACCTAAGGCGTTGAGGCAGGAAGTTGGAAGGGGCTAGTGTTTTTTTTATAGAAGTGCCTTTCTGAATAACAACTTAAATTGAGCATGTAACTTGCCAACTATGATACTAAGGAGTAAGACTTCGGGGCTCTTAGCAGCAAGCATATTCGAGACTTGTAAATTGAGCATCATGATCTTTTATTTTTACTATGAATTTTATGCTTGAACAGACAATTTATATGTAAAATAGTCAAATATTTAACTGTTTATTATTTTAATGTTCAATGCCTTTTTTTTAAGTCTTTTGCTTTTTGGTGACTCTCCATTCAAAGCATTAAACTCTATCTTAAGGGCACGTTTCACCTTTAACAACATTGATGACAACACATACATGAAATAGCAGAAATTGGCCTGATCAACAGTATTATTTTCCCAATTATTGACAGATCCTGCCAAATGAGAGTTTTGTAGGATTGAGAAAATGATTCCAGGAAAAAAGTGACCAGAAAGACGCTAATTCAAACTCATAAGTCATACTAATTCAAACACGTAAGTCCGAATTAAATATTTAACTAATGTAAGCAGATGTATTTCTTGGTCCTTCAATTAATAAGGTTTATTTGAACCCAAAAAACTATTGTAAGCATCCTTTCCTTGCATCTATACACTTACCTGTATCATCTTTATAGGCTTTAAACTCGACCTTACACCTGAATCACTTGTTGAATGCATAGTAAGAGCATTTGCTTCAGCAATATCACTCTTAGAATAGTTAGAACCATACAACTTGTTCCAACCACCTAAAAAAGAGAAGTATTTTTATTAGCATATAGGCACATTTAAGACTCAAACTTTTATCCAAAGACCAAACAGTTTGAGATAGGGGGTCAGAGAAAACAAATGTCATGTCTACCCTGGCGGCTGCATTTACACCTGCACTTGAGTCATTTTTCATTTTTTTTCCAATTGGTAAAGAAATACTCGCAAGATTTTTTATTATTAGAAATGCACTATGTAAAATTCCATTTAGGTTAGGCTTAAATATGTTTTAAGTCCATAATAAATGATCGATTTTTGTTTTTGGTTCCTAATAAATTTTTTCGTTACATTGGATTCCTAATATATCAAAACTTTTGTTTTGAGTCCCTACCGTCAGTTAAGTGATGATGTGATACCATTCAAAAATCGGTCATTTATCAGAGACCTAACACATATTTAAGCTTTTAGGTTATAGCCACAACATATCTAGTGAAATATGGAGGATGAAACATAGTATAGTGATTAAGGATTATCCATTGCCAATGAGACAGTTATTAGCGAACATACTTACTCTTTCTGCTTTGCTTCAAAATATGCATTTCCATTTTATTTCATTTGCATTTGCAGATAGCTTTTGTACTCATCACTGATTCACTCAATGGCTGACCGAGTTCACCCCGCAACTCACCTCTCGTTTCCGCTAAATCACATGTGCAAAAAAGGTAGAAACAAAAAATGGAGAACGAACAGGAAGAAAAAAATGAACTGCATCGTATTAGATGGGAAGAGACGCCACATTAAATGGGAGTGTGTTGATATATGAAGGGTTTTACACTGTATATGAAGCGCCTATGAACAATGCATGCAAACCTTATAATGCTTCGAGAATTACAGAGCATTAAGTAATGACAGTGTCTATCAACAATGCAAGCACAGGGTACAATGCTTCGTGAATGACAGTACATTAACTAATTAGACGGTAGGAGTTTTATTTACAATTTGTTGCTTGGGATTATAGATCGAGAAAGGATTATTGCACATGTGTTTATAATTTGGGTGGGAATTTTTACTTCAGAAAGTTCTTCGCTTGATAGATTCCTGATAATAATATATGCCATTATTATGAGGTTTCAAATTGGAAAAACGTTTTAGATATCAATAAAGAAGGACACACTATTCTATGAGTAAAATTGTTGTGTACACACAAGCATAACACATCAGCTTTACACACAACCATTCATAAAATGACAACTCATTAAAATTAATTTTTTTTTGCAACGGCCAAAGAAAAAAATTCATTGAGAACAAAAACCAAATGAAACCACAAGATGTGGCTCTTATGGTCAAAACATTACATCATATGAAATTTCCAAACCCATCCAATGTCCAGCCTAAAAACAGTTCGTTATACTAAAAATAAAATTGCATAAGCCTGGACAAAGCCAATTAGAAATGGAGCATGTGAAATACACCATCACGGTCATGCAAAGACTATGTCCACACATCCCCTTATGTTGCTAAAACACATGACAATGGGTCATGCCACAAACATGACAATGAGTATGAAAATCCCTCCTTGTTCGACACCCATTTCCATGGCAGCAGTTTAACCAACTCTGTCATCTTAGAAATATCCATTTTCTTATCCTAAAAAATTATAGAATTTCTATTTTTTCAAATAACCCATATCACTGTAAACAAAACCACCCTCCCTCATTAAAATTAAAAATTTTAAAAACAATATATGAAATTTACAATCAAAGGCGCGTGAGACTCGGTAACTCATTCTCTTTCTCTTGACCCTTACCAGATTCTTCTCTCTTCAGAAATGGTGGACACTTTTTTCCAGAGCTCGCATCGCCTCCTCCTCCCACAGTTGTTGTCACCTCCTCTTCCCACTGCTTCTGTCATAGCTCATACCCACACTGCTCTTTACTATACTTTCAAAATTAAAGGATATGTGAATTTGAATCCAGCCACTACAAGTCTACAATCCAGTCAGAGATTAAAAAGAAAAAAAAAACATGAATGATTTGGTAATTGATGAAAAAGATACTACTATGTTCGAACAAGATCATTGAGACCACTATGTTCCAGCCACATTGTTTAATGCAAATCAAGTTCTTTTGGCAATGTTCCAAAAAGTTTGGTACTGACTAAGAATATTAGAATTCCTTGGTTGACAACATTATATAAACCTGGATTTTGATTTATATTTTACAAGCCCAATGTTTATTAGTACTCTAAATGCAATATAGAGCAATTTCAAAATTTTCATACTGGCCCATGCAATGATTATTTTTACACCATTGGGTATATTTTGGATGGTTGTGTTAAATAAGTTCAAGAAGATGAAAGCAAAGGTCACTCCCACAAGTAGAGGTCAACCTATGACTTGCAAATGTTTCGATGGGTACAAGGTGTTCTTGTTGTAATTGCAGAACTCATTAATGTTGCTGCTAAAGAGTTAAAAAGAGTAATATCACACAACATTTGATCTCGTGCCTATATATATGTCTATCCCACAAAAGGTGGCGTCGGCAAATGTGGGAGGAGGATCGACGCAGATTCTGGTAGGAGATTTCGACGACGGTCTCGGAAGAAGTGGTGAAGGAAGTTTTGAAGGAGGTGGTGATGAAAATTCTCGAAGGAAGTTTTGGTAAAGTATGAAAGAGAGAAAGAGTTTACGATGCTCAGTGCTCACGAAATACTCCTATTCTATACAATCTGCTAATCTTACTTATATATTATCATTAAACTCTTTAAATGCTTGCATTAGAGAAGAATACAAAGAGCTACCTACATTCAAATATGGTTGCACCCCACTATCCTCTTTTTCCTGGCTGTGAAGGAACTTTGGGCCCTTCACATTGTGCCCTCTGGGGGAGCAATAGATGTGGTGACCCATGCATACAAGCTACCACCATATTGCACCAACTGGTCCAAGTGTGTTGTTCCATCACCTTATTGTTTTTTTAATCAGATTGGCAAAGGGTTTGCAATTGAGAATATATGTGCATTAAAAAATTTACTTGAGTTTATGACTCCTCTATGCTTGGAGTGAATTATAGTTATTTGCCGATATTGATATATTTTGTATGTTTGGCCAAATGGGTGTTACACTGTTAATATATTACTGCTAGCCCTTTTTTTTTTTTTTTTATGATTGCAGTATCTATATATATGTATCATTTACAGTGGCTGTATTTGGGCTTTAACTAACAAATCATGCATTTTAGAAAATGGTTCCCTGTCAAGTTTAATTAGTGTATTGAAATAAAATAAAAATCTTTTAAGCATGATTATGAACGTGTTATGTTGAATGATTCTACTTCCTATAGATGATCTTGATGTTTTCCTATGATGGCATATTCTTCCAAAGCTTTTAATTGTTCTTGTGTTATGTTATGCAATCATTAGGATGAACTGAATTCTATATCCTTTTCATTAGGTCTGTATTTACAGTTTGAAAAAGATGAGTTCATCTTAGTCTTGTGTTCATGAATCGAAATGTATCTGAATATCTTAAAATTAGGGTTAGCAAAACGGGTCAGCTCGGCCCGCCTGTGGCCCGCCGAAAACGAGCTGGGCCGAGCTGGCCCGCCCCACCATAGAGTGGGCTGGCGGGGTGGCCCGCCAGTTTTTGTTTTTAAATTTATTGTAAATAAGATATAAATAAAATGATCTTGCATCACTTGTATCATAAAAGGACAATAGAGAGTATTTTTGTTACTGTGAAGTGTGAACACAATTAAAAATAATTGCAATATTGTTTCATTTTCTTCAATAAATCACAAACTAATAGTCTTTTAAAACCACAAGTTCAATATCATCATGAATAACATCTTAAAAAGGCTTACCACAAACTAATAGTCTTTCAAAAATACATCACAAAATATTAATAGTCCCTAATAATTTATATTATTTTACATATATTAATTAAAAAAAAAAGTGCTGGCGGGCCGGCCCGCCCCGCCCCGCCTGTGGCCAGGCGGGTTGGCAGGCCAAGCGGGGTGGGCCAAAGCGGGCCGACGGGCTGCAAACCCCACCCCGCCCCACCAAATTGGTAGCGGGCTGGCGGGCCGGCCCGCGCTGGCCCGGCCCGCTTTGCCATCCCTGCATAAAATCTTTGTCTGATTTTGAGTGATTTATGATCAAGTAATTGGAGGCAGGGGAATTGAAAGGAACCTGAACAATATATGCTACTATACATTTCTTGAAATTCAACTATTATGAAAGAGGATAAATATACTTGTTAATAAATATAAACATGTGCTTCTAGCTATGCCTTCATCAAATTATTTATCTATGTCAATTGCATGGTTGTATTATGCTCAAATATGTGGGATAAATTGATTTATTATTATGATTGGGTAGACTTTGTAATATTTAGTGCAAGCTAAATCTCTCAAAACACAGTATGTGTTGCAGGGTCCACAGGTTGGAAGCATGATACAATATATGTCATTGTACTCAAAAGCAGTTGTACATTGTATGATATAATACTAAAGTTGGTCAAGCAGTACTTATGTGTTTCAAACCAGTGCAACAAGCTTTTTTTTTGGTTGTGTCAAATGATACATCCTATCTCTATGCATTGTGATAGCCAAGTTGTTATTGCCAAAGTTACTGGCAATGTTTTAATGAGAAAAGAAGACACCTCAGAGTAAGACAATGGTCTACTAGAGATTTGATATCTCATGCTGTTATTTCTCTTGATTATGGCAGGTCTAAAAAGAAAGTTGCAGATCCGCTACTTATAAAAAGATTGACATGTCAATACATACTTAAATCGTCGAGGAGAATGGAACTAAAGCCCATCAATTAGTCACAACAATGGACACCCGTCTCCGTGTGATTGGCGATCCCATGAATGGAGTTCAACGGGTAACAACGAAGTTGTTTTGTTGACTAAAGTACACCAAAATTATTATTTTTTGCGGAGCTGTTCCAATTCCCATTCCTATGGTGAGGTGTACAGTAAACTGTGGTGATTATAAGGTTGAGGTATACATACTTTTATGAAAAGATCAAATTTAAATACCTCTTAATGAACCCAACGACAGTTAATTGTGAGGGTGGTAGTCATAGATCACTCTTTGAGGGTTCACCTAGTGAGTGTGGTGGTGGGGCCGCCGCTGTGAGATATGGGCTAATCTTTAAGTGACACTCACGAAACAAGATACATGCGTAAGGCCGTAACGCGCACCCATTGATTAGAACTCAAATGAACATCTATATTATATTGTGTTGTGTTCTAAAGCTTGGTTAAAGGGGATGTAGTTCAAGACAATCTAGTTACTACATTTTCCTCAAGTGGAAGTTCATGCACTAGGTGTAAGGCTCAAACTCGGAAGATTCCTTATACTGAAAATATAATATCATATGCTCCATTAAAAATTATTTTTCAGTATTTTACATTATTATATTATTATATTGTTTTATTTCTTTAAATTTTAAATTAGTGGGGATTGTTGGAAAATATTTTCCTCATAATTTAAAATTTAAAGTTAGAAATATATATTTTAATCAGTTTTTTTAATAAATAAATAAAATATGTTTTTCAGATTTAGTTTTTTTTCGTAAAACTATATGCACCCCACTGTCCTTTCATTCCTATCTTTTAGGAAGCTTTTTACTTTGTCAATGTTTTTCTTTTTCTGAACGTTACATATTTTTACTGGGTCAGTTTTTATCTCTTCTGCACGTTAGTGCCTTAGTGGATATTTTCAGTTTCAGTTTGTTTTTTAACATTGTTGTGCTACATGTGTTTGTTACTGAACGTTGTGGCTTGTTGCCTATATATATATATATATATATATATATATATATATATATATATATATATATATATATATATATATATATATGCATGTAGCTTCTTGCTGAAATTGACACACATAACACAACTTAATAAGCAGTAAAATTACGTGCTTTTCTTGTCAAAAAAAAAAAAGGTCTTCTCTTTTACTTCATATTCTATTATTATTAAATATATTTTGGAGCATGGTGTTGTTTGGTTCGCGGATCTTTCTCTGCACAAGATTGATTTAATGGATTGACGTATCTTGGGAGAGGAGCGCATCAATTTCAAGTACCAGTGCAGTGGAGCGTTTTCTCTCTAAGAACCCAGACTTTTTCTAAACTCCTTTGTTATATTTAGGCTAAAATGCAATTTTAGTCCTCCTATTTTTTGTAATCCATGATTTTAGTCCCCCTCTTTTGAAATAGAGACATTTAGTTCCTCTATTTTAAAAAATCCGTAATTTTAGTCCCTAAGTCCAAATTAAAACGTTGACTGTCAAATATTAACATTGACTCACGTTAATAGGAATAAAATTACTCCTCAACCCATTATATTCTTCACACCCAACCCTTCTTAAACCTCGACGACGCCGCAGCCACAGCCAAACCTATCTCCAGCGAAGTCATAGCCATCATCGTCGTCGTCTCCGGCGAATGTTCGGCGAAGGCAATTTCTCCACACCCAAGCTACCTTCCTCCATAAAAACACTATGAGCAGTCTCCACCGATGCACAATCATCAATGAAGAACCTCCTTCTTCCTCTTATTCTCTTCATCGTCAACTATGAACACTCTCCACTGATCAACAATCATCAACATTCCAGAACCTCCATTTCAAACCTCGGAGGCTCCAAATTCAACCTTGGAAGCCCAAAATCGCCAATTCAGAACTTCTTTGGGATGCAATGATTGGAATATTAACTGTTTGTGTTGTTTTTCATTGCTATTTTAGTGTTTTCCGTTGTGAATAGCCACAAATTGATCAAAAAATGTGTTTCTAATTGTGAATTTTGTGCATGTGTTGATTTGACATGAGTCTCGAGTTGAAGTTCAAGTCCAGTTTCAGTTTCTTTGTGAATGTTGGATGACAATGTTATTTTTCTAGTAATTACCACATTTGGATTCCCAGGGGGCTATATTCTTTCAAGATAACAGTAGCCAACCAATTGAATTCGAGAATGCTAACCATGCAAAGTGTAGGGAACTAATGTATACTTGTTTGGAAAGATGAAGCACAAGAATTAGAGTCCTCTTTTGCTGAGAAAATTGGATGCAAGAGAAAGGCTTCTGAACGGGAATGAGACAATTTAGGGTGGAGGTCCTGGAGGATGGTGTGAAGATTAATCGGATAGGGTTGAAGAGTAATTTTCTTCCCTATAACATGAGTCAACGTTAATTTTTAATGGTCAACATTTTAATTTGGACTGAGGGACTAAAATTACTGCTTTTTTAAAATAGAGGGACTAAATGTCTCTATTTTAAAAAAAAGGAACTAAAATCATGGATTACAAAAAATAGAGGGACTAAAATTGCATTTTAGCCTTATATTTATTTTTTGTACTAATTGATTGTTATAAAAAATTGTTGTGTACTTTGATTCTATTTAAAATACCACTGCTATATTTATTGTTCTAGTTTGTTCTAAATTCTTATCTAACAGGAAGTAGCTGTCTTCATAATTAATGACAATATATATCAGGAGATTAAAATAAAATTAGTATTCATTTGCATGGAAAGGCGGGATGATTTTACGTTGATATATGATGTGAATTTGGGCAGGATTTGCATGAAAAAAAGGGGCAAAAATTGGATGCAAAACTTCTTCGATTTAATAATAAAAGATTAAAAGTAGAAAAATCAATTGTCATAATCATCAATTTAAATTACATAATCAATAATAATTAGAGTGTATATATATATATATTATGAGAAAATCGGCTATGTACTAACCGTGTAAAATAATATTATACTATCATTCAATAATAATTTTTTTCTAACCCAGGACCGAAAAAGGGGGGTTGAATTATGTTTTCAAAACTTAAGCTCCTTTTAAAACAAAACAAGTTATCATGAAGTTTGTTTAAAAAGTGCTTGTTCAAAATGAAGAACTGTTCTAAACAAAAACTTATCAGTTTCTGGAAAAATTATTTGCTTAGAATGAAATTTTAAACCCTTTGTTATGTTAAAGTGTATTACTTCAAAGCATTGTGTTTGGATTCCCTTGGTACTATTTTATAATAGTTGTTTATAGAAAACAAGTTATAAAACTCGTGTGCACAAAATAGTAAAGAGAGAAGGGAAAGGAAGAATGAACATAGCAGATTTTTATAATAGTTCACCCTAACCCTGGGCTACGTCCAATCCTCGCCCTCCTGGTGAGATTTCACTAATCACAACCCTAGCAACTTGCTGGAAAACAACAGCAACCACCAGCTACCTGGTGGATTTTCAACCACCAGCCACCTGCTGTTAGGGGTGGGCAAAAAAACCAAACTGAACTGAATTGATACTGAATTGCATTGAACTGATCTAAAAAAAATTGATCTATTTTTATTATAAACTGAATCGAACTGTTGTTCAATTCAATTTTTAAAAACTGAACCGCTTTCAAAAGAATCGCTAACTGAACTGAACCTTTATGCTGAACCATTATTAAAAAAAACCATGAGACACCAGGCACAGCACACTGCAGAAGGGTCTACTCGTTCACGACACTGCTTCATTTCAACTTTCACGATACTACTTCATTCATTCCAAATCTGAGCCCACTTTCACGTTAATTTGCTTCGTAATAATTTGTTTAATCCAAAATTATTACGTTAATTTGTAGGAATATATATATGCCTTTAAAATTAACCAAACTCAACCGAGACATATCAAGCTTTTCGTTTTCTTATATGACACAGTTAAAGGCTCCAGTAGCAAGTATTTGTGGTCTGGACACTCATTTTCTTTTGATTTTTGAACCTTTCTACATGCCAACCAAAAATAAGGTGACAAAAATAACAAAAATAAAATATTCTTCTATTGTAATATAGAAAATAAACAAAATTAAAATATCAAATAATACAAAATTTTTATTTCTTTATTTTTAAAATATTAGATTTGGAGGAACTTATTTGAATCTAAGTAAATAATTTCTTATTTGTATAAGATGTTTTAGTATATTTTGGATTTAATTACATTTTATTTTTTTTAGTATATTTTAATTTATCTATAATTTAAGTGTATTTAATTTTTTTTGACACATTTAATTTATATAATTTGTCATTATTAAAATTAAGTTTGTCATTTCAAAATTCTATCTAATAATTAATAAAAATATTAAAAAGATCTGCATATTATTATTATTATTATTATTATTATTATTATTATTATTATTATTATTATTATTATTATTAGATAAGATATTATTATTTACATATACTATTAAAGAAAAACATAAACAATATTTAAATAAAAATAAAATAACTTCTGTGTTTTATATATTTATGGGCAGCCTACACTGATCACTAATATGAATCTGAATATATTAATGTCACAAAAAGAACTTCTTTTCAAGTAAAAAAACGTGAATTTTTTTTAGTAACAGTGCAATTAGAAATAAATTAACGTAAACTTATATTTTAATAATGTTATTATTAAAGCTACAAATTCTAACTAATGTGGTATTTTTGTAATTAAAAGTGAAAATAAAAAAATATTTTCTTAAGACAAATAGCCCTTAAAAACAATTCAGAGTAGTTCAAAGTAGCTCGGAGCAGTTCGGAGAGTAGTCCAGTTCAAACCGGTTTAGTCCAATTCAGTGCAACTCTAATACAGTTCGGTTCAGTTCGTATGAACCGTTTGACAATTCAGTTCAGTTCAGGCGAACCATATTTACAGTTCGGAACAATTCATCACAGTTCAGTTCAGTGCAGTTCGAATTGAACAGCCCTACTTGCTGTTACAACCCCTTAATCAGTGCACCTCACTGTCTTAAGGTCTCAACACACTTGCCCCCTCATCATAACACCGGACCTTGGTCTTGGCTTGGAGACTTTTACAACACAACAAAGGTTTTATGTGGATCACTGCACATAACACATATTCTCCCTATACAAGGGGATTTCCACTCAGGAAATTACAAATCTCACTTCTATATAGTACAAGATATAGCTCATATGTGTTTTACAGAAGTGGGTCACTCTCAAACAGAGAGGCTTGAAGCAGAATGCTGAACCCTCACACAGAGGTAGTAGCTCGTGTTTTTCTTTCTTTAGCTTGCTTCAAGGTGCTTTCAAAGGCTCCCAAGAAATCCCTTTTATAGTGTTTAAACACCTAGTTGTTGGACTTTTGGCACAACTATTCCTTGATAGAAATTTGAAATATGCCAATTGTATGTGACTTGTCATCATTTTGAATCTGTTCTGAAGAAACCATTCTGATGGACAGATTCTGATGAACTTCTGAAGATACACCAGAAATGCATTTTGATGTTTGCTGAGGAAGAACCTATTCTGATGTAGGTTCCTTTTGATGAAGACTTTATGATGAGGCTTTGTAAGAAGCACATCTTCATCCCAATGATCAACTCTTTACAGCACTGATAATTCTGAAGTAGCTTACTTCAACATATAGAATATGTAGGTTGCTGTTGGTGTTGAATGTGTTCTGTCCTTGATGTAGACTTCTAGAAGATCTTCTTAGCTTCATTTTGATGTTCCACATTAGATTCTCAAGGACACATCTCAGCTATCAACTTCTAGCATCTTTAACTTCTGTTAACATCAACCTTTTGATGAACCCTCAATGATCATGGTTCATATGGAAGATGTGATGTTGTCAACTTCAGTCTTCTTATGAGTCCTCTATGTATGTGACTGCATATGGAAGACACGAAGTTACACTTCATTCCATTCTGATGTCAACCTCAGTCTTTTGATGAGCCCTATGTGATTGTGGCTTCATATGGAAGACATGATGTTGCTCTTCAATCAGTTCTGATGCACAGAGTCTTTAGGGTCTTGCCTTTAACACATCATGCAGATGTGATAATCTCAGTATCTTTTTGTCATGATTCTGGATTATCTTCATAGCATCATTCTGATGCTTCTTCTTCTTCTTCTTCTGATGGTGTAGTCTTTGATCTTTATGAGACTGTCTTGATGTTTTCTTCAACTTGCTAACTCAGAGGTCTTAAGAGGTCTTCATGAGAGATCTTCAGAGGAAGCACTGTCTTCATCATGTAGATGGGGCCTCAATAGTCTTTCTGAGATTTCATGAGATGCATATTTGAGGCATCCATTATGAGCTTGTTCTGAACTCACTAAAATTCTTGTTTTCAATATGCTCTTAATATAATTTGAAACACTTGGCAGATTGTTAGCTTGCAAAACTTCATTCTTCAATTTCAATTTGCAAACACTAATGATTTGTCATAATTAAAACACTAAGGGTTCTGTATTCAACAAATATCATACTATATAGGAAAGAAGGTAATATAAAGAGAGAGAAAGAGAGTGTTTTAATTTGCTCTTAGCTTTTTTTCTAAAAGCTTTTTATGTTCAATTATTTTTCAAAATTAAATCAAACTAGTGTTTTAGTCCGTGCATTGTACGGGTTTATTCAAATTTTCACTACCTTATTTATATAGTTAATAGAAAGAAATTTGAAAAAAAAAAGATTATATAGCACATAGAAAGAAATTTTAAAAAAGAGATAATTATAAAAAAAATTAGAAACTATAAAATTAAAAAAAGAGATAAGGGAAGATGTAACTTTAATTTTTTTAATATTAACTTTGAAAATTGAAAAGTAAATTGAATTAAGAATTTGAAATTATTGATGAAAGAGAGAAATCTTTGAAATTAAAAAATAGAGTTAGAAAATTTGATAAAAGAAATATTAAAAAAACCCAAAAGATTAGAGTCAATAAAATTTGAAGAAAAAAAATTATAAAGCACATCGAAAGAAATTTTAAAAAAAGATAATTATAAAAGAAAGAGTTTAATGGTGATTAGGGGTGTTCACGGTACAGTTTGGTTCGATTTTTGGCTTAAAAGTCACCCAAACCAAACAAAGAAATTAAGTGCGGTTTGGTTTGGTTCGATTTAAATGTATTATGAAATCCGAACCAAACCAAACCAATCTTTAGCTGTTTGGTTTGTTTCGATTTTTGCAGTTTTAAAAATATGCTATTAAGTATTAAAAAATCAAAATATTTATTAATTCAATGTGACACTTTCACTATTAGAGCATTGTTTAATATTTTTTATCAACCAAAAAAGAAATTCATTATAAAAGAAGGTACAAGTACCATCCAAATACATATGTACGTTAGTAGTTACAATTAAATATGACATGCTAAAGTATAAACAATCGATGAACTTAAAGTAATTAAAATAGTTAATAAACTTAAAGTAAAACAATCATATGCTGCAGTACGTATTACTTGCTGCCAACCATTGAAATTAAAGTAACCGTATACTTACTTACCGTGCATTCAGGAAAAAACACATTTACATATAGCTAGCGGTTTGGTTTCGTTTGGGTCAGTTTTACATTTCCAAATTGCAAACCGAACCGAACTGAACCGCGCGGTTTAGGAAAATAAAAAACCGAACAAAACCAATAAAATTCGATTTTCCATCGATTTTCGATTTTTTGGGTCAGTTTTCGGTTTTCCATTTGGATTGGTTCGGTTTTGAACACCCCTAATGGTGATACATTGACAGTGTAAATCCAATCACAAATTACCATTGATATGACTTTTAAGATAATTTTATAAAAGTCAACAAATTTACCATAAATTGTGAGTTGTGATTAGAAACTATAATTTTTTTTTTAAAAAAATAAGGGAAGATGTAATGATGTAACTTTAATTTTTTTAATATTAATTTGAAAATTGAATTAATGATTTAAAATTATTGATGAAAAAGAGAAATCTTCGGAATTAAAAAATAGAGTTAGAAAAACTGATAAATGAAATATTTAAAAAAAGATAGCATCAGATAAAGAAGTGAATGAAGGTAGAAGAACCAGATGCGCATGTTAGGAGAGTGGACAATACCATTTCATGAAAAGCATAACAGAGTATTCAAATGAGAGTGAATATGAGGGAAAATGAGAAGAATGAAGCAATGAAAACACAAGTAAACTTATTCGTTTATATGTATAAGAAGATAAGAAAATATGTTCAAAACATTCAAATAATAAGAAACTAATAAATATAAATATTTTATCTCAAAAAAAGAAATGTAAATATTAATAGAATTTATTAAAAGTATTTCTTCTTTAAAGTATGAAATTCAAATCCTAATATTAAGAATGCTACTAAATATATGAAATCTACTGTAAACAACAAAAATCAAATTGGAAAGATAACAATTAAATAACAAATTTAGATTCAAACCAATTAAACAATAAAATATTTTTTTTTGAAAAAATTAAATTAGATGGAACGATCTTTATTTCGCCTTATTTTAAAGAAATATATCAATTTTTCAAAAAACGTTTTAAAAAATAAAGCATAAAATATGTTTTTGGTCCCTCATTTTGTCTTGATTTCTGTTTTTAGTCCCTCATAATTTTTTTTTACTATTTTTAGTCTCTCATAAATTGTTCTGTTCTGTTTTTAGTCCCTCATAAATTGTTTTGTTATGTTTTTAGTCCATGGTTAATTTCAACTGTTAAGTGATGACATGACAGATATAAATTGTGTGTGTGAAAATTTTCTAATTAAGTTTCTAGTGACTTTTAACAGTTACAAATTTTTTTGCGGTAAGAAATGTTTACTTTTGCAACATTTCTTGTGATTTCAGAAAATTTAGTGTTTGAGGTTTTGATTTTTTTTATTATTTTTATAACATTTCTGACAGTTTTTGTTTGTTAGAAAATTTGCAGTAGTTAAAAACCGCTAGAAACTTAAATAGAAAATTTTCAAGTACAAATAATGCTAGTCACGACATCACTTAACAGTTAAAATTAATGTCAGAGACTAAAAGCAAAAGAAAACCATTTTTGAGGGACTAAAAATACACAAAAAAATTTATGAGAGACTAAAAATAGAAATTTAGATAAAATGAGGGAATAAAAACATATTTTATCCAAAAATAAACTACTACCACTATTATTTTTATTTAATTCCTTTGCTAGTGTAATATTTTTTGAGAAATGCGAAAATTATTAACCAAAACACGTCGTTTGTGCATAGGGCAGTGTTCTGTTTCGGTTTGGGATCCCAACCCCAAATTCAATTCACGGAACTTACTCTCTACTCTCTAGGGTTCCACCTCCCTCCTCTCTGCAATTTCTTCTCCGGCACGCCCTACGACGTCGTTCGCTGTAACCTCTCTTCGTTCCTCTTAGGGTATGTTTTTCTTCCCAATTCTCAATTTCACTTTGCACTTTCTTCACTCTCACTACACTCACTACACACACCCATAGGGATATGTGTAATTTCAGTGTGAAATTCTGATGAAGTTTTAATCTTTTTCCATAGAAGAGAAAAGGGTTTGTTTGGATATGGACGGTGACGAGCACACGAACGAGGTTCCGTCTGAGAACAGCAACTTGGGAAGTGATTCTTTGGACAAGGAGAAAAATTTGGAAGATGAAAAGGATTTGCAAGATGGTTTGAAGTTGAGTGTGGTCACTGAGGAAGAGAGTGGAGGAGTGCTTGCTGAGAATGGTTGTCTCTCTCTTGAGGATGGGAGTAACAAAAGAAGCATTGAGATTGTTGGAACATGTATCCTTCTATGAAATTTAGTATTCAATGCTTGTTTTTCTCTTATTATATAATGCCACTTTTGAAGTTCTTCTAGTTTTCTGCTTGACAACTGTACTCAGTAGAAACCCCTATGTGTGAAATTTGGCTTAGATGAATAAATTGGATGCTTTCATTGCTTGTGTATTGATGTGAATTGTGAGTTTTTTGCAATAGGAGTCATCCTAATTATGCATGTATGATTGGTGGAGGAGTTAGTTAAAATGGTGAATTTCTTTTCCACCCGCCTGATGTGGTGGTCTTTGGTAATTTCTGTGTCATAATTGCTTTAAATTGGTTTAGATTTAGTGTAGTTAATAGCGCGTGAAAGCTGTGATGGCCACTGGCTGCTACCGGGATGGCTGTGACGGAGTGTTTCAGCATTGTGGCTGATTTCATGGTCTGAAAGGTGCGAATCACAGTGTGATAGCACCAAAACCATGTCTGTGAATCTTGACCTCCTTCTCTCTTCCCTATCTCTTTGACCGCATTTCATCCCCTTCTCCTCTGCAAGCTGCGAATGCAAGTCTGCGACACTCTCCGCCCTGTGCTATTGTTGGATGCGACTTTTGTCTTACCGCCATTGACCTGCCACTCTGCCATATGTGAAGCTGCCTTTTCATTTTCTAATATGGTATGGCGCTTAGCTAGCTGCTGAAATGGTCTTGGGGAGTTAGGGTTTCAGGGGAATTAGGCCATGTGGCCCAAACGTTTTTATGTTTTGGTTAGTTGGGCCTAAATTTGTGTCCAGTTTAGCTTCCCTTTTTTTTTTGTTTAAGCATAACATATAATATGATAAACAAAATAATAGTAATAAAAAATTTCAGACCAGTGGTCATAATGCTATGCCACTATAGTGTTTTTGGGTTCGGCTGCTACGTGCTGCTATCTGGGATTGAAAACACTGGTTTACAACAATGGTCTTTGTGAAATATCTTCCATCTGTGATGTGGTATTTGGTAATTGCTGTAGTTCCTCTGTTTGAAAGGACTAAATTGATCTAGTAAGCAAAATGTGTTTTATCCCCTTTAAAAATTTGGTTTGTGCAATTTTTGCATCTTAGTTTTCAAAATCTGCTATACCCCTATTGGTTCATTGATATGTTTATATCATTGACACTGACGAATACTTTGAAATATCCTGTTAGTATGCAATCCCTAATATACTCTGTTTCCTTAATAAGATGTACTAGCTGTATCAGGTGCTAAAAGAGCCCGGATTACTGTTGATGAAGATCGACCTTCAGTTCATTTTACGTATAATTCCCTAACAAGGTTTGTACAAGTTGGTCAGAAAAATTATTCAAAACCACAATGGGACATTAATTATATGCCCTAAGTGAGAAAATAGAACTGTATTTGTTATTTTTTTTTGGTATTAAAATTTAAAGTGTCCTAATCATGCAGTTTGGTTTCATTGATTGCAATTTTGACTTGTGTTTGAACACTTTCCAGAGCTAGTAGACAGAAGCTTCAGGAACATCTACAGCAATGGTCAAAATGGCATGCTAAACATGTTTCGTTATCCAATGTAAGGAATATTATTATTATTATTATTTTTTTTTCATAATGAAAGAAGATTTTCCTTAATAGTAAATAAATGAGTAAATAGATGATAGAGAATAAAATATTATGAAAAGAAAACATAAAAGATGAACGGAAATGTGAAGGCAAGTATTTGAAATGAAGTTGGAGTCCGTCTGATCATTGTTTAGCTGTAATCCAAATCCAAATAATGACAAATGATTGTCTAAGATGCCCAAATGTAAATGCTTGCTTTTCTCTTAAAAACCATAGAATCATGAAGGTTAAAGTGCTTTCAATTTCAAACCAAGATTTTGAAGGTTGTTTTTGATGAATAGGCAATAATTTTGGCATTGGTGATGGGTTGTGTGATTCTTGGTCTTCGGATATAAAAACCCTTGTTAAAATGTGGCTGGCTACCTTTCAAATCTTTATGTTTTGGAGTTGATTACATCTTGTGAGACAGAACAATGTTGTTTATAATTGGTTCTAGCCTTGGGTTTAACAAAATGTTGTACCAAATGACCTATAGACAACACGGGTGATCTAGTGAACATCAAATGGAAGGATTCTTAGACATTTGGTATATTGGCAGGGAAATTGGTGGCAATTGTGCTTATTAACAAATGCAGTTTTTATTTTTGTAGTTTTGTAAAGAATGGTAAACGCTGACAATGTCTTTCTGTTCAGGATGCTAGCGAAGTGTTGGAATCCGGTGAGGAGACATTTTTTCCTGCTCTGCATGTTGGACTTGAAAAGACATCTGCTGTGGTGAGTTTCCCAAGTCTGTTATGAGAACCTGCAAAACTGCAGGTTTTGAAACTTTCAATACCACTGCTAGGAAACTTTTCTTCATCACTAGTTTCAAGGGTTAGCATTGCCGGAATTGTTCTTGGTTTCTTCAATTTCTGTCATTGTCTATTTGTCTTAATCTGGTTAGTCCTGGAATAAAGGTTTTAGTTGTTGTTCTAAAATGCAATTATGTGCAGTTGGTTGTAGTGTAATAGGGAGGGTTGTAACAGTCACTGCAGTGTGAAGTCTGCATTCACTGCATTTTGTAATAATTGCCTTATCTGTTATCATTTTTCTTTGTTTTTAACTCTTCTTCAAGAGTGATTTTTGCTACATCATCTTTATCTATATTTTTATTTGACATTCATGCTGCCTTTTTCCAAGTGCCTTTATGACTGCTGCATTGTGAGAAGACTAGGGTTGTTGTAATTGTGAGAAGCCTATCTGAGTCAGTTATACAATTTGCCATTATAAGAATAATGGGCATGATATTGTATTAGCTAATATATGCAAGAGAAATGCTAGTAGCATGCTCTCTAACACTCTTTATTATTAGTTGAAATTTATTGGAAATTACAAAATTCTTTAGGTCCCCCACTTATTTAATGAGTCCCTATCCCACTCATTATTTTATTTTGTAGTTTTCAATAAGTTTTAACTGATAGCAAAGAGTGTGTTAAAAAGAATGTCTTAGAGTGTGTTGTTAGTACTTCTCTAGGTGCAATTATTGTTTCATTTTGGGGTTTTTTTATCTCGCAACATGAAAAGGGAAAGATTATTTTTGCAATACTGGATATATCATTTTTTCCATTTCTTTAAATTGCAGTCATTCTGGATGGAGAACCAAACAAGAAATGATAAGAACAAAGATTTCATTCCTTTAGCTGATAATTCTGTGCCTCTATATGATCGTGGATATACTTTGGGATTGACTTCAGCTGATGGTTCAAGTAATGTGGATGGGTATACACTGTTACTTTGTATTATTTAGGGATGAAACTGTTGGTGTACTTAGCTCACCATTTCTAGATGGTTCATGTGATCATACAATGTTTGAAATATAATATTATGAAGTAGGATTAGTGGAAGTATCTATTTTCTATTATCACAATTAGCTTGCTAAGTCTATGTTTGCTTTTCCTTTTGGAGTACTCCAAACTCAGTTTGGAAAGTAAACTCAGTTTCATGACATGTTTGGTTATCCTCAAAAGTATGTTTGCACATTAAAATTTTGCTTGGAAACTCAGTTTTGTAGAAGCAAAACTTGGGTTGCTTTTACAAACTCAGTTTGCAAACTTAAGTTTAACCCAAACTTAAGTTTGCAAACTTTAATCCAAACATGCACTAACTTGTTTCTTGGTTGTCCAATATTGTGATGTTGCGCTGCACATAGAAGACCTTTGCTCAGAATCTCAATAAAATCTCCAATCAGTGTGGCTACTGAATTTAGTATTTCTGAAAAAGAAGCATAACTTAAATTTCTGTGCTGCTAAATTGATTCTTATTTCCATTTTCTACTTCAAGTAGGGTAAGCATTGAAATACATCTTCATATATCGTATTAGTACCTTCTGATAGTGTTAGGTTGTCTACTTCATTAAATTTTTAAAATGGTTGGGAGAATTTCAGAAGGAAAGATTATTTTAACTCTTTGTAAAAGTATCCATTTTGTTTTAGCAAAATTTGAGTTTTTGGTCCTGCAAACAGTTGATGAAATTAGTACCTCTTCTGCCTTTTTTTTCGTTACTCTACTTTCTGTAGTGTGATATTGAGAAGTTTGCTTAAGTTTTCTTAAAGGGAACTGTATTCTTATTATCTTGCATTTAAGGATTGAGATATGGTAGAAGTTCTGTCTATTTAGTGGATTATATAGCACTTGACAATAATAATTGTACAACAATGGTATTGTAAAATTTAAGTGTGAAGAAATGAATATCAAGTTACACAAGTTATCCTGTGCTTATTCATTGTCCTGTTCATACATTTGTTTTGGTATCTTCCACTTTGTATTTTTGTAATGCAGTGGCTTGTGCCTAAAGATGGAGATATTTAAGGAGTTTTTTTTTGTTTTTTTCCATGTTGCAAGAATTTCTGGGTTTAATTCTATTTAAGCAAAGGTTAACAAAAAAGGAGATCAGTTACAAGCTCCAATCTTGGGATTATGGGAACTTCTCTGGATTTGTTATGGTGGAATTGAATTTCATAGACCTTTTTACATTGCTTTCACTTCTGATATGTTTTGTTTTGCATTTATTTTTTTCACCATCTTGATGTAATTTTTGTTTTGCATGCATATTGTGTTCTGGTGGTATGTTATTAATTCTAGATGAAATGTTTAATTAGTTATTTCAGTGTGCTGTTCATTAGTGCAGGTGCTATTTATTTATTTCAAAATAAAATATACTACCAGTTTCTGTCACTGTGATGTGCCTTTGATTTTTTATTTTTTATTTTTATAAATGTTGTAGTGGTCTGGAGATTATTGATGCTGCTGCTAGGTGTTTCAATTGTGGTTCTTACAACCACTCTCTGAGAGAGTGTCCAAGGCCACGTGACAACAATGCTGTCAATAATGCTCGCAATAAACACAAGTCCCGACGGAACCAGAATTCTTCTTCCCGGAATCCAACTCGTTATTATCAGAATTCTCCAGCTGGAAAGTATGATGGTTTGAGGCCAGGTGCTCTGGATGATGCAACACGTCAACTTTTGGGCTTGGGGGTAAGTTGTTAAAATGCTGTTTTGATGCTATTATTAAATTACATTTCCAACCATTAGGTATTTACTATATATATTTTTTTGATTGAGAAATAAGTTTTATTCGAAAGACGTGAGGAAAATTCAACTAAGATAGGATATCTTCCAAAGTCAACGTAGGGAAACCAAAATGATAATTATCAACAACAAAAATAACAATGCAGCAGGCTGTCCAATCTCTCTGCATATTGGACATAGCCAATTAGCCATTCCCTTGAAACACCTATGAGCTGAAATGCTAGAGAGGCCATGAACACAACCTGCTGATGTCATGAAAAGGTTTAGGAGGAAATGTGGACCTTAGAAGCTAGTGTTATGCTCTAACTAAATGCTGCAAAACATGAATTGAAAAATAAAAAACTAAAACTGAAAAAAAAAACCAAATTTTTTATCGGATTGAATTGGATTTTGAATCTAAATTTGAAAACAAATCCAATTTAGTCCAAACTGAACTGAGTGTGTGTAACTTTATGAATTTCCTTGCCACTCATATATATATATATGTTTAGAACAGTTGATGATGTAGACTAGTTGATGAGGGATTAAAAACACAAACACAGTTTACCAAAAAAAGAAATTACAAATTACACATGATTATCCCGTTAGACTCCTTGATGATGTGAGTCACTAGATTATCAATACCGATGTTATGACATCAGTTAATGTTATTACTTGACAGTAGGGACTAAAAGTGGTAATGGAGAAAAAGTTCAAGGATTTTGATTGGTCTAAGTTTAGATTAGGGACTAAAAGCAAAAGTCTGAAAAAGTTTAGGGGCCAAAAATATAGTAAACCCTATTTTTTTTATTAATTTTGAATTAGGTAGAATTTTGTTTTTTTCTCTCTTTTATATATATATATATATATATATATATATATATATATAACTTTTGTGTTTTAAAAGCTTGTAGTAATTGGCTTATGAGATGAGATATTTGATACTTTGAACAAGTGTTTATTATATTTATTGTGTGTTTAAGTGTTTATTATATTCATCATACTGAACCTAAACCCTCTATAGTAGAGAGCTTGACAACTGAACGACACTTGTACACTTTGTTTTTAGATTCACAAGAAACACTTCTCTATACCCTCAAGACTTCCCTTAAAACTTTATGTATGGTAGTCCTTATTAACTGTTTACTTATATGGTTGTGTGTGTGTACACAATATTATATCAATTGAACAAGATCAAGTTACTCAACCTCTGAATTGTTAAGTGGCTATATGTTAAAAATATTGGAATAAACATGTGCTTTGAACGTGTTAGGTGTAGTAATTGATAAATTGCATGTTCAACTGATGGTTTCTAAGATAATAAATTCATAACCAAAGTGGCAGGATGACATAATGGGTTGTATTGTGGTAAGTAATTTGAAGATTGCACTATTCAGTTTTTTTACTTATGCTGGAGTATAACTAAGCCATACAATGGAGACTTTTGAGATGTAGCAGAATTTTTCGGCCTTCATGAAACAATAAGTTTTTTTTGTGTTATGCAGGAGCTTGATCCACCTCCGTGGCTTAACAGAATGCGAGAACTAGGATACCCACCTGGATATCTTGGTAAAATGCATTTCTTTCAGTCTCTTTCTATTCTAAATTAATGAACTTGTATTATTATTTCAGTGTTTTAAGTTTATCATTTTTTGGTTGCTATTTATTTACTGTATTGATTATCCTTCTTTCCTTTCATTTTTTCTTGGTGTATTAAATTAGTTAACTTTATAACCTATGTTTGGAATTTAGATGTGGATGATGAGGATCAGCCTTCAGGCATTACAATATACTCCGATAGGGAGATTGCGGAACAGGAGGATGGGGAAATTATGGATGCTGATTCTTCCAAACCAAAGCGGAAAAAGACTGTCAAATTTCCAGGAATAAATGCTCCTGTTCCAGAAGATGCTGATGAGAGATTGTGGGGCACTGCGGCCGGACCCTCGAGTTCAGATATTTCAAGAAACTTGTCATTGCCACAGCACAGATCGAATTACAGTTCCGATTATGGCAGCCGAGGATATCATCGCGAACATAGATTAGGGGATCTTAGGGATGATGGTCCTCCAGGGGACCCGGGACATAGTTCATCTAAGTTCAGTTTTCATCCTAGGTTTGGTGGCCATGATTATGCACTGTCAAGGTCCCAATCTGATCGGAGTAGAAGTCCTATGCATGATGAAGAATCCTCAAAGCCTTTTTCTTTCCATTCTCTTCATTATTCATCTTCTTCAGAGAGGCATTTTTCGCCATTGGACCGAGATTCCGGTAGACTAGGGAACTGGACCTCTGAAAGTACGCATGACAGAGACCGCGATCATTCGTCTCGATTTAAGGACCGGTCAGACGACCGGCACTACCGCAGTTGGAGGTGAGGATGGCATCAACAGGATCAATCATATTGGTAGGTTCTGAAGATACATTCCTGTCATTCATATACATTGAAATTATTTACCCTCACCCTATTAGGGACTGGAGTTATGCAAAGTTCTAGCAAAGTTGACAGTTTAACCATTTTTCTGGTATAGCTTTATTTGCACTCTCCTTTATTTGTTGTTAGGGTTTATAGCCTACTCCTACCTCTGACTTGCTTGTAGAATGAATTTTTAGCCCATGTTTATATCTTTGCAATAGAATATAGTTTATTTGTGAAAGATGAATTATATCTATTGTTACTTTTTTCTTTATATCTCTATTAGTACATGGAGTCCTACTCCCTTTGGTCTCAAATATAAATAAAAGTAAAACTATTGTTTTGTTAATTAAGAAAGTTAGTTATCGTCGTTTAATTTTACTAATTCTATTTGAAAAATAAACTTCATAAATTTTCTTTTCTTAGAACTTGAAATCAAGAATAAAAAAGGGTTCTTAGAATACAATCTTTCAATTAAATGAAGAGTATTTTGAGTGTTAAATAGGATGAAAGTAGTTAAGATTTATTTATATTTTAAATTATTATACAGTTTTTTTATTTTTTATATTTCAAACCTGATGGATTATATACAAAATGAAATGTCTGGTGTTGTCAACCCCAAAATTATCAAAAACCATTGTAGTTGATGCATTTGGGAGTGTTAGAATTCATTTTGAAGCAAAATCTCCCCCAATTTGTAGGAACTCATGCCCCACGCTTGTGAATTGGGGACAAGCCGGCTAATTTTAACGTGAACAAACTCTTTTTTTTTTTTTTTTGAAGGAACGTGAACAAACTCATTACAAATCAGGAAATTGCTTCAATTTTAAATCGAGAATCTCTCGTTAGCCCTCAATAGTAGAAAAATAAAAACTAAATCTTATCATATTACTTTTGTTCAACCTTTTATTTGATGCAAACTCATGTTCTATATTATTGAAGAGTGGTGCTATTCGTACAAAGGTGAAATGCACGAATCGTGCGAATAGTTAATGTGGACTAGTGCCAATCTTTTAAAATAATAATGATAAAAATAAAAAATATAAATTGAGATTTGACGAAATCATTGGTTCCAATGCGTAAAAAAGGGCATTTTCCATTATTAAATCAATGGTTATTTGTTAGTTTATTCAATTTTTATTTTTAATTTTTAATTATTATTTAATTTATTAATCAACAAATAAGAAATCACGTCCGTAAATTCATGTGCATTCATACTTAAATTTTGTTATACTCAATGGAAGTATGGAACTGCTCATTTAAATGACATTGTTGTGCACCGTAAAATCAGTCCGAACTAAACACGAGAGTTGTGTAAAAAATCGATTTAACCAAATTAAATCAAATTTTATTTTCTAAATTTCAAATAATGTAAAATAGACATACTTTTTGATAAGTAGTCAAGTCAACTGGATTTAAAATTAATTTTAGTTAAAAACTGATTGCTAAAAATTGGTTGTAATTAAAAATCGATTTTTAAATCCAATTTTTGTAATTAAAGTCGATTTCATCCATGAATTAACTCGAAATCAAGATGGATTGGAATAAAACTAAGTTTAACTTTCATACATTATCAATTATTTTTTGGGTGAGTAAACTGTAATTTTACATTCTAATTAAATTCCTAAAACTAAACCAATTTTAAAATAAAAAAATTTTAGTTTTCAAAGTCAGTTCATATAATTGGTTTATATTTATGTTTACAGTTCTTAATTTGGTTCAATTCGAAATCCAGCGGGGGGAGAATGGGAGAAGGAAAATAGGGTTCCTTTTTAAATCGGGAATATATATTCAGCAATGGAAGAAAAATGGGTAAACTTGAATCAGGATTTCAGACCCGGTTTGGACCGAACCGTTTTGTTAAAAGATAAACCAAACCGGTTCACTTTCAAAACCGGTTTTTAATAAATATTAATATTTTATGTTTAAAATGGTAACTGTCTTTGAAGCCTTAACTGTGACCACAACAACACACGTGTGTTTCTGCAATGTGCAATGACCCACTTGCTTGTCTTCCTCGTATTGGTGTTGGTTGCTACGTTCTCTTCTTATGTCTCTGCATATCATTTGCTTTCAAAACCTCTTCTTGGAGATGATGGAAGGATCTATGTTTGTTCTCACAACAACTTTTTTGCATTTGAAGGCAACGGTACCATTGCATGGACCATGCATTTAGACTACAAATGCAACCTTGGAACCGCCCCAGTTCATGGAGGTCATGGCAAGGTGGTTTAAATTTAGTTTTGTTGGTTGGTTGGTCACACTACTCACATTGTTAATTATGAGTTTCACTTTCATGTTACATTGCTTTGAATTCACATTTATCATTCTTTTCATGTATAAATGTCTATTGGGAAATTGAGAATTATCTTGTTTTCTGCACTAGTGGGGTATTCCTTGATCCATCACCCATGCAGTCACGAGTCACATTAATCTTTATGCATGCAACAACAATAACAATAATAACAAAATCAACTAAAAAGTAAGGGAAATCAACAAAAAAAGTGTGAAGAAATGGGCAAGAAATTAAAAATGATAATTTTTATGCACTATCAATGTAAAAAGTTTTACAACGTCGATCAATCAGAAATCATACATCGTGATAGGTATGACTTTTAGGTAGTTATTGTAAAAGTCAACAAATTAACCATACATCACAATTTGTGATTAGATGTCCATCTAAAAATCCTTTTACATTGTAATTGCATACACTATGTACTCAAATAAAAATGATGAGAAACTGATACTTGTCTAGTCAAGGTCATTATTTGAATATAGAGTAAATAGAATAGATTATATAGGGTGTGTTTGGTTTGGCATTTGACCATCCAAACTGAGGTTCACCTCTCATAGAAAGTTGTACCAGCATGTTTGGCAAATCATTTTCACAGTTGAGTTGAACGTGATTTTCACCTAAACTAAAGTTTATCCCAAAGTCACTCCTCTCTTGCTTTTCCGTTAAACGTAGAAAGCTCCAAACATAAATTAATTTACATTAAACGTACTTTTAACTAAACTTAAGTTTACAAAGTTGAGTTCAACCAAACTCCACTTTTTCAACTGTAATCCAAACACACACATAATGGTATCATTTGATCCATGTAACCCTTCATACTTTGATGGGAAAAAGGGAAGGCTTTTGTTTGTGGTAGGGTGGTGGTGGTTACTAATTTTTGTTAGACAATTTGCAGATATACTTGGTAGCTGATAACAGAATATTGGTGATTAGTTATGGGAACATTGGAACTAATTCTGAGCCTGAAGCAGAAGTTTTCTTTGGTCCGGGACCAGGTCATGCAGCAGAGGCTGAAATTATTGGGCTCTCAGTGAGCACATTAGGCTCAACTATTTATATCAATGTCAAGAATAGAGGACTCTTTGCATATCAGTCACATGGACGTTTGCTTTGGAGTGTGGGACCTGTGCTTTACCAATTTGGCTACCGTCAAGGATGCAGGAAAAATCTCACAGATTGTTACTTTGCTTCAGTTCCTGTGCTTGATCAATGTGAGGCTAGTATATATGTAAGGTTTACTCATCCTTGGTTTATTGTAATACCTACTCTGAACTTTGAATTTAGCAGTGATGTACGTATTGAATATAATGGTTTTTGCAACAGTTATGATGTTGATGGCTCTAAAAAAATTTTATGTGATAGATTGGATGAAGGAAAAGGGGTGTAAGTTATAATTCACTAATAGTAATTAAAAATGTACTTGACACCATGGTAACGGGTGTTGGAAGGTCCCACATCGCTTGCCTCAATTCTTGGGGTGCAGCTTCTATATCTGTTAGGCAACCACTTAATGCCAATTGGTTTTAAGATGGAATCTAACAATGGGCAATGCTGTTTATTTTTTTGGCAGTATTTTAGTTTCTAGCTGAATGTGTGATGTGTAGTTTTCTCATGTAATGAAATGTTCATTTCCCAAGATCTATGAAACACCGATACTTTAATTTGCTTCACGTATTTGTATCCAATATGTATCCACTACCAATATTCTCAGATACATTGTCAATATGTATCGATGAAGTATTCAAGCCTTCAAAAAAAAATTATGAAAATCTAATACAACTACATGAGACATATAAGCATATATAATACAAAAACATAGAAACATTGTCCTTTGATGAACCAAAAATGGAAATTATCTTTATGGATGATTTCAAGAAAGGAATGAGATTGATAGTACTATTCCTATTTGTAAATAATAGGAAGTAATTTATAAGAAGTAATTCAAAATGACAATGATTTATAAATATTTGTTACTAATGTCTAAGAAGTAGTGTGCTCTTAATTTGAATTTGCAGAATTGTAATAATATGTTTATTATGTTATATGAATTTTTATACATATCTAGATATGTATCTTACATGTATCATATTCTGTATATTTTTAGAATAATCATATAGCCATATCGGATACTTCTTTGAAAGTATACATGTTTTTTGCATTTGCAGATCTCAAACACAGAAGGTGAACTCTATTGTTTGTCGATTCGAAGCCATTACTTTAGATGGATACAGGATTTTAGTTCGTTTGATAAAAATTTCACCATCACTCCTGGAAACAATGGTCATCTGTATGTAACAGTTCCAGCCAAGGCTCTTGTTTTGGCTCTAGATGTCTTTTCAGGTAATGTCTTGTGGCAGAGAAGTATTGGGCCATTAAGCAAAGTTGACTCTGCACCTGTAGTGGACTCTAATGGTAAGTCTTTTGCTGTTGGATTAGTTTAAGCCTTACCCTAGAAAATATATTTCCTTATGAATTATGATAAGCTCTATAAGGGTTCTCTCAATTTGTACATGCATGATCTATGTTACAATAAATATATGTGGAATTTGTAAGAGAAAATAGTCAATATACGGACAGTGTAGATTTTTACATTGTCATCTAATCACAAATTGTCATGTATGATAAGTTTATTGATTTAACCACCTTAAAAGTCATACCTATCATGATTTCTGATCGTTGATAGTGTAAATTTACATTAACAGTGCATAGAAATTAAACTCATTTGTAAAGAGAAGTTAAAATTTCTGTGTGTGCAGCAATAATATTTCTTATGATACACTTTCTTCTTCCCCAGTTCCCTCTCAGAAAACCTTTGGTTTCCATGTTCTCACTCTCTTTACACGAAAACCTTTTGCAAACCACTGTGCTATGGAACTGTATGAAGGATCTACCTACCTTTATCTCCTTTACATGAATAAATTGATATCTAAATTAGAATTTCATATGATTCTTTGATAAGACAGCAGTCTTCTTTAAATTTTCTTCCAAGTATTTTAATGTGTGTCATACATAAACTTCTGCATTAATCTGAAAGTGGTATATGAACTTACTTTACTAGAGCACACTTGATGTAACAGGATGGATATCTATAGGTTCATTGGATGGATTCCTATACTCGTTTTCTCCAAATGGGGTTCTTAAGAAATTCTCAAGAATGAATGCAGAAAACTCTATGATTCAAGTTGGTCCTTTTCTTGATTGCTCTGGATTTGCAGTCTACAGTTCACAGATAGAGATGGAAGGAAAAGTAAGCCACACAATTGGAGAATACACTGTTGTTTCAGCAATTAGACCAAAAGCTGCATTATTCACTATGTTGGTTCCTGCAACTGGATCAATCTATTGGTCTGAAAGCTATCCTGGTACATATTTCTCAGTCATTTCCTCATAACAATTAGCATTGAAAGATGAAGTTTCCATAGCAGCAAACTAACTATTTCTCTGTGCGGTTGATTCAATCAGGTCATGTTTCTGCTTTATTTTCTGAGAGTGATCTTAGTCAATTTGTCATGAATGAGGAGATTCTGCTTGCTTTCCTTGCTGCCTCAAGTAAGAGTGCACTCTCTTAACTATATATATATATATATATATATATATATATATATATATATATATATATATTTTCTTTTCATAATATTGAATAAGGGTATTAAACAACTTTTCCCCTCAATTAAGGTTGCTCCTATTAAATCAACAGATGAGAAATTGCAGAATGTTGATTATTCATTTAAGGAAGTGCAAATTGGATAGCTAGAAAATGCCCTGGAATTTTTACTTTTGGGAATTATATGTTTGATATGAAGTAGTTTGTTTGAATGAACTAATGGGTTGGTCCTGATATTCAAAGCAGAGATTGGCACCCCGCTGCAATGCCGTACTATAGGTACAAACCTTTTCTTCACCTGCCTTCAGATAAATAACCAGTATTTATTTTTTGAAACGAGTAAATGACTAATTTAGTCCCTGAACATTGTGATTCATTGTTACTTTAGTCTATAGATTTAACAAAATTAAAAAAAATCTCTTTGAAAATGTAATCGATTTATGTTTCTAAATTGGCTTAAATATCTTTTTGGTCCTTGCAATTTAATATTTTTTTGCTTTTCGTCGTTGCAATTTTTTTTTGTTTTAGTCTTTGCAAATTATGTTTGTTTTATTTTTCATCCTTATAGTGGTTTAGATAGCGCTTTGAACAGTGAAAAAAGCGCTATCTAAACTACTATAAGGACGAAAAGCAAAACAAACATAATTTGCAAGGACTGAAACAAAAAAAAAAATTTGCAGGGACGAAAAGCAAAAAACACTAAATTACAAGGACCAAAAAAATATTTAAACTTTCTAAATTTAACCACTTACTATCATTTTAATCCCTAAACACATGTTAATATTATCACTTAAGTCACCTGTTGTATGTAACTTTAGACTAAAGTGAGTAACGGATCACAATTTTGGAGACTTTTTTGAATTTCATTAATTTAGGGACTAAAGTGATAGCAAATCATAATTTCAGGAACTAAATTCACCATTTATTATTATTATTTTTAACTAAGACAATGCTTGTGAATCTGCCATACAACTGTTGCATCACATTATCAATCTTTTAAATGCCATCTATTATTGATGAGAAATCCTTCTAGCTTGTATATATTTTAAGACTATTATTTCTTGATACTGGCCAACTGGGCAAGAATTTTAGACAATTGTTCTTCTGAAAGTATTCTCTAGTTGATAACATTTGAAAATTGTTTTTCTAACATCATCAATGTTGGTGTGCAAATAACAATATTGATTTGCACACCAAAAGTCAATTTCTTTTCTCAATGTTCAATGAAAATCAATACAGCTTGAGAAAGCTTAACGTTGTTGCTGTCCTCTCAACATTCCTGCTGTCTATTCCCCTATGATTTTGCCTAAAACTGGAAAGTGAAAAAGTAACTGGGGATTGACTGCCCCTTGGGGAATTTTAGAGAGATGTGATATGGATTCTCAAATGTTGATTTACAGTAGAACACAGGATTTTCTAATATAGCTTGAAGCCAAGGCATAATGGAAAGTTAATGGAACAATTTGATTATCTTTCTGTCTATAAATATGGGCCCTTTGTTACAGTTTTTTTTTTTTTTAAATAAAAGAAGAGAAAAAGGACACTGACAATGTAAAATAATTTTACACCGTCATCCAATCGCAACCCACCATATATGGTAGATTTGTTGACTTTTACAAAATTATCTTAAAAGTTATACCAACGGTGATTTGTGATTGAATGACCGTTTAAAACTTTTTTACACCATCAGTACATCACCATTAAACTCGTAAAAGAATCACTTTTTTTTTTAAATTAGGTTTAATTATGTTTTTAGTTCCTCGAATTAGAGAGTCTATTTTTTTTAGTTCCCAAATAAAATTTGCATTTTTTAGTCCCTCAAATTCAAAAAATACTCCTTTTAGTCCCTCTATTAGAATTTGAAGGACTAAAAAAATACAAATTTTCATTTGAGGGGAGGGATTAAAAATTGCATTTTTCGAATTTGAGGAACTAAAAAAATGCTTTATCTTGGGAACTAAAAAAACATACCCTTAATTTGAGAGACTAAAAATATAATTAAGTCTAAAAATTAATCACATTTTTTTAGTTTTCTATGTGTTTGTTTTAGCTTTTCAAAATAACCAAAAGTTGAAAAGAATATAAAATATGATTAAAATCAGAAATTATTTTAAATAACTTCTCATAAATCAGTTGCTTCTTTTAAAAAAGTTGATTTTTATGATTATAAACAATCATAAATTAGTTTTTGATTTTTTTTTTAAAAAAAATCTCTAAAAAATAATCATTAAATTATTTTACATCAAAAACACTTTTTTTTTAGTTGGTTGTTTTTAAAAACTAGAGTTTCTTGGTTTTAGTTGAGTGTATATCAAAGTACAACTTTAACTCTGTCAAACGTGACACAACAATTTCTCATCACTTTATAGGTCAGAAGCTTGCATCAAGCTGCTCTCAAGAAAGAACCAAGCTTGTCAGCATCTACACAGGTAATGTACAACTTTTTAAATTATGAGAATGTGGCAACATTATTGAGTATAGTTTTAAGTTTTTTGCAGGTAACGAAAGGGCAATAGTATTGTTTCTGCTCTTTGAGTCTTCTCTCTTGTTGGTACTAATTGGACTTGTAAGATTCTGCTGTACGTTTTGGGCAAAAGAGAAGCTTAAAGATCAAGGCCTTGGAAGCTTCCTTGACAAGAGAGTTAGTCCAAAATTCTGTTGTTTGTTCTTGTTCTTCTTCTTTCTTAAGTATTATTGTTTTTAAAATTGGATCGACAGGTTCGACCGGTTTGACCGATAACCGATCTGGTAACTCTAAAATTTGGCTCTTTTTAGACCCGATGGGAACTGGTAAAGAATCGGTGAAAATCAGTCCAAAACTGGTGCAGGAAACCAGTTGAATGAGTGTTTTTCAAAAAATTTCATATTTTTATTTTTTCATATATATTTTTGTTTAATCTAAAATATTTTAAAAATAAATAAAAACACATAATTAATGATTCTACACAGGTATAAATTATTGGTAGTTATTATTAATTTTTTATCTTATAAAACACATAATTTAGTCATTTAAAGTTTTATATCTTGATTCTTATAATTTTATTATTTAAAATATTATATAATATTAAAAAATAACAATTTAATTACTACCGGTTCGATCAGGGTTGAACCGATAAATTATGAATTAGTGTTTTCATTGGTTCAATTATCGGTCCAATTTTAAAAGCATGGTATTACTTCACCAAATAAGAATGTAGCTTCTATCATAATTCACTTTTTTGTTTACCATTTGGATCTTTTAGTGCTCTCTTCGGCTCAAAAAGAAAGCCTTGGACAGAACAATCACAGAGCTTGAGCAAAAAGCAGCAGAGGAAACAGTTGACAATGAAGTTTTTGAAAAGTTGGGTGATATAGTAAGAGAAAGGGAATGCATAGAGAGGAAGCTCTCAACCACCTATAGTTTGGGCAGGGACAACAGGACTCAGTCAAAACCAAAATCTGTGCTTCCTGTACAAATGGGAAAAACAAAAAGCTACTCATTTGAAGATGCAAAGCAAAAGAACAACAAGACAATGTTCCACACATTAAGTGATACATCTTCCAGTGAAAGCAGCACTGAAGGAGAGACTAGCATGCTTGAAAGCATGGACTCATCAAGACAGGGAAAAGCAAAGACACCTATAGTGGATTCTTTGGATACTTCAAGTAATGAATAGTTTCATTGGAGAGGCTAAGTGAGAAAGTCCTTCAGAAAAGGAGCACTAGCACTTGTCTTTGGTTGTTATACTATTATTTGTGGTTGTTAAACTGTGAACAAATGATTTGATGCCACTAACCAATTTCTAAAAATAACCACTATGTAAACAAAGAAAACGATCATTTTAAAAAGAAATTATTTTACACCACCGATTTGAAACATTAAGAAAAATAAAATAATAGCATGATTTAAGACCGAAAAAGGGTTGGGATGTTTCTTATCTTCCCATTTTGGTGAACAATATTTTATTTTATTTTTTTAAAAATGTCGTGTGTGCTGTGTATTTTCATTTTTGTGAATTCTCACTAGTTTATATAAGATAATAAATTTAAACTTCTATACCATTATACCATTATATAAGATAATAATTTGAAACTAGAAATAGATAAAATAATTTAACCATAAGTCTTATAAAATAAAATTATTAGTTCTATATCAGTTTGTAAAGCCTTTATTTTATAAAAAATAAAAATGAAGCAATGAAATAGCCAAATAGAATGTATGCCTTAAATGAGCGAATGAAAAATGAAATAGTAAAATAATCAAATAGGATAAGTTCACAAGTATTCCTCTAATTCTTTTTCATTTAACAATTTAACTTAGATGACTTTTCAATTCTTTCCATGAGAATTGGTGAAAGAAAAATAAAAAAAGAAAAGAAAAAATGACGAACTATTGAATCATGTGATTTGTGTTGATGATACAAAATTGTACGGAATCATTCATGTATCATAAGATACAAAATTGAGATTCATCTTACATTATAAATCGATAGGTATCTGAATTTTATCGAATTGTAGGTTTTGAATAGTGAATAGTAAGATTCTAATCACTATGAATTGTAGGTTTTGAATCGTGAATAGTAAGATTCTAATCACTATGAATTGTAGGTTTTGAATTGTGAATCATAAGATTCTAATCACTATGCTTACAAGCTTATAGATGACAAGAACCCTGACAGTTACAAGCTTAGAAGGGACTGATCTTGCTAGCCAACTTTAATAAAATCTCAGGAACAAACCGTCTTCTTGGGGGTGCAATGGCATCGTTTGCAAGAGCTTCACTATCATTGGAATGTATAATGGAAACTGCAAGATCGAATAGGTCATCTTTACCACCTCGGAGTGGATCCTGCACAGCATGGTTGAGAATTAGAAGTTCAATAGGCAAAGCAAAAGGATAGCACATAGTTGAACTCTCACAAGAAATACTGTAAATTTGAAAAGGAAGAAGAAAGCAAAGTCATAGAGTATTTTCCAGTTGAAGCCCTGCCACTAGGATCCTCCATGAATCTCTCTAACCAGCCAAAAAAACTTTTAGTTCAACATATATGCTACATGGGTTCCTTTTTCAGCTATGCTTACAGGGATAATTGAAATGCCAAATTCAAAAATATTGCTTAATACAAATTATTTGAGTCTGTATTATTAAGTGTACAAAAATTTGAAATTGCATCACTTTTAACTTACTTGGAGAAACAAATCTGTATGACTCTTCCCCTCATACAAAATCACCTCAGCTCTTACCCCTGCCCTCTTAAGAGCTTCAGCAAACCGTTCACTGCAAAAATCACTTATGAAATAAAATTATCACAGTTTTTTTAAGAGTAAATTATAGCATTCCATCGTTGTGTTTAATAATCCAATCCATGCAAACAACACAAGTGCTGTAGAAAAGAAAGAACGACCCAAGAAGTCATAAAAGTTTAATATGAAGATAACTAGTGATTATCAAACTCTGCCTATCCTGTGCTTAGTTGCCAATCTTTACATAGTCAGTCCCAACTCCCAAGCCTAGATTTAAAGAGGGATGAGTTAGGTAGATGACAGTCAACCTAACACTTCGTTCAATCTTTGCGGCATAACAGTCATCAGGTTTTATTTATAGCATGAAAATACAGCTTATATGTATATAATTGAAACCTTAAGTAGTTTCCTTCAATTAAGTAAAATAATATAATAACCAATGAATTTTAAGTCTATACACTAACCTGGCAACTGATGGTATGGAATAATCTGCAGTTCCATGGACCAGATATACAGGGGGAAAGTGAGGAATGAAAGATTTGAGGCATGGATCTTGAATTTTGATTTCAGGAGAAAATTCCTTCAAAGATTCTTCACCTTCCATTATGCTGCAATGATAATCACAGTTATAAGGAGGGAAAAACAATAGCCTCTTAGTTGTAACGAAACTCAGTTATTCAGGACACACCTTAGAAAAACCGAACGGTACAAGCCACGATTGTGGAAGTGATCCACTAAATCCAATAAGTTGTATCTGCAGACATGTGTTGAAAGGGTTAATAGATTATCCTTGACAACTGTCTGCTAAAAGATGGTAGTATGGTACATCCAAAGCGGCAAAGCCTACTCTAGCACATCTAGATAGATGGTAGAGATTCTATAACTATTTGCATTATCAGAGTAATTTAACAGGAAATTGGAGAATCACACCTGCTGTCACAACATAAAGGTGTGCTACATATATTAACCATCAGAAGTCACCACCACCGCTTCTCATCGGGGGAACGCATTCTGGATATATTTTTAGGATAAAGCCTCTTTCCACAGAGGAAAAGGAATGTAAAATCAGCAAAGACAGCTTGCTGAGGCAGAAACCCTCTTAACAACAAGGACCAGGCCTTTTTCTACTAGGCGAGGTTGGCTCATGGATCAAATAATGACATTGTCATTCGTCAAAAACTAATTCTTCAAACAATCCATTTATTTCTAAAATCCTTTTCAACGGTTTTCACATAGGAGTTTTTCTTAGTCTAATCTACCTATTTATTGGGCTATCCTTAGTTTGGTCAACTCTTCCAATTGAGGCTTCTATTGGTCTTTTCTTCTTGTGTCCAAACTATTTTATGCATGATTCAACCATTTTTCCTGAATAATAGCAACTCTTAGTTTCTCTCTAATACATTCATTTCTATTCCTATCTTTTCTAGTGTGACCATTCATCCAATGCAACATTTCATCTGCACAACACTACTTATGCTCTTGTTAGCCCTTTATTGCCCAACATTCAGCACCATTTTTAAAGCAACATTGATCATATGATTGCACAGTTAAATTTTCCATTTAGCTTAAGAGGCATCTTTGTATAACAAATAACATCAAATGTAATGATACAAAATTCTATGAAGGAACTGCATCGATGTTTTCTAGACAATCCAGAATGAACAGGGTTATACTTATTATATTATTGAAATTGACCATTTCCACATAATTTAAGACAAGCATGAAACTCTAGCCAGTGTCTTACCCTCCAGATAAACCAAAATAAGCTTTTAACTGGGAAATGCTCCAAGAAACACCATCTCCTTTTTCCGATTCTCTGGCTGCTTGCTCCAGTAAAGCACAAGCAGAAATATGAGCACCAGCAGATTGCCCCATTAGATAAATCCTATCACATAGTTATTAACAAAAAAAAGGAAAAGATCAATCTCATAGTTGAATGTCTAAATATATGATGAAAAGGAATCTTGTATCAGATCAGAGTAGCATGCCACCTATTAGGGTCACCTCCATAATTAGCTATGTTGTTGATGATGAAGGAAATTCCCTGAGAAGTATCATTTACCATGTCACTGATGGTCCCTTGAGGAAAATTTCTACAATCACAAATAAATGAAGATCTATTAAGTGCTAAACATAACATTAACTTTGAAATTAAATTTAAAAAATATGTTTGTTTCTACCTTTAAATTATAATATTGCACATAAAAGAAAGTTCCATCACATTTCGAACAACTTTAAGATTAATATATCAACTACAGAAATGTTTATACTAAATGTGATGTACTATATTTTTAACTTTTAAAAACATAACCAATAATTCAATTAAGATATGCACCACTGGACACCATTAAGTTTAGGACATAGTGTGATGCAAGCATCCTTGTAGTTATGATTCATGAATTTCCCAGACTCAATGTCCTAGAAATAGACTATTATAAAAAGCACCCAATTTGTCCATCAGAATACCTCAAACATAGAGCAAGTCAGACCAAAGGTAAATTGTAGACTCAGTCTTGCACTGCTTGAACTGAGACCAGACCAGGTACCTGTAATCAATGCATGCCACTATAATGCCTCTTTCTGCCAACTGTAGTCCTAAAAGAGCGCCCCATGCTTTATACCTAAATCAAAATCCAACCAAAATCATTTCATTTTTAAAAGAGAAAAGATTGATGAATTCAGGTGTATACACACACACACAACTAAATTGTAGCCATGTCATGGTGCTGGAGACCAATTATTTTTGGCACCACAAAGTGTTACATCAACCAAATCCTACAAGTCAGTCTGAATTTTTAAAATTCAATTTCAAACACTTCACCTGGTATACTCTTTAATTGAAGCAATAATCAATCATAACCACTTGTAGTATTTTGTTATCCCCTATACACCCAAGAATTCTGTTGTATGTTTCAACATAATATCAACAATATGCAGTTATTTTTAGTTAAAGACTTGAGACAAAGACAAAACTACTTGCCACTTTAAAAGGTTATTTTCCAAATTTGAAATAGCAACATATGGTCAGTTGAGGCAGAGTTCATTCTTATAAATTCATCTGCAGTGTGCTATTGCAGAGATAGAAAGGCTTCATATGAAAAAGGAATTACTATTGTATGTGCTGTATAAGAATCAACACTATACAGAGTAAATTAACACATGAATTCAAGCAAAACCACGTAGAGTTGTAGACATTTCAAACCACTCACCCAATAATCCATGCTCCCCCAGTTACAAATATCATAACTGGCTTAGGTTCACCAATATTGTCTGGTAGATACAGATCCAATCTGCAAAACCACAATTTACAAGATTATTAGGCACACAATACATGAAATGACCAACATCACAAGATAGATATATCAGTTTTTTAATTTACCTGTTTCTAGGTTGATCTCCATAAACAATGCTTCGCTTTACCTTGCTTGAGAAGAAATAGTAATATGCAACTGCAGAAAGTCAACAGTAAGAGAGAGAAAACAAACAAACAAAAGATCCATTTTCTATTAATGTTGCTGTGTACAAACTTGTGTGAAGATTTCCACACCTTCCCAAGTGGAAGGAGAGACAGCAACATGTAATATAGAAGAACCAAGTATCAGAATGGCAATCAGATTGTCATTGACCATTAGATAAACAGAATGCATAAGAAAATATATGATGAGTTATATCCAAGCATCTGAAGCTTCCAAAGTAAGTTCACAAAGCTTACATTTACCATTACTAGAGATACGAAAGGAGAAATGCACAATTATATTAAACAAACCTTGTACAAATCCAGGCATAAGTAGCATGGCATAACATCCAAGGGCAAGTAATTGTGTAATCCAACGGTAACCAATCCTGAACAATGTATCAACAGAAAATCAGACATGCCACATGGCACAAAGCACAATAGTGGGTGCTGGAGAACGGATTACTTTTGAAAAATAATAATTTTTATATAGCTCTTTCAAAACAACTAATAAAAATAAGCAATTATTCCTTTAAAAAAAACTAAATCAAGCACTCAGACTACATTTAATTTAAGTGAGCTTATATTTAGATTATTTGGCCTAATAGTTACAAAGAATGCAGTACGGGTAAGCTTTTTTTTTTTTTTTTTCAAGCCTTTTATTACACCTCTAGAGAGTTTTGAATAATAATTATAATAAAAAAAAAAAACGGCTATTCTCCAATAAACAATCCCAACTACCCATAAAAGCATTTATCATGACAGTAACTAGTACGTAACTATTTACTCCAAATAACACTATATGAAAGCAAAATTTTCAAACTTCAATGTAGTTTTTGGTTAGTTCGCGTCACAATACAACGTAACCAAATCAAGCAACTTGAGAATAGTGATGTCATTTTTTTTTTATAGACCACAGTATTCTCTACGGAAAACAATTATGCTTGAATGAAATAGGATCAGTATGGACAATAAAATCCTCCTCCGAGTACTTGAACTTGAGACTTCTGGAATAACTCCGACCTCATGTTAGTTGATCCACGCATTCAGTAATGAATAACAATGTCATTTGCCAGAATTCCACACTTCTTAAACATTCGAATAGACGCTGTACAGCTTAAAAGTCATATTTCTAATTGATTCACTATAAAAATCTTTATATAAATTAATCTCTTAATTTTAGGAACTAAATCAAACACGTTCGTCGTTGTAAGGAACAAATTGTAATCATATAAAACAAAACAGACCGTAGCTGACAGCGAAATTAAAATAACAAAAGAAAAAAGCTACATACATATAATTCACGAAGAAAAAATTGTAGGCAACAAATAAATAAATAAATAAAACAGATTATTGAAATTTGATGCAGTGTTACCCGAGGTAGCGTAGAAGCGTGAAGGCGAGACGAGTAATCAGGTAGGTTTCTGCGGCCACGTGTTCAATGTTTCTCCGCAGAGATTCTTGCCGAACCGGGCGATGCCGGAGGCCGTTTTTTCCGGCGACGCGCCGGTGCGTGACGGACTCTGTCATTGTTGGCTTCGCGTCGACGTCCTCCGGCGGGAGCATGCGGCGGCGATCGGAGAGTGCGGCCATCGCCGGCGACGGATACGGAATCAGAAACTGTACGTTGTTGGATCGGAAGAGAATAAGAATAAATTATTGCATGAATTTGTTATTATGGAGCGCGAATATAAAATAATGATACGTTCTATAGCGGGAGGCGGAGATGTATACGGAAATGTATTAAACCCAATCATATTTCGACACATTTTACACAGCCACAGAATTTAGGGCATTTTTCTTCAAGAGAAGAATGTAAAAAGTGAAAAGGAAATGAGTTTTTTTTAATAAATTAAAATTATTTTATGCATAAATTAATTTATAAATTTTTTATGTTAATTTTTTAAAAGATTATATGTATAAATTAATTTTAACTTATAAAAAAAATTGTATTGTTTTTTCTTTTTTATTTTCTTCTATCATAAAAACTCATGAAGAATTTTATCTCTGTCGAAGAATCTGGTCACTTAGTGAGATTTTTCTTTCAATTACATTTTTTTCATTCATATTACTCAAACTTGAAATCTTGTTTAAGGAGATCGAGTCCAGACCATTTGGACCAACAACATGTTGGTGAATGGAGAGAATTTGGATCCTATGGATGAAGATTCTACATCTAGATTGAGGGAAAAAAAATTAAATCTCAATTCTTAATTTTATTTTCAATTTTTATAAAATTAATAAAATATAAAAAGAAAAAAAGAAGATTTTCTAAATCAATATAATAATTATTCCATTGAATTGTGTATAAATCAATGTATATTATTACTATTAGTCAAAAAAAGCAACGAAAGAAAGCGAGTCACGGGGACCTTAACATCCTCAACTACTGATTAGTTTCATATAAACTTTTTTATATTATTCAATGAGTAATTGAAGTTTGTTAAAGAAACACGGAGTTTATTTAAATTGATGGAAAGTAAATTATACGTTTTTATAGTTTATTTTAATAATTTGTTTGTAAAACCCATCAAAATATGTTTAAACAAATTTATAATGTGCAGTAAAAAAAACAAATTTATAATGTAAATTTTCATAATTTATTAAATAGAAATTTAATTAAACTTTTTAGTAGAAGAGTTTAATATAGACATGTTTCAGTGTAATTTTTTTTATATTATATATCAACTAATAAAAATCATTGTCAATATATATTTAAGATAATTATTATTATATATATATATTATAATTAGGTGATATCTAGATCAAGCCCGTGAGTCTAACATATTCTCCTTCACACTAAAGAGTAAAGAGCTTCTAAATATTATGACTCCATACTTAAAATGGATTAATTTTGCGACTTTGATTAAGAGATGAGAATATCAAACCATTCGCATTAACTAATATTGGATAAAATATGTTTTTGGTTCCTGTACTTTTAGAAAAACTTAATTTTAGTTTCTGTACTAATAAAATGGTTGATTCGAAAGTATAGGAACTAAAACCAAGTTTTTCTGAAAATAAAGGGACCAAAAACATATTTTATCCAATAATATTTAATAATTATTATAAAAGTTAATAAACTTATCAAATATGATAATTTATGACTGAATACTATTATAAAATTTTGAATAAATTATACTAACTTTTTGTGTAATTTTTTAAAATTGCGTACAATTTTTTACTTTTTTTTTAACGATTACATCAACCTTTCTTATAAAGGTATATGGTGTAATATTTTTTTAAATAATTAAGAGAGTTAATATAATATAAAGGAATATCGATGTAATGTTTATTAAACAAGTAAGGAAAATTAGCTTAAGAATTAAAAAAAAAAAAGTATAGAGAGCAATTAGTGTAATTATTTTTACTAAAAATGTGGTACAAACAGTTTGCCACTTGGAACAAATTCAATGCTTGCTTGCCATCGTGGGAGTAGTTTACCTAAGGCTGATTGACCCCTCTGGGTTACTTTTAAAAACTAATATTCAAAATGGGTATCTTTCAAAACATATTACTGGCATGGGTCTGTTTTGATCAAAGACCAAGTCAACAAAAAAATTTGACCAACAAATTAAATTCCACGTAATTTTTTTTAAAAAAAAAAATCCACATAAACCAGCCATTACCAATGGCTGTTTCAAGACTGACAAGTTCGTTAAAATTTGTAGACACAATAATGATCAAATGAGAGGAAACAGCCACTGAAAATAGCTGCTTGTATACCGTGTTCACAAGCAGCCATTTGTAATGGCTGCACCTCCAACCCGTGTTGTGCCTTCGTGTAGCGGTCCCCCGGCCGCGTGTCAAATCGGTGCAGCCAATTCAAATGGCTGTTTCTCTTTGAAATAAAAAAAATAGTTTTTCAATGCTTTAAAATAAAAAATATATATAAATACACAACAAAATTACAAGTAACAAAAAATATCCCATTTACATAAAAATTTTAAGAAATACTTATGATGACAAATATAAATATTACATACAATGTATCAAAAATAAAAAAATACACTTGAAATCAAATTATTAAAAAAATTATCACATAAAACTCCGTAAAATAGATACAATAAAATGACAAAAATGCATATATAACATATATATATATATATATATATATATATATATATATATATATATATATCTGTTAACATATAAAAAATAAAAAAAATAGTGTATAAGAAAATACTTAGATTTTTAATATCCGGTTAAGTGTGAAGAAGATGACGAAGGCAAATTACTCACTTGAAGCAGCCATTCAAAATAGCTACTTCATGTTTTCTCCAATTTTTTATTCAGACCACGAGCTGGACGTGGGTAGGTTATGTACTTGAAGTTGCCACACACAATGACTGTTTCACTTTTTTTGGTCACCACGTGTACTTGAAGTAGCCATTTGAAATGGCTACTTCACTTTTTCACTTGAAATAGCCACTCACAATGGCTGTTTCACTTTTTTCGGTCGTACTTGAAGTAGCCATTTGAAATGGCTACTTCACTTTTTCACTTGAAATAGCCACTCACAATGGCTGTTTCACTTTTTTCGGTCGTACTTGAAGTAGCCATTTCAAATGGCTACTTTTCTTTTTCACTTGAAATAGCCACTCACAATGGTTGCTTCACTTTTTCTTGGTCCAGCTATCACGGATGGCTGTTTCCTTCAGTCTGCTGAACCAGCCATTCCGAGTAGCGAATTTGATACCTTTTCTTTTTTTGGTTCGTTAACAAATCCGACACACTCAAATCGCAAATCATTGATTGTGTCAGTATGAAACAGCTATTTTAAATAGCTGTTTCATCACGTGATCGACGTGGCCTGCCACGTGGTCAATTTGAAAATTTGACTTGATTTTTGGTCAAAACAGACCCATGCCAGTAATATGTTTTGAAAGAAAGCCATTTTGAAAATTAATTTTTAAAAGAAACCCAGATGGGTCAATCAGTCGTTTACCTAACTGGCTAAGTCAGCCTGCAAAGTGCAAATCTCGCTATCACTGGCTACTAACTCAGCAATCCGGCTTATTGATCCCTCTGGGTTATTTTTAAAAACTAATATTTAAAATGGGTCTCTTTCAAAACATATTATTGGCATGGGTCTATTTTGATCAAAGACCAAGTCAACAAAAAAATTTGACCAACAAATTAAATTCCACGTAATTTTTTTTAAAAAAAAAATATCCACATAAACCAGCCATTACCAATGGCTGTTTCAAGACTGACAAGTTCGTTAAAATTTGTAGACACAATAATGATCAAATGAGAGGAAACAGCCACTGAAAATAGCTGCTTGTATACCGTGTTCACAAGCAGCCATTTGTAATGGCTGCACCTCCAACCCGTGTTGTGCCTTCGTGTAGCGGTCCCCCGGCCGCGTGTCAAATCGGTGCAGCCAATTAAAATGGCTGTTTCTCTTTGAAATAAAAAAAAAATAGTTTTTCAATGCTTTAAAATAAAAAATATATATAAATACACAACAAAATTACAAGTAACAAAAAATATCCCATTTACATAAAAATTTTAAGAAATACTTATGATGACAAATATAAATATTACATACAATGTATCAAAAATAAAAAAATACACTTGAAATCAAATTATTAAAAAAATTATCACATAAAACTCCGTAAAATAGATACAATAAAATGACAAAAATGCATATATAACATATATATATATATATATATATATATATATATATATATATATATATATATATATATATATATCTGTTAACATATAAAAAATAAAAAAATAGTGTGTAAGAAAATAGTTAGATTTTTAATATCCGGTTAAGTGTGAAGAAGATGACGAAGGCAAATTACTCGCTTGAAGCAGCCATTCAAAATAGCTACTTCATGTTTTCTCCAATTTTTTATTCGGACCACGAGCTGGACGTGGGTAGGTTATGTACTTGAAGTTGCCACACACAATGACTGTTTCACTTTTTTCGGTCACCACGTGTACTTGAAGTAGCCATTTGAAATGGCTACTTCACTTTTTCACTTGAAATAGCCACTCACAATGGCTGTTTCACTTTTTTCGGTAGTACTTGAAGTAGCCATTTCAAATGGCTACTTCACTTTTTCACTTGAAATAGCCACTCACAATGACTGTTTCACTTTTTTCGGTCGTACTTGAAGTAGCCATTTCAAATGGCTACTTTTCTTTTTCACTTGAAATAGCCACTCACAATGGCTGCTTCACTTTTTCTTGGTCCAGCTATCACGGATGGCTGTTTCTTTCAGTTTGCTGAATCAGCCATTCCGAGTAGCGAATTTGATACCTTTTCTTTTTTTAGTTCGTTAACAAATCCGACACACTCAAATCGCAAATCATTGATTGTGTCAGCATGAAACAGCTATTTTAAATAGTTGTTTCATCACGTGACCGACGTGGCCTGCCACGTGGTCAATTTGAAAATTTGACTTGATTTTTGGTCAAAACAGACCCATGCCAATAATATGTTTTGAAAGAAACCCATTTTGAAAATTAGTTTTTAAAAGAAACCCAAATGGGTCAATCAGCCCAGCAATCCAGCATACATACGTGTAAATTAACCATTGGTCTATTTTCCATAAACTATAAAACAAATTGTTGTGGTCATCATTGTAATAAAGGAGGTGTTACTTTTCTGAATTGTGTCACTTGATACTTAAATACATCCTGTGTTAGGTTTTTTCTTTTCAATTTTTCTTTTAAGATCAAAGGTATCCTCCTTAAATCATTTTGGCAAGGGCAAAGTCATGAAGTTTATATAAAAAAAAAGTTTTAATATATATATATATATTTATTCGTAAGAATTAAACTCAAGTATAATAAGATTTACAAACAATTCACATATACTGCTCAATCAATCAACTGAGCTAGACTTTCTTTAATAATAAAAAAAAAGGTTTTAATTTTAATATGAATCCCCATCATCAATTTCTATATTTCAAATGGTCAAATATCATGGTTTTATGGTTATCATGGTTATGTTATCAGGAAAATGTTATAGGGTGGGTATAATTTTCTGTCGTGCGTTTAGTGGTATTGCCTGCTGTAAAATGATATAGGAAGGGCAGTAAGGCTTCTTGGTTTGGTATTTTGGGTAGGTATATCATATGCTTTCCTTGTATCTCTTCTGATTATCAATAAAAATTTCTTTTACTGATAAAAATCAAATATCAAATTTACTTGGAAAAAGTTTTGATATACTTAATTTGATTTTGAAATGCTTGAAATGAGTGTTTTATGCCTTTGGGGGATTGTGACCCCACTTGCACCTTCGTGTTATCCTGCCTTATCCAATTTTTAACTTCACCTTACCCACAAAATACTTCCAATAAGTTTTGAATTCTTGTACTATATAAAATATATCACACGACACTTAGTTTGACAATTATGCCATACCATATGATTTATTGTTCTCTTTATTTCCAGTTTCTAATTTCTTTTATGAGAAAAAAAAACACACTGACAGTTTAAATAAAAAGTGTAAAATATAAAGTTATTTTATTTCGTTTACTTCTAAAACGAAGAATAGAAAGAACTTCTGACTTGAACATATTTAAATTATATACTTATCCAAATTCCACAGCATCAGTTACGTTCTACACTCTGTCGTTGTAACAATGGTCACTTATAGCATATTTGGATTATCCTTAGCCTCTTTCTAAAATTACTTTTAGACTGAAAAATACAGAGAGTATCTTTCTTCAAAAGTATATTAACACCTAAAAATATATTTTAAATGATTACCTAAACATGTATTTACGTGATGTTTGCCCAACTTATTTTTAGTGGTTCTTCTTCAAAAAGAAAAGCTGCATCAAACATTATTTATATAAAAGCTTTTAAAGAAAAAGTAATTTATTTCTTAGAAGAAATCATGAGAATAAAAAGTTTGTAAAAAAATAAGGCTTAATTGTAAAATTTACCACCCAACTTTCATTATTTTGCAAATTTTATCATCCAAATTTTTTTTTGTGCAAATTTTACTACCTAAGTTTTTAATTTTCGTACATTTTACCATCGTTGATGTGTCACAAAAAAAAAGTTAAAGAAAAAATAAAATGATGTCGTTTTGTTATCAATGTGATGGTAAAATGTACAAAAATTTAAAACTTGGATGGTAAAATTTACAAAATGTTGAAAGTTGGGTGGTAAAATTCGCAAATTAATGAAAGTTAGATGATAAAATTTACAATTAAGCCAAAAAATAATTGAATGAGTTTTTTTATACGCTTATGCGAAGCTTATTTTTATGTTGGGCCTTACTTCAAACCCTGTAAATACCTATATTTTATATGTTAAATTAATCTATAAGTATCTGAGCTATTAAGTCATTTTTAATTAGGTTCTTGATTTATTTTATTTTTTTTAATTGAGTCCTTAAACTTGTATTTATTTTCTAATTGGGTCCTTCTATCTAAACACCGCTATGAAAAATTGTCTAAGTCAATTGTGTGAGTTTATAGCAAGGTTACTGTAGGGTAAAACTTAAAGAGGCTAGTGAAAGAATACTTGGGTTAATGGATTTACAGATGTGAAAATACTAGTTGAAGAACATGGTTGAGAATACTGGGTTCAAAACCTGTAGATGTGAAAATACTGGCATGAAGAGTTGAGAATATTGATCTAGAGAGACAATATTGGATTTAGGGACTAATTAGGTCCCTGTGATTAATTTTCTGTAATAATAGTTAGACAAAAGGACCTAATTAAAAAACAAATATAAGTTTAAGGACCAAATTGAAAAATATAGTTCAGAGATTTAATTAAAAATTGTCAAATAATTTAGAGACTTACAAATTAATTTAACTTATTTTATACTACTATTTTTTTATTGCTCTGCTGTATACCTAAATTTTATTTTATTAATTTTTGTTGTTGCATGATTCCCTGTATTTTCTAGAATGTGGTCTCAAAGTGACTCTTTTTTTAGGCTTTATATATATATATATATATATATATATATATATATATATATATATATATATATATATATATATATATATATATATATATGCGCTTAATTGTAATGAAATTCTTATTGTTTAACGTAGTTGCATACCAAAAACTCAAATTCGAGATCACCAATTAAGTTAGAATAATAATTAATTCACATGTTTGGTAATAAACAATTTAACATTTGTAATCAATATTTAAATTTTTTATTAAAATTTTATATATAATTTGCAAGTCATCACTAAAATAAATTATTATTAAAATATTTTTGACATTTTTAAAAATTAAAAGCTTTAAAGATATGATTTTAATATTTTTTATTATCATTAAATATTTTTAAATTAAATTAATTTTACTATTTTTAATTTATAAATCTATTTTTTAGTGGACGACATAATTATTTTTAAATAAAATCAATCTTTTTAAAAATTTTACCAAACAAATTTTATCTTAAAAGGTATTTTTTAAGTTAAAAAAATGAAAAACTAATAAAAATCTTTTAGTTTATATTTAAACTCTTATTTTTAACTTTAACTTAAAAAATAAAAATAGCTATGAAGTAAAGAAAAAAAAAAAAAAACTAGACTAAACATACTTTCAGATGAATTTAGATATGACAGATAAGTTTGGATTGAGATGAATAGAAGAGACCTTATTCAACAGTTCTACAGAAAGAAGGAAAATAAAATAAATAATTTGTTTGGTCTTTTGAAATATTCTTATTAATATTTCAAAATAACATTAACCACTTGACACTTTTCCCTTTCATTCTGGTCCTCCCATTTTCTTTTGTACATATTGTAAAGCCAAACAACTGTTGAAGAAGTACTGAATGAATGGCCCTTCTCTGGAAGGATCACGATACTCACAGATAATGTCTTTTGCTATTGCTAGAAAATGATATGTGTTTGTTTTGTTCCGTGGTTTTTTATTTGAGGAAAAATTAAAATATTTTTTTAAAAAAATATGATAATTTTTAAGAAAAAAATCAGAACAAAAAATGTTTTAATTAAATAAAATAACCAACTTCTAGAAAAATCTATATCATAAAATATTTTTCCTTGGAATATATCCATAGGAGAACCCACATTCGTTCTCTCAAGTATTTCAAAAGTTATACACAACTAATAAAGGCGATGAGTGTTGGTGCTAGAAAATTCCATGCTTTAGAAAGTGTAACAGGTGTCTTGATTAACAAACACAAATATTAATGGAATAAGATTTCTTTTTAATTTCTTATTTTGATGTATTATTTGGAAGAAAAAGAGTTACCACTGACAGTGTAAAATAATTTTACATAACTATCCAATCACAACCTAATATATATGATAAGTTTGTTGACTTTTACAATAACTATCTTAAAAGTCATACAAACAATTATTTGTGATTAGATGATAGCGTATAGCTATTAAACTCATTATTTGGACAACTCCAATAGGACTCTCTTACTTTATTATTTTAAATTAACAACTTATATAGCAACTTATACACCATTGGAGAGAATTTGAAAAAGTAATGGGTTGTTCAAAGCAACCATGCTCTTCAACTTTTAGTCTCACTTCTATATGAAATATTTTTTTAAAAAGTTATTGGGTTCATTAAAGTAACTTAGGGCATCTCCAATCATAGACTAAAGTTAGAGTTTTTAATGCAACTTTAGTGATCCTCACAATGCCACCTAATATTTAAGAACTCTAATTTTTACTCCGATCACAACTCTCAAGAGAGAGAACGGTCGCTAACAGGTTTTCACACTTCTTAAATTTGGGATTAAAATTATTTTTATATTTAAAAGGCCCCACTAAAAGAGAAGAGATAATGGTTGCTAGCAGAAGTAACCCGATACTTAAATGGGTCCCATTAAATTTCTCTTTAATTGTATAAATTTTTACTTTGAGTTTCTCTTACCATATAAGTCACTTTAGCACTACCATTAAAGATGTTCTTGGTATAATTCTATTACTACTTCATGATTAAAGTTTGACTTCTCATATATTTTCTAGTCATTTTCTTGTAAGGAAGTATAAAAAAAAAATTAACAATATTATCAAAGGAACTTCTACTAACAATAAATAAAAAAAGTAAAAGTATCACATGAAAGAATAAATCTTAGATATAGATCTTACTTTTCCTTGTGTTGATTTTTAATATTAATCTTTAGTCTAAATTATAATTTTGATCATTCAATTTGAATTCTTGGTTCTAGTTTAGTTCTTTAAGTTTAAAAAGTTTTACTATAATCTCTTAAAGTGTCTTTGTTAGATCACAATGGTGAAATCCACTTTGGTGAATCCTTAAAAAGTTTCATTATGGTCTCTTAAAGTATATGAAGAAGACTTTATTGAGAGAGGTATAATCCACTTTGATGATCTTTATGCCTTAAGAAATTAGTCTCATGAGTTCCGGTTATAGGAATAGTTTGCTTTAAAATAAAAAACTAAGAGTTCTTATTAAACTGGTATTAAAGATTTATCGAGATCATGGCGACTTCAAGAATGGAGGCGTTAGAGAGTGCAATGGTGAATAGGACCCAATTTCAAAAAAGCTTGGGCATCATGTTTCGAGCAGCAAACTTGGCAACTCAACAGGCTGGAAACGATGATATAAAAATTGTGGACAAGGGAAAGATAAAAATCTGCTAAAAAGTGGTCCAAGAAAGCAGCCCACTATAATGAGAAAGTCCTTTCGAATTGTTATTAGCTCTGAAACAGACCAAATTTGTGCATGAGTTTATCACTCAATTTGAAAGATAAGCAGAATTGAGGAGGAGTACTTGATGGATGTGTTCTTGAATGACTTAAAGGAAGAGATGAGTGTAGAGTTGAAGTTGTGATGAGTAAAGCTAAAAAGTAGAAGAAAAGAACTTGGTAGTGGTGAAGATAGGAGGGTATCAAGGAGGAAGGGGGGATAGTTCTTAATTCTTATAGCAACTTTACAAATAATAGACCCAATAGGGACTGGAATTTTGACATCACAAAGGGATCTAAATTAAGAAGTACTGCCTTCCAAGCCTCCACTAGCTAGCAGCAAACCCAACATTAGAGTTGATCAAAATAGAGGTAGAACCAACTTCAAGATATTACCAAAAGGAGAAATATAAGAAAAAGGGAGTGTTTCAGGTGTGATGACAAGTTTGGGCCCACCCACATATGCAGGAATGGGAAGTGTAGTGTAATGGTGGTAAGGGAGGATGACAAGGAGGTTATAGGGGAGGGAGAAAAGATTATGACAGAATGGTGTACACTATGGAGGTGTTAATCAAGTGGAAGAAGCATCTGCCAATATGGTGAGACTAGCTGGGAGTCAGTTGCAGATATTCAATTCCACCTTGAGGACTAGGTGGATTTTTTTAGGGGGTGTAGATAGAGAGCTAAGACCTCCTATTAGGAGAGTCTACAGTAGAAGAATTAAGAGGAATATAGGAGATGATGTCATTGTATAATTGTAACATAAATAGTTAATAACTAACTACAATGAGTTAGTTATTAGTTGGGTGGGTATTATAAAAAAAGGATTTAGAGTTAGGAGTAGAAGGAGAAAGAATTGAGTGTTAATTAAGTTTTTAGTCCCTAAACTTTTTCAAAATTTGATTTTTAGTCCCTAAACTTTAGTTTGACTAATCAAGGTCCCTAAACTTTTTAAAAATTCAGTTTTTAGTCTCTAAACAAAATTTTGACCGATCAAAGTCTCTAAACTTTTCAAAAATTTGGTTTTTAGTTCCTAAACTTTTTAAAAATTCAGTTTTTAGTCCCTGAATTAATGAGATTTCAGGAACTAAAAACTGAATTTTTAAAAAGCTTAGGAACTAAAAACCAAAATTTTAAAAAGTTTAGGGACCTTGACTGGTCAAACTAAAGTTTAGGGACTAAAAATAGAATTTGTAAAAGTTTAGGGACCTTGACCAATCAAACTAAAGTTTAGGGACTAAAAATCGAATTTTAAAATGTTTAGGGACTAAAAACTTAGTTAACCCAAGAATTAATCACTATTGTGGAGAGTGCAGGTCTCTTGAAAACTTGTGAATTCAATTTACATAGATTTAATAAAGAATTCTCCTTTCTTGATGTTTTTGGTCTAGTCCTATTTGGTTTAACTGATACATTTTAAGGATTAAAGTGAAACTTTTTAAACTTAGGAGACTAAGCTAAAATAAAAAAATTTAGATGTGAGATCAAAATTATGTTTTAGCCTAATATTATTATTTAAGTTATTAAAATAAAATTTAAATGTAGTTAAAAAAATCATGATACTATAATTAAATCTTGCCCCCTATAGAAAGGAAATCATCCTAACTTTTATAATATTGGCAAGTCTCCACGGAGAAAACAATCCTAATTCCTAAGTCCTATATTCAACTTTTGTGTTTCTAACCTTTTAAACTTTAATTTTAGGGTAAATTATGTTTTTAATCTTTAAACTTTTGCCAACTTTTGTTTTTAGTCCTTGAATTTTTCTTTGACCAGTATTAGTCTCTAAATTATTTTTCCGTTTGGCGGCTAAAAATCGCCAGAAAATGGTTAAATACATGGTTCTACTAAGTAATTTCTAGCGATTTTAGGAAAAAAAAACCAGCCACAAATTGACTGTCATGTCATTATTTAACAGAGAAACTTAACGGTAGGGACTAAAAACCAAACGGAAAAATAATTTAGGGACTAAGACTGGTCAAATAAAAGTTCAAGGACTAAAAATAAAAGTTAGTAAAAATTTAAGGACTAAAAACACAATTTATCCTTAATTTTAATTTATTAACACACACATGTATGTGTGCGTGCACACATGTGTATTATGAGATAAAAGAAAAGTTAATACAATAAAATTATATGAAGTGATAAATTGAAATAATTTTTTTAAAAAAATTTATGACAACTTTAATATAAATCTTTATATCATATATAAATAAATTAATAAATAAATATAAACTATGATTAAAATATTAAGTTAAAAAATATAACTTATATAGTACATCAGCGCAAATACTAATAAAATTTTGAAAATTATTCACCAAGTATTTTATTATCACGTGCTATTACTGAATTGACTCAAACACACTTATCTAAGTATTTTGTATTAATAAAATATTATATTTTTAACAATATATAAAGGAAATATCTTCGTTTTGTGTATACATTTCGTTCGACAATTATGTCTTTCAATTATACTCCAACCCCCTTCCACCAATGTACGGTTAAAGGATAAAATGAGAACAGTTAAAAAAAAGGATAAAACGAGAAGAAAAAAAAAAATGTGTACATAAAAAGTTGAATAAAAATACATCATCATCATTAACGAATATATAGGTTCGACAACGTCTGTCAGCATTTCTATTGCACTTTTGCATTTCTAATATGCTAAATAATACAAATATTTTATCATGTTTAATATTTATTCAAATTTATAAAGATAGGCACATATCTATAAATATATTTTGTCATGTAGTGCTTATGTGTCTCCATTTTTTATTTTATTTTTAAGTAAAATGCAAAGTTAATATTGTAAAAGCTTCACATATAAATTATATATTGACATGTATATTAATTTTAGTTTATTAATTAATTTACTGCTTAATGTATGTTTATATATAGGCTTTTTGTTTTGCGTTATTTTTAGTTTATTAATTTATTCCTCAATACATGTCTATTTGAATATATAATTCTTTTATACCTCTAATATTTATGATAATTTACTAACATATTTATGATAAAACATATTATAATTCTGCTGTAAATGTGAGAACCTATTGGTAGAGAATAAGTATGTATCTTTATAAGCGTTCTTTGAGTCTTGAAACATATTCTCGTCTGATGAGTTTTCAAGACCCAATTTACCTAAACATTTTGTAGCAAAAAAAAAAAACATTATGATAATAACTTCTAGAGTAAATTACACATGCTCCTCCTAAAGTTTGTTCTTATTACATCTGATACTTCTCCATTATTTTACATTAATTTGAGCCTCCGTAAGGGGGAGTCGATGTAACAAAAACCCAAAAATTATGGAATTTTTTTTGTAGAATTTAAAAACAGAGGGATATCCAGTGTAATAAGAACAAATCTCATAAGAGATCCGTGTAATTTACTCTAACTTCTATTAAATTGCCTCCCTCATGCATTTATTGTAAGGGGCCTTACTGGGTTATTATATATACATACATATAGACAGTTAGAAATATTACCATATCTAAAATCCAATCCATAATCTATATGTGAAGTTTTAATTCAAATGAATAAAACTTGATTTGATGTAATGTTCATTCTTCTTTATTATTAGGATAGTGGCAAACATTAATACTATGTGATGACCTATCCATATGGAAAATAGTTGCTCAATTTTTTGTATAGAAATATTTGGGCAACTATTTAGTTTGTTACTAAATAAGGAATTGAGGGTATGCTCTTAAAAAAGAATGTATCAAATTTAAAATCACCCCTAAAAAAATAATACAGACAAACACGTATTTAGGGGTCTTTTGACCATATCACTAATTAATTAAAGGGAGAAGGGGGGAGGGAGAGGTCATGGGTTCGTATTCCTTCAACTAACATTCTAACAAAATCAACACGAAAATTGTACCATATACCAAAAATGCACCACGGGCACCAAAATTGGATTACGGGGCACCACAGACCTCAAAACTGAAAAGTGTTTTGAGCATTATGGTTTTTTATGCATAAGGATGCACCATGGATCACAGGGCACAAAAATTCAAAAGTCTTATTTTAGCATGAAAATTGCACCATGTGCCAAAAATGCACCACGGGCACCAAAATTGGACCACAGAGCATCACTGACAACTAACATTGGCCAATAAAAAAAAACTAATTAATTAAAATCCCAAAATTTGGCCCATCACATATGTATCTATTTCTTAATTTATTAAATAATTTATTATAGGGACAAATATGTTTTTAGTCCCTATACTTTGTAAAATACTTGATTTTAGTCCTTGTACTTAATCATCAAACATTTTGGTCCCCGAACTTTTAAAAATCAGTGTTTTTAGTCCCTCAGGATAGATGTTAGTGTATGTCATGAGGGACTAAAAATACTTATTTTTAAAAATTCAGGGACTAAACACACTTATTTTTAAAAGTTCAGGGACCAAAATATTTAATGGTGAAGTACATGAATTAAAATCAAGAATTTTACAAAGTATAAGAACTAAAAACATATTTTTCCCTTTATTATTTATACCCATAGAATCAATTTTTTCGTCCTTAACTATGACATCTTAAAAACACGTAAACATATTTTGTCATGTAGTGCCTATGTGTCTCTCTCTTCTTGTTTTTTTTAATGTCAAGTTAATATTACCTCCGGTCCTATATATAAGAAACAAAAAGCAACATTTTCTTGGTCCTAATTATAAGAAACATAGAACTACTTTTAAGTATATTTATTGCTAAATTTCCTTTTTGTTTAATTCATGGGTAGTCTTGGAATAAAATTCATAGGTAGAACATAGATTAATTTTAAATCATTTAATTCATGGGTAGTCTTGGAATAAAATTAAAATTGATGACAAATTAACTAATCTAACCACTTTTATTGGTTTTAATGAATTAGGTATTTGTTTTTTATACCAAAGGTAGTACTATATTATAAAAAGTTTCTCTTATAAATTATACATTGAAATGTATATTAATTTTAGTTTATTAATTAATTTACTGTTTGATGCATGTTTATAGGCTTTTTGTTGTGTTATTTTTAGTTTATTATTATTTTTTTCTCAATACATGTCTAATTGTATATATATAAATAATTTTTTGTTGTGTTATATATATAAATAATTCTTTTATACCTTTAATATTTATGATAATTTACTAACATATTTATGATAAAACATAATCTTACTATCGATGTGAAGACGGTAGAGAATATTAAGTATCTTTGTAAACGTTCAACCATGAGATCCTGATAAATTTTTGAGATCCAACTCACCTAAATTTTTTGTAACAAAAAAATTATGATAATAACGTCTATTAAATTGCCTCCCTCATACATTTATTGTAAGGGGCCTTACTCGGTTATTATATACACATACATACATGTGAAGTTTTAATTCAAATGAATAAAACTTGATTTGATTGTAATGTTCATTCCTCTTTATTATCAGGATAGTGGCAAACATTAATACTATGTGACGACCTATCCCAAAGGAAAATAGTTGCCCAAATTGTTAACAACGCAGACGGATTTTTATTATAGTTAATATATGTTTTTTTGTATAGAAATATTTGGGCAACTATTTGGTTTGTTACTAAATAAGGAATTGAGGGCATGCTCTTAAAAAAGAATGTATCAAATTTAACATCACAACTAAAAAAAATACAAACACGTATTTAGGGGTCTTTTGACCATATATCGCTAATTAATTAAAATCCCAAAATTTGGCCCATCACATACGTATCTGTTTACTAATTTGATAAATAATTTATTATTTATACCCATAGAAGCAATTCTTTCGTCCTTAATTATGACATCTTAAAAACACAACATTTGTAACCCAAAAAAACAATATCAAGACCAGCAAAACCCGTAAAATAAAACATCACCGTTTAATAGCAGGAAAAATATTTATCTTAAATTGTTGTAATTTCTTTTTCTATTAAGCCAAGTCAGTGACAATTACTCCTTTAAGGAAACCTAAAATCATCCTCGCCAATAACCCAAAAAAATTGAAAGACATAGTAAACTGTGTAACCAATTATCCATCATAAGAATGAACCATCAATTCCAAGGAAGACACAAAATTGAACTCATGCAATCACTTAATGTATGCTCATATTGACTTATTTTAGAAAAATAACATTCTTTTATATAGTTTCTTGATAAAAAATTTAGGAAAAAATAATAAATTCTCTCATAAACAATCAATTACCAAATACATGCTTAAGCATGGACCAACACGAATAATGCTAAAAAGTGTAAATAAACACACACTACTCAATCAAACTAACATTCACGGTTAGATCATTATTCAACCAAAATCTACTTCAGTTCTTTGTAATATGACAACTTGCCACTTGATGTGAAATCAATCTGTATTTTAAGATAAAGGAACAAAAAATGTTTACTTGGTGTTCATATGAAATCATTTTAGCCAAGCTTCTACCTTAGCCACCATCTTTGAATTGCAGATAGAGGAGTCTTCAAGAATGGTGCATGGCGTTGGATGAGTGGATTAACCATCCTCCCAATTTGCGCCCAAACACTCTGATGGTAAGGGGCAGTAACAGGAACATGATACATGAGCTTCAAAAGCTGCAGGAGGAAAGGCAAGACAGGTGAGTACATGACAGCAATAATATTTTATTGCATTCATTTAGGTTAGTTGCAGATTGGGTTCAATGTTTTCTTCTCAAATAGAAGCTTCACAAACTTAAGACATAACTAATAGTTTTGTTTTATGAGGCTATAGGTTAAGTTATTTTATCTATTTATAGTTTAAAACTGTTACCTTGAACACTATAATATATCATCTATATAATATATTTGAACTTTTCTCATCGTCTCTTAATCTTATGATTTGATACAAATTGTGATTCGTGATTCAAAAAGTATTGGCGATTCATGAATTGAATCTAAATAATGTATATTTTCTTTTTTAGTTAATTAGGCATTAAACAGATCACAGATATCTTTTGCCTCAGATAAATAAACACATTAAATAAGGTCAAGCACTAGAAATAATTGAAGACTGTTCGGTGATATATACAGTTATCCCCCTTGTTTGTGGGTGCATATGGATGCATGAGCACAAAGGTAAATTAATAGCTCCAACTAACATTTTTCCAAAAGAAAAAGAAAACAATATGTGTATATATTAAGATAGCAATGTGTTAGTAAACCCCCCTTAAAGATGTTTACAGCAGGAAGAGGAAGAGTGGTAACAGAATATTATATCCACATGGAATTATTAATAAAAGTGATTATCTTTTCAGTACTGTAACTGTTCCGAAGAAGGTAAATATTAATAGGGGGAGGGGGAAATAGGAAGGTGGGGGAGTTAGTGAGATACTTCAGATTTGGGTTGGAAATTGTAGTAGTAGGTGGGTCCAGGTCACTCAAATGCCTAATAGGATACTTTCTTTTCAGTATTCATCATCTTTAACTCAGTTTGTATATCAGTCTGATATTATGCTAGAGTCTGAGCCTTGTTTTGAATATATTTTCCAGTTTTTCCCATTTATTCTGAACCAGTTCTATGACAAGGAAACAAACCTGCCAGTACATGAAAGCTTGTATTATGTTCCGCTGCCACCTGCATGTGTGAGTAAAAAATAAAAGTGGAATGAGTCAACAATAACATAGAAAAGGGATATGTAGCATAGAAACATTAGGGGGGGGGGGGGGGGGGGCAGAGAAAAAGCATGAGAAACTGACGAGAACAATGAGATGATCAGCAGGAAACCAAGTCCAATCTCGGTATGTGATGTCAGTATATTGAGGGTAGAATTGTTTGACTCGACCCAAACACAAGGCTCTTCCAAGTACTTCCTATTCAAGTAAAATAACAATAAAATGATATAACTTAGATGTTAATGCACATTATAAAATAGAGTCCTTAAATAAGAGTTCTGCAATTCATTATATGGAGTTGAGCTAGGGGGAATTGGGTCACAATTATCAACAATAAACAATTATGCGTACCGATGTTAAGATAATTATTCAGACTCTATTTGGTATAAAGAAAATTACTTGGATAGGCCTTCCAGAGATCAAATCTAATTCTAGAAAAATGATCCAGACGGTTCAACAGAAAAAAACACATAATATATTGAAATTATATAAGAAATTCCATACTTGACTTCGCAGTAATTAAGAGTAACATTATGGTTCATCATGCAACAGGCCAAGCTGTTCTTTTAACCTATGGTATATTCAGGAAACTGCACATTCAAGAATGACAAAGATAAAGAAAGTAAAAGAGAAAGCAAAGGAAAAAAAAAAAATAGAAGTCCCAATGCACACTAGGGAAGGTAAAGTATTTAAGTTCTAGTGTCTGACAGTAATCTAATGAAATATATATGACATACTGAGATCCATTACCAAAAAATATTCACCATTACCAAAAAAAAAATATGACATACTGAGATAGAAGACAGGACCAGTCCATGTTTAATGAGCGGAATGCTGTCTATTTTAGCAATACTATTTTTTTTTTTTTTGTATGTTACTAACAATCTAACATAAGCTTTTCAAAGATCATTCACCTGTACAAGGTAGAGCGACTGAAATTACGTCTAAGGAACTTGGCAACATGTTCAAACGACCAACATAAGATAGGGATCAAAGCAACTGCCACATAATAAAAACAGATCATAAAAGGCAGGACATGGAAGTGACATAAAGGAATGGTAATATCAATTCCTTTCAGGAAGAAGCAAACAAGTGTATAATGGGATTAACTGACAAAGGAATACACACATTTAAGGCAAAGATGAGATGTAACAAATGTAAGGCAGTAGATGAAGTATATAAAATCCTTTGAAGCAATGATAGACTGAAAGTAAACTTGCAAGGCCTGCATATTCCATGCTCTTGGCTTCTGCAATAGCACAAGACAAAGTAACAATGTATTAGAGATGGAAGAATCAGAACATTCAGAAGATAATGCTAACTGTAAAATCACAACAGAATCATACCCCATATTGTGAGTACAATGAGTACAAAGAAGAGCAAGTAGTGCCCATAAAACAAAGGCGATAAGCCCTATGAGAAATATGCTTTGGTACCAGTGGAATGGCTGCAAGGAAAGCCACAAGAAACACCTACAGAAAATATTTAAATTAAAGGATCGGCAATAAAAGTGATTCAGATCCGCAAGTAAACAAGTCCAGGGTATAAAAAGAGTTATTTATAGTATAACTTGGCAAGTTCACAATTTCAATGCATCTCTTCCTAATTCTAATATCCTTTTGTCGTTTCTCCACAAATGCTCAAGAACAAAATTTGAAATAGTGATAAAAGCAATTCTGATCAGACTAGCAAATAATTCACAATCGTGTGTAACTTCTTAAGAAGAAAGCTCCATTAGAATATAACTAATGCACAAAGTGTTCAGAGACATAAGTAAGAAAGAGAACTTAGTAAATCAATCAGTCAAATATGGTATCACAACGGTCAACTGTAATACACAAATGAGGCATATCTTAACCACAGTATGGATTTCTGCCTTAAATGGTGAAGAGAGCATACCCAAGCATTGACAGAAAATAGAACTGTCTGCCGATCCCAACGCAAAGGTGCTGGGTTAGGACCTGGACCTGCAGTTGTGGATGTCCCTGAAGTTCTATTAGTTGATCCTGCAGAAAAATCCAACACATACAGTAAGACTCAGGCAGACACACAACAATGAGCAAACAAATAAAATTACCAAGACATGCTTCACTCTGAATTTCTTATTCTAATTCTTTAGAAAATCTACAACATTCACAGAAATGACATATTCACCAGAACTTCTTGCACGAGGTTGATTATTTGTTGGGGGCGACGATGACGAGGTTGCTGATGAACGTGCTGGCTGGGATGAACTGCCAATAACAGACATTGGTTCCACCACAAGATCAGGATCCTGTCCAGAATCCAACAGTTACAATCAATTTACTAATTCAATAAAAATATCACAAATTCTCCTGATACAACTACACACTATGCAGCATTAATATCTCGTTTTCACCCTTCGTTTTCTTATAGTCTAACATTCAAAGATGAGTTACTCATTAGAATTGTTAGATTAAAAGTACATGAAAGGTGAAGATGGAGAGTAACTTTTAAAGTTATTCATTGAGTAACTTGATCCCTCCTCTCTATTATATAAATTAGAATTTGGATTTAGACCTAATTCAATCCCAAAAGCTAGCTCATGGATACTCGTGGGGCAAGGGTTGCCCCCCTCAGACATATCGGGTGATTCGCCCGGTAATGAGTAAACTAATAGACCCAACAACAATTACTAAGATAGACTACACATGTAGCCCCCCAAAACAATTCACAAATAAACACAAAACAATGAATTCACATGAATATTCATTGATTTACTAAAGTTCACAAACAATCCAATAGTTACATACAATCAATTTACTAATCCAGTGAACTTAAACAAATTCCCATGAGATAAACACTCCACAGCACTACTATTAATCATAAAGTAACAATTAAAGAAAAAAATGAAGTATTTTTTTTTTTATTTTTTTGCAGGAGCCCCAAAACCCCAGTGCAAGAAAGGAGGATGACCCAATTGGCGAAACGGCGAAAAAATCGAAACTTGATTGGACACTGAAACGCGAGAGGGGAAATAAAGAGATGGGGTTTGGAGAGAAAAGAAGAACGCACAACGTAGCGCTGGTAGAACTTGCGCTTGAAGTGGGAAACGACGTCGTCGCGAGAGGCCATGTGGGGAGGGATGAGAACGTTGTTCCAGTAATCGGGCCATCGAGAGTCGTTCTCGTAGTCGTAGGAGTCCGCCGCAATTCGCTTCAGCTTCTGTGGATCTTCTCCCATTTTTCCACCCTCTTCTCTTCTTCTTCTGCTTCCTCTCTCAGAGTCAGTGGGAACTTCCTTGGATATATGTGTCGTTTCCAGCTATTTTCTAAGGTTAAAACGCAAACCAATCAAGTGTCGTTTACTTTGGGGTTCATTAAAGAGAAAGGTGTAGGCTTAAAAACCATAGTTTTAAAAACTGACCCGGTCAAGGCACTGGGTCAGTGGTCAAACCGGTGCGTCACTAATTGACTCGCATGACCCGGTCTGTATTAAAAAATTTGAAAATTTTATACCTGCCTTAAAAAAGTAAAAAAAAAATCACATAACAAATTAATATAATTTCACAAGCTCATTTTTTCAAGTTCAAATCCATTGATATTCACAGTAACAAAATCACATTATAAATTACTTATTAAAATTTTTTAAAATTTAAACAGAATTTAAAATAATAGAATCACACTATCAACTGTACAATCACTTCTTCAAACAAAATTCACAGTGACAGAATCACAGTATCAATTACCTAAAAATCACTACTTATAAATAATAAAACAAAATCAACTAAAAATAACATTCAAGTTGGATTAAATAGAATCATGTGGTGTGGATCGATGTGGTTGAGATGATGGTCTTAGGATTTATCTGCACTTTGAAGTTTGAAGAAGAAAAATCACAGACTCACAAACGCGACACAGCAAGCAATGTTTTGGCAAACACTCACAGCTACAAAACCTTTCTTTCTTTTGGTTTTTTATCCAAAAAGCAATTTAAAAAAAAAAGCATGACCCGGGTCGGGTTACCGGGTTACCGGTTTAACCCCAGGTCACATCGGATTTGACCGGGTCACACCGGATTTGACCGGGTCACACCGGATTTGACCGGGTCGAAAGCATGGCCGGTCTGATGACCGACTCTACCTGGTCTAACCACCGGGTCCCGGTCCGACCGGCCGAGTCGGTCCGGGTTTTAAAACCATGTTAAAAACCATAGTCATCTTTTTTTTTTTCTAAATTGTAATTTTGGTCCTTCTGGATTCCTAAATTCATGATTTTGGTTCCCTAGTTTTTAATTCTAACATTTGGTCCCTAATTTTACAAATTGACGATTTTAATCTCCTGTTAGATTATTAACTAATAATTGTTATTAGTAGAGTTATTAAGTTAATTATAAATTAATTAAAAATTATTAATTATTAAAAAACTTTATAATTAAAGTTTATGTTGAGGAAAAGGGGTTGGGGAAGAGAGTTGAGGAGAAGAGGTTAGGGTTAATAATCTTTGATTAAAGTTTTTTAATAATTAATGATTTTTAAATAATTTATAATTAAATTAATAACTCTATTAATCACAATTATTAGTTAATAATCTAACAGGGAGACCGAAATGCAAATTTGTAAAACTAGGAAACCAAATGTTACAATTAAAAATTAGGGGGATCAAAATCATGAATTTGAAAAACTAGGGTGACCAAAATTACAATTTAGCTTTTTTTTTTTTTACATTCATAGTCATCTCATCTAGTTAAACTTAAATTTGAATGTCTTTGGTAGGAAGTAAATAAACAAATAAAAAAATTACGGTGGATGGAAATTAAAAAAAATGTGTTTGGTAGAAAGTAAAAAAAAACAAAATAAAAATTATGGTGGATGGAAATAAAAAAGAAAAATAATGTATTTTTTTGGTACAGTAGAAGAAAGTAATGTATGAAAGTAGATAACAAAAATTAATGTCGATGTAAAAAATTTAATGTAGACGTGAAATAAGAAAATAGAAAAGTCACATTTGGAAGATATACGATAAAAAGAAAAGATATGATAAGTTATCAAATCCAACTTAATTTAATGTGGATGTAAAATATTTTTTTACTAACTTTTTAAATAAGTAAATAATTTTCCAAATAAAAAAAATTGTGTACCAACGGTCTCAACAAAGAACCTATGACCTAAAATATACTATTTCAACCCTCCTCCACCACTAAGTCAGTCCTAGTGGTTAATTTATAACAAAACAATTATAACTATAAATTTATATTAATATTTACTCACATTAAATTTAAATCTTCATTCTTAAATGAGGGCATTTTTAAGATATTTTTGGTCCTAGGTCAGAAATCATACTCGCGGTGGATGGTTGCTGCTGATCCAAGGAAATTTTACACACCAAAGAGGAAATCGAACACAGGTTTTTCTGCTAAATAGATCGTTCTTCCACATATAAACGCAGCGGGATCTTATACTACTGTGTCAATCCTATAGGTTATAATAATTTTTTAAGATATATTCTTGAGCAAGAATATTTTTTTGAAGTTATTATTAAATTATTCAATGAGGGAATTTTTAGGAGTTATTTTCTCTATTGAGTCGCATGTTTTATCATAATGAAATATATTGAACATTTATTTTTTAAATTTTTTAAATATATTTCTTAACTTTAATTTTATTTAATTAATAACTAGACCAATAAACTTCTTTTTAAACCATCTCACACTACTCATCTTTTATCTTTATCTTGTTTTTGCTAAAATATCATTTTGACCATTACATTTTTGCATTTTTTCATTTTGGTCATTTATGTTTTAAAATTTTCATTTTGGTCTTTTATGTTTGGGATGTGACCTAAAGTGGTTCTTCTTTTAGTTTTACACTAACATCGTTAGAGCTTTTCATTTTAAAATAATTAATTTTAATATAGCAGCGGCTATAAATTGTTAGAATGTTTAAATTAATTTTTTATAATAAAAAAATAATTTAAACATTTTGATGTTTTTTAGCCGCCACTATAATAATTTTAATTTTTAAAAAATACCCAACAAGAAGAATTCATCCTCAAATCCCTAATATTCAAATCCAATTTCAGAATTCAATCACCATTTTTAAAATCTAATCACACAATACACATATTAAAGAGAACTGATATGATCATATGAAGTTCTACTCCGATGGCCAATACACAAATTCCACAACTATTTCGCAAGTTCTTGATCGTGTTTCCTAACATAAAATTATAAAAATAAAAACAACGGTTAATTAAAGGAAAATCATAAGAACGAAAATCAAATTTGAAGATGAAAGCAAGAGGATTAGAAGGAGGAGAAAGGTTTGAGAAGGTATGTGAACCTCTCTATAGAAGAAGAAGAAGAGAGTGAATAAGAGATTTACACTATGGTTGGATTGAAAACAAAGAAAAGAAAAAGGAAAGGAAAGGAAAGAAGAGAGCAGAATGGATATGCGTTCCTTCGTTTGGTTCCGATCAAAATGAGAGAGAGGAAAGATTATTAAGGTGGGACCCATGCCAATATTCCTTTCCGCTGGTTTTGGGAAGCAACGAGAGGGAGAGTCTGAAGATATCTTTAAAAAGACATAAATACCCTCACTAATTACTTTTTTACATTTTGCCTAGGCATGGCAGAAATACCCATACCTGCTGAAACCCGTCCGAAACTGCCTCGATTTTGACGGGTTTTACCTGTTTTGACCAGGTTCAGGGTCGAGTTTTACTCGATAATTAAAGTCGGGCATGGGGACTTATTGATACCCATCCCCGTCCTCGAACCTGTCCCACAAATTAAAAAATTATCTTTATACTTGTGTAAATATGCGTGTGTATTGTCTATCCCGAGTAGCAACTTTTCCGTTCTCCTTCTCCCCTCTGTCTTTCTCTTTCCCTTTTTCTCTCACCACATAGATTCAAAGTATAGCTTTGTCAATGGGGGTTGTGAAGTCTGGATCCCTTGTTTTGTCACAGCAGCATGTAGGTTTGTTCCACATAGAGAGGTGCATCACTCGAATCTATTGTGGCAATGAAACAGATGCATTTGTCGTCGCACCGCATCTGGAAGGATCTTCACCACATATCCGCATCTGCCACCACCGTATAGTCGCTACCTTCATCAATTTGTTGCTGCCTTTGTGACACGCACTTCGCGTACAGCTTCACCGACGTTTGACGACATTGTGCGTCTGTGAGGAAAGAAGTGTTGTTGTGGGGACGGGGCAGGGAAACCCGAAACCCATTCGGGGATGGGGATGGGCACTCTTTTTTAATCCCGACGAGGATCGGGGATGGCGTCGGGGATGTTTTCAGGAGTCTGGGATGGGGACGGAGGAAGCAATACCCGCACCCGCCCCGCCCCGTTGCCATCCCTAATTTTGCCTAAAACATGAAAAATACTTCACAATTGTTACGTTGCAGTTTGCACTCGTAAAGACATAAAACGTTCATTCTCCTACAACTACCGTTTTTTCAAGTTCTCTCCCTTATGTCTTTTAAATTATTATTTTATAGATTAGTGCCATTAAAATTATATAATGTAAATCAAGTTAAAATTAATTTTTTTTTTATTTTCATGATTTAAACTTTGTTTACAAATAATCTATTTTTTAACTTATATTGTTAATTTTTTTATGTCATTTTAGAAAATTTAATTCACTATTTTAACTTTGTTTGCAAATAATTTTGTTTAAGGATATTTATGTCATTTTATAAGTATACATTTTTCTTTCCTCTCATTTTATATTCTATCAAATAAGGGAAAAGAAAACATATATTTTTCTTTCCTTTCGCTTTCTCTCTAACCAAACAACTAAAAAATCATCTCATTTTCTACTCATTTTCTTTTCTTTCATTCTACTTTATTTCCTCTCACTTTCTTTTGTAAACCAAACATAGTGTTATATACGGTGCAAGCTTCACGAGTGTAACACTATTGGGATCAGTGTTATTAGACCCGGCTATCGGTTGAACCAGAAAATGGCACATGGCCAAGTCGAGTTGTTAATTGATCAGAAATGCATCTAGACCGGATATGACGTCATTAACTCAGTTTCAAACCGGGTTTAACCTGCCAAACTTGGATGCAACTCGGAGCCGGTTGAATCAATTTTTATTGGCTGATTTTGCTTACGCAACCCAAGGAGCTACGTTGGTGTGTGTGTTTTTATTTATTGTTACAGCAGCATGCTTTCACACATGCCCAAGGAGGAGTTGCGTTGGTGTGTATGTGTTTATTTATTTTTAACGTGTTACAGTAGCAACTTTAATTAGTGTGTCAACTTTAATGTGTTACAGCAAGCTTTTGTAGTGTGTCAAACAATCAAAGACAAGGCAATTTTAACAAAAATATAAAATTAGTCCTACAGAGAATCGAAGATAGTGACATATTGAAAACAGTGACATATAAGACTCTAGGAAACAAACTTACCACTAGGCTATTCAACAAGTTGTATTATTATATGCAAAATATAAGATATGATAAGTTATCAAATCCAACTTAATTTAATGTCGATGTAAAATATATTTTTTTACTAACTTTTTAAATAAGTAAATAATTTTCCAAATAAAAAAATTTTGTGTACAACGGTCTCACCAAAGAACCTATGACCTAAAGTATACTATTTCAACCCTCCTCCACCACTAAGTCAGTCCTAGTGGTTAATTTATAACAAAACAATTATAACTATAAATTTATATTAATATTTACTCACATTAAATTTAAATCTTCATTCTTAAATGAGGGCATTTTAAAGATATTTTTGGTCCTAGGTCAGAAATCATACTCGCGGTGCATGGTTGCTACTGATCCAAGGGAATTTTACACACAAAAGAGGGAATCGAACACAGGTTTTTCCGGTAAATAAATCGTTCTTCCACATATAAACGCAGCGAGATCCTATACTACTGTGTCAACCCTATAGGTTATAATAATTTTTAAGATATATTCTTGAGCAAGAATATTTTTTTGAAGTTATTATTAAATTATTCAATGAGGGAATTTTTAGGAGTTATTTTCTCTATTGAGTCGCATGTTTTATCATAATGATATATATTGAACATTTATTTTTTAATTTTTTAAATATATTTCTTAACTTTAATTTTATTTAATTAATAACTAGACCAATAAACTTCTTTTTAAACCATCTCACACTATTCGTCTTTTATCTTTATCTTGTTTTTGCTAAAATATCATTTTGACCATTACATTTTTTCATTTTTTCATTTTGGTCATTTATGTTTTAAAATTTTCATTTTGGTCTTTTATGTTTGGGATGTGACCTAAAGTGGTTCTTCCGTTAGTTTTACACTAACATCGTTAGAGTTTTTCATTTTGAAATAATTAATTTTAATATAGCGGCGGCTATAAATTATTAGAATGTTTAAATTAATTTTTTTATAATAAAAAATAATTTAAACATTTTGGTGTTTTTAAGTCGCCACTATAATAATTTTATTTTTTAAAAAATACCCAACAAGAAGAATTCATCCTCATATCCCTAATATTCAAACCCAATTTTAGAATTCAATCACCATTTTTAAAATCTAATCACACAATACACATATTAAAGAGAACTGATATGATCATATGAAGTTCTACTCCGATGGCCAATACACAAATTCCACAACTATTTCGCAAGTTCTTGATCGTGTTTCCTAGCATAAAATTACAAAAATAAAAACAACGGTTAATTAAAGGAAAATCATAAGAACAAAAATCAAATTTGAAGATGAAAGCAAGAGGATTAGAAGGAGGAGAAAGGTTTGAGAAGGTATGTGAACCTCTCTATAGAAGAAGAAGAAGAGAGTGAATAAGAGATTTACACTATGTTTGGTTGGATTGAAAACAAAGAAAAGAAAAAGGAAAGGAAAGGAAATAAGAGAGCATAATGGATATGTGTTCCTTTGTTTGGTTCCGATCAAAATGAGAGAGAGGAAAGATTATTAAGGTGGGATCCATGCCGATATTCCTTTCCGCTGGTTTTGGGAAGCAATGGGAGGGAGAGTCTGAAGATATCTTTAAAAATACATAAATACCCTCACTAATTACTTTTTTACATTTTGCCTAAAGCATGAAAAATACTTCACAATGTTGTGTTGCAGTTCGCGCTCATAAAGACATAAAACGTTCATTCTCCTACAGCTACCGTTTTTTCAAGTTCTCTCCCTTATGTCTTTTAAATTATTATTTTATAGATTAGTGCCGTTAAAATTATATAATGTACATCAAGTTAAAATTATTTTTTTTATTTTTTTCACACTTTGTTTACAAATAATATATTTTTTAACTTATACTGTTAATTTTTTTTATGTCATTTTAGAAAATAATTTTTAATTCACTATTTAAACTTTGTTTGCAAATAATTTTGTTTAAGGATATTTATGTCATTTTATAAGTATACATTTTTCTTTCCTCTCATTTTATACTCTATCAAACAAGGGAAAAGAAAACATATATTTTTCTTTACTTTCACTTTCTCTCTAACCAAACAATTAAAAAATCATCTATTTTTTACTATTTTTCTTTTCACGAGTGTATACAAGTGTGTTTTTATTTATTGTTACAGCAGGATGAGTTGTAGCAGCTTTAATTAGTGTGTCAGCTTTAATGTGTTACAGCAGGCTTTTGTAGTGTGTCAAACAATCAAAGACAGGGCAATTTTAACAAAAATATAAAATTGGTCCTATAGAGAATCGAAGACAGTGACCTATAAGACTCTAGGAAACAAACTTACCACTAGGCTATTAAACAAGTTGTATTATTATATGCAAAATATAATATATTATTTATTTTTTATTTTATTTTATTTACACCAATTCATGCGGGTTAATTAGTGATTCACTGGGTTGACCCCTAACCTAGTGACCCGGTACCCCGACCGAGTCGATGACCGGTCCGAGTTTGATAACATTGGTTGGGATCCTTTCTTCAATTCTCTATATCTAAGGATTTGGATGTCGATGACATTAAGAAGAGTGTGAGAGGGGTGTGTAACACCCTAAATTCGGGTTTACATGTAATCAACATTTTAAATTTATTTTTAATTTAATAAACGTGTTACTTCATTCAATTCTCCTATAAGAAAGAAAGGATCATTTATTTATGTATTTTATAAAGCCCAATAATTTATGTGATTGCGTAAATCGAGTGAAGTTAATAAAAACCTTAATGGATTTTTTTTTTCCAAATTTTTAAATATTTTTTATTTAATTTTATTTTTTTGAAAGTTGCGTTTTGCTTAATAATTAAACAGGTTATTTAAGTTTGCAAGAAAAACAATGTAGCATTGTTTCGATTACAACTAAGCATTTAATTTCGAATTAAGCAGAATAAATAAAATGAGATATTTTTTTGCTACAACATATATATATATATATATATATATATATATATATATGAGGAGGGATCAGATTACACCGGTATAACTCTTTGTAACTCTAAAAGAGTTACACCATTTTAATAACTTGATATATAATGAAATTGTTATCGATCCAACCGTTGAATTATATCTACATATTACCAAGATTGTTTGTGTCAAATTTTGTCAAAATTGAACAACAATAAGAAGATAACCAAATGATCCATATTTTAGTATATTTTGAAAAGTTTATGTTACGTCGATTTTATATACATACACACACTTGAAGTAAAGAGCGTCATAATATAGATGTTTCCCTGGGCAAAAATAATAGGTACTACCCTAGAGTATATACAAACTACATAAGGTGATAAAGTAAGATGATCGAATATACATCTATCAAAATCTGAAGCCTAGGTTTACCCATATTAAATACATGAAAAAGAAAAGAAGATCCTAGGACTCAGAGCAGTCATCACTAATACCCAACCTTGCATGTTAGACTAACCTCCAAAATAAAGATGATGACAGAGGATCTCTAGCAAGATCCCTGAGAAGAAATCCCGTGACCATCATCCACCGTATTCTCCTCATAATCCTCCTCGAGAAATCCCCCTCCGAACCTTGAACTTACTATCCCCTAAGTTCACGGCTAGCGGTGGATCCCCCTAATGGGCACTCACCCAATCACGTCTCAAATTCTTGACATAAAAGGGTTCGACGAAAGGTGGGAAGCGCCAGACCAAGCGTGAGCTCCTCGGATGGTGTGGCATCGAGAACAGTAACGGGTACAGCTGGACCCTCGGAAGATACTTCGAAAGAGAAAGAGGATGTTGAGGGTGACGAAGGTGATGAACACGATATTTCTATGACCTCCACAGGGTGCTGCCATTTGCTCCTAAAATAAAAACGTAAGGGTGAACTCTCTGCTTCGTCAATAGGCACACAAAAGAGACTTACAAAGTCACATGCACATTTTACTAACCATTACGATATGGTTATCTAACGATCACACTCGAAACCTATTTGTTTCCATTACTAATTCTGTAAATTCTTTCTCACTGGCCAGCTGCCACCGAAACTCCCAGAACTTAGTGGTCTTACACAATTGAGTAGGATGACTGTTGGGAGTACATCCTTCACCATGGTACAATGGCGAGCTCTCACCAACTGATGATGTCTCGTATTTTTGTCGGGGTTGCTAAGTCGGCTATGTGATCTATCGTCAGAACTCAACGCCCTACCCCCTAAGGTCACACTGCCTTACGATCATCTCCTAGGTACCAACTGTGGTCATCCATTACTTTGAGGACTGACTCCTCAACAACTCTCTCTATCGGAATTATTCTTTCCCGTCATTGTGAGGTTCCGTTGCACATGGTAATAGATGCCGAGCCTGAGACCTCGTCTCTGCTCCAAAAACACGTATATATATGTACGATGCCATTTTGCCTCCATTACCTCTCTATGGGTGACCGTGCCATTCGATCTACGCCCTTGGGCTTTGGTATTCTCATAGCTGAAAATACCCCACATGACTCTCTTTTTATCTTGTAGTTCCAGCAATTCGTCGTACACTCATATTTCCATTGCACGACTCTCAACACCATATAATCCAAAACTCGTAACAAATGTTATTATGTTTTATGCACACCTTACTCTCTCAAGTTTTATAATTTTATAAATAACTAAACTTACCGTTTATTCCTCCACGCAAGGGTCCTAAGTCCTTTCAATGTCCAACGCACAAATAAAGAGTTATTTAATTAAAATCCATTAATAAAAATTAAAAGCTTGCAACCTAATTAAGTGTGCTCTCTGTTAAGGTTTCATTTGTCTTGTATGGCAAAATTGCCAGAATCATTAGAACAGAGTTCTAGTCTTCACAAACACTCGTGCCTGAGTCTTGTGAGTGCATCACAAAGTCAAACAATACTATCACAAAGTTTACACTACAGTCAAGTTGATTGTATCAAAAAAGCATTCACAGTCACACATATCAATCATTAATTGCCCAAGGTTCACACTCCCTGGGTCTTTAAACAAAACAAAACAAAACAAAATAGTGGATAAAAATACCCACTGCCTCACAAGATCACAAATTCATTAATTCATTATAGCAATTAAAACTAATATACATTGCACCAAAAGAAAATGGCATTATGAGTGAAATTTCCTCTTTGGTAGCACTGAATGTGAGCTCAAAATAAATTTAGCAAATGATTTTTGATTTGCAAACTTTTTATATGTACATAAAGCTATTGAATTCTATTTTTCAAAATGGTATCCCAATTTTTTATAAAAAAATCTACACAAATTCCTAAAAATTCTACAAGTTGGTAGTATCGAAATTGCTTCACAGTCAGTGAGCAGGGTTCAAAGAAGTCAAATTTTCTAACTCTTCCCAAAACTAAATTGAGTTGGACTTTTTACAGCTTAAAGGTAACATGTTTATCTTTCTAAAAAGGTAACTCTTTCCCCCAAATTCTTTCCCTAGTATTTCCAGAAAAATTCTTTTTAGAGCCTAAGTTCCAGACTCAAAAATAGGGTTGAAAATCATTGCTCTGCCTAAATTTAAAAAGTTAATTTAGAAAATGGAAATGATCATTTTTTTAATTTATATGGTTGGAAAGCTTGTTTTGTATTGTTTTTAGATGTGTAATCACATTTTGAAAAAGATAAGTACAAAAGTGTAAAATTGCTCAAAATCGAGCTATGTTCAAACAAAAATAAAAAACAGGATAGCCACCTTGTAGGTCATGGATGAACCCCGATTTGAGGTTATCTCACAAGGGAACCAAAAGGAAAATTGTAGCATTTTGTGAAGTTTCATCTGGGACAAAATTTACAAAAGTCCAACGGTTAGATTTTGAGAAAAGAGAAAAACATCGAGGGCTGTCCAGAGCCAAACGTGTAGACAGCCACTGCCCACTTGTGTTGAGTTAAATTTTCTTTGTGAAAACTTATCAAATAATTTTGATAAAATTTGGGCATGATCTCCTTTGTATTAGGAGCCTTCCCAAATAATTAAAGAGTCAAAAAGATAAAAAAAAATCACATTCATGTAAAACATTACAGATTCTGCCAAGAGCAGAAAATATCAAAATAACCAATTTCAACAATTTCAACACACATCACAACAATTCAAATGGAGGCATACATGCATCTCTATGGTTGAAACCCCCAAACACAACCATAGTTTTAAAATTGAGTTCACAAAAGAGTTCCCCTTACCTTGATTGCATTCTTGAAGAGAAAAAAGAGAGTGAAGGAGAACAAGAAGCAAAGCACTAGAGGTGATGATGATGATCACAAGCTTGCTTGTACAAGCTTGCTTGTACAAGCTTCAATGGCTTTCCTTCCCTTCTCCTTGGCTCTCGGCCAGCAGCAACACAAAGTGAGAGAAGAGACCTTCTTGATCTTTTAACTTTCTAACTTAGTTGCTAAGTTGGAATTGTGAGTGAGAGAAATGAGTGATTAAGTGAGTGATGGGGTGAGTGAGAGAAATGACCGTGAGTGTTGGTGAGTGAGGGGTAGGGGTTGCATTTAGATTTTGCATGGGATTAGGTGTCACTTAATTAGGATTAGGGAATTTACTTATCAAGTTTAATTTACATAGTGTAATTTTACACTGTGTAATCGTAATGTAATATGATTTGAAATTTTAAGACTTAATTTAAAACATCCAATTAATTTTTATAAAACTTCTTGTAATGAAAACTTTTCTAGTTGCTCAAATAAAATTTTCTCTGTAAAGAAATTATTTACAAATAAACTTTATAAGAGGTAACTTGATGTGCAAGGTATTAGAATTTAAAATAATTAAAACAATTTTGTAGCCAATTAATTAATTACATAACAATAAATATTTTAAATAATTACTACTAGTAATTAATCACAGCTCAATTAATTACTAGCAGACATTTCAAGAAATCAATCACAGACAAACTTACAGAAAAGTAACTATAGAGAATTAATCCCAGAAAAATAATTACAGAGTTACTCACAGAGAACTTTTTATTACAAGCAATTGGTTTCATTAAATTAATCACAGAGACTTTAATTACAAAGAATATTATATCTTTTGATTTTATAAATTTTTATACTTGACCATTATAAAGAAGTACTTACATTATTTTATTTTCCATCATTTTCCTTATTTACTCAATTAATTCCTAATTAAATTACTTACGTACTTACTTATTGGGTTGAAATTTTTGGGGTGTTACAAGGTGAAGTTAGGGTTTTTTTATCGAAGGTTGTGAGGATTTGGGCGGCGATGGTGTCGCAGATTTCTTGGTGGAATTGGCGATTAGAGGAACTAGCAGGTGAGGGATTGGGCAAAAGAGATGAGGGAGGGGAAGAGTTTGGCGGAGGAGACTAGCATGATAGATATGATAAAAAAGAAAAAAAAGATAGGATATGATATGATAATAGAGTTTATTATTTTTTGGGTCACTATGACATTAGTGCAAAGTATGTATTGACTTTGTCGATAACTAATCTCCGTCAGGGAACTTAGCTGACCGTCATTTCTACTTGGACTAACAACATGTTGGTATAATAGAGTTTAATATGTATGTATTATTAGTGTAAAAAAAAATCATATCCTATCTTAATTTAATAAGACATTTAATAAGACATAAAATTATTTGTTAATGAAATTTTAAATAACTAGCTCTCTTAATTAATTTATATGAAAATATATATTATTTTCAAGTTATGTAAAAATTATAAAAAAAAAATTGAAATATTATATTAGTAAAACACACCCTTATTAAATCCAGACCCCCAAGTTTTTAATTATGACAAACTATTAGTAAAACAAATTATAAGGATGATTGAGGAAAGCTATGCAAGCTAACATATCTACTAAGTGTTTCAGTTGAAAATATAAAGAGCAGATCAGTGCAAGCATTCTAATGAGTTCAGAACAAGCTCAAAAAGGATGTCTCGACATTGCATTAAGAGATAAGTCTTATATGATTGAATGAAGCCTGTTGTGCATCGAAGGGGGAGGAAACACCGGGGAGATTTACACCAATGGGCTACGAGCACACCACATAAGTGAACCTGACACCACCTTCAACCCAAAACCTTAAGGCATTAGGTTTGTGGATCTTTCCACTTATATGTTGCTCAACTCGCCCATTTCTAACCAATGTGGGACTTCACCTTCACACTTGTACTCCAACAATCTCCCCCTCAAGTGTGAGTCTCTTCCACATGGTAGCTCCCCCTCAAGCGGAAGCCATTTTCACCACGAGTATCCAATGATGGCGCCTTTATAGCCAACATGCTCTAGTACCTTGCACCGCCGCCTCCACCATTTCACGGTCACGGGACACGCTGCCTGGCCTCCATGTATGGATCCACCGCCAGGAAGACTTTAGATACAAGGGATCCCCGTGTCCATGCCTGGATCCATCGCCAATCCATCTTACTCGTCTGAGCCGGTCACCTGGTCGAACCTGGCTCTGATACCAATTGTTGTGCACCGAGGGGGGTTAAACATGGGGGAGATTTACACCAATGGGCCATGAGCACACCACATAAGTGAACTTGACACCACCTTCAACCCAAAACCTTAAGGCTACATGTTTGTGGGTCTTTCCACTTATATGTTGCTCAACTCGCCCATTTCTAACCAATGTGGGACTTCACCTTCACACTTGTACTCCAATAAAGCCCCCATCAGAATAATGAGTTAAAGCTTCCTCTAAAGACCTCAATCTAAGCAAGTTGCCAAGGACATCAAGAAGGCCTCACTCAGAAGAAATATCAAAGGTTACAATGAAGACAACATTAGAATGATGCATAGAAGTTGAACCAGAGTTAAAACCTTTAACGACTCTAAGAATGGAACATCAGGATGATGTACAAAAGCTAAACTAGAGTCAAGACTTTGAAGAACTTTGAGACAGAAGCATCAAAATGATGCAGTAACATCATGTCTTCCATATGATTCATAAGTAATGAGGTTTCATCGGAAGACTGGAGTTGGCAACATTAGAATGATGCAGGAAGCAACATCATGTCTTCCATATGAATCACAATGAATGAGGTTTCATCAGAAGACTAAAGTTGACAACATCAAAAAATGCATAGTTAAAGCTGAGACACGTCCTTGAGAGATTTTGATTATGAAACATCTTAATAAAGTTATGAAGACTTTTCGGAAGCCTTCACCAAGGACATATTAAACAAGACATCAACAACAACCACATAAGTTATCAATGCTGAAGTAAGCTACTTCAAAATGGTTTTTGTTGTAAAGAAATGATTAGCATGATGAAGCCAAGCTATCTACAAGTAAAAATCATGAAGTCTTCATCAGAAGGAACCTACATCAGAATAGGTTCTTCCTCAGCAACATCAAAATGAATTTATGATAGACCTTCAAAAGTTGCTCAAATTTGAACATCAAAATGAATACTTTAGAACAAACATCAAATCTATAAAGTTAAGTACAACTGACATATTTTGAACTTCACTTTATAAAGTTGCAAATCTGAGGGCCCTACTTCCAACGACTATTTTCTTGGGGTGTTTTAAAAAGACTTGAAGAAGGTTTTGAAGACAACTTAAAGTAAGCAAGAAAAAGAAAATAAGCTCATCACCTCTGTTGAGGATTTTGCACAAATGTTGTTAAGTCCAATTGTTTATTTCTCGATACCCAAGTAGACGCCTAAATACAAACAGACTTAATATCTCATATCAGTCCATTTGCGCATGGCCATGCATATTGCACGTCTCACTCTATCGAGAGGCCTATAGACATAACTCCTGTTATGTAAGAGGGACAAATCCTATCTACACCACTCACATTCCTCAACATTATTCATTGCAAGCCCAAGTACTACCTTTATAATACAACTCCTACATGTAGAAATCGTAGTGACTTCAAGTCGAAGGACTACTATCACCTTATGGTCGTCGTGAGAAGCGCTTATGACACTTACATAACTATTATGAAGCCTTCTCATAGTGGATCTGTCTAGTAGAAATATTACTCCTGATAATTATACTTGTGTGCCAGCCTGATATCCCATATCCATGACCTGTGAGATGCGATCATCATGTTGCTCACACAATAGTCTTGATGCATCATTGTTGTCCTGGTTAACAATGATACTTCGACTACAAACACTTTATGAATCATGTTATATTATTCAATGAATCTCACATCATCGAATAACCCGCCTATTCTAAGGATGTTACTATATCATACAACATACAACATAATAACTGAAATGCCTCATATATAAAATATATAAACCAAAGTCGTAATACAAATGTAGCCTAAAATGGATTGGCCACTAGGGCTCACTCTAACAATTGGATCATGAGAAATGCTAGTAACATAAAGCATCCATGTGTTGATGATCACCAAAAGAAAGAAGCACTTTGAGGGCAACAATTAAGGTCTGTTTCCCAAAGAGATCTTCTCACCTAAAAAACGAAACCATACAACGTAAAAAAGCCTTGGACCCCAAATGTAAAGAGGTTATACCAACAAAAAAAAATGCAAAGTGATGTATTTAATAATTACGAGAGGTATGTTTAACAATTGTTAAGTCTTATGTTCCCTGTTTTTGTTTCCAACTACTACACAAATGAAGAACATAGTATATATGGTAGGCATATTTTTCCCCAAATCATGTATGTCATTATCAAATAACATGAAACACAACAAGAGGTCTAGCTCAATTGGTTGAGCAAGGTGCGTGAGCTACTGTAAACTCCTGATAACTATCTTCGATTTCCACAAATAAAAAAAATAACATGAACCACATACAACAATAGGCTTAAATATGTTTTTAGTTCCTCAAATTTGGATCATTACTTTTTTTTTGTCTTTCAAATTTGAAGTTGTTTTTTTAGTCTATGGAATCTGCAGAATGCTTTTTTTAGTCCCTTTTCAGAGTGTGTGTCAAACAGGGAATAAGAAATTTGCAATTAGGGCTTTTGGCTCCCCGGTGGGACCCCAAGGTATCCCCACAAGATCCGGTCCTTTGGGCCAGCTATGGGACTAATGCTTGGTCTAGGGCTTAGTCACACTTAAAGATCCTCGCCCTCCCCAAGGATGAATTCTGCGGGGATCGGACCCGGGTCTATTTTATATTTTAAAGTACGATTTATGGCTATTAAAAACGGCCATAATCAAGTCAATAAAAAATTAGAAATCCATTAATTACTTTAAAATTTGCTTTAATTTTTTTTATTAATTTGATTCTGACAGTTTTAAAATAAAAATTAATTTTTGGCAGTCAAAAGTCAACACAAATTGTGTAACACCGTGATTTTTCTAATCTATGATAAAGTGATTGAAAATAATTATAGGAGATAATTAAATTTAATTTCATGAGAAAATTTAATTAATAAACATGTGTGATTTTTTGTGTAAGTTTCAATGGAAAATTTCACTGAAACTGGGACTGTGTTGCACCCTGACAGTGTAAGAGTACACTGCGAAAGTGAGATAATAGTCAAGAAAAGTGAATGATTTAATTATAATTAGTCTCTGAGAAATTATAATTGGATCCCTGTGAAACTTATATGTTGTTCTATTATTGTTGATTAAAATAATAATATTTTAACGCAGTTCAAAGAGTGCCATTTTGAGAGTTTTTCTGGAGTTGGAAAGATTCCATGAGACATTTTAAAATTTTCTTGGGTATTCTAAATTAAGAATTAGTAAGTCATACATTTATGATTAGCAATCTGATTAGCTTATTTGCATTTGTTATCGTTTCCATTAATATTTCTACCAAAATGCTATAAGTACACCTACAACAATTTATTCCTACGTACTTTGTAGCAAAAATTTGAAAGGTGTCCTTAATGCAATATGTGCAAAACCGTGTGAAATGAATGAGAGATCAGTTTGCTTTCTTCATTCAATTTGGACTTGGTCAAATTTACTCAAAAGCAAAAGATCTTATTCAAGAACCTCATTCTCACTTTTTTTCCATTTTGTCAAATGTCCAAAAATTTCAATGGTAGTTAGCCTTCAAATCATGTTGACCATGAGGCACGTTATCTGAACATGAAACTTCATTTTCTATTCCAATGTCAAGATTTGTTTAATTTAAATACCATGACCCTAATATCTTGCTAAAGGACACGCAAGTTTGGTGGTAAAGGAAAAAAAAATCAAAAGAAAAAGGACAGCCTTTGTCATTATAAATCCATATAGCTGAAGCTTTATACCCACTTTGCACTCTCTCAACTCAATGAGACTCTAGCAGACTCTTTCCCCTTCGTTTAATTCTTTTCTTTGTCTCTTAAACTACTCTATCAGTTATAAGCTTGAGGAGCATTAAAGCTAGAAAATTTCTTCTTTTTCTTAACTTGATTTATTTGGTAAGTTGTTCTCAATTCTCTTTTTCTCTTTTTCTTATGAAAATCTGAACCTCTCTTTCACTCCTAACCATTTCTATTTTTTTATTTGATTCATGGAAATATATTATTGTTTGATTAATGGTAATTTATTCAAAGCCTTGTCTAAGGAATCAAATTTCTTCTACCTCCTACTCATAAAAAAAAACTCTATCCTTTAGCATTTCTTTGAGGTAAGGGAAGCTTCCTTGTGAATTCTATTTTTAGTTTAAGTGTGGTTGAGAGTTAGGGGCTCAACCACATACAGCATGCATGCCCCTCTTGTTGTTTATGTTGTGTTGCTTGGTGTTTGAACTTGAGATATTGATGGAATGGGTTGGGAACCCTTTGGCAGTGGCTGTGTGGGATTTGCATGTACTGTCTTTGGATTGTTTTAATCTTTAAAATTGATTGGGAAGGCTCCTAAAACAAAGGAGACCATGCCCAATTTTTCTTGAAATTATTTGGTAAGCTTTGCATGTGAAAATCAAACCACAAAATAAAGTGGCAGTGGCTGTTTGGTTCGTCCAGCTCTAGACAGACCTCACTATTTTGTGATTTTCGAAAGCTCTAATTGTTTGTTTTTCATGAAATTTGTTTTCAATGAAAATAGACACAAAATGGAGCAACTTTTATTTTGATACTGTGTCAAGATAACTTTGTTTTGAGGCTCATCCGTGACCCACAATGTGGCTGTTCTGTTTTTGGTGTTCTGTTGGAACATGTCTCGGTTTTTCCCAATTTTACACTTGTGTACTTATCTTTTCTTTTCCAAGTTTATACCATTAAAAACTAGACAAAACAAATTTTTAACCATATAAATTACAAAAATTATCATGCACAAATTCTAAATTAACTTTTTGAAAAGGAACAGGGCAAGGGTTTGGAGTCCGAAATTTAGGCTGTTAGAGAAAATTTTACTGGGAACAATTGGGAATGAATTTGAGGACATGGGATACCATTTTTGAAATACCAATGTGTTACCTTTATCCTATAAAAATTCCAGCTCAAAACAAGTTTGGGAAGTGTTAGAAAATTTAATTTCTTTGAACCATGTTCACTGGAAAGTCAAATTCGGTATTGTCAACTTGTAGGAATTTTAGAAAATTCTCTAGATGTCTATTTTACAATTGGGATACCACTTTGAAAAATAGGATTCAAGAGCTTTAATTTTATATAAAAAAATTTTAATTCCGAGGTCATTTGCTACAATCAGTGAGAGCTCACATTCAGTACTGCCAAAGAGAAATCAACCTTATTTGGTCAATTTGGTTAATGTGATAGAATTATTGGAATGGTGATGTTTGTTTATTGAGGTGTGAATTTTTGTAAGGAATTTGATAGGTAATATCCATTGACCTGTTCTATTTCATTTTAAGTTCCAAGGATGTGAATCTTGAGTATTTAATATTTGAAATATGTTTTGTGTGATACAGTCTTTTAAATGTAGGATGGATCTTGTAATAATGTTGTTTATCTCTGTGATGTGCTCACAAGTAATTTTATCTATGAGAGGATGACTTTGTTGTTGGGGTTAGTATATTATGATTAATGGGATATAATTTATTGAGATTATTATATTGTTGGTTGAGGTACTTAAAATTTTGTTAAGAACATTATTTATTATTGAGGTGTATGTGTTTTGTTGAGAAAGTGAAATGGAATGTTGATGAGATGATGATATATGTGAACTATGTGTTGTAACCATTCCTATATGTTAAAGAGGAGTTAGCTATGTCCTTTGGGAAGACTTTTATAGAAAAAATGGTATACTTGGGAGGGGAGTTTCACGCCAGAACTCCAGCCCACTAAAGCGACCCGAGGGTCTCGCCTAGTGGGATATCTTTCCAAGTACCACCCCTATGTTTTGACTCTGAAGGCGTGTTGGAGGAACTACTTCCCAAGAGGTTTAGTGATTCTTTTAGTGTATAGGGGATGTATTGTTGTTGTGGTTAAAGATTATGGATTGTTGAGATATATTTGGATACTTAAGTCAGGCCATTGGAGATGGCGGGTACGGAGGTGTCGTATCCCAGACTGTAAGGGACTCTAAATATGTTTTGCCACTGGAATACGGTGGGTGCACAGAAATATTCCAAATGTTGTATTTGCACAGTTGGTGTGTAGGTGTGCACAGTTGGTGCACAGACATATGAGTAGGCACGTAAGTTGCTTAGAGGGCTCTCAACCTAGTGCTGGGGGTTTTCATGGTGGCCAAGGGGAATGGGCCTATAGAATAGACTAGTGGGCGAATCCCTATAGATGTAAGGTCTTGCAAACCTACAGAGGTAAGCCACTATAGCACTTGTCTATTTTCGATAAAACCACACTTTCCCCGTAAGGTCAGCTCAAGGGACTCCCTGAATGGTCAGAATGTATAGACTATGGTAGGGGATGAGGCCTATGGGGACTGCTCATATGATGTTGAAACTCTATGGAGTAGAATCAGTCTTGTTGACTAAGGTTGTCTAGTGGTTTATGTTGTACATCACCTTGTGATGATGGTTGTTGGTGGTTGCATTATATGATATTGTGACATTTGTTGAATGGATATAATCCATGAGATCTGATGATTCATGGTAGTAATTGATGATACTATGTTATTGTTGATTATGTTGAGAATTTATGTTATAACTCTGTCATATGAATTAGTTGAGATGGTTGAACCATGATGGTGTTGTTTATTGGTGCTTATTGATGAACTAAGTTTTGATATAAGTTTATGAACTAAGTTTTGTGTAGAGTTTTCAGCTATTATGTATAGTATTATATTAAAGTATAAAAAGTTTGGTTCTCTTTCTATTCCTTAATAATTTGGAAATTTACTTATGTACTTATATGCATAGTTTTGTTTGGTAAGCTTACCCCTTGCACTGTTTGCACTTGTGGTTTGTGCCTGTGATGATCTCGGACATCGTGTTCGAGGGAGTAGATGGCTTCCAGGTGGATTCTTCCTCTTGGAGGTTTATTAGATGGAGTGAGTATGGGATTGAAGATGCAATCTCTTCCTTCTTTCCTTTGTTTAGTCTTTTGTATAGAATGTACCAGCATAGGGTTTTAATGTGGTTACCTTGTAAGAGAAGTATGTACATATGGTTTATGTTTTAAGTTTTGAATTGTATCTATGTTGGCTTCAAAATTGAGAAAAGTTTATATGGTGTTTTCATAAATAAACTAATGAAATATTTGATTTTTTTTAATTGAATAAAATGAAATCCCTTGTTGATAGTTATGTAATGAAGGCAGGTTATTACAAATTGCAAATATCTTAATATCTATTTGGCTTATACTGTGGAGAGGTACTAAAAAGAGAATTTTGCGGATTCCAATGACTAAAAAAATAACTTCAAATTTAGAAGACAAAAAAAATGACTTTTAAATTTCAAATACTTGTCAAATGTCATCTTTATTAATTTTCATAAACCTGCAGTAATCTGTATTATTGTAACTAAGGAGAGTAACTGAGTAACCATCATTTGTTCTGTTGAAACTCTTTGATCAAATACGCATTCAGTAAAGGGGTCACTTTCTTTGATACTGCAGATTTTTATGGACCCCATGCCAATGAAGTTTTGGTCGGAAAGGTTAACTACCTTAACACTTTTAACATTTCTGTTCACTTTAACAAATAACAATCGACAATGTAATCTAACATAACATTTTAACTGACTCTCAGGCACTCAGGGACTTTCCTCAAGATCAAATTCAGATTGCCACTAAGTTTGGGATTGTCAAAATGGAAAATAATAATGTGATATGGTGTCAGCTACATTGATCTGTTTTATCTGCACCATGTTGGCACCACAGTACCTATTGAGGACACTGTGATTGTGAGTGGTGTCACTAAACACTTTTTGTTACTTCTCTTCTTGATTTGAGTTTGAGGATAATTTGATGGCTTTGTCTTTGATATTCTGTTCTGTTCTGTTTACACGACCTAGTAAATTTTTTTATTTCCTAACTTGGCAACACTCACAGGGAACTTGGAATTTCAATAGTACCTTACAGTCCCCTTGGCCGTGGAATTGCATGGATTCTTCATCAAGGAGACGATGTGCTTGCACAAAAGAAAATGCCTGATGGAAAGATGGAGGAATTATCACAGGTAAGAATTACTAGGAAAATAGTTAGTTGTTCTGTATTTGTGTAGACTTGCGGGAAGAAACTCATGTACATGTTTGTTTTGTTCCCCTCTGATTTGAATGATTCTCCTTGTTAAGTGCCCTCAATATAAGTACTCTGATTATATATATAGCCATTCAAAAATACCATTTTAGCTAATGCATATGGCTTTTTTTCTGAACAATTAATGATTTTATTACTTGCAGCCTTATGTATGGAGCTGAGGATCCTTCAATTGCAGGGATGGTTTTAGACAGTCCCTTTTCTGATTTGGTTGATTTGATGATGGAACTTGTAGATACATATAAAGTTTGTCTGACAAAGTTCACTGTGAGTATATTATATTACTTTTTGGCTCAAAATGAGAAAACCTTTTATATAGAAATAATTAGGATTAGGAGTAATGCTTGTTGTGCATGTATTTAATTTGAAAAGTCACATACGCCTATAACATTCAATACATACTAAGATGATATGCCTCTAACACTCCTTATTCAATCTATAGCAGATATGTTAATCATATAAAGTCACATTTTCATTGCTTAATCCTGCATGCCTAGGCTCTGTGCAGTGAAGTATTGCTTCTCATACTCAAAGAAGTTAGCTAATAAAAAAAAAAGGGAAGGTTAGAGAAAGAGAAAGAGAAAAGAGAGTGGCTGAAAATATAATGGCTCTAATTTGAGTTAGACATATCACAGACACACTACCCAGATATGTTTTTGTTTCCCATTTCAAGGAATTTCTTCTAAACTGCAAAACTATTATGAGGAGATTAGAAGTTGGGGTGCCACAGCCAACTCTCCTCTTCAGTTATCCATCTCGAAAAAGACCTCAATGTTTGATAAGTAAAATCTGTTTGCTTATTTTTTTTTTTAAAAAAAATCTGTTTGCTTATTTTTTTTTAAAAAATCTGTTTGCTTATTTTTTTAAAAAAAATCTGTTTGCTTATTAACCTTCCCTCCAGAAGCATATTCCATCACAATAGCCAAATGTGTAGGGGTTAAATGACAAAGCTGGAGTGTCCCGTGGCAATGATGAATTAAATGACTTATTATTCTAGTCTTATTATTCAATGATGAAGAAAAAGTCTTATTATTCAGTACTGCACACACATGCATGCATGGTTGCTCTCGCTAGGCCTGAGCAACAGGCGGGTTGGTCGGATTCGGATCTGAAAAGCCCAATCCGTAACAAACCGAACAATATATATTTAGGCCCGCAACCGACCAATTGTTTCTTTAGGTTAAACGGGTTACGGTTTTGCACGGGTGGGTTTATGCGGGTTGGACCAGAATTGACCCAATTCAATTTTCAACTTCTTCAACTTTCTGTTCCAGCTTTTTTTTTGTTTTTTTTCTCGAAATTGGGCCAATTCAAATTTTTGGGCTTCATAAGATTTAATTATTCACACATTTTTTCACAATTTCAAATTTTGTAAAGGCCAATACATCTTAATTTACGACTCTAGGTCACTGAAAATTTTAACTAAAATGGCCCAAAGTCAAGTTAGATCTAGATTTTAATTATAATGGCACAATTTTATTATTTTATATAACAATAATAATAATGGAAAGCCCAATAAAAATTAATTATATTGATTGAATGACACTATAATATGGTATAATTACAATCTGTTACAGGAGATTAGTAAATCAATTAACATTTAATCTTGAGCATGTATGAAGTTCTGTTTGCAGGCCTTGGCAATTGAGGCCAACTTGGGAATTTCTCCAGTTATACTTGCCATGGCCGCCGTATTTAACCCCAAAAGCGATGTTACCATCAATTCCATAAAAATAACCTGTAAAAATGCATCAAGAATTAAATGATAAAAAATAAATAATCATATTCATAAAGCTAAGCAGCAGAAACAGTTGCCTGCTTTGTTGAACCAGAGTCACCAAATTAATCTAATGTAAGATAAACGTTAAGGAGATAACAACAATCTACAAGATTTTACCTTCAGAAAAAAGGGAAACGAGGTTAAAGATAGAAAAAACCTTAACCTTGGTGGCCTGAACATCAATGAACATCTTCAATCAGGACCTGAACAAAAAAACATTGTTTAAAAATAAATAATAATATGAAAAAGACCAAAAGATTCTACCATATGAAAATAATAACAATAACAATAAAAAGCTCCCTGTCACTCGAGGACCATAGCCAATGTCCGAATGTTACCCTTCACTTGCGTCAAGACCTAATATGAACCCAAGCAAAATAAAATATTAGCTTGATCATTGCTATTTCAGAAACCCTTTCCAGTTTTCCTTAGTTTTAAGCACTGGAAAAACATGCAACCAATACTTATATTCAGTCGTTAATCAAATTCATAAAAAAAAATACAAGCACTACTGAAATAGACAATAAAGGTGAAGGCTTTTTTACCAACGAAGAAGGATGGATAAATTAAAAGGCTTACCCCATATCTGTAAAAAAATACCAAAATGAATCCCAAAGAAAGAACTTCCGGCCTTTAAAGGTACAAACTTTAACAAAAAAAAAGCATTTTCCTCTTAAAATACCCTGGAAAAAACAAAAAACAAGAAAAATACATCATTGATCTTCTTCTTCCTAGATAAAGGTACAAACTTTATTCAACATGCAAGCATTATTTGCTATTCTTTGGTGAAAAACAAAATAAGAGATAAAAAAGAAATGGAATACAAAAGAATGAACTTGCATTCTCTACTTCGAACAGCTAACACCATCTTGATGAAGAGGTGAAAAACCAAATAAGCAGCAGCAGATTGAGGAGGAAAAGGTGCCCCTCCACCATGATCCCAGATGAAACCTAGCAAAGAGGAAAGGAGGAAAGAAGCTGCGGCACTAGGCTATGGTAAAAATGAAAAGAAGCTTTTATGTAGGGTGGTATCTATCGTAATGCTAGTAAACACACACAGAGAGGGGGAGCCTGTGACTCTCAGGTTGTTACAAAATCAATAACCAAATACTGACAATACTGACACAAAATCAATAACATCAACATACATGCACAATACTCATTTGGTTTGAGCCGATACACACTTTCGGATGGTCCTGGAATATTTTGCCTTTTTTTTCCCACACAAGGTAGCTGCATGCACAATCATTTTCTAAGACGCATACATGCACAACATTTAATTTGGCTTTTTTTTTTTTATATTTTTCTTTTAATCATCAAACCAATTTTATAACTCTTAAAAAATTTCTTAATCCTAATAAATTATAATTCATTAAACCTTATATGGACAGGAAGGAGTACTTGCATGACCTTTCTGAGGAAATCAAATCAAATCAAAATACGTGGGCTTGGAAATATATGACACGCATTCACCACCGCACATGCAGGGGTGGAACTATGTGTTGGGGTTGGGGGGCCTTGGCCACCTAACTTTTTTAAATTATTAAAATTAATAGAAATTTAAGTGTTGTGTTTTATTAAATTCTAGTTATTAGATAAGTAGTTTTTCTCTAGAATCATATTTGTTTTTCTTTTGGGCTTTGTTTAATACTTATTGTAAGCCTCTCTTATGGCCATTTATTACTTAATTGTATTGAAATAAAAAAAAATAAAACAAATTAAACCTAATTTTCTTATAATTAAAAGAAATCCTAGTTTTCAATCTCATACAATCAAACGAATAATACTACGATGGCTCACACCACGCCACTAGTATCAGTAAGGGTGCAGTGTAAAGCAAAGATATTTTCATGTATAATATTTATATATAACTAGTGTTTTAGTCCGTGCAATGCACGAGCTTATTCAATTTTTTAGTACTTTATTTATATAGTTAATAGAAATAAATTTGAAAAAAAAATAAAGAATTATATAATAAATTGAAAGAAATTTGAAAAAAGAGTTAATCTATATTTAAGAAAATAGAGACTATAAATTATTATTTAAAAAAAAATAAGGAAAAATGGATAAGTTATAGGAAATATAAAGCAAGAATAAGACAAGGGGAGAACTATCAAATATATGTGTATGTGTGTATCTCTTAACATTAATAAATCTTTTAACAATTGTGAATAATTATAAAGTATTTGTCAATGATATTATGACTTTTCCTATAAATTTTAATATAAATAACAATTAATTTTGAATATCTCGTAATTAAGTATATTATTCTTAAAAGTAAAATGAAGTTATAAATATCTTTAATATTAACTTTAAAAAGTAAATTGAAATAAGAATTTGAAATTATTGATGAAAGAGATAAATCTTTGAAGTTAAAAATAGTTACAAAAACTGATAAAAGAAATATTTGAAAAAACAAAAGAAAGAATAAGATAAATAAGTGAACAAATGTAGTTCTAGAAATATTAGATGAAGAAGTGAGTGTGGGTAATTACAAAAATATTAGATAAGAGAAATTTAGGAAAAGTTGCAAACATGGATGCATGTTAGGAGAGTGAAGTACACCACTTTATGAAGGAAGAGTATTCAAATGAGAGTAAATGTGAGGGAGAATGAAGAAAGTGGAACAATGAGAGCATAGATAGACTTATATATTTATATAGAGAGAGAGATTACATTTTATTGTTATTCTATTCAACGATAACTATACTATGCAAGTCTACAATTGATCAATTACTCAATGACGTTACAGGTATATAATCTTTTTTTTTTATTATCAATTTATGTAAATATTAATTGAAAATGAAAGAGCAATATGATTAATATGATATGATTTACTGATTTGAAAATCGGTATATTAATGTATAGTAGATATTCAAAACAGTCAGAGTGGAATATGGAAGAGGTTTTTTTTTTTTTTTTTAGAGAAAGTGGAGTGCAAGAGGTTATAAGCTAAAATTCTCAAATAATCTCCTTATATATATATATATATAAATGAACAAGTCTATCTGTACTCTTATTGCTCTACTCTCTCCAGTTTCCCTCACATTCACTCTTCTCATGAAGTGCTCCTAACATGCATCTGGTTCTTCTAGTTTTCCTAAAATTTCTCTTATCAAATTTTGTAACTCCTCACATTCACAATATTTCTATAACTAATTGTATTCACTTTTTTTTTTATCTGATACTATCTTTTTTTTAATATTTCTTTTATCAGTTTTTTAACTCTGAATATTTATCTCTCTCATCAATAATTTCAAATCCTTAATTCAATTTACTTTTCAATTTTCATAGTTAATATTAAAAAAATTAAAGTTAAATCGTTACATCTTCTCTTATCTTTTTTTTCTAAAAAAAATTATAAACGAACAAGTTTATCTATACTTTCATTGCTCCACTCTCCCTCACATTTAGTCTCATTTGAATTCTCTCTTCTCATGAAGTGGTGTACTTCACTCTCCCAATTCTTCTACTTTTCCTAAAATTTCTCAATTCAAATTATGTAACTACTCACATTCACAATATTTCTATAACTAATTATATTCAACTTTTTTATCTGATACTATCTTTTTTTTAATATTTCTTTTATCAGTTTTTTAACTCTATTTTTTAACTATGAAGATTTTTCTCTCTCATCAATAATTTCAAATACTTAGTTCAATTTACTTTTCAATTTTCAAAGTTAATATTAAAAAATTAAAGGTAAACTGTTACATCTTTTCTTATCTGTTTTTTATTTCTAAAAAAAAATTATAGTTTCTAATTTCTTTTATAATTATATCTTTTTTAAAATTTCTTTTGATGTGTTATGTAATTTTTTTTTTCCAAATTTTATAGTCTCTAATCTTTGGGCTTCTTTTTTTAATATTTCTTTTATCAATTTTTCTAACTCTATTTTTTAATCTCTTAATAATCTCTGTAGCTATCCACACCCATAATATTTCTATAACTACTTTCATTCACTTTTTTTTATCTAATGTTATCTTTTCCTTTTAATATTTCTTTTATCAGTTTTTCTAACACTATTTTTTAACTTCGAAGATTTCTCAATGTGCTATATAATTCTTTTTTTTTTTTAATTTCTTTCTATTGACTATATAAATAAGGTAGTAAAAATCTTCTTATATGTGTGTGTGTGTGTGCTCTCATTGCTCCATTCTCCCCACTCTCCCTCACATTTCCTCTCATTTGAATACTCTCATCTCGTGAAGTGGTGTAGTTCATTCTCCTAACATGCATATGGTTATTCTACTTTTCCTAAAATTTCTATTATCAATTTTTGTAACTATTCACATTCACAATATTTCTATAACCACCTCCATTCGTTTCTTTATCCCATGCTATCTATTTTCTTTTTCATATTTAATATTTCTTTTATCAGTTTTCTAACTCTATTTTTTTAATTCCGAAGATTTCTCTCTATCATCAATAATTTCAAATCCTTAATTCAATTTACTTTTCAATTTTCAAAGTTAATATTAAAAAAATTAAAGTTAATTCATTACATCTTCTCTTATCTTTTTTTTTTCTAAAAAATTATAGTTTCTAATTTCTTTTATAATTATCTTCTTTTCAAAATTTCTATCGATGAGCTATATAATCCTTTTTTTTTCGAATTTTATAGTCTCTAATCTTTTGATTTTATTTTAAATATTTCTTTTATCAATTTTTCTAACTCTATTTTCTCATTTTCTTATTCCAAAAATTTCCCTCTTTCATCAATAATTACAAATCCTTAATTCAATTTAGTTTTCAATTTTCAAAGTTAATATTAAAAAACTAAACTTACATCATTATATCTTTCCTTATCTTTCTGGTTTTAAAAAAATTATAGTTTCTAATTTCTTTTTTAATATATCTTTTTTAAAATTTCTTTCAAAGTGCTATATAATCCTTTGTTTTTATTTTTTTTTCAAATTTATTTCTATTGACTATATAAATAAAGTAGTAAAAATTTGAATAAACTCGTACAATGCATGGTCTAAAATACTAGTAGTATAATAATTAACAAGTATGCTTTTATAGTTTTGTTTGTTTCTAATATCAGTAATAAAGTTTTTTTTTATTAATTTATATGTGTTTTTTTTATCAGTATTAATTTATATGTGTTAATGTGTATTTGTATGTATTGCTTAGTGTAACCAATTCTCTCTTTCTATCACACCATAGCATTTGGGTGTTCATTTATTTTTTTTCTTGTCTCTTTAGTTGCCCCCCCGCCCCCCCAACTTTCATGTCTGGTTCTGCCCCCTGCGCAAATGCAGCATACTTCATTTTCTACTCATTTGGTTTGAGCCAAAAGACACTTTCGGATGGTCCCTGGAATATTTTTCCTTTTTTGTCCCACACAAGGTAGCTGCATGCACAATCATTTTCTAAGATGCATATATGAACGTCATTTAATTTGGCTTCTTTTTTTTTTTATATTTTTCTTTTAACTACCAAATCAATTTTATAATTTTTAAATTTTTTTTAATCCTAATAAATTAGTTCATTGAACCTTATAAGGACAGGAGGGAGTACTTGCATGACCTTTCCAAGGAAATCAAATCAAATCAAAATACGTGGGCTTGGGAATATATGACACGCATTCACCACCGCACACACAGGGGCAGAACTATGTGTTGGGGTAGGGGGCCTTGGGCCCTTGCCCCCCCTAACTTTTTTAAATTATTAAAATTAATAGAAATTTAAGTGTTGTGTTTTATTAAATTCTAGTTATTAGATAAACAGTTTTTCCCTAGAAAAAAAAAAGGACAATCAGATTTGTTTTTCTTTTGGGCTTTGTTAAATACTTATTGTAAGCTCTCTTATGGTCTTTTATTACTTAATTGTATTGAAATAAAAAAATAAAACAAATTAAACCTAATTTTCTTATAATTAAAAGAAATCCTAGTTTTTAATCTCATACAATCAAACGAATAATACTACGATGGCTCACACCATGCCACTAGTATAGTGAGGGTGCAGCGTAAAGCAAAGATATTTTTATGTATAATGTTTGTATATAACTAGTATTTTAGCCCGTGTAATGCATGAGCTTATTCAATATTTCAGTACCTTATTTATATAGTCAATAGAAAGAAATTTGACAAAAGTAAAGGATTATATAGTAAATCGAAAGAAATTTGAAAAAAGAGATAATCTATTTTTAAGAAATTAGAGACTATAAATTATTATTTAAAAAAATAAGGGAAAATGGATAAGTTATACAAAATATAAAGCGAGAACTGTAAAAAAAAACATATAAATATATATATATATATATATATATATATATATATAATTTTTTAATATTAATAATCTTTTAACAATTGTGAATAATTATAAAGTATTTGTTAATGATATTCTGACTTTTTCTACAGATTTTAATATCAATAATAATTAATTTTGAATATCTCATAATTAAGTATATTATTCTTAAAAGTAAAATGAAGTTTTAAATATCTTTAATATTAACTTTAAAAAGTAAATTGGAATAAGGATTTAAAATTGTTGATGAAAGAGAGAAATCTTTTATGTTAAAAAGTAGTTACAAAAATTGATAAAAAAAATACTTGAAAAAAAAAAACAAAGCATAAGATAAAGAAGTGAGCGAATGTAGTTACAGAAATATTAAATGAAGAAGTGAGTGTGGATAGTTACAGAAATATTAGATAAGAGAAATTTTTGGAAAAATTGCAAACATAGATGCAAGAGAGTGAAGTACACCACTTCATGAGGGGAGAGTATTCAAATGAGAGTAAATGTGAGGAAGAGTGAAGCAAGTGGAACAATGAGAGCATAGATAGACTTATATATATATATATATATATATATAAAGAGATTCCATTTTATTGTTATTCTATTCAACGATAACTATACTATGCAAGTCTACAATTGATCAATTACTCAATGACGTTAGGGGTATATATTCTTTTTTCTTTTTTTTTCAATTTATGTGTATATTAATTGAAAATGAAAGAGCAATATGATTAATATGATATGATTTACTGATTTGAAAATCGGTATATTAATGTATAGTAGATATTCAAAACAGTCAGAGTGGAATATGGAAGAGGGGTTTTTTTTTTTTTTTAAGAAAGTGGAATGCAAGAGGTTATAAGCTAAAATTCTCAAATAATCTCCTTTCCTATATATATATATATATATACCACTCTTCCCAATTTCGCTCAAATAATCTCCTTATATATATATATATATATATATATATATATATATATATATATATATATATATATATATATATGAACAAGTCTATCTGTGCTCTCATTGTTTCACTCTCTGCAGTTTTCCTCACATTCACTCTTCTCATGAAGTGCTCCTAACATGCATCTGGTTCTTCTAATTTTCCTAAAATTTCTCTTATCAAATTTTGTAACTACTCACATTCACAATATTTTTATAACTAATTATATTCACTTTTTTTTATCTGATACAATCTTTTTTTTAATATTTCTTTTATCAGTTTTTTAACTCTATTTTTTAACTCTGAATATTTATCTCTCTCATCAATAATTTCAAATCCTTAATTCAATTTACTTTTCAATTTTCAAAGTTAATATTAAAAAAATTAAAGTTAAATCGTTAAATCTTCTCTTATCTTTTTTTTCTAAAAAAAATTATAAACGAACCAGTCCTATACTTTCATTGCTCCACTCTCCCTCACATTTACTCTCATTTGAATTCTCTCTTGTCATGAAGTGGTGTATTTCACTCTCCCAATTTTTCTACTTTTCCTAAAATTTCTCAATTCAAATTATGTAACTACTCACATTCACAATATTTCTATAACTAATTATATTCAAATTTTTATCTGATACTATCTTTTTTTAATATTTCTTTTATCAGTTTTTTAACTCTATTTTCTAATTTTTTTATTCTAAAAATTTCTCTCTTTCATCAATAATTTCAAATCCTTAATTCAATTTAATTTTCAATTTTCAAAGTTAATATTAAAAAACTAAACATACATCATTATATCTTTCCTTATCTTTCTTGTTTTAAAAAAAAATTATAGTTTATAATTTTTTTTTTAATATCTCTTTTTTAAAATTTCTTTTAATGCACTATATAATTCTTTGTTTTTATTTTTTTCAAATTTATTTCTATTGACTATATAAATAAAGTAGTAAAAATTTGAATAAGCTCATGCAATGCACGGACTAAAACACTGGTAGTATAATAATTAACAAGTATGCTTTTATAGTTTTGTTTGTTTCCAATATCATTAGTAATACATTTTCAACTCATTTGGTTTGAGCCAAAAGACACTTTCGGATGGTCCCTGGACTATTTTGCCTTTTTTGTCCCACACAAGGTAGCTCCATGCACAATCATTCTCTAAGACGCATATATGAACGTCATTTAATTTGGCTTTTTTTTTTTTTGATATTCTTTTTTTAACTATTAAATCAATTTTATATCTCATAATTTTTTTTTAATCCTAATAAATTAGTTCATTCAACCTTATAATGACAGGAGGGAGTACGTGCATGACCTTTCCAAGGAAATCAAATCAAATCAAAATACGTGGGCTTGGGAATATATGACACGCATTCACCACCGCACATACAGGGGCAGAACTATGTGTTGGGGTAGGGGCCTTGGCCCCCTAACTTTTTTAAATTATTAAAATTAATAGAAATTTAAGTGTTGTGTTTTATTAAATTCTAGTTATTAGATAAACAGTTTTTCTTTAGAAAAAAAAAGGACAATCAGATTTGTTTTTCTTTTGGGCTTTGTTAAATACTTATTGTAAGCTCTCTTATGGTCTTTTATTACTTAATTATATTGAAATAAAAAAATAAAACAAATTAAACCTAATTTTCTTATAATTAAAAGAAATCCTAGTTTTTAATCTCATACAATCAAACGAATAATACTACGATGGCTCACACTAGGGGTGTGCAAAAAAACCGGTTCGAACCGAACCTGAACCGAACAGGTTTGGAGTCGAACCGATTTTCTTAAAACGAACCGAATTGGTTTTCAAAACAAGTTCGGTTCGAACCGAATTGTTTTTGTAAACCAAATCGGTTCACTTAATAACCGAACTATTTTTCTTTCTTATTTAAAACCAATTCGAAACCAGTTCAGAACCGGTTCGGAACCAGTTTGAAACCGGTTCGGAACTGAACCGGTTCTTTAAAAACAATTCGGTTCCGAACCGGTTCGACAAACCAATTCGCAAATATAGATTTAAAAACCGAACCTATTAAAACGGTTCGGTTCGGTTCGGTTTTTTTACCGAACTGGTTCTTGAACACCCCTAGCTCACACCACGCCACTGGTACCAGTGAGGGTGCAACGTAAAGCAAAGATATTTTCATGTATAATGTTTATATATAACTAGTATTTTAGCCCGTGCAATAGATGAACTTATTCAATTTTTCAGTACCTTGTTTATATAGTCAATAAAAAGAAATTTGACCAAAAAAAAAAGGATTATATAGTAAATCAAAAGAAATTTGAAAAAAGAGATAATCTATTTTTAAAAAATTAGAGACTATAAATTATTATTTAAAAATAAGAAAAAATGGATAAGTTATACAAAATATAAAGCAAGAAGAAGATAAGGGGAGAACTGTCATATATATATATATATATATATATATATATATATATATATATATTAATATTAATAATCTTTTAACAATTGTGAATAATTATAACGTATTTGTCAATGATATTATGACTTTTTCTACAAATTTTAATATCAATAATAATTAATTTTGAATATCTCGTAATTAAGTATATTATTCTTAAAAGTAAAATGAAGTTTTAAATATATTTAATATTAACTTTAAAAAGTAAATTGAAATAAAGATTTGAAATTATTGATGAAAGAGAGAAATCTTTTATGTTAAAAAATAGTTACAAAAACTGATAAAAGAAATATTTGAAAAAAAATGAAAGCATAAGATAAAGAGGTGAACGAATGTAGTTACAGAAATATTAGATGAAGAAGTGAGTGTGTGTAGTTACAGAAATATTAGATAAGAGAAATTTTAGGAAAAGTTGCAAACATAGATGCATGTTAGGAGAGTGAAGTACACAACTTCATGAAGGGGGAGTATTCAAATGATAGTGAATGTGAGGAAGAGTGGAACAATGAGAGTACATATAGACTTATATGTTTATATATATATAAAGAGATTACATTTTATAACTATACTATGCAAGTCTACTATTGATGAATTACTCAATTATGTTACGGATATATATATATATATATACATAAAATCAATTTATGTGTATATTAATTGAAAATGAAAGTGTAATATTTGTTTTGGTCCTGGTTCAGAAACCACAAGTGTCCCACAATCCACTGGGTCAGAGATTAATCTCACTCGTGGTACGTGGTTGTCGCTGGCTTAAAAAATTTTTGCACACGGAAGGAATCGAACACAGATTCTTCAGCTAAATAGATCGTGTTCCGCCTCATGTGAAATATATATATATATATATAATCAATTTATGTGTATATTAATTGAAAATGAAAGTGTAATATTTTTTTTGTCCTGGTTCAGAAACCACGAGTGTCCCCCAACGCGCTGGGTCAGAAATTAATCTCCCTTGCTGTGCATGGCTGCCGCTGGTCTAAGAAAATTTTGCACACGGAGGGAATCGAATACGGATTCTCCCACTAAATAGATCATGTTCCGTCTCATGTGAATGCAACGGGGCTTTACACTACTGCACCAACCCGTTGGGTTAAATGAAAGTGCAATATGATTAATATGATATGATTTACTGATTTTTTTTTTGACCGGATGATTTACTAACTTGAAAATTGGTATATTAATGTATAATAGATATTCAAAACAGTCATAGTGGAGTGCAAGAGGTTATAAGCTAAAATTCTCAAATAATAGTATAATAATTAACAAGTATGCTTTTATAGTTTTGTTTGTTTCCAATATCATTAATAAAGTTTTTTTATTTGTTTTTTTATTAATTTATATGTGTTTTTTTTATCAGTATTAAGTTATATTTGTTAATGTGTATATATAATCAATTTATGTGTATATTAATTGAAAATGAAAGTGTAATATTTTTTTTGGTCCTACTTCAGAAACCATGAGTGTCCCCCAATCCACTGGATCAGAAATTAATCTCACTCGCTGTGCATGGCTGCCGCTGGTCTAACAAAATTATGCACACGGAGGGAATCGAATACGGATTCTCCCGCTAAATAGATCATGTTCCGCCTCATATGAACGCAATGAGACTTTACACTACTGCACCAACCCTTTGGATTAAATGAAAGTGCAATATGATTAATATGATATGATTTACTGTTTTTTTTTACCGGATGATTTACTAATTTGAAAATTGGTATATTAATGTATAATAGATATTCAAAACAGTCATAGTGGAGTGCAAGAGGTTGTAAGCTAAAATTCTCAAATAATAGTATAATAATTAACAAGTATGCTTTTATAGTTTTGTTTGTTTCCAATATCATTAATAAAGTTTTTTTATTTTTTTTATTAATTTATATGTGTTTTTTTTTATCAGTATTAATTTATATTTGTTAATGTGTATTTGTATGTGTTGCTTAGTGCAACCAATTTTCTCTTCCTATAACTTCATATTAGGGATGGCAACGGGTCGGGTCGGGCACGGATAGTGGTTACCCGCTACCCGACCCGCCGGGGAAAATCCGCCCCGTTACCCGCCCCGTTACCCGCCGGATATCCGTTTGAAAAAAATCCGCGGGTTTTTCTTATATCCGCGGGTATCCGTGGATACCCATGGATATTTCATATTAAAAAAAAATATTTTTTTTTAAAAAAAAAGGTGATTTTTTTAGAAGAAATACTAAGAAATAGATCATTTATGTGCAATAAAATTTGGAAATAAAATCATATTATTTACTACAAGAAGAATAAAGAATCAAATGTGTAGTTAATTGAATTTTCATGTGAAAATTACATGTCTTTAATTAAAAAAAATCAAAGAAATAAGAATCTTATAATGTGATTTTGAATCTCTAGACATAATATTTACTAGTATCAAGAGCAAAAACTAGTGATTTTAAATTTTATATATATATATATATATATATATATATATATATATATATATATATATATATATATGAGGGTAATTTAGTAATTTTACGGGTAACGGGTATCCGCGGGCACGGATAGTATGATACCCGTACCCGCCCGTTAAACCCGCGGGTAAATAAAAACCCGTACCCGTTACCCGCGGGTATCCGTTTATACTATCCATCTTCTATCCGTGACGGATTTTATCCGCGGATATCCGCGGGCATGGATTTTTTTGCCATCCCTACTTCATATCATCTATCGTATCTATTTACATTTTTCTCTCTCTTCTCTCTACCTCTCTATATGTGTTTCATAGCATTTGGTAAGTGTTGTTTCATCAATAGTTGTTTCATCAATAACATTTCAGAGACTCTCGTGTCTGTTCTGGTCTCTGCTGTTTTGCTGCTTGGTTAAATAATTTGGGTCAATAGCAATTCATTAAACTTTTCTTTCTTCTGGTTTAGTTGGTTATTACGTAGAAAGTGGAAAATAAAAAATAGACGGACAAGGATTTCTTGCAGTCATAAGGAAAATGATTCTTGGACATACAAAAGATGTATACATCTTGGGAGAGATAGGAAGAGATGAGAGATAAGTGATTGATAAGATTGATGATATGACGTGACATGAAGAGAGAGGTAGAGAAAAATGAGAGAAGATTTTGTTGATTCAAAAATGCATATTTGGGTACACAATTCTAAATTTATCTATTTATTTTTGTTATACTATATTTTTAGAGTCGATCTTGATTTTTTTGTACCCTGGGCAAACCGAGAAAATGATGCTCTCATTTGAATATTGTCCTTCTTGTATTTTTTGTTGCAAAATCATTAATAATTTATTTTTGTTTGATTAGAGAGAGATGAAAGATGAAAAGATTAGAGAGAAAGAGATAAAGTTCAATGTGTTTGTTACATCGAAAGTCAAAGAGATTCATGTTGTGAGAAATAGAAAAAAAAAAAAATACTTCACATTCATACTTTCCTCTTTGTGTGCAGCATTCATTGTAAATAAATTGCACCATCACTTGTTGATTTTTCCAAAATTATGAGTAAATGTTAAAAAATGGAAACATTGCTAATAAATAATCAGTTGACTAATAACCAGTGATTTTTTTTTATTTTTTATAATAATTTTTTATATAATTTTAATTTTAATTACATAAATTTTATTTTAACATTTATATAAATTAAATAATTTTTTTTGTGTCTTTCTAAAAATAGAGCCTTGGACGGTCGTCCACCTCGACCGCCCTTAGGACCGCCACAGTATATTTTTAATATCAAATAGTTCTTTTTATTCGATGCAAGTGTCATGAAAACTTCCTTAAAACTATCATCAGGATCATATCAACCAACCCATTCGACTAATTAACACTCATGGTTGACATGAAGTTAGTGACTAAATACTTGTTATGAACACTTCCTTAAATACTTGCATGACCTTCCTAACAGTGTTGTAAAAACCGAACCGATCATCAATCCGATCTAGATACTGGGTCGATGGATTAGTGATCGAACCGGTGAGTCACTTATTAATCTGGTTTGACCCGGTGTAGATTAAAAAAATATATATAGATAACATAATTTAATTGACCAATCCATACTACAAATTTAAAGTACCTAATATATTTTCAAATAACAAATAAAGTTCATAACCACAAGTCTGAGATATTATTTGTAGTTTTTAATTAGGTGGGCAAGGTACGATTCTAATTATTTGTAGTTTTTATCTTTGATATTTTTTTTATTCAAAAAAATCTTTGATATTTTTTTTTAGCTGCAGCAATACTCTTGGAATGGAGATAGCGTGAGACACACACATACAAGCCTGGTTGGGAAGCGCGTGAGATTAAAAGAAAAAGGAAAGTTGGAAAGTGTGAAATAAGAAAGCGTGAGACAGCAGTAAAAGTAGCAGACCTTGGAAGTTGAAAAACGTGACATGATATGTGTGCAGTTCACTCAAATAAAAAACGTGAAATTAAAATGTGCGGTTCGCTGGACCGGTTTTTTCACCGGTTAAATCCGGTTTAATACCGGTTTAGTGACGTCAGATCCGGATTGATAGCAGATCCGATCTGATAAGTAAACCAAACCGGATCAAGATCTGGATCCCGATCAAACCGGTTCGACCGATCGGATTGATCCGGTCCGAGTTTAATAACACTGCTTCCTAATGAAATTAAATAGCACAACAAATCCAGATGTGCCCCAACTGTGGCACAAACCTGAATAGTCTATACGTAATTGAAATAATTTGAGAGAGAAAGTAAAACTGAATTTCTCATTAATCTGAAAATGAATAAGTCAAAATGTTACTTCCTCCGTTTTAAAATATATGATGTTTTAGAAAAAAAAAAATCTGTTCTAAAATATATGACATTTTATAAATCTAATGCTGTATTAAATATTTTTTTTTAAGACTATCTTTAATAAATATTTAATGAGAGTAATATATAATGAGTAATTAATTAGAGAGATAGAGGATATATTAAAAAATTATCTAATATTTTTAAAAAATTTAACAAATTAATTATATTTTTTAATACTTATGTCAAAATTTTAAACATCATGAAATTGGAAGGAATACATATTTAGGGAACTCTACATATAGAGTTGTTGACACACTAACTTTCTAAATACAAGTGGATTACAGCTGTCACTTGACAAATTAAGGGCCCCTTCAGTAGAAGTGAAAGTTAATACTTTCAGCTGAAAATGGAATGAAAAAAGACTAAAAGTGAAAACATATGTTATTGGTTAAAGTGTAATTAACAATAAAAGTGGTATAAAAATGATGGCACCCATGTGTTTCAATTTAATCTCAAAACTGAGATGAAAGTAAATATTCATAAAAATTGAGTTCCGAAACAGCCCTCTTGCCTCGTGAGTGCTGTGACAATTGGAAGTGCAGCATGGGAAGCATGGAAGTACTTTTTTTTTCTTTTTTCTTTTTCAACAACCGCATGATTTTTTTGCCCTGCAAAAAACGTACAGATGACCTGCATCAATTAGATTCCATGTTTTGAAACTTTGGACCAAGCAGCTTCCTTTTCAAAGAAGATCAATTTGTTGTTATCCTCGTCCGAAAATTTCCAAAAATTAAAAGAATCTGCTATTGTTTATAAAAAGCTTTAGGAGAAAAACAAAAAAAAAAGCATCAATGTGAGAGTAAAATGAGAAATATATAAATATTTAATTTTTATTTTTCTATTTTTTTATTTATTATATCACTTAATTTAAATATTTTATTTTTTTAACTTTTTATTTTATTTTTATTAAATAATTTTTCTTTTTATTCTTTTTTATTTTTCACACTTTCATTCTATAATACAAAACACACCTTAATTTTCTAATCAGGTGGATTACAGCTGTCACTCAACACACACTAGTGGATTACAGCTGTCACTAGCTTAAGTATAATTAGTAACTGACTAATATAGAAAAGAAAAAAGATTACAAAATACATACATGGAGTAACACTAATCTAAGGGTGTGTTTGTTTTGAAAGATGGAAATAATTTGTGAAGATAGAAATGAGTGAATGTTATTTGGTACGAGTGATATAGGTAAAAAAATAAGTTTAAAATTGGTGGGATCCACTTGTATCATTTCTCATCTATTTCTACTCTTTTTTCTATCTCTCTCTTCATATCTTCTCTATTTCACTACAATCAAACACATCTTCTTTTAACTTTATTTCTCACCTATTTTTACTCTTTCTTTTTATTTCTATCTATTCTATTTCTCTTCTTCCTACCAAACACAGCATAATAGTAATATACGCGGTCTTCGGAATGTATGACATGCATTCATCCACGATTCCACGCAGTAGTTCACTTTCTCAACTTGTTTGGTTTGGATGGTCCCTAGGATTTTCCTTCTTTTTCAGACAAAAGCTTGTTGTTGCATGCAGTCATTTTCTAGACGCATGCATACAGGCTCACAAGACAACATTTTTTTTTTTTCTCTCTCACTCAACACACTGCACATACATGGGTCACCTACAAGAGAAGACATATGCATGCAGCTGTGGGCCCTGGTATATTCACGAGCACACAGAGAGAGTGGTATTAACCCGCACCACGTTTATGATTGCCGGAGGAGCTAGCTGTACATCTGACAGTGGACCAGTGGTCTATTATTATTGATGTGAAATCACCAAGTTGATTGCGTATTTGTATGGCTTTGATAGATGCTCCATCCACATGGGACCATCTTAAAAATAAATTTGAACCCGTACATATTCATTTTGAATGAGTACAATAATTCACTTGTTGTGTGTTCTTTATATGTTTGTGGTTTTCCTCAAATAACCAAGCTAAGATGCCTAGACAATTTTTTCCCAGATTCAGCAATTGTCACACAACCAAGTCACAACTCTCACTCACTTTTTCTGCTTTTATATAATACAATCTTTTATTCTAATTATAAGTAATATAAAACCAATCATTAATATCAAAAAAATTAATTATTATAATTTTTTTAATTAATTCTGTCATAAGTTTAATTTTTATTTTAAAAAATATCATTTACTTTAAATGGTTGTTATAGTGTAGAGAAAATAGAATAAACAATAAAATAAGAGTATAAAAAAATTTACTTTAAAAATTAGTGATTATTACTTATAATTAAGATAAAAAAAAAATCATTTTATTATTTATAATTAGGACCATAGATAATACTATGTTCTTCTCTTCCTTTCCCTTTACTGCATATTCAATTATTCATTTTGAATGAGTACAAATTTCACGTGTTGAGTGTACTTTATGACAAATTCTAAGGTGAATCATGAAATAAGTGGTTTATTGGTGGATCAATAATTTTAATTAGTTAAATGTCAATTTTGCCCTCATTTATTATCGTTGGATGTAGATTAAATAATTAGATGGTTAAGATTATAACATAGTATCCAAATATTCATTTTGTTTAAAATTATATTAAAATAAAATTATATGTGAGTAGACCATCCTAACCCTACATTAAACTGAAGACTCAAACACCCATGACTGCTACAGGAAAGCAAACCCTGCGGAGTCCGTCATGCATTGCCAACAATTGGAATCTTTGAAGACAAAATTTTAAATTTAAACAAAAAAATCCTTTCTTTTATCCGTGAATTGAAATCATCACTTGCAATTGAATGGGTCCTTGGTGATTCCTATTGTAAATCGTGAGAAAAAAATATACTGATGTGAAGACAATAGAAAACAGTACCCACGATCATCATCGTCGTGAACTCCCAAGTTGAACCCAACCACTCTGCGTCGCCATCTTTGGTTTCGTGTGCAGGAGATCTCAAATAAGTGATTAAGGGGACCATCATTTTCTAGATCTGAGATTAAGGAGTTTCTAGATTTGAGATTTGAATTTTTTTTTTTTCGTGTTTGTGTTTTCTGGTTGTGCGTGTTGTGTTTGGGATTGTTCGTTTGTGTTTGTGTTTTTTTTTGTTGGTGAAGGGGAAAGAGGAGATGGTGGTGGCGACGGTGTGAGAAAGAAGAAAGTGAAAAACGGGATATTGCCGTCGAAAATTGCCACGGCAGAGGATATGGTTGACGGCGGCCGAGGCGAGGTCGTCGGAGATTGTCGGCGTAACTGGCAGCTGTGGGTGTTGCCGGCAAAAGGAACCAAACCAATCACATAAGAAAGTGTATATTAAATGGGGTATAACAGACATTTTACATTTCATAATATAATATGAATTTAATTTTTTTTTATTAATTTGGGTACTATTCACTATTGTTGGATTGGTCCATGGGTGAATCATATTTAGCACGTTTTCATCTAGAATCCGCCGTACTTTATATGTTTGTCCTTTTTCTCAAATAATCAAAGCAATGGGAGATACTACCGTGGTTCTCAACGACAAATGGTCCACCGATGGATCAAACTATTTCAAATGAACAGTTAAATGGAAATTCTAATGAATAGTTTTCAATGATGTCTTAAATGTCTATTATACCCTCCTTTAATAAAAGGGTAAATTTTCATTTCCAACTCTAATTTTTCCCGCTTTCATTTCCAACCCATCTTGGTAAAAAAAGCCGTCTAGTGGAGTCACTTATGATTCGTGGTGTATTGGACATAATTACTAGATGCTGTCTGCACGGTAGTTTTAATTGCTATTTGTCTTTTTGTATTTTCTGTTGGGTCACATTTTGTGCCCTCTTTAATAAAATTTTTCTGCATCCAGCATACCATGTCTCCTACTCATTTGGTTTGAGCCAAGACGACACTTTTCGGATGGTCCGGGAATATTAATTTTGTCTTTTTTTTCCCCACGCAATGTAGCTACATGCACAATTATTCTTAAAAATAAAAAATAAAAAAATAGAAAGTAAAAACAATGAAACAGTCAAGAAAACTGATAAAATTGAATCAGATCCAACCGTATGTCACAACTCTCACTCTCCTTTAGCTTCTGCTGATAATCATCACTATTAATAAGAGTTCCTTCCTTCCTTCACCCTCACCCTCACCCACACCCACACCCACACCCAATTAAGCCAAAGGAACAAGAACAAATTAAGTAAGAGATGGAGGAGATTGTTCCAGTGGTGGATTTCCAAAAGCTTTCAGAGGAAAAAGAGTTGAAGAAGCTAAGAGAAGCATGTGAGAAACCAGGGTGTTTCAGGGTCATTAACCACCCAATTCCACTAACCCTCATGGCTGAAATGAAGTCAGTGGTAAAACACTTGCATGACCTTCCTAAGGAGATCAAAATGCGCAACAAATGCATCATCCCTGACAGTGGCTATATCTCGAGTGAAGCAATAAGTCCTCTCTACGAGGCCGTGGGAATATATGACATGCATGCATCACCACATGCAGTTGAAGATTTCTCCTCCCAATTGAATGTGCCACCCCATCACAGGTTCCTTTATTTTTCTCTCTCACTCACACCTTTATTTTTTCACTCTTTTTTTCCAATAATCAAAAACAAGCATAGAGAAATTTCTCTACTTCTATATTTTATATTTCAATTCATTCAAACAATACATCATTTTCACTCTAATTCTCCTTTATTTCTATCATTCATATTCTTTCCTTTTTCATTTCTTTTCTTCCTATTTCACTTTTAATCCAAACAAATCATGAGTTTGATATTATATTACATTCATTAAGTTGGGTTTGTTTGCTTCCTAGGAAAATAATAAAGACATATGGCCAAGCAATTCATGACTTGGCATCAAGAGTCGCACAAAAGATGGCTGAGTCTTTGGGCATAAAGGATATTGATTTCAAAGACTGGCCATTCATTTTTAGGTTTATTAAATATGATTTCACCCCAGAAGCTATAAGCTCCCTAGGAATGCTTTTGCACTCAGATACAGGATTTATCACTTTACTTCAAGATGATGATACTGTTGCCGGTCTTGAGTTCATGGATGATTCTAACTCGTTTAAGGCAGTCCCTCCCATATTGGGGTCCTTCCTTTGTAATGTTGGAGATGTTGGACATGTAAGCATAGATTAATAACAAGTTAATTTTATCTATTTGAATCACATTAATTCTTATTTTTGTATTTGTACACTTTATGCATGCTCTTGAAATTAATGTATCCTTGTATAGGCTTGGAGCAATGGAAGGTTTAATAATGTGAAGCATCGTGTAATATGCAAGGAAGCTTGTACTCGTTATTCCTTTGGTGCATTTATGTTAGGACCAAGGGATGGTAATGTTGAGGCCCCCAGCAAAATTAGTGGATCCTGACCATACACGTCTTTATCACCCATTTAAATATGAAGATATGAGGGAGTATAGAACCACCTTGGGAAAGAAAAATGGTGAATATCTCCAGAAATTCCGCATTGACTAGTGATTTGTATGCATGAAACAAATATCGCCAAAAAAAATTATAGGAAAATAATGTTGGCGATAAAAGTTTACATAGTTTCATGTTTTTGTTTGCCAAGTATCATGTTTAAAGTATGCAAATAGTTGCATGAATGCTACTACTTCATGCTTTGGGAGAAAGTTGTGTTTTATTTTAGATTATATTATTATTTATGTTTTGCTTTATTTGAGTTGTATCAATTTTAAGCTTCTAATGGATTGAGATAAGTCTATGTGTTCAACTATGAGATTGATTAAATGATGTTGAGTAATGACCATTATTGCCATGATTGATATATGTTTTGACAAAATATTTATTGCTCGTTAGATTTACGATCCATTTGGAAAACAACTTAATTAAGATGTTTTTTAATAAGCTCTTATTGTATAAGAGCTTATGTTACACTAGTGAGTGTTAAAATTCAATAAGCTATTTATATTTGGATATACATGTTAATAAGTACTAATATAGAATTTTAAAGTGTTTGGATGTATTGTTATATCAGCACTTATAAGATATTTTCTCATTATTGCTTGTATATACATGTATTTTAACTACTTTAATCCTTTCATAAAACTTATCATTTTCGATTAGCAGGCACAATTTTGAACCTTTTTCGATTGATTCAAGATGTGAAACTTGTTTTATTAGATTCACCAACATGAAACCTATGGAAACAACTATTGTTTAAAACAAAAAAAGGGTCATAAACATGTTGAAAATCGCATGAAAACTTAGCCTCATGAGCAATCAGAAAAGTGAGCCTCATGAAAAGTAAAATGGGAATAAATGACTTCATCAATGTTTGAAACTTGTCTCATTAGATTCACCTACATTTTCAATTGCTCATGGGGCTCACTTTTCATGCAATTTTTACCTAGTTTATGCCCCTTTTTGGTTTGAACATTTGTTGGTTCTCATAGTTTCAATGTAGATGAATTTAACGAGATAAGTTTTACGTCTTAAATCAATGGTAAAAAGGTTCAAAATCGTTCCTGAAAATAAAAAATCAATCGTAAAAAGGTTCAAAATTGTTCTTGAAAATAAAAAATGACAAGTTTTATGAAAGGACTAAAATGTCATTAATTAAATAAGTAAGGAGACCATCTTAAAACTTTTAAAAATTAGGAGATCAATTTAGAAACAAAAAACAAGTTAAGGGACCATTCGTATATTTTAACCTAAGATTAACAACTTAAGTAATACAAGATGAACGTTGTTGAAGTCATTTATTCCCATTTTACTTTGACTTGCATTGTCTGGAAAGCTTTATAATAAAGAAGACCTTATTGAAAATCAAACAAAGTCAAATATGAAATGATTGTGTTATTTAGACAACAATTTATACAATAACACCTTTTGTGTTTAATCTTTTTTCATTGCATCATTTATTACATCTTATACTTCATTTTTCTTTCTCTTAATTATAAAATTTGTGGCATTAGTTGTCAATTTGTATAACAAAATCAAATCAAACAAATATAAGATAATTAAAATATGTCTTGGGTTCATGTATTTAATACAGACCAAAATGTTCACATTACTCTCAGCCTCTAAAGTTTACAACGTTCACATTCACAGAGACATAAATAAAAGTCATTTATGAAAAACAAGATCTAAAAAGAACAAAATTTGCAAAAAAAAAGTTACATTTATTTCCAAAATTCTCTTTGTTCTTTTATTTTTTTCCCTCTAAGTCCTTGTATTTATTCTTGTGTAGTTGAGATAATATTTAAAGTCTATTTATTAATGTCCTTTCATGTATATCTTGTGACAACATTAAAGCTTTTCTTTTTGTTGTTTCTAAGCACCGAAAGAGGCTTAGTAAATAAGAGTTTTAAGCTTGAAAAAACCTTTTTAAATAATATTTGGGGTATAAGGTTGATACCTTGTATTTTATTATACTCATATTATAGTGAAAATTTTGATATGAGTTTGAGATTAGACAAGTGATTATAGAGCAAGGTAGAAGTTGTTTTAGTTCCATAGAATAAATCAAGACGAGTTCTAGCATGCACAAGCTTGGAAAGTCTTGCACCATGCCAAAGGTTTTTTAACCCTTGGATATAGTAATATAATAATGGATGGCCTAGATTTAAAGCACTAAACAGGTTAGATAAGATAAGTTAATGCTGAGTTATTTTAATTAATTAATTTCAAATGAAAAGTCCATGTGCCGAAGTCTCTACCATGGAAGCAGGGATCGCACAAAGGGTGTGAAGCAACCCACCTATGGTCACAGTCTCACAGATCTCGTCCTTCACTGTGCCGACGAGGATACTCTTCGCCATCAAGTCGTGGTGGAACACGTTGCGTGCGTGGAACACGTTTCGAAGGTCCAAAGTGGCACGAACTCAACAAGCACGCGGGACGGTGATGCGGAGGAGCGACGACTCTGACGTCGGGGTCCTCATCGGAGATCTAGGTGGTAGTCGATGGCATCGTCAAAATCTAGAAAGATCTTCTCCGGCGCCGTCTCCAACGGATTGCGAAGGGTCGTGGCAGTGAAGTAGAAACGACGCCAATGCTTTGCTAGTTTACACCTGTTAGTTTGTGCCAAGGTCAAGCGAAAATGAACGAATGTTGTTATTGGGTTTTATTTTAAATTAATTAAAATAACTCAACATTAACTTAAGTAATCTAATCGGTTTAGTGCTTTTGATCTGAGCCATCCATTTTTATATTACTATATCTAAGGGTTAAAAGAAACTTTGGCATGGTGCAAGACTTCTTGAGCTTGTGCACGCTAGAACTCGTCATAAATCAAATAGCAAACTAAGTTTGCAGTCATCTTCAAGAGACCAAATTGTTGTTGGAAGTTTATAGAATTTTTTTTGTTACTATTAACTCATTGGCAAATGTACCAAATCATGCAAGTAGTCGAATGTTGAGTTAAATATCATTCTCTCAAGGACTTACGTAATACTTAGCAAAATTTCACGGATTCTTGCTATTTACACTAATAAATTTAACAATTGATGAGATTAAATAGAATAAATAAATTTTGAAAGTTAATAAGGCAATGGATTGATGAAAATGATTTGGAAACTCTTTTTAGGTTTTTATAAGTGAAATAGATGCATAAAAAGTTGGGGTTTTGCAAATGAAATGAGATTGTTGGGGTTGAACTTAACCAAATGTCATGCTTCTTAACAAATACATTTAAACAAACATTTTAAACTTCAAAATTAACATTTTTTTAAAGCAAAAATAGGCAGGCAAGAGTACCAGTGAAAGGAATCCCAACTAGGTTGGCACCCCAAACAAAAGCACTCAGAAAACACACCTGGAATATATTAAAAAGAGAAAATAGAGAACAAGAGCATGGAGGGGGGGGGGGGGGGGGGCAAAAGACCTGACCCATGGGAACAAAAAAATAACAACTACCTAAACCTATAAGTAGGGATTGACAATCTATTCCTATAGAAGTCCTCTACAAGAAGGTTTGGGATAGAATCCCACAAAAAAAACCTTGAATGGTAATACCAAGAGAGGCTAACTTATCTACACATGTGTTACCTTCTCGGTAAATATGACCAACTAAGAAATTCAAGCTTTTAGTAATATTCACACAATTACTCATCTGTTATGAATGCTCCAAGGAACAAGATTAAACGATTTAAATGCCTGGACCACTAATAAGGAATCACATTCAAGCTAAAGATGGTTCCAACCCTTTTGATGAGCAATTTCAATTTCCATCATATCCCCAATAAGCTTTGCATGTAGTGCAAAATTGATGTCCAGGTTGGCTGCAAAACAACCAACAATGGCAGCATTGCTATCTCTGAAAATGCCACCACAACCAGCAAACCCTGAAGCTCCTCTAGCAGCGCACCATCTGTATTACACTTTAACCAGCAGCACAAAGGAGGATGCCAGGTGACCTGTTTCAAAACAAGTTGACGCCTTGGATGACAGGACACTGAGAATGCTTTTAGAATGTTAAAGTCAACCAAGGAGTTGGAGGCCATACCCAAAGAAAAGTTTCCCGCAATTTTAACATTTACACAAACCAAGTTGATAGTAGAAAGAAGAGGAATTTTGTGATTCTCAAATCTGAGTTTATTATGGTTGTGCCAAATAACCTAGAAAATGTAAGTAACAGTGGCTAGAATAATATCTTTCACCTGGTTAGATCCACCAATCGAGCATGATTGAAGAATGTTTAGGATGGCTGAAGTATCAATCTTAAAGTTAATCAGCTAACTGAGCCAAGACCATAAGCTGGCTGCAAAAGAACAATCCAAAAACAAATGATTGGAAGATTCAGAGTGCTGAAAACAAAGGTTGCACATGGATAAGAGCTGGCAGCCTCTAGCTTGAAGGCAATCATCTGTGGGATTTTTTCTATGAATGATTCTCCATAACAAGAAAGTTTTTGATGGAGGAATACATTTGCTCCAATTCAACTTGGCCCAAGATAAGTCTTGTGATGGTGGGTAGAGAAAACAGTAAGCATCCTCGAAGTTGAGGGCACTAGAGTTAGAATTCTGCCAAACTAACAAATATTTAGATGGACAAATAGGAATGACAATATTGTTGATTTCCTAAGCAAGCATAGGAAATTGTGATTCCAAGGCAGTAGGAAGGCACCACGAATTATTCACCATGAAATGATTCACTGAAGCTTTTAGAGAGCTTTGCAAGTCCAAAGGTATATCAATCAGATCCATAATTAGCTGTTGCAGCAATTTATCACACTAGAAATTTATTTTAGCACCATCTCCTAGAAGCCAAGAGGAATTATCTTAAGCAGTGCGCCAAAAAACTTTAATGCCCGATCAAATTGAAGACTTCACATAAAGACGAGGTTGTCTGTATTGATTAAACACTCTGGCTCTAAGGAAGCGAGCCCACTGCTTAGAAGAAGAAAGAAAATCCCAAGCCAGCTTCAGTAGGGCAACAATATTAACATCAATCATATGAAAGTATTCGAACCCTAATTCCTTAGGAGAAAAGAGCCTAAGTTTTTTTTGTTGAGTTTCAATCCCTTGAGTAACTTAACAAAATAACTTGTTTTAAGCTTTATGATAAAAAAAAAAAAGATGAACAAACCAAGACTCATTCCTATATACAAGGTTCATTAAGTGTGTTACTTCAATTTAAGGCTATGAAAGCATTTTCCAATCACATTCAAGTCACAAATCAAGCTATGGGTTATCATCCCACAACAAGCATTGAGCAAGGAAGTAAAAACACTAATATTGAATAACAATTACTCAGTAAAATATATAAATGACCAACAATGGAGGATTTAGCTACTCATTATCATATTTAGCACCAAAATACATGGAGAAATGAAGGAAATGGAAAATGGAGCCATAAGAAAGCTTCTTCCTCAATAGAATGGTGTTCTATACAAAGATTCTAAGTGCTCAAATTGGGCTGGGCCTCTGATGCCTTCCTTGCTTGCTTAACGTGGCTAGGTACATTCATGCTAAGCCTTTACAACTGTTGTGGGATGCCAATATCTTTAGCAGAGAGAGTAATGTCCCATTGTATATACATATGAGCGATATTTTGGAAATATATAGGACAATCATATGCTTAATATCTCAGTTCTATTGTTATGGTTGATGTAAGTACATTTTATTTGTAGGTTCATTAACTAATTAAGTATCAAACTATTACAATTAAGATTTATTTCAACATTTAGACATCTGGATCGATTATGTATGGATAAGGGGAATACATATTTGCATGGATCTTCCTTTGATAATTGTTGTGCATACTTACATTTGCACTTCATTTTCACACCAATAATCTATCTTTCTTCTCATTTATTATACTTAGTTTAGTCCAATTTAGTTAGGACATGCCTATCATTAGGATTTAGTTTTCATGTAGTTAGTTTTATGAACTTATTAGCTTTTTAATTGTGTTTTGCAGAGTCCTAGTACGCTGGAAGAGGAATTGAAGATGAGGAATTCAAGACATCTCGCTCAGCAAGCTGATCATGTTGCCACGTAGCGAGAGAGGTCGCGCTGAAGAGGACACGTGGCAAGTTGCAAGCTAAGCGAGAATTTCTGTTTCCTTAGCTGGATTGGAAGCTGAAGAGGCAACTTGGAAGTGTCAAGGCCGCTTAGCGAGCTCATGCTTGCTAAGCGAGTTAATCTCTCTGCTTGAAGAAGAATTGGATTTTATTGAAATTCGCTTAGCGAGTTGTGCCTTTATGCAGAAAGCGACAAAACAAAGATTCTCACCCTATTTAAAGTGTTTTGTCATTGGCATCATCAAGAGGTCATTCTAGGGTTGCATATTGGCGGTTGAGGCTCTCACCTAACACATTCCTTCCATTCTTCACCATTTCTCTTCCATTTTCCTTTATTCTTTGTATTTTTGGTGGCTTTTCATAACAATGAGGAGCTAACTTCCTCGTAGTTGAGGATTTGGTGTACTAGCAACTCTCATGTAACTATTTCTTACTATCTATTTATTGAATATTCAGTTTTAATGCTATTTCTCTACTTTTAATGTTGGTTCTTGGCTTGATCACTCAAGCACTCTATTGATTGTTTTTATTGTCATTAGGAAATGCTTTGAAAATTGAGATTTGAGAATATTTTCTAATGAATGTCTCATATAGGGATAGAGTGATGTTTGTTAGTCTCTTGAAGATCCTTGCTCTTAACCAAATCATTTAACTTCACTTGCTAAGGGATTAGTAGTAGAGTTAAATGATTTAGCTTCTTTCACTTGAGGAATCAAGGTTAAAAGACTTAAGTGGGTTGAGATAACACTAGGGTTTTTATTAAATGGAGAAAAATCATTTATGTTACTGAGATGTTTGCCAAGTATCACTAAATACCCCAACTAGCTTGTTTTATTGTTGTTTTCAGCCACTGGACACCAACTGTTTGATATCTTATTTCTTTGAAATCTATTTTGTTTTTAGTAAATTACTTGAGAACTTAGAATTTAATTTCTGAATCATTTTCACTAAAACAATATATATGTTTGCCCAGACTTTGATTTTACACCAAAACCTAGTACGAACAAGTCCCCGAGGAGACGATCCTATACTCATTTCGAAAATACTACACTGATTAGTGCGCTTGCCAACGATGTAACAAGTTTTCTGGCGCCGTTGCCAGGGACTTATTTCTCGTATATTAGACAATTTGTGCTATTTTCATATTCTAGGCATTGATTCATTATTCTTTTATTCATTGCTTTTATGTTCTATTTTGATTAGTCTTGAGTGACTTGCTAACTTGATCTTGAGTTGCTTAATTCTTGTATGCGAGGTAGAGTTCCTAGAACAACTCTAGTTCCTTTGGATCTTGAGATTAAAAGAACTTGTAGAAAGAACAATGCCTTGAAGAAGAAGCCAAAGTAACGGGAGAAGAGAGCTAGGCAAAGAGCTCATTTCTCCAAAATGCTTAGCTCTATTATCTACAAAATATCATCATTTTATATTAAAACTTACATATATTTATGTTCTTTATTAATATTCTAACTTTTAGTTTTAATTCCTTTATAATTTAATTTTTAATATGTGTTTCTTATCTTGTTAAAAAAGCAAACACATCTATTATTAAAGAACCTTTACATGTTGATATGTCACAATTAACTAGAAATTTATTTAACATTGGTTTATGAATATAACCATTAGAAGAAGAAAAAAAACTAACAATTAAAAGAATGATACTTTTTAATCACATGTCATATTTTAATTTGAATAAAAAAGATATAAAACAAAAAAAATAATTTTAATTCATTTATAAAAATAATATAAAATGATATAATTTTTTTACTATATATATATATATATTAATTTTGGGTCCCTCCTAGTCGTGAGCCCTGGGCCATTGCCCTTCCAATCAAGACCCATGGTTGGGCCTGCTAAAGTGACAATATGCAATTAAGTTTAGAAACTTATTTTAAATTTTATTAGTTTCAAGAACTAATGTGACAGAATTTCGCACTTTCAAGAACCAAAATGATATTTTACCTTATTTGTTATGTGCTGGTAACATACAAACAAAGGATGTGACAATGGGCCTTATAAAGAATGAAAATGGTAGCAGATACATGTAGGGCTTGGAGTGTTGCATGTGACCATACTGGTGCGGTGGAGACGGGTGAGAAGTGGAAGAGAGGAAGACACTGAATGGAAGAGTGAGAAGAAGATGCTACATGTTTGAAGAAATAATTTTGAAATGCATATATAATATAATTGTAATCTACTATGGTCAGCCTAGTTATAAAGGGTTTGTATATCTTGCACAAAATTCTAAATTTCACTATTGTATAACAAAAACACGATTATATAATTGACAGTGTTGGTCACTAGTAACAGTAATTTATAGGGTTAAATATCATTTTAGTTCTTTAAATATTGACCTATATTAACTTTAATCCTTAAAAAATAATTTCATTATATTTGGTCCTTCTAATTTTCAAAATTTTTCTTTTAAGTCATTTATTAATCCCATTAGTGTTTTTTTTTTCTATTAGATGTAATTTACCTTCACATGTTGTAGACAGTGTGTGGTTGAGACTTAAACTGTTACAGTCAATGTACTTGTTGATAGAATCACATGTTCCACTCACAACAAAAGTAATATATGAGTTTAATTATATGTACTTGTTTGAAAATAATAGAGTTGTAATTTGATTTTTTTTCTATTATTGCAGGTTATACTGAATGCTAATATGTTGAAAATGAAAATGTTAAAGTTGAAGTAGCTACAGAAAAATTAACAAAGTTAAATAAAGGATTTAAAAGGAAAATTTTAAAAAATTCATGAACCAAATACAATAAAATTATTTTTAAAGAACTAAAATCAACATAAGTCAATATTTGGAGAACTAAAGTCATATTTAACCCTAATTTATATAACACGATATGATATGCACCATGTTAATAGCAGTGCTGAACATGATATCGGATCCTACTAAATATTTAGACAGATTATATAATTGTCGGCGTTGCCCACATGAAATAGTAATTTATATATAATATCACATGCACCATGTTAATGTATACAATTGTCTGCGTTGCCCACGTGTAATAGTAATATATATATATGCACCGTGTTAATAGCAGCGCTGAAAATGATATCGGATCCTACTAAATATTTAGAGAGATTATATAATTGTCCGCGTTGCCCACGTGAAATAGTAATATATATATATAATATGATATGCACCATGTTAATGTGTATAATTGTCTGCGTTGCCCACGTGTAATAGTAATTTATATAATATGATAAAATTGAATCAGATCCAACTGTATGTCACAACTCTCACCCTCCTTTAGCTTCTGTTGATAATCATCACTATTAATAAGAGTTCCTTCCTTCCTTCACCCTCACCCACACCCACACCCAATTAAGCCAAAGGAACAAGAACAAATTAAGTAAGAGATGGAGGAGATTGTTCCAGTGGTGGATTTCCAGAAGCTTTCAGAGGAAAAAGAGTTGAAGAAGCTAAGAGAAGCATGTGAGAAACCAGGGTGTTTCAGGGTCATTAACCACCCAATTCCACTAACCCTCATGGCTGAAATGAAGTCAGTGGTAAAACACTTGCATGACCTTCCTAAGGAGATCAAAATGCGCAACAAATGCATCATCCCTGACAGTGGCTATATCTCGAGTGAAGCAATAAGTCCTCTCTACGAGGCCGTGGGAATATATGACATGCATGCATCACCACATGCAGTTGAAGATTTCTCCTCCCAATTGAATGTGCCACCCCATCACAGGTTCCTTTATTTTTCTCTCTCACTCACACCTTTATTTTTTCACTCTTTTTTTCCAATAATCAAAAACAAGCATAGAGAAATTTCTCTACTTCTATATTTTATATTTCAATTCATTCAAACAATACATCATTTTCACTCTAATTCTCCTTTATTTCTATCATTCATATTCTTTCCTTTTTCACTTCTTTTCTTCCTATTTCACTTTTAATCCAAACAAATCATGAGTTTGATATTATATTACATTCATTAAGTTGGGTTTTTTTGCTTCCTAGGCAAATAATAAAGACATATGGCCAAGCAATTCATGACTTGGCATCAAGAGTCGCACAAAAGATGGCTGAGTCTTTGGGCATAAAGGATACTGATTTCAAGGACTGGCCATTCATTTTTAGGTTTATTAAATATGATTTCACCCCAGAAGCTATAAGCTCCCTAGGAATGCTTTTGCACTCAGATACAGGATTTATCACTTTACTTCAAGATGATGATACTGTTGCCGGTCTTGAGTTCATGGATGATTCTAACTCGTTTAAGGCAGTCCCCTCCCATATTGGGGTCCTTCCTTTGTAATGTTGGAGATGTTGGACATGTAAGCATAGATTAATAACAAGTTAATTTTATCTATTTGAATCACATTAATTCTTATTTTTGTATTTGTACACTTTATGCATGCTCTTGAAATTAATGTATCCTTGTATAGGCTTGGAGCAATGGAAGGTTTAATAATGTGAAGCATCGTGTAATATGCAAGGAGGCTTGTACTCGTTATTCCTTTGGTGCATTTATGTTAGGACCAAGGGATGGTAATGTTGAGGCCCCAGCAAAATTAGTGGATCCTGACCATACACGTCTTTATCACCCATTTAAATATGAAGATATGAGGGAGTATAGAACCACCTTGGGAAAGAAAAATGGTGAATATCTCCAGAAATTCCGCATTGACTAGTGATTTGTATGCATGAAACAAATATCGCCAAAAAAAATTATAGGAAAATAATGTTGGCGATAAAAGTTTATATAGTTTTATGTTTTTGTTTGCCAAGTATCATGTTTAAAGTATGCAAATAGTTGCATGAATGCTACTACTTCATGCTTTGGGAGAAAGTTGTGTTTTATTTTAGATTATATTATTATTTATGTTTTGCTTTATTTGAGTTGTATCACTTTTAAGCTTGCTATGGATTGAGATAAGTCTATGTGTTCAACTATGAGATTGATTAAATGATGTTGAGTAATGACCATTATTGCCATGATTGATATATGTTTTGACAAAATATTTATTGCTCGTTAGATTTACGATCCATTTGGAAAACAACTTAATTAAGATGTTTTTTAATAAGCTCTTATTGTATAAGAGCTTATGTTACACTAGTGAGTGTTAAAATTCAATAAGCTATTTATATTTGGATATACATGTTAATAAGTACTAATATAGAATTTTAAAGTGTTTGGATGTATTGTTATATAAGCACTTGTAAGATATTTTCTCATTATTGCTTGTATATACATGTATTTTAACTACTTTAATCCTTTCATAAAACTTATCATTTTCGATTAGCAGGCACAATTTTGAACCTTTTTCGATTGATTCAAGATGTGAAACTTGTTTTATTAGATTCACCAACATGAAACCTATGGAAACAACTATTGTTTAAAACAAAAAAAGGGTCATAAACATGTTGAAAATCGCATGAAAACTTAGCCTCATGAGCAATCAGAAAAGTGAGCCTCATGAAAAGTAAAATGGGAATAAATGACTTCATCAATGTTTGAAACTTGTCTCATTAGATTCACCTACATTTTCAATTGCTCATGGAGCTCACTTTTCATGCAATTTTACCTAGTTTATGCCCCTTTTTGGTTTGAACATTAGTAGGTTCTCATAGTTTCAATGTAGATGAATCTAACGAGATAAGTTTTACGACTTAAATCAATGGTAAAAAGGTTCAAAATCATTCCTGAAAATAAAAAATCAATCGTAAAAAGGTTCAAAATTGTTGTTGAAAATAAAAAATGATAAGTTTTATGAAAGGATTAAAATGTTATTAATTGAATAAGTCAGGAGACCATTTTAAAACTTTTAAAAATTAGGAGATCAATTTCGAAACAAAAAACAAGTTAAGGGATCATTCGTATATTTTAACCTAAGATTAACAACTTAAGTAATACAAGATGAACGTTGTTGAAGTCATTTATTCCCATTTCACTTTGACTTGCATTGTCTGGAAAGCTTTATAATAAAGAAGGCCTTATTGAAAATCAAACAAAATATGAAATGATTGCGTTATTCATACAACAATTTATACAATAACACCTTTTGTGTTTAATCTTTTTCCATTGCATCATTTATTACATCTTATACTTCACTTTTCTTTCTCTTAATTATAAAATTTGTGGCATTAGTTGTTATACCAATAATATTTCTCATTATGATATAAATACTCTTTGAGCAATGCATCACATTAGATTGAGTAGCAATATTAATTGGAGTGTCTCTATGGATCTATTCTGCGTGGTGCTTATTTTGAACAGTAACCACTAAAATCAAGCAAATTAAATTAATATGCAAATAGTCATTCCTCATTTATTTGTTTGTATATTATAGCCTCCATGGGACCAGTTTGGATCCAAATTGATACAGATTGATCTTCTAATAATGTCGCCAAAACTGCCATGTTAGCAATAGGAAATGGATCACACAATAACAATAGGTGAACTGTATGAAAGAGTAACAGATATACATAAAGTCTCCACATAAAACCAACCTTTGCATCTGGTGCTGCCTTGGTGTTTTCAGCACCCCAAGGCACATTGTGAAGCCAGGCAGAGATAAATTGTCCATTTAAAACTCTCCAACTCAGATTTTCCAAGTCAATTTCAGGTCCCTGATAGCCTAGCCTTTGTAACTTCACATCCAATGTAATTTAGTTCTAACAATTGGAAAACTATGGATTAAATGTAAGTAATTCAAATTATAAGAACTAAAATTGCACATAATTGATATAAAAAAAATTGCACATAATTACTTTTCAAAAAAAAAAAAAATTGAAAAAAAAAATTGATGAGTCCTAGCAACACACTCCCTCCTATTAGATAAAATTTAGGCTAAATTTTACATCAAGTTTTAAAAGTCTCATTTTGATCCTTTATGATGTTTTCGAAAGATTTCGTTTTGGTCATTTGTTCAATTTTCTGTTAGAAAGCGTTAACGTTCCGTTAACTTTTAAATTTAAAATAATTCAATTAAAATAGTGGCGGCTAAAAACCGCCACTATCTTTATTTTATTTTAAAATTTATAAATCACTATCATCTTCAACCTCACAACAACACCACACCACTGTACATCAAAACACCATCAGATTACATGTCGGCAGCTCGGGTGATCAGAATGTCCCCATGCAAGAAAATAAACAAAGCATAATTTTTTCATGCAATTCAACCAAAAGGGTATCCAAAAAGCCAATTAAAAATCCAAGAAAATTTTCCTGGAAAAACAATTTTTTGAGAGAGAAAAAACAGTGACAACTAAAATCTTACCCTCCGTAGTCGCTGCCGCACTTGCAGGCACTTCCGCAACCACATTTACCACCGCAACAAGACATTTTCAGGTGAGAAAAAACAAGCAAACACAGAACAAAAGAAGATAACGATGAGGAACGAGTCACAACAACAATCCCACACACTTGAATAGATCTGTCGGCGGGTCCCAAGCTGTCGACTTGCAGTGGCACGGCGAGATGGGTCACCAGAATTTGGGCATTCTCCGACCCTCGATGGAGACACGGGGTTGTATTCGTGAAAAGGATGAATCTTCGACCACCAAGATCTCGGATCCGACCCAGATCTGGTGCCATTCCGTGCTCAAGAGTTTCCACAGTGGTTCTTGTGGTGGTGGTGGTTTAGGTAGAGGCACGGAGGTGTGGAGGCTATGGAGGTTTGGGCGGTGGTTGGATGGTGCAATGGGTTTGGTGGCGTGCCGGTTTTGGTGGTGCGATGGGTTTTGATGGCACCGACAGTTTGGTTATCTCGTGACGGAGAGAAAGTTTGGAAGGGAGGGTTTTGGGTGGGAAGAGAGAGTCGGTGGTGATGGTGGTGGAAGAATGGTTTGTGTTTGGGGTAAGGTTGAGAGTGAAGAGTGTGGAGAGGGCTCACGAGTTTGAGGGTAGGGTTGACAATTTTTTTTTCTTCCGAAAAAAATACATAATAGCAGTTTTTAGTCACCACTATTTTAAATTAATTATTTTAAAATTAAAAAAGTTAACGAAACAATAACGTTGTTAATGGAAAACAGAAAAAAAAATATCAAAATGAAACTTTCGAAAACATAAAGGACAAAATAAGACTTTTAAAACTTAATGTACAAAAACAAAAAAACGCTAAAACATAAAGGATCAAAAGTAACATTTAACCTAAAATTTATTGAAAACAATAAAGTCATGAATCTAATAGTAAAGAGTGTGTTAGAGTTTTTTTTTCTTCTTACAAAATGTGTTAGAGAGTTTATTGCTAGTATTTCTCTAAAATTAATTATTTGACGATTTTGGTCCCTATAATATAAAAATTTTAAAAATAATAAATAGTTTTGTGTCAAGAAAAAAATAGAGTAAAAAATTTATTTTTTAATTAGGTTAAATTACTCTTTTGGTCCTTCTATTTTTAAATTTGTTTAGTTTGGTTCCATTATTATTAAAATGTTCAATATAGTCTTATAATTTTAATACTTAAAAAATTTAAATTATGAAGGAATAAAAATAAAATTAAAAACTTAATTAAAAATAATTTAGTTCTTATTTTTTTAATTTTAAGATCATTATTACTTATTAATTTATATATTATTTGCATGAAAATAATTAAAAATATGATTTTTTTTTGTTATCATATTATAGATACGATATATTCACTAACTTTGTCGAAGACTAATATTTACTAAGAAACCTAGCTAGCTGACAACCTTTAGTTAAGTCACCCTTATTAACCACAATTTTTTCATTCAAAAATTTGAACTCGACACATTGCTTAAGGTATTTGAGTCCAATTTCATTCAGATCAACATAATATATGATTTATAAGTAAACTATTTTTTTTTTTGAAAAACAAGTCAAGTATTTTCAAATCCAACAATAAAAAAACTTGACAGAAATAAAACTGGGTTTAAAGTTTTTTAAACCCATATTTCCTTACTCGAACCTACCTCGCTTTTGACAAGATTAGGGCTGGAGAAGGTACAACTCAAACCCAAACTGCTCTATTAACATGCCTAAATGCTACGATATTGAGACTCACGCTTATATTGCAACTCTAATATAAATTTTGGGGTTTGTTAACATATACTCACTTATTTTTAGAAGGAATACTTTAATAAATCTTCTTATATATATAAATGACTAAGAGATTCTCTCATCTCCTTGCTTCACTCTCCCTACTCTCTCTTACATTCACTCTTATTTGAATATTCTCTTCTCATGGAGTGATGTAGTTCACTCTCCTAACATGCATTTGGTTCTTCTACTTTTCCTAAAATTTCTCTTATCAATTTTTGTAACTACTCCACATTCACAATATTTTTATAACTACCTTCATTGACTCTTTATCTGGTGCTATGTTTTTTTAAATATTTTTTATCAGTTTTTTAACTCTATTTTTTAATTCCGAAGATTTCTCTCTTTCATAAATAATTTCAAATCATTAATTCAATTTACTTTTCAATTTTCAAAAGTTAATTTAAAAAATTAAAATTACATCATTACATCTTCCCATATCTTTTTTTCTTTAAAAAAAATTATAGTTTCTAATTTCTTTTATAATTATCTCTTTTTCAAAATTTCTTTCGATGTGCTATATAATTTTTTTTTTAAAATTTTTTATACTCTCTAATCTTTTGTTTTTTTTTTTCATATTTCTTTTATCTAATTTTCTAACTCTATTTTTTAATTCCGAAGATTTCTCTCTTTCATCAATAATTCCAAATCCTTGATTCAATTTACTTTTCAATTTTCAAATTTAATATTAAAAAAATTAAAGTTAGATCATTACATCTTTTTTTTTTCTTTTAAAAAAGTTATAGTTTCTAATTTCTTTTATAATTATCTATTTTTAAAAATTTCTTTCGATGTACTATATATATTTTTTTTCAAATTTTATACTCTCTAATCTATTGTTTTTTTAAATATTTTTTATCAGATTTCCTAACACTATTTTTTAATTCCGAAGATTTCTCTCTTTAGTAAATAATTCTAAATTCTTAATTCAATTTACTTTTCAATTTTGAAAGTTAATATTAAAAAAATATTAAAGTTACATTGTTACATCTTCCCTTTTTTTTTTTTTTTTAATTTTATAGTTTATAAGTTCAATTCTTTTATAATTATCTCTTTTTTATATAAAAAAATTCAATGTGCTATATAATTTTATTTTATTTTTCAAATTTCTTTCTATTGACTATATAAATAAGGTAGTGAAAATTTTAATAAACCCATGCAACGCATTGGCTAAAATACTAGTTATAATTACAATTAATCTTAAAATACACCTGGTGTAGCTTGCTAACATATACTTACTTATTTTTTAGAAGGAGTATATTAGCAAATTAATTTTTTTATAGGAAAATTAATGTTAATAATTAGTATGCTATGTTAGTAGGGGATTCGACCCATCACTTCCTTATCACTCCAACCCTTATGTCCCTACCCCAACCACCTTATTTCGTACGTTAGCAAACTATAACTATAATTAATCTTAAGATACACCCGAATGTAACTTGCTAACATATTTTTCTCATAATAATTATATTCTGAATAGTAAAGCAATTAAATCGAATAAGTCTCACCTCTAAAAAAAACTATCTCTATAATTAATCTTAACGTAACCAAACTAAACAGTGAAAATATATAATATCTCTCCACAATCGTTTTTTTTTTCTATTTCTCTCCACCCTAAATCTATCAATCCTAACAAATTGCTAATCTTTTAAAATGATCAAAATTATGTATTGCTCATGTTGGTGCTCCACGTCCACCCCCTATGAGCCACACAACATTTATGACTGTCGGAGCTATTTGTACATCTGAAGCGGTGAACCAGTGGGTGGACTATTAAATTATTGATGGTACTAAATTTGTATTTATAAGCTCGTGATAAATATCTTGTCTATTTGTAAATTGTATATGATAGGCTGGACACGGGACCATGCTTAAAATATAGTACGCCGTATATAATTTTTAAAAAAAAAAAAAAATTTGTGTGGCCATGATAGGCACTCTTCACTGACCATGTTAAAAAAGGTGAACTTATATAATTTTAAAATCCATATATTCATTTTAAAATTCAGTTTGTGTGGCCATGATTGTCACAAGTCTCCCTTTTTCAGTGTCATTTTCTTTGTTTTATTTCTTCACTTTCTTTTCATTGCTTTTGCCGACAAGGCAAGAATCATCACTATTAATTTGAGTTCCTCCCGTCACTCTCACCCAATTAAACCAAAGGCATAATTCACAACCAAAGTAAAGTGAAAAAAAAATTAAGAAAGGAATATTAATTTTGCCTTTTTTTTTTTCCCACGCAATGTAGCTGCATGCACAATTATTCTTAAAAATAAAAAATAAAAAAATAGAAAGTAAAAACAATGAAACAGTCAAGAAAACTGATAAAATTGAATCAGATCCAACCGTATGTCACAACTCTCACTCTCCTTTAGCTTCTGCTGATAATCATCACTATTAATAAGAGTTCCTTCCTTCCTTCACCCTCACCCTCACCCACACCCACACCCACACCCAATTAAGCCAAAGGAACAAGAACAAATTAAGTAAGAGATGGAGGAGATTGTTCCAGTGGTGGATTTCCAAAAGCTTTCAGAGGAAAAAGAGTTGAAGAAGCTAAGAGAAGCATGTGAGAAACCAGGGTGTTTCAGGGTCATTAACCACCCAATTCCACTAACCCTCATGGCTGAAATGAAGTCAGTGGTAAAACACTTGCATGACCTTCCTAAGGAGATCAAAATGCGCAACAAATGCATCATCCCTGACAGTGGCTATATCTCGAGTGAAGCAATAAGTCCTCTCTACGAGGCCGTGGGAATATATGACATGCATGCATCACCACATGCAGTTGAAGATTTCTCCTCCCAATTGAATGTGCCACCCCATCACAGGTTCCTTTATTTTTCTCTCTCACTCACACCTTTATTTTTTCACTCTTTTTTTCCAATAATCAAAAACAAGCATAGAGAAATTTCTCTACTTCTATATTTTATATTTCAATTCATTCAAACAATACATCGTTTTCACTCTAATTCTCCTTTATTTCTATCATTCATATTCTTTCCTTTTTCATTTCTTTTCTTCCTATTTCACTTTTAATCCAAACAAATCATGAGTTTGATATTATATTACATTCATTAAGTTGGGTTTGTTTGCTTCCTAGGAAAATAATAAAGACATATGGCCAAGCAATTCATGACTTGGCATCAAGAGTCGCACAAAAGATGGCTGAGTCTTTGGGCATAAAGGATATTGATTTCAAAGACTGGCCATTCATTTTTAGGTTTATTAAATATGATTTCACCCCAGAAGCTATAAGCTCCCTAGGAATGCTTTTGCACTCAGATACAGGATTTATCACTTTACTTCAAGATGATGATACTGTTGCCGGTCTTGAGTTCATGGATGATTCTAACTCGTTTAAGGCAGTCCCTCCCATATTGGGGTCCTTCCTTTGTAATGTTGGAGATGTTGGACATGTAAGCATAGATTAATAACAAGTTAATTTTATCTATTTGAATCACATTAATTCTTATTTTTGTATTTGTACACTTTATGCATGCTCTTGAAATTAATGTATCCTTGTATAGGCTTGGAGCAATGGAAGGTTTAATAATGTGAAGCATCGTGTAATATGCAAGGAAGCTTGTACTCGTTATTCCTTTGGTGCATTTATGTTAGGACCAAGGGATGGTAATGTTGAGGCCCCAGCAAAATTAGTGGATCCTGACCATACACGTCTTTATCACCCATTTAAATATGAAGATATGAGGGAGTATAGAACCACCTTGGGAAAGAAAAATGGTGAATATCTCCAGAAATTCCGCATTGACTAGTGATTTGTATGCATGAAACAAATATCGCCAAAAAAAATTATAGGAAAATAATGTTGGCGATAAAAGTTTACATAGTTTCATGTTTTTGTTTGCCAAGTATCATGTTTAAAGTATGCAAATAGTTGCATGAATGCTACTACTTCATGCTTTGGGAGAAAGTTGTGTTTTATTTTAGATTATATTATTATTTATGTTTTGCTTTATTTGAGTTGTATCACTATTAAGCTTGTTATTAATTGAGATAAGTCTATGTATTCAACTATGAGATTGATTAAATGAAGTTGAGTAATGACCATTATTGCCATGATTGATATATGTTATGACAAAATATTTATTGCTCCTTAGATTTACGATCCATTTGGAAAACAACTTAATTAAGATGTTTTTTAATAAGCTCTTATTGTATAAGAGCTTATGTTACACTAGTGAGGGTTAAAATTCAATAAGCTATTTACATTTGGATATGCATGTTAATAAGTACTGATATACAATTTTAAAGTGTTTGAATGTATTGTTATATAAGCACTTACAAGATATTTTCTCATTATTGCTTGTATATACATGTATTTTAACTACTTTAATCCTTTCATAAAACTTATCATTTTCGATTATCAGGCACAATTTTGAACCTTTTTCGATTGATTCAAGATGTGAAACTTGTTTCATTAGATTCACCTACATGAAACCTATGGAAACAACTATTGTCTAAAACAAAAAAGGGTCATAAACATGGTGAAAATCGCATGAAAACTGAGCCTCATGAGCGCAATCAGAAAAGAGAGCCTCATGAAAAGTAAAATGGGAATAAATGACTTCATCAATGTTTGAAACTTGTCTCATTAGATTCGCCTACATTTTCAATTGCTCATGGGGCTCACTTTTCATGCAATTTTTACCAAGTTTATGCCCCTTTTTGGTTTGAACATTTGTTGGTTCTCATAGTTTCAATGTAGATGAATCTAACGAGATAAGTTTTACGTCTTAAATCAATGGTAAAAATGTTCAAAATCGTTCCTGAAAATAAAAAATCAATCATAAAAAGGTTCAAAATTGTTCTTGAAAATAAAGAATGACAAGTTTTATGAAAGGACTAAAATGTCATTAATTAAATAAGTAAGGAGACCATCTTAAAACTTTTAAAAATTAGGAGATCAATATAGAAACAAAAAACAAGTTAAGGGACCATTTGTATATTTTAACCTAAGATTAACAACTTAAGTAATACAAGATGAACGTTGTTGAAGTCATTTATTCCCATTTTACTTTGACTTGCATTGTCTGGAAAGCTTTATAATAAAGAAGACCTTATTGAAAATGAAACAAAGCCAAATATGAAATGATTGTGTTATTCAGACAACAATTTATACAATAACACCTTTTGTGTTTAATCTTTTTCCATTGCATCATTTATTACATCTTATACTTCACATTTCTTTCTCTTAATTATAAAATTTGTGGCATTAGTTGTTATACCAATAATATTTCTCATTATGATATAAATACTCTTTGAGCAATCCATCACATTAGATTGAGTAGCAACACAAACAAAATTTTTATATGCTTAAGTATCATACTTGCATAAAAAACAAAAATGCTTTAACATGAGTAAACCAAACCCCTAAAAACAATTTGTATAACAAAATCAAATCAAACAAATATAAGATAATTAAAATATGTCTTGGGTTCATGTATTTAATACAGACCAAAATGTTCACATTACTCTCAGCCTCTAAAGTTTACAACGTTCACATTCACGGAGACATAAATAAAAGTCATTTATGAAAAACAAGTTCTAAAATGAACAAAATTAGCAAAAAAAAAGTTACATTTATTTCCAAAATTCTCTTTGTTCTTTTATTTTTTTCCTCTAAGTCCTTTTATTTATTACTTGCACTTCTTGTGTAGTTGAGATAATATTTATAGTCTATTTATTAATGTCCTTTCATGTATATCTTTTGACAACATTAAAGCTTTTCTTTTTGTTGTTTCTAAGCACCGAAAGAGGATTAGTAAATAAGAGTTTTAAGCTTGAAAAAACCTTTTTAAATAATATTTGGGGTATAAGGTTGATACCTTGTATTTTATTATACTCGTATTATAGTGAAAATTTTGATATGAGTTTGAGATTAGACAAGTGACTATAGAGCAAGATAGAAGTTGTTTTAGTTCCATAGAATAAATCAAATAGCAAACTAAGTTTGCAGTCATCTTCAAGAGACCAAATTGTTGTTGGAAGTTTATAGAATTTTTTTGTTACTATTAACTCATTGGCAAACATACTAAATCATGCAAGTAGTCGAATGTTGAGTTAAATATCGTTCTCTCAAGGACTTACGTAATACTTAGCAAAATTTCACGGATTCTTACTATTTACACTAATAAATTTAACAATTGATGAGATTAAACAGAATAAACAAATTTTGAAAGCTAATAAGGCAACGGATTGATGAAAATGATTTGGAAACTCTTTTTAGGTTTTTATAAGTGAAATAGATGCATAAAAAGTTAGGGTTTTGCCAATGAAATGAGATTGTTGGAGTTGAACTTAACCAAATGTCACGCTCCTTAACAAATACATTTAAACCAACATTTTAAACTTCAAAATTAACATTTTTTAAAGCAAAAACAGGCATGCAAGAGTACTAGTGAAAGGAATCCCAACTAGGTTGGCACCCCAAACAAAAGTACTCAGAAAACACACCTTGAATATATTAAAAAGAGAAAAATAGAGAACAAGAGCATTGGGGGGGGGGGGGGGGAGACCTAACCCATGGGAACAAAAAAATAACAACTACCTAAACCTATAAGCAGAGATTGACAATATATTCCTATAGAAGTCCTCTACAAGAAGGTTTGGGATCGAATCCCACAAAAAAAAAAAAAAAAACCTTGAATGGTAATACCAAGAGAGGCTAACTTATATGCACATGCGATACCTTCTCGGTAAATATGACCAACTAAGAAATTCAAGTTTTTAGTAATATTCACACAATTACTCCATTTGTTATGAATGCTCCAAGGAACAAGATTAAACGATTTAAATGCCTGGACAACTAATAAGGAATCGCATTCAAGCCAGAGACGGTTCCAACCCTTTTGATGAGTAATTTCAATTTCCATCATAGCCCCAATAAGCTTTGCATGCAGCGTAAAATTGATGTCCAGGTTGGCTGCAAAACAACCAACAATGGCAGCATTACTATCTCTGAAAATGCCACCGCAACCAGCAAACCCCGAAGCTCCTCTAGCAGTGCACCGTCTGTATTACACTTCAACTAGCCGCACAAAGGAGGATGCTAGGTGACCTGTTTCAAAACAAGTTGACACCTTGGATGACAGGACACTGAGAGTGCTTTAAGAATGTTAAAGTCAACCAAGGAGTTGGAGGCCATACCCAAAGAAAAGTTTCCCGCAATTTTAACATTCGCACAAACCAAGTTGATAGTAGAAAGAAGAGGAGTTTTGTGATTCTCAAATATGAGTTTATTATGGTTGTGCCAAATAACCCAGAAAATGTAAGTGACAACGGCTAGAATAATATCTTTCACCTGGTTAGATCCACCAATCGAGCATGATTGAAGAATGTTTAGGATGGCTGAAGTATCAATCTTAAAGTTAATCAGCTGACTGAGCCAAGACCATAAGTTGGCTGCAAAAGAACAATCCAAAAACAAATGATTGGTAGATTCAAAGTGCTGAAAACAAAGGTTGCACATGGATAGGCGCTGGTAGCCTCTAGCTTGAAGGCAATCATCTGTGGGAATTTTTCTATGAATGATTCTCCATAACAAGAAAGTTTTTTATGGAGGAATACATTTGCTCCAAATCAATTTGGCCCAAGATAAGTCTTGTGATGGCGGGTAGAGAAAACAGTAAGCATCTTTGAAGCTAAGGGCATTAGAGTTAGAATTCTGCCAAACTAACAAATATTTAGATGGACAAATAGGAATGAAAAAACTGTTGATTTCCTGAGCAAGCATAGGAAATTGTGATTCCAAGATAGCAGGAAGGCACCACAAATTATTCACCATGAAATGATTCACTTAAGCTTTTAGATAGCTTTGCACTTCCAGAGGTATATCAATCAGATCCACAGTTGGCTGTTGCAGCAATTTATCACACCAGAAATTTATTTTAGCACCATCTCCTAGATGCCAAGAGGAATTATCATAAGCTGTGCGCCAAAAAACTTTAATGCCCGACCAAATTAAAGACTTCATATAAAGACGAGGTTGTCTATATTGATTAAACACTTTAGCTCTAAGGAAGCGAGCTCACTGCTAAGGAGAAGAAAGAAAATCCTAGGCCAGCTTCAACAGGGCAGCAATATTAGCATCAATCATATGAAAGTATTCGAACCCTAATTCCTTAGGAGAAAAGAGCCTAAGTTTTCTTGTTGAGTTTCAATCCCTTGAGTAACTTAACAAAATGACTTGTTTTAAGCTTTATGATAAAAAAAAAAGATGAACAAACCAAGACTCATTCCTATATACAAGGTTCATTAAGTGTGTTTTCTTCAGTTTAAGGCTATGAAAGCATTTTCCAATCGCATTCAAGTCACAAATCAAGCTATGGGTTATCATCCCACAACAAACATTGAGCAAGGAAGTAAAAACACTAATATTGAATAACAATTACTCAGAAAAATATACAAATGACCAACAATGGAGGATTTAGCCACTCAGTATCATATTTAGCACCAAAATACATGGAGAAATGAAGGAAATGGAAAATGGAGCCATAGGAAAGCTTCTTCCTTAATAGAATGGTGTTCTATACAAAGATTCTGAGTGTTCAAATTGGGCTGGGCCTCTGATGCCTTCCTTGCTTGCTTGACGTGGCTAGGTACATTCATGCTGAGCCTTTACAACTGTTGTGGGATGCCAATATCTTTGGCAGAGAGAGTAATGTCCCATTGTATATACATATGAGCGATATTTTGGAAATAATATCGGACAATCATATGCTTAATATCTCAGTTCTATTGTTATGGTTGATGTAAGTACATTTTATTTGTAGGTTCGTTAGCTAATTAAGTATCAAACTATTATAATTAAGATTTATTTCAACATTTAGACATTTGGATCGATTATGTATGGATAGGGGGAATACATATTTGTATGGATATTCCTTTGATAATTGTTGTGCATACTTACATTTGTACTTCATTTTCACAGCAATTATCTCACTTTCTTCTCATTTATTACTTAGTTTAGTCCAATTTAGTTAGGAAATGCCTATCATTAGGATTTAGTTTTCATGTAGTTAGTTTTATAAACTTATTAGCTTTTTTAATTGTGTTTTGAAGAGTCCTAGTACACTAGAAGAGGAATTGAAGATGAGGAATTCGAGACAACTTGCTCAGCAAGTTGATGTTGCCGCTTAGCGAGAGAGGTCGCGCTGAAGAGGACACATGGCAAGTTGCAGGCTAAGCGAGAATTTCTGTTCACTTAGCTGGATTGGAAGCTGAAGAGGCAACTTGGAAGTGTCAAGGCTGCTTAGCGAGCTCATGATTGCTAAGCGAGCTCATCTCTCTGCTTGAAGAAGAATTGGATTTTATTGAAATTCGCTTAGCAAGCAATTGCTCGCTAAACGAGTTGTGCCTTTATGCAGAAAGCGACAAAACAAAGATTCTCACCCTATTTAAAGTGTCTTGTCATTGGGATCATCAAGAGATCATTCTAGGGTTGCGTGTTGGCGGCTAAGGCTCTCACCTAACACATTCCTTCCATTCTTCACCATTTCTCTTCCATTTTCCTTTGTTCTTTGTATTTTTGGTGGCTTTTCATGACAATGAGGAGCTAACTTCCTCGTAGTTGGGGATTTTGTGTACTAGCAACTCTCATGTAAATATTTCTTAATATCTATTTAATGAATATTCAGTGTTAATGCTATTTCTCTACTTTTAATGTTGGTTATTGGCTTGATCACCCAAGCACTCTATTTATTATTTTTATTGTCATTGGGAAATGCTTTTAAAACTGAGATTTGAGAATAGTTTCTTATGAATGTCTCATCTAGGGATAGAGTGATGTTTTTTAGTCTCTTGAAGATCCTTGCTCTTAACCAAATCATTTAACTTCACTTGCTAAGGGATTAGGAGTAGGGTTAAATGATTTAGCTTCTTTCACTTAAGGAATCAAGGTTAAAAGACTTAAGTGGGTTGAGATAACACTAGGGTTTTTATTAAATGGAGAAAAATCATTTATGTTACCGAGATGTTTGCCAAGTATCACTAAATACCCCAACTAGCTTGTTTTATTTTTGTTTTCAGCCATTGCATACCAACTGTTTGATATCTTGTTTCTTTGAAATCTATTTTGTTTTTAGTAAATTACTTGAGAACTTAGAATTTAATTTCTGAGTCATTTTCACTAAAACAATATATATGTTTGCCTAGACTTTGATTTTACACAAAAACCTAGTACGAATAAGTCCATGAGGAGACGATCTTATACTCATTTTGAAAATACTACACAGATTGGTGCGCTTGCCAATGATGTAACAAGTTTTTTGGCGCCGTTGCCAGGGACTTATTTCTCGTATTAGGCAATTTGTGCTATTTTCATATTCTAGGCATTGATTCATTATTCTTTTATTCATTGCTTTTATGTTCTATTTTGATTAGTCTTGAGTGACTTGCTAACTTGATATTGAGTTGTTTAATTCTTGTATGCGAGGTAGAGTTCCTAGAACAACTCTAGTTCCTTTGGATCTTGAGATTAAAAGAACTTGTAGAAAGAACAATGCCTTGAAGAAGAAGCCAAAGCAACAGGAGAAGAGAGCTGGGCAAAGAGCTCAAATAGCTTCATCTTCTTCACTTCAACCACAACCTACACCTCCACCTCAACAACTTTTGCTTTTACCTCCTCCTATCTTTAAGGAGCCAATCATGGTGGAAGAAGAGGAGCAACCAAGAAGAACTCTTGAAGACTTTAATGCTCATGTCATGCCTCGTCACTTCACAAGCATTGCAAGACCAGAGTTTGGTGTGGATAACATTTCTTATCCATTTTCACTCATCCATTTGATTCAAGCCAACCAATTCCATAGGATGCCACATGAAGACCCTTATTCCCACCTAGCAACATTCATTGATATTTGCAACATGGTCAAGATTGCTAGGGTGCTGGATGAAGCCATTCGTCTCAATTTGTTCACTTTTTCATTGGTCGGAGATGCCAAGACATGGCTAAATTCTCTCAAGGAACACAGCTTGCGCACTTGGGATGATGTGGTGTCCAAATTTCTCAACAAGTATTTTTCGGAGTCCAAGACCACTCAAGGGAAGAATGAAACATCATCATTCCATCAAAAGGTTGATGAGTCCCTTAGTGAAGCTTGGGATCGTTTTAGAGGATTATTAAGGAAGACTCCTACACATGGATTTAGCGAGCCAATGCAAATTGTTCCTAGATGGTTTGAGATCTTAAACCAAACTTATGCTTGATGCATTGGCGGGTGGCAAGATCAAATTGAAGACATCGGATGAAGCCATTGAACTCATTGAAAACATGGCAACCAATGACTATGATGTCACTCATGATAGAAGCCATAATCATCCGAAAAATGATATTCTCGAGGTTAGCTCTCAAGATGCCATTATAGCTCAAAACAAGCTCCTTACTCAACGAATAGATGCTCTCACAAAGCAAATCTCTAAGCTACCATAACAATTGCAATTCCTCAATTCAACCTCTCAAGGTCCTATTCAACAAAATGTGGGATGCTCTTTGTGTGGTGGTGCTCATGAGCATAGCTTGTGTATGATTCAAGAAGGAGCACAAGACAAGTTGCATTACTTGGCAAATCAAAATTGCCAAAGGTACAACCAAGGTGGAAACTATGGCTATCATCAAGGTCAAGGCTACAATCAAAGCCAAGGGTGGAAGACTCGTCCAGGGAACAACTTCAAGCAAGATCAAGGAGGTCCCTCTATTAGACCTCCTAATCAAGGACCAAACCTCTATGAGAGGACTACTAAGCTTGAAGATACCTTGGCTCAATTCATGCAAGTGTCTATCTCTAATCATAAGGGCACCGAGGCCTTTACCAAGAATTTAGAGACTCAAATTGGCAAACTTGCTAAGCAACTAGATGAAAAATCCAATGGGAATTTTGTAGCCAACACGGAGACAAATCCCAATAAGTATTGTAAGGCAGTGATGACAAGAAATAGGCACTTGACTAATGATTCTAAAGGAGTTGAAGATGGAAAGGAGATGGTGAGTGACAAGGAAAGGGTAATAGTTGAAGATGAGGAAGAGAAGAATAAAGAGAAAAATGTAAATGCTGAAAAAAAAAGTGAGAAAATTTCTGAAAAAGAGATTGATGTTGAAGGAGTAAGTCAAGGAGATGATGAGGTCTTTGCTCAAAAGACTAAGAGTTAACTAGTTAGAGATGACAAGAAGGTGATTAATGAGGTGCCTACAAAGGACTTGCCTTATCCTTTGATTCCATCTAAGAAGGACATGGAGAAGTAATTTGCAAGGTTCAAGGATATTTTCAAGAAGTTGGAGATTACCCTTCCTTTTGGTGAGGCTCTTTAACAAATGCCTCTCTATGCCAAATTCATGAAGGATTTGCTCACAAAGAAGGGAAAATACATTGACAAGGAGACTATCATGGTGAAAGGCAATTATAGTTCCATAATTCAAAAGACCTTGCCTTCTAAATACAAGGATCCCAGAAGCTTCACTTTCCCTAGCACAATAAGGGAAGTGTCCATTGGGAAAGCTCTTATTGATCTTGGGGCAAGCATCAATTTTATGCCCCTTTCTATGCTTAAGAGGATTGGAAATTTGGAGCTTAAACCTACCCGGATGACTTTGCAATTAGCGGATCGATCCATCAAGTATCCTCATGGTGTCGTTGAAGATGTGCTTATCAAAGTAGGAGAATTCACCTTTCCAGTGGATTTTGTTATCATGGACATAGAGGAGGATTGAGAAGTTCCCTTGATCTTAGGATGACCATTCATGATGACCGCTAATGTTGTTGTTATTATGGGAAAAGGCAATTTGGAGCTAAGTGTAGAAGATCATAAGGTTACCTTCAATATTGTTGAAGCAATGCAACATTCTAGTGATCACAAGGCTTGTTTTCGTGTATATGTGTTTGATAGAGAAGTGGAAAATGTCACACAACAGTTTGCTATGCATTCTCTACTTAAAAAAGCCTTGGTGAATGCTATTGAGTGTCTTACAACTAAAGAAGAACAAGAAGTTACAACATGCTTGCATAGTCTTGATGAATTCAAGGAAATCCCTCCCAGAGAGGAAGTTTTTGAAGAGCTGAAAAAGGATGAGAAGGTTGAAAAGCTTAAAGTTGTGTTGAAGGTCCTACCTCCTATTAGATAAAATTTATTGAAAACTATAAAGTCATGAATCTAATAGTAAAGAGTGTGTTAGAGTTTTTTTTTCCTTACAGAATGTGTTACAGAGTTTATTGCTAGTATTTCTCTAAAATTAATTATTTTACGATTTTGGTCCCTATAATATAAAATTTTTAAAAATAATAAACAGTTTTGTGTCAAGAAAAAAATAGAGTAAAAAATTTATTTTTTAATTAGGTTAAATTACTCTTTTGGTCCTTCTATTTTTAAATTTGTTCAATTTGGTTCCATTATTATTAAAATGTTCAATGTAGTCTTATAATTTTAATACTTAAATAATTTAAATTATAATAATTATGAAAGAATAACAATAAAATTAAAAACTTAATTAAAATAATTTAGTTCTTATTTTTTTTTAATTTTAAGATCATTATTACTTATTAATTTATATATTATTTGCATAAAAATAATTAAAAATATGATTTTTTTTGTTATCATATTATAGATACGATGTATTCACTGACTTTGTCGAAGACTAATCTTTACTAAGGAACCTAGCTAGCTGACAATCTTTAGTGAGTTCACCCTTATTAACCATATTTTTTTCATTCAAAAATTTGAGCTCGACACATTGCTTAAGGTATTTGAGTCCAATGTCACTAAGATCAACATAATAAATGATTTATAAGTAAACTTTTTTTTTGAAAACCAAGTCAAGTTTTTTCAAATCCAAAAATAAAAAAACTTGACAGAAATAAAATTGGGTTTAAACTTTTTTAAACTCATATTTCCTGACTCAAAAACCTACCTCGCTTTTGACAAGATTAGGGTTGGAGAAGGTAAAACTCAAACCCAAATTGCTCTATTAACATGCCTAAATGCTACAATATTGAGACTTACACTTATATTGCAACTCTAGTATAAATTTGGCTAAATTATAATTTTAGTCCCCCTATAATTCTTAATTCACGATTTTGGTCTCCTTTTTTTTCCTCGCGATTTTGGTCCCCTGTTTTAAAAAATTCACAATTTTGGTTCAATCTTCAAATTTGCATACATTTATTTCTTTTATTTTTTATATTTTAATTAAATAAGTTATTTTTTTATGATTTCTTAAGTGAATATGTTAGGTTTATGATCTAATTGGACCAAAATAAAAGGAAAAAAACATATGCAAAATTGAGGATTGGATCAAAATTACAAATTTTTTAAAACAGGGAGACCAAAATTGCGAGAAAAAAATAGGAGGTCCAAAATCGCGAATTAAAAATTATAGAGGGACCAAAATTGTAATTTAGCCTACAAATTTTGGGGTTTGTTAATGTATACTCACTTATTTTTAGAAGGAATACGTTAGTAAATCTCCTTATATAAAGAAATGACTAAGAAATTCTCTCATCTCCTTGCTTCACTCTCCCCACTCTCTCTCACATTCACTCATATTTGAATACTCTCATCTCATGGAGTGGTGTAGTTCACTCTCCTAACATGCATCTAGTTCTTCTACTTTTCCTAAAATTTCTCTTATCAATTTTTGTAACTACCCCACATTCACTATATTTCTATAACTACCTACATCCACTTCTTTATCTGGTGCTATATTTTTAAATATTTTTTTAATCAATTTTTTAACTCTATTTTTTATTTTCGAAGATTTCTCTCTTTCATAAATAATTTCAAATCTGTAATTCAATTTACTTTTCAATTTTCAAAGTTAATTTAAAAAATTAAAGTTACGTCACCACATCTTCCCTTATATTTATTTTCTTTTAAAAAAATTATATTTTCTAATTTCTTTTATAATTATCTCTTTTTCAAAATTTCTTTCGATGTGCTATATATATATTTTTTAATTTTATACTCTCTAGTCTTTTGGGTTTTTTTATAATATTTCTTTTATCTAATTTTCTAACTCTATTTTTTAATTCTGAATATTTCTTTCTTTCATCAATAATTCCAAATCCTTGATTCAATTTACTTTTCAATTTTCAAATTTAATATTAAAAAATTAAAGTTACATCATTACATCTTCTTTTTTTTTTCTTTTAAAAAAGTTATAGTTTCTAATTTCTTTTATAATTATCCCTTTTTCAAAATTTCTTTTGATGTACTGTATCATTTTTTTTTCAAATTTTATACTCTCTAATCTATTATTTTTATTTTTATTTTTTTATCATATTTTCTAGCTCTATTTTTTAATTCCAAATATTTCTGTCTTTAGTTAATAATTCTAAATCCTTAGTTCAATTTACTTTTCAATTTTCAAAGTTATTATTAAAAAAATTAAAGTTACATTGTTACATCTTCCCTTATCTTTTTTTTTTAATTTTATAATTTCTAATTTCTTTTATAAATATCTCTTTTTTAAAAAAAGTTCAATGTGCTATATAATTTTTTGTTTTTTTTTAAATTTCTTTCTATTGACTATATAAATAAGGTAGTGAAAATTTTAATAAATCCGTGCAACGCACGGGCTAAAACACTAGTTATAATTACAATTAATCTTAAAATACACCTGGTGTAGCTTGCTAACATATAGTAACTTATTTTTTAGAAGGAACATGTTAGCAAATTATTTTTTTTATAGGAAAATTAATGTTAATAATTAGTATGCTATGTTAGTAGGGGATTCGAACCATCACTTCGTTATCACTTCAAGCCTTATGTCCCTCCCCAACTACCTTATCTCGTACGTTAGCAAACTATAACTATAATTAATCTTAAGATACAGCCGAATGTAACTCGTTAACATATTTTTCTCATAATAATTATATTCTAAATAGTAAACCAATTAAATCGAGTAAATCTCACCACTAAAAAAAACTATCTCTAAAAGTAATCTTAACCTATCCAAACTAAACATTGAAAATATCTAATATCTCTCCACAATCGTTTTTTTTTTCCTATTTCTCTCCACCCTAAATCTATCAATCCTAACAAATTGCTAATCTTTTAAAAATTCAATTTGTGTGGCCATGATAGGCACTCTTCACCGACCATGTTGAAAATGGTGAACTTATATAATTTTAAAATCCATATATTCATTTTGAGTGAATAAAAAATTCCACGTGTTGAGTGCGTTCTTTATATTTTTGTCTTTGAAATTCTCAAATCAGGGTGGTTTGTAGGGTCAAGCAATAAGACGTAGACAATTTTTCTTTTATTTTCTTTCAAAATTCAGCAACGTGTTTTAAATGGAAACTGTTTTGATGTTGAAATAAGCATCATTGTTGTCATCAAACTGTTTGTCACAACTCCCCCTTTTTCAGTGTCATTTTCTTTGTTTTATTTCTTCACTTTCTTTTCGTTGCTTTTGCCGACAAGGCAACAATCATCACTATTTGCTTTCAGTGGTGGATTTCCAGAAGCTTTCAGAGGAAGAAGAGTTGAAGAAGCTAAGACAAGCATGTGAGAAATGTGGGTGTTTGAGGATCACCAACCACCCAATTCCACTAACACTCATGGCTGAGATGAAGTCAGTGGTTAAATATTTGCATGACCTTCCCACGGAAACCAAAATGCGCAACAAACCCACCGTCCCTGAGAGTGGCTATAGGCCAGCCGTGCCAACAAGTCCTCTGTACGAGGGCATGGGAATATATGACATGCATGCATCACCACAAGCACTTGAAGAGTTCTGCTCCCAATTGGGTGTGCCACCCCATCACAGGTTCCTTTATTTTACTCTCTCACTCATCCCTTTCTCTAAAAATGAAAAAAAAAAAAAAAGTGACAATTTTATAAAATTAATCTTATCATCATTAATTCATTTATAATTTTTGTTGTTCATCATTAATATTACAAGGAATATAAATGAAAAATAGTGATTAATAAAACAAATTACAACAACAGTATCCCTTGAAATTTGGTCTAATTAGACATACTCCTCCTCCTATGTCTGAAGACATTATTTTGGCATCCCCATTGTGATGAGGGTTAAACAAACGTTAACTTTTAAAGTTCATTTACGAAAATGTCCTCCGCACATTTATGAAAATCCAAAATTGCCATTCTTGATTGGCTCTGTCCCCAAACTCTGCAGGATATTCCCGCTCTCATTCTCCAACAGCACCCCAACAACCCTTTTCCCGGTGCCATGTATGGCAACATGCCGATTGCGACAGCGGCCAGTTCTAGCCGCCGCCACAACATCAATCACCAATTCAATCTTTTCAAAAGCTTTTCTCCGCAGATTCGATTCAAACGCCGATCTTTATTACTCATTGCTCCTCGGGAATCCCTTGTCTCCCCCTTTCAATCTCTGTCTCTTCTCCCTCAATATAATGTTCCAGATTTTCAAGGTACCTTTTGAATCATTTATTTAGTTTAACTTTTATATGAGGCCAATTCTACGGTGGTTCACCCATGAGCCACTCTTTTTTTTATTTTTTATTAGTTAAAAAGTCAATTTTACTCTCGTTTATCATCGTTAGGTATAAAATAAAAAATAATTGGACGGTACAGATTAAAAAGTATTCACTGATAATTTGTTTGATTAAAAAATATATTAAAATAAAATTATATTATAAATATACCATTTTAACCCTATATTAAAACCAACAGCATACACTTACTATTTTTTGATTCCACACTTCAGAAAACCCACACTTGCTACTGCATAATAGCATTCGATATTTACTCTGCATAACCGAAATTGACCACAAGTTAAAGGGAATGACAGGAATGTATTTGTGGGATTTTGGTTAGGTGACTTTGGCACGGCTTGTGTCCTCTAATAATATCTGTTGTTTGCTGATTAAAAAAAAGAAACTTTGGTTGATAGTGAAGCACCAGAGTGGAGGTAAGGTACTTGCAAAATGCAAATGCTATTACACTAATGATATGGCTATTGAGTGTTGGCTCCCAATTTGGTGTACATGATAAGCAATCTTCTTATTTTTAGAAGTTGTCTCAATTGTCTGGTTACTACTTACTTGTATCATTTAAGGCACAAGAATTAAAAATAGAAATTTTACTACTTGTATCATTGTTGTCCTGATATGTCTGAGGCATATAAGGACTGAACTTGGTGATAAGATTGCTCTCTTTCTACTTTTCTAAAGAAATATTGCATTAGATTGAAGAGAATATATCTGAAAGACTTTCAGAGTTACATCACAACACCATCACTATTCTGGAAGTTACTGTCAAATAAATTAAACTGTATAAAGGAAATTTTGGGAGAAGTGTGTTTATTCAATTAAACAACAAGGGCTAGATATAGCCTTACATAACAAACATAAGTAGGGATGGCAAAAAAATCCATGCCCGCGGATATCCGCGGATAAAATCCGTCACGGATAGAAGATGGATAGTATAAACGGATACCCGCGGGTAACGGGTACGGGTTTTTTTTTACCCGCGGGTTTAACGGGCGGGTACGGGTATCATACTATCCGTGCCTGCGGATACCCGTTACCCGTAAAATTACTAAATTACCCTTATATATATATATATATATATATATATATATATATATATATATATATAATTTAAAATCACTAGTTTTTGCTCTTGATACTAGTAAATATTATGTCTAGAGATTCAAAATCACATTATAAGATTCTTATTTCTTTGATTTTTTTTAATTAAAGACATGTAATTTTCACATGAAAATTCAATTAACTACACATTTGATTCTTTATTCTTCTTGTAGTAAATAATATGATTTTATTTCCAAATTTTATTGCACATAAAGAATCTATTTCTTAGTATTTCTTCTAAAAAAATTACCTTTTTTTTTAAAAAAAAAAATATATTTTTTTAATATGAAATATCCATGGGTATCCACGGATACCCGCGGATATAAGAAAAACCCGCGGATTTTTTTCAAACGGGTATCCGGCGGGTAACGGGGCGGGTAACGGGGCGGATTTTCCCCGGCGGGTCGGGTAGCGGGTCACCACTATCCGTGCCCGACCCGACCCGTTGCCATCCCTAAACATAAGGTTAAGAAAATAATGAGAAACATATTGCTATCAAACTTCTAAAAGATAAAACCAAATAATAACAGTCCCATAAAAGTGAGGATTTATTCACTGACTAATTCTTAACAAAATTTGACTAAATCCTAACACTGAAAATATTGCATTCAGTGCAATAGTATAAATACTTTCATCACAGTTGACAGCATTCCTTTGGCTGCAACATATGCAATTTAACAATGCATTTCTTGACTTTCTCATTATTGTTCCCAATTCCATCGTCAGATGATGAAATGTTGAATTTGGTAATTAAGAATTGTAAAAGGGTTCACATAGATTTGTTTGTTTGGCCTACACAATTGTGCTATTTGCTCCAAATCTTGGTTTTATTGGTTTCGAGAGTGTTAATACGAGGAAAGTTGAGTTGCCACGTCGTAGGCCTTGGTCTCCCTCTCCGGCGCTGGGAACATATGCGGGACTTCTTGCGCGGCTCCAAGATTTCGGAAACCCATTTGCCCCAGCAGGTGTCGTGAGCTGCTGCCGCACGGGGTGGTAGGCTTCTCGCCGGAGCTCGTGGTGGCAACGTCGTCGAGTGCTACTGTGTTGTTGCTATGCTCCGTTTGGTCAACTAAGCTAATGAAATATTTCTACTCTATTAAATGGGGGTATAATAGATATTTTACAACTTATAATGAAATAATAGTTAATTTTTTAATTTACTTTTAGGTACCGTTCACTAATATTTTAGGTACTATTCACTGGTCCATGGGTGCAATAAGCGTCTCCACGCTAGAATTCGCCTTTATATAAATTTGGCAAAACAAATAAATAAATAAATAACATGGCATAGTTTCGTAAAATGTGAATTTTGTTCTCTAGTCTTTGTTTCAATCTGACAACGTTTCCTCCACTGTTTCATGATGATTTTCTTGATCTCCGTTTCACCGAGACATTGGTTGTGTCAGTTTTTTTCTTCTTCTTAACGGTCCACTAAAATATTTGCAGGAGATCTCAGCAATTGCAATTTAGTTGGTTTTGAGATGCATTGGATTCAACAAACTCAAATGGGTTTTTTTATTTGACCATGTTCCGGTAGCCACTAAAGCTGGGCATTTAGGCTTGAGCCCGCGGACCACCCACATAATCTGCAGCTCGCAAGGTATATGAGCTTTAATTTTTTGAGCTCGTTTAAATCCACGGGCTTTTATGTCTTAAGTAAAAAAAATGTTTTTTTTTTGTGGTTTAGTAAAAGTAAAATAAAAATAGAAATTAGACTACTAAAAAAAAAAAAAATTTGTGGTCATTCTACTTGAAATTAAATACATTTCAAAATAGTCAACACCAAACTAAAACCCACAAAGATTAATTCTCATACATCTAGTGATTAATTGGACTATAAAATGATAACAAAAGGATTTTTAAAAGGGGTGTTAATTTGATTTTTAATCACTTTTTTAATTTGATATTTTTTTAGACAATTGTTTTTAAAAGGGTTTGAAAAATAAGTTAAATTTCATATTTTTAAATTTTGATTTTTTTTAATTTTTTGTGGATGCGAGCCAACCCGTTTAGCCCGCAGGATAAACGGTGCAGTTGCGGGCTCGCTAAAACAGAGTCCGTTTAAATTGCGGGCTTCACAGGGAGGGTTATGTGGGTTGCGGGTTTTGCGGGTGCGGACTCAAATGGGCGGGCTTACCCGTTTGCCCAGCTCTAGTAGCCACACAAAGTCTCATATAGCTTAGGAGCTGAGGCCAAGGGTAGCTTATAAACACCCTCCTCCCTCTCAAACCCATCGAGACACCTTTTACAGGGACAAAACTGTGACGATCTACCGAGCACGTAAGTGGACAATACCTCGGATGGTGACCCTAACGATGTCTGCGAACTCGACGTCGGAACATTGACGCTAGAAGGAGGACCTAGGCCACACTCTCGCCCCTTAGCCTCGACTGGGGGGCTTGTTCCGGTAGCCACACAAAGTCCCACATCGCTTAGGAGTCGAGGCCAAGGGTAGCTTATAAACACCCTCCTTCCTCTCAAACCCATCGAGGCGCCTTTTAGAAGGACAAAACCATGATGGTCTACCGAGCACCTAAGTGGACAATACCTCGGATGGTGACCCTAACAATGTCTACGTACTCGATGCCGGAACAGACCAATTTCAATTTTCTATTGAAAGGAATTTATGTTGCTGCAAGTTTTCCAAGCATGTTGCAATTTAGTTCTTCTTCCTCGATTTGAATTTGTTCTTGCTGCGACTTTTTTTCCCTTCAAACCTAGATCCTTTTAATGAGTGCCCACAAAGAAGACCAGGGCATTTTAGGCAAAAAAAAAAAATCATTAAAAAACATGTGCTAGGTACATGATCAGTTGCAATTAACGGAATTGACAATGTTAATTAAGGGATTAGGGGGTGTCAGTGTAACGTTTGTCAAAAAGTTAGAGGATTTTCTGTAGGGTCAAAAAAAGGAGGATATGCATGTGTAATTAGAGTAAACTGAAGGGGTGTCATTGTAATTTGCTCTAATTAATATAAAATTGAAAAGCTAAAATGAAAATTATTTTGAAACTTATTTTTTCTTCCTATACAACAATTATTATGGGACGAAGGGAGTATTCTATTTGAAAATGTTAGGAACACATTCTCTAACACACTTTTTTTAACACTCTATCTTATTAGTTGAAATTTATTGAAAATGACAACATTTCGTGGGTCTCACCATCTCACATCATATTTAATGATTATCAAACAGTAATTAATATAACATTGAAAAGCTAAAATGACAATTATATATTTGGAACACGTTTTTTCTTCTTACATTTACATGATAATTATTATGAGACGGACAGAGTATTATATTTGAGAAATGTTAGAAACACACTCTCTGACATACTTTTTTGCATACACTCTTTCTAATTTGTTGAAATTTATTGAAAATGACAAAATTTTGTGGGTCTCACCGTTTCACATCATATTTAATTATTCTCTCGCCTGATTTTATAATTTTCAATAAATTTTAACTAATTAAAAGAATGTATTTGAAGAAGTGTTTTACTAACACTCATTAAAATAACATTCCAACCTTGACACAAGAAGTCTAAGTGGTGGAAACATAAAGTACATAACATATTGCTTGAAAGAATAATAAACCTTTTCAATACTATTTGTTGAACTGCTAATTGGTCCAAGTCTCTCCCATTTGTTGAAAGTTTTTGGGATTTACAAACCAACCATATTGACGAAACCTTGCAAACCACGCAGATTTCCAATCCATTTTCTTTTTCACATCACAATCCAATAATCCCACTAACTGTAGAAATTCACTTGAACATCATTATGTAATGCTAAACTAATGACCCACTAACTTAAAATAGCCTTCCAAACATTAGTAGAAACGACATAGTAAAAAAAAAAAAGGTGTTTTGTATTTTTAATTCCTTGTCACATCCTTTACACAACACTTGTTTGAAGAAATAGTATTCGGTCTAGAGCCATTTTCCAAGCAAATACTTGAACCTTGGGAGGTACACATTTCAACCACATTTTCTTTAAATATTCCGTTGGAGTTCTCCTTTGATTAGCCATGATTACTTGATGAATTTAATTGTATATTGGTCAAATTTATCTACTTTCCACTCCCAACTATCCACCTTTACTTCTACTAATTTTAGTATATTCACAACAGTCTCCATTTCTAATAATAGTTCTTGCTCCCACTGAAACATAGGTCTTCTCCGTCCACACTTCCAAAATCAAAACCCATCCTGCCACACTCCAATATCAGCTACCTTTGCATCCTTTGTCTTTAGCAATGGTATATAGATGATTAATTAATTTCTCCATTAAGATTGCATCCTCCACGCATTGATCTCTCCAAGAAAATGTATCTTTTCCTCCACCCACCTGTCTAATAATTGTACATGAAAACCATTTTGGTTTTAAGATACTTTCTTCCTTCAAAGAATTAATATCTACCCACCACTTGGTTTTCATACTTACACTTTAATACCTCATGCCATAAGGTATGTTGGTCCCTCTTCATCCACCACCATCTTCTCCATAATAACCGCCATGGTGTCAAGTAGACTCCTCTAGATTCATTAAGTAAAGTAATTTCGGAGAGAGAGTAAGTGCTTTGGTGACGGAGAAAAGTTGTTATATAGAAGAGAGAAGAATTTACTTTTGTGTGTTTTACCGAAAATTTCTCCTTATCATTTAACATCTTTAACCGTATGCTTAGATTGGGTAATTTTGGAGGAATAGAAATGGGAGATAATGTATGATTTTCACTTGTTTCCTTGGTAGAGAAATGAGAGGGATAAGTTATGAAATTTCGTGGGTACTATCATTAGAGAAAATTTTCTTCATTTGTCTTGAATGAGAGATGATTTGTCACTGCAAATATCTCTCTTATTTTTTTTTTTTAGAAATTGAATAATTTTTTATAATATAAATATTTTAAAAATAATAATAATTTAAAACTCATTTAAAGTTCCCCTAGGAGTGGAATTTTTTGAGTAGTTTACATAAAATCTTAGGTTCAAACCTCATTGTCACCATTATACAATAAATAATTGTGTTAAGAAAAACTTGAAAGAGTAAAAAATATATATTTTTAATTAGTATAAAAAAATTTCATATAATTTTTCACTCTCTTTTCTAGTCGTCTAAATCAGTAGAGAGAATATTCTTTACTTTTTTTTTCTATTTCAATTTGTCCAAGCAATACACCCTTTTCACTTTATTTCTCCTTTATTTTTGTCATTCTTTTCAATCCTTTCTATTTCACTTCAAATCTAAATAAAGAATGAGTCTAATATTATATCTTAACATTCATTAAGTTGGATTTGTTTGCTTCACAGGCAAATAATAGAGGCATATGGCCAAGCAATTCATGACTTGGCATCAAGTGTATCACAAAAGATGGCTGAGTCTTTAGGTATAGTGGGTACTGATTTCAAGGATTGGCCATTCATTTTGAGGACTATTAAATTTAATTTTACCCCAGATGTTATAGGCTCCTTGGCAGCACAACTGCACTCAGATACAGGATTTATCACTCTACTTCAAGATGATGAAAATGTTAGTGGTCTTGAGATGATGGATGATTTTGGCTCATTTAAGGTAGTTCCTCCCAAACCAGGGGCCTTCGTTTGCATTGTTGGAGATGTTGGACATGTAAGCATAGATTAACAAGTTAATTTTATTTATTTGAATCACATTAATTCAACCTTATTTTAATTTTGTACAATTTATCTATGTTCTAGTCTAGAAAATAAATATATATTTGTACAGGTTTGGAGCAATGGAAAATTTTGGAACGCTAGGCATCGTGTAATATGCAGGGAAACAGGTACTGGTTATTCATTTGGTGCATATATGTTATCATCAAGGGATGGTAATGTTCAAGCCCCAACAAAATTGGTGGAAGTTGACCATGTACGACGCTATCGACCATTTAAGTATGAAGATTTGAGGGATTTCAAAATCACCACAGGAAAGAGAACTGGTGAAGTCCTTGATCAATATCGCATTGTTTAGTGATTTGTATGTACGGGAACACATCGCCAACAACTTTATATTGAAAAATAAAGCTGGTGATAAAATAAATATTCCATATCCGGTTTAAACAATTTAGATAGTTTGGTGTCTTTGTTTGCTAGTTACTTATGCTGTTGTTTACAATTCGTAAATACTTGCATGAATCCTAAAAGGTTGTGTTTTAATATAGATTATGTTATTGTGTTTTGTTCTACTTATTTGAGTTGTGTTACTATATGAGCATGTTATAGACTGAGAAAAGTCTATATATGCAAGTCATGCAATGCATTTGAGTTGTGATCATTAACGTCGTGGTTGATATCTGCCTTAAGAAATATTTATTAGAGCCCTTAGATTTATTCAAAACCGTAAGCAATACTGTTAATTAGGAATGGTGAGAGGAACAATGAAAAATGATATCAGTTGAAAAGAGGTGTGCATCATAAGAAAACTATATTTTTACAAATCATGGTTCTAAATTGTGGTTGTGGTTGCAGCCATTTTGGTAGTTGCAGTGCGGATTGTGACGGTTGCGGCATGAAATCATATGTTTGCACTGAATGTAAAAAAGAATTTTATAATTATTCTAATTTTTGGTATATCTTTTATTTATCAAATAGTATAACTTTTCATTCATTTTAATATTTGGTAACCCCCAACATCACAACTATTTGACCATTGATACTTAGAGGTTAGAATAGAAGATTGAAATATAAATCTTTATCTTTTTTGACAAAAAAGTGAAATAGAACCATGTTGAGGTTCCGTTGCGGCTCGATTGCGGTTCCATTGCAGCTACGTTGTGGATGCATTACGACATTTCGTATGATTGAAATTCACATCGCAATTGCGTGCTCACTGAGCGAGGAGTTGGACAAAGGGTGAGGTGAAACCCCGAGGGTGCGTCACTTAGCGAGAGCATAGTCTCGTTGAGAGATATGAGTTTCGCTTAGCTCGCTCAATGAGACCTATCTCGCTAAGCGAAAGTGTGATGAATGGCTTTGAACATTGATTTTAGGAATGCTATGTATTCATTTGAGATTAAATGTGTTATTGGTTCTTATTATACATGTGATGCATACGCTATGAGATAAATGGCATGATAATTGATGAATGTTGAAATGAGGGACCTACTTTATGAGGGGTAAGATTATACTTATGAATTGTCCAATGGGACTATGAGCATTTTGTTTGTAAAACCATGCATCAAAACATTGAGTTATGTGAAGGAGGAAGGTATGTAGGATTTCTGTTGGTGGAGGTCATAAAGGGTAGTTACCCTGGCATGGAGGGTAATGATACCTGGTATAGAAACTCCATTAGTCCTTGATGACCCCATGGAACTAGAGCATACTAGCAAAGCTGGGTAACCATGACTACTCAGTACGTTGATAGTGCTTCTTATGGTCAGACATGTCCTCCTAGACTACTTTCAAGGATTTAGTTTGGTACCACATGTGCATGAATAGTAGACCAACTTTGTACAAGATGTAAAGATAGTTGGATCAAAAAGAGGCCTAAATACATGATCACAAGTTTGATTGCAGCCCCCTAAACAATATTACATACTAGAACTCCAACCCCTGTAAGCCAAAATGCATCACCCCTCACCCCAAACCTGAGTTTATACTATATGAATAAGAGGAGTGTTAGGAACACACTCTTTAACACACTCCTTCAAACAGAATCTTTCTAATTAGTTAAAATTTATTGAAAACTACAAAATTATAAGAGAGAATCATTGAGTATGATTTGGGAGACACAAAATTGTCATTTTCAATAAATTTCAACTAATAAGAGTGTGATTAAAGGAGTGTGTCAGAGAGTGTGTTGTTAGCATTTCTCATATGAATAATATTGTTTCTGTTATTCAATGTACCCCTACACTTACTGCAACCACGTCCAGGTTTATACTATATACTAATGTAACAGTACTTTGCACTTTTAGGAACAAAAATGATATTTTACTCTATTCATTATTTGCGGGTAATATACAAACAAAGGATGTGACAAAGGGCTTATAAAGAATGAAAATAGTAGCAGATACATGTAGGTCTTGGAGTTGCATGTGACCATACTGGTGCGATGGAGACTGGTAAGAAATGGAAAAGAGGAAGACACTGAATGGAAGAGAGAGAAGAATGGAAGAGTGAGAAGAAGATACTACAGGTTTGAAGAAAAATTTTGGAGTAAATAACTACTTTATTCTCTAAAATAGGTGGGTTTTGTTTGAAACTAAAAACCATCAGGTGTTATGGTTTTGTCTCTATCAATAAATTTATTTTGCTTATCAATTTTTTTTTGAAATATTAAGTAAATTCCTAAACTTAATTACTTAATATTATTTTGGTCCCTAAACATATGATAATATTATCACTTAAGTCACATTTTTTTTTAAAAAAAATTAGACTAATGTGATTGTCAATTTGTAATTTTAGCAACCTTTTAAAAAAAATTATTCAAGAACTAATGTGACAGAGTTTTTCAATTTTAGGGACTAAAGTAGTTGTTTAATCTTTTTTTTTTTAAAATATTTTTAATTTTTTTAGTTTCTGTTGACCAACAAAACAGTTTCAGGAATCTTTTTGTTATTTTTCCTTGATTTAGGAACTAATGTAACAACATCTTGCAATTTGAGGGACTGTGATTTACTATATGCATAGATAATATAATTGTAATCTACAAAGGTTAGCCTAGTGATAGAGGGCTTGGATAATTTGCACAAAATTCTAAATTTCACCATTGTATAACAAAAACACTATTGTATAATTGAAGGCGTTGGCCTAGAATAATAGACTAAGGCTCTGTTTGGTTCAACGAAGGGGAGGGAAATTTTAATGGAGGAAAGAAGAGGGAAAATAAATGTTTTCTTGTTTACTTTCATACCCTATTAATATTATACTTCAAATTCAAAACATAAATAAGGATATTTTAGTCAATATATGTAAAATGTTTTTAAATCCACTCTCCTCCCCTTCAAATCCCCCCAATATTGAAGGGGAGCAAAAATTTGATGAAGAGGATTTTCATTTTGTTCCCCTCCATTCTCATCTCTTCCCCTCCTAAAAATTGAACTAAACAAGAAAGGTTTAAAAAAATCCTTCCCCTCCCCTTTTGCTCCCCTCCATTTCAACCAACCAAACACTAAGTAATAGTAATTTATATAAGGGAACGTTTGGTTTGAAAAAATGTTTTCTATTTTCATTTCCTGTTTTAATTTTCTGAAAACATATTCCATTTTCAAATTTTTCAGATTTAAAAAACTTGTTTGGTTTTACTTCTTATTTTTTATTTTCCTAAAATGAAAATATTGAAAATGTGTTTGATTTAACCATTTTCAATAGAAATACATGAGTCTAGCATTTTATCAAGCAAGTTATGAATAGAAAATTAAACACATGAAACATTGATCACGCCACACACAATCAAACAAATAAGAGAGGGAATTAATCTTGAAACTGCATCAAAGAAAAACACAACTTGGGTTGACAGTCAAAGTAGTTACAAAGGTGCAAATAACCTCAATCTTCCATAATACACAAACAGGTACCAAATTAACAGGGACATCAACCCAACTCGAGCATTAAAATACCATCATGTTCAACCTCAATCTTACATTGTAGGCATGAAAAATGTGGTTTTTCAATTGGTTAGTTTTCGCTGGACCATGATTCTCCTCCACATAGACTACTCATAGATAAAGAGAATTACACATAAACTTCAACTATTATTCAGAAGTTTGTAGTTTTCAATTCTTGTCAAAGCTTACGAGAGAAAATCCAAACTTCATATAGAAAGTGACTCAAAAGGAGATGGTAGCCATGGAGGACAATTATGGGTAACCGGTGATGGTTTGGTTAGGGGCGTGGAAGCATGAGGCCGAGAGACCTGAATGGTTACCGAGAAAACGAAAATATGAACCAACAAGGGGCGTTTACTTGTAATTTTATTTTCTATTTTCAGTTTTTAATTACAAAACTGTCACATTATTTTCATTTTGTTTTCTATTTTTTAAGATTTGTACAGAAAATACTAAAAATAACTTATTTTTGTTTTCTCTGTTTCCTGTACAAATATTAGAAAATAGAAAAAAAAATGAAAATAAGGTAGCAGTTTTGTAATTAAAAACAGAAAATAAAAACAGAAAACATAATTGCAAGTAAACGCCACCTAATTATCACAATGCCACCGCGTTTTCAATGAAAAACAGAAAATAACTTCTTTTTTTTTTCAAATTTGGTTATGTTTTTAAAAATATTTTTAACGAAATTTTTTTTAGAATTTTAATCAAACATATTTTTAACTATATTTTCTGTTTTCTTTGCAAATGAAAATAGAAAACACTCAGAGTAAACAGCCCCTAACATGCACCATGTGAATAGCAGTGCTGAACATGATATCCAGATCCTACTAAATATTTAGACAGATTATATAATTGTCCACGTTGCCCACTTGAAATAGTAATTTATATATAATATGATATGCACCATGTTAATGTATACAATTGTCTGCATTGCCCACGTATAATAGTAATTTATATAATATATATATATGATGATATCCACCATGTTAATAATATACAAAATTGTCCACGTTGCCCAGGTGTAATATTAATTTATATAACATGATATGCGCGCAGCATGTTAATATATAGAGAGAGAGAGAGTGAGCGAATACAAAATTCCACGTGTTGAGTGTGCTCTTTATATTTTTGGCTTTTAAATTCTCAAATCAGGGTAAGCAATAAGACGTAGATAATTTTTTTTTCTTCAAAATTCAGCAACATATTTTTAATGGAAACTAATCTTAAAATAAGTTACTACGTACATATCATTATCTCTTCACTTCCTTTTCATTAATTGCTTTTACCGACAAGGCAACGATCATCACTATAAATTTGAGGTTCCTCCCTTCACTCTCACCCAATTAAGCCAAAGGAACAAGAACAACAACCAAAGTGACGTGAAAAGAGAAAGAGATGGAGGCGATGGTTCCAGTGGTGGATTTCCAGAAGCTTTCATCAGAGGAAGAAGAGGAGTGGAAGAAGCTAAGAGAAGCATGTGAGAAATGTGGATGTTTCAGGATCACCAACCACCCAATTCCACTAACACTCATGGCTGAGATGAAGTCAGTGGTTAAATATTTGCATGACCTTCCCACGGAAATCAAAATGCGAAACCAACCCATTGAACCTCAAAGTGGCTATAGGGCAGCGTTTTCAAAGGAAAGTCCTCTATACGAGGGCATGGGAATATATGACATGCATGCATCACCACAAGCACTTGAAGAGTTCTGCTCCCAATTGGGTGTGCCACCCCATCACAGGTTCCTTCATTTTACTCTCTCACTCACCCCTTTCTCTAGAGATTTGACTCTTTTAGATTTTCTTTTTTTTATAAGCAAACTATATTATTAGAAACATTCCAACCTAACTATGGAGGTCTAGTTTAGTTGGTGTGGGAGTTGTTATAAGCTTCCTGATACCTGAGCAGGGACAGATATAGAGGGAGGTGAGCAGGGCTACAGTCCCCCCTCCCCTCCCCTCCCCTTCGGAATTTTTTGTATATACATATATTTTTTAAAAATTAATTAGTATAAAATTGTGTAAAATTAATTGTGTATGTTGTTATTATATTATTAGTTAAGGTTAACTAGTGTAAAATTGCGTAAAACTAGTTATGTTTGTTGTTATTATTGCAATAGTTAAGATGATAACTAATGTAAAATTATGTAAAACTAGTTGTATGTTTATTGTTATTATGGTAACGGTTAAAGTTATTATCATTTAAAATAAAAAATTAAAAGTTAGAAATCTAAATAATTATAAAGGAAGAAAAAAAAAATTCAACTCCCCTTTAATAGGTTTCTGGATCTGTCCCTGAGAAACATTCCAACCTTGGCACAAGAAGTGCAAGGGGTGGAAACAATGAGTACATGACAAAGTTATCTTTTATTTATATCCCCACCCAAAAACATAACCAGTTCAATTGAGAGTCTCACTGTCATTGTTGTTGTTAAACAAACAACATTAGGTAGTCATTGAAGATAGTCACAAAACACACACAATAAACCAAATATGAGAGAATCCCGCACATGACTCAGATCTGAGAGTTTTTGTTTCGTAATTCAGTTTATCATGTTTGTTGTGGCTTGAAGCAGAGGGGTTTTACTAGATGATAACAAAGGACTAGGCGGAAAAACCGATGGAGTTTAGAAGATACGACAAAATGTAGATCTGAGCGACAAAACAAATGTTTAGAAGATAGGATGATTGAATTTTCTTTTAAAAGATAAAAAAATAAAATAAAATCAAAGACAGGACTCACGAGACTATCATAAAAGTCTTTTAAAAAAATCTTTAAAATTATTACATTTCTACAAAAAAATTTTAAAATCCACAAGACTTTTTTATACAAAAAAAGGTCTTTTAAAATCCTAATTGAATACATCCCCTAATTTTTTTTAGAAGATAGGACGATAGGAGAGAACACAATGATTTCTTGCATATCTTTTTAAAAGGGACTAATTTGTAATTTTAAAATATTACTACCTCTCAATAGATTACCAACAAAAGATTTGAATAGTTGATTTTTAATTATTATGTCTAAAGGTAAATTTTGATGTCTCTAGGCTATCTAATAAGGTACTTTACTAACGTTTGGTACAAGGAATTGAATGTGCCACCCCATCACAGGTTCGTTTGTTTTACTCTCTCACTCGGCCCTTTTTCTAGAGATTTGACTCCATTAGTTTGTTTTTTTTAAGCAAAATATATTACTCCCTCAGTCCCATAATAATTGTCATGTAAAAAAAAAATCCAAAAATAATTGTCATTTTAACTTAAATTGTAAAAAACTCACTAGAACACTAGTGGCCCACTAACTTAAATTGCCTTCCAAACACCAGTAGAAACTACACAATAAAAAAAGTGTACTGGTTTTTAGGTACCTTCTTCCTCCACTATTACAAATGATCCATTCTATGTCGATTATTTTAAGGATTCTACATCGACTGTAGAACCGATGTAGATTCTACCAATGTAGAAAGTCAAAGTTTTTAAATTGGTTCTAAAAGAATCGATGTAAAAAGTTTCCACATCGATTCTATTTAGAATCGATGTATTACTTCTCATTCACATTTCTTAGATTCCATTTGCAAGCTTATTTCTGGACGAACTCCCCATACTAGAAACCCCAACATGAAAAACACATCAGAAACCCTAATTAAACACTGGATATCCCAACACCAAAAATCCCAAACGAAAATAAATAACAAACAAAACAGAAACGATGTTGTATCACGCTTTGGTGTTGCTAACGACCTTAGGGCCTTCTTTAGAAGCTTCTCAACGAATGTAGGATGATGCAATCGATGAGGATGACAATTCTCAAGCAAGATGATGGCTTGGCCTTGGGGTGTTGAAAGTGTAGGATGATGCAATCGATGAGGACGACGATTCTCGAGCAAGACAATGGCAGTGGAGTCAAAGATGATTCCAAATCTCACCTTGCAATTCTAGGGCGTCTTCGAGTCCAAGACAAAGCTGTATTCGCAAGATTTATGCCAAAATCTCCAGATCTAAGGCGTGAGTGCATTTTACTAAATCGACATGGCAAAGGCGCTATACAAGTTCAGGGCGACGACAATGGTGAAGGAGGTGATGGTCTCCAACATGCCAACGAGGTGCAGGCATAAACACTAGGCGTGCTTCGCGTACTTGAAAGTTTTTGAACTTGGACACAACCACGACCTTAAGGCACAATGATTCAACTTCAAGTTCTGGTTCTGTTAGTGGTGCCATTGGAATTAGAGATTGCGAAGTGCGAAGAGGTGGAATGGTGGTTCATGTTGCAGAAGGTTGGAAATGAGGAACTATTGAAAGAGGAGAACCTCTCCAGATTTGTGCATATTTCACTTTGTCAAATATTGAACAAAACCACTTCTAAATTCAATTACAAAGCTTTTCTACATCATTTTTCTAATCGATGTAAAATAAACCTTTTTACATCGATTATATTAATAATTGATGTAATAAGAAATCTCAACGTAAAATATTATTTTCTTATAGTGCTCCAAAGAATTAATATCTACCCACCACCTGGTTTTCATACTTATACTTTAATACCTTATACCATAAGGTATGTTGCTCCCTCTTCATCTATAACCACCATTTCCCTAATAACCAACACACTACCAAGTAGACTCCTCTAGATTAAATAAGTAAGGAATTTTGATTGTTAACGAGAAAATTAATAGTTGAATATTGCAAATCATTGATTATTTATTATAAATGTGTAGATAATATTGTTGATGATAAAGCATTTAAGCGAATTAGATAACGAACATGGTTGGGGTGATCGTCCTTTTGTCTAGTACATTATCTAATTCGCTCAAATGCTTTATCATCAACTTATCCATTCTTCGCAATTGCAGTGGTGATTCATTCCTCCTGCTCCTAACTCTAGCCCTAGAGCAAGTTAAGGTCTCAAAGCCATGGTGTTATAGATTGGAAGCATCAAATAGAGAGGTTTTGTTTTGTGATTTGGTTGATATTTGAGGAAGATTATGGTTATGTAGATATTATGTCTCTTATGGCTAAAATTAAAGGGTTTTGCTAAGTGATGGCGAAGGATTGGGTGACGAAACAAATGGAGTTTTAAAGATAGGACTATTAGTAGAGCTGTCAGTTTGGCCATAGGCCCTAGGGCTAGCTCACTACAATGACCCTAAGGCTTTTTAGGCCACCTAATGAAGGGGCCAAAAAAGCCCTGACCCACATAGCCCCACTTTGTAAAAGGCCAAGGCTAGAGCTTAGAAAGGCCAACCCACAAGTTATAACTATTTCAAAAATATTTTTTCTTAACTGTTCACAAAAAATATTTTCAACTCGACCTCAACTAGATTTTTTTTTTTAACTTTGCCTCGGCCAAAGTAATTTCACCTCAACATTAGTCAAAACATCTTCAACTCAGTCTCGCCTAGGGTATCTTCAATTCAGCCTTGGCTAAAGTATCTTCAAGTCAGCTGCAACTGAGGCATTTCTCGGTTAGGCCTTGGCCAGAGCATCTTCGAGTGGGCCTCGGCCAGAGCATCTTCGAGCGGGCCTCGGCCAAAGTAATTTCACATCAGCCTCAGCCAGAGCATCTCCAACTTGACCTTAATCAGAGCATCGTCAACTCGGCCTCAGCAAGGGCATCTTCAACTCAATCTCAGCCATGACATCTCTTAGCCAACCTTAGCTAAGGAATGTTTCGGCTAGCCTCAGCAAAGAAATCTTTCAGTTAGTACCAGCCAAGGTATTTTTTTATCGATACCTTGGCTAGGGCATCTTTCACTTGACCTCGATCAAGGATTTTTTTGGCTAGCCTTATCTAGGGCATCTTTTGGCCAACCTCGGCCAGGACATTTTTTGACCGACCTTGGCTAAGGCTTTTTTTGACCGGCCTCGACCAGGGCTTCTTTTGGCCAGCCTCAACCATGGCTTTTTTTAGCCAACCTCAACCGAAGCTTCTTTCGACCGGCCTCGGCTAGAATAAGTTGCGAAATTTCATGGGTACTATAATTAAAGAAATATTTCCTTATTTGCCTTGAATGAGAGATGATTTGGTTGTGCAAATGTCTCTCTTTTTTAATTTTTAAAAATTAAATAATTTTTATAATATAAGTCTTTTTTAAAAAATAAATGATTTAAGAGGAGGATCAAGGGTTTTTTTTTACAAAAAAGAGGATGGATAAAGTTATTCCAAGAATAACTTTAACTTTAAAAAAGTTATTTTTCATCTCCACACTTTATTTTATTTTAATCAAACAGTTCTAAAAAGTAAATTATCTTTGACCATTACATTAATAGAAAATGGATGGTGGATATGGAGTAACTCTTTTAAAGTTACTCTTAGAATAACTTGATCTCTCCTCATAATTTAAACTCATTAAAGTTGGCCTAGTAGTGGGAGTTTAAGTAGTTTACATAAAGTTTTAGGTTCAAATCTCATTGTTGCCATTAAACAATAAATAATTGTGTCAACAAAAGAATGACAGTAAAAAAAATATATTTTTAATTAGTATAAAATATTTTCATATAATTTTCTCACTCTCTTTTCTAGTCATCTAAATTAGTAGAGCTTCGGCAAAAACAAAAAATATAAATTAGTAGAGAAAAAATTATCTAATTCTTTCTTTTATATTTCTATTTGCCCAAACAATACATCCTTTTGATTTTATTTCTCCTCTATTTTTATCATTCTTACTTCTATCCTCTCTATTTCACTTCAAATCCAAATAAAGAATGAGTTTGATATTATATCTTTTACAATCTTTAAGTTGGATTTGTTTGCTTCACAGGCAAATAATAGAGGCATATGGTCAAGCAATTCATGACTTGGCATCAAGTGTATCACAAATGATGGCTGAGTCTTTGGGTATAGTGGGTACTGATTTCAAGAACTGGCCATTCATTCTAAGGACTATTAAATATAATTTCACCCCAGATGATATAGGCTCCATGGGAGCACAACTGCACTCAGATCAAGGATTTATCACTCTACTTCAAGATGATGAAAATGTTAGTGGTCTTGAGATGATGGATGATTTTGGCTCATTTAAGGCTGTTCCTCCCAAATCAGGGGCCTTCCTTTGCATTGTTGGAGATGTTGGACATGTAAGCATAGATTAACAAGTTAATTTTTATTTATTTGAAACACATTAATTAAACCTTATTTTAGTTTTGTACACTTTATGTATGTTCTTGAAAATAAATATATATCTTTGTACAGGTTTGGAGCAATGGAAAATTTTGGAATGTTAGGCATCGTGTAATATGCAAGGAAACGGGTACTCGTTATTCATTTGGTGCATTTATGTTAGCATCAAGGGATGGTAATGTTGAGGCCCCAGCAAAATTGGTGGAAGTTGACCATGCACGACGCTATCGACCATTTAAGTATGAAGATTTAAGGGATTTCAGAATCACCACAGGAAAGAGAAATGGTGAAGTCCTTGATCAATATCGCATTGTTTAGTGATTTGTATGCACGGGAATACATCGCTAATGGAATATTATATTGAAAAATAAAGCTGACGATAAAATAAATGTTCCATCCATTTTAAACAATTTAGATAGTTTTGGTGTCTGTGTTTGCTAATTATTTATGTTGTTGTTTACAATTCATAAATACTTGCATGAATCCTAAAAGGTTGTGTTTTAATTTAGATTATGTTATTGTGTTTTGTTCTACTTTATTTGAGTTGTGTTACTATTAAGCATGTTATAGACCGAGAAAAGTCTATATATGCAGGTCATGCAATGCATTTGAATTGTGATCATTAACTCCGTGGTTGATATCTGCTAAAAAAATATTTATTAGAGTCCTTAGATTTATTCAAAATCGTAAGCAATATTGTTAATGAATGGTGAGAGGAACAAGGAAAAATGATATCAGTTGAAATAGAGGCATGCATGGTAAGAAAACTATTTAGAGAAATACTACCAATACACTCTCTAACACACTTTTTTGAACTCTCTCTCTCTTATGGGTTCAAATTTCTTGGAAATTACAAAAAATTATGGGTCTCACATCTTATTTAATGTCTCTCTCTCATGATTTTGTAGTTTCCAATAAATTTCAACTAATAATAGAGTGTGTGTTAGGAGGATTGTATGTTAGAAAGTGTGTTGCTAGCACTCTTCAAAGTATTTATACAAATCATGGTTCTACATTGTGGTTGTAGTTGTGGCCGTTGTGGTCGTGGGCATTGTGGTTGTTGCAATAAGGATTATGGCTATTGCAGCGTGAAATTATCATATGTTTGCATTAAATGTAAAAAGAATTTTATAATTATTCTAATTATTTGTATATCTTTTATTTATGAGATAGTATAACTTTTCATTCATTTTAAGATTTTTGTATATAAAGGTTATGTTAGCTTGTGAATATTGGTTAATTAACTAACTCATCAAAACACAACCTCTTTATATTGTATATAGATAGATTAATATGCTACATACTTAACACCCTAATAAAAATCTCATTTACCACTATCTTTACAATGAAACTAATTATAAACATTCACATGTAGGTGCTGGGCCAAGATTTTAATGTAAGCATAATTTTAATTTCATGTGTAATTCCAAATTAAGAAGAAATTACACTATAGGATCTTGGATAACATGTTTTACACATCTATAATACTCTATTAATTTTCTATGAGAAAGTTTAGAAAACTTACCCGGATCCATCATGTGTTCTTGAACAGTGCTTTGATCTTTACAACAAGTTTCTCGCCTCTCTGCCTTCCTCTTAGTGTATCTCTAATGATGAAGATACATGTTCTATATATATTTTTGGTCTTCCTTCAAAGCAGTAAAGTAAAAAAAGAAAACGTACATAAAAGTGTCTCTTTGTTTTCTTTACAATCAGTTTTTATTTAAAATAAAAACTGACTCCTTAACTGCTCATTACTGCTCATTATCATCTTTCACAAAGGGAGAGGAGAAGGATAATTTTAGTAACTCTAAAATTAACCCCACTGATTTAATTATCCTTTCATATTTAACAATCATCACATTAAATATCTCTTATAAATCAGCACTTTAAAATTACATGGACCATTATAGATTAAAACCAACAATCTCCCACTTGGTCCATGTGATGACTTGAAGATTCAACACTAAACTGTAAGTGCGCACCATACGTTGAAATTAAAAATCACCATCCTTAATTGAATTAAAATGATTGGATCATGGCGGTTGCAAGTTATCCAAACAACTTGTTTCCTTCCATGTATCACAAATCATCCAATTCAACTATACTTTAATTAACACTTTAATATGTGTCTTTAATGTCCTTTCTAAGACACATCATGTCATCTCACTAAAACAATAATGTATACCATAAAATGTGAATGACATAACAAACAAAAACACATATGTAATTGAATTCACAAGTGTCATACAATACGAGCATTACAACTGAAATGTATATATATACGTCACATTATATCGTTAACAAGGACTTATCCATAACACCCATCCTTTCAACATGGCCAATGAATGTCTTGGGTGGTAAACCTTTAGTCAACGGATCCGCTATCATTAAGTTTGTACCAATATGCTCAATTGACACTTTATGTTTCTGCACCTCCTCTTTAACTGACAAATACTTTAAATCCATGTGTTTTGCTCCTTTTGAGTATTTGTCATTCTTAGAGAAGAAGACAACTGCGGAGTTATCACAATAAATTCTCAGCGGTCTGGCTATACTGTTGACAATACCAAACCCTGAAGTAAAGTTCCGCAACCACAATGCTTGAATTGTGGCCTCAAAGCATGCCACAAACTCAGCCTCCATGGTAGAAGTGGAAATCACGGATTTTTTTTCCCATGATACCGCTCCTCCAGCCAAAAGAAAGATGTACCCAAATGTAGACCTCCTTGAGTCCACGCATCCAGCATAGTCTGAATCTGAGTAGCCAATCACTTCAAGGTGATCTGACCTCCTATATGTGAGCATGTAATCCTTGGTGCCTTGTAAATACCTAAGAACTTTCTTTGCAGCTTTCCAGTGTTCTATTCCAGGATTGCTTTGATATCGGCCCAACATTCCTACGGCAAAGCAAATATCTGGCCGTGTACATGTCTGGGCATACATCAAGCTCCCAACCACTGATGCATAGGGGATAGACTCCATTTCCTTTCGTTCCAAATCATTTCTAGGACATTGCATTTGACTAAACTTGTCCCCTTTCTGAATTGGAACAATCCCTGCAGAGCACTTTTCCATTCTGAATCTCTCTAATACCTTATTGATATATCCTCTCTGAGACAATCCCAACAATCCTTGTGACCTATCACGAAATATTTCTATTCCTATCACATAGGATGCCTCACCCATATCTTTCATTTAAAAGTTATTAGAGAGATACTTCTTTACATCATGTAACATAGCAACATCATTAGCAGTAAGCAAAATGTCATCAACATATAAGACTAAAATTACAAATCTGCTCCCACTGACCTTCATGTAGATACACCTATCAACGGTGTTCTCTACAAAACCATACGACGTGATGGTATCATTGAGCTTAAGATACCATTGTCTGGAAGCTTGTTTTAGTCCATATATTGACTTCTTTAATTTACACACCATATTTTCCTTTCTTGTAGAAACAAATCCTTCAGGTTGGTCCATATAGACTTCTTCCTCTAAGTCACCATTTAGAAAGGCGGTCTTTACATCCATTTGGTAAAGCTCTAAATCATAATGAGCCACCAAAGCCAACACAATCCTCAAAGAGTCCTTCTTAGAAACTGGAGAAAGGGTCTTTTTGTAGTCAATGCCATCCTTTTGAGTGAAACCTTTGGCAACGAGTCTAGCTTTGTACCTTTCAATATTGCCCTACGAGTCATGTTTAGTCTTAAAGACCCATTTACAACCGACTCATTTTGAACCTTCAGGCAACTCAACTAAATCCCACACTTTATTGTCATCCATTGATTTCAACTCTTCTTTCATTGCATTGAGCCATTTTTTAGAATTGTCACTTTCCATGGCTTGTCTAAAAGAGACTGGATCTTCATCAATGCTCAAGTCACATTCATGTTCAAGTGAATACATAACATAATCACTTGAAATAGCTGGTCTTCTTTGCCTTTCAGACCTTCTTGGTGCTATTTCTTGCACCTCTTCTATCACTTGTTCATTTGTGACTTGCACATTGTCTAATAGTTCATCATTCCATGGGTTTTGAATATTATCATGTTGTCTCCGGTTGTTGTTTGATTGTAATACAACTAGGGGAACAACATCTTGAGGAGTAACTTTAGGTGAAGAAGATTCACCATGAGTCTTTACAATATCCACCTTTCGTGATTTCTCACTCCCACTGAATTGACCATTTTCAATGAACCGAGCATTACCAGACTCAACTATTCTTGTACTATGGTTAGGACAATAGAATCTGTAACCTTTGGACTTTTCAGGATACCCAATGAAGAAACCACTAATGGTTCTTGCATCAAGTTTCTTTTCATGTGGATTATACACCTTTACTTCTGCTGGACAACCCCAAACATGGAGATGTCTTAAACTGGGTTTCCTTCCCGTCCACAGTTCATAAGGGGTCTTAGGAACTGCCTTACTAGGAACTCTGTTAAGCAAATATGCAGCAGTCTTCAATGCATGCATCCACAAAGATAAAGATACAGTACTATAATTCAGCATAGACCTAACCATATCCATTAGAGTACGATTCGCCTTTCAGCCACACCATTCTGTTGTGGTGTGCCAGGCATAGTATATTGTGCACATATGCCTTTACTTTCAAGGAACTTTGCAAATGGACCTGGACATTGTCCACTTTCATTGTATTTTCCATAAAATTCACCACCTCTATCAGACCTTACAACTTTCACTTTTCTATCCAACTGCCTTTCTACCTCATCAATGAACACCTTTAAGGCATCCACTGATTGAGATTTTTCATGCAGAAGATACAAATAACAATAACGTGAAGAGTCATCGATAAAGGTGATAAAATACTTTTCACCGCCCCAAGATGAAACATCAAAGGGTCCACAAATATCAGTGTGTATCAATCCTAGAAGTTCATTACTTCTTGTAGTAGAATTCTTTGGTATTTGTTTGGTTTTCTTTCTTTTAATGCAATCCAAACATATATCCCAATCACCAAAATCCAATTGAGGCAAAATTTCATTTTTCATTAACCTCTTATCCTTTCTTTGGATATGTGACCTAATCTTTGATGCCACAAATAAGCAGAACTAGCATCATGCACATTACGCTTACTACCAACAACACATTCCACATTAAACAAAGATTCCATAAACTTTATATCAAGATTGAAACAATACAAACTATCTATTAAAGTACCAGATCCATAACAGTACATGTCTTTAAACAAAGAAAAAACATTATTTCCAATCTTGAAATTGAAACCTAACTCATCCAACTTTGCAACAGAAACAAAATTCCTAGCACATCCAGGTACATAGAGACATCCTTCCAAATCTACATGACAACCAGTGTCCAAGATTAATCTGTATGTCCCAATGCCCTCTATTCTTGCCTTCATTCTGTTTCCCATATAGAGAAACTTTTCAGTTCCTCTTATGCTTTGGATTGAAAGGAATCCCTGCATAATATGTGACACATGAGTAGTTGCTCCAGAATCAAGCCACCAGGTATTATTAGGTACCTCAACAAGATTTGATTCAAAATTTACAGATATATAAAATATACCTTTCTTTTCAAACCATTTCTTTCTTTTTGGGCAGTCCTTCTTGAAGTGACCACTCTGCTTGTAGAAGTAGCACTTCTTCTCTTTACGGACTCCTCCTTCTTTAACCTTTAATTAGGCATTGCCCTTGTCCTTCTTATCCGGTTTGCTCTTACTGGTACTAGCTCTATCATGAGTCATGAGATGAACTGAGTTGTCCTTCATTTTCTTTAATCTCCCTTCCTCCTGAATTAACATGGCCTTAATTTCTTGAAAATTCCATTTTTCCTTAAGAGTGTTATAGTTCACTTGAAATTGGCCAAATTCAGCAGGAAGAGAATTCAAAATGAACTGTACTAGAAAAGACTCACTCACTTCCATTCCCATGGAGTTCAACTTTGCTGCCAGATTAGCCATTTCTGTCACATGATCATGAATTGGTTGAGACCAATCAAACTTCTTGTTTGTTAGCTCACTTGATAGGTTCCCCACAATTGACTTGTCAGTAATGTCAGATTGTGAGTAATCCTTGACTAATTTCATGAACTCCCTTGCATTATCTGTTTTGGCCATGGATGGCTTAACCTTTTCAGCCATAGTCATTCTCATCAGTTTCAATGACAATCTGTTAGACCGCTCCCAAGCCTCATAGAGAGACTTGTCAGCATCTGTACTGGTCTCTGTAATGATTGGAGGGCTTTCATCCATTAACAATGCCAGGTCTAAGTCCATTACACCCAGTTGAAACTGGATCATTTTAGACCAATCAGTATAGTTCAACCCATTGAACTTGATCATTAAGTTGCCCAAAGCAAACATGTTAGATATAGCTGCATACATTCAAACAAACTCACACTTTAATACTTTGAGTAAATATAATGAATTCAAACTATATAGAGTTTAATAATGCATCTAAGTTCACCTTTGGGTGATAAATAAACACATATCCATATCAATAACGATGCCAAACAAACATGTTTTAATGGGTAACAAATCATACTATTCTTGGCATGCACGATATCTTTGGATATACACATATTCAACAAGCATGAAAACAAATCTTTAATATCATTAATCATAAGCAATGATTCACCTTTGGGCAATCAATATATGCCTTATAATTAACAATTTCATTCAACCCAAACATAAAATTTCATAGCATCATTATATCAATCAACCATATAATTTGGAATTACAAAACTTTATAGATTTGACCACTTTGGTGATTAACAAATCTCTCTTTAATATATAATTCCAAATAATTCCTTTCTGTAAAATAATTTTCAGAAAATATTGCAATTCCATTCTCTGAAAATTAAATAATTTTACAAATAATATATATATATATATATATATATATATATATATATATATATATATATATATATATATATTCGAAACAAACTTCAAGACCGAAGCCACCAAAAACAAATAAACTATCATGTGCAGACCATAACCAAAGGTTATTAACATATATATATACTAAAGCCATTTCAATTCTCGGCCAATCATTATCCAACCACTGTTACTATTTGATAGATATAATATAAGGCATATAACTTTCTATCTCATGGCAACCGAGTATCATACATGGCCAATAAAAACATTCGGTGAAAGCAATTTGCATATACATTCCAGTACATCACACGTTTCGCAACGGAAAATAACAACAGAGTAATTACGTTAATGGAGAAAAACGATATCCGTAACCCGGCTCTGATACCAAACTGTAAGCATAATTTTAATTTCACGTGTAATTCCAAATTAACAAGAAATTACACTATAGGATCTTGGATAACATGTTTCACACATCTATAATACTCTGTTAATTTTCTATGAGAAAATTTAGAAAACTTACCCGGATCCATCATGTGTTCTTGAACAGTGCTTTGATCTTTACAGCAAGTTTCTCGCCTCTCTGCCTTCTTCTTAGTGTATCTCTAATGATGAAGATACATGTTCTATATATATTTTTGGTCTTCCTTCAGAGCAGTAAAGTAAAAAAAGAAAATGTACATAAAAGTGTTTCTTTGTTTTCTTTACAATCAGTTTTTATTTAAAATAAAAACTGACTCCTTAACTGCTCATTACTGCTCATTATCATCTTTCACAAAGGGAGAGGAGAAGGATAATTTTAGTAACTCTAAAATTAACCCCATTGATTTAATTATCCTTTCATATTTAACAATCATCACATTAAATATCTCTTATATAAATCAGCACTTTAAAATTACATTGACCATTATAGATTAAAACCAACATTTAACATTAGCCTGCCACATTTTCGCCCTCTAAACACCTCGATCGAGCTAGTTTATAGAACAGTGTTTAGTGGCAATAATGACCAAACCAGCAATTTTCTCCATGACCAAACCACATCACCCCTGCTGTGAATCCACCACAACAGATTAGTCATTGAGTTCCCATCATCAAAATCTTCTAGTTTCGTTATCATAAGTTCGTTCCTTGACATAGATAAATTACCCCTTCCACCCTTCTCCAACACCTTTCCTGTTCAATTGGGCAATGTGCACTCCACAAGCTACAAGAGCCGAACCTATTGAGGGACCTTGCAATAGTAATTTAAAAATATCCGCATCCTCCTAAATATATACGCAGATTATATAATTGTCCGCGTTCCCGTGCGTAATAGTAATTTACATAGTAATTTATATAATACGATATGAACCATGCTAATATATATAGAGAGAGTTTGACTTATACTTTATTCCTCATATTTTATTTTATTATATTAATTGTCCGCGTTGCCCTCGTGTAATAGTAATTTATATATTTTTTTATCAGCAAAGAAAAGTATATATTGATAGAGGTACAAGGGGTACCACAATCTTATATAATATGATATGCACTCTGCTAATATATGTATATAGAGAGAGAGATTCTGACTAATACTTTACTCCTCATATTTTATTTTATATGCAATTTTGATTCCTCTAGTATTAAGTACGACTCTTGTGAGAACACCTTCTTATGTGATAACATGAGAACAACTAATAACAACCATTAGATCAAGATTAAAAATAATAGATGGTTGAGATTAAAATATTTAAAATTCAAATTAAAATATAATATAACCATCAAATCTCTAAAAGATTCACTAAACAAAAATCAAATCTCTAAAATATCTTAATTATCATTTTCTAAAATATATCAATTAACACATCACCCTCACCACCATGACCGTCGTTGTCACTGCCATGACCACCGTTGCAGCCACCACCATGATTGTTATTGCCGCCACCACTGCCGCCATGACCGCTGTTGCGTGCCACCACCACCTTCGCCGCCATGACCTTTGTCGCTGTCGTCATTGCCACCACCACCACCGTACGGTGATGGTGGTGGCAGCAATGAAGGTCACGGTGGCGAAGGTGGTGGCGATCATGGTGGTGGTGGTGATGATAACTGACACCACCAATATCGACGGCAGTAGTGGTGGCAACAACGGAGGTGGTGGAGGTAATGGTGATCGTGACAATTGAGATATTTTAGGACGTGATAAGATTTGATTTTTGTTTGGTGAATCTTTTAGATATTCAATAGTTATATTATATTTAATTTGAATTTTAAATATTTTAATCTCATCTGTCTATTAATTTTAATCTTGATCTAATGGTTGTTATTAGCTGTTCTCATGTTCTCACATAAGAAAGTGGTTCACACATGTTCTCACATAAGAAAGTGTTCTCAGTTACACTGATGTAATTTGATCCCTCCTCAATAATGTAAATCAGTGGTACATGATTCGCAAATTAATTTAGATGATAATACTACAAATATACATACTTCTTTTTCAAGGTAACCACATAAAAGCTCTATGTTGGTCCATTCTATACAAAAGACTAAACCAAGGAAAGAAGGAAGAGATTTCATCTTCAATCTCATGCTCACTCCATCTAATAAACCTCCAAGAGGAAGAATCCACCTGGAAAGCCATCTACTCCCCCGAACACGACGTCCGTGATCATCACAGGCACAATCACAAGTGCAAACAGCGCAAGGGTAAGTTTACCAAACAAAACTATGCATATAAGTACATAAGTTAATTTCCAAATTATTAAGGAATAGAAAGAGAACCAAATTTTGTATATTTCAATATAATACTATACATAATAACTGAAAAACTCTACGCAAAACTTAGTTCATAAACTTATATCAAACCTTAGTTCATTAATAAACACCAATAAACAACACCATCATGGTTCAACCATCTCAACTAATTCATACGACAGAGTTATAAGATAAATCCTCAACATAATCAACAACAACAGTTCTATTACCAATTACTACCATGAATCATTAAATCTCATGGATTATATCCATTCAATAAAAGTCACAATCTCAACATAATACAACCACCAACAACCATCATCACAAGGTGATGTATAGCATAAACCACTAGACAACCTTAGTCAACAAGACTGACTCTACTCCATGGAGTTTCAACATCATATGAGCGGTCCTCATAGGCCCCATCCCCCTACCATAGTCTCACCTTTGACCATTCAGGGAGTCCCTTGAGTTGACCCTACGGGAAAGTGTGATTTTATCGAAAATAGACAAGTGCTATAGTGGCTTACCTCTGTAGGTTTGCAAGACCTTACATCTATAGGGATTCGCCCACTTGTCTGTTCTATAGACCCATTCCCGTTAGCCACCACGAAAATTCCCAGCACTAGGTTGAGAGCCCTCCCGGTCACCCTCAACTTACGTGCCTACTCATATGCATGTGCACCAACTGTGCACACCTATGCGCCAACTGTGCACACCTATGCACCAACTGTGCAAATACAACATTCGAGATACGGCACCTCCGTACCCGCCATCTACTATGGCCTGACTTAAGGATCCAAATACATCTCAACAATCCACAATCCTTAACCACGACAACAACCCATCCCCTATACACTAAAAGAGTCACTAAACTTCTTGGGAAGTAGTTCTCAACACTCCAACACGCCATTCGGAGTCAAAACATAGGGGTGGTACTTGGAAAGATATCCCACTAGGCGAGACCCCCGGGTCACTTTAGTGGGCCGGAGTTCTGGCATAAAACTCACCCTCTCAAGTATACCATTTTTCTATAAAAGCCTTCCCAAAGGACATAATTAACTTCTCTTTAACATATAGGGATGATTCTAACACACAGTTCATATATATCATCATCTCATCAACATTCCATTTCAATTTCTCAACAAAACACATACACCTCAATAATAAATAATATTCTCAACAAAATTTTAAGCACCTCAATCAATAATATAATAATCTCAACGAATTATATCCCATCAACCATAATATACCAACCCCAACAACAAAGTCATTCTCTCATAGATGAACTTACTTGTGGGCACATCACAGAGATAAACAACATTATTACAAGATTCATCCTATAGTTAAAAAACTGTATCACACAACCATATTTCAAATATTAAATACTCAAGATTCACATCCTTGAAACTTAAAGTGAAACAAAATAGGTCAATGGATATTACTTATCAATTTACTTATAAAAATTCACACCTCAATAAACAAACATCACCATTCCAATAATTCTATCATATCAAACAAATTGACCAAATAAGGTCGATTTCTCTTTGGCAGTACTGAATGTGAGCTTTCACTGATTATAGCAAATGGCCTCAGAATTAAAAACTTTTTTTTATAGAATTAAAGCTCTTGAATCCCATTTTTGAAAATGGTATCCCAATTGTAAAATAGACAACTAGAGAATTTTCTAAAATTCCTACAAGTTGACAGTACAGAGTTTGACTTTCCAGTGAACATGGTTCAAAGAAATTAAATTTTCTAACACTTCCCAAACTTGTTTTTAAGCTGGAATTTTTACAGGATAAAGGTAACACATTGGTCTTTCAAAAATGATATCCCATGTCCACAAATTCATTTCCAATTGTTCCCAGTAAAATTTTCTCTAACAGCCTAAATTTCGGACTCCAAACAGAGCTCCAAACCCCTGCCCTGTTTCTTTTCAAAAAGTTAATTTAGAAGTTATGCATGATAATTTTTGTAATTTATATGGTTAAAAATCTTGTTTTGTTTTAATGGTACTAAATCAAAAAATAAAAGATAAACACACAAGTGTAAAATTTGACAAAAATCAAGACCTGTTCCAGTGGAACTTGAAAACAGAACAACCACTTTGTGGGTTACGGATGAACCTCAAAACGAAGTTATCTCGCCAGAGTATCAAAATGAAAGTTACTTCATTTTGTGTCTATTTTTATTCAAAACAAATTTCATAAAAAATCAACGGTTAGATCATCCAAAAATCACAAAATTGTGGGGACTGTCCAGAGCTGGACGAACCAAACAGCCACTGCCAAAGGGTTTACCAACCCATTCCATCAATATCTCAAGTTCAAACATCAAGCAACATAACACAAACAACAAGAGAGGCATGTGTGTATGTTTTAAACCACTGGAAATATAGTTTTCAAGAATGAAAATAAAATCTCTAAGTCATATTGTAGAAAGTGAACCAAAATTTTCAAAAATCTCGAAAACAGATTTTCTTCACTGCAGATGGGTCAGTTTCAAGGAAACTTTTGAAATATAAATATAATGAATTAGAAAGTTTTTCATATGCCGTTAGATAGCTTGAGATGTCTATTTTCTAACCACATAAGTCGTTTTTGAATACCATTTTTATAAAAATACAGAATTGCAAAACAAGGTACTTTATTCAGTCACGTTTTTCTGACCAGACACTCAACTTTCGAGGGCGATAACTCCTTCGATTTTTAATATTTTTAGGCGGTTCTTATACCAAAACTGTAGCTCCAGATGTCTATTTTTATTTCCAACAAACGAAATCCAATTTCATTTACCACAGTCAAAGTTATTACAAAAATACTAACACATGTACAGGCAGAACGCACCAGACAGCAATCACTTTGTTTTCAGCTATCATATACTTCCATTCAATCAACTTATATCACAAACAAATTATCAAAACATTAATTTCAAAAATCAATACACATCACAACAGATCCATACACCAAAGAATACATGAAAACTGTAAGTTTTCCTTACCACAATGAGATGCTAAAATAAGAGCTTTGAATGATGGAGGAATGAAGGAACTTTTAGTTTTCTGGAGCACGAATATTAAACCACCACTATAAACCAACAACAGATCATAGTATAAAAACTTGGGACTTGGAAATTTTGAAGGAGAACTTTTAGAGAAGTAGAATTACTTAACGGTGAGGCGTACCGAAAAAAAATGACGTTAGATAGAGATAAAGGGGTTGCAAATAGAAAGTTTTAGAAATTGAAATTGAAATTGAAATTGAAACATAATGACGGAGAATGAAGGACTGATTCTCGGTGAAGAAGTGAGAAAACCAATTTATAGACGTAAGTAACTTTTCTTGAGATCAATATAGTCAAAGTTCATAAATGAACATGAAGCTATTTTCTTTCATTCACACCCATAAGTGCCCTTATTCAAAAGTTGAATTTTCTTTGTCTTTTGATTTGGCTACATATCCTGCAGCGTAAATTTTTTTTTTCTTCATTTTGAATGTTTGTGCATATAGGCCAATTAAAAAGAACCGTGCGTATGGTTCTTTGAATTAGGCATTGTGTCTTCCGGTAGGTAAGTTTAATTTTTCTTAGTCTTTGGATTTTCCAACTCCCAAAATGTTCTCAAAATCACATTCTTTGGACTACGTTAAAATATTATTATTTTAAATCAGCAATAACAGAACAACATATAAATTTCACATGGATCCAATTATAATTCTCAGGGACTAATTATAATTAAATCCTTTACTTTTCTTGACTATTATCTCACTTTTGCAGGGCAACACAGTCCTGTTTTTAGTCAAATACTCTACCGAAACTTATACAGAAAATTCACACATATTTATTAATTAAATTTTTTCATGAAATTAAATTTAATTATTTGAAGAAATGATGGAAAGAATGAAGGAACTGGGATATAAATATTTGACTTTTGCTATTCATAACCATGTATTTTCTAACCTCACACCCCCTTTTTCTATAACAAAAACTCACGTAAAGCCTAAATTATCACGAAAACTACTAAACACACAATAATCACATAAACAAAACAATCTATTTTATTTATATAGTTCATTAAATAACATGATTTAAATTTAATTCCTTTTTCATACATCTGTCACTTATCTTGGTGTATTTTTCTACACTATCCAATGATTTTCGGACTATATTTATGCAAATCTTCTTTACAAAAATTCACATAGAAGTAAGTATTAAGATCAAAAAACCATTGAAACTCACTAAACATCCAACAACACATAACAATTCATTCCATTTATTAATTAACTCATTACGTAACATAATTTAAATTTAATTTCTCTTACATTTTAATTAAACCACTTATCATACATTACGAAAAAATCACAGTGTTATAGGAAAAAAATTAAAATTTTTAACAACTTTCACATTTTTTTTTTCTTCCTGATTAAAAACCTCCTTCTACCATTTGGGTTCCAACTTGGGAAAGGTTGGGGAAGGTGCAGTGGTGAAGGAGGACTTGAGGAGAGGAGGTCGTGGAGTAGATCTGAAAAAAAAAATCCAAAGAAAATAAAAGAGAAATAGGATAGCAAATTAAAAAAAATATTTTTTTAATAATTTTTATTTTTTTTTGGGTAAAAAAAACCTATAATTATCAGTCATTTTAGTTCCTCATGGGTGAGGGAGGAAGGTAACGACTTCACCCTGGCTTCCACTTGCTCTTGCTGATGATGGTGCCCCACATCCACCCCTATCATGAGCCACATCACATTTATGACTGTTGGAGATATCTATAGCGGTGAACCAGTGGACTGACTATTAAATCATCGATGGAGTCACCATGTTTGATTGGAAATAAATTATTCATAAGCCCGTGATAAATATCCTTTTTTTTTTTCTTGGTAAGAATCGAAGCCAGATAATAAGGGATGGACAACAATTTACACATCTTGCTTAACCAACTAAGTTAGATTCTATTAATATATCTTGTGTCTATTTGTATATATATATATATATTTTGTTACCACGTTATTAGCACGAAGTATTCACCAACTTTATCGATGATTGGTTGACCAAATTCAGCACCTCTCGGACCAACAACTTGTTGGTCTATTTGTACTAGATTTTGACCTGTGCGTTGCACAGGGTAAATAGGATGTTTAAAAATTTTTATTTAGATTTTGTAATTTGTTATATTTTTCTCTTCATACTTTTTATAAAAAGAATATAATTTTACCATAATAATTTAGATATTAAAGTGATTCCAGTGAAATTATTCATTCCCGTAAATTAAGTGAAAATTTTCTACTTGCTTTTATAAATAAAAATAAAATTCATCCCTGTGTGTTATACTTTATATATAATTTTTATTTTAACATATTGGCATATAAATATCAATGTATAAAAGAAAATTAAAATTTGTCATGGCAGAAGAAAATCATGAATAATTTATTTAAGTGGGAAGATAATAAATAAATGAATAATTATTTGTTTAAAAATTAATTTTAGACACTAATTTTGTGTAGAGAAAATAATAGTAATTATGTTGATTTAATTTTATTTTTGTTATGTAATTAAATATATATTGATTATGTAAAAAAAATTAACTCTAATTGGACAAAAATCTTTTAGTAAAAAAGTTTATCCTGTGAATTCAGTGTAAATTTTTCTACTTTTTTTTATAAAAAATTTTATTCTCGTGTGTTATATTTTATATGGCAAGTTAAGTTTAAATTTTGCTTCACACTTTTATGAAAAATATTCATTCCCATTTCTTATACTTTTTTCATACTTTTTATGATCGTAAAATAAAACATTCAATAAAATATTTAAATCAGAAAAAAGACAACCATAAAAAAATACTCAAATTAAAATTATTATAAAAATATAATTTTACCACAATAATTTAGATATTATTATGACTTCAGGTAAATTGTTCATCCCCGTGAATTAAGTGAAAATTTTCTATTTGCTTATATTAATAAAAAGAATTTATCTCTATGTGTTATATTTTATATATAATTTTTATTTTAATATATTGGCATATACATATCAATGTATAAAAGAAAAGTAAAATTTGTCTAGGTAGAAGAAAATCGTGAATAATTTATTTAAGTGAGAAGATAATAAATAAAAAACGACTAACTATTTGCTTACAAATTAATTTTAGACACTAATTTTGTGTGGATAAAATAATAGTAATTATGTTAATTTAAGTTGATTTTTTATGTAATTAAATGTATATTAATTATGTAAAAGAAATTTTAATTTTGATTTAAAAAATCTTTAGTAAAATAATTTATCCCGTGAATTCAGTGTAAATTCTGCTACTTATTTTTATAGAACATTTCATCCCCGTGTGTTATATTTTATATATTTTATATGGTAAGTTAAGTCTAAATTTCTCTTCGTACGTTTATGAAAAATATCCATCCCCATTTGTTATATTTTTTCACACTTTCTATGATTGTAAAATAAAACATTCAATAAATTATTTAAATCAGGAAAGAGACAACCATAAAAGAATACATTAAAATTAAAATTAATACAAATAAATATAATTTAACTATAATAATTTAGATATTAATGTGACATCAGGTAAATTGTTCATCCTGTGAATTAAGTAGAAATTTCTACTTGCATTTATAAAAAAAAAAAAATCCTTATGTGTTATATTTTATATATAATTTATTTTTTAATATATTGGCATATACACATCAATGTCTAAAAGAAAATTAAAATTTGTCCAAATGGAAGAAAATTATGAATAATTTATTTAAGTCAGAAGCTAATAAATAAACGAATGATTATTTACTTAAAAGTTAATTTTAGACACTAATTTTGCGTGGAGAAAATAATATTTATTATGTTGATTTAATTTAATTTTTGTTATGTAATCAAATATATATTAATTATGTAAAAGAAATTTTAACTTTGATTGGACAAAAATCTTTACTAAAAAAGTTTATCCATGTGAATTCAGTGTAAATTTTTCTACTTGTTTTTATATAAAAAAAAATATTCATCCCTGTGTGTTATATTTTATGTATTTTATATGGTACGTCAAGTCTAAATTTCTCTTGATACTTTCATGAAGAATATTCATCAACATTAGTTAATATGGTAAGTTAAGTCTAAATTTTTTTTCATACTTTTATTAAAAATGTCCATTCCTATTTCTTATACTTTTTTCATACCTTTTATGATCGTAAAATAAAACATTCAATAAATTATTTAAATCAACAAAGAGACAACCATAAAAAAATATACTCAAAATAAAATTATTATAAAAATATAATTTCACCACAATAATTTAGATATTATTGTGACTTCAGGTAAATTGTTCGTCCCCGTGAATTAAGTGAAAACTTTCTATTTGTTTTTATTAATAAAAAAATTCTTCCCTATGTGTTATATTTTATATATAATTTTTATTTTAGTATATGGGCATATACATATCAATGTATAAACGAAAAATAAAATTTGTCTATGTTTAATATATTGACTAACTATTTGCTTACAAATTAATTTTAGACACTTTGCGTTGATAAAATAATAGTAACTATGTTGATCTAATTTGATTTTTATGTAATTAAATTATATTAATTATATAAAAGAAATTTTAATTTTGATTTAAAAATCTTTAGTAAAATAGTTTATCCCGTGAATTCAGTGTAAATTTTCCTACTTATTTTTATAGAACATTTCATCTTCATGTGTTATATTTTTTTCACACTTTCTATGATTGTAAAATAAAACATTCAATAAATTATTTAAATCAGGAAAGAGACAGTCATAAAAAATATTAAAATTATTATAAATATATATAATTTAACTATAATAATTTAGATATTAATGTGACTTCAAATAAATTGTTCATCCCATGAATTAAGTAGAAATTTCTACTTGCATTTATAAAAATAAAAAAAATCCTTATGTGTTATATTTTATATATATATATATATATATATATATATATATATATATATTTTAATATATTGGCATATAGATATCGATGCCTGAAAGAAAATTAAATCTTTTTCAGATAGAAGAAAATTATGAATAATTTATTTAAGGGAGAAGATCAATAAACGAATTGCTTAAAAATTAATTGTAGACACTAATTTTAAAATATTTTTATCATGAAAAATCATCGACTAAAACTAAATTGATATGTAATTATTCCATTTAAAGAATAACTAAAATACAACTAAAATTATATTCTATTTAAAAATAATTAAAATACAACTAATTTTCTAAATAAATAACATATTCCCAATACACACATCATGTGAATGTAGATAGAGTACAAACAGGCTAGAAAATGAAAAGAGTAACAACAAATATATAAGCAAGCAACCTTTTAATAAATACACTAATTAAAATCTTTTAGTGGACACCTCTTTTTTCCATGCATAATAATTCATTTTAAACCCATTTATTTTATAATTTATATCAATTATAAACTATTTAAAATACAATAAAGTGATTTTGTTGGACTATTTTACTTTCCAAACTTATATATCATTTTAAAAGATTATAGTCTAACCGTGTCTTATGATGGATTTTAAGAAATAATATTTTGTTCAACCTCTTCATATATATAATTTTTATTTTACTATGCTTTAATTTATATGAGCTGGATATTAAAAAGACAACTTAATCCAAAATGGATTTTGTTTTAAAATTGACTTTTTAAATTAAGTTGTACTTGACCTAAATAGATTTCTTTCAAAATTAGATTGATAAAAAATAAAATAAAATAATTTGTTATACTTAATTCCAAATTTGTACTATTTTATGAGGTTCAAATCATATTACTTTCGTCAAACTGTGTTTAATAATATAAATTAAGAAAAATAAGTTTTACATAAAAGCCTTCTTTGTACTAATTTAAAATCAGTGAAGAATTTTTCTTCCAAAAAATTTATTCCGATAAAAATTAATGTTTCATATAAAAGTATTTATTATAAAACTTATTTATGATAGTTAATATTCACGTTAGTTACTCAAGATATACGAATTAAATAAATTAAAAAACATGAAAAATAATTGTTAAAAAGTTAAAATAAATGTTACTCAAGATATATAACTTTTTAAAAATTTTAACTTTTTGACAATTATTTTTCATGTTTTTTAATTTCTTTGTCAAACTTATTGTCTAAGTATTTTAACATGTTTTTTTGGGTATCAAATAAATATAACTATCAAAGATAATTTTGATATAAAGATATTTTCAATTTCAAATAAAAATAAGTTTGGTCATTAAATATAAATATAAATTTAATTTTTTCTGCTAACAACTTTTATTAAATAATTACTGAAATTAAGTTAATTTTTGTTTTATCCAAATTGAATGGTCAATCCAAATTAATTTCAAAATATTATTAAATTTAAATTTAAATTTAAAATAAATATTTAAGAAGAATCTTCTAATTTAATATCATCCAATTTTATGAAATCCACTAATTTAATTTAATGAATTAAGTTATTGCATTCATGTCATTTAATTTAATGAAATCCACTAATTTAGCCTCAAAGAAAAATTACAAATTGATAGAAAATAAAATTACATGAATGCCCTTCTTTTGGACGGGAAAAATAAAATTACATAAATGTTCATGACAGCTACTTTTATATATATAAAGATATGATTGGCCGGACACGGACCGTGCTTAAAATATAATACGCCGTATATAATTTTGAAAAAAATATTCGATTTGTGTGGCTATGATAGGCAATTAGGCACTATTCACGGGACTATGTTAAAAGTGGTGAACTTATATAATTTTAAAATCCATATATTCATTTTGAGGGAATAAAAATTTCCACGTGTTGAGTGCGTTCTTTATATTTTTGTCTTTAAAATTCTCAAATCAGGGTGGTTTGTATGGTCAAGCAATAAGACGTAGATAATTTGTAAAGCGATTAATGGGTTTTTAATTTTTCTATTGACTTGATTATGATAGATTATTCTATTTTTTCTAAAATTTCTTTTTATCAATTTTTGTAAGTATCATATATTCACAATATTTCTATAACTACCTCCATTCACTTTTTTATCTTGTGCTATATTTTTTAAAATATTTTTTATCAGTTTTTTTACTCTATTTTTTAATTCCAAATATTTCTCTCTTTCATAAATAATTTCAAATCTTTAATTCAATTTACTTTTCAATTTTCAAAGTTAATTTAAAAAATTAAAGTTACATCAATACATCTTCCCTTATCTTTTTTTTCTTTTAAAAAACTATAGTTTCTAATTTTTTTTTTTTATAATTATCTCTTTCTCAAAATTTCTTTCGATGCACTATATAATGTTTTTTTTAAAAAAATTATACTCTCTAATCTTTTGGCTTTTTTTAATATTTCTTTTATCTAATTTTCTAACTCTATTTTTTAATTATGAAGATTTCTCTCTTTCATCAATAATTCCAAATCCTTGATTCAATTTATTTTTCAATTTTCAAATTTAATATTAAAAAATTAAAGTTACATAATTATATCTTCTTTTTTTTCCTTTTAAAAATGTTATAGTTTCTAATTTCTTTTATAATTATCTCTTTTTCAAAATTTCTTTTGATGTACTATATAATTTTTTTTTCAAATTTTATACTCTCTAATATTTTTTTATTAGATTTTCTAACTCTATTTTTTAATTTCGAAGATTTCTCTCTTTAATCAATAATTCTAAATCCTTAATTCAATTTACTTTTCAATTTTCAAAGTTAATATTAAAAAAATTAAAATGACATTGTTACATCTTCCCTTATCTTTTTTTTTTATTTTAAATTTTATAGTTTCTAATTTTTTTTATAATTATCTCTTTTTAAAAAAAAATCAATGTGCTATATAATTCTTTTTTTTTTTTCAAATTTCTTTCTATTGACTATATAAATAAGGTAGTGAAAATGTTAATAAGCCCGTGCAACGCACGAGCTAAAACACTAGTTATAATTGCAATTAATCTTAAAATACACCTTGTGTAGCTTGCTAACATATACTTACTTCTTTTTTAGAATGAGTATGGTAGCAAATTAAGTTTTTATAGGAAAATTAATGTTAATAATTAGTATGCTATGGTAGTGGGGGATTCGAACCCATTACTCCAACCCTTATGTCCCTCTCCCAACCGCACCTTATCTCTTACGTTAGCAAACTATAACTATAATTAATCTTAAGATACACCCGAATGTAACTTGCTAACATATTTTTCTCATAATAATTATATTCTAAATAGTAAGGCAATTAAATCGAGTAAATCTCACCACTAAAAAAACTATCTCTATAATTAATCTAACCTAACCTAACTAAACAGTGAAAATATCTAATATCTCTCCACAATCTTTTTTTTTTCCCTATTTCTCTCCACCCTAAATCTATCAATCCTAACAAATTGCTAATCTTTTAAAATGATCAAAATTATGTATTGCTCATGTTGGTGCTCCACATCCTCCCCTATGAGCCACACCACATTTATGATTGTCGAAGCTATTTGTACATCTGAAGCGGTGAACCAGTGAGTGGACTATTAAATTATTGATGGTACTAAATTTGTATTTATACGCTTGTGATAAATATCTTGTCTATTTGTATATGATAGGTTGGACACGGAACCATGCTTAAAATATAGTAAGCCGTATATAATTTTTTTTTTAAAAATTCAATTTGTGGGGCCATGATAGGCACTCTTCACTGACCATGTTAAAAATGGTGAACATATATAATTTTAAAATCCATATATTCATTTTAAAATTCAATTTGTGTCACAAGTCTCCCTTTTTCAGTGCCATTTTCTTTGTTTTATTTCTTCACTTTCTTTTCGTTGCTTTTGCCGACAAGGCAACAAACATCACTATTAATTTGAGTTCCTCCCTTCACAACCAAAGTAAAGTGAAAAAAAATTAAGAAAGAGATGGAGGCGATTGTTCCAGTGGTGGATTTCCAGAAGCTTTCAGAGGAAGAAGAGTTGAAGAAGCTAAGAGAAGCATGTGAGAAATGTGGGTGTTTGAGGATCACCAACCACCCAATTCCACTAACACTCATGGCTGAGATGAAGTCAGTGGTTAAATATTTGCATGACCTTCCCACGGAAACCAAAATGCGCAACAAACCCACCGTCCCTGAGAGTGGCTATAGGCCAGCCGTGCCAACAAGTCCTCTGTACGAGGGCATGGGAATATATGACATGCATGCATCACCACAAGCACTTGAAGAGTTCTGCTCCCAATTGGGTGTGCCACCCCATCACAGGTTCCTTTATTCTACTCCCTCCTTCCCATAATATTTGTTATCATACGTTTTTTTTTTTTTACACAAAAAAATACTCCCTCCTGTCTTTTTTTATAAGAAACAAAAGAGTGTTCTTTTTTTGTCCTAATTATAAGAAACATAGACCCACTTTAAGCTCTATTAATTGCTAGTTTTCTTTTTTACCCTTCATCTTGTGAAATCCATTAATGAGATACCTAGTCATTTCTCATGCATTTATTGGTCTTTTAACCATACAAGTTAAACTTATTGGTGGAGATGCAGTGTCATTAGTGTAACCACTATTTAAACCAATCAATTTAAGGAGTATTTTTGGAATAAAATTAAAATTTATAATATTATTAATTATAACTAACTAACTTAATTATTTTTATTGGTCTTGACAATTTAGTTATTTTTTTCTTATATAAAGGACCGGAGGGAGTAATAAAAAAGAGTGACAATTTATAAAATTAACCTTATCATCATTAATTTACTTATAGTTTTTGTTGTTCATCATTAATATTACAATAAAAATAAGTGGAAAATAGTAATTAGTAGAGTAAATTACAAGGACAGTACCCCTTGAGATTTGGTCTAATTATACATACTTCCCCTCTGTCCGAAGGCATTACTTTGGCACCCCCATTGTGACGATGTTAAACAAACGTTAACTTTCAAAGTTCATTTACGAAAATGTCCTCCTCACATTTCCGAAAATCCAAAATTGCCATTCTTGGTTGGCTCCGTCCCCAAACTCTGAAGGATATTCCCGCTCTCAATCTCCAACAGCACCCCAACAACCCTTTTCCCGGTGCCATGTATGGCAACATGCCGATTGCGACGGCTGCCGTTCACAGCGGCCAGTTCTAGCCACCGCCACAACATCAATCACCAATCTTTTCAAAAGCTTTTCTCCGCAGATTTGATTCAAACGTCGATCCTTATTACTCATTGCTCCTCGGGAATCCCTCGTCTCCCCCTTTCAATCTCTGTCTCTTATAATGTTCCAGATTTTCAAGGTATCTTTTGAATCATTTATTTAGTTTAACTTTTATATGAATTTGGCAAAACAAATAAATAAATAACATGGCATAGATTCATAAAATGTGAATTTTGTTCTCTAGTCTTTGTTTCTATCTGACAACGTTTCCTCCACTGTTTCATGATGATTTTCTTGATCTCCGTTTCACCGAGACATCGGTTTTATCAGTTTTTTTCTTCTTCTTCTTAACGGTCCACTAAAATATTTGCAGGAGATCTCAGGAATTGCAATTTAGTTGGTTTTGAGATGCATTGGATTCAACAAACTCAAATGGGTTTTTTTATTTGACCATGTTCCGGTAGCCACTAGAGCTGGGCATTTGGACTTGAGCCCGCGGGCCACTCGCATAACCCGCAGCCCGCACGGTATATGGGCTTTAATTTTTTGAGTTCATTTAAATTGTGGATTTTTTAGCCCAATCCGTTTAATCCACGGGTTAAATGGGCTTGACCGTGGGCTCCGTGGACTATCCGCAGGCTTTTATGTCTTAAGTAAAAAAAAAAATATTTTTTTGTGATTTGGTGAAAGTAAAATAAAAATAGAAACTAGACTACTAAAATAAAAAAATTTGTGGTCATTCTACTTGAAATTATATACATTTCAAAATAGCCAACACCAAACTAAAACTCAAAAAGAATAATTCTCATACATCTAGTGATTAATTGGACTATAAAGTGATAACAAAAGGATTTTTAAAAGGAGTTTTAATTTGATTTTTAATTTGATATTTTTTTAGACAATTGTTTTTAAAAGGGTTTGAAAAATGAGTTAAATTTCATATTTTTAATTTTTTTTTTTTAGGATGCAGGCTGGCCTGTGTAACCCGCGGGCTAAACGATGCGGTTGCAGGCTCGCTAAAACAGAGTCCGTTTAAATTGCGGGCTTCACGGGGCGGGTTATGCGGGTTGTGGGTTTTGTGGGTGCGGGCTCAAACGGGCAAGCTTACCCGTTTGCCCAACTCTAGTAGCCACACAAAGTCCCACATCGCTTAGGAGTCGAGACCAATGGTAGCTTATAAACACTCTCCTCCCTCTCAAACCCATCGAGGTGCCTTTTACAGGGACAAAACTGTGACGGTCTACCGAGCACCCAAGCAAATAATACCTAGGATGGTGACCCTAATGATGTCTGCGGACTCGATGCCGGAACATTGACTCTAGAAGGAGGACCTAGGCCACACTCTCGCCCCTTAGCCTCAACTAGGGGGCTTGTTCCGGTAGCCACACAAAGTCCCATATCGCTTAGGAGTCAAGGCCAAGGGTAGCTTTTAAACACCCTCCTCCCTCTCAAACCCATTGAGGTGCCTTTTACAAGGACAAAACCGTGACGGTCTACCAAACACCTAAGTGGACAATACCTCGGATGGTGACCCTAACGATGTCTACGGACTCGATGCCGGAATAGACCAATTTATGTTTCCTATTGAAAGGAATTTATACTGCTGCAAGTTTTCCAAGCATGTTGCAATTTAGTTCTTCTTCCTCGATTTGAATATGTTCTTGCTGTTATTTTTTTTTTCCTTCAAACCCATATCCTTTTAATGAGTGCCCATTTTAGGAAAAAAAATCATTAAAAAACATGTGCTAGGTACATGATCAGTTTCAATTAACGGAATTGACAATGTTAATTAAGGGATTAGGGGGTGTCAATGTAACGTTTGTCAAAAAGTTAGAGGGTTTTCTGTAGGGTCAAAAAAAGGAGCAAATGCATGTGTAATTAGAGTAAACTGAAGGGGTGTCATTGTAATTTACTCTAATTAATATAACATTGAAAAGCTAAAATTAATATAACATTGAAAAGCTAAGATGACAATTATTTTGAAACTTATTTTTTCCTCCTATACAACAATTATTATGGGACGAAGGGAGTATTCTATTTGAAAAATGTTAGGAACACACTCTCTGACACACTTTTTTTAACACTCTTTTATTGGTTGAAATTTATTGAAAATGACAACATTTCGTGGGTCTCACTATCTCACATCATATTTAATGATTCTCAAACAGTAATTAATATAACATTGAAAAGCTAAAATGACAATTATTTTGGAACTCATTTTTTCTTCTTACATGACAATTATTATGAGACGGAGGGAGTATTCTATTTGAGAAATGTTAGGAACACACTCTCTGACATACTTATTTGCACACACACTCTCTTATTGGTTGAAATTTATTGAAAATGACAAAATGTTGTAGGTCTCACCGTTTCACATCATATTTAATGATTCTCTCAACTGATTTTATAATTTTCAATAAATTTTAACCAATTAAAAAGAATGTGTTTGAAGAAATGTTTTACTAACACTCTTATTAAAAAACATTCCAACCTTGACACAAGAAGTCTGAGTGGTGGAAACATAAAGTACATAACAGATTGCTTGAAAGAATAATAAACCTTTTTCAATGCTATTTGTTGAACTGCTAATTGGTCCAAGTCTCTCCCATTTGTTGAAAGTTTTGGGATTTACAAACCAACCATATTGACGAAACCTTGCAAACCACACAGATTTCCAATCCATTTTCTTTTTCACATCACAATCCAATAATCCCACTAACTGTAGAAATTCACTTGAACATCATTATGTAATGCTAAACTATTGACCCACTAACTTAAAATTGCCTTCCAAACATTAGTAGAAACGACATAGTAAAAAAAAAAAAAAAGAGGTGTTTTGTATTTTTAATTTTCTTGTCACATCCTTTACACAACACTTCATTATTATCAATTACATTTCGATACACTAAAGTTTGAAGAGATAGTATTCCGTCTAGAGCCATTTTCCAAGCAAATACTTGAACCTTGGGAGGTACACATTTCACCCACTTTTTCTTTAAATATTCCGTTGGAGTTCTCCTTTGATTAGCCATGATTACTTGATGAATTTAATTGTATATTAGTCAAATTTATCTACTTTCCACTCCCAACTATCCACCTTTACTTCTACTAATTTTAGTCTATTCACAACAGTCTCCATTTCTAACAATAGTTCTTGCTCCCACTGAAACATAGGTCTTCTCCGTCCACACTTCCAAAATCAAAACCCATCCTGCCACACTCCAATATCAGCTACCTTTGCATCCTTTGTCTTTAGCAATGGTATATAGATGATTAATTAATTTCTCCATTAAGATTGCATCCTCCACCCATTGATCTCTCCAAGAAAATGTATCTTTTCCTCCACCCACCTGTCTAATAATTGTACATGAAAACCATTTTGGTTTTAAGATACTTTTTTCCTTCAGAGAATTAATATCAACCCACCACTTGGTTCTCATACTTACACTTTAATACCTCATCCCATAAGGTATGTTGGTCCCTCTTCATCCACCACCATCTTCTCCATAATAACATCCACGGTGTCAAGTAGACTCCTCTAGATTCAATAAGTAAAGTAATTTTGGAGAGAGAGTAAGTGGTTTGGTGACGGCCGGAGAAAAGTTGTTATATAGAAGAGAGAATAATTTACTTTTGTGTGTTTTAATGAAAATTTCTCCTTATCATTTAACACCATTGGGTAATTTTGGAGGAAAAGAAATGGGAGATATTGTATGATTTTCACTTGTTTGCTTGGTAGAGAAATGAGAGGGAGAAGTTATGAAATTTTGTGGGTACTATCATTAGAGAAATTTTTCTTCATTTGTCTTGAATGAGAGATGATTCGTCAGTGCAAATATCTCTCTTAATTTTTTTTTTAGAAATTGAATAATTTTTATAATATAAATCTTTTTAAAAAATAAATAATTTAAAACTCATTTAAAGTTCCCCTAGGAGTGGAAATTTGAGTAGTTTACATAAAATCTTAGGTTCAAACCTCATTGTCACCATTATACAATAAATAATTGTGTCAGGAAAAACATGAAAGAGTAAAAAATATATTTTTTTAATTAGTATAAAAAAATTTCATATAATTTTTCACTCTCTTTTCTAGTCGTCTAAATCAGTAGAGAGAATATTCTTTACTTTTTTTTCTATTTCAATTTGTCCAAGCAATACACCCTTTTCACTTTATTTCTCCTTTATTTTTATCATTCTTTTTAATCCTTTCTATTTCACTTCAAATCTAAATAAAGAATGAGTCTAATATTATATCTTTAACATTCATTAAGTTGGATTTGTTTGCTTCACAGGCAAATAATAGAGTCATATGGCCAATCAATTCATGACTTGGCATCAAGTGTATCACAAAAGATGGCTGAGTCTTTAGGTATAGTGGGTACTGATTTCAAGGATTGGCCATTCATTTTGAGGACTATTAAATATAATTTTACCCCAGATGTTATAGGCTCCATGGGAGTACAACTGCACTCAGATACAGGATTTATCACTCTACTTCAAGATGATGAAAATGTTAGTGGTCTTGAGATGATGGATGATTTTGGCTCATTTAAGGTAGTTCCTCCCAAACCAGGGGCCTTCCTTTGCATTGTTGGAGATGTTGGACATGTAAGCATAGATTAACAAGTTAATTCTATCTATTTGAATCACATTAATTCAACCTTATTTTAATTTTGTACAATTTATATATGTTCTAGTCTAGAAAATAAATATATATTTGTACAGGTTTGGAGCAATGGAAAATTTTGGAATGCTAGGCATCGTGTAATATGCAGGGAAACAGGTACTCGTTATTCATTTGGTGCATTTATGTTATCATCAAGGGATGGTAATGTTCAAGCCCCAGCAAAATTGGTGGAAGTTGACCATGCACGACACTATCGACCATTTAAGTATGAAAATTTGAGGGATTTCAGAATCACCACAGGAAAGAGAACTGGTGAAGTCCTTGATCAATATCGCATTGTTTAGTGATTTGTATGTACGGGAACACATCGCCAACAGAACTTTATATTGAAAAATAAAGCTGGCGATAAAATAAATATTCCATATCTGGTTTAAACAATTTAGATAGTTTGGTGTCTTTGTTTGCTAGTTACTTATGCTGTCGTTTACAATTCGTAAATACTTGCATGAATCCTAAAAGGTTGTGTTTTAGTTTAGATTATGTTATTGTGTTTTGTTCTACTTATTTGAGTTGTGTTATTATATGAGCATGTTATAGATTGAGCAAAGTCTATATATGCAAGTCATGCAATGCATTTGAGTTGTGGTCATTAATGCCATGGTTGATATCTGCCTTAAGAAATATTTATTAGAGCCCTTAGATTTATTCAAAATCATAAGCAATACTGTTAATTAGGAATGGTGGGAGGAACAATGAAAAATGATATCAGTTGAAAAGAGGTGTGAATCGTAAGAAAACTATATTTTTACAAATCATGGTTCTAAATTGTGGTTGCGGTTGCAGCCATTTTGGTAGTTGTAGTGCGGATTGCGACGGTTGCGGCATGAAATCATATGTTTGCATTGAATGTAAAAAAGAATTTTATAATTATTCTAATTTTTGGTATATCTTTTATTTATCAGATAGTATAACTTTTCATTCATTTTAATATTTGGTATCCACCAACATCACAACTATTTGACCATTGACACTTAGAGGTTAGAATAGAAGATTGAAATATAAATCTTTATCTTTTTTGACAAAAAAGTGAAATAGAATCGTGTTGAGGTTCCGTTGCGGCTCTATTGCGGTTCCATTGCAGCTACGTTGTGGATGCATTATGACATTTCGTATGATTAAAATTCACATCGCAATTGCGTGCTCACTAAGCGAGGAGTTGGACAAAGGGTGAGGTGAAACCCCAAGGGTACGTCACTTAGCGAGAGCATAGTCTTGTTGAGAGGTATGAGTTTCGCTTAGCTCGCTCAATGAGACCTATCTCACTAAGCAAAAGTGTGATGCATGGCTTTGAACGTTGATTTTAGGAATGCTATGTATTCATTTGAGATTAAATGTGTTATTGGTTCTTATTATACATGTGATGAATATGCAATGAGATAAATGGCATGATAATTGATGAATGTTGAAATGAGGGGCCTAGTTTATGAGGGGTAAGATTATACTTGTGAATTGTCCAATGGGGCTATGAGCATTTTGTTTGTAAAACCATGCATCAAAACATTGAGTTATGTGAAGGAGGAAGGTATGTAAGATTTCTGTTGGTGGAGGTCATAAAAGGTAGTTACCCTGGCATGGAGGGTAATGATACCTGGTATAGAAACTCCATTGGTCCTTGATGACCCTATGGAACTAGAGCATACTAGCAAAGCTAGGTAACCCTGACTACTCAGTACGTTGATAGTGCTTCTTATGGTCAAACATGTCCTCCTAGACTACTTTCAAGGATTTAGTTTGGTACCACATGTGCACTAATAGTAGACCAACTTTGTACAAGGTGTAAAGATAGTTGGATCAAAAAGAGGCCAAAATACATGATCACAAGTTTGATTGCAGCCCCCAAAACAATATTACATACTAGAACTCCAACCCCTGTAAGCCAAAATGCATCACCCCTCACCCCAAACCTAAGTTTATACTATATGAATAAGAGGAGTGTTAGGAACACACTCCTTCAAACAGAATCTTTCTAATTGGTTAAAATTTATTGAAAACTACAAAATTATAAGAGAGAATCATTGAGTATGATCTGGGACACACAAAATTGTCATTTTCAATAAATTTCAACTAATAAGATTGTGATTAAAAGAGTGTGTCAGAGAGTGTGTTGTTAGCATTTCTCATATGAATAATATTGTTTATGTTATTCGATGTACCCCTACACTTACTGCAACCACATCTAGGTTTATACTATATACTTATGTAACAGTACTTTGCACTTTTAGGAACCAAAATGATATTTTACTCTATTCATTATTTGCGGGTAATATACAAAAAAAGGATGTGACAATGGGCTTATAAAAAATGAAAATAGTAGCAAATACATGTAGGGCTTGGAGTTGCATGTGACCATACTGGTGCGATGCAGATTGGCGAGAAATGGAAAAGAGGAAGACACTGAATGGAAGAGAGAGAAGAATGGAAGAGTGAGAAGAAGATGCTATAGGTTTGAAGAAAAATTTTGGAGTAAATAACTACTTTATTCTCTAAAATAGGTGGGTTCTGTTTGAAACTAAAAACCAACAAGTGTTATGGTTTTGTCTCTGTCAATAAATTTATTTTGCTTATCAATTTTTTTAAAATATTAAGTAAATTCCTAAACTCAATTACTTAATATTATTTTGGTCCCTTAACATATGATAATATTATCACTTAAGTCGCATTTTTTTTAAAAAAAAAATTAGACTAATGTTATTGTCAATTTGTAATTTTAGCAACCTTTTTTTAAAAAAAAATATTCAAGAACTAATGTGATAGAGCTTTTCAATTTTAGGGACTAAAGTAGTTGTTTAGCCTTTTTTTTAAAAATATTTTTAATTTTTTTAGTTTCTGTTGACCAACAAAACAGTTTCAGGAATTCTTTGTTATTTTCCCTTGATTCAGGAACCAATGTAACAACATCTTGCAATTTGAGGGACTGTGATTTACTATATGCATAGATAATATAATTGTAATCTACAAAGGTTAGCCTAGTGATAGAGAGCTTGGATAATTTGCACAAAGTTCTAAATTTCACCATTGTATAACAGAAACACGATTGTATAATTGAAGGCATTGGCCTCGAGTAATAGACTAAGGCTCTGTTTAGTTCAACGAAGGGGAGGGGGATTTTAATGGAGGAAAAGATTCACATTTAAAGATATAATTGGAATTTTTTTGCTAATTTTATATATATATATATATATATATATATATATATATATATATATATATATATATATATATATAATTTTGGAGAGTGAAGTTCTCACTTTTCTCACCTTCACAATTAGAGATTCTCAACATCTCTTTCTTCTCTTATTGGAAAGTACATTTCACACACTTCCATTATCGTCACTGTTAATATTATCATTAGCATTATTATTAATATTGCTATGACTACTGATGTTATTATTATTATTATTGTTATTATTATTATTATTATTATTATTATTATTATTATTATTATTATTATTATATAAAAGAAATAAAAGGTATAGATGTATAAGTGGAGAGAGAATAAGTGGTTTGGTAATGGAGAAACGTTGTTATTAGGGGAGAAAATAGGTCAGGCGGCCCGTCGGGGGCCTGCGACCTGGCCCGCCAAAGGCCTGACCTGGGCTAACCTATTTATTAAAAAGGTCAGGCTTAAGCTTTTTGAAAAGCCTTTTTAATTAAAAAGACCAGGCTTTAGGTTTTAAAAAAAGCCTATTAAGCCTAACAGGCTGACCTGTTTATATAGTAATATATATAATATTATATATTATATATATTATATGAATATAATATATATAATATTTTTATTTAATATTAGTCTTTAGAAAACTTTAAATATTTTAAGTGATGAACAAGGTTCGTTGGCCTAGTTAGGCCTATAGGCCTATTGACTTGTTTATAAACCCTTCAATAGAACAGGACATGTAAACGAACTTTCAAGCCAAGCCAGGCTTTTAAACAAGTCAGACTAAGGCTTAAAAAAAGACTTGTAACAGGTAAATAGGTCAGGCCTAGGCTTAGTAATTATGATGTAGGCCAGGCTCAAGCCCGCCAAAGCTTGGCCTGGTTTGGACTATTTTCACCCCTAATTGTTATATAAAAGAGAGAAGAATTTACTTTTGTGTGTTTTAATGAAAAATGCTTCGTATTATCTTAAGATCTTCAACCATATGTTTAGATAGGGTAATTTTGGAAAAGAAATGGGAGATATTGTATAATTTTCACCTGTCTACTTGGTGTAGAGAAATGAGAGGGGAGAAATTACGGAATTTAGTGGGTACTACCATTAGAGAAATCTTTTCTCATTTGTCTTGAATGAGAGATGATTTGTCAATGCAAATGTCTCTCTCTCTTTTAAGTTTTTATATTGTATGAGTGGCAGGGATTGAATATAAAATAAAAAAAATTCAAGGATCTAAGGATAAGAAAAAATTTATAGGGACAAAAAAAAAATCGAGTATATTTCGGAGACCAAAAACATTTAAACCCTACTTTTATCATTCTTACTTCTTTCCTTACTATTTCACTTCAAATCCAAATAAAGAACAAGTTTGATATTATATCTTTAACATTGATTATGTTTGATTTGTATGCTTCACAGGAAAATAATAGAGAAATATGGCCAAGCAATTCATGACTTGGCATCAAGTGTATCACAAAAGATGGCTAAGTCTTTGGATATAGTGGGTATTGATTTCAAGGACTGGCCATTCATTCTAAGGACTATTAAATATAATTTCACCCCAGATAATATAGGCTCCATGGGAGTAGAACTGCACTCAGATCAAGGATTTATCACCCTACTTCAAGATGATGACACCGTTGGTGGTCTTGAGATAATGGATGATTTTGGCTCATTTAAGGCAGTTCCTCCCAAACCAGAGTCCTTCCTTTGCATTGTTGGAGATGTTGGACATGTAAGCATAGACTAACAAGTTAATTTTTATTTTATTTGAATCACATTAATGAAACCTTATTTTAATTTTGTTGTACACTTTATGTATGCTCTTGAAAATAAAAAAAAAAAAATATATATATATATATATATATATATATATATATATATATATATATATATATATATATATATATCTTTGTACAGGTTTGGAGCAATGGAAAATTTTGGAATGCTAGGCATCGTGTAATATGCAAGGAAATAGGTACTCGGTATTCATTTGGTGCATTTATGTTAGCATCAAGGGATGGTAATGTTGAGGCCCCAGCAAAATTGGTGGAAGTTGACCATGCAAGACGCTATCGACCATTTAAGTATGAAGATTTGAGGGATTTTAGAATCAACACAGGAAAGAGAGCTGGTGAATTCCTTGATCAATATTGCATTGTTTAGTGATTTGTATGCACGGGAACACATCGCCAACTGAACTTTATATTGAAAAATAAAGATGATGATGAAATAAATGTTGTATTACTTATAGACTGAGAAAAGTCTATATATACAGGTCATGCGATGCATTTGAGTTGTGATGTGGTTGATATATCTGATAACAAAATATAGAGTCCTTGGATTTATTCAAAATCATGAGTAATATTGTTAAGGAATGGTGAGAGGAACAAGGAAAAATAATGAGTTGAAACAGAGGCGCGCAATATAAGAAAACTATATATACAAATATAATTGAAGTTGGCTAGCTCCTAAACGTATAATGTCTGGTATTCTCAAATGATGACTTGTCACCCCAAAAATAACTACATTCCCAACAATTTCCAGAAAGAAACAATAAAAGCATAATAATCAACTAAAGTTTATGCTTGTTAATATTGGTTAATAACCCATCAAAACATAACCTCTTTATATTGTATATAGATTAATATGCTACATACTTAACACACTAACAAATATCTCATTTAACTCTATCTTTACAATGATTACTAATTATAAACATTCACATGTAGGTGCCGGGTCAAGATTTTTTTTTTTTATTTGTCAAATATTAGTTGTTAATATGTTAGTTTTTATTAGTGGAGGGATTCGAATCCACAACCTATCCCTCCCTACCTTCTTCCTTAACCACTAAGTCAACCTTATAAACATTCACATGTAGGTAAGATTTTAACGTTAGCCTGACCCAATATTCCATAATCCACAAATAGGTACCAAATTAACAGGGGACATCAACCCAACACTCAACCATCAAAATACCATCATGTTCAACCTCAATCTTACATTGTAGGCATGAAAAATGTGGTTTTTCAATTGGTTAGTTTTCGCTGGACCATGATTATCCTCCAAGACTACTCGTAGATAAAGAGAATTACACATAAACTTCAATTATTATTCAGAAGTTGGTAATTTTCGATTCTTGTCAAAGCTTACGAGAGAAAATTCAAACTTCATATAGAAAGTGACTCGGAAGGAGATGGTAGCCATGGAGGACAGTTATGGGTGACCAATGATGGTTTGGTTAGGGGCGTGGAAGTGATGAGGAGAAACCTAAGATGGCGTTTACTTTCCTTATTTTCTGTTTTCATTTTCAATAAAAATAGGAAATGGGACTGAAAATACGTTTGTTTAAAATTTAAGAAATGTTTTCATTGAAAATGTTTTTCAATTTATGTCCATTTTTGAAAACGCCAGGAAGTTGTTTTCAGCCTTTTCTTTGTTAAATTTTGAAAATGAAAATGAACGAAAACGCGGTGGCAAATCATGTAAATAAAGTGAAAAACTTCTGAAGGATGGGGTCATTGCTGGCGATGAGGGGAGGGAAACATTGGTGCCTTCTTTGGAGTCCAAGATGCCTAGGAGCCAAACCATGCTGCCGTTCGAAGATTCCAAAAGGTTCCAAAATTTTCGGAAATCGACGGTGGTGGTCATGGAGAACACCTGGTGGAGGCCGCCGTCGTGCTTCTGGCACCTGCGCATGAGCGTTAATGTGAGCTCTAGATTTTTGAAGACCTCGTTGACGATGCGGCGAATGGGGCGCCCATTGACGCACTGGGTCCTCGACACCACGCGCACCACAGACCACATGTTGTCGCACACCACCGGCATCTTACGCGCCTGCTCCGTGCAGTCCACCTTCGTTGTGAAGAAGGGACAGGGTGGGGAAATCATTAGGGATGGGATTCATTTTCTGGTTGCAGGGACTCCATGCATTCCAATTACTGAAAATGCATCTACGACAAATCGATGGGGTTGGGCATCAGTTCCAATTACTGCTTAATTTTTCTGGAATCTGGATGAAAGAAGTTAGAGAATACAAACCAGTGTTATCAGACCCGGCCCGATTATCGACTCGGCCGGGGTACTGGATTATTGGGTCAGGGGTCAACTCGGTGAGTCAATAGTTGACCCGCATGACTCGGCCTGTATTAAAAAATAATAAAAAATTCATAACCTGTAAACTTTTTAATAACTTTTTTTAATAATTTCATAACCTGTAAACTTGTACACTTTTTTTGTGTGCAGAAAAGATAGCTTATAAACTTATACCCTTAAATATTTAAAGTTTAACAAAATTCAACACATTTAGAAGCATAGTTATGAACTTGTTTAAGAATCTTGAGCAACATATTTTTTTCTAAAATTCAACATACACAACCTTAAGTTATAATTTAAAATATATCATTATCATCTATTTATTAAAAGTTAAAACTATCATTGTTGTACACCGGCAGACATAAACTAATATATATATATATATATATATATATATATATATATATATATATATATATATATATATATATATAAACCTATTTTATTTAGACAATACAATTTTTTCATTCATCCCATTATTGCTCTGATAAAAAATAATCATTTTTCAAACCAGTAAGTATATTGGATGAGATAAGATATATACAAGTTTTACTCGTAGATAACAATATAAGCCAAGGAGAAAAGGCCAAATTGGAAGTGACAATAGCTTTATCATCTCAAATCCTAACATGCGGTTATGCTTGTTAAAAAAAAGTAAGCAAATATATAAATAACATAAGTGTAAGATATAAATTAAAATTTCTTATATGAGTGTTATTATTCTCCTGTAAAAAAAAAAATTCATGACCCGCCGAGTCAGCCGAGTCATCGGGTCAACTTCCAAACCTGTCGAGTCAACCCGGGTCACACCGGGTCGATTGCATAACTGATCCGATTGGTGACTCGGACCGGTTGGGTGACTGGTTCCCGGGTCAATGGGTCGACCCGGCCGGTCCGAGCCGGGTCTGATAACTATGATACAAACAAACATATTTTCAATGTTTTCTTTTTTCCGAACAGAAAATGAAAAATCAAAACAAACATATTTTTCAAATTCTGAAAACTTAAAAATGAAAATAAATTTTAGAAAATGAAAATGAAAAATGTTTTCTCAAACCAAACGCCACCTAAATGGTTACCGAGGAAACGAAAAAATGAACCAATAATTACCACAATGCCACCGCATTTTCAATGAAAACAGAAAACAATTTTTTTTTCTTTCAAATTTGGTTATGTTTTTGAAAATATTTTCAAAGAGATTTTTTTCGAAATTTTAATCAAACATTTTTAACTATATTTTCTGTTTTCTCTGAAAATGAAAACAGAAAACACTCAAAGTAAACAGCCCTTAACATGCACCGTGTGCAGGGGTGGACCCACGGCTACCATTGGGGCCTTGGTCCCCCTTGATTTTTTTCAATTTAGTTTTTTTATATTAGGTAATGTAATTTACAAAAAAAAATAAATATTAGGCAATTATTTTGCTTAAGAAATTTAAGTATGTAAATAATATTTCATCCGATCCTTTATATAAGAAACAAAGGAGTATTCTTTTTTGTCCTAATCATAAGAAATATAAACTCACTTTAAGATATATCAATTACTAGTTTTCTTTTTTACCCTTCATGTTGTGAAATCCATTTATGAAACACCTACTAATTTCTCATGTATTTATTAGTCTATTAACAATACAAGTTACACTTATTGGTGGAGGTGTAGTATCATTAATGTAACAACTACTTAAACCAATTAATTTAAGGGGTACTTTTGGGATAAAATTAAAATTTATGACATTATTAATTATAACAAACTAACTTAACTATTTTTATTGGTCTTGATGAGTTATTTGTTTCTTATATAAATGACAGGAGGGAGTATTATTTAAGTATTATTTATCATTTTTATATTTTAATAAAATATTCTATTCTTTTGTAATATTTGTTGAAGAGATAATAATTACATTTTTTGCTTTTTCTAGATAAAATATTTGAGTATTATTTATTTTTCTTTCAAATAATTTTCTTTTATATTGTGTTATTATTATTATTATTTTAAAAGTTATAAATAATTGTAGTTTGTAATAAAATGATTGTCAATAGATCAAACTTTACAAACACTATATATAAGATTGACGACTTAAATTTTGAAACACATCAACAAAACACTCAATCTTTCTATCACCATTTTCCTATAACCTCTTTGTTTTTCTTGTCTCGTCTTTGTTTTTAATTCTTACCATTATAAGGTTTCACTGTGTTTTCGATCTTAGTGCACCGATCCAAACCCGCATGCTATGTAAATCTTAGGAAAGCAAATTAGATATCAAGTTGCACTAAATTAAGGTTTACCATAATTTGCTTTCAAAGTTGTAGCCTTTGTCACAACAAATATTTTTCTTCAATTTTCCAACTTTATGAAAGTAAATTATTCTTCAATGGGTGTTGACTATTATTATCTTAAAAGATAATTTAGTGAATAACATAATTTATTCAAATTTAGCAGATTTTTTGAATATGATTAATAGGAACTTTTGTAAGAAAGATATAGTTAACATAAATACCAATTTTTATTATAAATTCATTAAACTTTTTGGTGATATATGAAATTGGTTATTATCATTTATAATTTAGGGTCTTTAAAAATATGCTTAATATCTTTTATGTAAATGTATTCTCTATTATATACTTTTAAAATATTTTAAAAAATATATAAATATTTTGAATGAATTTTAATGTTTAGATATTTATTTGATTTTGACCCCGCACTCACCATGTTAATAGTATACAACAATTGCCTGCATTGCCCAGGTGTAATAGTAATTTATATAACATGATATGCACCATGTTAATATATGTAGAAAGAGACTCTAGTAGAAAAGTGTTAATTTCTTACAAAATTTTTTGTAGAAAATTTTTCATAAGAATTTCCTGCAGATTTATGTGCAGAAAATTTTATTGCAAGAAATTTTTGCTGATTTTTATGTGGAAAATAATGTGCAGGAAGATTCCTGCGAATTTTACTGTGGATATATATCTGCATGAAAGATTTATTAATATTTTAATAATTTTATGGAAAATCTGCAAATGTTCTTACAGATTTTTCTGCCAATTTTATTCCGCGGGAAATATTAAAAATAAAAATATTTTTTTAAATTACTAGTTTTAAAATAATTAAAAATAATTTACTTAACAAAATATTATTTTACTATATCAATTATAAATATCTCATTATTTCTAATTTTAATTAAAAATATTAAGTAGATTGAATATTTACTTAAAAATAAAATTATTAACTTGATCTAATATGATCTAATATTAAGTATGATTTTTTCCTATTCCTCTCCACCCTAAATCTATCAATCATATCAAAATTGGTGGATGCATAGTTTTAAAAATCGAACTGGTCAAGGTACTGGATCACTGAATTAATGGTTGAATAAGTGGATAACTAATTAAATTGTATGACTGGTTTCTATTAAAAAGTTTGAAATTTTCATACCCTATCTTAAAAAAAAGCCAAAAGAAAATCACATCACCAATTAATATAATTTCACTTAAGCTTATTAGTTTAATTTTTTATTACTACATTACAAACTAATTAATTTTTAATATTATTATTCTTTTGTTTACTCCATTACTAATTTGATTAATTTAATTTTTATTACTACATTACTGACTAATTAATTTTACTGGAGTATTATATTACATATTTTAAAACTATAAATGTAAGGGAGAAGTGAAGCCGGTGAGTGTTGTTGCAGGTACAGAGCATGCGTGAGAGAAAAACATGAGAGGGAGTGAAGTGAGGTACAAATTAAATGCATACATGAGAGAGAGTGAAAGCATGCGTGAGAGACAGGCAGTGAAACACTGTTCAAGAAAGAGAGAGAGTGAAACAGTATTAGAAAAAGCACAAAGCAGCAGTTGCAGACACTAAGTTCGAGAAAGTAGACTAGCAGCAAATTTTTAATCACGAAAACTATGGTTAGCCCGGTTTTTACCGGTTTAACCCGATTTTTTTACCGGATTGATGATGTCACACCGAGTCAAAAACATATCTGATCCGATAAAAGGTTCGAACCGGTGAATAATCCGAGTCCCGATCAGACCGATCAAACCAGCTGATTCGAGCCGAATTTTAAAACTATGAGTGGATGCTAGGGTGAAATACCAAAATAGGTACCTCACCAGTGAAGCATCAATTTTTATGCTTGGATATATTTATAAAATATTAAACGGCTAAGATTTGAGAAGAGTAACTGACTTAACAGACAAGTTTTAATATATTTTAATTTATTTTTTGATAAAAAATATTTTTTTTTTTCATTTTATCATTCAACACTGTCAAACCGGCAAACCCCCTTACACCGCACCACCATCCTATTCTTAAAACATATGAAAATTAACACACCTCCTTAATGAATAACAAACACTCAATGAGATTTTACAATTCTCCTTTAAGATTTCATCACGCATACAAAATTTGGGAATTGAACAAATTAAATACATTTATATTATTAATCTTAAACAAGAACATTATGATTCTAGCAAATAGAAGAACATAACCAATTTTTATGATTTTTTTTATTTCGTGATGTCATCTTCGTTCTCGAAGCTTCTCACTCTGGCCGCCGTATGCGGGAACGGTGTTTCATCTCCATTCGTCATCTCTCTGTCTCCTCTCTTCTCGATTTTTTCCCTCGCACCGCCACGCTCACCCCCACCCCTCTTCCCCTTTCTTCACCAACAACAAAAGCATAAACACAATAAGACAAACACAAGCATAAAACGCACACCCAAAAACACAAAAAAGAAAAGAAAAAACTCAAATCTCAGATCTAGAAGCTCTTGTGGTTCCCTTAATCTCAGAAAAGAAAAAACAAAAACATTTGCATCGAGAATAGACGAAGGTGAGACATCAACAGTGTCGGGAATCAATGGCGGTGAGGCATCAACAAGAGCGTTTTTGTCGGGAATCGGCGGCGGTGCAAGGAGGCTAGAGGGTTCCCCTTGGAACTGTCACATAGTGGGTTACCAAAAAAAATTAAAATTTTTAACAACTTTGATATAATTTTTTTTTCTTCCTAATTAAAAACCTCCTTCTGTCATTTGGGTTCCAACTTGGGAAAGGTTGGGGAAGGTACAGTTGTAACGGAGGACTGGAGGAGAGGAGGTCGTGGAGTAGATCTGAAAAAATAATCCAAAGAAAATAAAATAGAAATAGGATTGCAGATTAAAAATATTATTTTTTTAATAATTTATATATTTTTTTCGGTAAAAAACCTGCAATTATCAGTCATTTTAGTCCCTCATGGGTGAGGGAGGAAGGTAACGACTTCACCTTGGCTTCCACTTGCTCTTGCTGATGTTGGTGCCCCACATCCACCCCTATCATGAGCCATTGGAGATATCTATAGCGGTGAACTAGTGGACTATTAAATCATTGATGGAATCACCACGTTTGATTGGAGCTAAATTATTCATAAGCCCGTTATAAATATCCTTTTTTTTTTTTTTTTAAACTACCTTTTTAGTACATGAAAGTGTAATCTACTGTCACTTAAGTCCCTGAAAGTATGAAACTGTCACTTTAGTCCCTGAAAGTGCAATTTATCTGTCACTTTAGTCTTTTTGATAAAATTTTTAAAAAAACATTAACGTTTATGCTTACGTGATATACTATTTATCTACGTGACATGTTATTCATGTAGTTAGATAGTGTGTAATGTAAGTATAAACGTTAATTTTAAAGAAATTTTGTTATCAAAAGGACTAAAGTGATAGACAAATTGCACTTTCAGGAACTAAAGTGACAGTTTCATACTTTCAGGGACTTAAGTGACAGTGAATTACACTTTCGGGGACCAAAGTGATAGTTCACCCTTTTTTTTTGTGTGGTAAGAATCGAAGCCAAATAATAAGGGATGGACAACAACTTACACATGTTGTTTAACCAACTAAGTTAGACTCTATTAATATATCTTGTGTCTATTTGTATATATATATTTTTGTTACCATGTTATTGGTACGAAGTATTTACCAACTTTATTGATGATTGACTGACCAAATTCAGCACCACTCGAACCAACAACTTATTGGTATATTTGTATATTTAAGAACCGGACTGGCCATCGAACTGGCCGAGGTACTGGATTAATGGATCATTAGTCGGATCGGTGGGTCACTGGTCAAACCTGTTTGACTCGGTATATATTAAAAAATTAAAAAAATATAATATAACTAACATAATTTAATCATTCAACAATCCAAATTTAAAATTATTGTCATTATAAAATACCTAATATTCCAAATAAGAAATAACAACCAATAATCATGACAATACAAGTACATAAATAAGTTTCATACACAAAAAAAAATTAGAAAAAATTAAAACACGTTCATCACTTTTTTTTCAAAAAAAAAAAATTACATCACAATCTGGTTCAATCAAAGACCTGCTAGGTCACCTGTTTTTTCAAAAACCGGCCAGTTCAACCCGAGTCATACCTAGTCAAATACATTTTTGGTTCTTTTATCAAATCGAATTGGTTAAGCCATCGGATTCTGATTGAACTGGTCGAACTGACCAGTGCGGTCCGGTTCTTAAAACACTGATTGGCCGAACACGGATTGTGCTTAAAATATAGTACGCCGTTTATAATTTTGAAAAAAATATTCGATTTGTCTGGCCATGATAGGCAATTAGGCACTCTTCACGGGACTATGTTAAAAATGGTGAACTTATATAATTTTTAAATCCATCTATTCATTTTGAGGGAATAAAAATTTCCACGTGTTGAGTGCGTTCTTTATATTTTTGTCTTTGAAATTCTCAAATCAGGGTGGTTTGTAGGGTTAAGCAATAAGACATAGACAATTTTTAAAGCGATTAATGGATTTTTAATTTTTCTATTAACTTGATTATGACAGGTTCTTCTACTTTTTTTAAAATTTCTTTTATCAATTTTTGTAAGTATCTCATATTCACAATATTTTTATAACTATTTTCAGTCACTTCTTTATCTGATGCTATATTTTTTTAAATATTTTTTTAAATATTTTTTTATCAGTTTTTTAACTCTATTTTTTAATTGCAAAGATTTTTCTCTTTCATAAATAATTTCAAATCCTTAATTCAATTTACTTTTCAATTTTCAAAGTTAATTTAAAAAATTAAAGTTACATCATTATATCTTTCTTTATCTTTTTTTTCTTTAAAAAAATTATAGTTTCTAATTTTTTTTTATAATTATCTCTTTTTCAAAAAAAAATTTGATGTGCTATATAAACTTTTTTTTAAAAAAAAATTATACTCTCTAATCTTTCGGGCTTTTTTTAATATTTCTTTTATCTAATTACTCTATTTTTTAATTCCGAATATTTCTCTCTTTCACCAATAATTTCAAATCCTTGATTCAATTTACTTTTCAATTTTTAAATTTAATACTAAAAAAATTTAAGTTATATCATTACATCTTCTTTTTTTTTCCTTTTAAAAAAGTTATAGTTTCTAATTTCTTTTATAATTATCTCTTTTTCAAAATTTCTTTTGATGTACTATATAATTTTTTTTTTCAAATTTTATAGTCTCTGATCTATTTTTTTTAATATTTTTTTATTAGATTTTCTAACTCTATTTTTTAAAGATTTCTCTCTTTAGTCAATAATTCTAAATCCTTAATTCAATTTACTTTTCAATTTTCAAAGTTAATATTAAAAAAATTAAAGTTACATTGTTATATCTTCCCTTATCTTTTTTTTTTTTTTTTAATTTTATAGTTTCTAATTTATTTTATAATTATCTCTTTTTAAAAAAATTTCAATGTGCTATATAATTCTTTATTTTTATTTTTTTTCAAATTTCTTTCTATTGACTATATAAATAAGGTAGTGAAAATTTTAATAAGTCCGTGCAACGCACGGGCTAAAATACTAGTTATAATTGCAATTAATCTTAAAATATACCTGGTGTAGCTTGCTAACATATACTTACTTATTTTTTAAGAAGGAGTATGGTAGCAAATTCAAATTAATTTTTTTATAGGAAAAATAATGTTAATAATTAGTATGCTATGTTAGTGGGGGATTCGAACCTATCACTCCAACTCTTATGTCCCTCCCCCAACCACCTTATCTCATATGTTAGCAAACTATAACTATAAATAATATTAAGATACACTCGAATGTAACTTGCTAACATATTTTTCTCATAATAATTATATTCTGAATAGTAAAGCAATTAAATCGAGTAAATCTCATCACTAAAAAAACTATCTCTATAATTAATCTAACCTAACCTAACTAAACAGTGAAAATATCTAATATCTCTCCACAATCGTTTTTTTTTTTTTTCCTATTTCTCTCCATCCTAAATCTATCAATCCTAACAAATTGCTAATCTTTTAAAATGATCAAAATTATGTATTGCTCATGTTGGTGCTCAACATCCACCCCTATGAGCCACACCACATTTATGACTGTCGGAGCTATTTGTACATCTGAAGCGGTGAACCAGTGAGTGGACTATTAAATTATTGAAGGTACTAAATTTGGGCGAATTCTAACATATACGAAAAGTATGAACAGTGTCAAAAAAAAAAACTATTCACTTTAATATTGCTATTCATACCTTCCAAATTACTATTCACATCCCCACGTGTTTAATTTTTTTTTTTTATCGAAAATACCCTTTCCACATAATCAGGATTCCATTTTATAAAATGTACAACGAAATCATGATCCGGTTGTGTATCTGGGGGTGCAAAAAAAAATACGAAACATACTATTCACATTCCCACTTGCTTAATTTTTTTTAATTATAGGTGTTTTTATTGTAGCAATATATATATATATATATATATATATATATATATATATATATATAATTTAACGGGTTACTTTTTTTATTTTAAAGTAGTGAAATTTCGTCCAAGTCCCAATAGTGCTATGAATTATTTTTATTTTTGAAAATACTCTTTCAAAGAAATCATGATCCCGTGACAAAATACACTATAGAATCATGATTCCATTGTGTACCTGGATGTGCAAAAAAAAATATATAAAGCAATCATGATTCCAATCATGATTTCGTTGTGTATTTTATCAACTAAATGATGATTCTGTTTTGTATTTTGCCCACGGAATCATGATTCTGTTTCATTTTTTTTTTGCACCCCCAGGTATACAACCGGATCATGATTTTGTTGTACATTTTATAAAATGGAATCCTGATTATGTGGAAAGGGTATTTTCGATATAAAAAAAAAATTAAACACGTGGGGTGTGAATAGTAATTTGGAAGGTATGAATAGCAATATTAAAGTGAATAGTATTTTTTTTTGACACTGTTCGTACTTTTCTTACGTCCTCACTGATGGACCATTTGGGGCATGTACCCACGCTAGAATTCGCCCTAAATTTGTATTTATAAGCTCGTGATAAATATCTTGTCTACTTGTATACGATAGGCTGGACACGGGACCATGCTTAAAATATAGCAAGCCGTATATAATTTTTTTTTAAAAAAAAAAATCAATTTGTGGGGCCATGATAGGCACTCTTCACTGACCATGTTAAAAATGGTGAACTTATATAATTTTAAAATCCATATATTCATTTTAAAATTCAATTTGTGTGGCCATGATTGTCACAACTCTCGCTTTTTCAGTGTCATTTTCTTTGTTTTATTTCTTCACTTTCTTTTCACTGCTTTTGCCTACAAGGCAACAATCATCACTAATAATTGAGTTCCTCCCTTCACAACCAAAGTAAAGTGAAAAAAAATTAAGAAAGAGATGGAGGCGATTGTTCCAGTGGTGGATTTCCAGAAGCTTTCAGGGGAAGAAGAGTTGAAGAAGCTAAGACAAGCATGTGAGAAATGTGGGTGTTTCAGGATCATCAACCACCCCATTCCACTAACACTCATGGCTGAGATGAAGTCAGTGGTTAAATACTTGCATGACCTTCCCTCGGAAATCAAAATGCGCAACAAACCCATAGAGCCTCACAGTGGTTATAGGGCAGCGTTTTCATCAAAAAGTCCTCTATATGAGGGCATGGGAATATATGACATGCATGCATCACCACAAGCACTTGAAGAGTTCTGCTCCCAATTGGGTGTGCCACCCCATCACAGGTTCCTTCATTTTACTCTCTCACTCACCCCTTTTTCTAGAGATTTGCACTCTTCTAGATCTTTTTCTTTTTTATAAGCAAAATATATTATTATTAGAAACATTCGAACCTATCTAAGGAGGTCTAGTTTAGTTGGTGTGGGAATTGTTATAAGCTCCCTGATACCTGAGCAGGGGCTACAGCTAGGAATGGGTATATGGACTTGGGCCCGCAGACTGGCCCGTTAAGCTCCTAGACTTTGCAGTTAACGGGCCTAAAATTTTTTCATTGTATAATAATTTCGGATTTTGAGCACGGCCCGCGAAGTCCGCTAATAAGTAAAACTTTGTGTTTTGCATAGAGGTACAAGAGAATAGTCTCTTAGTTTTGCTTTAGAATTTCATACACTACTAGTAAGTAAAATTGTGTTTTGCATAAGCACATATTTATGATCTAAACATTGTATAATTTAGTTAGAAATGTTGTTAATGCAAATTGAATATTTCAACATGTTGACAACAATTAATGAGAAGAAATACTTGGTGATGAAATTGTAATTTAAACTTAGGAATTTGCTTATATTTCTCAATCATCAATTCACCATTTGTAACATTGTGTACAAATGACAATCAGTAGTAACAAATTTAAGATTTTTTTTTCACCATTTTTATTGGGTCTGCGAGCCGGCCCGTTTAACTGCAAGCTTCGCGAGGAGGATACAGACCAAAAAATAAAGACCATTTATTTCGCGGACCGGACTTGGCACAGCCCGTCAAAATGCGGGCTTCACAAGCCGGCCCGTATACCCCCCCCCCCCCCCGGTCGGAATTTTTCGTATATATACATATATTTTTTTAAATTAATTAGTATAAAATTGTGTAAAAGTAATTGTGTATGTTGTTATTATAATACTATTTAAGGTTAACTAATGTAAAATTGCGTAAAACTAGTTATATTTGTTGTTATTATTGTAATAATTAAAATGCTAACTAGTGTAAAATTATATAAAACTAGTTGTATGTTTGTTGTTATTATGATAACGGTTAAAGCTATTATCATTTAAAATAAAAATTAATTTTAATTTTACGTGTAAAAATAACAAATATCTTTTAATATTTATTAAAAGTTAGAAAAAAAAAATTTCAGCCCCCTTTAATAATTTTTTGGATCCGTCCTAATAAACATTCCAACCTTGGCACTAGAAGTGCAAGGGGTGGAAACATTGAGTACATGACAAAGTTATATATCTTTTATTTATATCCCCACCCAAAAACATAACCAGTTCAATAAAAAAGAACATGCATAATCAGTACAATTGTGAGTCTCACTGTCATTGTTGTTGTTAAACAAACAACATTAGGTAGTCATTGAAGATAGTCACAAAACACACACAATAAACCAAATATGACAGAATCCCGCACATGACTCAGATCTGAGAGTTTTTGTTTCGTGATTCAGTTTATCATGTTTGTTGTGGCTTGAAGCAGAGGGGTTTTACTAGATGATGACAAAGGACTGGGCAACAAAACCGATGGAGTTTAGAAGATACGATGAAATGTAGATCTGAGCGACAAAACAAATGTTTAGAAGATAGGATGATTGTATTTTTTTTAAAGATAAAAAAAATAAAATAAAATCAGAGATAGGACTGAGGAGACTATCAAAAAAGTTTTTTAAAAAAAATTTAAAAGTAATTACATTCCTAAAAAAATTTTAAAATCCACAAGACTTTTTTATACAAAAAAAAATCTTTTAAAATCCTAATTGAATACACCCCGCTAATTTTTTCAGAAGATAGGACGACAGGAGAGAACACAATGATTTCTTACATATCTTTTTAAAAGGGACTAATTTGTAATTTTAAAATATTACTACCTCTCAATTACCAACAAAAGATTTGAATATATAGCTCATTTTTAATTATTATATCTAAAGGTAAATTTTGATGTCTCTAGGCTATCTAATAAGGTACTTTTCTAACGTTTGGTACAAGGAAAATTTTTAGTTTCGTGAGAATCTTAAGTTGGAAATATTTGTTTCCCATGTTTGATTTCTTTTTTAAAAAATAACATTCTCAGAAAATAATATTTTTCAGGAATTTTTTTTGCTACGTTTCCCAAAAAAAGAGTCTTATAGGGAGGTGAGAATGTAACTTTTTCAAGTTAAAAAATAAGTTTTACTGCGATAAAAATATTATGTTACTCCTATTAAACCATTTAATGTGGTATATAATTAAAGCTTGTGATAAAAATATTATGTTACTCTTTTATTCCCAGGAAACTTATAAGAGAATGTTAATGACCAATCAAACAAATCATTCCCAGGATTCATGATTCCCAAAAATGATGATTTTCGAACATGAAAAAACTTTTCTTGTACCAAACGTTGCTCTTTAAATGACTTGAAATAATTAATATCTGAATCAAAATTAAAACTAAAATTTGTATCAATCACTCTGTCAGTGCAAACTATCATTACTAGAAGTTTAAAAGAAGATTCACATTTAAAGATATAATTGGAATTTTTTTGCTAATTATATATATATATATATATATATATATATATATATATATATATATAATTTTGGAGAGTGAAGTTCTCACTTTTCTCACCTTCACAATTAGAGATTCTCAACATCTCTTTCTTCTCTTATTGGAAAGTATATTTCACACACTTCCATTATCGTCACTATTAATATTATCATTAGCATTATTATTAATATTGCTATGACTACTGATGTTGTTGTTATTATTATTATTATTATTATTATTATTATTATTATATAAAAGAAATAAAAGGTACAGATGTATAAGTGGAGAGAGACTAAGTGGTTTGGTAATGGAGAAACGTTGTTATTAGGGATGGAAATAGGCCAGGCGGCCCGACGGGGGCCTGCGACCTGGCCCGTCAAAGGCCTGGCCTGGCCTAACCTGTTTATTAAAAAGGCCAGGCTTAGGCTTTTTGAAAAGCCTTTTTAATTAAAAAGACCAGGCTTTAGGCTTTAAAAAAAGTCTATTAAGCCTAACAGGCTAACCTGTTTATATAATAATATATATAATATTATATATTATATATATTACATGAATATAATATATACAATATTTATATTTAATATTAGTTTTTAGAAAACGTTAAATATTTTAAGTGATGAACAAGGTCTGTTGGCCTAGTTAGGCCTATAGGCCTATTGAATTGTTTATAAGCCCTTCAATAGAACAGGTCACGTAAACAAACTTTCAGGCCAAGCTAAGGCTTAAAAAAAGACTTGTAACAAGTAAATAAGTCAAGCCTAGGCATAGTAATTATGATGTAGGCCAGGCTCAGACCCGCCAAAGCCTGGCCTGTTTCCACCCCTAATTATTATATAAAAGAGAGAAGAATTTACTTGTGTGTTTTAATGAAAAATGCTCCCTATTATCTTAAGATCTTCAACCATATGTTTAGATTGGGTAATTTTGGAAAAGAAATGGGAGATATTGTATAATTTTCACCTGTCTACTTGGTGTAGAGAAATGAGAGGGGAGAAATTACGGAATTTAGTGGGTACTACCATTAGAGAAATCTTTTCTCATTTGTCTTGAATGAGAGATAATTTGTCAATGCAAATGTCTCTCTCTCTTTTAAGTTTTTATATTGTATGAGTGGCAGAGATTGAATATAAAATAAAAAAAAATTTCAAGGATCTAAGGATAAGAACAAATTTATAGGGACAAAAAAAATCGAGTATATTTCGAAGACCAAAAACATTTAAACCCTACTTTTATCATTCTTACTTCTTTCCTTACTATTTCACTTCAAATCCAAATAAAGAACAAGTTTGATATTATATCTTTAACATTGATTATGTTTGATTTGTATGCTTCACAGGAAAATAATAGAGAAATATGGCCAAGCAATTCATGACTTGGCATCAAGTGTATCACAAAAGATGGCTAAGTCTTTGGGTATAGTGGGTATTGATTTCAAGGACTGGCCATTCATTCTAAGGACTATTAAATATAATTTCACCCCAGATAATATAGGCTCCATGGGAGTAGAACTGCACTCAGATCAAGGATTTATCACCCTACTTCAAGATGATGACACCGTTGGTGGTCTTGAGATAATGGATGGTTTTGGCTCATTTAAGGCAGTTCCTCCCAAACCAGAGTCCTTCCTTTGCATTGTTGGAGATGTTGGACATGTAAGCATAGACTAACAAGTTAATTTTTATTTTATTTGAATCACATTAATGAAATCTTATTATAATTTTGTTGTACACTTTATGTATGCTCTTGAACATAAATATATATATTATCTTTGTACAGGTTTGGAGCAATGGAAAATTTTGGAATGCTAGGCATCGTGTAATATGCAAGGAAATAGGTACTCGGTATTCATTTGGTGCATTTATGTTAGCATCAAGGGATGGTAATGTTGAGGCCCCAGCAAAATTGGTGGAAGTTGACCATGCACGACGCTATCGACCATTTAAGTATGAAGATTTGAGGGATTTCAGAATCACCACAGGAAAGAGAGATGGTGAATTCCTTGATCAATATCGCATTGTCAAGTGATTTGTATGCATGGGAACACATCGCCATTGAAAACTTTATATTGAAAAATAAAGATTGTGACGAAATAAATGTTGTGTTACTATTGAACTTGTTATAGACCAAGAAAAGTCTATATTGTTGGAGAACAATTCAAATTTCAAAATAAATGGAGTTGGTGGAAATTCAAAGAGGAGTTTTTTTGGGAATTTGTTATGTTTCGAATCTTTAAGATATTATCTAGATTTAAAGATTTTATCAATTTGTTTTAACTTATTTTAGGGATTTGTTTCTTTATTAAAGATTAGGATGATATTAGTATTTGAATTTTTTGTATTATAATTTAGCTCTATATATAGAGCCAAGAAATAAAATCCTTAGTGTGTGTTCCGTCTAAGATCCCTTGTGTGTGTGGGTAATTCCATGTGTGTAGAGGAGTTTTTTTTCCCAACATATATATGCAGGTCATGCGATGCCATTTGAGTTGTGATGTGCTTGATATCTGCTAACAAAATAGAGTACTTAGATTTATTCAAAATCATGAGTAATATTGTTAGGGAATGGTGAGAGGAACAAGGAAAAATAATCAGTTGAAATAGAAGCCCGCATTATAAGAAAACTATATATACAAATATAATTGAAGTTGGCTCCTAAACGTATAATGTCTGGTATTCTTAAATGATGACTTGCCACCCAAAAAATAACTAACATGATTTTACATTCCCAACAATTTCTAGAAAGAAACAATAAAAGCATAATAATCAACTAAAGTTTATGCTTGTTAATATTGGTTAAATAACCCATCAAAAACACAACCTCTTTAATTATATTGTATATAGATTAATATGCTACATACTTAACACACTAACAAATATCTCATTTAACACTATCTTTACAATGATTACTAATTATAAACATTCACATGTAGGTGCAGGGGCAAGATTTTAACATCAGCCTGCCATATTTTCACCTTCTTAACATCTCAGAGCTAGTTTATAGTTAACAGTGTTTAGTGGCAGTAATGGCCAAACCAGCATTGTTTTCCATGACCAAATTCCTCCTCCACATCACCCCTGCTATGAATCCACCACAACATATTAGTCATTGAGTTCCCATCATCAAAAGCTTTCAAGCTTCTTACCTTTTGCAGTGCACTTTCTTTATCATAAGTTCCTTCCATGGCATAGATAAACCCCTTCCACCCTTCTCCAACACCTTTCCTGTTCAAATTGGGCACTGTCCACTCCACAAGCTCCTTCACATAACCAACATCTGAGAACAAGACCTCAGTAATAGGAGACAATGGTAAAACATGAATACCAAGCCTACACTCTCTCCACTGAGCTGGAGCAAACCATAGTGCACTATCTCTCTTGTTAGCCCAAAGAACACTCACCACCTTGTTCTCTTTGGTAAAATCTTCCTCATACTGTTTATGTCCCTCTCCCACATGCCACCACATTTGAGCTGCATGAATTTCCAATGCTGCAAGTGTTGATCCAGTGGCAATAAGTTGAGTGTCACCATATGCCAGACCCATCAATGCTGCAGAATAATATGCATTCACAGCTTCACTAGTGCTCTCTTGATTTCTTCCATCTGCAAATTCAGTTAACCCTCCGGCCCAAGAGTGCAATTTATAAAGATCAAAACACCTCAAACGTGTGTAGTTAGAGTTTGATCTTCTTCCCAAGTTCATGAAATCTGCCACAAGTGAATAGGCTTGAGGCTTGTACTTCCTTCCCCAAGCTGGATCAATCTTTGCAAGCACTGCAATTCCATAAAGGAAGTACCCCAAATTGTAATGATGATCATTATAAACACCAAACCCAAAATCAGCACCTGAATCCTTAGACCCTTGGTTAGTAACAATTCCTCCCCATTTCCCATCATAGAGAAAACCATTTCCATTAAAAGTTCCATCCAACCATGGCTCAATGGTCTCCTTCAAGAACTTCCTAATTGCTGGCATGGCATCAAGAAAAGCCACCTCTTCAGCTATCAATGCCAACCTTGCTGCCCTTGCTATAATCTTCCCATAAAAATAGCATGATGATGTTGTTATTCCCAAGGGATTCAAAGCGTCCACATCTTCAGAAAGCACTGAAAAAATCTCCTCATGGAATTCCTCTTTGATACCTCTTGTGGAATGCCAATTAACCGAAACCGGATCGGTTTTCAACAGCCATGAGTCTCCAACAACACCAATAAGCTCCCCATCAATGCTTCTATATTTTAAATCATGCAGCACAGTCACACCATAATCAGTATCATTCAAAAGCTGAAGGTGAAGAGGGTGAGCTAGCATTAACAACTCCCCCCACCCTTTCTTTTCCCATTTATACTCCACACAGAATGGCTTTGTGAATGCTGCATCTCCAGACACAGGATAACAAGAGCTGAACCTATTGAGGATTACCTCATACTTGGGATCAGAATCAGGCAACACTGCTATCCTAATTATGCCAGAAAATTCACCAGAAGTAATCTCAGAAAGGCTATGGTTTAAACTGATAGGGGAGGAAGTGTGAATGAGCCATGTTTGACCATTGTTTAGCTGCAAGGTGTGTTTGGTGAGGGAGTTATTGGATGAGAGTGAAAGAATGGAATGCATGGTGGTGATGGAAAGTGGTGTGGGACATGTCACTGATGCTGTCACAAAAGGGCTTCCCCTAACAAGAAAGAACCTGAGGTTTGAAGAGGGAATGTCCAAAGTGACACTGAGATCACTGAAGGAAGAGATCACGTGCTTTGCGTGTGAGCCTGGGTTGGTTTTGCTCTCGGAGGAAGAGATGATGATGTCAGGGTTGAAAACCTGTGTTATGAAGGAAGAGTTGAAGGTGAGAGAAGGGTAAGAGAGGGAAAGAGATGAATTTGAGGATTTGATGAGGTAAGGGTGAATGTACTCAGGTGTGTCTCCATTTTGGAGAACATAGTTTTGGAAGAAAGAGTTTGTAGGGAGAGGAGAAGAGAGAAGGTTTGGAGAGAAGAAAGTAGAAGGGTCAGGGAGAACTGTGGAATGAGTTTGAGGGAAGAGAAAAGGAGCATTTGGTTGCTTGGGAAGAGGAGGAGGTGATGGCGGTGGCTGCGGTGGTGGTGGTGGTGGTGAAGGTGTAGATGGAGGAAGTGGTGGAGGAGGAGGTGAAGGTGGACGTTGTGGTGGAGGTGGAGATGATGGTCGCGGTCGTGGTCGATGTTTGAAGGGTCTTGTAAATTCTCTTTCAATCTTTCTTCCAAGTTTCTTAAACATGGTGAGTTTGGATTTAGATTTGGATGTGGATGTAGTGGACGTTAAGTTAGTTGGATGGAGATAGAAAGGGTTGGTTACTGTGTTATACATAGAAGAGAAAACAGAAGCTGAGAAGAAAAGCAAGGAATTTCGAAATGTATGAAGAAAGGAATTGTTTAAAGAAAATGAAAAGATGTTAAGAGTGTACATTATGCTATAGAAACAGAATAATGTCAAAAAGAAATGATGTCATTCCTTGGCTTGGGTGCGGAAATTGGGGTAAGGATCACTGCAAGATACTTTAAGGTTTCTGTGCTTGAATGTGCAAGAAAGAGATGGCATGACGAGGTTCTTGGCATTTATTAAGTTACCTAGTATCTTTTTTTGTAACTTGTTCAAACAATATTTTATTCCCCTTAAAAAATGTCATTTTTATTCTATTTTTATGGACAAGTTATTTTTAGCATCTTCAATGGTGTAATTATAAAGGAGTTGTTTACCTCACTTTTGGTACGTCCTATAATGTCACATAAAATTTAAGAACTTAAACAAATTCTCTCTAATGGTGCATGCAATATTTCAGAACTTAAAATGAATCCTATAATTATTTCACAATTCTTAAGAAATGTTGATATAATTTTGTTTTTGAAACTTTTTTTTTGACAGCAAAGTTGTTTTTGAAACGTGAGTTTGGGAGATTTATTTTCCTATACAATAAAGTTATTCATCTTCTATGTTCCCAAGAGATAAATTGGTTTCACAGTTGTTTTTTCTTCATCATCCTACAATGTCATTCCCAACAAACGAAGATTTCCATCACTTCACACTATGATAATTTATAGTTTATGTATTACTTTCCAAAATGAAACTACATATCCGTCAAATAAAAAAAGAATATAAGAGATAAACTTGTCAAATTAACTCCACTTTTAACACCAAGCAACAGTTTCTTACTTTCTTTTGTGTCAGAAATTCATTTATGCAAATTTGACTCATGGTGAAGTAGCCAAAGCGATCTCCATCATGTGAATCTACTCCAACCTTGGACTACATGCTAAAGCAGTAATCAATAGGAAAAAGGAAAAAGCTCAGAAAAAGCAGACTTGAGGAGAAAGTGAGTTAATTGCAGAAAGCTGTCACATGTTGCATCACATGGAGTGTGTATCTGTGTGAATAAATCCACTTGCAAGTAAAGGTCTCAAGTTTAATATTTTTTTTATAGACAAATGTTAATAATTAGTATGTTATGTTAGTGGAGGAATTCGAACTCATGACCTCTTTATCGCCTCATGCTCCTCCTCCCAACCACCAAACCACCTTATCACTTCTGTCTCAAGTTTTATATTGTATAATGGTATGAATTAAATTCAAATTAATTAACAGGTGTAGTGAGGCTAAATAGCTGTTTAGGTAGAGTATTTCAAAAGAGTTATATTAGTCATACCATACTTTTCTATAACATTTTTTTTCTCTTTTAATATCTTTCCATCAGATCGATTCTTATCCCACAATGTTTCTCTTCTCTTCTTATTTCATTTAGTTGTACAAAACATTATATGAAAAGTTGTACAAATACAATTATTTCAAAATTTGCTATAAATTGACAATGAACTCAATAATCTTCAAACTTAAAATGGATATCTAAAGGAACAAGGGTTAGATAATTAAAGGAACAATGGTAGAAGACTAGTCCTTAGATTTTACTCATAGGCCATAACAAACTCCTGTAAGAGTAATTAAAGGAACACGAGTCAGATAAGATTAAAAACTTCAATTGAATAATCTGATTAAAATCTGGCTAAAACTTCATGCACCCCATTACATTCCGGAAAGCCCAATCCAGAATGTAATTTTACATTCTGGATTGGGCTTTCCGGAATGTAATGGGGGTGCAGGAAGCAACACCCTTAAAATCTCATCAGACACTAACCTCTATTGAAAAAGATTTCTAAGAGATTGAGAATACAGACTTACATATCAAAAATATTGGTAGTCACCTGATTAATAAAATTTGGGCAGGGAATTTTGTTATTTGCAAACTATATTTTTTTTAGTATAGATCACGGATATCCTTCACGAGAGATAATCTTATTCAAATCAGGTAAGTTCACTATGAACAACAAAACTCTCCTTCAGAGTATTTAACACAACTCGGAAAGAGAACTTTGTCACACTCACACATAATAATCTTACTTGACTCGAGCAAGATTATCTCCTGTAAAGGATACCTATAATTTGTACCAAAAAAAAATAGTGTGTTGGAATATTTATTTTACTTGTTTTATTATACAGGTGTATTAAATTATTAATCCCTATATACAAGGCTTATTTTCAATGTGATTCCTATACAAAAGAATTTTTCAAATCAATCCTTATATATAATTTTGTTTTCTATTTAGTCGCGTATAGAGCTGAATTGATTGTTAGACGTTTTTAATTTTGGTCCCTACATATAATAATGACTGAATTTAGAATAATTTCACATCTGAGAACCAGTTTTAATGATGCAGAGACCAAGTTAGAAAGGAGTTTCACGTATAACAATCAAAAGTTTACAACAACAACAAAGTCTTTATCCCACTAGGTAAGGTAAGGTCTATTACATGGATTACATGATGTCATTCGACTCGGTTTAAAACCAAAGCTTTAGGAATAACAATAAAAAATTTAATTAGTTATAATTATAATTTAAAATGGAAGATGTGTTAGAATGATATAATGAAAAAAGTGTGCAAATAACATTACAGTTTTGGTTCGGAAGATAAGAACATTATCTAGCATTTCCAAATACAAGATTACACAGATAATGAAGAAAAAAGTAAAAGGAATAGGTTGGTGACATGGGGAATTTACAAACAATTATATAATTAAGTTCTCTTGATGAAAACGATCATCATTTTCCTTCCTGTGTTCCAATCTTCATGGTGGCAGAACAGAATGAGCAGCATTTTCTTTCATATCATGACAATGACTCTAAATCTGTAATGTTTCTAGCATCACACCTATTCAGACTCAAATTCATAGCAGACCAAACAAAAATCCTCTAATTAATCCAATTGACTAATTCACTAGTTAGGAATAAATGTTTCTTCCAGAGCATACAATTAAAAATATACATAAGATATTCCATGAGGTAACAAAAAAACAAGGGAAGCTACAACGGTTGAAAAGCAATTTGGTGTTTTTGTGATATACCAACTAATTATTGAGACACTAATTCTTTTCAATGCTTTCTCACAGAATGCACCACCATGAGCCAGAGTTTCAAAATTTTATCTAATGCCTCATGGCACATAACAAGATCACTGCTGGCTACTATACTTAACAGTTGAGTTGGATGATTTCAGATCTTAAGAAAAGTCAGATGTTAATGAGAAACTTTCCAGGTTTTTAATTAACTAATCCTTCCAAATTAACCCAAAAAAGAAAATGAAGGGAACAAGAGAAAATGGATATCAGTTAAAAACACAGATTGTTATTTTCTTGTCACATTGACACTGTTAAAGAGATTGGTGTATGACTCTATATGAGTTTCCATCATCAAAAACCTCCTTAGTTTCTCCTGCTGTCAAATGCACTGATATTTCAAAAAATAAAATAAAAAAAATAGCATGATATACCAACATTAGTCAATTTTGATCTCCCCTAAAGCAAGAGCTTGCAGTAGTTTTAGTACTCATTTAGTGCTTGCTTAATTGTACTTAATGCCTTTAGACTATTAGAGGGCATTCATCAGCTAACAGCTGCCTCTACTTTTTAAAATGGAAATGCAAAAAAACACAACGAAAAAGTAAAGGCCAGATGCTAGCTAAAGAGCTTAAACCATAATGTCCTCATGACACAGTGAGGGTCAACAGAGAATGAATGCATAAGTCCACAACACACAGATTTTACTTAATAGAAATTTTAAGCAACAAACATCAGATGTATACAGACATTTATTTATGTACAATGTAAGAAACTATCATAATTTCCTTTTAAATACCTGAAATCATTAACAATACCTAGTGGCAGTAATGACCAAACCAGCAGTGTTTTCCATGACCAAATTCCTCTTCATCACTTCTGCTGTGAATCCACCACAAGAGATTCGTCAATGAGTTTCCATCATCAAAACCATTTAAGCTTCTTATCTTCTGCAATGCACCTTCATTGTCATAAATACCCTGCAGTGCATAGACAAACCCCTTCCACCCTTCTCCAACACCTTCCCTATTCAAAGCAGGCAATGTCCACTCCACAAGCTCCTTCACATAATCAACATTGGAAAACAAGACTTCAGAGATAGGCAGTATCGGTAAGAGTTGAATGCCGAGCCTACATTCTTTCCACTCAGGAGGTGCAAACCATAGTCCACTGTCCCTCTTGTTAGCCCAAAGAACACCAACTACCTTGTTCTCTTTTCCAAAATCTTGATCATACTGATTATCTCCCTCTTTCACATGCCACCACATTTGAGCTGCATGAATTTCCAATGCTGTGAGTGTTGATCCAATGGCAACAAGATGTGTGTCACCATACGCCAGACCCATCAAGGCAGCAGAATAATATGCATTAACAGCTTCACTAGTACTCTCCTGATTTCTTCCATCTGCAAACTCAGTTAACCCTCCAGCCCATGAGTGCAATTTATAAAGGTCAAAACACCTTAGTCTTGTGTAATTCAAATTTGATCTCCGGCTCAAGGTCATAAAATCTGCCATGAGAGAATAGGCTTGAGGCTTATACTTCCTACCCCACACTGGATCAATCTTAGCAAGCACTGCAATTCCATAAAGGAAGTACCCCAAATGATAATGGTGATCATTGTAAATTCCAAACCCAAAATCAGCACCAGCATCAGTAGATCCTTGTTTGGTGACAATGCCACCCCATTTCCTATCATACAGAAATCCATTCCCATTAAAAGTCCCCTGTAACCACGGCTCGATGGTTTCCTTCAAATACTTCCTAACCTTAGGAATCACATCAAGAAAGCACACCTCTTCAGCTATCAAAGCCAACCTTGCAGCCCTTGCAATCAATTTCCCATAAAAATATGACGAATTTGTCTCTATTGCCGACGAATTCAGCCCGTCAACATCATTCACAAGTGCCGAAACAACGTCGTCTCGGGATTCCTCTCTCACACCTCTAATAGAATGCCAAGTCACAGAAACAGGATCAGTTTTCAAAAGCCATGAATCCCCAACAACCCCAACAAGCTCCCCATCAATGCTTCCATACTTAAAATCACTCAAAATATTAACATCTTCACAACCACTATCAGCCAAAAGCTGAAGATGGAGAGGGTGTGCCAACATCAGCAAATCACCCCACCCTTTCTTCTCCCACTTATACTCCACACAATATGGCCTTGCAAACACAGCCTCTCCACTCACAGGATAACAAGAACTGAACCTGTCAAGCACAGCCTCATGCTTCCAATCAGAATCAGGCAACAGGGCAATCCTAATTATGCCAGAAAAGGCATCAGAGGTGATCTCAGAAAGTCCATGACTCAACCTAATTGGTGAAGAAGCATACAAAAGCCAAGTCTGGCCATTGTTGAGGTGAAAGGTGTGTTTGGTGAGTGACTCACTGGAGGAAAAAGAGAGAATTGCATGGATGGTGGTGATGGAAAGAGGGGTTGGTTGAGTCACAGACACAGTCAAAAAGGGGCTTCCCCTAACAAGGAAAAACCTCAAATTGGAAGAAGGGATGTCCAAGGTGACACTGAGATCATTGTGGGAAGAGATGGTGTGGTTCAAATGGGAAAGGTGGGATTTTTGAGAGGAAGAGATGGTTAGATCAGGGTTGAAGACTTGGTAGATGAAAGATGAGTTGAAGAAGCGAGTTGGGTATGAGAGGGAGAGAGAAAAGTTTGAGGATTTGATGAGGTAAGGGTGAATGTACTCAGGTTGATCACCGTTTTTGAGGGCAAAGTTTTGGAAGAAGGAGTTTGTGGGGAGTGGATTTGAGAGAAGGTTTGGGGAGAAGAAATTGCTGGGGTCAGGGAGGACAGTGGAATCAACATGTGGGAACAGAAAAGGAGAGTGCTTTGTGGTGTGAGACATTGTTCTTCGTGGTGGTGATGATGGAGGTAGTAACAATGGGGGTGAAGGTGATCGGGGTGGTGATGGGGTTTTGATTTTAAAGGTTGTGTTTTTATAGGGTTTGGAGCCTTTTCTTAAGCCACTTGTGAGAGCTGTGCTAACCTTGCGTCTAAGTTTTTTCAACATTTTCTAGGTGGTTGACTAAAACTATGTTTGTATGATTATATTATTGCTAATATTTTATTGTTAAAAAAATTAACTATTAGAAGAATGTTTGTAATATTTTGTAGGGATAACTTAATTTTATTTTTTTAACTTTAATACAAGAAAAATATTGTAACACTTAGATCATGAGTGTATAGCGTGATATATGTGAAACTTGATTGTAGGGCAATTCAGGTCTTGAGAAGTTAGTCAGGTTGATATGATTTTGGATAGGAGAGTTGATTAAGCAATAAAGTGTGATTATAGCCTTAAATTGGGTGGTGGGGTTTGGATTTTGGAATTTTGGGTGAGAGTTGTTGAAGGGTTTGACAATGACAATGGTTTTATTTATTGGGATTGGGTTTTTGCATGGGATGTGGAGAGGGAAGGGGAGAAGAAGGGTGGTTTTTGGATTGAACGAGATTGGTACGATGGAAGTTTATGAAGGTTGAATAGTTTGATTGAAAGGTTAAGGAATAGGGTATGTTGGGGGTAGCAAGGTATGTGAATTTGACTATGTCAAGAAAGAAAACGGGGAGGTTTTCTTTTCTCAATAGGAAAGTGCAAGGAAGGGATGGCGTAATGATGTGCAGTTAGAATTTGTGAGGGGTGACTTGTCCAAGTGAGAAGGGGAAGACAAAATCTATGGAACTCTACGCGGTTAAGGAATCATGAAGATCTTATTTTGGTACATAATGAATTATGATATAGGAAAGCTACACGAGGACACGTTGTTTGTGTTGCTTTTAATTGTTAGTTTGCCTTTTTCTTCAAAAATAAAAATAAAAAGTTTGCGTTTTATATTTTAGTTTATGTTTTGGACTACGGATTTGGCCCAATGGTGGTCCAGGTTAAGAAGTAGGCCGGTCCAACATCTAATATGTAGAAAATGTTTTTGAAAGTTTTTTTTTAACGATTTTTGAAAGAATTTAGTATGTGATAAATAATGGTCAATTATTTAAATTATTTAATGGTTGATTAAACTTCTTGTTCAAACATTTAAAAAATAATTAATTGTATTCATAATTACATTTACTACTAAATGATAAGACAACAAAATTATATAAATATTGAATTATATATTATGGGGTACACATTTTTTTCTAAAAACATATCTAATGGGAGTTATTTATAGGATTCTTAAATTTGAGAACTGGTTCTTATATGGTTTCACAATTGGAGCAACTGACATGGTAGTTCTCATATAAAAGTTGCTTATATAAGTAATTGTTTTTAACTATTCTTAAAAATTGTGAGACAATTTTAAGACTCATTTTAAGTTCTTAAGAATTATATCATTAGAAAGAAAACTTGTTAAAGTTCTTAAATTTTACTTTGATTCCTATGGATCAATTTTTTTTTTTATGTAATATCTGATAAACCATATTTTGTACATAATGGGACATGAGTTTTGGCCCTGAAATGCTGCTCTATTTTATGTAAATTATTTTGGCAAAACTCACGTTTTTATGCTAAGTGTGTAACAGGAAGGTCCCAAGAGAATAAACATGAAAATAGCCTTGAAAAGGATAACTTGAAGAACATTTGGGCATCTCCTGAAGAGCACAGCCTTCCTCGAGACTGTGCGCGCTCAACTGGGCACAACCATGCTCGAGACCTTGCTTTGATTTGCACAAGAGGAGTTATCAAAGTCACCATTTTTTGAGAACAACCGTGCTCTAATTTGCACAAAAAAAAAGCCTTCAACGTCAACCTTTTTGGAGAACAGTCGTGCTCTTCCAAGCACAGCCGTGCTAACTTTTGCATGACAATTACACTTTTTATAAATAGAAAATTGGAAGTGAGGGTTTGTGTATCTTTTACTCTATTCAAAATTACAAATTCTCAGAGTAAGTTAAGTAAGTTAGTAACTATGAAAGGGACCTAGGCTTGGAAAGAACGTGACGGGGGTCCTAACTTGTAAAGTTTCTACTCTATTTCGTTCTTTATGGCTTTGATTGTAATTTTGTGCCTGTGCCTATGGCTGACTAATTACTTTTCTTAGGGTTATGACCATCTACTTCCAGTTGATAGAACTATGAAATAATTGGGTTTATACAACATGCATGATCAAACTTGTTTGGTAAATTTCTAATCGGATTAATCATATTTAATCACCCTCCTTTTGTTATTTATCCTTTTCGTTAATTTGATTCCTATATGATCAACTAGGAAATAAATTTGGGAAAAGAGTGTTAACATTACATGGCCATTGTCTATTAATTAATTTAAGGGGGCTGATTAGCAATTGATCATTGACTCTTGAATTTCAATTAAAATAATCTTCTGGGGATTTTATTGCGAAGTTAAAATCACAACCCTAGTCTTCCTTATCTGAAAATCTCTTTTGAACTGTTATTGCTCATTCTTTGAACTCTATTTTTCTACAAGTAATTTGATAAAGGACTAAAAAGCTATAAAAGGAGATTAAAATGGAGCCCAGTCTTAGAATATGAGTTTTTGTATTTGGGCATTTTATTGGACTTTTATATTTGGCCTTTTAATGTTTTAATAATGTTTTTTTTTTAATTTGGGCCTTTTTAGTTGTTTGGGATTTTAGTCATGGGCCTTGGTAAGCCTTTAGGCTTATACTATAAATAGGGTCAAATGTTAACTTTGTAAGGAGTTTTGACTCTCATTTGGAATGAAGTTTTGATGATTGTGTGAGAGGAAAAAATTTAGCATCTCAATTTGGGTAAAAATTAAAGGAAAATTTAGAAAGAAAAGGGAAAAGTGGATTGAGACAAGAAATGGAAAGAACATTAATAGGTTGATAAGTTGAGGAAGATTTGCTACTTTGAATATGGAAATTCAAAGATAAGAATCAAGGGTAGTTCCTAAGAACCTAGAGAGAGTTTCCTCTCACACAAGCATTAAAACTTCATTCCAAATGAGAGTCAAAACTCCTTACAAAGTTAACATTTGACCCTATTTATAGTATAGGCCTAAAGGCTTACCAAGGCCCATGACTAAAAGCCCAAACAACTAAAAATGCCTAAATTAAAAAAAACATTATTAAAACATTAATCCTCTTATAGCTTTTTAGTCCTTTATCATAATTGAACATTCTTTCTCAAATTGCCAATTAATGCTTCCATACTTAAATTGAATTGTAAAATTGCCAATTAAAACATTATTAAAACATTATAAAATGCCCAAATACAAAAACTCATATTCTAAGACTGGGCTCTATTTTAATATCCTCTTATAGCTTTTTAGTCCTTTATCATAATTGAACATTCTTTCTCAAATTGCCAATTAAATTGAATTATTTAGTTTATTGTAAAATTGGATTATTTTGGAACTACAACTAGTCCTTTGGGTACGATATCCAATATTTATTTAAAATTAAATATTTATTATTTAATTATTATTGGTTCAATCACGGTTGAACCATTAAACCTTGAACCAGTACTTTTACCAGTTCAATCACTAGTCCAGTTTTAAAAACATTGGAATTAAGCACCAAATCCAATGCAATCTTCACCTTGTTTCATTATCAACCTGAATTGTTATAAGTAAGAAATATATTATTATCATATCTAGATAAATTATAATTATTTTAAAATTATAATAACATTGAAGATGAAACATATATTGAAAGAAGAAACTTGAGAAACAATTACATGTATGTTATAATTATTTGACCAGCGGCAGTCCATCATCCATTTTGCAACCCACATGCCACAATCATTTCTATCATACTAAAATTTTTACATACATAAGTTTAATTTCTAACTATAATAAAATTGTGTATAAAATATTTAAGGCTGTATGATTTCATTATGAATTAGGGAGCTGTTCTCCAATGTTGTCAGGCTCCACCAAAGGATATGCAAAAATTTGTGGCTTTGCAGTAATTTGATAGTTGTAAAACAAGTGATGCATTAACATTTCCTCCAACAATATGGCCTAACCAAAGAATTTTTAATGTTAGTCATTATAAAGCATATTTTTCTGGATTGGGTTTAGAGTCCAACAGTATAACTTTTTTCTCCCTCAAATCAACAACCATGAGATACCAATGCAAGAAACCATCATTAATTGGAACAAATTCATATATATATATATATATATATATATATATATATATATAACCATTACTTCAATTTGTTTATAAATAAATTTATATATAAATTATCCTAAAAGTTGTTATACGTTGACATAATTGAGTTGCTAACCTTGTTTAGGTAATTATCAAATTTGTCAATGTAGTTTTTTTTTTATATAGAACTCCATAATAGTTTCAGGAGAAGTATTCCAACTTGATTCTAATTGCTCAAAATATTAATAATAAAATTAAAACAATTTCTATATATGAATAATAAATATTTAGTGTACATAACAAGTGGATATTTTAATATTACCGCCGCTATTGTTGGTAAAAACTAAAACCCCGCATAGCCAGCAATACATCTTTCTTGAGCAATAAACATACAAATAAATAAATTAAGCACATCTTGGTCTACTAATCCTGTTGGTAGAAAAATCTTGGTCTATATAACAAGTGGATATTTTAATATTACCCAACTGTTTCAGCATATGTATTCACAATAATTTCCTTCATGTAACAGCAAAAGTAAATTAATCAAAATGTATTTTACTAATTTACCTAATATATGATTTTTTATTCTCAAATTTACTTACCCGTTATATGTCATCATCTTTGTTCGTACCAAATATGTAAGCAACAATAAGTGTCTGGACATCATCAATGATCATGTCTTGTGGAGGCATAAATAACACAGGAATTCACTACAAGTGGTAATGAAGATTTGTCAATACTCAAAATTTAAATTACTTTATAATAAATTAAAAAATATGAAGTGTTTATTTAAAATATATACATATAAGTAACAATAGAGAGAATTACCTTTGGAATTTCAACTGATGTGTTCATTCCATCATATAATGTATTATGATGTGGCTCCAATTGTGAGAACAATCCACAATTCTTTCCCATTATAGTATATGAAAACAATTTTTTTTAGGGATTCATCTTTCAAATCATATTTTTTTTTCTTTTTTTTCGACTTTGTTCTTTTGGGAACAGTTGTAGCAGAAGAATTATTTTTTAGCATGGCCAATATTTCATCTGGATTAGCCGTCTTTTGAAGTAAGGTGTTTGAGTTTTAGTTTGCATGAAAGGGCTCTTCATTAGAGTTTGATTTGCAACCATGTTTGTCAAGTTGTTTAGCCCTTTAAGAATCACTTCAACCACTAGTTCTAGACACGATGCTTTGTGTTTGAGATTATCCTGCGGTAGAACGTTATAAATGTGCATATTTTAAGTGTCTTCATTGGAAAAGAAGCAAATTTTACAAAAGTATGTCAGGAATGTAAATAACTCAAATGTTATCTGGTCACTATTTGATCCAGAATCTACTTTTGGAGATTTGGAATGATTGTTTTCATTGATATGAGCATTGGGAACACTTTTTATGTAACTGTAAATTTGTCAACAAAAAAAAAATGGTTAAATGACATCCTAAGAAGTACCAAATTGATCACAAAAATTCTTCATCATTTCACATTTTTAAATATCCATGCTAATGAACTGTGTATAAAAAAAAGCAATCAAGGTGAAAATAATAAACATTATGCTAAATTTATAAACTATACTGGTGTTTAAATAAAAAAAGATGGCGATAAATCTTTTGAGAAAGTTTTTTTTATATATACTTAACTTCGTGAAAGTTATTGTTAACTTACAATTGGAAAACATTTTAAAAATAAATAACAAGGGTTTATGGCTTATCTAATGTAATTATAGTAATTTTTTTTAAAATATGTAAGACTTAAAATATTAAGTAATTTGAAATCTGTACATACATTGACAAATATTACATCCAATTATAGTTTAAGTTTCATAATAAATTAAGCTCCCAATAATTAGAACATTTAAATATTTTTGTTTTTTTTTCAAAAAAATTGTACATATTCCTTACAGATAAGGTAAAACAATTTGTATACCTTATTGATTGTTATATGCATACGAATTGAAAACATGTAACTAATGATTAATATATATTGAGACTAAAAAAGGATTTATTTGATAATGCTTCTTCGATATGTCAATGTGCATTAGTTTCTCCTTCTTTGTAGATCTTGAACAGTCAATGAATCACAAGGATATCGGTAGACTATAGTGCACGAAACACACATTCCTTCATGGAAGATCAATATCTGACAAATTGTATAGTGTGCCTACACCACTAAATCACAAATGATTTTTTAAATGCTATTAAATTAAAAATATTTAGGAAGTTTTATCAGTAGTTAATTTGTAACCAGATCAATGGCCAATGAAAGACTACCGTCTATGCCATACAATGTAAAAGACTCTTCATATTTTGCCTTGAAACTGAACATGTGATTATTATGTAGTGATTGAACCAATAACCGCTAAAACTGGAACAAACCATTTTCAAGTTACTACACCTCTTTGTATTCCAACTAGTAGAGGTAATAATTAAATACACAATTATTGTAGAATATTTTTTGTAATCCCTAATCTACCCATTCAACCTTCAGGGTTCCTACACTACTTAATAATAAAATCAGATCCAAATTTTTTTACATAAGTAACATTATGGGTTACTAGGGTTTTCTTTCAACTATCATTGCAAACTTTGCATAAGTTCTACTTCACCTAACTGGTAAAACTGGTAAACATTCTCATAACTTTTTGTTTATGCAATGTTAATTGATAGAAGGAAATAAAATGATGCACTATATGCAACGGGTTTGGGAAGTATTGGCATTAAAAACATTAGATTTTTTTTATCAAATATATTTGGGAAGTTGTTTGTCTTTTTGCTATTATTTTAAGTCTCAAATATGGTTTTTATGTTACGAATATGGTATTTGCCATTTGGGAAGCTATTCGTACTGATCTATTTTTCCTTTAATGAAAATTTGTTTTTCCTTTAAAAAAAATCAATATTAGGAAAGTTCTTCAATGTTCTCAATATTTTTAAGTTATCCAATACGTTGAATGTGTTATTAGGGTTTCTTTCAGTTAAGTCTAGCTTTTGAGTATGGACCAAAAGTTATTCTATTTAGTATTAACTTATTGAGATTTTAATCAAAAAGTTGCAATGTATTCCCATGTTTTTTACAAACTGACTTTTTCTAAAGACTGATTCCATTTGTTTAATTTTTAAAGCTAATTTTGTTTTTTTTTTATAAGTTTTAATCTACAAGTTTCATTAAATTAAGTGTTACTTTGGATTTGTGTTAATTGTTAATTTATTTTCATTTTTCTTTCATTCAATTGTTTGTTGTATGTTTCTTTCGTGCATTTATTTATTTTAACATATAAGCTTAAGTGTTAATCTCATTTTGCAAATCATTTTTTTTTGCGACCTCCTTCAATAAAGATGGATCTTTTATCAGTAAAAAAGGAAGACATTGCAACCTTCAGAGTTGTGATTAACCTATAAAGGTATTTTTATGATTAGTAAATTCATTTGAATGGCAACAAACAATTAATAATTTGTTATTGTTTTTTGTATATGAATTTACAAGATATGATCATCATAAACGACACGTTTTACAAACAATGGATGCATACGCTTATGGAAGGTCAATGTTGGATTGAAAACCCACACGAAAATACTTTTTTTTGTTCCATTGAAGAGGTTCGGTCAAGTTGGTGTTCTAACACCAGGCGTGCAAAACATGATTCATTTTTATGGCCTTAGAATGATTCATATTGGTGTCTTTAGTTCCAAAAGAAGCAACAATTTTGATATGCGAATTTTGATACTATATGAGGAAGAAATACATTACCCTAATTTACCTGTTCCTTATGTATTACTAGTGTAAGTAATTGTTAGTTGTAAAAAAAAGGTTCGACTATGAAGGAAATAACGATATCTAATTTTGTTATTATGTGTTTCATAGGTTAGAATTCGTTGATTTATCAGATGCAAATGTCTAAGCAGTAGACAGGAAATGTTGGGTCGTCAACTTTTTCCAACTTCAACATTTGGCCTTGTTTGTATCCCTTTTTTCCATCAACCAACAATTTAATTACTTACAACATTTATTTAAATTTAAAACACAATCAAATCATACAAATACACTAATATAATGAGTTATAAATTTTTAGGTGTTACAAGCAAACTAATGTTATCTCACATAATCATGTCCCATCATTCCCAACACCCCAAGCTGAAACATATTCGTATATTGTATTGTCCAAGATAACATCAATTCTCTATATTCTATAATAACAAGACCAAAAAATAACACTTTCAAAAGTCAATTCTTTCTTTTCAATTAACCACCATAATACTAATCTAGACTTAGAAATCTCTTTTGTACCCTCCCAACTCATTCTTCCTTTGCACCGCCTCTTTTACACAAACCAAGAGGTAATTATTCATAGGCTTAAATATGTTTTAGGTCTTTGATAAATTAGCGAATTTTGTTTTGGGTTCCTAATAATTTTTTTCATTGTGTTGAGTCCTTACTAAAACAAAAATTTTGTTTTTGATCCTTGTTATTTTGTTTTAGTCCCTTTAATATATTTATTTTTTTCATTTGAGTCCTTATAATATTTTGTTCATTTTGTATTAGTCCCTGTGAAAAATATTTGATAGAGACTCATAACAAATGATCTACATATTTTAGGGACAAAAACGAAAAAATAGATATATTAGAAGGACTAAAACAAAATAACAATGACCAAAAACAAAATTTTTGTTTAATTAAGGACTCAACGTAAAGAATTTTTTTTATTAAGAACCCAAAATAAAATTCGCTAATTTATTAGGGATCTAAAATATATTTAAGCCTTATTCATAATAATCCAGCACCCCACACAAAAGATAGCAACTACTATGAAGTCATAATGTTTATGTAATCTCACAAAAAACAGAAATCACAGTACAACATATCTCATAGTCTACTGATAAATGTATACTATCTCATAACATTCATCCATAAAAACCAAATTATGAAAACTCAAATGTATTGGAAATGAATTAGCAAATAAAAAACATTGTCAAAGAACATTCATCCATATTTTCTAGATCTTCAAAATGAGTTGCTCCATCTACCAACATAATATACAAAAAATGACAATTTTTTCAAACTTCAGTTTCACATCATATAAACTACATTACAAGATACAATTTTAAAACAATGTAATATACAAATTTTGATTTTTTTTAGAGACTTACCATTTGTAAAACATAGTTAACCAAGTTTCCCACCTACATAACAAGATACATATTACTATAAATCACATTGTACACTAATTAAAGCATCAAAATTAACAAAAACATAACTTACTTGACCCAATTCCACCTTTTATGGCATCTTGAAGTAAATCATACCAAAGTGTCCCACCATTCACATTATTTAAGGCACCATAATTCTGCCAAAACAAATATATATATATATATATATATATATATATATATATATATATATATATATATATAATATTTACATGTCATTTCACACATTAATTAGAACTAAATATACAATAAAAAAACTAACTAAATATTGTCATAGGCATTGAATTTGGTATACTAAAAAGTGGGACTTGGGGAAATTGATTGTATATAGGAAGTACTCCATATATAGGAGGCAAAAGCATCGCTAGTGATGGTGCATAACCAGTAAAAAAAAAGCATGTGATGAATTACAGCAAGGCAAAACAGGCTATGATGATGCACAACCAGTAAAAACATCCTGTGATGATGGACAACCAGAGGAAACACCCTTTTTTCCAGGGGTATCTAATCTACCCTTCCATGAACTTGTTTAATATCAGTTTTACAATGTGTAGTACCTTCAGGTGACTTAATGAAACACAGATAAAAATGACTATCAATCTTAAATATTAAACAACTACCAATCAAACTTCACTTATGCATAGCACTAAACAGTTACTTACTGACTGGTTGTTTGATTTTTGGGTAGAGATATGAATCTTCACATCTTTTACTTCAGAAGATCCACTAGATTTACCTTTCAATTTCTGAAACAACAACACAATGATGAATAACTAATAAGTAACAACTATACAAATGGAAATTCAGTGGTCTTAGATTTAAAAATCAATATGAACTTACATATTTTTCTTTTGTCACTCTAATATTAGAACACATTTTCTTGTTATCCTTCACTAATGCACAAGAAGAAACTTCCCTTGTTATTTTCTAGTAAATAATAGTAATATTTAATGCAACAATTCATCACGTTTTTATGAAACTCAATTGAAAACCACAAAGTTTCAAAAAGAAGTGGCTACTTACAGATTTCTCCTTATTCACATTCAAACTAGAAGAACTTCTTTTCTTATCCTTTGCTTCTGTAATAGAAGCAACTACCCTTGTTTGTTTCTGCTATACAATTGTAACAATTAATGAAACATTTCAAGTAATTATCAAACTCAAATCTTATCTAAAAAGTTTGAAGAGCAAGTTAATATTATTTTATCTTTACAATAGCATGATTTTGTGTTTGGTGTTATGGATTTGTCATGTCTTGTTGACTATTTTCCTCAGTTGACATTACTTGGTTCTCCTACAGAACAACATTTTTCATCAACAAATCATTTCAGTTTTAGCAATGAAATAAATGGTAAACTAATCAAAGTTATTACTTAAATATTCATTCCAATGTTTAATGCACTTTCAATACCAGCTGGTTCTGAAACTTCAACATCACTAACATTATCATCTACTGAAATGAGCACAGGACATGAGGTTACTATGTGACCAGTTTGATTGCAAAAAGAGCATTTCCTATTTTTTTCTTGTTATTTTTTTCGTGGAGCTCTTTTGGTCTTCACAGCATTTGGATCACATATATCATGCAAAACACCATCATCAACCATATGAAAATTGCCATCCTTTTTCTAACTTATTAGTGATTTTCAAAATTTCATTTCTAACAAAATTAAAGCTTTCACGCTTCTTTGCAGCAACTTTACAAAGTATATTAAAGGCTACAACTAAAACCCCAAAACGAGCCACAATCATTAAGTTATTGTTAAGTCATAAGACGAATCAGGACCCTCAATTATTTTGATTTTATGCAAAACAAATATTAAGTAAAAAGACTGCATCTTATAAATGCTAACAGACGAAAACATTGTATCTGCGTCTGTAATATACAGATGATACGCAGACAGACGCTTAAGTCTGAAAAAGCATTTAAAAGGTATAGTAAATGCACTATCTCTTTGTAATCTATTTTATAGAGTATATTCATAGAACAACCTCCTAGGATCTGTTGAAGTGCATAAAGGGGAACAGAAAGAAGAGTCAAAGTTTCAGAAGTTTCCCTCGCCTCAAAAGACGCACTACAGCTAGCAATGAGTACTTGTCTGAGCAAGCGATGTGACCACTGCAATAGAAGGATATGGAGTATATCTTAAGAAAGATAAGTAGAATGCTTTATCAGCTCATAATGACTAGTTGGTGACAAGCATTTAATGCTCGCATTAAATGTCCCTCAACCATCTTCCTTCAGACACTGGTCAGACGCAAGAAAGAAGACTGTTTTGAGACAATGGTTACTTTCTCAGCAAGTCTATATATAGAAGAAGATTTGAAGTGTTGAACACGACACAGGAACTGAATTCAAAATTCAAGCATTCTTTCAAGCCTTCATTCTTTTTCTTGTAAAAATTCTTTTGTTAAAAAGCTCTCAAATCACTTTGTATATCCTGAGAGAAAAAGACTTAGTTCTTAATCTTGTATATCCGTCTGTAAGACGATAGTTAAAAAGTTTGTGCGCCCTTTCACAAACAAATCTTTTGATTTGTTTTAGAGCTAGAAGTGGCTTGGTAGTAAAGAATACTTGGGTTTTTAGCTTCGAGAGGCTAAGTGTGAAAAATTACTTGGGATAGCCAGAAGTGGCAGTGAACAATACTTGTAACTTGTGAAAGTTAGTGGAACTTGGTGGTTTGCCAAGAACTGGATGTAGTCTTGAGGTGAGGCGAACTAGTATAAAATTCTGTGTTGTCTTTCTTGCTCTTTTGTCTCTTATAACTGTTTGAACTGACTTTGTCTTGTGATTTAAACCTATTATCTTATAAAGGGCTTTGATCTGTGTACTATCATCTATTAAAACGCTTTCTTCAAAAATGATCTCTTTAGACTAACAGACGGTATACGCTGTTTATAAGAAGTTTGCAAAAATTTTTATAAATAACAATTCAACCCCCCTTCTTGTGATTTTTGCCTTTACAGTTATCATCCTTATCCTTTGACTCAAAGCATTCAATAAATTTACTCTTAGCATCCTTCAACCACCATTGACATATTAAGCTAGGAGGAAAAGAATTAATATTCTCCAACTGCATGGCACATATTATGTGACTGCATGGAATGCCAGAACATTCAAACACCATACAATCACATGCAAATTTAGACTTATGTTTATCATATACAACATCAAGCTCATCACGACGATGAAAAAATTTATCCACCTTAAATATCACTTTATCCATATTTTCATACCTGTTTCTCACATTCAAACCTCCAAATGTTACAATTTGGGATTGCACCAAATTAAATATGTATCTAGTAAAAATCTTTGACGTTTGCACCTCAAGCTTAGTAAAAACACCTATAGGCACAGGTTCCATATGAAATGAATGAAAATCCGAAAGCAATTCATTGTACTTATAGTCTCTTAAAGAATTCTTGAAATTGCACAACTCAAGAATAATATTCTTTCTTCAAAGGTAGGACTTTATACGAGAACTAATCACTTCACAAAGACATGTAGTCGTTATACGAGCAAAAAATTTCCCACGTAAATAAGCACTAGCCCACAAAAACCTCTTTTGGTATGTTTAAGAAACCCAATTGTTTCCATCAAGCTGGTATTAACAACCAACAACTTCCAAAAATTCTCAAATACTTCTGGTGTAAAATTACCATACATGACTTTCTTGAAATCCAATAGAAAATCAGAATTCTTCAAATTCTCAAATGCATTCTTCTGCAAATGCTAGGTGTGAATACCAATATTTATCCAGGTGATTTTTTTTATTATTTTAAAAATATGTTTTCAAAATTTGAAAAAAAAAGAAAAAAGAAAAAGCAAAAAACTGAAAATAAGTCAGTTATGAAGCATGGCAACGTGTAGTTGAGTGGTAGATATTGACAACAGTCACGAAGTGGAAGTAAGGAAGTTATCAAGGGATAAAGGTAAAATCTTTAATTTGGAAAACATAATATTGAGAGAATTTGAAGATAGTTATAGAGAAGATTTAGTCAAAGGCAGCGGTTACATACTGAGTGGGAGAAGATCATGGGATAATGGAATCTGTTGGTTACAAAAAGATAAACTGGTTTTGGTTATAAAAAGACGACTTATAAGCACTCAAGAGGGACAGTTAGGATCACTAAAAAGAAACCCTCTCACTCTCTCTCCCTCCTTTTTTCTCTCACACATAGATCTCCTGCACACCGAGTACCATTCAAGCCTACAATCTAGTAGTGCCTACGAGGTGTCATCAACTTCAATACGCTAGAGTATCACGTTTCAGCAGTTGAAAGCAAATAAAACAAATTTGTTCAGAGGTCTTTTTTCTTTCAATTGTTTTACTATATATGTTTGGAAAATATATATCTTGTCATTCAATATTAACCATGTACTTTGCCCTTTACATATTTGTGGTTGGGTATTTACTTGGTTCTTGAAAATGAGATGTATATATTTTCCACACAAATAGTACTTCTCTGTTGGCATCATTTTCTCCATGCTTCCATTCTTTTCTTATTCTTTTATTGTTGATTCGTGAATCAATTTATATTCCTATATGTTAGTGGTACACTGATGCATCTTTCTCTTGTATAGGATTACAATTAGAAATAGAATAAATATCAAAAGTTGATGTTGGCTTTTAACTTGATTCTTATATATATATATATATATATATATATGAGGAGAGATCAAATTATACCAGTGTAACTCTAAAAGAGTTACACCATTTTAATAACTTGACATAGAATGAAATTTTTATCGATCCAACCGTTGAATTATATCTACATATTACCAAGATTGTTTGTGTCAAATTTTGTCAAAATTGAACAACAATGAGAAGGTAATCAAATGATCCATATTTTAGTATATTTTGAAAAGTTTATATTACGTCGATTTTAATCTATATGAATGAGGTAGCAAATAATTTTGGATTAATTTGAAATTTTGTATACATGATCTATGTGAAAGGAACTTTCAATCCAATGGTGGGTTTTAAGAATGTACATAGGATTTTGTTTTTAGTTTTATGTGTCGAGTGCTTTATGAAAGGTTAGAATATAGGATGTTAAAATGACCTGTTCTGGCTTTAAAGCTTTTTTTATTCTTTTTTCTTTTATAAAAAAAAGTTAAAAGTTGAGACTTTAGTTTCAGGAATGTTATGTTGTAGCCATTGTGTTTCATTAATTCCATTTTTTTCTAAGTGATAAATAAATTTCTTTGTAAAAATAAAAATTCTGACTTTGTTTTTTCTTCTTCTTATAATAATAAAAATAATGAATTTAACTCTTGCAATGGTTTGTAACATTAATTGAGTAGCAATTCTACCTTTAATGTTACTTAAATCATAAAAGTTCATAGAATAGCCATTTGCTGTCTAAAACTTTTGTGCATAGAGTTTTTTTTTTAAAATTAATTTTCATTTGAATATGAAACAATCAATAACGTTAACGAATAGCAATTCTATCTTTAACATTATTTGATTGTGAGGGCTTAATGACTAGCCATTTGCTAGCTTAAGTCCTTGTGCAAGTATTTTCTTTTAAATAATAAAATGTCTTAAAAAATCAAAATATTTTTTTTAAAAGGTAAGGTAATAATAATAAAAATCAAAAATATTTTTTGGGGGTAAAGTAAATATTTATAAAGTTACATAGTTTGGCGCAATTAATTATAGGTACCGTTTTTAACGAGCGTTGTTGGGTACTAATACCTTCCATGCACGTAATCGACTCCCGAACCTATCTTTGATTTCAAAGGGATTTTCCAATGTTTTTCCTTTAAACTAAAATATTGGTGGTGACTCCATTTTAAAATTATTTTTGTGTCGTCCCCGTCATGACCCTGATTGCGACACTAGGCACACAGTCTATGTGTTGCATTTGGAAAAACCTCCTTGATTGCCTCCCTCATTGCACCACCGCCATTTGTTACAACCACTTTTGGGTGCTTTGAAATTGCACATAAAAAAGATTCCAGCACCTATTTATATGTATATGTAGTCTCATTTGACAAGAGAGCACACCCAAATATCATTGTTTGTCCATGATGATTTTTCCTGAGAATATCACCAATGGCTTGTTGTACTTATTCTTTTTATATGTTCTATCAAACGTAACCACATCACCAAAACATTGAAAATCTGACCTACTTGTCTCGTCAGCCCAAAAAAGGTAATTCAAATTACCATTCTTTATAAGTACATATCTCGAAAAAAACAAGGGATCATTGTTTACCTTGCCTTATAGATAACTTAAGGCAGCCAATACATCCCCATTTTTTATTCAAGAATGTCTGCGTCGCTCAATGTGATTGTACAAATCTTTCTTGTTGAAGGCAAGACTAACATTCCCACCAATATGATCCATCATAAAACCCATTATCTGACATGTTTTAACGCCTTTTGCATGCAAACAATTAACTTGAGCCTTATCTGCATCTAATAAGCCACAATACGAATGAAATAGTGGCAAATAGTTAGAATCACAGAGCATGATTATGACCCTGCACAAAGGGCACAACTATCCACTTAGATGTACTTTTATCCACCTTCGCATGTAGCTTTGCTTTGCAGTTTGTATGAATTAAAGGCCTATGATACATTTTCCTATCTTCCCTCATGAAGTGCTTCTTGTCCCTTAATCCCGCTTTGTTGCATACAAACTAATACATAATAATATTATGATTCTTATCATAAGCAACCTCATCTCTTCTAATCCCAAACCCTTGGATACAAAAAAAAAATTATATGATTTCTTTGCACTTGTAAACTCAAACTGAACAATGTGATCCACACTCAAATCCCTTAAACTTTTGTATTCATAATCATCATCCACGTCTTCACTTTCAATCTCTTCTTCGCTAGCAACATCTGTATCCACTTCACTATCGCTTTCATCAAAATTGTATGTGTTGCTAAAGTTAAAGTCAACATCATCATCCATATGCATTATAATGAAACAAATATACAATTGGTAATATTCATAGAATAAAATGGTTGTGACTGCATACTGTCACATGTCTTATAACAAAATCTATTATTTCAAAATGCTTTTGAGTGCTTATGACTGAATATTAAGCATTCAACTACATGTAGGCTGAAAAAAATAACAAGAATGCAAATTGATCAAAGTATTTATTTTCTGTCAGCAATCTAAAATATTTTTTACTTAGACACGAATCTTTTATCTAAATACATTAAAGGTTTTTACCTTCAATTATAAACCAATCCTTACTCATGATCAGAAGTAAACATTATCTGAATTCATAAGTAGACATTGAAAATAGCAACTATCATATTTTGACAATGAACATATGGCCACATGATTGCAACAAACATATCAATAAAAAAATTCACCGCAAATAAAAACATATAATTATTGTACGAAGTGCATGTTTAGGAAAGCTTTTTTCAGAGAAAATAATCTTTCTTTTTTTCTCAAAAACTCTCTCAGGAAGTTGCCCAAAAGAGAAAACTTTTTTTGACCTCAAAATAAGCTAATCCAAACTCACATTAACTCAAATGCATGGGTTTGTAAAAGTGAAGTTAGAAAAATAGACTTCCAAATAAATGATAAACCTTATACAAAGTTTTTTCATACAAAACTATTCGTATAGGAAATAAACAACAGAAGTATGTAAAAAGATATTGACAGTTACTCCTAAAGCAAACCAAAACAAAAGAATAAACAACTTGAAAAAAAAAATAGAAGCATCAATTAATGTCATTTGTGGCTATATTTCAATACTTATGCTTGGACTTTGCTTTCAACCAAATCAAGAAGTAAAACTAATCTGCCATGGTACTTGTTAACATTCCATTGTTGCTTGAGGATTCAATATAAAGTAATCAATTCAACAAATGGATCAAAGTTCCCACTCCAAGAAGCCTTGAACAAAATTGCAATAAATGCCCTTTATCACTCCAAAATGTCATGCTATAGAGTCAAACTAGAATACTTGGATGCATTCACACTAATTAAGAAAAATAAATACAAAATACATATTCCTCCATTAGGTTTTTTACTTTTATCCTTTTTTGTGATAGAAGAATCTAATGAATGAACAGAGAAAAACAAAAATGAAGCACAAGGAATCCTCTTGTCAATTCCAATCCCTCGAGGTATCTTTTTATACAATTGAGTTTAGCCTTAACTTTACAATTTTGTCGATATGATTTAGCATCTACGTGGATAAATCAATTACATTGGTATCTACATAAATACAATGAGTGTTTGTGCTAAAAAAATTAGAACAACTCCAGATTTGCAATATGATGCAGCAAAGAAAACATAAAAAAAATATATCAATAACAAAATCCACCGCAAATAAAACAAACAAATGCCAAAAAAGTTCAATATCAACAGTGTTCAATGATGCAAATCATAATACATTACACACAAAATAAACAAAATGCATACCTTCTATTATTCAAAAGATCACAGTTAACCCCAAAGTAACTTCACTGAGACAAATACTAAGTCAACACTCACAATAATCCGCAAATGCACAGGTCATGTACTAACTAATTTACAAAGAGCAAAAGTAAGATCAAGGGATATAACAAATACGCGTTTTGAAGGTATAAAGGGAAATAAAAATTGTACTTGACAGTTTGAGGGATTTTCCTAATTGGCAGAGTTACCAAGTACTGCAATGTTATACATCGTGCCAAATACAGAAAAGGGAAAATACTGGTTTGGAGCTGAATATGAATGCTACTTTCGAGATCATTCGAAGCTAAACAGCTACTTGATATTGTTCTCCATAGTGGTTTACAGGAACGTTACTTTCAGTGGTAGGGAGATGGCCAACTGCGGTCGTTTAGAGCTATGCTCCTCAGTCTAGTTCAAAGATGAACAACTACACAAGCAAGAGAAACTTGTTCACGATTTCATAGTAACAAAGTTACAACAGTTGAGAATGATTTGGGAAACAAGGTTGGGTTTCAAATTAGAGATTTGGATCACTGCTATGCTCCTCACAATGGTTCGAAGGTGAGCAGTTATGCAAGCAAGAGTTGCTTCTTCATGAATTGAGAGTCGCAGACTTAGGGCATTTAAGTGTGATTAGGGTAAGAAGAAATTAGGGATTTGAATTAATAAAATGAAAAAAATATATTAAAAGAGTTATTTAAAATTATAAAATAAAATATAAACTAAATTTTCAAAGTGACCCTTGAAGTTCAGTTACCTACTTGGCAAATAGACACACTTGTCCAAATGTTATTGGTCCTAGTCAGAGGCACTTGAACATGCTATCCAGACCATGTTTCAAAGGATTTGCCTTAAGGGAGGTACCTTTAACCCTTTCTCTAACTTATGTCTAAGATGTTGATACGATTTGGGTTTATAAACCCTTGATCGATCAATCTAGACATAATAGATCATAATCTAGTCCAATTGATTCTAGGTCAAGGAAATTGTTATTTTTACCTATCTCATTTGTTGTTACATCTCCCTTTCATTTTGTTTTTCCAAAACTATCCTTTTCTTGAAATTTGGTTTTCGGAATTTAAGCCCTTCTAAAAACTAATTCCCATAAGACAATCTCAACTGTTGTTTAGAATTCGAGCCACACCTGAATCTGTGTTTGTTCAGGTCTCAAACCTCCACCACCAACTTGCCCCAAGGTCTCAGTTGCACCCCTCTTCTCTTCGCCATTTGGATGACTTTGTGCCATCGTTTTTGCAACCTTCAGCTCTTCGAATTGGATCCACTCAATCTTTTTCGAGGAAGGGATTTGTAGTGACGGTTTTCGACTAGATTGAGATTTCTTCTCCATGGTTTGAGATTTAAGGTCCTGAGCATTTGAAAACGTGAATTCCAACAGTGATCTTTGCATTTGCAATTTCAGGGTTTCTAAAGTCAATTATTTCGGTTTTGGACTCAAATTCAAAGAGGGAAAACTAATTTTCTATGGAAGTGTTTGGAAAGTCGAGGAGTTTAGCAAAGATTTAGTCCCCTGTGGAATCATAATTGGAAGATTGGGGACAAAGGTTGGTGTTTTAGGTGAGGTTTGAAAACATATTACAATTAATTATCAACATGTCTAATGTTGCATACTTTGTTTATAATGGTGATTTTATTTTTTGCATAGGAAAAAACCGATTACCAAGCCAGGATTTGGTTGATTAATTAGAATTCGTGGTTTGATTTGTATCCCATTGTTATTGTTATGTTTATGTTATGTCAACTCTTCCATAGCTAAACAATGGTGTTTTTATATGAACTATTGAAGTTATTTTATGGCTAAATTATTCAATTGGTCCCTTATCTTTATTTTAGGTTGCAATTTGGTCCTTTATTTTTTAAAAGTTGCAAAATGGTCCCTTATCTTTATTTTAAGTTGCAATTTGGTCATTTATTTTTTAAAAGTTGTAAAATGGTCCCTTAAGTATTTTTTTTATAGCATGTTTGTCCCAACAAAAAATAAAAAATACACTACTTTAGGGATAAACATGCTATAAAAAAATTACTTAAGAGACCATTTTGTAACTTTTAAAAAATAAAGGACCAAATTGCAACCTAAAATAAAAATAAGGGACCAACAAAGTAATTTAGCCTTATTTTATTTGTTGATTTTTTGTGAGTACAAACCTTAACCTGGTTATTAGAAGGAAGGGAATAACTAAGTGTGTGTTTAGATCAACGTTTGTAGAATTGATTTTAAACCAACGTGATTTTATGAGTGTGTTTGTTTCAAGTCATACAAATTTATTCTCGATAATGTGAGCTTGGGAATGCATCATTCCCATGTTGGTACGAGTTATAAAAAAATATTTCCAGGCATGATCTATTCCCAGGAATCTACATTGTACATGGTTTCCCCTCTTTCTATTCCCATGTAAAAGGGTGGGAATCCTACATTCCCATGGGAATAGAAGTTATTTTCTAAAATAACTTCCCACTTTCCCTTTATTCTACTTTATTGTTTTATTTTTTATATTTTTATTTTTTAATTGAAATAAAGTTAAAAATATTTCAAAGAATGTTAAGTAGTTACCAAACATCATTGATGGGAATAATATTCCCAGTAATAGTATTTCCAGAAATATAATTCAGTCCATGAAACAAACATTTCCTATAGAATTAATTTTATGTAAATGTGAGTTTAAAATAATGTGATTTTTGTTTGAATAAAAATGTTATAGAAGCAATTTTCTTATAAATTGTTGTTTGGAAACCTTTAATCAAAATTGATTTTAGATCTAGATGTGAATCCAAAGGAGACACTAAACAATTGGTAGCAGGTGGATTCACAAGACAGAACTCAGAAGTTGGGGTTGTCGTGCAGATTGGCGTAGGGGGTGTGAGGATTTGCAGTAAAGATGATAATATATTCAATAAATCTGTTTCCAGAAAGGGGTAATTCTGGAAAACAACTCTTCCAAGGGTGTAAGCTTAGCAATTTCAAGAGGTATATTTAACAATTTGCTATATCAATTATCAACTAACATAATTGGCTGGCCCGATCAACTATTTTGATCAACTGGCCCAATTGACTATGTGAGACCTAATGGATCCAAATTCTTTGGTGCCAACTACATCTTAATTATTATTTGGCAATTGCTATTTCCACTTCCTCTCTTTACTAATACACTCCCCTTTTCTTTTTATTTTTCTAAAATACCCTTGTAAATGCACACTCCTCCCTCATCACTTTCTCCCTCACGTTTTTTTGAAATAAACACACTCCCCTTATATGCAAATTTACCAATTGCATCATCCCCCAAATGTTTTGCCTTGGGTGCCTAGAATCTACCATGCATCTCAGCATCTACAAGAGCCATGTTGAAAAAAATCTCAATCCCGTGAACCCTCAATAGTCAATCTTGTTCTTAATTGATTTCACCAAACCCTAAACATCATTTCAATCAACGCATTAGAGAATCTCAACACTTATCCAAATCGAATCCGCACAAAAACCACATAATTATTTTTCCAAGAAAAAGACGTTCCAAATTAAGGGAAAAGGGCAATTGAAAAGAGAAGGTTCTGACAGTAAGTGAAGTGGAATGATTAATGACGAGTAGAAAGAATGTTATAAGTAGTGAGAGAGATAGAGGAGAATAAAATTCAAATAGAAAGACATTTGTTAGGGGTTATGATGCAATTGCTTTATTTGCAGATAAGGGGAGTGTGTGTTTTCTAGAAGAACGTGAGGGAGAAAGTGACGAGGGAGGAGTGTACATTTACATGGGTATTTTAAGAAAATCAAAAGAAAAGGGGAGTGGAATAGTAAAGAGGGAAAGTGGAAATAGCAATTGCCTTATTATTTTTAAACGTTATGAGTTTTTATTTCCTCTTTTAACATGTAATTCCATCATTATTTAGAACTTATTGTTAGTATTTTCTAATATTCTCAATTTATTATTTGTTTTCAAAAAATTCTTTTACATTAAATTTTCTTTTCTATAAAAAAAATTCAATTACTCATATTCTCAAATTAATACATATAAAAAGTTTTTAAAATTTACTCTTTTCTTTTTAAATATAAGTTACTTTTTTTTTACAGCATAAGTTACTTATATTTTTTTTTACTTATTTATTGAAATTAATTACATATATTTCTCTAGTTATATTAAATATTTTTATTTATATTTTTTAAATGTTGCTTAAATTAAAAAAGTATCCGTATTTGCTAGTTTAATTACAAATCAAATGAGACAGATTTACAATTTGGAGGTTGAATAGAATTCTCCATTACTAAAATAGTTGTTTGAATGGAAACTATGTAATGGAGAGCACGTCATTCCTCCATGCTTCCATTTTTGGTGCAGATTCTCTTCTCAAACTCATTAGCACTTTATTTACAACAGCATGGAAGAACTTTGTCTCTTTTATAACAAAAAGGGTAAGAGACAAGGGACACACAGATCTTATATACCCATGACTAGGTTACTGGCAAGTAGCAAGTATAGTGACTTGCCACAATGGTGAAAATGAAACTTGTTCACTATATATTTTGGCAGTGGCAGCACTATGCATTCATTGGTTATATAGATGAGTATGAAAAATTCATACATGCTTTGTGTTGCAACCATTTATATTTAATTTAATAATATATTTTAATCATATGTTACGTTTTTCTTGGAGTAGTGTAGTACTCTCAAAAGTATACAATAATTTTAACATAGTACGGAAGATAATGTAAGCTATTACAGAGTGGATATATTGGTAAAACATTCCGCCAGGGCTTCTTTAAACACTAACGAACATTATAGCTCAATTAATTAACGAACCAATCGAAGTGGATTGGTAAGACATTCCGCCAAGGCTTCTCTAAAGAATCATGGGTTTTGGCTTGCTAGCAAAACTTCCACATTAAATATGATTCATATGTGTGATGACTGACTTGTGTTTATCTTCTTGTTCAAATAAATTTTCCAATTGTGTACACATAAAGTTGTTTTTATGTGGGGTACTGATTTTTCATTTTTGGATCTGAATTTGGTACATTCCCATCGAGAAACTTCGGTTTTGTTTCTTGACATAGTCACATTCACGCACCTTTGTGGCCTAAGTTTCCCTTCCCTTTAATCAATCATTCAATCTTCTTTACTCCCACCCTTCCATCATCATTCAATAGAATCATTAGTACTATCTAATGTCATTATCAAACAGACCTAAACAAACCTTTCCCCTCAACTTGTGCTAAAATCCAGTTCACCAAATCAATAAATTATGGTCAACTATCCAAAAATCCAAAACACAAACCCCACTATCCTACTCATAACAATATAATAACTAACCAAGTTGTAGATAGAGTAGCCGCCAATAATGAAAACACTCCAAATCTAAGAAACAAGTGCATTCACCACAAGCCTCCTAAACACTCCAAAACCCATATATATTCATCACCATTCACCACCTTCACAATCACCATTCAAGCATTGATCACCATAATCACACCCTACTTCTCCCACCTTCAGCAGCAATGGTTAACAACCAACACAATACTTCTTACATCTTCCCTCAAACAGAATCCACTGTCCTTCCTGACCCCTCTAACTTCTTCTCCTCAAACCTTCTCTCAAAACCACTCCCAACAAACTCTTTCTTCCAAAACTTTGTCCTCAAAAATGGTGACCAACAGGAATACATTCACCCTTACCTCATCAAATCCTCCAACTCTTCCCTCTCCCTCTCATACCCTTCTCGCGAAGCCAGTTCTGCATTCATATACCAAGTCTTCAACCCTGATCTAACCATTTCAGCCCAACAAGGTCCCAAACAAGTTTCCAATGGTAAACACGTTATCTCCTCTTACAATGATCTCAGTGTCACCTTGGATTTCCCTTCTTCCAATCTGAGCTTCCTCCTTGTTAGGGGAAGCCCCTATTTAACTGTGTCTGTGACCCAACCAACCCCTCTTTCCATCACCACCATCCATGCCATTCTCTCATTCTCTTCAAATGACTCCAACACCAAGTACACCTTTCAGTTCAACAATGGTCAAACATGGCTCCTTTATGCTTCCTCCCCCATCATGTTGAGCCACACCCTTTCTGAGATCACTTCTGATGCATTTTCTGGCATAATCCGGATAGCTTTGTTGCCGGATTCTGATTCGAAACACGAGGCTGTTCTTGACAAGTATAGTTCTTGCTACCCCGTGTCAGGTAAAGCTGTGTTTAGAGAACCTTTTTGTGTGGAGTATAAGTGGCAGAAGGAAGAGTCAGGGGATTTGCTACTCTTGGCTCACCCTCTCCATGTTCAGCTTCTGTCTAATGGAGACAATGATGCCACTATTCTTGAAGATTTTAAGTATAAAAGCATTGATGGGGATCTTGTTGGTGTTGTTGGGGATTCATGGGTTTTGAAAACAGATCCTTTGTCTGTAACATGGTATTCAACCAAGGGAATCAAAGAAGAATCCCATGATGAAATTGTCTCAGCCCTTTCTAATGATGTTGAGGGCCTAGATGCATCATCAATAGCAACAACACAGTCATATTTTTATGGGAAGTTGATTGCCAGGGCTGCAAGGTTGGCATTGATTGCTGAGGAGTTGAGCTACCCTGATGTGATTCCAAAGGTTAGGAAGTTTTTGAAGGAAACTATTGAGCCATGGTTGGAGGGAACTTTTAGTGGGAATGGATTTCTACATGATGAAAAATGGGGTGGCATTATTACCCAACAAGGGTCCACTGATGCAGGTGGTGATTTTGGATTTGGAATTTACAATGATCACCACTACCATTTGGGATACTTCATTTATGGAATTGCAGTGCTCACTAAGCTCGATCCAGCATGGGGTAGGAAGTACAAGCCTCAAGCCTATTCACTTGTGCAAGACTTCATGAACTTGGACACAAAATTGAACTCCAATTACACACGTTTGAGGTGTTTTGACCCTTATGTGCTTCACTCTTGGGCTGGAGGGTTAACTGAGTTCACAGATGGAAGGAATCAAGAGAGCACAAGTGAGGCTGTGAGTGCATATTATTCTGCTGCTTTGATGGGTCTAGCATATGGTGATGCCAATCTTATTGCCCTTGGATCAACACTCACTGCATTGGAAATTCATGGGACTAAAATGTGGTGGCATGTGGAAGAGGGAGGGACTTTGTATGAGAAAGAGTTCACACAAGAGAACAGGGTGATGGGTGTTCTGTGGTCTAACAAGAGGGACACTGGACTATGGTTTGCTCCTGCTGAGTGGAGAGAGTGTAGGCTTGGCATTCAGCTCTTACCATTGGCTCCTATTTCTGAAGCCATTTTCTCCAATGTTGGCTATGTGAAGCAGCTTGTGGAGTGGACTTTGCCTGCTTTGAATAGGGATGGTGCTGGTGAAGGATGGAAGGGATTTGCCTATGCCCTTGAAGGGATTTATGACAATGAAAGTGCATTGCAGAAGATAAGAAGCCTGAAAGGTTTTGATGGTGGAAACTCTTTGACCAATCTCTTGTGGTGGATTCATAGCAGAGGGTGATGAATATGAAGGATTTGGTTACTGAACATGACAACACTGCTGGTTTGGTTATTATTATTATTATTACTATTACTATGCCAATAAGTCAATGATTTCGACATGTTACAAAAAAGAAAATTATGATAAAGTAACAACAATATCATGCAGTGTATACTGCATAACATGTTTTTTTCTTACAATTCCTTATTATATGAATATGAATATGAATATTATATATATTTGTGGACGTTGCTTTTAGTTTTGGTACAAGACTTTGGCATTCATTGCTGTTGCCAGCACTGTGACACGAGGACATTATGTGTAACATAAACATGTAAGCTTATACCAAGTAGCCGCCCTTAACTTTTTTTAATGTCGTTTTTGGTTGTTACTTATAAATATAAAATATTGGATGAATTGGATAGACGTGAAGTACAATAATGAAGTCAACTAAAAAACAAAAAAGAAATTAAGAAATTGGAAACATCATTGTGATTGGGCAGCGGTTAAGATTACATTCTTTTTTCTCAATTTGTTAATAATATAAATATAAATAATAATAAAAATAATACAAACTTGAGTGATTCGCTGACCCTTAGTAGAATCAGACAAGGAATTGGAAAATAGCAGGTAATAGAATTGAGCATCACCAATAGCAGCCCTGGTCTTAATAGGTTTAGTAGAAGCAAGTTTCTGTCAAAGAGATTTTATACTTCTTCCTCAATTTCGTACATTTTTTTTTTCAAATAAGATAGATGGAAAAAGATGAGAGAGAAATAACATAAGTTATACACGATGGTTTGAGATACAGAAAATTAATTGCAAAATGTATTATAAAAAATTGTTGTAGAAATGCTATATCTCTTTATTAAATTTGATCCCTTTCTAGACATGTAATCGGAAAATTTTGAACGCTCCTAACGAGAAAAATATTAAACTCATGATTACAATTTTTAATTATTTTTAATTAAATTTATACAGTAAATAATTATATATTTAAAATCAATTAATTATATTCCATATATTTAATTAAATATATGAAAGTAATTGGATTTATATTTAATTAAAATAATTAAAGTAATTGTATAAAAAGACTAAGTTTTTTTTTTTGAAATCCATATAATTATTCTCCTACTAGTGTTCCGTGTGTGGACGGGTGTGTGTATCGCGGCCATTACTGGAGGAACTGGAAACATATTAGATTATTTTTTGCCTTCTTAAATATACTTTTCTTTTTTATCTTTTTAAGTTAATGTAAAACTATAATTTTTTTTATACCAAAAACTCCCTTTTTCTAAATCTATGAAATTAAGATAAGGCTGCTATTGGGCGTGACTCAATTCCCTCGTATGCTATTTTCCAAGAGTTTTCCAAGAGTTCGGATATTCAACCCTTCATCAGGTTATATCTTATTCTCAACAACAATGTTATAATAACCCATTCAACGACTCATATTTACGTGAACACACACTAAGGTGAGTATTCCCCTCCTAACATGATTTATTTCATACTCAAAGTGACATTACCAGAATTCGACCACTTAATTAAGAAACACAAGCTGTTACCACTTGTGCCAACCAATGTTGGTTCAACGACTCATATTTAGTGCTGCATACAATGGCTGCACGAAAACTATCCTGGAGGGGGGATCTGACTTGATTTTCCAATTCCTTGCTTGATTGTACTAAGGGGCACTCAAGCTTGTACTCATTTTTTTTTTATAAACATTATTAACAAACAGAAAAAAAAAAAAAAGAAGTAATCTTGGTCGGTCCCCAATTGCAGTAATGTTTCCATACTTGTACTTTATTATTTTTTAATGCCTTCATAATTGTAAAATTGCATCCATTCCATTTATATCAGTAACAGCTGAAAACGACATCAAAAAAGTGAAGGGCCATTACTTGGTATACTAACTATGAATATGCAAAAGTCTTGCACCAAAAATGAAAGCAACGTCCATATAAGGAATTATAATAAAAAAAAAAAAAACAAATATGTGATGTACCAAAACAGAAAGCAACATCCACATTATTGCCATGCATTCAACGACCAAATCCTTCGTATTCATCACCTCTGCTATGAATCCACCACGAGATTAGTCAAAGAGTTTCAACCATCAAAACCTTTCCGTTTTCTTATCTTCTTCAATGCACTTTCATTATCATAAATTCCTTCAAGGGCATACACAAAACCCTTCCATGCTTCACCAACAACATCCCAATTCAAAAGCAGGCAATGTCCACTCCACAAGCTGCTTCACATATATATTCAACATTGGAGAAAAGGACTCCAGAAATTAGCATAGGGGTCTAAATCTAACATTTGGCAACTGCTGCAGCCTAGTCATATCCAATTTTCTGGAACAGAGAATTAATATACTCCAGTATAATTTTTTAATTTAATATTCAAAAAGAGAGATCAAAATATGCAAGACAACCAAACCGGATGTAGCTAAAGTCAAACTCATTCATTTTTAACCTGGTGATCTGTTCTTGGATCGGTGAGGATGAGAAGGTAATGTCGTGCAGAGTGGCTAACATTTATCTACTCTATTTTTTTTTATCTTTTAAGTAGTTTCCTTTTATATTCATATTTATCAGTTTGTTAGGATCCTTTTATCTTTCCTTTTTATTTAGATATTTATATTTATCAGTTTGTTAGGATTCTGGTAGCATTAGAATTTATCCTTCCTTTTTTTATATATTCGTATCAAAGACCTATGGAGGACAGAGAATTTTAATGAAATTTTGAGAACCTTTCTCAATTTCCCTGTGTCAATCCCTCAGTATTCCTTGAATCAACGAGTTATTGATATTTAGAATCATTCCATCACGTACGCTGCATCAAGTGGATAAAGTAGTTTTAACACAATTAAGTTGAATTGACTCAGTAGCACACACATTCTTTCATGTACTGTAATTTGAATGTGTAAAGATATTTTTTAAAGTCAAATTGCTTGTGTAATTTGCCTGTACAGATTTGTTATTATTCAACTTATACCTTCTCTTATGAAAAATGAAACATAATTGTTAAATAAATAAAAAAAAGCAGCAGAATAATATGCATTCTCTTCCATCTCTATACTCACTTAACCCTCCAGCCCAAGAGTGTAGCACATAAGGGTCAAAATACCTTAAACGTGTGTAATTGGGGTTTGATTTTGTGTCCAAGTTCATGAAATCTTCCACAAGTGAATAGGCTTGAGGCTTGTATTTCCTACCCCATGCTGGATCAAGCTTTGTAAGCAGTGCAATTGGATAAAGAAAGTATCCCAAATGATAGTGTTGACTATTACCAAATCCAAAATCAGCACCAGTTTCAGTAGAGCCTGGTTTAATAACAATGCCACCCCATTTTTTATCATGTAGAAATGCATTTCCACTAAAAGTTCCCTCCAACCAGGGCTCAATGGCTTCCTTCAAAAACTTGCAAACCTTTGGAATCACATCAAGATAGCACAACTCCTCAGCAATCAATGCCAACCTTGCAGCCCTTGCAATCAACTTCCCATAAAAATATGACGAAGTTGTTGTTATTGCTGCTGAATTTAAGCCCTCAACATCTTTACAAAGGGCTGAAACAATTTCATCACGGCATTCTTCGTTGACTCCTTTGGTTGAATGCCAAGATACAAGCAAAGGATCTGTTTTCAAAACCGATGAATTCCCAACAACACCGACAAGATCCCCATCAATGCTTCGATACTTAAACTCATCAAGAACAGTGACATGGCTGTCATCACTGTCTCCAATAGACAAAAGTTGGGGATGGAGAGGGTGAGCCAAGAGTAACAAATCACCGAACCCTCTTTTCTACCACTTATACTCCACACAAAAAGGTTCTCTAAACACAGCTTCACCTGACACGGGGTAACAAGAACTAAACTTATCAAGAACAGCCTCATGTTTTGAATCAGAATCTGGCAACAGAGCTATCCTGATTGTGCCAGAAAATGCATTAGAAGTGATCTCAGAAGTGGTGTGGCTCAACTTGATGGGAGAGGAAGCATAAAGGAGCCATGTTTGACCATTTTGAAACTGAAAGGTGAATTTGGTATCAAATTTGTTTGAAGAGAACGAGTGAATGGCATGGATGGTGGTGATGGAAAGAGGGGTTGGTTGAGTCACAGACACGGTCAAAAAGGGGCTTCCCCTAACAAGGAAGAAGCGCAGGTTGGAAGAAGGGAAATCTAAAGTGACACTGAGATCACTGAAGGAGGAGATATGGTGTTTTTGCTCGGATGAAATGGTGAGATCACTGAAGAGGGAGATAGGGTGTTTCCCCTTGGAACTTTGCTTGGGTGAAATGGTGAGATCAGGTTTGAAGACTTGGCATATGACAGCAGAACTGACTTGGCGAGAAGGGTATGAGAGAGAAAAAGAAGAGTTTGAGGACTTGATAAGGTAAGGGTGAATGTATTCAGGTTGGTCACCATTTTTGAGGACAAGGTTTTGGAAGAAAGAGTTTGTGGGGAGTGGATTTGAGACAAGGTTTTGGGAGAAGAAGTTGGAGGGGTCAGGAAGGACAGTGGATTGTGTCTGTGGGAAGATGTAAGGAGTCTTGTTTTGGTTGTTAGCCATTGCTGCTGAAAGTGGTACTATGTTGTTATGCTTGAATGGTTATTGTAGAAGTGTGGGGATGTTATATGGGATTTGGAGTGTTTGGGGAGCAGTGTGGTGAATGCACTTTTTACTTAGATTTGATGGTTCCGGATATTCTGGGGACTTTGGAAATGATGGAAATTTTTTTAACATTGCACTACCAGTAAATGAAATTCAGAAGGGAGCAATTGCATTGACAGAATGATCACGCTTGTATTTTAGTGGCTATTAATGGTACGTCTCATGATGGTGCTAAGGAGATGGAACAGTTTGTAACGATTCACTCGGGATGGCCTTTGGCTTTGCTATTCAAATTTGGGCGCAGCACAATAAGACCTGCAGACATCTACCATTGGCCTGTTCAGACATATAAAATGGTATGTTAATAGTAAAGCCAAAGGCCATTTTATAATGACCACTAGATTTATTACTATTATATTCTCGTTCTCTTTTTTTGTTTTTTGTTTTTTTATCTTTTTTTTCTTTCCTAATTTACCCTTTAATTTTTTTTTTCTCTCTTCTTTCCTTCTCGTTCTCTACTACCGTTGCCTCACAGGCTCCGTCGTCTTTACCTTCGTTGACGATTAACCCTTTATCATCTCCGACCAACAAATATAAAAAAGCAAGTATTGAAAAACCAAAACACTTATGACAACATGTGGAGGAATGAAATTAATCAAGAATCGAAGTGAATGAAATCAGACTAAGAACTTCGAACAAAATCAATTCAAGAATCAAGAAGGACAATCAAAGAAAAGCAAGTAAAAAAATGCAATCAAGAAGTGAATGAAAGTGATCCAAAATTTACAAAACAGATCAAGAGTCAAGGAAATAGTGAAAAAATCCAAATAGGGAACCAAAAAATGCAATATCCAACAAAGGGGAAAAGAATGGATCTTTGTCCATAGATCCCTCCATCGCCGACGACCCTCGGCTTCTGTGCTCACATTCAAAGGCAAACTCCCTCCATTGCGTTGCTATTCTTGCCGACAACCATGTTTTTTGTTGTTCGCGGATCTGTAACTCATCTCCGCACATGAGGTCACACACAATAATGAAAGTAATGTCTTACCCTCCAATCCAGGTGATAGTCTTTGGTTTCGCACCACCGCCATGGTGGTTTTGGTGGCTCTGTCGTGGTGGTTGTGCTTGCAGCCACGCTCCCCCTCAACAAACAATGGAGAAAAGTAAGAGAGAAGAAAAAAGAAAAAAATGGGGGCAAAATTAGAAAAGTGAGGGAGAAAATAAGTTTCACACAGTGCGAAACCAATTTCATGGATGCATGCTAGACATCGTCTTCGTTTAGTTATCATGTAACTTTGGCAGTGACAATTTTTGGTTTTCAAAGGGTGAGATTTCATCAGAGCATTCGATGACTATGGCAAATAAAAAGATATGGTTTTTCAATTTTCATATAGCAAATAAAACTATTAGCTTTTTTAGGCTTGCTCCTGGGTGGCAATTTTGCAGTAAGAAAAAAAAAGTTTCCCAATTTCCCCACCAATTCCTTGATAATGAAATTCTCATCAAACATGATGGAGTTGTTAGGGTTGGATGATGTTGTAGGAGATGTGATAATTGAACTCAGTCCAAGGGTTAACTAAATAACCTTAATTTCAATAAGGGTAACAAGGTCATTGTCTAATTTTATAAAAAAATAAAGGCTAACATATACAAATAAAAAAAAACGGAACAACATTCTTTAATCAGTCACAAGACATGGTCCATGATAAACCATATGTTTCACATGGACCTATTTAAAAATGATAAATAGTTCAAGGATCTAATTAAAAAATCATGAATCTTACAAGCTAGTATTCTCACCCTTTTAAGGAGAAAATGAAGGCATTGAAGAAGAAATTAAAATGGTGGAATAAGGAGGTTTTTAGTTTATTAAACTTAAATGTGATAATATGATAAAAGACTTGAATAAGGTGGACCATAAGACTAAGCAAGGTTCATTAACCTCTATAGAGGTCAATCTCTAAAGGCAAAACACATGCATGGATATGTGGTTTCATTTGAATATAAAAGAAAGTCTCTTAATATCATTAACATGGATGTGTGTCTGCGTGTGTGTGTGGTGCAGAGTGGGTTTAGGAGCAAGGGTTCAAATCCTTGAACCTAACCTTGACCTTGCTTCTACAAAGTGAGAAAAATCCAAGCTCGAATCGAACGTGACTCTAGTCGAAGTTAGACGAATACTTATGGATTTAGATTTAATTTTCATGTCTATTTGTGGGGATAATCAATCATTGTTTCCCAAATGGCCAGCAAAGTCAAGAGTGGTGAATTAAGTTTTAAAAAATTTCACTAAAAAGTTTTTGATTAAGCACGTGAAGGATATAATTATTGAATCGATAAAGAAATAACCAACTTGAAATGATTCAATTGATAATGATAGTCAAATCCATAATCCTTAACTTTAGAAAATGAGAATTATATAAGATATGAAAAATTAGTGATAAAGATAAAACTGCACAAAATTCAAGTAGGGTTAGAGAAGAGTGCATTGAGATTTTATCCTAGTTCAATCACCAACCATTAGTAACCTATGTCTAGTTCCACTAACCAAGCTTAAGATTTTTTTCCCCACTAATATTAGAGTTTTACAATAAAAAAAATCCTTTAGAATCAGGGGTGTCTCACCTTGTACAACAGACGTCCCTAAGGATACCTCACCCTAGAATTTCTAAACTAACACCTCACCTTTTTTTTTTTTTTTACAGAAAAAGTAAAACAAAACCAGTGATAGCCTAGGTTGTCGCTTACAACAATTTTTTTTTTTCAAAATTTATTCATTAGTTATGACTAATCGTCGCTTACAATGAAAAATATTTATTGAGTCATAAGACTTATCAGGACCCTCAATAATTTTGATTCAATGCAAACAAATATTAAGTTAAAAAGATTGCATCTTATAATGCCAACAGACGAAAAACGTTGCATCTGCGTCTGTAAGATACAGATGATACGCAAATAGACGCTCAAGTTTGTAGGAGTATTTAAAGGCATAGTAAATGCATTATCGTTTTGTAATATGTATTGCAGGGAATGTTCGTGGAACATCATTCCTAGGATCTGTTGAAGTGCATAAAGGGAAACAGAAATAAGAGTCAAAGAAGCAAAAGTTCTCCTCACCTCAAAAGACGCGCTATAGCTAGTAATGAGTACTTGTCTGAGTAAGCGACTTGACCACTGCAGCAGAAGGATATGGAGTGCCTCTCAAGGAAGATAAGCAGAGTGCTTTATCAGCTTAAAGTAACTAGTTGGTGACAAGCATTTAATGCTCGCATTAAATGTTCCAACGGCCACTCTCCTTCAGACACTGGTCAGACACATGCAAGAATTCAGAGAAATGACTACTTCCTCAGCAAGTCTATATAGCAGAAGATTTGAAGTGCTGAACATATAAAACTTAATTCAAATTTTGCTAGCATTCTTTCGAGCCTTCGTTCCTTCTCTTGTAAATTTCTCTAAGTTGTAAAAAGCTCTCAAAACACCTTGAGTATCCTGAGAGAAAAAGATTGTGTTCTTAAATTTGTATATTCGTCTGTAAGACGCTAACCTAAAGTTTGTGTGCCCCAACCTTTAACAAATCTTCTGATTTGTTGTAGAGTCAGAAGTGGCTTGGTAAGAAAAAATACTTGGGTTTCCAGCTTGGAGAGGCTAGTGTAAAAACTACTTGGGTTGAGCCAGAAGTGGCAGTGAACAATACTTGTAACTTGTGAAAGTTAGTGGAACTTGGTGGTTTGCCAAGAATTGGACGTAGTCTCGAGGTGAGATGAACCAGTATAAATTTATGTGTTTTCTTTCCTGCTTTATCTCTCTCTTAACTGCTTGAACTGACTTTGTCTTGTGATTTTTTTAAGGGTTTCGTCTGATATCTTGTATAACATCGTCTGTTAACGCTTTTCTTCAACTCCTTTTTTTAAACCTGTTACAGACGAACAGTTCGTTTTATAAAAGTTTTCAAAAAATTTTATAAATCACAATTCAACCCCCTTTCTTATGATTTTCGTCTTTACAATATTTTTTAAAATATTAGTTTGCATCTATCTACCAACGACTTGGTCATTGCTAACTGTCTGTTGTTATATTCACTAATTTGTTGTTGTGAGTAAACAAACAATAATGTCATAAATGTGTACCAGTCATTAATAACAATGATCTATTTATAAGGATATCCAGAGTCAACCCAAGCAAAAGGTGACCCAAGCCATTTGTTTACGCCTCCCATAAAAAATTATTTAGTATAGTATTTATATGATCTTTATTATTAGTTGGTCTAGTGTAGTAGTAATTATAGTGCATTTTTACCATGGCGAATGAGTTAAAACCAAACCCGTTATGGTTGGCCTAGTGGTGTGGGTGTTTGAGTAGTATGCGCAAGGACTTAGGGTGTGTTTGATACACACCAAGGTACAACACAAGTAGAACAGTACAAGACAAGCGATCAAGTTACATGGCAACTTTTTATCTTGCGCATCGTTTGATAGACAATGAACAACACAAACAAAATACTGTAAAATTTACCATAATACCCTTTTTAATATTAATTATCTTAAAATATTCATATTATTATTATTATTATATATTACAAATTAATATATATAATTGTAAAAGCTAACTTATTACGTTTTTTTTCAATAGGACTATTACATATTAGTGACAAGCTTTTATTCACTTTTAAATTGTGGGAAAGCAAGAACCACATAATTTTATTGTGGTTAACTTCCAATAATATACTGAGCAATTTTATGTTTGTTAAACAATTTATCAAATAAAATAGTGGAACAGAGCAAGAGAGTGGGGGAGAGAAAAGAGAGAGAAAGTGGGTAATTTTGTCTTTTAAGATATTGTACTTAGGGACAAAAAGTTGTTCCACTCTTTACCAAGTAACAAGAGTTTTATTTAACATATTCCAAATAAACCATGTATGCTATTGCAAGTTGTATTAGAAATGATGTATTAGAAAAGTTGTTCCGCACTTTACCAAGTAACAAGAGTTTTATTTAACATATTCCAAATAAAACTTGAAATATGTTCCAAAACTCTTGATATTTTACATATTCCAAGTCTCATTAATTATTTTTTTCCACATGTATCAATATTTAACATGGCCTACATTTTCATAACTTCTTCCATCATATAGATATTAAATGAGAGTATTTTAGACTAAATGTATTGTTTGTGTGTAGTATTAAATGTTTCTTAAGCTATGTGCATTAACCTTAAACATCAAGAGATGAGGAACGAAGGTAGTAAAAAGGAATGGAGAAGTATCATCTAAAAGATGACTCGAAAAAATTATCAATTAAAAAAGCTGTCCAATCAGCTTATTCAGACAAAGGAGTAAAGGAAAGTAATGTTCATTAATACAATTGTTATGAAAAAATAATGCTACACTAACGTTTTATCTAACAATGAGAATAACTTGAGGGGAAAATTAGGTAAGTTCTCTAATAGGACCCATTTTTATTCTTCCCATGTTTAGATGCAAAACATGGTTAAAATATGCTTTGTACTTCTCTACTTCTTTCATGTCCAATAAGAATATGCTGCTATAATTGGCAAAGGTATAGAAGCAAAAACTGCTCCAAATTTTCCTGGTTGAAGGGAAAGTGTGCAACATGAGATATCACTAATTATAGAGAATAATATTATTTTTTGGTACAAAAAAGTTTAGGTGAGTTGAGTCCCGGGGACTCACCAGGGCCAGGGCATGCTTCAAGGCTCATTGAGCACTTACATAACTATTTACATATCGTCCACCAACAAGGTCCTCACATTGGGCAACGGGATTCAAATCCTCGTCCTCGTGGTCTATCATAGAGAATAGTATAACATTACATGGGAAACATAAGGAGAGTTGATTCCTTATTTATTACAAAAAGATCATTAAGTTGCACAGGTTACCAAAGATGTTGGTCTATCATACCAAATACAGAGAACAAAAACATATACAAAGATATGCCAATAACCAGTATTTTCCCTGAAACGAGCAATGTATATACACAAGTTGCAGATGGATAAGAGGCTGAACTGCTGAAGCATAGTTTTTCTAGCAAATCTAGGTACTAACAAGAATTAGGAAGGCAGAGAAAACTCTAGTTTTTATTATCTTTTACCAACATCATTTTACTTTCTATTTTAAAGATTTGGGTAAGAACAGATTAAAACAACTGCACAAATTTAAAAAAAAAAAAAAACAAGAAATGAATCTTCAAACCAAACAAGCAGCATGCCCTTATATTGGTTGAACTTGAAATCATGAGTGATTTGTCAAGGCTCATCTTCAATACATTAAAGGGGGAAAAAGTTAAGCTAAACTTACACTGATGCCATACATCTAGTTACAGAACCAAACATGTCATTGAGAAAAGAAGCTACTCCCTAAAACAACAAAAAGGGGTGACATGAACAAAAATCAATTGTTAAGTTTCCTGCGATGCATAACTAGAACAACACAAATCATTCACGAGCTTTGTAGTTATATATTACTCTGGTGCAGGGAATATTTCATCTGTTGCCAGTCACAAATGCTCACCTTTTGAAAAGCATGACAATTAATAAATTGTCAAATACAAAATCAGTACTAATTTCCTTTATTCCAATTATTCCATCGTATCAACAAACACCTTCCAAATATTCCAAAATCACGAGCAAACTTGACATCCAATCACGGGTAATGTCCACAAATACCAATTCCTTCCTATTCATCATTATCTTCATCACCTCTGCTGTGAATCCACCATAACAAATTGGTCAAATAGTTGCCATCATCAAAACCATTCAGTCTTCTTATCTTCTGCAATGCACTTTCTTTATCATAAATTCCTTCAAGGGCATAGGCAAAGCCCTTCCAACCTTCTGTATATAAAGCAGGCAAAGTCCACCCCACAAGCTCCTTCAAAAAGCCAACATTGGAGAAAAGAACTTCAGAAATAGGCACCAATGGTAAGACCTGAATGCTAAGCCGACACTCTCTCCAATGTGCAGGACCAAACCACAGTCCAGTATCTCTCTTGTTAGCCCACAAAACACCTATTATCCTATTCTCTTTTGTAAACTCTTTCTCATACATATTCACTCCCTCTTCCGCATGCCACCACATTTTAGCTCCAAGAATTTCCAATGTTGTGAGAGTTGACCCAAGTGCAACAAGACGGGCATCACCATATGCAAAACCCATCAAAGCAGCAGAATAATATGCATTCACAGCTTCACTAATGCTTTGTTGATTTCTTCCATCTGAAAACTCAGTTAACCATCCAACCCAAGAATGCAGCACATACAGATCAAAACACCTTAACCGTGTGTAATTAGGGTTTGATCATGTGTCCAAGTTCATGAAATCTTCCACAAGTGAATAGGCTTGAGGCTTGTACCTCCTACCCCATGCTGGGTCAAGCTTAGCAAGCACTACAATTCCACAAAGGAAGTACCCCAAAAGACAGTGGTGATTGTTGTAAATACCAAATCCAAAATCAGCATTAGCATTAATACACACTTGCTTGACAATAATTCCACCCCATTTTTTATCATGTAAAAATCCATTCCCTCTAAAAGATCCCTCCAACCATGGCTCAATGGTTTCCTTCAAAAACTTAATAACCTTTGGAATCACATCAAGATAGCACAACTCCTCAGCAATCAATGCCAACCTTGCAGCCCTTGCAATCAACTTCCCATAAAAATGTGCTGAAGTTATTGTTATTGAGGATGAATTTAGGCCCTCAACATCGTTACAAAGGGCTGAAACAATTTCATCACAGGATTCTTCTTTGACTCCCTTGGTTAAATGCCATGTTACAAACAAAGGATCTGTTTCTAAAACCCACGAATTTCCCACAACACCAATGAGATCCCCATCAATGCTTCTATACTTAAAATCATCAAGAACAGTGACATCACTGTCTCCATTATACAAAAGCTGAAGATGGAGAGGGTGAGCCAACAGTAGCAAATCCCCGATCCCATTTTTCTCCCACTTATACTCCACACAAAAAGGTTCTCTGAACACAACCTCACCTGACATGGGGTAACAAGAACTAAACTTGTCAAGAACAGTCTCGTGCTTTGAATCAAAATCTGGCAACAAAGCTATCCGGATTATGCCGGAGAAGTGATCTCAGAAAGTATGTGGCCCAAATTGATGGGAGAGGAAGCATAAATGAGCCATGTTTAACCATTGCTAAACCGAAAGGTGAACTTGGTGCGGGAGCAATTTGAAGAAGACGAGTGAATGGCGTGGATGGTGGCGATGTAAAGAAGGGTTGGTTTTGTCACATAAAATGTCAAATAGGGGCTTCCCCTAACGAGGAAAAAGAGCAGGTTTGAAGAAGGGATATGTATAGTGACACTGAGATCACTGAAGGAAGAGATTGTGTGTTTTCCAGTGGAACTTTGGTTGGATGAAATGGTGAGATCAGGTTTGAAGACTTGGCATACGACAGCAGAACTGACTTGGCGAGAAGGGTGTGAGAGGGAGAGGGAAGAGTTAGAGGATTTGATGAGGTAAGGGTGAATGTATTCAGGTTGGTCACCATTTTTTAGGACAAAGTTTTGGAAGAAAGAGGTTGTGGGGAGTGGATTTGAGACAAGGTTTGGGGAGAAGAAGTTAGTGGGGTCAGGAAGGACAGTGGATTGTGTCTGTGGGAAGATGAAAGGAGTGTTGTTTTGGTTGTTAGCCATTGCTGCTGAAGGTGAGGGAAGTGGTGTTTGGTTATGGTGTTCAATGTTGGAATATTGGTTATTGTGGAGATGGTAATGATATACATATATATATATATATATATATATATATATATATATATATAGGATTTAGAGTGTTTGGAGAGTTGGGTGAATGCACTTTTTACTTAGATTTGATGGTTCCGGGATACTCTGAAGATTTTGGAAATCATGGAAATTTTTTGAACATTGCACTACTACCAGTAAATGAAATTTTAAAGGGTGCAATTGCATTGGCAGAATGATCACGCTGATATTGTAATGGCTATAATTAATGGTACATTGCTTTGCTACGTCACATAATGATGATAATGGAACGGTTTGCAACGTTCACTCAGAATGGCGTTTGCTATAATTCATAATTGGGCGAAGCACAATCGGTCCAATAACATGAAGTAGAAATGGGCTTGTTCAGACATCTAATATGGCAGTGGTACTTGCCAATAATCAACCACAATTTGTGAAAAATAGTGACGTGTCTTACATATGAATACATTGGGAATTTCTAGTGCACCCTAACCATGGGATTTAGTTGAATTAGGAAAAAGAGACCACACAATTTGTGAAAAAATATTGTCGTGTCTTACATATGAATACTGATAAACTGGATTTTGACTGTATTTTTATCTCAATTTGGATGTCATTTGCATATGATTTGAGCTTAGTTTGTTGGCAGAACTCACGGTTTGTCACTAGATTGTGTAAGATAGGCAATTCAAGGAATTCTTGAGGAAAAGAGCTTAAAAATAAATAAATTGAAGGAAAGTTGCATTTGTCTGGAATACCACGGCCATGGTAGACTTAGCACGGTCGTGCTAAGTTACCACAGTCGTGATGCAAGAACCACAGCCAAGCAGGAATCACTAGAAATTTTTCATCAGCGTCAATTTTTCGAGCACAGCCGTGGTTCATTTACCACGATCGTGCTCGGAATACGCGCAGATTGGACCTCCAGACTATGCAAGGACCACGACTGTGGTCATCTGATCAACATGGCCGTGGTGAGCTACGTCAACAGTTTGAAACTTTATAAATAAATGCTGAAAACCCTCCTTCGTGTGAGAGAATCTGACTGCTGTAAGACGTAGATGTCGTCATTGGGAATACCATTTGTAAAATCTCTTATCCCTTTATAATCTTTATGTTTTCTATGGGGTTTATTGGTTTGTTCATGAACATGACTGGCTAGTCCTCCTAGCCCAGGATTATAATGTAGCTGTGTCCTTTGTACCCCATCTTTGATTATCAATGAATGTCTCGATGTTTCCAGTTATTGAATCTTTTTACTATGTTTTTGCTATTAGAACTGATCACTCTAAATGTTAGTCAGTCCCTTGTCTATGATCAATTGCCTGGGATTGATAGAACTGTAAAGTGTTTGAATTCATATGATTCGCATGATCAAACTAATTGTGTGAATTTCTAGTGGATTAATTCTATTAATCAACCTCTCTGAGTATTATTGTTTACCCTAATTTAATTCACCTATGACCAATTGGGAATTGAATTAGGGGAAACGGCAGTAGTAAGCTACGACTAATTGTTTACTAATGAATTTAAAGAGGACTGACAATTAACTTAATTAGAGTATTTAATGAGATCAAGACGAGGGAAAAAGGGATGCTTGCAAAATCATAATCCTTGGCGTTCCAATCTTACTGTCTCACATTAATCTTATTGTCTTAATCCTTAGCTCTTAAGAACTGAACAATTGAACTTTATTTTCCCAAATATGATTCTTAATTGAATTGTTTAACCATTGCAAAATTAATTGTTTGGGAACACGACTGGTCCTTTAGGTTCGATATCCGGACTCCTAGAGTCCACTGTCATTACTGCGTAGGGTACGCTTGCCCTCTGCGAACGCATTTTACGCATCAAGTTTCTGGCGCCGTTGCCGAGGACTAGTTGTGTAGTTCCTAGATAATTTATTTTGTGAAAATTAAGCAATTCTTGTTCATATTGTGCATAGTTTTGGTTCCTTTAATTTTCTATCTTATCTATTTTATTAATTTCATTTTTTTGTTTGTTTAATTTCTGAATTTTTATTTTATTTTATCTAAAAAAAATTTGTTTGTTTTTATTATATCATTCTCTTCTTTACTCGTTACGTTTAATCTTCTTGCTGTGTTGATAATGCATGCTAACCAGGTCCCAGAGACCAGAGTGTGAACGAACCTGAGATTGAAAGGCTTGCCCGGAAGAACAAAGCGGAACAGAGAAGAAGAGTAATGGCTGAAGAAAATGATCCACCGGTGGAGCAGTCTCTGTTAGACTATCTCACTCCTCAAGTTGGGGTAGCTAACAACATCTTATTGCCAGCACTGGGGGATGTCAATTTTGAATTGAAACATGGCTTCCTCCAGATGATAGAGAGTAACCAATTCAATGGGCTGGCTACCGAGGACCCAGTAGAACATCTGAGAAGATTCCTGATGATGGCTAGCACGGACAAGTATCCTCGGGTGTCTACTGAATATATCAGACTGGCTGCTTTCCCATTCTCCCTCAACGGGAAAACACTCAGTTGGTTGTGCTCACTTCCGACCAACAACATCACTACTTGGGAGATGTGCACCAACAAATTCCTACGGAAGTACTACTCTATAGTGAAGACAGACCAAATGCAGAGAGAGATAGGCAATTTTGCTCAGAGGGAGCAAGAGAGTCTGTCAGAAGCTTAGGACAAATTTCAGGAACTACTACGAAGTTGCCCACACCACGGGTTTAGCCAGCAGAGAATCATCCAGATTTTCTATGGAGGTGTGTCCAACCATAACAGGATTAGCCTCGATGCTGCTTGTGGAGATTCGTTGATGGCTAAATCACCAACAAAGGCAAATAGAATCATTGAAGTTATGGCCTCCAACGCCTACAACCATACTGCAGATAGGCATATTCTGAGGAAGCCTGTGAATCAAGTAGAGACTAGAGCATCTAGCTCTGGGATTGATCAGAAGCTAGAGATACTGTCTAAGCAGATGGAGAATATGATGAAGGCACAGGCTCAAATTCTCTCAGCATCTCGTCTACTTCCTGCTTGTGATAAGTGTGGGGAGGCTCGTGAGGAGAATGAATGCCCTATAGATGCTGAACTGGCCCAAGCTATAGAGGAGGTGAATTGGGTCGGTGGGAAAAGCACCGAATATGATCCCTTCTCTAACACCTTCAACCAAGGATGGAGGGATCATCCTAAATTCTCCTAGAAGAATTAGAGGGATCAAGGGCAGAGACAAGGGTAGAACCAGAATCAAGGTGTCTACAAACCTCCACATTTGCAAAATCAGAGGTCAAGACAAGAGGAGAGGAGACCCTCTCTTCAGGAGGTCATGATGCAATACATGGCAAAAAATGATGAAAGAATGAAGAGCATAGAGTCGCAAATGACCGACATGAAAACCCTGTTGTCTTAGAGGACTCCTGGAACACTGCCATCCCAAACAAAGATTAATCCTAAGAAGGAAGATGTCAAAGCAATGTTAACCAGGAGCAAGAAGGCCAAGGAGGAGTCGGAACAGAAGGAAGGCCCAGCCACAGTTGATGATGAAGAGGTTCTTACTGAAGAGAATCAACTTCCTGAGAAGGAGAAGAAAAAGGAGGTACTGACACCTCCTAAGATAAGTATTCCTTTTCCTTAGAGGGTCAGGAATGAGAGACAAGACCAGCAGTTTTCTAGGTTTTTAGAGATGTTTAAGAAACTGCACATAAACATCCCTTTTGCTGAGGCTATTGCTCAAATGCCAAAGTATGCTAAATTTTTAAAAGAGATCATTTCTAACAAGCAGAAATTGGCGGAATTTGAGAAATAGGCCTTAATGAGGAGTGTTCGGCTGTGGTCCTTAAGAAATTGCCCCCCAAAATGGCAGACCCAGGGAGTTTTACTCTTCCTTACAAGATAGGGAACGCTTATTTTGAAAGATGCTTATGTGATTTGGGGGCAAGCATTAATCTGATGCCTTACTCTGTTTTTAAGAAAATAGGCATGAAAGAACCACAGCCCTCCAACATTACCATTCATCTTGCGGATAGGTCTATTGTATACCCAAGGGGAGTAATAGAGGATGTATTGGTAAAAGTAGGCAAGTTTATTTTCCCAGCTGATTTTGTGGTACTTGATATGGAAGAAGAGGATGATGTCCCAATCATATTGGGGCGTCCCTTTCTGAACACTTGTGACATGGTAATTGAGGTAAGGCAAGGAAAACTCACCTTAAGATTGGGTGAAGAAAATGTAGTTTTCAACTTATCTGATTCTGTGAAAAAGCCTACCTCTTTTGCCTTTTACAATTTTGTTCAGTCTAGGGACATAACTGATGACTTGACTGAGGCTTCATTCCCTACTGTGGGGATAGAAGACCCCTTGGAAAGAGTTCTCACCATGGAGGACTTGGACTGGGAATTAAATGACGTTGAGGAGGAAATACTAATGTTCCTCCAAGATCAACAGGAAGCCAAAGTTGTTGGCTTTGAGAAGTTGGAAAGGAGAAAAGGCCCAAAACCCAAACCCTCCATTGAGGAACCTCCTATTTTGGAGTTGAAGCCGCTACCTTCCAACTTGAAGTATGTTTTTCTTAACCCACCCTCTGCTCTACCAGTTGTTATTTCTGCAGGTTTAACTAAAATAGAGGAGGAAAAATTGTTGCGGGTTCTAAGAGATAACAAGGAGACTTTTGGGTGGAGCATCCATGACATTAAGAGTCTCGACCCTACTGTGTGTACTCACAGAATTCATTTGGAGGATGGATTTTCACCCAAAAGACTTTCTTAGAGAAGACTCAACCCAAACATGATGGAAGTGGTAAAAGGCGAGGTAATTAAAGTACTTGATGCAGATGTTATTTATCCTATTTCTGATAATGACCGGGTGAGTCCTGTTCAATGTGTCCCTAAAAAGGAGGGCACCACTGTGATGGAAAATGAGCAATATGAGCTCATAGCTGTTAAGAAAACCACCGGGTGGCAAATGTGCATTGACTATAGGAAATTAAATGAAGCCACCCGGAAGGACCATTTTCCCCTTCCTTTCATTGACTAGATGTTAGAAAAGTTAGCAGGAAAAGCTTTCTATCGTTGCTTAGATGGTTATTCGGGCTATACACAAATTCCATTGGCTGAAGGGGGCCAAGAGAAAACTACTTTTACATGTCCCTATGGAACATTTGCGTATAGACGAATGCCTTTTGGGCTTTGTAATGCACCTGCTACATTTCAAAGGTGCATGATGTACAGCACTCATCAGAATACTCCACTCAAGGTGGAATGGGCCTTACACTGTGCATAAAGTATTCCCTTATGGGACACTAGAGCTACAGAAAGAAGATGGTTCTACCTTCAAAATAAATGGACATAGAGTAAAAACATATGATGCAAGTCTGCAACAAGTGCACTTCATTGTGCACTTCCAGGGATGAACTGAGTTCCCTTTTCACCCGTCAGGCTCGGGACATTAAACAAGCACTACCTAAGAGGCAACCTGTGGGAGCTGGGTTCATTACCCACTGTATCCTCTCATTTTATTAACTTTAGGTTACATTCATTTTTTTTTCTTTTTCTCTTTCTTTTTCTCTTTTCGTAGCTAGGATTAAGTTTCATACTGTTTTATGTCACATGTGGGGACCACGGCCGTGGTAGATTTAGCACGGTCGTGGTGGTAGAAGCCAAACAGTGGTAACTGACCACAGTTGTGCTCCCAGATTTTTCCAACAGCGTCAAATACGACCACAACCGTGGTGAGTTAAAGCACGATCGTGGTGACAGTGGACAGCCGTGGTAGCTTTTACCACAACCGTGGTCAGTTGTCCAGCACAATAAAAATAAAAATGAATAAATAAATAAAATAAAATAAAAATCAACTGCATATTTTTCTAGGTTGTTAGAGAAGGGTCAAGTTCACAGAGACATAACATTTTTCATGACATCTGAACTTCACCCAACTTTAACACTTAACCATATCCATAAGAGAGCATTCACATGCATTTTTCAATTGCTAAGGGTCCCTTCATTTAAAAAGAACGCAAACTCCTTTTACATGAGCATCTCCCATTGCATAACCTGGTCCATACCTACTCACTCATATATTTACCATTGTTCAACTACTTCTTGAACAGTTGGTAAGAGGATGTCAGAGACGACCACGGCCATGGTAAGTTTTCCAGTTAAAAAAAAAAGAGAAAAGGGAGACCAGAGGTTCACCATGGTCGTGGTCCGCACATCGCTATATATAGTCATAGGGGTGGTCAGTTACCACCACCCGTGGTTCTCTCCTACTTTCTCTGTTCTGTCTCCCCTACCCTTGGTAACCCTAGCATTAGAGTAAGCTTTCCATGATTTGTCAGCATGCATTTTCATTCACCATATGTTATTTTCTTTTTTTTTAGTCATATTAATTTCAAAAAAAAAAAAAAGAGGTGAAAAAAACTTGTTTTTTGACAAGGACCACGACCGTGGTAATTTTTACCACAGCCGTGGTCATGTTAACCACAGCCGTGGTCAACATTACCACAGTCGTGGTCAGCCACACAGTGGCCATCCTTTTTCTCCTCTAACCCTTACTACTTCATTTTTTTTTTGGTTATGCTTCTTGTGTGCAATCATGGCAGGTGACAGCCCATCTCGCACTCATGGAAAACGTGCTCGAACCATATAGGCTCAGTCGAATTTGGTCATTTGTGATCAAAATCCTGACACTAGGAGCCAACATCAGCGCCAGCCACCACAGGGTTCAACATCCTCCACACGATCCACGTCATCACCTCCTACTCCACCACCTCGACACCACCCTGGGGCTCAACCCTTGTATTATGACACTCTCGTACCACCAAAGCACATGGATCGGTACACAATGCTAAGGACCTTTGACTATCATCCAACTAGATCCCTAGACACAGTACTTTTAGAGGAGCATGGTCTACTGCAGCGGGTCATGGCATACCTCACAGCCGTGGGATGAGAGAGGACAGTGGACATCACAGAGCAGGCATACAGACGCCCCACTATGACTTCATCTCCACATGCCAGGAGTGGGACCCTGCACCCCAACCTACACCAGAGCAGGAGGCGGATGAGGACAATATGGAGGATGAGGAGGTACCACAGATAGATGACCTAGCCCTTCCTTACATGGTCTCCTTTTTCATGATGGGACAGGTCCGGAAGATGACATTGGCAAATTTCAAAGTCGTCTTAGGTTTCGAGACACCGGAGTCCATTATGACCGACTAGTATAGGGGTGCTCTGAGATGGCACCCAAAGACTTACAGACCAGCAGCTTTCTAGAGGGAGATTACAGGACAGCCCACTTCATCCCTGGCACCTCAAAAGCCAACGGCATCAGAGACCCAGCACTTCGGGTGTGCCATCGGTGGTTATCTGGGACCCTCCATGGCCGCAAGGAGAGCACTGGCACGATTATTGGGAAGGACCTCTTCCCTTTATGGTGCATGGTTAGGGGAAGGTGATGTAATGTTGGCCTCCTCTTTATCAGACATTGTCGCACCATCGGATTACGAGTTTCTCAGAGCCAGACTTGCCACATTGCAGTTGGATCATTCTTCACCATGCTGGCTACTCACTTTGGCTTCATGGAGGCAGCCCAGGATGGCACAGCTGTTTCTTACATTAACTGATCCACTCTGGTTTCTCTGGGGATCCTTCGACGCCAGGGCCAGCAGTTCTTCCTTGATGAGCAGCCTAACCCACATCAGGATGAGCCAGAGATCTAGCCCTAGGAGCCAGGCATGGCAAAGCAGCCAGAGCAGTAGTTGGGCATGGAGGAGCAACCGACAGAGCAACATCAGGCACCACTGCCACCACCCACATTTGACATGAGCCAGATCCTCCAGAGACTAGATGATTTGGAGACTAGGGTGACGCGGAGGTTGGATGATCAGGACACCTGATTTGAGACACAACAACAGATGACAGCTGACCAATTCACTGCTCGGATGGACTTTTTGAGGTAGTTTCAAGATCATCTCTTCCCAGATCCTCCTCCTTATTGAGGAGCTTTTCTATTTCCTTAGGTTTTGTTTTCTTTTTCTTTTATTTCGTTCTTTCAGTCTGTTTTGTTTATGGCATCGTACTCTACTAGTTCTTTCATTTTCCATACATTGTTTCCTGTTTACATTTCTATTTTGGATGCATTGAGGACACTGCATATATTAAGTGTAGGGAAGGGAGTCACGATTGTTTTCCCCATTCTTGAGACATTGTGTGGTTATGTTACTTCTGTGTTCTGATGTGATTTTTAGATCCTCAATAGTTATAGAATTGTGTTGCAGAATTTCCCTCTAAAAAAAAATTCAGATAGCAGCAGGGTCACTAAAGGGGAAACATTGGCACCAAAACTGGATGAATAGATTATTTCCCTTGAGCTTGAACATAGAGATGGGAGATTTGAGCCTTAAGTCCTTCAATATGATATGGAATCAATTTAGGTGACATGTTTTATTTTCTAAGATGGCATACATATCCTTGATTGACTTTTGACTTTATGAAACTGTTGAGGCATTGTTTAGGCATCTTTCTAGATGCAGAGTTTGTGATACAATCCCACTTAGTTGCCTATTTTGAGCCTTGTGAATATTTCTTGGTCACCCTGTTATGTTAGTTTCCGTACAATATGCTTGGTGGTCTGAAAGACAGGAGAAAGCCAATGTAATGAAGGATATTCTGAAACAGAAAAGACTCAGTGTGTCTCACTTCCTCTCCTATACAATGAATAAATCAAGGTCAAAGGCCTTCAAAAAAAAAAGGAGAAAGAAGAAGTGAGAGCTGAGAAAATTTTAAAAAAAAGAACAAGAAGAAGAAAAAGAAGAAGAAGAAGAAGAAGAAGAAGAAGAAGAAGAAGAAATAAACATTGGCCTCTTCTTGATCTTGGATCACTAAGCATAAATTGATTGTAAAGCCCATTGCTAACATTTTTCTTTCAATATATGCCCATCATTCAAATCCTGGCCCCGTTACACCTCGTCATGCCTCATCTGTTCTGATTGTAAAAAGTCCAATTGAGTTGAGTTGATCGATGCATAGATTAGTGAATATGTTCATTTGAATATGATTGGAGAGCTTTTCTATTGACCCTGAAACACTAAGAGAAGGAGAGATGAGTGAACCATGGCTCCTGGGAAATCAAATTTTGTGTAGGTTTAGGCCTAAGAGACCCCGAGAGGAAACCTGCTGCATTCTGTTGTATTTGCTCTTGTCATTTTCTTTTCTTCAATATAAATAAATTGGGAATTCTATTACAAGTTCTTCGCTAGGGAGAATCAATTTTGAGGTCTAACTCAGAATAATTGCTTGAGGACAAGCAATGCTTAAGTGTGGGGAGGTTTGATAAACCGGATTTTGACTGTATTTTTATCTCAGTTTGGATGTCATTTGCATATGATTTGAGCTTAGTTTGTTGGCAGAACTCATAGTTTGTCACTAGTTTGTGTAAGACAGGCAACTCAAGGATTTCTTGAGGAAAAGAGCTTAAAAATAAATAAATTGAAGGAAAGTTGCCTTTGTCTGGAATACCACGGTCGTGGTAGACTTAGCACGGCCGTGCTAAGTCACCACAACCGTGATGCAAGAACCACAGCCAAGCAGGAATCACTAGAAGTTTTGCATCAACGTCAATTTTCCAAGCACAGTCGTGGTTCATTTACCACGGCCGTGCTCGGAATATGCGCAGATTGGACCTCCAGACTATGCAAGGACCACGGCCGTGGTCATCGGATCAGCACGACCATGGTGAGTCGCGTCAACAGTTTGAAACTTTATAAATAAATGCTGAAAACCCTCTTTTGGCATCTTTTGGTTCTATTTCGGAATACTGAGGGTTCTGAGTGAGATAGAGGTCGTGTGAGAGAGTCTGACTGCTGTAAGATGTAGAGATCGTCATTGGGAATACCACTTGTAAAATCTCTTATCCCTTTGTAATCTTTATGTTTTCTATGGGGTTTATTGGTTTGTTCATGACTGGCTAGTCCTCCTAGCCCAGGATTATGATGTAGTTGTGTCCTTTGTACCCCATCTTTGATTATCAATGAATGTCTCAATGTTTGCAATTATTGAATCTCTTTACTATTTTTTTTGCTATTAGAATTGATCACTCTAAATGTTAGTCAGTCCCTTGTCTATGATCAATTTTCTGGGATTGACAGAACTGTAAAGTGATTGAATTCATATGATTCGCATGATCAAACTAATTGTGTAAATTTCCAGTGGATTAATTCTATTAATCAACCTCTCTGAGTATTATCGTTTACCCTAATTTAATTCACCTATGACCAATTAGGAATTGAATTAGGGGAAACAGCAATAGTAAGCTACGACCAATTGTTTACTAATGAATTTAAAGAGGACTGGCAATTAACTTAATTAGAGTATTCAATGAGATCAAGATGAGGGAAAAAGGGATGCATGCAAAATCATAATCCTTGGCGTTCCAATCTTACTGTCTCACATTAATCTTCTTGTCTTAATCCTTAGCTCTTAAGAACTGAACAATTGAACTCTATTTTTCCAAATTTGATTCTTAATTGAATTGTTTAACCATTGCAAAATTAATTGTTTGGGAATACAACTGGTCCTTTGGGTTCGATATCTGAACTCCTAGAGTCCACTGTCACTACTGCGTAGGGTACGCTTACCCTCTGCAAACGCATTTTACGCATCAAATACATTGGGAATTTCTAGTGCACCCTAACCATAAGTTTTTTCCTTTTTTTTTACATAACACACATGCATAAGTTTCAAACTCACAATAACAAATGAAAACGTTCAATATAGTTATCATATTTCATGTCGGTTAAAATTTACTTATATTAATGATGAATATATAATGATTTTTTATATATATATATTTGAGACTAGAAGGAATAAAGCACAACAAATAAACCATACAGATGTAAAATGGAGAAAAAATATATTGGAGAAGCTCTTTGTGTGACAAATGATGACCAAACATAATTTTTCATTTTTTCTTTTTTGAAATTTAATTTCTAGAATGTATTAAATACATTCAACAAATTAATCTAGAACATATACATATTACTAAAAATAATTTCCAAAAATTAGTTTCCTAAAAGAGATATTTTTGGAAAAAAAATTACAAAGATATGAATGGGGTGTATTTAAAAAATTTGCAAAAAGAAACGTCGATGAGGAAATTATTACAGATAATGGGTAGAAGGTAATTATGGAATGGATAAAAAAAAAAAAAAGGTAATTATGGATGCCTCTTAAAAGAATGATCATCAAAGTTCGATCCAAAGGTCATCTATCTATTCATCCCAAAGCCTCTTTTCATGGGAGGGATTCATCCTTTTGGCTAAAGAAAAGTAGAAAGTGTATTAGAATGAAGATTTTTTATTTTTATTTTTATTTTTTCAAATAGTTCTTTGTTTTGTTTTGTTTTTTTTCTTTTTCTTGCATGGGTCTTGGTGATTGTCCTCTGCGTGTCTTTGTTGTTCTTTTTGCTTTTTAAATAATAGATAAAAATAATAATTAATGTAATTGTAAACTTTTATAATAAGAATTATGAAAATAATCATTAATGTAACTGTAAACTTTTAAAATATTAGATAAAAATAAACATATGGAATACAATAAATTAATTTTAAAATTATAAATATGGAATAGCAAGTTTAATATTTTTCTTATCTGGTGAGTTCAATTTTTTATGGTTACATAAAAAGAACTGGATCAAATTTAACAAAAAGGTTAAAAAATATGTTTTTGGTTTCTGAAAATTTTTAAAATTTTGCATTTAGTTCCTAATAATTTTTTCTTTTTTGGTCTCTAATTTTTTTTATTTAATTCCTACCGTTACATTAACTCTATTAACCTGAGACGTTACCATCAACATAACGACAGTTGTGATAAAAAGAATTTTTAGAGATAAAAAAAAACCAAAAATATTCCATGACCACTTAACAGAGTCAACGAAATGGTAGGAATAAAAATCTGACATTTTTTTTCTCTTTTTTTTTATTCCTCACTTATTTAAATAAAAAAATTGTACAAAGTTTATGAAAGCTATATATAATTTCTGTTTTAAACAAAAACTTCCTTTTTCCTAAATATCTTAAAATTAAGATCAGGCTGCTATTAGTAAGGATGGTCTACACTCTACAGTGTCTCCCAGACGAATTCTCACCATCCAAAATCTCGACCATTCATCACGTTCTCTTTTGTGTTAATAACTAATTCAATGGCTCAGAACTAATTTGATTTTCCAATTTCTTGTTTGATTCAATAAAGGGGCAGGGCAGCCGAATCACTAAAGCTCGTATTCATTTTATTAAAAAAAAAATTTTTAACAAAAGTGAATGTTTCCATAATCAATAAAGCTATGAATGATACAATATATATCATTCATATAAGGAATTGTGAGAAACAAACATCTGATACAATGCATGATATTGGCATACTAATAATAACAATCAAACAAACTATGAATGCAAAAGTCTTATGCCAGAAAAGAAAGCATCGTCCACACAGATTATTGTGATGCATGTTCACCAAATCCTTCCTATTCATCACCTCTGCTATGAATCCACCATAACAGATTGGTCAAAGAGTTCCCATTATCAAAACCTTTCAGTCTTTTTATCTTCTTCAATGCACTTTCCTTGCCATAAATTCCTTCCAGAGCATGCACAAACCCCTTCCATCCTTCACCAACACCATCCCTATTCAAAGCAGGCAAAGTCCACTTCACAAGCTCCTTCACAAAGCCAACATTGGAGAAAAGGACTTCAGAAATAGGCACCAATGGCAAGAGCTGAATGCCAAGCCTACACTCTCTCCACTTTGCAGGACCAAACCATAGTCCACTGTCTCTCTTGTTAGACCACAAAACACCTATTATCCTGTTCTCTTTTGTAAACACTTTCTCATACATTTTCCCTCCAACTTCCACATGCCACCACATTTTAGCTCCAAGAATTTCCATTGCTGTCAGTGTAGATCAAAGGGCAACAAGACTGTCATCACCATAAGCCATACCCATCAAAGCAGCAGAGTAATATGCACTCACAGCCTCACTTGTGCTCTCTTGATTCCTTCCATCTGTAAACTCGGTTAACCCTCCAGCCCAAGAATGCAGCATATAAAGATCAAAACACCTTAACCGTGTAATTTGGGGTTTGATTTTGTGTCCAAGTTCTTGAAGTCTTGCACAAGTGAATAGGCTTGAGGCTTGTACTTCCTACCCCATGCTGCGTCAAGCTTAGCAAGCACTGCAATTCCATAAATGAAGTACCCCAAATGATAATGGTGGTCATTGTAAATACCAAATCCAAAATCAGCACCAGTATTAGTAGACCCTTGTTTGGTAATAATGCCACCCAATTTTTTATCATGTAAAAATCCATTCCCTCTGAATTTTCCAGTCAACCATGGCTCAATTGTTTCCTTCAAAAACTTGCAAACCTTTGGAATCACATCAATATAGCTCAACTCCTCAGCAATCAATGCCAACCTTGCAGCCCTTGCAACCAACTTCCCATAAAAATATGATGAAGTTGTTTTTATTGCTGATGAATTTAGGCCATTAACATCTTTACAAAGGGCCGAAACAATTTCATCACGGGTATTTTCTTTGACACCCTTAGTTGAATGCCAAGTTACCAACACAGGATCAGTTTTCAAAAGCCATGAATTCCCCACAACACCAACAAGATCCCCATAAATGCTTCTGTACTTAAAATCACCAAGAACAGTGACACCACTGTCTCTATTAGAGAGAAGCTTCACATGGAGAGGGTGAACCAACAATAACAAATTCCCGGACCCTTCCTTCCCCCACTTGTACTCCACACAAAATGGTTCTCTAAACACAGCTTCACCTGACACGGGGTAACAAGAACTATACTTGTCAAGAACAGCCTCAAGTTTTGAATTAGGCAACAAAGCTATCCGGATTGTGCCAATAAATGGATTAGAAGTGACCTCGTTAAATGGCAGAAAAGGCATTAGAAGTGTGCTAGTGAGGGTGCGACTCAACAAGATGGGAGAGGAAGCATAAAGGAGCCATGTTTGACCATTGTTGAACCGAAAGATGTGCTTGGTGTGGGAACTATTTGAAGAGAAGGAGATATTAGCATGTATGGTGGTGATGGAAAGAGGGGTTGGTTGGGTCACAGACACAGTCACAAAGGGGCTTCCCCTAACAAGAAAAGACCTCATATTGGAAGAAGGGATATCCAAGGTGACACTGAGATCACTATAAGAAGAGATTCGGTGTCTCCCATTGGAACCTTGCTTGGATGAGATTGTAATATTAGGCTTGAAGGGTTGGTAAATGACAGCAGAAATGACTTGTCTAGATGGATATGAGAGAGAGAAGGAAGAGTTAGAGGATCTAATGAGGTAAGGGTGAATGTATTCAGGTTGGTCACCATTTTTTAGGACAAGGTTTTGGAAGAAAGAGTTTGTGGGGAGTGGTTTTGATTGAAGGTTTGGGGAGAAGAAGTTGGGATCAGGGAGGACGGTGGATCGACCCTTTGGGAAGATGTAAGGAGTATTGTTTTGGCTGTTAGCCATTGCTATTGTTTTGGACGCAATAATGAATAGCTACCTTTATTACTGAACACTTCCAATCTTTAACGAGTTTAATGGTGATGCACTGATAGTGTAAAATTGTTTTACACAGTCATCCAATCACAAATCACCGTTGGTATGACTTTTAAAATAATTTTTTAAAAGTTAACAAACTTATCATACATGATGAGTTATGATTGAATGACGGTGCATTCTAGGGTGGGAAAGTTTAACAAGTCTCCCACCATGGGAAACAAACCTGATCCGTAGGATTAGAATCTTTTTCAAGATGAGAATAACATTATCATAGACATAAATGCACTGGATTAAAACCCACCAAAATATATATTTAATTTAGTATTGCTATTCGCACCACCAAAATTGCTATTCACATCCCCACGTATTTAATTTTATTACTGTAGCAATATATATATATATATATATATATATATATATATATATATATATATATATATATATTTTAATTTAATGGGTTATTTTTTTTATTTTAAAGCAGTGAAATTACGTCCAAGCCCTTGGTAATTTACTGTAGCAAAAAATATATATTTAATTTAATGGGTTACTATTTTTATTTTAAAGCAGCAAAATTACGTCCAAGTCCTAATAGTGCTCTGAATTATTTTTATTTCCAAAAATATCCTTTCCACGGAATCGTGATTCCATGGCAAAATACACTATGGAATCATGATTCCGTTGTGTATTTTATCAACGAAAAGACTATTCTGTTTCGTATTTTGTCCACGGAATCATGATTCCATTTCTTTTTTTTTTTGCATCCCTAGATACACAATGGAATCTTGATTCCGTTGTACATTTTATAGAATAGAATCATGATTACGTGGAAATGGTATGTTTGGTAAAAACAAATTAAGCACATGGGAATGTGAATAGCAATTTTGGAGGTGCGAATAGCAATGCTAATTAAGCACATGTGCTTAATTTTTTTTTTACCAAACATACCCTTTCCACGTAATCATGATTCTATTGTATAAAATGTACAACGGAATCAAGATTCCATTGTGTATCTAGGGATGCAAAAAAAATATGAAATGGAATCATGATTCCGTGGACAAAATACGAAACGGAATAGTCTTTTCGTTGATAAAATACACAACGGAATCATGATTCCGTAGTGTATTTTGCCATGGAATCACGATTCCGTGGAAATGATATTTTTGGAAATAAAAATAATTCAGAACACTACTAGGGCTTGGACGTAATTTTCCTGCTTTAAAATAAAAATAGTAACCCATTAAATTAAATATATATTTTTTGCTACAGTAAATTACCAAGGGTTTGGACGTAATTTCACTGCTTTAAAATAAAAAAAATAACCCATTAAATTAAAATATATATATATATATATATATATATATATATATTGCTACAGTAATAAAATTAAATACGTGGGGATGTGAATAGCAATTTTGGTGGTGCGAATAGCAATACTAAATTAAATATATATTTTGGTGAGTTTTAATCCAGTGCATGTATGTCTATGATAATGTTATTCTCATCTTGAAAAAGATTCTAATCCTACAGATCAGGTTTGTTTCCCATGGTAGGAGACTTGTTAAACTTTTCCACCCTAGAATGCACCTTGAATGACACTATAAAACTTTTTACACTTTTAATGCATAGCTCTTTTTCTCATCTTTAATTAGCCTTGGTTTATCATGACTATGCTGCAGTCTTTCATTTGGCATTTTTTATTTTACCACCATCCAGTATTGAGATAGCAAAAGCCTTTTGTTTCAATCGTTTGTCATGTTTTCAAATCTTTTTTTAAGTATGATTTTTTATGTTATAATAACATTTGCTTTCACAAAAAAATATAACATTTGTCTCTAAACAAGAGACAGACACGTACTCCCATCCCTTCCCTTGCTTAAATCAATGATTAAATCCTCTTTACTCCCACCCTTCCATCATCATTCATTTATCTTTAATCTCATCCAAATCCCCCTCAACAAACCAAAACAAACACTTCTCCTCAACTTCTGCTGATATCAATAAATTAAGCTCAACCATCCACCAAGCATCACCCAAAATCAATAAACTAACCTCAACTATCCAACAAGCATCACCCAAAATCCCAAACCCCACTGTCCTATTAATAACAATTTAATAACAAACCAAGTTGTAGATTGAGTAACTGCCAATGCAGAAAAGACTCATACTCAAGGTGAGCAAAACATTATAAAACCATGATCACCACCACCAACAACACAATCACACACCATTCAAGCATTCATCACCATAACTTCACACCACTTCCACCATACCTTCAGCAGCAATGGCTAACAACCGAGACAACACTCCTTACATCTTTCCACAGACACAATCCACAGTCCTCCCTGACCCCTCCAAGTTCTTCTCCTCAAACCTTCTCTCAACTCCACTCCCCACAAACTCTTTCTTCCAAAACTTTGTCCTCAAAAACGGTGACCAACCTGAATACATTCACCCTTATCTCATCAAATCCTCCAACTCTTCACTCTCTCTTTCATACCCATCTCGCACTTCCACCACTACTTACATATACCAAGCCTTCAACCCCGATCTCACCATCTCCTCAAAGCAAAAGTCAACTGTGAAACACACAATCTCTTCCTTCAGTGATCTCAGTGTCACTTTAGATATCCCTTCTTCAAATCTGCGCTTTTTCCTTGTAAGAGGAAGCCCCTATTTGACACTCTCTGTGACTCAACCAACCCCTCTTTCCATCACCACCATCCATTCCATTGCCTCACTCTCTTCCACTGACTCCACTTCCATTAACAAGTTCACCATTAAGTTTGACAATGGCCAAACATGGCTCCTCTATGCTTCCTCACCCATCAAGTTGAGTCACACCACTTCTGAGATCACTTCTGAGGCCTTTTCTGGCACAATTCGTGTAGCCCTTCTACCTAATTCTGATCCAGAAAATGAGCACATTCTTGACTTGTGCAGTTCTTGTTACCCCGTTTCAGGGAATGCTGTGATTAAAGAACCATTCTATGTGGAGTATAATTGGGAGACAAAAGGGTCTGGCGAATTGTTACTATTAGCACACCCTCTCCATCTTCAGCTTTTGTCTACTACAGAAACTGATGCCGCTGTTCTTGATGGCTTTAAGTACAGAAGCATTGATGGGGATCTTGTTGGTGTTATGGGGAACTCATGGGTTATGAAAACAGATCCCGTTTCAGTGACATGGCACTCTTCAAGGGGTGTCAAAGAAGAAAACCAAGATGAGATTGTTTCAGCACTTGTGAATGATGTTGAGACTCTAAAAATTGAAACCACTGAGTCTTACGTTTATGGGAAACTGCTTGCAAGGGCTGCAAGGCTGGCACTGATAGCTGAAGAGGTTTTCCTCTATGATGTGATTCCAAAGGTTATCAAGTTTCTGAAGGACACCATTGAGCCGTGGTTGGATGGAACTTTGAAGCTGAATGGATTCATGCATGATCACAAATGGGGAGGCATTGTTACTATTAAAGGGTCTAATGATGCTGATGCTGATTCTGGATTTGGGATTTACAATGATCACCAGTACCATTTGGGGTACTTCCTTTATGCCATTGCAGTGCTTGCAAAGATTGACCCAGCATGGGGGAGAAAGTACAAGTCTAAGGCCTATTCACTCATGCAAGATTTTATGAACTTGGACACTAAATCCAACTCCAATTACACAAAACTAAGGTGTTTTGACCTTTACAAGTTGCACTCTTGGGCTGCAGGTACAAAAAATTTATAGTCAAAGAATTAGTAACCAAATTTAATGACTAAATTTTCTTTTCTCCCACTATTTCTGGAATCTCAAAGATTTTAGTGTCATTTTTTTTTTAAAATTACATATAAATTGTTCCTTTACTAATTTTAATTTGTTTTGTATAGGGTTAACTGAGTTTCAAGATGGAAGGAATCATGAGAGTCCTAGTGAAGCTGTGAATGCATATTACTCTGCAGCATTGATGGGTATGGCATATGGTGATGTGCACCTTGCTGCCCTTGGATCAACACTCGCAGCATTGGAAATTCGTGCGGCTCAAACATGGTTTCATGTGAAAATGGATGGGAACATGTATGAGGATGTTTTTACTGTGGAGAATAGGATAATGGGTATTCTGTGGGCTAATAAAAGAGACACTGATCTATGGAAAGCTTCTCACAAGTTGAAAGAGTATAGGCTTGGCATGAATCTTTTGCCCATAATGCCTATTTCTGAGGCACTTTTCTCAGATGTTGACTATGTGATTGAGCTTGTGGAGTGGGCTTTGCCTGAATTGAACAGGGAAGGTGTTGAGGATGCATGGAAGGGGTATGTCTATGCCCTCCAAGCAATTTATGATAATGAAGGTGCTTTGCAGAAGGTAATAGGATTAGAGGGTTTTGATGATGGAAACTCTTTGACTAATCTCTTGTGGTGGATTCATAGCAGAAGTGGTGGAGATGATGATAAGTAAGAGAGATTTGGTTGTTAAAATCATTTCTTATTGTTATGACAATAAGTAAATGACGATCTCTATATTTAAAAAGAATATTATAATAATGTTACAATTATATCTTGCATATTGTAATGAAGATCTCTACTAGAGATATATAATACCTGTGGGTTTGTGTGAATATGTAAAAAAAAAAATTACATGTATATAGTTTCAATGTATAAATGAATATATGTTAAGAAATTAAATGTTTATTAATTTATGGTTTATTGCAAATGATTCATTTTAGACAGTATTTAGTATAATATGTATGCTTTTCATTAAAGTGGTTGGTGTTACTCTTTTCCTTTTATATTTTTCATCTTGTGTGTTGTTAAAAATTTGGATATATACTTCTAGTTTCTTTGAGTAAATCACTTGTTAGCTTAAGTATATATAGATTTGGTATTCTTAATCATGTTTAAATAATTTATATTTCTTTATTGATAATATATAGATTTAATTATTCTTTGGTCCTTATAGTTGTAACAACTTTCTCTTTTAGTCTTTGTAGTATAAAACATTCCATTTTGGTCTCTATAATTATAATTTTTTTTATCGTTTTTGGTTTTCACTATCTAAAGTTGCCTAACGTTGTTACATCTAAATCCTTTAAATTTGCTACAAAACTGAAACTAGCAGAATAAAGTCGCCAAATTTTTTTTGGTGGTTTTTAACTGTCATAAATTAAGAAACATTTTTTTGTTTATTTTCCTTATTCTTGCCCTCTCCCGATAAGTAAGGTCAGCATCCACCATGGCCAAGACAGAGCCACGTGCAATGACATTTATGAATGAGTCAAGAGCCTTGTTGGCGTTGGGAAAGACCCTGCAATGACCGTTCTTGAACCACTTCCCCCACTGGAGCAAGACCATTGCCTCCTGCAGTGCCTCCCACCACGAACGACACACCAACAATGTTGCGCAGAGGTTTGGGCCGTTGAAGGAAGTCGCGATCTTCACCAGCACACCGTACGGGAGTGCCCAGAAGTCACCGCATGGAGAGGACGGTGGAATGGCCAAAATGTGCAACAGAGAATTTGAAAGCAGTTAGAAATCCTTGGTGGCAAGGGAAAGAAAAAGAAAAAAGAAAATCAGAAAAAAGAAACTTTATTTTTAATTTATGGTGGTTAAAAACCCCCAAAATCTCCTTTAATTTAGTTGTTCTACACCACACTGATTTTAATGTTGTAGCAATTTTAAAGGGTACGAATGTAATGACATTAGGCGACTTTAAATAGTGAGGACAAAAGGGTTAAAAAATTACAATTATAAGAACCAAAATGAGATGTTTTAAACTATAGGAATTAAAAAGAAAAGTAGATGCAACTATAAAGAGTAAAAGGATAATTAAACCTAATATATATTTTACCATCATCAACTCTTACAAGTCATTTGTTGAATTCATGTTTAACTAATCTATTTAAGGTTTCAAAGTAAATTTCTTTATTAATTGAAAAAGTTTAGCCTATGTTTATTTCAACTTAAATTTTAAAAACTAATAATTAATTTTGTTTTAAAAGAATCATTCAAAAGAATGAAATAAAAAAAAACGAAGAAGAAGAACAACAACAACAACAAACGATTGTTTTTCTAAAATAAATTAAACTAAATATGCATATATTTATTTCATTACGTAGTATCTATAGAAAATATTTAATGATATTTAGAAATTATTATGAACCATTCTACCTTAAAGAAATAATAGTGAAACAATAAATATAATTGTGAAAAAATAATTGCGAGGTAATAGAAATAAAACAAAGCGTGTATATATTGCTTAAAATAAATAAATAAAATAGTCAATAATGATCACTTTAAAAAAATAGTTTAATTTTTGAGTAAATTACACTAACCATCTATAGGGCTTCGTGAAATTACACAAACTCTCCTGACTTTTTTAACATTTACAATAACCTTCCTTATATGTAATGTTTTTCAAGTAAGGGATGTTAATGTAATGTATAAAAGGTTGTTGGTATAATGTTTTTTAAATAATTAAGGAAGATTAGTGTAGGGGTATAAAAAGCATGAAGAATTTGTGTAATTTTATGAAACTGCAGTGGTAGTTAATGTAATTTACTCTTAACATTTTTCCTCCAAATGACAACTAAATTCACAATATATATCTTAATATCTAAATTTTGTATTTATTATAGTTTTAATAATATATATAGTAATTGTAAATAATTTTTTAATCATGTCTTATTTATTGTATATAAAAATGCGATTTAATTTATTTTTATATATAATATATTATAAATTCTATAATATTATGGTTTTAGTTTTCTATTTAATTATTTGTAACAAATAAATTCATTTTACTTTAATTAAATGAATAAAACAAAAAAAGAACGAGGAAATAATTTTTATATTAAGGGTTATACATACTTTTAGTCTCTATAAATATTGAAAAGTTTGTTTTTATTCCCTCTATTTTAAATTGTTGATTTTTAATCCCTCATTTTATAAAATGTGTCACAATTGAACCACAGTAGTTGAATCCGTCAACTAGAGTTAATAATGATTTAATTTTTTGTGGTAAAAAATCATTACAAAATGTTAATTATAGATTACAAAATGTAAATTACAAAAATCACCACAAAAATCATAACGCCGTAGACTTTGACATCCTCGCCGCCATCAACGACGCTATTGTGAACAAATGTACGTAATATGTGGCGTTGTGATTTTTGTAGTGGTTAAAAAATCAGCATATTTTGTAATTTACATTTTGTAATCTATAATTCATATTTTGTATCGGTTTTTGACCACCAAAAATTAAATCACTGTTAATGCTAGTTGATGGACTCAGAAACTAGGTTCAATTGTGACACATTTTATAAAATGAGGAACTAAAAATCGACGATTTAAAATAGAGAGACTAAAATTGAACTTTTCAATATTTATAAGGACAAAAAATATGTTTAACCCTTATATTAAAGTGTTATTGTATAACAAAATCATAAATAATTTTTAAAATATATTAATATGAATCTGAAGTTTTTTTAATTTAAAAGTATTTTATGTGCTACAATAATTAAAATGATAATATTTTAATTTACATTTAGTTTTGAAATAATATATAATACATTATTTAAAATATAATTAAACATAAAACATAAGAGATAAAATATCATTATATATATTCATCAATTTAAATGTTACATGTTAATATGAATTTGAATTATATTATTTTAAAATTAAAATATGTTATATAAACTAAATTTTATTATATGTTTTTAGATATTAAATTGTGTAATAATTACTTTTTAATTAATAATATTTTTAATAAAAATTTTATTTAATAAATTATGTAAAAATATTTTTAATAAATTTTATTAATATAAAAGCCATACACTTGTTAAATACTATATATTATATTTAATATGACTAAAAATATTGACTTAGTTCCTTGGAGATTGAGAAATAGATGGGGCAATTGTATAGAGTTGACTAAAAATATGATATTTGTAGTTGGTCATATTTTCAGGGAGGATAACACTTGTGCAAACATTCTTGCCGATAAAGCCTACTCTTTTGATGGGTTTTATTGGTGGAATTCTCTCCCCCAAATCATAGCTACCGAATTTGATAGGAATAGATGGGTACACAACTATAGGTTTAGATAGTTTGTTTTGCATGAGCTTGGTTCATGTCCTTCCATGCCTTTTGTTCCCCTCTTTTTTTATTAATATGATTTCCTGGCTTGCTGTTCTTACAGACTATCATGGGAAGTGTCAACCTAGTTGGGATTTTCTGTGATATTCAATTGCACCAGCTAGCCATTTTTGTCTAGAAAAAAATTTAGTATTTAATATTAATATATACACATAGTCACACATGTTAGATTATGTAATCAAAGAGTCTGAAAAGACAGTCACATGTAATTTTTTTTGGTAAATTGTGTTTTTATATGGACTAAAAGCATATAACGAGCATATTATAGAGATTAAAAAATATATTTAAGCCTAATAAAATTTATTAAAATATTATTAAATAAAAAGTAATTATTACACAATTTAATATAAAAAAACATACACTAAAATTTAGTTTATTGAATATATTTTAAAATATTATAATTCAAATTCATATTAACATATTACATATATAAACTGATGAATATATATAATGATATTTTATCTCTTAATTTTTATGTTTAATTATATTTTTAAATAAAATATTTCTAAATTAAATTAAATTAAAATATTATTATTTTACTTATTGTATCACATAAAATAAATTTCAAATTAAAAGACTTCAAATTCATATTAATATGTTTAAAATTATTTGTGATTTCTTTATGAGAAAATAGGCCATCACTGACAGTGTAAAATAATTTTACACCGTCATCTAATCACAACCCATCATGTATGGTAAGTTTGTTAACTTTTATAATTTTAAAAGTCACATAAACAGTTATTTGTGATTGAATGACAATGTAAAACTATTTTACATAGTGCATGACCATTAAACTCTTTCTTTATACATTAACGGTTTAATATAACATTCTTTCCTCATTCTATTTTTGTTTTATTCCTTTAATTAAAGTAAAATGAATTTTATTTGTTACAAATAATTAAATAAAAGACTAAAATCATACATATTATACCATTTCTATGCATTATATATATATATATATATATATATATATATAAAATAAATTAAATCACATTTTTTCATATATAATAAATAAAACAATACGATAATTAAAAAAAATTATTTACAAATACTATATGTATTATCAAAACCATAATGAATAAAAAATTTAGATATTAAGATATTGCGAATTTAGTTCTCATGCGAAAAAAAATAAACTAATTTTTAAAAAATTAATATTGACGTACATTTTTAATTATTTAATTAATTTGAGTAGTACATTTTTATTTCTATTACCTTGTAATTTTTTTTTCCCACGGCTATAGGTATTGTATAACTATTATTTCTATAGGGTAGAATGAATCATAATAGTTTCTCAATATCGATCATTAAATATTTTCTATGATAAATAAGTATATGCATATTTAATTAGTTTAACTTATTTTAGAATAATTTGTTTCTTTTTTTTTCCATTCTTTGTGAAACAGTATTTAAAAACAAAATTATTATTTTCAAAATTTAAATTAAAACAAAATAAACTTTCTCAGTCAATAAAAAAATACTTTGAAAACTTTAATATATTAGTTAAAGACATTGCTAGTTACATTACAGGTATTTAGAAGAAAAGATAAAACAAATACCAACATACCAGATTCTCTTAAGTAAATCATTCTTTGATACATGAAGTTAACAAATGACTTGTCCAAGTTGATGATAGAAAAATATTACCACTTAAGAAATAGAAAATATTTAAACTCAATATATTTACTCAAGCTAACAAGTGATTTACTCAAAGAAACTTGAACTATATATCCAAATATATTTTTTGGTCCTGGGTCAGAGACCACTTGTGTCCCAAATCTATTGGGTCGGAGACTATTCCCATCTCACTCGCGGTGCGTGGCCGTCGCTGACCCAATGAAATTTTGCACACGGAGAAATCAAACACGGGTTCTCCCGCTAAATAGATCATTCCCCAAATATGAACGCAGCGGGACCTTACACCACTGCGCCAACCCTATAGGTTATTATATATCCAATATATATATATATATATATATATATATATATATATATATATATATATATATATATATATATATAAGGAAAATAATAACACCCATGACTTTAATGAAAAGTATACATATATTATACTAAAAATACTGATTAATAAACATTTTATTTCTTAACATATATTCATTTATATATACATTAATTGAAAACTTTTTTTTTTTTACATATTTAAACAAACCCATAGGTACTATCTCTTGTAGAGATGTACGTTACAATGCATGATATATCATCATTGGCTTTATTATAGTTTTCTTTCTAAACGTGGAGATAATCATTTAACTTATTGGAATAACAATAAGATAAACGATCTTAAAATCTCTCTTAATTACTGGTCATCCCCACCATCACCTCTGCTGTGAATCCACCACAAGAGATTAGTCAAAGAGTTTCCATCATCAAAAGCCTTCAATCCTTTTACCTTCTGCAAAGCACCTTCATTGTCATAAATTGCTTGCAGGGCATAGACAAACCCGTTCCATTCATCTTTAGCACCTTCCCTGTTCAAAGTCAAAGCAGCCAAAGCCCACTCCACAAGCTCAATCACATAGTCAACATCTGAAAAAAGTGCCTCAGAGATAGGCATTATGGGCAATAGGTGAATGCCAAGCCTATACTCTTTCCACTCTGGAGGAGCAAACCATAGACCAGTGTCTCTTTTATTGGCCCACAGAATACCCATTATCCTATTTTCCACTGTGAAAACATCCTCATACATGGTCCCATCCATTTTCACTTGAAACCACGTTTGAGCCGCACGAATTTCCAATGCTGCTAGGGTTGACCCTAGGGCAACAAGCTCAATATCACCGTATGCCATACCCATCAATGCTGCAGAATAATATGCACTCACAGCTTGACTAGTACTCTCATGGTTCCTTCCATCTTGAAACTCAGTTAACCCTAATACAAGGAAAATTATAATAAGTGAAGAAACAATTTATATATAATTATGACAAATGCTAAGAGAACTAGTTATAGAAATAAAAAGAAAAATGATTTTATTGGAATGCATAAAAATGCGCTTTCCTATAATTTTAAATATGTTCTCATATGATTTCTAATGAAATCTTTTCTCGTGTAATTTCTTAACCAGTGTGTGGCACTAGGTAACAAGATCCTATAATTTTTAAAAATATCACTAAAATTTTTGTGATTCCAAAATTAATGAAAGAAAAGCAACTTTTATCACTAAATTTAAATTTGGTCATTAATTCTTTGATTTTTTTTTTACCTGCAGCCCAGGAGTGCAACTTGTAAAGGTCAAAACCCCTTAGTTTTGTGTAATTGGAGTTTGATTTTGTGTCCAAGTTCATAAAATCTTGCATGAGTGAGTAGGCCTTAGACTTGTACTTTCTCCCCCATGTTGGGTCAATCTTTGCAAGCACTGCAATGGCATAAAGGAAGTACCCCAAATGGTACTGATGGTCATTGTAAATCCCAAATCCAAAATCAGCACCAGCATCATCAGCCCCTTTATAGGTAATAATGCCTCCCCATTTCTGATCATGCATGAACCCATTCAGCTTCAAAGTTCCATTCAACCATGGCTCAATGGTGTCCTTCAGAAACTTGCTAACCTTTGGAAACACATCATAGAAGAAAACCTCTTCAGCTATCAGTGCCAGCCTTGCAGCCCTTGCAAGGAGTTTCCCATAAAAGTAAGACTCAGTGGTTTTCATTTTTAGAGCCTCAACATCATTCACAAGTGCTGAAACAATCTCATCTCGGTTTTCTTCCTTCACACCCCTTGAAGAATGCCATGTCACTGAAACGGGATCAGTTTTCAAGACCCATGAGTTTCCCATAACACCAACAAGATCCCCATCAATGCTTCTGTACTTAAAGTCATCTTGAACAGAAACATCAGTGTCTGTAGTAGACAAAAGCTGAAGATGGAGAGGGTGTGCTAATAGTAACAATTCGCCAGACCCTTTTGTCTCCCATTTATACTCCACACAAAATGGTTCTCTAATCACAGCATTCCCTGACACGGGGTAAGTAAAACTGCACAAGTCAAGAATGGCCTCGTTTTGTGGATCAGAATTAGGTAGAAGGGCTATGCGAATTGTGCCAGCAAAGGCCTCAGAAGTGATCTCAGAAGTGGTGTGACTCAGCTTAATGGGTGAGGAAGCATAGAGGAGCCATGTTTGGCCATTGTCAAACTTAATGGTGAACTTGTTAATGGAAGTGGAGTCAGTGGAAGAGAGTGAGGCAATGGAATGGGTGGTGGTGATAGAAAGAGGGGTTGGTTGAGTCACGGAGAGTGTCAAATAGGGGCTTCCTCTTACAAGGAAAAAGCGCAGATTTGAAGAAGGGATATCTAAAGTAACACTGAGATCACTGAAGGAAGAGATTGTGTGTTTTCCAGTTGAACTTTGCTTTGAGGAGATGGTGAGATCAGGGTTGAATCCTTGGTATATGTAAGCAGCGGTGGAAGTGCGAGATGGGTAAGAGAGAGTGAGTGAAGAGTTGGAGGATTTGATGAGATAAGGGTGAATGTATTCAGGTTGGTCACCGTTTTTGAGGACAAAGTTTTGGAAGAAAGAGTTTGTGGGGAGTGGAGTTGAGAGAAGGTTTGAGGAGAAGAACTTGGAGGGGTCAGGGAGGACTGTGGATTGTGTCTGTGGAAAGATGTAAGGAGTGTTGTCTTGGTTGTTAGCCATTGCTGCTGAAGGTATGGTGGAAGTGGTGTGAAATTATGGTGATGAATGCTTGAATTGTGTGTGATTGTGTTGTTGTTGGGTGGTGGTGATCATGGTTTTATAATGTTTTCCTCACTTTGAGTATGAGTCTTTTCTGCATTGGCAGTTACTCTATCTGCAACTTGGTTTGTTATTAAATTGTTATTAATAGGACAGTGGGGTTTGGGGTCTGGGATTTTGGATGATGCTTGTGGGATGGTTGAGCTTAGTTTATTGATTTTGGGTGATGCTTGTTGGATGGTTGAGCTTAGTTTATTGATTTTAGCAGAAGTTGAGGGGAAGGGTTTATTTTGGTTTGTTGAGAGGGACTGGGATGAGATTAAAGAGAAAAGAATGATGGAAGGGTGGGAGTAAAGAGGATTTAATCTTCCATTTAAGGGAAGGGGATCTTAGGAGGGAAGGGATGGGAGTACGTGTCTGTCTATACTATAGTTATAAAATTTTGTTTATCTTATGATGATGATGATGATGCATGGTACTAAATGTCTAAATATTACTGGCATGATACCATGACAAACGAATGAAACAATTTGCTATTCTCAATACTGGATGGTGGTAAATGATACTGACAGTAATAGATCACTTACCTATCTCTCTATGCAAAATAAATAAATAAATGGCAAATGAAAAAGCCTGCAGCATAGTCATGATAAACCAAGGCCAATTGATCAGGATTGGAAGTGTTCAGTAATAAAGGTAGCTATTCATTATTGCGTCCAAGAAACTACTCCTACATTAAAATATTGTAATTTTCTTTGTTCAGCTTTCGGAAAGTGTAAGTGTAAACAACAAACTCCAGGTTCAACTTCTATCCGTCCGTTTAAGTTTCATTGAAGTTGGGCACACCATTAGGCTTCCAGGCCCATTTTCACTTCATATTGGACCGAGGACCGATTGTGCTAGGCCCAATTACGAATAGCAAACGCCATCCTGAGTGAACGTTGCAAACCATTCCATTATCACCATTATGAGACGTACCAATGTACCATTAATTATAGGCATTATATAATACAAGCGTGATCATCCTGCCAATGCAATTGCATCCTTTAGAATTTCATTTACTGGTAGTGCAATGTTCAAAAAATTTCCATCATTTCTGTCAGAAAAAAAAAATTCCATCATTTCCAAAATCCTCATGAATATCCAGAACCATGCATCAAGTCTACTATTTAAGAAGTGCATTAACCACAGCCATTCAAAACCCATATACTACATATACATACATCATCACCTTCACAATTACTTTCAAGCATTGATCACCATAACCCTTATACTTCTATCAACTTCAGTAGCAATGGCTAACACCCAAAACAATATTCCTTACGTCTTTCCACAGACTCAATCCACCGTCCTCCCTGATCCCAACTTCTTCTCCCCAAACCTTCAATCAAATCCACTCCTCACAAACTCTTTCTTCCAAAACTTTGTTCTAAAAAATGGTGACCAACCAGAATATATTCACCCTTACCTCATTAGATCCTCCAAGTCTTCCCTCTCTCTTTCATACCCATCTCGCCAAGTCAGTTCTGCTGTCATTTACCAACCCTTCAAGCCTGATTTCACCATTTCATCCAAGCAAGGTTCCAATGGGAGACACCGATCGAATCTCCTCTTATAGTGATCTCAGTGTCACCTTGGATATCCCTTCTTCCAATATGAGGCCTTTTCTTGTTAGGGGAAGCCCCTTTGTGACTGTGTCTGTGACCCAACCAACACTTCTTTCCATCACCACCATCCACAACATTATCTCACTCTCTTCAAATAATTCCCACACCAAGTTCACCTTTCGTTTCAACAATGGTCAAACATGCGGCTCCTTTATGCATCCTCTCCCATCATGTTGAGTCGCACCCTTACTAGCACACTCACAATGCATTTTCTACCATTTTCCGAGGTCACTTCTCATGCATTAATTTCTTGGCACAATCCGGACAGCTTTATTGCCTGATTCAAAACATGAGGCTGTTCTTGACAAGTTTAGTTCTTGTTACCCAGTGTCAGGTGAAGCTGTGTTTAGAGAACCATTTTGTGTGGAGTACAAGTGGGAGAAGAAAGGGTCTGGGAATTTGTTACTGTTGGCTCACCCTCTCCATCTTCAGTTTTTGTCTAATGGAGACAGTGATGTCACTGTTCTTGATGATTTTAAGTATAGAAGCATTGACGGGGATCTTGTTGGGGTCATTGGAAATTTCGTGGATTTTGAAAACTGATCCTGTGTTGGTAACTTGGCATTCAACTAAGGAAGTCAAAGAAAACTCCCGTGATGAAATTGTTTCAGCCCTATGCAAAGATGTTAATGGCTTAAATTCATCAGCAACAACAACAACTTCGTCATATTTTTATGGGAAGTTGATTGCAAGGGCTGCAAGGTTGGCTTTGATAGCTGAAGAGGTGAGTTTTCTTGCTGTGATTCCAAAGGTTAGGAAGTATTTGAAGGAAACCATTGAGCCGTGGTTGGAGGGTACTTTTAATGGGAATGGCTTTCTGTATGATAGGAAATGGGGTGGCATTGTTACCAAACAAGGGTCTACTAATGCAGGTGCTGATTTTGGGTTTGGAATTTACAATGATCACCATTATCATTTGGGGTACTTCATTTATGGAATTGTAGTGCTTGCTAAGCTTGATCCAGCATGGGGTAGGAAGTACAAGCCTCAAGCCTATTCACTTGTGCAAGATTTCATGAACTTGGACACAAAATCAAACCCCAATTACACATGGTTAAGGTGTTTTGACCTTTATATGCTTCACCCTTGGGCTGGAGGATTAACTGAGTTCACAAATGGAAGGAATCAAGAGAGCATAAGTGAGGCTGTGAGTGCATATTATTCTGCTTCTTTGATGGGTATGGCATATGGTGATGACAATCTTGTTGCCCTTGGATCAACACTTATGTCATTGGAAATTCTTGGAGCTAAAATGTGTGGTGGCATGTAGAATTGGGAGGGAAAATGTATGAGAAAGTGTTTACCAAAGAGAACAGGATAATAGGTGTTTTGTGGGCTAACAAGAGAGACAGTGGACTATGGTTTGGTCCTGCAGATTGGAGAGAGTGTAGGCTTGGCATTCAGGTCTTACCATTGGTGCCTATTTCTGAAGTCCTTTTCTTCAATGTTGGCTTTGTGAAGGAGCTTGTGGAGTGGACTGAACCTGCTTTGAATAGGGATGGTTGGAAATGGCTTTGCTTATGCCCTTGAAGGAATTTATGATAATGTAAGTGCATTGCAGAAGATAATTAAGAAGAGTGAAAGGGTTTGATGATGGCAACTCTTTAACTAATCTGTTATGGTGGATTCATAGTAGAGGTGATGAATAGGATGGATTTGGTCGTTGAACTTGCATGACAATAATATTTGTGGACGTTGCTTTCTTTTTGGTACAAGACTTTTGCATTAATTCTTAGCTAGTTTGAATGTTTGATTATTATTATTACTATGCCAATTTCACATGTTTGTTTCTTACAATTCCTTTTATGAATGATCGTATATATGGACGTTACTTTCATTTTTGGTACAAGACTTTTGCACTCAGACATCATGGGTAACATGTAAGCTTATACCAAGTAGGGACCCTTCACTCTTTTTATGACGTTTTCGGCTGTTACTGATTTATAAATGGATGCAATTTACAATTATGAAGTAACTAAAAAGTAATAAAAGTGCAATTAGGGAAACATTACTGATATTGGGGCCGACTAAGGTTACAGTTTTTTTTTTTTTCACAATTTGTTAATACTAATTACTAAAAGTTTTTGGTAACAATATGTTTAAAAAAATGAATGACTACAAAACCTCAGAAAGAAAAAAAAAAAAGGAATGAATGAATACAAGCTTGAGTGATTCCGCTGCCTTTGTGGAATCAATCAAGGAATTGGAAAATCAAATTAGATCTGAGCTATTGAATTGGTTATAACACAGTAATTAGGAATGAGAGATAACGTGATGAATGGTCAAGATTTTGGATGGTGAGAATACGTCTGGGAGACACTGTAGAGCATCCGAACTAACTGCATCCTGAGATCTTAATTTAATAGATTTAGAAAAGAAAAGAAAAAAAAAGTAGTTTTGTTAAAAACAGAAAATTATACTATTCATAAGCTTTGTACATTTAGCCTGATGGGTCACACACAAGTCTATTTCTTAAAATAATTTGATTTTATCTTTTAAAAATAGTTTTAAGACTGCATAGTTTTCGTAACTTATATATCAAAATGTTGGATTAATAACGTGTGCCTAAATTAATCTATTTTAATTCATCATTTTAAAAAGTAATAAGAATATACTTTTTTTCCCAATAATTTACTCTTTTTTTTATTTTAGTCCCTAAAAATAATTAAAAAAAAAGTCCCTAAAATTTGTTATTTTTTTGGATTTGGTCCATTTAGTTAAAAAATTCTAATAACGGTAAAGGTGACTAATGATTGTTGATGTCAACAAGTGTCACGTTAGTAAATGATGATGTTAGCGAGTGCCACAATTGTGGAATTTGCTATGTGAGCTCATCACCTTCTACATCTTCAGATTTTGTCTAACGTGACAGTGATGTCACTGTTCTTAATGATTTAAAGTTAAAAGCATTGATGGGTGAGCTTGTTGTTGTTGTGGATTCATGAATTTTGAGTATAGAAGCATTCACTTTTCTCAAATGTTGAGTAAGTGAGAGAGTTTGTGGAGTGGATTTTGCCTGCTTTGAATAGGAATGATGACTAATTCTACCGTGGCAAAGTTGCTCTCCTTTCCCACTGTGAGAAAGTTTTAATAGCCATCAGATTATAAGATAAGTGTGGACTATAATAAGTATACATGTACTAGAATATTTTTTTTAAAAAAAAGAAAAGACCTTCCTATCCCCTTTACCTATCCTAGCGACACTCCTTCCTCTCGACCCCAACCACCCTCTCTACCACACCTTTCCCTCACCACCACCGCCACTACAACCTCTTCTTCCTTTCTACCCATTCCCTTTGTCTCTATTTCGTCACTAAGACCATGCCTTCATCGCTGCCGTCGTCGGAGAGTTGTCACACTCCTTCCTCTGCGACGACACCGCATGCTTGGCCTTTGCACGAGACCGTCGGAAAGCAGAAATGTCATACACTGCAATCACGATACTGACATTATCACTGCGTGTCATACTCGGCCACTCAAACTGCCATCGCCAAAATGAACCCGCGTTAGTGGTACTAGCCAGCGCATCAACGCCACCACGAAATCACCATCGACGACCACCATGAGGCTAGATGCCTCGCTAATTTCACTCCATGCTCAGATCTTTGCGTGGCAAAATCAGGAGGAAGTTTATGGCATTGTGCGGCGACGTTTGTGGGAGGTTGGGGGAGATCTGGATTCTAGATTTAGATCTGAAACAAAATCAAAGGTTTTTCTTTCTAGATCTAAGAGAACCTCATTGTTGTGGATCAAAATTTGCAGTTGTTGATTCTTCGGAGATGACGACGATGGCACAGTAGCCTTGCCATTGGAAATAGGGAGAAGAAGAATCGTCAGAAAATGGGAGAAGAAGAATCGGAAAGAGAGAAAAAGAAAAATATAAAAATGTTTTTTTAAGATATCCCGGTGCATTTATTCCTATAATAGTCATCACTTATTTTAACCATTGATTATAAAAGAGTTCATAGCTAACGCACCATATTTTGTTTCCCAAAGTGGGAAAGGATAGCAAGTTTCCCACTGTAGAATTAGTCTAGGAATCATATGTTGGAGAGGAATGGAAAGGGTTTGTATATGCCCTCGAAAGAATTTATGATAATAAAGGTGGATTGTAGAATATAACAAACTTAAACGGTGATTTATCAACTCTTTGATGTCTTGTGGTGGATTCACAGTAGTACAATAGATTTTATAGCAAATTATAGCAACATCCCCTAAGCTTTTATCAAATTACTTATAACTCCACTCTTTTTTATTTTCCTACACTAACCTCCATTTAAGTTTGAAAATATTACACTAACATCCCCTTATATGTTTGAAAACGTTACATTGACACCCCCTCAAACCCTACACTAAAACCCCTTACATGGAAGACTTAGTAATGGTTAAAAAAAACAGGGAAGATACTTGTGTAATTACACGAAACTTCATGGAATGTTATTGTAATTAATTTGCTCTAGATTTTAAGGTGATAAGTATGCATGTATGACTGTACAAGGGAATATTGCGCTTTGTGCATAAGTATGTTAAGGTGATAAGTATGTTAAATTTGGGGTGCAGGGTAATTGCTTCTTGCACCTCCATAATTGTTTTGGAATGTAAATTTTTTAATTTTAAAAAGGTTAATCCAAAATATAATTTTAAATTCCTAACGAGGCGTTCCGAAAAAAGGTGCAGGAAGTAATATGGAGGTGTAGGAAGCAATTTCCTACAGGAAGAAATAATAATGGTTGGGAATTGCTATTCTCAGCTCCTACTTTTCTATTCTCACCACCCATGTGGGTGGGTATTTTTTTTTACCGAAATTGCCCTTCCCACGAAATCATGATTCTGTTGTTATACATATATAGCAAAATCATGATTCCGCTGTATACATTTTTTTCACCTCCACCCTACACAACGGAATCACGATTCTGTTGTGTATTTTTTTTTTAAATAATTTTATTTTAAATGTATAATTTTGGTTGATATTTTAATTTTTTTGACAAAGACGTGCCAAGTTAATGCACATTGATCGATGTAATGTGGATGGTTGATATTTTAGGGTGAATATAGACCGTTGCTTTTTCTGCAACAAAAGAACAAAGTTGTTAATGATCATTGAACAAGCAAACAATATTGTCGTAAGGATCGATGCAATCTAAACCGTATATTAAGTCGGTGGAATCTTGACCGTTGCTTTTTGTTAAACAAAGTGCATAGTGTATGATAATTGAGTCACAGGTGAACAGTGAATCTTCTAATATAAACATAGGTAGTGTTGGTATAAGGCAGGTCATTCCAGTGTGTTTATATTCAGTATATTGCTTGAAAGATGGGGGGGATCTCTTACTGTTGTGTATTATGATGGTGACATGATATCAACTTCTCAGGGGGTAATGTTTCAATATCCTGATGGTCCTAAATTCATTAGAATAAGTGAGGATATGTCCCTTGCTGCTTTAAAAAAAATAGTTAAGGATGTAATCGGAGGTAGTAAAATGTTACTTGTCATTTATTACCATCAACCTGTATATGCAGGTGATGGTTGTGTTGAGTACGATTGTATGGACCTTAAAGATGACAATGATGTGGGTAAGATGTTTTTCATCTTTTGTGAATTTCATTTGAAAGGACCGATTCAGTTATATGCAACATTTGGCCGATCTCCTGAAGAAATCCTTGCCCTAATGCATAAACCAATATCTGTCGAATAGATTATTGCTCTTATGCGTGAGACAATGGCGACAACTAGCTCTAATGGAAAAAAATCTATGTAGAAAAAGTTTTTATTTTATGAGATTTATGTTGAAGTTTTATTATGTTGGTTGTTTTTTTTTTATGAAATATTTGTAGCCCTTATTAATTATGTTGCTTGTGTTGTTTGTTCTATGATTTTAATGGACAAATCATTCCTTGTTTCATTATACTACTAGGCGCGCGCGTGTTGTTTAACTAGTTAGTAAAGAAAAAAATGTAATTAACTCACAACATAAGGTGTAAAATATACCAAAATGTACATACACAATAACATGTTAGATACAGAATAACAATAAATACATAAAAAATCAACCACCTCTACAGCCACCGCCTGCGGTCCTCCTCTTCTGTCTACTTCCATAGGAGCTACACCCAGCACCTAAGCCGCCCTGTGCCATGTGCAATAGCTGCTGCATCAGCTCATAGTCATGTGTGCCCTTCAGGACCACTCTAGTGTGCAACAATTTCTTTATAATCCCAAACATCATCCGGAATTGATCCTACATAAACGAAAATTATAATTAGTAATTATTTATCCATAAAAATTTAAACAATTATGGAAAAATTATTTGCATTACATTACCTCACACGGATAATCTGCACCATCTATATACTTTGGAAGAGGGTCACCAGGCTGAAGCTGAGGCTGAGGTATGGGGAGGGGCATATGTACTGGGCTCCATAGTGCCCCTCCTTCCTTTAGCAGAATCATATATGGATGTGAATGCTGATAATACCACGCCAAGTACTCGGAGGTGCAGGCCCATGGAGCATCCACTGGCATAAGCTCGCTCGGCTCTACTACATGCTGCTCCCACTCATCCCACGTCCAAATACATGTCTCAATGGGAGTTGGTCGTGGAGGGATCCTTTGTACGTGCTCGAATTGCCTCAAAACCTTTTTTGACAGATAGGGTCGTATGTTTATGTCGCACCTGATGTGGCCAAAATACTATGTCTGTCGTAAAAGAGGTCTAACAGCCCTGCATGTCTCATATGGGGACCAGAAGACATCATCAATCTACAATTGATCCAGCAACTGTCTGGTCCCCCAAGCCTTGCCAGTACCCCTCATCGTCTTCCATCTGGCAGCAAGAGGAAGCTGAGGATCATAAGGCAACTCCTTCCATCCGCCAACTGTTGGCAAGTGCACAAACGCCCATGCCCGTAAAATAAAGAAAATAAATTATGTCAACATTTGTATTAAGAAACATACAAACAAATATGTAAGCAAAAATAAAAAAATCCTTATCATCAGTAGCGTCATAGAACCTCCACACTACTTGTTGTCACGCAAGCTTGCATAGGAGAGATGGTCGTAAAGATACACCAATGTAGATACTCCCCAAGCGTTCTGGAAGCATGTGGAAAAATTGCTGAGGTACGAGAGGTAGAAGATGGTACTGCCGAGCAAGTACAATAAATACCCCCGTGCGGCCCATACATAAGACCCAGACTGCATGTATCTGTCATATAACTGCTCCAGCCATGTGAGACGTACCCTGGGTCCTTGTTTCGTAGCAGCATCTACCTCCTCGTCAGTCACAAGGCCTAGCTCGGTCCTCAGCAACATCCTAATATCAGCCCTAGTAAGGGGGAAGTCGGGCCGACAATTTGCAGGTCTATGATAGGTAAGTGTAGCAGACAAGACACGTTGTAACACCCCAAAAATTTCAACCCAATAAGTATGAACGTAAGAGATTTAATTAGAAAATTTTCTTGTTGAGGAGAATTGTAACACTGTGATTTTTCGTAATGTATATTAAGTGCTTGATAAATACCGAAAAAGGAAATTAAATTTAAATTCATAGTGTTATTTTGAGATTTTTGAGATTTTTATGTGAGTTTCGTAAGTTGTAGAAAAATAAAAAAAAATAAAAATAAGAGAAGGGGGTGTCCTTAGAAGAAGGGTGGCTGCAAATAGCAAAATTGTAAAATTATCTCAAATAAGAGACATGCCCAGCTTCTCTTTCCCTCATTCTTCATTCTTCTCTCCTTCCTCACCGAAACCCTCTGCTCTCTCTCCTCCTTCTCTCTAAATATTATCTTTTCTCTAATATTTGAGCCTCCAAATCAAAGTTTCTACCGATTAATCTTGGATATATCATAGAGGGAGACTAGAGCTACTCAACCAACCTATTTTTGTTGCATTTGGTGGAAGAAATTAGGAGGTATGGAGGGGTTTTCTTCTTCCCTAAGCTATTTCCCTGTTTTCTTGTTAAATATTGATTGTGGCTGTTGTTGATGGTTAGTAGATACCTTGGTTGTTGTAAGAACTTTTGAAAACCCGAAATGAGCTAGTTGTGATTTGTGTCCTGTGACTGTGTGAGATTTTTATATGTTGTCTTTGGATTGTTTTAATCTTTAAAATTGATTGTAAAGACTCCTAAAACAAAGGAGACCATGTCCAAATTTTCTTAAAATTGTTTGATAAGCTTTGCATGTGAAAATCAAACCACAAAACAAAGTGGCAGTGGCTGTTTGGTTCGTCCAGCCCTGGACAGCCTCCACGATTTTGTGATTTTTGGGAGATCTAACCGTTGATTTTTCACGAAATTTCTTTTGAATGAAAATAGACAGAAAAAGGAACAACTTCTATCTTGACACCATGGAGAGAAAACCTCGTTTTGAAGTTCATCCATGGCTCTCAAAATGGTTGTTCTGTTTTCGAGTTTCCCCTGGAACATGTCTCGGTTTTTCTCAAATTTCTACTTTTTTGATTAATTTTTATTTTTAATTTTTACACCATTAAAAACTAGACAAAACAATATTTTTAACCATATAAATTACAAAAATTATCATATCCAATTTCTAAATTAACTTTTAAAAAGAAACAGGGCAAGGGGTTTTGAGCTCTGTTTTGAGTCTGAAACTTAGGCTGTTAGAAACAAATTTACTGGGAACAATACGGAAAGAATTTGGGGTCAAGGGTTATCTTTTTAGAAAGATAAAGATGTTACCTTTCTACTGTAAAAATTTCAGCTCAAAACAAGTTTGGGAAGTGGGAGAAATTTACATTTCTTTGAGCTATGTTCAGTGAGCACTTAAAATTCAGGGCTGCTGACTTATAAAATTTTTATAAAATTTTCTAGATGTTGATTTTAGAAGTAGGATACCTTTCTATAAAATAGATTTCAAGAGTTTCGATTTGATATAAAAAGTTTTAAATTCCAAGATCATTTGCTTGTATCAGTGAGAGCTCATATTCAGTACTGTCAAAGAGAAATATTTGGGTGAAAAATCCTAAAATTTCAAGAAGACAAAGGAGAAAAGGGATTCAAAGGTTTCTCCATCAAACTAAGGATTCTAGGTAAGGATCAAGGCATTTAATTTCATTTTAGACCATTTGGAATGTAGAAAAACATGTTGTTAAGTTTAGATTCAATATTTGATCAAGAACTATGAAAAGATGAAATTGATTTTGGGTTTTTATATAATTGATATTAGAAGCTTGAAATAATTGTTTGGAACCATGTTTGATTGATTGGATGATGAGTTGTGATGGATTGAAATTGATTGGTTGGTTTGTTGTTGGATTAAAATTGCTTGATTTGGCTTGATTGTGTTGTGAATGATGTTGGAAATTATTGAATGTTTATATTTTTGTAGGTGATTGTTTAAAATTACTTATTTAATTGTGATTATTAACATATTGCATATGTATGAGTCTTTTTGGGGGATTTATAAAGATTCAAGTGAAAAAAATTGATGTTGGCTAACCGGGACTACGGTAGCCATGAAAAGGAAAAAGAAGAAAAAAAAAAAAAAAAAACAAAGAATAATTGTTGACTAACCGGGATTGCGGTAGTCATGAGAATTGAGTTGATCTATGAGAAATGACTTTTGTTGACTAACCAGGACTGCGGTAGTCATGTGAAATGAAAATGATTGAGAAATGATTTTGTTGACTAACCAGGACTGCGGTAGTCATGTGAAAGGAATATGATTTGAGAATTGAATCTTTGGGGTGAGCAGAATAAGTTAGACAGGGCTGTATAGTCTGTGATTATATAGTCTGTGGGGTGAAGGATATTGGCAATTCCACATGTGGCTGGAAACTGGACTGAGTTGCGGTCATGGTGGCCTTCCGGGTATCCTGATCTCCTAATTCTGTTTAGTTTATTCGCGTTTAGTAGGGGCTGATAGCTGAATTGCAGTGCGTAATGGTAGGCTAGTTACTTACTAAACACTCAAATGGGAAGTCTCCATGGAGCAGGGTCAAAAATGATTTTGAGTCAAAAACTGCATTTGCATAAATCATACTGCATTTGCTTATGTATGTGATTGATTAATTATTATATGAAATGTACATGGTTGATATGGATTCTAATTGTATGAGAAATTAAATGACTGATCCGGTAATTTTGTCCCCAGATTCTAGGGGAGTGTGAATTGCAGGTGTCTGAAGATATAGTTAAATGATGAAGATGCAAAAATTCCAGAGCATATAGGATGGGACTATTTTGGGTAGACAATAATTTGTAGTACTTAGAATTATTTTGTAGCAATGTTTATATAAATTTTAATGATGTAAATCACAGAACATATTTTGGATTGTAAGAGAACGTATCAGAACTTTGAAATAAATATATAAAATAAATTCAATAGTTAAATTATGTTTTAAATGAAAGGGGGGTTACACACATCATCCAGAGTGATGGCCATCACTCCGAAGGGCAAATGGAAGGTGCATGTCTCCTGATGCCACCTCTCAATAAAGGCATTGACGAAGCCTTTATTCGCAGTATAATGCGCCTTACAAAGGCCCTTCAAGCTCGACTAGTCCACATATGCCTGCACCTATGGCTGGGTAGAGTAAGCAATCAACTTCCCAATGTGGCTGACCACCTTCAGCTCCTCTCGAGGCTGACTGATCCAAACATGGCTAGCGACGTGGTCCTTATAGGACTCAAGTAGTGTCAAATCCACAGGACCTCCAGGAAATGGCGGTCCAATGATCCAGTCTAGGAACGGGGTCTGTGGTACCTTTGTAGCTACCTGCAGCCCCTCTGCGACCTCTAGGTCAAGCTATGGCACCTCTGCCTCAACCTCTATAGCCTCTGCCTCAACTTGTGGCTCCTACTACTGTTGCTGCTGTAGTGAATGATCATCGTTAGCCCGACTACGAGCAGATATTGTCATGCATCGATCAGCCCTAGATGGCTGGGCAGGCTCACCAGCATGAGCATATTCCTCCAATATGGAGGGATCTCATTGACGATCATAGGAAACGTACTTCGTGCGAGCCATAAATAATCTGCAAAAAAAATTAATTAAAACATGCAAAATAAACATTAACAATAAACATTTCAAAATATATAAATATAGAAAACAAACATATAATGTAAATACAATAATAATTTCACAAATATATAATTATTTATATGTATTTTCTAAATAACAAAAAAAATATAGATTAACAATAAACATTTAAAAATATTTAAATTTCATATAACATATAATGTAAATAATAAATATTTACGTTAAAACATATATTGTAAATTTAAATATTTTTCTATTAAAAATTGAAGATATAATTTAAAAATAATTTTTAAAATTATAAATAATTTTTTTATAAAAAATTAAAAAATAAATAAAAACAGTACAATGGAATCGTGATTCCGTTGTACTACGTGAAAATGAAAAAAAAAATGAGGGAGGGAGACGAACTTGCGAGAGGGAGAAGGAGACGTTGAGAGGGAGAAAGAGGATGTGAGGGCGAGAGGGTGTGGGAGAGAACGAGAAGGAGAATTGGGGGAGGAGAATGGGGAAGGAGGCGAAAAGGGGTGAGAAGAAAGAGTAGGTGTGGGGCGGGGAAGAGGGAGGGGTGGGGTGGGAGGGAACTGACGGATGACGGCGGGGTACAGGGGTCTTTTCACTTTTTTTTTTCAAATTTTCGAGGTGAGAATAGCAACTCACTAATGCTTATGTGCGACATATTAGTCTCGCAGGCCAGAGTCCATAGCAAGACAATTGCTTCCTGCATCCCATAACTTATAGGACGAATTCTAGCATGGGAAAGGCAAACATTTTTCCCACATGGGGAAGGAAATTTTAACCGTTAGATACATTAGCTTTTAGATAGACGGTTGACATTTTTTTTTCTTTTCCCTTTTTCTTTTTCCTTTTTTTGAACACTCTTTACCGATTTGCCCTAGCAGTAGCATTCTCCACTCTCACTACTTAATCGTAACTTTTGCCGAAACAGCGACATCACCACCGTCACCACAGGTTGGCAGCACCAGTGTCACCATAGGTTGCCACCACAACTACCAATTCACCACAGTCACCACCATAGACCCATGATCCACCATCGCAGTCACCCCCAAAACCCTGCAACAGCGACCAAATCACCATCTATGTGACCAGTAACAACAAACTCTCCATAGCAAATAACAATAACAAAAAACCAGAACAACCATGAACAAAACCTCATCTCGTCGATGATCTACAATCCCCACAAAGAAACAACAATGAAAAAAAATGTAGAAGAGGAAAAAATCGAAGCACGAATCCCCTCTTTTCGTTCTCTTTTTTCTCCTTTTGGTCCAATCTAATCTCTCACTCACACACAAGTTCGTTTTCTCGCAACTACACCACGCGTGAGTGAGTTTCTCTGCGTCCTTCGTAGCAGCGAGTGGTGGGCTCCTCGATGAATCTACCACTACACAGTTTTAAGACGAGAAAAGGAAACGGGGATGAGGATGAAATCATGCGGGTGGTGTTTGGGTTTGCGGCGATAGGCTAAGAGGAAGAGAGAGAACACTTGCGATGGAGGCGGAGAGGGCGAAGGCACGGCAGAGGAGGAGAAGGAGAGAGAAAGAGAGAAGGGAAAAGGGGTAAACTTAGAAAAGAAAGAGAAAAAGAAAATAACAAATTCAAAAAGAAAGAAAAATTCTGAACCACTGATTTAAAATTAAACAAATCCAATGGTGGCAAATACCTTTCCCACAGTGGAAAAAATGTTTGCCTTTCTCACGCTAGAATTCATCAACTTATAGCAGAGAAAGAAGAAGAGGGTAGTTTGGGGCTTTAACTTTGTTTTAAGATTAAAAGGGGGTGCAGCTAGCAAATCATGGAGTGCAAGAAGCAATTGCTCCATAGCAATCTGCTTATGGGTTTGTAGTTGGCCCATTAATCCGTAACATAATTTTGCAAAAACCATGGAAATATGAGCTGTCATAAAAGCGGCTATTACTTCCAGCACCCCCTGTTTTGCTTCCTGCACCCCCTAAAAATCACAAATAGACCAAACTATCCTTCCCTTTAACCAAGCCTCACTTCCACCCAACAACCCAATACCACCGCCAAACATCACCACTGCAGCCACCCAAGACCACCGCCACAACCACCAAACACCACATGCAACTGGCCAACATCGTAAATACAAGAAAAAGACAACCGAAATCATATTACGTAATTCTGGAATATCTTTTTTGGAATGAAATTTTTTTTCCAGAAAAGCTTTTCCAGAATTATGTTAACATAATTTCGGAAAGGCTTTTCCAGAAAAAAAATTTCATTCCGGAAAAGGCTTTCCAGAATTATGTAAAATAATTCCAGAAAGGCCTTTCCAAAAAAAAATTGTATTCTGGAAACAACTTTCCAGAATAAAATAAAAATTGTACATCATTCCGGAAACAAGTTTCCAAAATACAAAAAAAATGTTTTTTTTTTCTTCTGGAAAGGCCTTTTCGAAAAAAAAAAATTTCATTCTGGAAAAGTCTTTCTGGAATTACGTAAAATAATTCCGGAAAGACATTTCCAGAAAAGAAAAGAAAAAAAAAACAAAACAAAAAAACCAAAAAAAAAAAAACATTATTTTTGTATTCTGGAAACAAGTTTCCGAAATGATGTACAATTTTTTTTTGTATTTTGGAAACTTGTTTCTGGAATACAAAAAACTTTTTTTTTTTTTCAAAAAGGCCTTTATGAAATTATTTTACGAAAGTCTTTTTCAAAATGAATTTTTTTTTTCTAGAAAAGCATTTATGAAATTATGTACAAAAAAATTCATTGTGGGAGTGTAGGAAGTAATAGCCCATAAAAGCATGGTACTATGTAACAACGAAACTATACAAGTAGTTGAAATTACGAGCAAGAGCAACTAACCAAACCACCCCAATCCCCAACTCCGAATTCTGAACCATCGCAAAACGGAAAGAATGGAAGATTGGAAGGCGAGTGAAGACAGAGAAAAAAGAAATTAGAAAGAAAAAAAAAAAAAGAGAGAGAGTGAGTGAGTGAGAGAGTAAGGCATGGCTGGGTTACTGGCATGGGCGGTAGGAGGTGGCGGAGGAAAGGAAGCGGAGGACGACTCCATTATCCCAATCCTGTTCTCCGAAGATCAGCAAAAGTTCGTTAACGAACTCGATCAGAAGGCGACTTCTCTCCGCCGTTCGATCCATGATCTACGGCTCAGATTGCCTCCCCAGGACATCTCCCAGAGCCTCCCTCACCTCCACGCCCACTCCCTCGCCTCCAACGCCGCCCTCGCCCTCCAACTCAACTCCCACTCCTCCACGCGCCAACAGGTACCAATACTAATACCCCTTAATTGCACTTTTAGTTAGTCCCTCCGTATCGTAATTGTGCGATTTTAGTCTCGCATTGTGCAAATAATACTAATTTGTTGAGAATTAATCGTAATTGTCCGATTTTAGTCTCGCATTGTACAAATACCAGTTTGTTAAGAATTAGTCTTAATGGTGCGATTTTAGTCTCTCATATGGTGCAAATACTAATTTGTTGAGAATTAATCGTAATTGTGCGATTTTAGGCTCTCATATGGTGCAAATACTAATTTGTTGAGAATTAATCGTAATTGTGCGATTTTAGTCTCTCGTATGGTGCAAATACTAATTTGTTAAGAATTAATCGAATTATGGCTATAGCATGTATATCATCATTAGCTGGAATGGGAATATTGGCATTAAACAAATTGTTGGAATTTCCAGGTTATACATTCTGGAAGATCCGTGTGGTTGAGTCCCTCGAGTTTTCTTCCATTTACAATCTAGTCCCTCCATTGTGATTCTATCTGATTTCAAGTTATTAATTTGCTCATAATGAAAAGACGTTCCTTTTGTTGTTCATTAATGTATAAAAGCAGTAACTTGCCCACAAGAATTGTTAACATGGATAACAAATCAATATCTTGTAGTTCAAATATTCTGTGTTTTTTAGCCTGTACAGTGTATTTATTCATTCTCATGCAGTGTTGTTAAATAGCAGCCATGGCGCCGCCATGGCAGATCTTTTGCCAACCGCCATAGGCAATTTGTGAAGGGATGCCCGCCATGGTGGCGCCATAATGCGCAATGGCGTGCTTATATGGCAGAATTTTGGCCTTCTGCCATCCGCCATTAATAACACTGTTCTCATGTATGTCATGCCCAATTTACCTCGTTAGGGAATTGAGTTAAATATCGGATGAAATTAAGATGGAGGGATCTGATTGTAAATAGAAGAATACTTGAGGGATTCAATTGGTTCAGTTGGAATTTGGGAGACTAAAATCACACATTCACGATACCTGGGGACTAAAATGCAATCAAGCTACTACTACTAATGATGATGATGATGATTTTTGGTGCAGGCCCAACTTAGAGAGGTGACATTGAAGGAAGAGAATGCTGCATTTGAAAATGCAATATCGTATTGTGAGAATAAAATGAAGGAGAAGTTGCAGGAGGCTGATTTACTGAGGGCAAAGTTGCAGGTTAGGATTGTGATTTTGATTGTGAGATTGGTTTGGTTCAATTGATTTTTATTTTTTGATTTATTGGGTTACAGGAGATGGATGAGACTGAGAAGAAACTGAAAGCTGAGGTGGAGAATATGAAGCAGCAAAGTTGGGTATCTGATGGTTGGGAGGAAGAGATGAAGGCAAATTCTAAAGCTGAATTGGAGGCAGAAACGGCTTTACTAGATGAATTGGAAAACAAGAAGAAAGAGCTGGTTCGTTAATCATACAGTTCTCTTTTATGTTCTTAACTGTAACATGTTATTTTATAATAGTGATGAGCAAATAGTGAAGAAACAATTACAGTCATGCTAATCATTATTTCCATCATTCCAAGGACCATATGATCTATGCTATATATTTTAGGAGTTACTTAACCACTGACTTATATTGATACTGTCACCAAATTAAGAGTTTAATTTTCATACTGTCGATAGAAATATTTTTATATTAACAACCCATTAGAAATCACACTGGATATGACTTTTTCTGTAATTAGTACAGAAGTCCACAACCTTACCATACATGACAATCTATGATTGGGCGACATTTAATTAAATTCACCAAATTAATAACCCTTATTTCATTTCAGAGTTCAATGGAGAATGCTGTACAAGAGTTGGAGAAGAAATGGGCACAAGTGCAGGAAAATGCACTTAAACAGCCTTCCCCGGGTATTATATCTTACTTCTTTTTTGTTAATATAGATTTTTCAAAAGAAAAGATCAAAGTATAAATTAGGGATCCCTTTCCTTGAAAGTGGGAATGGGACATTGATCACCTGGGCCAGCTTGCACAGGTAGTCACCAGTTATGCTGCTTTCAGTGCTTTGAACTGTAAAAGGAATAATGATAATTATTAATACCCGGATTATGTCAATATGTCCTTCTTATATGGTGGTTTTCTGAATGATAATTTTTTAATCTGAAAGCATGAACTGTCTTTTTTGTTCCTTTTTATTCCTTGCACTTTGTTCCTTCATGTGGCATTTGAAGCCATTCAATTGATCACACTGAGGAACAATACCGTAAACATATTTCTAGTAGGAAATGTTGCTAGCCAGAATTATGCATGCAGAGCACCAAACTTTTATATAGTTAAATTTGACTTTTATATAGTTAAATTTGACTTTTATATAGTTAAATTTGAGTCCATCTTGATGATGCAATAAAAAACTCAACATAGGACTGGGTTAGGTGATTTCTTGTATGTTAGTGCGTTTCAATGAGTTTTGGGAACTTTTAGTACATTCATAACAAATCTCTACTAATATGGTTGTATCCTGCCACTGCATTGCTGATGTACTAATAATTTTCAAAATGCTGATACAAAAATCTGATTGGAATTTTTTTGAGTGTGACTGTACTGGACATGCCAAGGGACTACGTTGTTCATTTGGTTTGATGTATTTTCTTTTTTCTTGCCACTGTTGTTTTGATTATAGCTTTAGGAATAATCCATTATGGTCATGTTTGTATTTTTTTAAATGATTTCTCTTATCATAAAGAAAATAAAAAAAGAACCTAGTTGGAGAGACTTTACTCTTGTTTCATTTCTATATAACATTGGATACTATTTTATGCTTTTAGAAATTCCATGTAGATTGTTGGGCCTAAATGTAATTTTCTTTATTGTTTTTGTTACGTTAATCCTGCCAGAAATTTTGTACACTCAAGCATCTTGCATGAATGCACATATTTGTGTTCTGCAGGGCAAAGAGAGAAGACATTGGATAAACAGCTGCATGGTCTAATTGAGCAACTAGCAGGAAAACAGGTCCCTTTTACACTTCATAGTATATGCTCAAGTGCTCAACATATTGGATACTGTTTGTGTTTACAAAAACTGTTTAATTCCCCTCCCTCTCTTTCTCTTTTACAAAAAAAATAAAATAAAATAAAATAAAATAAAAAAATGACAATGGCCAGTTAATAACTGTTTGATTGAGTATTTGCATGTGAAAGAGTTTAACAAACTGCCTTACTCCCTTACTTTCAGGCACAAGCTGAGGGCTTACTTGGTGAAATTCATCTGAAAGAGATGGAGCTGGAAAGATTGAACGGGCTATGGCGACGAACGGAGAGCAGCAATTCAGAGGCGAATATTGCTGCTAGGAATCGGTTCAGTAAAAGCTCCTCTGATAAGTTACATAGTTTGTCAGATTATGAAGGTCATCAGAGGCTTCCTTATCATTCTGCTGGCAGAACTGAAAGCCAGCAGAGGCTTATGCTACTCAGGTCGGCATTTGTGCTCTATATTTTAGCTTTACATATACTGGTATTTATCAGGATATCTTTTTGACCTGCATTGACACATGAAGATGACATGTTAATTTTTACTGTGTATGTTTGAATCTTTATTTGTACTCATTAAATATCCATTGCACATATATACAGAAGTCTGTAAAAAAAAAAAAAATATATATATATATATATATATATATATATATATATATATATATATATATATATATATTCATTCATGCTTTGAAGTTTGATCATAATGTAGCATCTATTGTTTACAGTAACAGTTGAAAGAGAGATAAGTAAAAGAAAATGCAGTTTTTGCAGCTGAATGTGTTCAGAATATAAAGAAGAACATATGATATGATAGCTACAGTAAACTAGATTTAATTTGATTTTACTGTTGTCAAAGATTGCGTTCCAAAAAAGAATTAGTTCAAGTGATTGCTACCGAGTGGCTAAAATCTAAATCTGACTAAGATTACTCTACATTCAAATTAATTTCTTGATGCACAAGTCTTTTGAAAATGAGGACGGTTCAAATTTAGTTCACATTAAGCAATGAATAGATCATGTTATCCTTTTCCTTGTAAAATAATTTTTTACCGATTGATATCCAGTGATCTTTGGGTTAAGTGATTTTCACCTGAAAATTCTAGTTTGAAGTAATTATTTGGATTCCATGAAACTGCAAATTGGCTGATATTCTTCCTCAACAATCTGAAACTTATTGTTGAGAGTTCGCACATAAATTTTCAAAGGTGTTGAAATTGTGAAAGAAAATAAATTAGTATTCATTCATAATCAGAAGTTACATCGGGTTTTGTAAAGTGTTGAAGCATCCCAATCAAAATTCAAGAGTAGAAATAGGGTAAATAACTTTATAAGGTCATATAGCTTGAAGTAGATTATTGAAGTTAGGGTCCTGTTAACCAAAATCTTTAAGATACTGGTTAAAAAATTAGTAATTTTTTTTTTATTATTAGAGTTATAATGAAAATCATAAAAGAATGTACTATTACATTTTTTAATATTTTCTTATTCTTTAATCAGTGTTTTAAGAACACTAGTTAGCATTTTTCTTTCAAACTAAAATCTTTATTTGAAATATCACCAATTGTTCAATATCAGTATTCATCTCCACTAACAACGCAAATATTTGTGTTGAAAATTGAAATCACTGTTGGGCTACTACCAGAGCCTTTCTTACTTGCAATTTATGACACAATTGAGCTTCTTGGTCGTGAATATTGCCCAACTTAAGACTTACAATGCGTTACAGCTAATAAAAAAGATTTGAATCCACAAATACTTTGGATATATTCCTAGGGGGTTTTGTACCATTCGTGACTGTAGGAGTACATTCTATATTTAATTATCTAGATCAGATGAATAGACTCAAGTCAACGAACCCTGTCCCCATTCCCACCCTCCCCTTTGAGCAAAATACAGGTTAAAAAGTACAACATACTACTTGTAAATCCAAAAAATAAACAGTAAAAAATGTCAAATGTTTAACATTATTGCATGTACAAAATTTAATTGCATTGCATGTACAAAATCTTTAACATTGAAATGAAAGTGAATTGAGATAAAATTTTGAATTAAAGTAGAGTGTAAAAGTGTAGGTTTCATCTCGTTTAATTGTTCATTTCACTCATTTTTAACTTTATTTCAGTGCAAACAAACAAAGGCTTAATTTCCAATCTTTAAAACGTTTCTAGCACCTTTTATTTGCTTTTCAAAATTTTAAGTTTCTTGTAAATTTACATGTACTTTAAATTGACATTCTTTCTGTGTCTTAATCCTTTAATTTCGAATTCTTTTAATTCACTGTACTTTTTATAGTTTTTTCTTTTAAATCACTTTGAATTTAATTGGTTTCCTTTAAACTTTTACTTATAGTTTTGAAGTTATTTTATATTTATGAAATTTACATGCTTTAATTTTGATTGCACTCCTTTAAAGTTATATTTCAGGTTTCTGCAAATAAGTTTCTTTTAAACTTTGCAAATTCCTGACAAAGTTTGTCAATTACCTGTGTCAATTTTATCAACTTGACATGCAATTAGATTTACATCAAGACTATATATATATTTTTTTTTTAAAAGACATCAAGACTATATTAAATCTTTATACACAAGTACTCATATTTATTGAAGACAACAAAATTCATAATAAGTTCGATTACACAATAACTAAATCAAATTTGGTTATTGATTATTGTTTGCGAATCAAATTCTTAACCGAAATATTAAATTAATATTTTTGACTTGTACATATGTCATTCAAATGAAAGTTAAACACAGTTGACTTGCTAGAACAAGCTACCACATATTTATCTTATTTGTTGTGGATTAAAAAAAATCTTATTTGTTGTGGGTTTTGTACGGTTGGACATAATTTGTGATATTTTATAAAATGAGAAGTAAAATTTGTAAAAAAAAAAAAAAATTCTTTTGAATTTTTTTTTTGCAAGATTGTGTAATTTGGAAAGAAAAAAAAATTGCAATTAAGCTTACTAATAAACAAACTAACAAATGCCTAAAGTAATCAAATCACCGATTGTTCAATATCGGTATTGATCTCCACTAACAACAAAAAATTATTAGGTAATCCTAAAGGTTTCTATTAATCTTCATATAACATATAATTAAAAATTATTAATTTTTTTTGTAAATTAAAAAATTTAAATATTTATATCATATAAAAAATTAGTTAAGAGCACCGACAAATAGTATTCTTCACTATCTAATAGTAGTAATTTCTATTATGTGTTTTTAGAGTAGTAATTTCTATCTAACAACTCAAATATTTGTATTGAAATCACTGTCGGGCTAGTACCAGAGTCTTTAAAACTTGCAATTATGATACTCGTACAAGTGAGCTTCTAGGGCGTGAACATTGCCCCACTTCAGACTTATATAGTGCGTGACAGCTAATAAAAAAGATTTGTATCCACAAAAATACCTTTGGATATACATTCTATAAGGGCAGATAAATACATTCAAATTTCAGAGTGCCCTTTTCCACATTCCCTCTCCCTTTGTGCAAATACATGTTAAAATATACAATATTATTTGTTGTGAACCCAAAAAAATAAGCCAATAAACAATCTCTCCCACATGGTTAACAATATCTTCCTCCACATGGTTAATATGGTAAAAATCCAATGCTCTTAAAAAACTCTCTCTAGCTTAGAACTAAAATATGCCTCACTTCCCAAATCCAACATATAGAGCAAAAACTCATTCCATGTGTCAACAGGCCCTGGCAGGCACCAGTGAACACAGTCATTCAGTGTCACATTTTTGTCCTTGGCATGTCCATAGTTGTTGGGGTGTCCATCAGGCCTAAGGAGCATGATTTCAGTTGTGTTCATCATCAGAAACTCCAAGCCCCTCTTTGTGGCTTCCCTTTGTGCCTCTCTAAACTCCTCCACTTGTGTCACATACATCTCTAGAATGTACTCAACTGCCCCATCCTCAAGCTTCATTTCCTGCTTGGTGAATGGCCTTGTCCTCACACACTTCCCTCCCTTGTTCCAATCCCCATTCTCAAAGTGTGCTGGAGAGAATGTCCTCAAAAATGTGACCCCCTTGTAATTTTCAAGGCTGTTGAGAGCCCTAAATGCTGTCCTGAATGCCTTCCTGTATCCATAGAGGTGTGTGAGGTCTGTCACATTGTCCATCCCACACTTGTTGCATCCAACAAGTTTACCCTCTTCATAGAACAATAGGGGCCTAAAGAACCATTGCCCTGATGAGATTATCACAATGTCAAAGTTCTCAACCTGACTAGTCCATGCCTCATCTGCCTCATCTACAAACAGTTTCATGATGCTGTTGTAGGTGTGGCCTTTGGGGTCAGCATCACTGGATCTCACAAAGTATGGAGACCATAGATTTCCAAGGGTGAAATTGTAATCATGATAGAAATACCGTTTGAAGTATACCACATCTGAAGAATATTTATGAGAAACATCCTCAGGGTCAGACACCTGAAAGAGTAAAACCACATATGTTTTAGGATTGTTATCTTCATATGAGTAGGACTTTTTAACATAACCAAGGTTTTAAAAAACAGTTCGCGACCGCAATTTCAACTGTAACAACAAAAATTTTGGGGTCTGGCCGCATTAGTCTACAATTTCCTGCAACACCAAGGATTGCGATGAAATTGTAACCGCGATCACAATTTAAAACCTTGAACATGAGCATGCAAAGCAGCTCATTAACAAAGTTTTCTATCATAAATACAACTAGTGAATGATTTATGAAGAATTGAGACAATGGGGTAGATTGAGTGGTATAAAAGCAAAGATGGAGTTATATGATAAAACCTTTTTATCTTCTATTCTCTTCCAAAAGCCACAAAAAAAATAAGGTATGAGTTGATCACTTACATGACTTAGGAGGCACAACAAAGACTGCATCTGGTTTCTCCCCACTGAGTCTCCAACAAATGCCATTTTCTTTCCTCTCATGAGATTCAAGAATTGAGTTGCATTGAAGAGTGGAAGCTCACATTCATCTGGTTTCCACCTCCAATGCAGGTACTCTCTATCAGGTCTCCCAAACTTCAAGCAGTTTTGTTGGTCTATTATCCAATGGCATGTTTCATTGCTGTAGTAAGGTGCTGCAGGAGTATGCATCCATCTTCCAGAAAATATGTTACATTGTTTCATTTCTGTGCTGTTAAAACTACCGACACTTACAGAAGATATCTCAGGAGTTGATTCATTTGAGTTTCTCATGAGAGAAAGAGGGAGCATGATGAGAAGAAGAGTGAAGGGTACCAGGAAAACACTTTTGGCAGTGGCTCTTGTTGTGTACTTCCCATTGAGAACCTCATTGGCCCGAAACTTCGTTGTCATTGCTGAGTTATGTTCTGAATCAAAGGCTTTGCTTGAATGGCTCATATAAGTATGAACTATATTCTAATGTTTGGTTAGGATAAACTTTTCAAGTTTTAATTCAGTTTTAAACTAAACATTTTCAAGGTCTGCCTTATTATAGTTAAACCATCTTCATTAGTTCATGATATGTACAAGTCTGGTTAAAGTGTCATTATTCGTTAATGATATTTTGACCTGTACATACATAGTGGGGCAAAAAAACAAAAGTCTTATTCCCACTTATTTTTTTCTATGCTCACCTTTAATGCTTTGGTTGTACAAAGTGGCAATTGCTTCTTTTTTAAACCAGTGGCTATAGAACACTCTGGCTTCTGTTCTGCTTCTAAATTTGCATAAACTATAGTCCTTATTCATGCTTATGCACATCTTTTAATATGTACACACAAGGACAAAGAACCTTTGAGGATGCTAGCCAATTCATAAACAACCAAGTCTGACTAATAAAACATGTCAAAAACAACCAAATGAAAAATTAAAATAAAATTGGTGTTAGAAACAACCAAAGGGAATCCAAGAATATAGGCCCCTTTTGCACTCATTGTTTAGTAGCATTTGTCAGTTCCTTTGTGGAAGTGAGAGAACCAACAAAGATAAAAGGAAGAAACTAAAACTAAAACTGGTAAGAAAGATTTACTATTATTTTAATTATTTCTCTTTTTATGTAAGTAAGCTTGTACGGATGAAGTAAGCAGGTAGATCTACTGCTGTATTTTCATGCTGGTTGGTGAATCAGACTTCTTCAGAGAATGAATAGTAAAGTTTACTCTCTATGCATTTTTGGTATATGTTGTTGATAAAAGAAAAGGCATTCTGGTTTCATCCCAACACAAAGAAAAGAAAGGAAAGATGAAATGGTTTCAGGATTGAAGGGCAGAAGCAAAAATCAGTTATGAAATATCAGTTGTGTCTCCTTTATTCCTTTTAAATTTTCAGTCCTGCTCCTAACACAGTTATTCTCTAATTTTGATGAGTTTATATTATAGAATATTATTATATATACTATTGGCTCTGGCACCATGTATTATATATTATTTATCCAATGATTAATGCTACATCCAAAACTAATTATTTTTGTGTAACATTGAGAGAGCATATATAAAAAATATATCCTAATAATCTCTTTGAACATGGTTATAACATGCATGCTCCTCTAGGAAGAGATGGTCTTTGAGCATTTTTCCTATAAAAACTAATGACATGAAGGAATAATTTGTGTTCCTTTGTATCTCCACATCGTTGTGACTCTATCATTGTTCACACAGCAAAGGCACATGAAACCTATATTTGTAGAGTTTGGAACACAGTGGTGGTTCAAGAGACACGAATATTGCCGACAGATTTTTGAGTATTCAACAGGTGTTTTTGTCCTATATTTTCGGCATAAAAGCAATTGAAATTACCAAAATAGATAATATCAAGACCTGTGTGGTCTTCTTCAAAAAACAAAAAAACAAAAAAATAGAAAAAAAAAAAAAAAAAAGAAGAAGAAAGAGGACCTGTGTGGTCCAATTCTTTTTAATTTATTTTAGAAAATATGACCAAAATGGTGGGTTCCCCAGAATGTTACATGAGGTTGGCATATTTTGGAAGGAAGTGGTGGGTAGGGAAATTAAATACAATTGGCTGAGAGTGAAAACATGTAAAAGCCAACAAAGCAATGACTTTTAGCAAATCCTCTCATCTCTTAGTAATTGGTGCATTATAAACATCTAAAACGCACAATCTGTTAGTTCAATTTTCATTTCATAATAATATCTGCAACGTACCTATTCTTGATACTTTAGATGGCCATCCCTAATTATTGAAGTCTCTTTAAGCCATCATGGGTAATAAAATAATTAGACATTTAATGATAACAATGATGACGATATAGATATGCTCTAAAGTTTAATTTATATTTAATGTTAATGTGAGGGTGAACCTTCATGAAATGATAAAGTTGTCTTAGTAATTGATTGGTTAGTCATGAGTTTAACCTAAAATCAAGCACCGGGTACATTAGCTTTTTTTTTTTTTAATGTTAACGTAAACATTTTTATATTAACAATTAATTAAAAATTATGATATTTAAGATAATTATTGTAAAAGTTAATAAACTTATCATATATAACAATTTATAATTTAATGACAGTGTAAAATCTCTTTACATATAAGTGTATGCACTATTTTTTCTATACTGAATAATGTGATTTAATAATTTAAATGAAAATATTGACATAGAAAAATCTTCTAGTGGACTCTTGAGCTAAATGTCGTAAGAATATTTACCTTTATAAATTCTCTTTAGTAACTTTCTAAATGGACATTATGATTAGATTTTTTTTTTATCAAAATTAAATTCTTTGCTTAAATCATTTTCATGACTGTTTAACTGAAGTTACGTATTGGAGCATCTCTCAATTCTATGACATTCATTTCTGGGAGTACCATTTGAACTAACTTTTCTCTTGGTGGGGTTCTTGTAGGGTTCCATAATTCATGACAACCCGAAACAATGTCCAAAGCTTGGTGGTTAAGATATCGGTTTCTCTATAATTATTCGATGATAACTTTTTATTCATAACTATTTGATGATAACTAATCAAGCGGAAGTTTGAACTTTAGCCACAAATAATTGAATTGAATATAATAATAATAATAATAATAATAATAATAATAATAATAATAATAATGATGATGATGCAAAAATAATTGGAAACAACTCGTTCAAATGGAAGGGACTCAAATTCTCTAAACACGCAGTCTTGATTTGAATTTTAAGAGTTATGTGTATGAAAAAAAACATTCAGAAGAAATCTTTTTTTTTCATCATTTGACTATGATAAATTAGTTTATATATCACTCCTGGATGAGGGCCAAGCACTACCTGGTAAAACACGCATTGCCAATAAATAATCGGGTTTAACTTTATTACCTTTTTTGTCTAATTATTTTATACTATTCTTTAATTTTGTATTAACACTTTTTTTTATAGAATTTGTATTAACACTTTATTTAATATTTAATCAGTTTTTTTTTAGAAACAATCAGTTTAGTAATGTTAACGATTACATGATATGACAAACTTATTAAATGACCAGTTTAACTAGTCAAAAAAATTTGCAGAAATTTCTTTTCACTAATAATCTATCACAATCAATTTTTAAATAATACCTAACCTTATATTTGAAAACTTTTATACAAAAATTCATTTATGAAATTACTTTACGAAAATTACCAACTATTTTTATTTTCCACTAATTAATACCTCAAAGCATAAAAATTGATGTCTTTTATATTATAATTTATTTACTATATATTAAAACAATGACTTAGTTAGACACGTGTTAATAGTTGAAATAACTTTTATTTTCTGCTTATTTTCTTTTCTCTCATTTGGCTATTTATAGTTTTTATCTAAATTATTGATTATTGATATGAGAGTTAATATACGTTAAATTCCTTTACTCCAAAGACAGGTGTATGGCAGAAACCACTTACTTTTCAATACAGTATTTATATATGAATGGATTGGGTATATATCAACTTATTATTATTATATTTCTAAGCCATTTTGATACATATATATGTGTAAAGAGTAATATGACCCATGTGACTGCATAGGTCAACGCATGTTTCATAAAAATCGTCAATTTGTTTTTTTTTTTTTTTAATCAACATGAACTTAATAAATCCTGTTATGCTGACAACAAAATTTAGGGTTTAAATTTTTAAGAAGCTCAAATTAATGTCATTTTCATTATTAGAACACTAAATGGATGCTAGCTAGGACAAAAATGATCACAACTTAATTAAATCCCAGTAAACTTAAAAAAGAAGGGTTTACTCTTAAATTAAAACTTGGCCATTCATATATGCAAAGGCTAAAGGGAAAGCTAGCTTTTGGAGTCATATATTGCTCATGAGTTTTTGAATTTGTTCTGAAAGTGATGAAAAGTGTCAACCCTCCAACAATCATTAGGGTCTTGAATACTTTTGATACGAGTCATCTCGATCGTGGTGGTAATTTCTCTTGAAATGATTGTGGTGTTCATCTATGAATCTCACAAGACTCCCCCCAACAACAACTCTGCCATTTTGACTTCACTTGGCAGTGAAGCCATTCTAATAATTCTAGACAAAATTTTTTCCAATTTTCACATCTCACGTTATGTTATGTTTCTTAGACCCATGTGACATGTCATTTGATTCAATTTTTTATAACACGCCACCGCATATGTTCGAGGCCTTTTTTATCCCACAAGTTGCTAAAAGATTATCCTAAATGCTTTAATAGAAAACGTATGTCATAATATTAATTTTAATTAGTAAGACTTGATGAAGGTGGCTTTGAATACATTGCATTTTGAATCCGTTAATACATCCTTACCACATACGATTAGCTAAGAGTATCTTTCCTTGATGAGATACACCAGCTTTCATTGACTCACAAATACACCGAAAATTAATGTTGATCCAAGTACCCATCATGGGTTAAAGTGTCCTAGGCTAGTTAAGTCCATAAAATAATGAAAGATAAAGATGCAAAAAGTATCATCCTTTTACTATTTTTTTCTTCGGTAAAATGAACTTGGGTGTGGCTAATCATTAAACTAACTAATCACAAGTGTATCAATGAGCAAATGGGCCCACATTACGTCAATCATAATTTCTATCATACTGTATTTGATGTGTTTTTTTTTTTTTTTTTTTGAAGAAACTGTATTTGATGTTATGGACTCGATTTTTGTCTTCATCATGTTTTTCTTGCCTTCTTTGCTAAGTCTACGAAATACTACGGAATTATAGATATTAAAAGTATAAAAATATTATTATATTTTAGCTATCTTTTCTTCTTTCTTTATAATTTTATAACTGATGAGTGAAAAAAATAAGAGAAAAATAGTTATGTACTGACAGTATAAAAATCATTCAATCACAACCTATCATGTATGGTAAGTTTGTTAATTTTTAAAAAATTATCTTAAAAATCATATTAACAGTGATTTGTGATTGGATGGTGCATCACTATTAAACTAAAAAAATAATATATACACGTATTATATTTTTACATACATATATAACCAAATATTCAAAAATTGTTTTTTCAACTAATTGCCTTACTTTGTACCTATGTTGCCTTGGGTTTCAACTAACTAATAGGAATTTTTTTAGTGAATATTTATCTACGGTATTAATACTTTATACAAATAGTATAATTTATTTATAGTATTGTTTTTTATATTCCCTTAAAGCAATTGTTTTTTATATTCCCTTAAAGCAATTATCTACGATGCATAGTTGTTTATTAGTTACTTAAGAACTTTTTCGATGATCCTAAACTTCACTTCAGACTTAAGAGTTTTTACTATTTTTCCTCCAATGGTAGACATTAAATTAATTGCTTAAATAAGCCTGAAAAATATTTTTTTATTGTTTAAAATTAGTTAAACAACATTGCTTATATAAGCAACGATATTTATATAAACAACACCATGTTACCCACTCCAATGATAAATTTTGTATAGAAATTAAAATGTAAGGACCGCAATGTAGAATGCTTTTTATGTAGAGATTAAAATGAAGTGTAATAATTTATAAGTGTTTTTATATTTAAGGACTAAAATGTAGAACTTTTTCACATAAAAACTAAAATGAAAAATATATAATATCAAATATAGGAACTAAATTTTTAATTTAACCTTTGTCAAAAAGAGAAGGTGAATAAGCATAACTGCTTGAATAAGTAAACCTAATATTACATCAACCTTTTTCTCCCCAAGGAATAAATTTGCAACCCACATTCTCTATGTCACGTATTAGAGAATGCTCGTATGTAATGCAAACTTGATTTATTCCCTTTTACAAAATTTAATTTGGATTAATTTATTTTAGTCCAATGCAGGGGCGGAACCAGACTTCGATTGTAGGGGGCCAACCATAAACAAAAAAAAAGTTAATTTAACAAATGTATATATATATATATATATATATATATGCTTTAAATTCATATAAAATATTTTAATTATATTTATTTATAGTTTGTTGTGTGTTTTAAGGTTTAATTTAGTTATATATAATGCTTAGCTTGCTGTAAGGTTGATGTTTCGGGTTTTCTCTATGAAATTTTGAATAAATAAAAATCTCCTTTTTTTAGAGGAAAAAAATCTCCTTTTTAAGGTTATGAAGAACTGTAAAAATGTGTGTGGTGGTAAATTATGTGTGTGGTTTCATACGCAAGCAAGTAAATATTCAATTTAATGCACTTATATAATTATATTTAATTTAATTATCTGATACAATATTATCTAACGAGTTACGTTAAATCCTTCAAATATAATTTAATCATTAGTATAAACAAATTTTACAAGATAGCAAATGGGGTGCGTTTAATATAGCCTTGGCCCCATTCTCTTTGTTGATATGCTTGAATAATAGTCTTTAATACGGCAATAATATTTTTTTTATGAATAAAAAACTAACCTTTTTTCTTAACACTTTAAAAACTTTTTCTACATTTAAATAGGATTGGATAGAAATTAGGGTGAATATCTAAAAACCAATCTGTTTCAAAAAGAAAAAAAAGTATATCAACCAATCAGCAAAATACTCAATCCTCTATAAAGAAAAAGAATGTATTTATACGGGTCTGGTGTAACAATTTTTTTAACAAACCTGCAATTGATCTTTTATAAGTTAAAAAAAAGTTAGGGGGGGCCAAGGCCCCCCTAATAAGCAACGTAAGTCCGCCCCTGGTCCAACGGGCAAAGAAATCCTGTTAATTAAATTAAATGGCTACTTAATTAGTTAGTCAATTAATCAAGGGCAAAAATGTACCCAAGTGGGGAAAGGAAAAAGAATGAAGATAAAGCTATTATTGATTTGTGGATAATAAGCAAAATGAAAATGCTAGTTGTCATGCATGAGAGTTTAAGAAATGGACAAGCCAACAAGGATGAAATGCCTAAACTTCACATATGCAATGTGGGGTCAATATTGTAGTGTGCTAGCCCAATCCATCTTCTTCATAGATAGAATAGTAATTGGCATAAAGGTTTCCACGTGGATTTGATTTTGAGGTCGTTAGTTGAGAATTATAATTTGCACTTGATGTTTCACAAACAAGTTTCTTGTAGTGGTTGCTCATTTGAAATTAATTTTGTTTTCTGCTCTTTTGAATTTTCCCATTTGACCCTTATGCTTTGTCTGGTGATTTTTATATAATAAAATATTATTGGAAGATTAGGGGTCGTATTTTAAGGTCGAAGTATGTTATCGGTATGAATGAAAACTTACCATATGATAAATCACCCGAGAGAAGCAAAGATACTAATGATACTCATGAAGAAAAGAACCAAGAATGTTATCTTTTTTTTTTATGCTCTTTTTTGTTTGTAAAAGGGTTGGTTGTACCCACAGTAATGCTATCTTTTCTTGGCTGATAAAAAAACAAAAGAAAAGAACCAAGAAATATAAATACTTTAAATGGCTGTTGTTTTGGTGCCAAATCCAAATCCACTTCAAATATCGACTAATCGATACTTTAATGAAACCTTGGTCATTGTGTTTATTAAGGAGAAATTTGGTGATTTTCTGTATATGTATTATATATTTTGTGTTAAGGAGGGTGTGTGAGTGTTGTAAATCCTTTGATACTGTTTTCGATTCTTACGGATCCAAAACAATATATATTTTGTGTTGGTTTACATTTAATTTTCCTAGCTGATTAAAAAAAAAATTAATTTTCCTTACTTTATTACAAAATTAAAGGGATTGACCGTAAAAGGAAAAGATATGAAAAAATAGGCACGTTTGCAGTGCATTTGGACCTTTTAAAGTTGGTTTTCAGCCCCTGGATATCCAGCACAAGTGTACAAAACTACAAAGGCCCTGCAGCCCCATAAAGCATTATAAACTGCAAAGGGTCCCAAGATTGAAAAAAAAAAATACACTTTTTTTTTTTTATTTAATTTCCCTTTTTTTTTTACGTTAATCCTTTCTACTAATATACTTAACAGAAAAAAAAAATTCAAAATATCATTCCTTCTTCTTCTGTGTGGACAAGCCATTATAATACTTTACAGGAAGCTTTGTGAATTTTTTTTATTTTTTTTACGCAATTGTGAATTATATATCTATTTATTATTATTTTTTTCTTTGGGGGCGGTGGCTTCTTGCCATTTACTTATATCTTTTTTATTTTATTTTATTTTAAATGGTACGGTGGCTTTTAAGCCATTCACCATATCCCTTTCTTTTTCACACACACACACACACACACACACACACATATATATATATATATATATATATATATATATATATATATATATATATATATATATTATATTATTATGCTTTGTTTATGTATGTTGGTTTTGAGGATCTCGTGAATTTTATTATTAATAAAAGGTAAATTGTAATTATTCTGAAATTAAATACTCTTTTGAATGTTAATAAATTATAGGGAGAATTTCTTTAGCAATCAATAAATTATTAAATTAATTTACTTAAATTTTAAAATCATATTTTTAAAAATTAAGGCTATTACAATATATATGGAGCACCTTTTTTTTCTTTTCTTTCCTATGCAGTGGCTGTGAATGATAGGCTATTCTCAATGCATAAACACCTTAGTTACGTTGTGCACCCATAAATGTTAAAGTTCAAAAGCTGGAACTTGTTAAAGTGATTGATAGTTTTTTTATTGGTCATTATAAAAAATTAAAGAAAATTTAAGAGAGAAATAAAACAAACAAAAAAACACATAAAAGTTAGCACATTCTTACTACTAATAAAACAAAACAAATAAACATTTTTACACCCTTTCTTATGATTTCAAAAGATGACGTTAAAATTGATGAAAGGAAATGTGGTGATGATTTTCCTATACTCGAGGTGAGCAATAAGAAAGGTGATGTATTATAAAATTGACAAAAGATTCTTTCAAAAATCTAAGTCTAGATATGCAATTACAATGTGAGAGGGAGAAAAAGGAATTAAAAAGAACAAGAGAGAAATGTGGTTCTACTTTGAAATGAGAAAGAGTTGAGTTAGACAAAGGACAATATAGTGAATGTCATTAGCAATTAGCAAAGCGAGTAAACATTTTTACACCCTTTCTTATGCTTTCAAAAGATGACGTTAAAATTGATGAAAAGAAATGTGATGACAATTTTCCTATACCTGAGGTGAGCAACAAGAAAGGTGATGTATTATAGAATTGGCAAAAGATTCTTTCAAAAATCCCAAGTCTAGAGATGCAATTACAAGGTGAGAGGGAGAAAAAGGAATTGAAAAGAACAAGAGAGAAATGTAGTTCTACTTTGAAGTGAGAAAGGGTTGAGTGAGACAAAGGACAATATAGTGAATGTCATTAGCAATTAGCAAAGCGAGTAAACAATTTTACACCCTTTCTTATGCTTTCAAAAGATGACGTTAAAATTGATGAAAAGAAATGTGGTGACGATTTTCCTATACCTGAGGTGAGCAACAAGAAAGGTGATGTATTATAGAATTGGCAAAAGATTCTTCCAAAAATCCCAAGTTTAGAGATGCAATTACAAGGTGAGAGGGAGAAAAAGGAATTAAAAAGAACAAGAGAAAAATATGGTTCTACTTTGAAGTGAGAAAGGGTTGAGTGAGACAAAGGACAATATAGCGAATGTCATTAGCAATTAGCAAAGCGAGAATGGTAAAACCTTTTAACTAATAAAACTATAAACACCCAATTTTGTGCGGATTACTTGCTATTACATAAATTATTTTACTAAAAAAGGAAAGAGAAAAGAAATAAGAGAAGATGAAAAAAAGAAAATAAAAAAAGAAAAAAGAGAGGAAGTTCACAACTTTCTAATTTTTAGATTACTATTCAATCAAGTTATTGGCCCACTAACCCTTGAGAATCAGTACCCTGACCCAATACCCATAATCCAAACCCGTTTAATTTGGTAATCCCTCTTGATTTCCTTTGACAATTTTTCATCGTGTAATTATTATTGTGTAAGGAACATGTCATCTATTGGGTAGAGGTGTCAAAGTGAGCCGAACCCGGTGAGCCAACCCGGCTCACCACGGGTTCGGACCGGGCCGGGTTGGAAAAATGAAAATTTTTGTGATACTGGCAATATTGTAACCCGGCCCACTTAACCCGCGGGTCAGGTGGGTTCGAGCCGGGTTGGCCCACTTAACCCTCTTAAACTAAAAAAAAAAATATAGTAAATAGAATAGCAATTTATCTAATGTTATTGAACTATGACTAATGTTTGGACAATTGGATGGTTGGATATTATTTTAACACTTTGATTTTTTAAGACTTTTGAATGGTATTTATGTATTTGAGTCATTTAAATGGTTAGTTGAATGATAATATTATATGCTTGAATAGTTATTTGAGACATTTGCCTATTATTTGTATTTGTATTTGAATTATTTGAATTAATAAATGCCTTTGATGGAAAAATGTCACTTTAAAAAAAAATAGAGAAAAATGTTTTTTAATTTTTTCATTTTTAAATTTTTTTAATTTTTCAAAATTTGGTGAGCCAACCCACCTAACCCACCAACCCGTGGTGGGCCGGGCCGGGTTGGTATTTTCATGGCTCACCAAAAGGTGAGCCGGGTTGGCTCGGCCCGTTTAACGCTCAACCCGTGGTGGGCCAACCCGTGTGGGCCGGGTTGGCCCATTTTGACACCTCTACTATTGGGTATTTGTTTGATGTTCCCTGAATTATCCTTCTTCTTTTTCTAGCTTTGAGTTGTTACTGCCTTTGGCTTGTTTGCTGTTTGCTGCTATTCAATTTATTCAGTTCTTGCCAACTACTTGTTTGATAAAATGTTTAGACTAGTTGTCTTGGCTAAATCTTGGTCCTCCACTGCTATCCCTGGATTTCTGTCAATTATACGTTCATTACAAGCTTTCTCAATGTTTGGGGTTCAAGACAGGGGCTACGGTGCACAAGTTGCATAGGTGTTGCACTTGCACCATGCCTAAGTGAATACCAATCGTCGGATGGCTTATGAAAAAATTGTGAGGCTAGATTTTAACAAGTAAAATGGGTACACGACTACTAAATACTAGCCTACTAAGTACTAACCTTTGTCAATGCGATAGTGCCTCAGTGGTTGCCGGCTGGGTTACGTAACTACGTTTCTATATGCAGGGAACTATATTTAATAAAATTTAGTGATATATATTTTAAAAATCAATTTTTTTTAATAAACTTATATTATTTAAATCAAAAATTAATTTTTTTTAAAAAAACTATAATTTAATTAATTAAACTTATATTATTTAAAATCAATTTAATTAATTAAAATTATATTATTTTAAAAATATGTGAATAGAGTAATGTTAAAATAAATAATTTAATATTAAAAAATAAAAATAAATAAAAATAAAACTTGTCATCTATCAATATCAATATATTGAAGCATAATGTTGGAAAATCCATTGATCTGAGTGAAACTATGTTCGTTTTCCTTAAGTAAGGTTTCAAGTTCGAACCTTGTCGATGAAAGAAAAAAGTGATTGGGAGGGGATACCTCACTAAAGGTGTTAGTCAGGTTCAAAAGGGAAATAAAATATAAAAAAAAACTAGAAGCTAGAAATTAGCGTTTTAAAAAACGCTACAAACTATTAAAAAAAATTGTTTACTAAACACTATTAATAAGGTCAAACAAGCTTTTAGCTAGCAAAAAAAGTTAGAAGTTAGCTGAAATAATGTGTCAAACATAATTTGGCTATGTCTAGTAAAACTAGCTGAAAAACTAACTGGAAGCTGGAAAGCTAGCTGGTAGCTAAAAGCTTGTAGATATTGATAATGTTGGCACTCGAATTATGTTGAGATGTTCTGGTGAGCTGAAATCGAGAATGTAAATGTTGGCCGAATTAATCCATTGAGGATAAGATTAATCAAAGAAAAAAGAGTAATGCTAGTGACACTCTTTATAACACTCTCCTTCCAACATTCTCTTTGTGATTAGTTGAAATTTGTTGGAAATCATCAATTTTGGTAGGTCCACTTATCATTTAATAATTCTTTCTCCTAATCTAGAAGTGAGACCCACAAAAATTGATGATTTTAAACAAATTTTAACCAATCATAAGGATAGTGTTAAAAGGAAAGTGTTGGAGAGAGTGTCGCTAGCATTCCTCAAGAAGAATATTTGGCTAGCAACAACTTCATATAAGGTCCGATTGATAATGTAATAATTTGTTACCCGAATTTTAAAATGATAAAGGCGCCAAGGGGTGGACCCTAAAAATTAGGGATCATGATTAACAACAGAAGGAATTCTAAAACTAGGAAACAATGTGGTTGATCATGCTCCAAGAATGTGCCAAAAAAATAGGAAGGTCATCAAGCAATGTGCCATGATGATAACTGTTGGAGATCCCATATCGACTAGTGATGAGGCCAAAATAGTGTATATAAGTGGAGGGTAATCCTCACCTTAAAAGCCGTTTTTGTAGGATTGGGTTAGACCCAAACCCACATTCTAAGACACCAAGGCTAGTCGAAATAATGCAATACTAGCCGAAATGCTCAGGAAGTCAGCCGAATGCAATGTAGTGGCATTGGAGGAAGTTTATACACGAACTTAGGCGATTATCTTAGCATAAGGACCTCAAAATGTAGTATAAATATGTTCTGAGATGCTTTGTAAAGGACCTTTGACCAATCAATCAATCAAAACTATTATTTTTAGCTTATTTTTTATTGCCTTATTTATTACTTTCTGTTATAGCTTAATCATTTTGCATATTTTAGCCTTTAAGTTTTCCTGCACTTAGCTGTAAAAAAAAAGTTTTCTTGCATTGTTTTCCTTCATCAAGTGCTCTCTGGAGTAACTTGAGAACCCGTAGTTGAAGACAAATTTTCTCCTTTGAGATCAATCATTTGATCTTTATTTTGGAATCATGTTGGAGTTAGGCTAACCAAATTGCATTTGACTAACATAGTCATTTCATGCGACAACAAATAGATAATAAGTTTATTTTATTTTTATTATTTTAGATATTTTTATATTACATTGTTTTTTAACCATTAACTATTTATTTTAGATATTGATAGATTATAGGTTTATTTTATTTTTTATTCTATTTATTTTAATTGTTGCACTATTTATATTATTTTTTATTATTTTTAACATTATAGTTCAAAATATTTTAACTATAGATGAAACTTTTTTCAGTACTTTTTAGCATTTTTTTGAGATGTTACTTCAAGTAGCGTTTTTTAAAATGTTAGCTTCTACCTTCTAATTTTTTATATTTATTCCCTTTTTTTTCCATAAATATTTATTAGATTTTCCTTTTAATCTTTTTTATATAAGGTAAGATTTTATTATATCTTTTTCTCTTCTTCCACTCTTAAGGTAGGATTGTATTATTTTTATCTTTTTTTTTTACATGAGATAGAGTTTTCTCATTTTCACCTTTTTATTATATAAGATATTAATAATGATAGATAATAAATTTATTTTATTTTATCATTATTTTTTGGATATTTTCATATTGCACTATTTATTTTAACCATTATACTATTTACAATATTTATTTTATTATTCCATCTTATACATCAAGATATTTTAATCGTAACACTAATTAACTTAATGAAAGTGTGATGTCTACTTAAAATTATATTATTTTTACTTTATTTTAAATTTAATTGAAAATATTTTAGGATATAGTATAAGATGAATAGTGGAAAACACGATATGTAAAAAATATAATAATTCAAAATAAAAATTATAATTAAAATAATTGATCTATAAATAAAAAATTACATTTGTTTAAAATTAATTAAAAACAAAAATTATAAATACCCCAAACTATAGTTTTATCAATTTTGATTTAAAATAATATAAGTTTATTAAAAAAAAATTATTTTTAATATATATATATATATATATATATATATCTAAATTTTATTAAATATAGTTCCCTGCATAAAGGAACGTAGTTACGTAACCCAGTCGGCACCTACTGAGGCATTGTCACACTGACAAAGGTTAGTACTTAGTGCATATTTGGATTAAAGTTCATGAACTTAAGTTTGAAACAAAAGTATGTTGGAAACTTAAGTTTACTAAAAAATGAGTTTACACAACGTGATTTATGTTTGGATATTTTTTTGCTCAAAAGTACGTTTGATGAAATGAAACTTGTTTGGATAATAGTGATCAAAAGTACTTTTAAAAGTGTAATTACTAAAAGGATATGAAGTTCATAATGTATTATTATAGATGAACTAGTAATATATTGTTAAAAATAATTAATAATTAAATTACTAGAAAATATTATAATAATATTAAATATTTTCATTAATAAAATAATCAAACTCCAAAAACATTAATAATTATACACCCACGTGCATAATCAAACAGACCCACCCTGAAAATTCCTGCTATCAGCATTCTATCGAATAAACAATGTTGCAAGAACTTTCAATATCCATATAATCTCAGTGCCTATTATATTTAAGCATTGGCACTCAACAATATTGGTTAGTAAACATCAGTTCAACCGACTCATATATACAATAAGCAATACAGTATGCTGAAAAAGAAATGAACCACGTGGAAACTGAAGAAGAAATGATGTATGTTGAACGTGGAGAGTTGAAAAATAATGAATGCTAAGTGAAGAAGAGGGGGTTAAAATTGGAAGTTAATTATCATAAAGTGTCCCACCCGAAACTGAAGAAGCAAAAAGCATGCCATTAGTTGCTTTTGAGCCAAACCCAAGTTGGAGTCAAACTAGGTACATGAATTAATTTTAGGTTAAATTAATATGTAGGTTCCTATATTATTCAAAAAAATTTAATTAGGTTATTGAACTATTTTTTTTCAATTGGGTCCATGAACTTTTATTTAATTTTTAATTAGGTTATTGCCGTTAACTACCGTTAACTCCATTAACGGTAGTGACCTAATTAAAAACTAAATAAAAGTTCAGGGACCCAATTAAAAAAATTGTTTAGGGACCTAATTAAATTTTTTTAAATAGTTCAGGGACCTACTGAATAAATTAAAAGTAAATTAAAAATCATACAAAAAATATCACTTAATTAAAGAATGTATTTAGAAGGAGTGCATTAGGTTTGTCCGAACAGAATCTGTAGGGGGAAACTAGAAGTGCAGTAAGGGGATTGATGCTTCCAGAGTTTGAGAATACTGGTTGAAAAACTTGCAGAGGTTGAAAATACTGAGTTTAGAATCCGCAAAGGTGAGAATATTGGACTGGAGAGGTGAGAATACTGACTTGGAGAGTTAAGAATACTCAGTGCAGATCTGTAGAATGAACATTACTAAATTTAGAAGTAGTCTACATATGCTTGAGAAGTATAGTGTGATAGCCTGGGTAGAATTTGAGAATTACTCAATAGGTCCCTGAACTATTTAAATTTTTTTAATTAGGTCCCTAAACAATTTTTTCAATTAGGTCCCTGCTGTTAATGGAGCTAACGGTAGTTAACGGCAAGGACCTAATTAAAAAATAAATAAAAGTTCAGGGACCTAATTGAAAAAAAAATAGTTCAGGGACCTAATTAAAAATTCTCGAATAATATATGGACCTACAACTTAATTTAACCTTAATTTTATAGACATCCAAACATGTGAGCAAACTCAGTTTGGGCCTTCAAAAGCATGTTTGAGAAGGGCAAATGATTTTTCAAACATGCTCTTAGTAGGCTAGTATTTAGTAGCCATGTACCCATTTTACTTATTAAAATTTAGCCTCACAATTTTTTCATAAGATATCCGACGGTTGGTATTCACTTAGGCAGGGTGCAACACCTATGCGACTTGTGCACCATAGCCTCCGTCTGGGGTTCAATTATATCATGTTGCTGTACAGTTTTTTTCTCTTGACTTGACATTAATTTACTGTATCATGAATTGGGTATTTTCTCATGCCAAAACATTCCCGAAAGCTTAATAACCAATTGTTATAGTTCACGTAAATGATTATTGTTTGGGTAAAATATATTTTTGGTCCCTGTATTTTCAGAAAAATTTGGTGTTAGTCCCTGTACTTTCGAATCAACCATTTTAGTCGTCAAACTTTGAAAAACATTTGCTTTTAGTCCTTATCCTCTAATGGTGTTAATATTGTTAACGGAAATACAGTTTTTGACGGTTATAAACCTCCACAAAATACACATTTCTCATATATTTAAACTAAACATCATTGGCGGCTAAAAACCCCATAAAGATTATTAAAAAAATAGACTCAAACTCAATGAGAAGCCCGTCTATTCCATTACCGATGACACATTATGTGTCTATTTTTTTAAATAATCTGTGGCGATTTTTAGCCGCCAATGATGTTGAATTTAAATACATGATGAATGTGTATTTTGTAGCGGTTTATAGCCGCTGAAAAACTGTATTTCTGTTAATAGTATTAACACAATTAGAGTGGAGGGACTAAAAGCAAGTGTTTTTCAAAGTTTGAGGACTAAAATGGATTATTCGAAAACACAGGGACTAAAACTAAGTTTTTCTGAAAGTACAGGGACCAAAAACATATTTTACCCTTCTTGTTTCACACCATTTCATGAACTTTTAATTATTTTTTTGTGTGTGTACATATTTTGTAATAGAAACCATCCATCTAAAAAACTTCACGTTCCTTTTAGTGTTGAATAAATGTTCCTTTTTTTGCTTTCATATTACCGTAGATATAATCTTTTTAGTATTTGCTTTTTCATTTGTTCTTTTTAAATTTTAAATAAAAAGTAAACAATTTAAGAGTTTTTAAAAGTGAATAAGTTACAATCTGTTTGTTAAAATTAATGTCTTAATTCTTTGATAAATTTCTTCCAAAAAAATATTAAAACCCTCTCTATAAAATAAAAATATTAAATAAAAAAATTTATTTGCTTCTACATATTGGCTTGGTGTACAACTTTGTCAATTTTATATTCTCCTAAAGTTCAGTAAATATAAAAGATAAAAGTAATAGGACATTAACCCTCTTTTTCTCAAAAATAATAATAAAATTTGATATTCATTAAAAATAAAATAAATGCACAAATAAAATAATTTTTTGTCATAGGTTTTTTTAGGGTGAGATAAATATTTTAAAAGTTAAAAATAATTTGTTTAATTAATTAGAAGTAAATGTGTCATAGGATGCTAACATCTTCCTTACACGTAATTAACTTCCAAACTCAAAATTGGGTTTCGAAGACTATTTTTATTTTAAGGATTTTTTTAATGTTTTTTCATAATAAATATTGGTGGTGACTTCTCTACTTTAAAACTTATTTTTGTTGTTCAACTGCGATCCTGGTTGAGACAAAACTTAAGGGTTGGGTTGGATTCTAGATGAAGAGGAATTGACAATACGTTACATGACTATTTTCACCCAATTGCATGTCTACAATTGTTAATCTATCCCAATACCCAAACAAAAACCTTCCTCCCCAAATATTATCTCCATCAAAAGTTGAAAATTTTGACACTGTTAAAATTCGAGCATAGGAGAAGGAGAAAGAAAGTTAAGTATCTTTAAGAAATGCCCCATCTAATTCTTGCCATTGTTGAAGTAGAAAAGCTGGAAGAAAAAAAAAAGGAATTAAAGAGATTATACGAAAGATAGAGGCATAAATAAATGTTGGAATGGAAAAGGCAAAAAAAAAGACCTAGAGATAATGACGGATTAATAATTTGGAAAATGGAAAGGTTGTGGCGGATGAGAAACACAGGGCCAGAAAAGAGAATATCATATAGACAAGGAAGTCACGTTCTGAAAGACGATGAATTTTAGGGTTTCAAATTTTATTTTCAGTCTATTCGCGGGAGTCTGTAATTTCTCGAATTCATTTTAAAGAATGACTTATTATAGATAGGCAACGGGTTACATATAAAGATGTCATAGATGGGTAAAACATATATATAATCATTATTTTTTGTTTGAAAAAAATTAAATTAGGTATAACATGGTTTATAACAACTCATATTTTTTTTATCCATATGAATTGAAAACAGTACTTACAATAACTCACACATCTTGCTCTCAATAGCTAGACCCCTTGATACTCACGCATATTTATTACACATATATTTTTAGTTTTTGTTCATATTCGCTAATAGCAAGTGATGAAACATCCCATGGAACCCACGTAAATAATGTTTAAAAAGAGTTAATTGTAATGTGATCTCATAAAAAGTTATAAAAGAAACGTTGAGATAAACTCTTGAACATGTATATCTTCATTCTTTTCTATATTTTTTTTTTAAAAAAAATCCAATTTTATTATGGCATAACAAATTTCATCTTTATTAAAAATTACAAAAAAATAAAGATAAAAAAATATTGCCAATAATAGTTTACAATAAAAATTAGTTAATGATACTTATAAATTTAGCTTATTGCAGATCTCATGCCCTCCATCTTCAACATTTCCAGCAAGAAATCACTCCATGTGTCTATGGGTCCTGGCAGGCACCAATGCACACAATCATTATATAATGTTACATTCTCATGTGGCCAATGTCCATATTTACTTGGATGACCATCGGGTCTCAATAACATTGCTTGTGTGGTGTCAAGTAACTTGAATTTCAAACCCTTCTTTCTAGCTTCCTTTTCAGCTTTCTTGAATTCCTCCATTTGGATCATATATAGCTCCAAACTAGTGCCCTCTAACTGTGTCTCATTACTCCTAAATGGCTTGGTTCTCACACAATTCCCACCTTGATTCCATATCCCATTCTCAAAATGAGAGGGTGCAAATGTTCTAAGAAATACCATACCCTTGAAGTTTTCTAAGCTATTGATGGCTTTAAATGCAGTCCTAAAGGCCTTTCTATAGCCATAGAACTTGGTTAAATCAGGGACATTTTTCAAGAGGCAAAAATGGCATCCAACAATTTTTTGATTCTCATAGAACACCATTGGCCGGTAGAACCAATGCCCTCCATCAAGAATGATGTAGTCAAATTCTTCAATTTGGGTTGTCCACTTCTCATCAAACTCATCAAGATAAAGGTTAAAAAGGCCAGTGTTGCTTGGACCATTTGAATCTGCCATTTTGGATCTTACCAAATGGGGTGTCCAAAAGGTGGCCATGGTAAAGTTATAACTTGGGTACTTCCATCGCTTGAAATATTCATCACTAGTGTATGATACATCTATTGGCCATTCCACCTGAGAAGTTAATAAAGAAAACTAAAATTTAACAATTTACTAATATCAATGCAAAAAATAAAATAAAATTGAAAAAAGTAAAGCGTGTCCATAAGAAGATCAAATTGCATGTCCAGAACCGAAAGTTTGAAATCTCGCTTACTCGTTGGACGTAAATAGAGAGAGCTCAAATATTTATTGATGAGTTTATAAATATTTATTGATTGTTAATTATATTGCAGTTATCGTGAGAATATAAAGCGTTGAAATCACTCCCCATTACCACTATTAAGATTTTATTAATCTTTATTTAACTTTCAATAAAATTATCAACTACGAAAAAGTACACATATTCTTACTTTAACTATGTTTTTAATTAATTAAGTAATAATATTTCATTTTAACTTAATAAAGATAGGGGCAAACAAACAAGAGAATCTAGTTCAATTGATTGAGTAAGATACATTATTGTAAACCATTGATATTTATCTTCGTTTCCTACATATTAAAAAAAAAAAACAAGAGAGAGCACACTGAATTTCAATTTCCCCTAAAGACATGCTTAATTTAACCTGATATTAATTTCTATAATTGGAGTCTCTGTGTCTATTTTTATGCTATGTATGTACTATGTACCATGTACTGATTTTAAATATTCTAAACTTAGCCCACGGGCCCCAAACATTCCACATAGTTGATTTTTGTAAGTAACATCACATTTGTAATCATTGCAATTCGAGCCAAATTTTTCTGTCCCCATTACGGTGCATGTTACAAACTTGAAGGATCCAGCCCATAGCTAACTATATTTTTTGTTTGTTAATGACAAGAGAATTTGACAGCTAACAACATTACGATATATGTATTATATTTTAGGAAAATAACAAAAGCATGACTCATTTTGGGTGGATTGGGCGGAAAGAAAAAGAAAAACAGGAAACAAAATTAATAAATATAATAATAAGTAATGTGATGAGAAAGAGACATATAAAAAAGTGATATAAAATGAGATGAAAAAGAAAATAGGTATATATTTATAATAGCTTTTAATTTTAATGCACTTTTCATATTACTATCATCTACTCCTTTTATTTTAAAATAATTGTTGTTTTGAAGTGCTAGCACAAAAATTAAAGAAATTAATCATTTTTCTAAAATTTAGAAAAAAAAAAAGTTAATGATAAGATTAAATTATTCTTGTTTCAGAATTATATATTAATATCATATTTCCTAAAAGTAAAATGAAAACATAATTTTACAAATATCAAGATAAAATATTTAGAAGTGCAGAAAGAAAATGATAAAATTGAAAAAAAAAAGTAATATATACTTTCTAAATATTAGAAAATAACATAATTTAGAGAGGAAAAAAAACTAAAACGATATAATTGCTTTATAATATAGGGAATAATTATAAGTTATCAAAAAGTTTTGATTCTCTCTATCATTCAAAATATAAATTTATTGCAACATAACAATTAGGTGATAATACACATACACACTCATTAATTTTTTTTTTTTTGGTGAATCACTCATTCAATTTCTTAGCATAGTTATCCACTTAAATAATTAAAGGGCCCCCATCAGGTTTTGTCATCTTGGATTCCACAAGCAATTATTCATTTTTCAAATACAAACAACAACTTAGGCCCAAAGGATTTGTTAGTTGGATTTGTCAAACAACAGTATGCATCAGTTGTTTTCCTTCCTTTGGTAGATTAGTCAACAACTACTTCAGACTCAAGTTCTCTTTTGGTTCCCTCGTGCTTTTTTATTTTTTATTTTTATTAATGCTATTATAAATTGAACAAATTTTTATCTAAAAATTATTAAGTAAAAACTCTTGGTTATTGTAAAAAATGAAAATATTAATACGACTATTAGATTATATTTGAATAATCCAAATTACTAAAAGATATTTATACTTAATTTTTTAAATGATCATCTAATCACTAGCTAATTTTTAATGTTGACATTCATGTATGATGGTATGTCTTAAATTTATAATAATATCTTTTATATTAAACAAAAATTTTCATTTGATATAATTTCAAACTTTTATAATCTCACCGACTCAAGTCTAAATCAAGTTGTGATAATATTAGCCAACCCAAACCCTTAATAATAATATAATATTAGTGTCCCATGAAAAATTGGTTAACATGTCAAAGACAATTTATGAAAGCTTCCTGGCAGTAATAGTGACATATTTATGACAATAACATATATGAGGATATTTTAATAAATAAAAAAAACTTCAGTTAAAAAACTAGTACAATAAATAAGCTAATAAATCAATTTGAGTTATGTAACATGTTGGACTTTTACTATAATAAATTCAGTGTTCTAGACAAAACTAGTATCATATACCAAGAGAGAAGTATCACAGTGACAAAGGAATAAGAAAGCTACAAAATGAAGTATTGCAGGTGGCATTTTGTTTTTTCCTTTGTGTATATCTTCTACTAATTGTGACGTCTCAACAAGTTCTACTACGTGGGTTTTGTTAGGACCCAAATAATTAGTTGTAGACTTAAGAGCTGGATTAGGTGACATGATTGATCTCTTCATTATATTAATGTACCGACAGAGCAGGTTATGAATAAAGTTAACAAAAATTGTATTCTTAAAAGAAAATTTGTATCTTCTCAAATATATATATATATATATATATATATATATATATATATATATATATAATTTTTAGGATTAAATGTTTTTATTCTTTGTAAATATAGAATAATTTTACTTTTACTTATTCAAAAATAAATTATCTTTTCTTAATTCTTCATTTTATAGAAATATGTCACACATAGCTTCTATCTTTATAAATAGAAGATCAAAAGGAAATGGTTTTTCTTTTTGTTGAAGAACAAGAACTACTTATAATACATTTCTATAAATAAATAATTAAAAAGAGATGGTTATTTTTTAGCAGCTAAAAACGAATATTGTCTTAATTTAAAAACTAAAAAACTATTTAATTCTTTTTTATTAGAAAAAGTAAAATAAGAAAACAAGAGAGAATAATATAAGATAAGATAATTAATGAGATAAAAAAATCATATTATGAAAAATGGTATAGAAATATGTTATATTATATAAATAATATAATAGTATGATGCTTGTTTTACAACTCATTAAGATGAATGAGTGAAAAGAAAAAAGAAATTAAAAGAAAAGCATAAAATATGTTTTTGGTTTCTCATTTTATCTAAATTTCTGTTTTTAGTTTCTCATAAATTTTTTCTATGTTTTTAGTCCCTCAAAAATTGTTTTCTTTTGTTTTTAGTCCCTGACATTAATTTTAACTGTTAAGTGATGTCGTAACGAGCATAATTTGTGCTTGAAAAATTTCTGTTTAAGCTTCTAGCGATTTTTAACCACTGCAAATTTTCTGGCAAATTAAAACTGTCAGAAATGTTAAAAAAATAATAAAAAAAAATCAAAATCTCGAATACCAGATTTTCTGAAATCACAAGAAATGTTACAAAAGTAAACATTTCTGACAGCCAAAAAATTTGTAGCGGTTAAAAGTCACTAGAAACTTAATTAGGAAATTTTCACACACACAGTTTATGTCTGTCATGTCACCACTTATCAGTTGAAATTAATGTCAGAAACTAAAAACAGAAAAAATAATTTATGAGGGACTAAAAATAGAACATAATAATTTATGAAGAATTAAAAATAAAAATCAATATAAAATGAGGAACAAAAATATATTTTACCCATAATTAAATGATAAGAAAGGAAAGGAGTGCATGTATAAAAGAGAGAGAGAGACGGAAAAGGATTGGCACAAATATCTTTCATAAATCAAGAAAGAATATTATGGATGATAAAATTATAGAAAAAAAAATAAGAAAAAAGAGAAGATATTAATAAAAAAGAGGAAAGAGAATATAAAAAATTAAATATAGAAGAAAGAAGTTGGGTAAAAAATCCTACAATGACACAACTCTCTGAATTCACGAGTGTTGTGCAGGTGTATTTTCAGAGTCAACCTCTGATGTACTAATTTTATAAACTTGCGACGATGTGAAAAAATAAAAATAAAAAAAGTTGCAGGGTACTCGAAAGTAGACAAAAGCAAGAACTGAGTGCATATAATGAAAAACACTGACTACACTCTGTTTCATGTGGCCAGGTTAGGGACAAGCCATGCTACAGTACATTCAATGTGATCGCCAGAGTTTTCAGACCAAAGATTCGATTCCTTTTGGCATGCAATGCTTCATCATTATATGCATACATGTTACTTTTGTATCTCATAATCAATAATTAGTTGACTTATTTTAAATAATAATAGTAATTAAAAAAATATTAATATAATGTGTCGCCACCATTAAGCATTACTTATCACATAACGGGCCTAGGTGAACCAATCTCCGAGGAAAAATTACATTTTGTACTCAATATTAACCAATTTTGATTAAATGAATAATTGAAATAATTGATGTGCTAATTAGTAGTTAAGTTAGAGATTTATGGTTTAGTGGTTGAACATTATTGATGACTATAATCTCTTGACGAGTCTCTATCCTTAACAGAGAAGCTAGAATAATAATTGCTTTTCACTAGTGCGAAAATATCATGTATGGATTGTTGTTGTCATTGGAAAAGGAGAAGAGTATAATTGAATGAAGGTATTTTTGGCCTTAAAGTTTGGGTTAAAGAAAAGGTTTAGGCATATTATTGCTCTGTAATCAGATGCCAAATTACGTAACACCAAAGCGATGTATACAAAAAAAAAAATCAAATAGAAAAAAGACAAAAGCAAATGGGAAACCAACAAGTGATGATGATGATAGTGTGAAAATAATAATAATAATTGTGGAGGAAAAAATTTAGAATTTTGAAGTAGATGATGACATTAGAAGAGAGGAGTGCTTAGTGCTTACCCTTGAAAGGAGGCACATCATGGATTGCATCTGATTTCTTCCCACTGAGTCACCAACAAAAGCCATGGATTTTCCCTTAACAATTTCAAGAAACTGAAAAGGGTTGAATATGGGGAGTTCACACTCACTTGGTTTCCACCTCCACTTCATGAACTCAGAGTCAGGCCTCCCATATTTCATGCAATTTTGGTGCTCATGGATTGCCCAACATGTTTTGTTTGTGTAGTATGGTGCCTTTGGGTTTGGCACCCACTCCCCAGTGAAAATGTCACACTTCTCCACATATGTTGAGGGCAAGTTTTCTTGCCCTTCATCATATGATGAAGATGATGGTGGAATATGCTTATACTTGTTGATCTTCAAGTGTGAAGAGTAACTCAACAAAGGGAACCACAAAGGGGTGATGGCAAATATTAGTATGACCAAGATTGCTAGTAAGGTCACTTTTGGGATCATGTGTTTTGGGTTAGAGGGAGGCTCATAATCTTGGAACTTCATTTTGGAAGAAATGGAGAATAATGAGAGCAAAAAAAAAAAAAAAACAAGAAGAGAAAGGGACAGAAGAGGAGGGAAATAGGATAGGGTCATGGAAGCATTGTTGCTCTCTATATATTGTGTGTGTGAAGTGACTTAAAGTTGGCTATGAGTTGTTTCGGGTTCTGATTCAGTGTTGTTTTTTTTATTTTTATTTTTCTATAAATAACCATTTGCGTATTTTTTTTTCCTCACATGTACTCTGGGGAAGCGATCCTGATTCATGATAGTACTCAGAAATTAAATGTAGAAACACAATTCATCGTATGCTATTAATGTATAAACGTTACTATATATGGTTATTTATTGTAGTTATTAAATAATATTTATGGCACATAATAAATGTAATACCATCTCTACGTTGAATATTTATGACACTATGTAATACACTTTTTTTAACACACTACTGTTTTACTTTTACTGTTGATTAAAATTTATGGAAAATCATAAATTTTTTCAAGTCTTATTCCTTCTGTTCCATAATATTTGTCGTTATAAGTTTATTATATAGACTAAGAAAAACTAATAAATGGATGAAATAAGTGATAATTTTACAAAATTAACCTTATTATTATTAATTTATTTATAATTTTTGTTGCCCATCATCAATATTATAAGGGATATAAATGAAAAACAATAATTAATATGATATTGAAAAGCTAAAATGACAATTATTTTGATACTTGTTTTTTCTTCTTACACGACAATTATTATGGGACAAAGGGAGTACTTCTCATTTAATAAACCTCATTCTTGATTTTATAGTTTTATATTCTCTCTGGTCTCGAATATAAACAAAAAAAAACTTATGTTTATTAAGAAAGTTAGTTATCATCATTTAATTATATCAATCTCATTTAAAATATAAACTTTTTTCATAAATTATCTTTCTTTGGAACTTGATATTAAGAATAAAAGAAAGACACCATAAATAAAATCTCAATTAAATAAAGAGGTATTTTAGGAATGGTCTTATTACATAAGGTAAAATTAGTTGATATTTGTTTACATTTGAAACTAATATTTAAAGCACTTTTTTTACTTATATTCGAGACTAAAGAGAATATAATATAAGAGAACCCAAAAAAGAGAGTTGAATTATTTTTAAACAATTTTTACAAATCCTTATCATTAAGAGAAACTATTTCATCTTACATAGGATGACATATTAGTACTTGTGAAAGATGAAGTTGTTAGATTTCTTTTTAAACACGAGAATATCTTAAAACAAATTTAGCAAATTATTTCTTATAAAATACTTAAGCAAACAGTATACAAGATAAAGGCAAGAAGGATAAACATAAGGTGTTTATATTGATTCGTCTTTAATCTAAGACTACACTCAATTCTTGGTATACCACCAAGAATTTTACTACTCCCTCCGATCCTTTATGTAAGAATTTTAAAATAAGTCAACTAATTATTGATTATGAGAAAGGTTTTTTTTTTTTCCATCTCTAAAACAATTTGCAAAATAGAATTACCAAATAATTTTTAAAAATTAAAAGGCAAAACAAAATCAAACAAGACCTTAAAACTTTGTTTTTGAAAATCAACTTTTCCTTTTATTTTTTTTCCAATTGTTTCTAGCAAACAAAACATATATTATTATTCATATTTTTTTCCTCTCTGTATTCTTTTTCTCTTCCAAACTTACCATTACTCAACAATTCAGCTTTGGTTCTTTCCTTTCCAATCTCAAAGTCCAGGAGTTAGTAGACATAGTCAAATGTGACTTAATTATTTGTACCTAAACAACTTTAGCAAGCAAGTGAAAAAATAATAAAAAATGTTGCATGGACACTGTTGATTAAATTGAAGTAGGCTTGCCAACTAAACTACTGAATTTTTTATTTTAAATTTGCATATTGCAAATGAACTCTAAATAAAGAGGAACTACGTTCAGATCTGTCAACTAAAGTCATATATTTTAATCTCAAATAATATTATATAAAAAAAGGTGTTCTCTAGGTTCAAGTTAAGTATTTGCACCTCTTTTGTTTAAGGCGGCCAGCGGATTTCTTTTTTCCTTCTTTGACTGGTCTAGTAGTAAATTGTAAATTCTAAGGCTTTTGGTGAATTGTTTTAAGAAATGTATATGTGAATTTTTTACTTTTGTATAAAAAATAAAGAATATAAAATAAAAATTAGAAAATCCTAACAAGTGATATCAGAGCATATTCTCATTGTATGATTATTAGGATTGAAGTTTTTCAATTGTTTGATATTTGGATGAGGTTTTTTTGGTTTTCATCTGTACAGTTTTTTATGTTATATGTTTTTTCTTTTTTGGTATTTTTTTTTGTGTACAATGGTTGCACTGAGGTTCGAACTTATGACCTCATGTATTCTACCCTAACCTCCAACTACTAGACCGATCCTAAGAACAAGTGAATAATGACTAATGGCAATGGCATCCTTTTTCACCGCACAATTGATTTGCAATTTCATTATAATGTAAAATTGAATATATTGGCAATTTTTATTTTATTGTATTATAAATCTGTTGAAATCTTGGATATTTAGTTAGGATACAGATATAGTGGCATCATATTATTTTGTTTTCTTTTGTCAGAAAAAAAAAAGAAGATATATATCATATAGTAAAATGAGCACACGGGGTACCCACCCATATACAAAGCCAAAGCTACCTAGATACACTATTCTGCAGTAGAAGAACATAACCTGCAGAAGTACACAATTGAAACAACCAGATCACACCTGCATTTTCGTATATCAAAAAGAAAATCCCTCCTACCACATATATACTATTCAACAATATGACCAATATATCCATGATCCGCAAAAAATAAAATCCTCCTTGTGTGTTGAAACTGCAAAACTCTGTGACTATAAATCTTCTTTAGAAATGTGTATTTCTAATAGCTGTACATGTTAATGCCACCAATATCCATCCAGATATCCCATGATTCACTTAATTCCCAGCTTATTTAAGTGTCTTGACTCATTCAATTACTACAACAGTTCTACATCTGACCAACAAAGCATCATAGAATTATTTTGTACTACATGTAACACCCTTAATTTTAAAGCTTAAGACTAAATAAAAAATTAATTTTTTAATTAATGATTAATTGAGTAATTAAAAAATAATTAAAATAATTAAAATAAACATTACTTAATAAGGATTAAGTAGAAACATTACACGATTAATGGAGGAAAATTCAAGATTTGAAAAGTCAAAGATAGACTTACTTTGATCAAAGTCCATGAAAGAGATTTGATCAACTCATTAATGGCAATTAGGTAAATAAGTAAAAGTTTAGTTTAAAACCATAGAATTGGATTCTAAAGCCTATAATTAACTTATTAATGAGTCTAGACACAAAGTAATTAATTAAGAGAGCTTAGACTAAAATAATTAAGATTTCTAATTCTTAATTAAGTCAATTAAAATTAATTAAGCTAGTGCACATTACTTAAAGTCCTTAGAGGTCACATAGTGAGTGTTTAAAAAACAACACTTAGTAAAGACCTAATTAAGCATATGTAAGTGATAATTAAGAACTTTCATTTAATTGTTTTAGGCTTAAATAACTTTTTAGTACATGTAAAATAGGTGATTTGATTTTGCTACCTAAATTACCATTTTTTCGATTTTAGTACCTCACATATTTTTATGTTTGATTTAACTACTTGTCGTCAGTGAGCTTCTGTTAACTACTGACGTGGCTAACACAGCGCCACGTCAACAAATCCATGTCATTTAAAAATTGCTAAATCAGCAGTCATGTCATTTCCACCACAGGTACCTTTTTCAAAAATAAAAATTTGTCAGGTACCAAAATCAAACACAAATAAAGGTTAGGTACCAGAATCAAACAAAAATAACCTTTTTCAAAAATAAAAATTTGTCAGGTATCAAAATCAAACAAAAATAAAGGTTAGGTACTAATACCAAAACAAAAACACCCCTATTTTATAAGGATTAAAAAGTTATTTAAGCCTAAAATAATAAAGAAAAAAAGAGTTATGCACCACACGAATTTTTCGCTACCTTCTTCTTCCTCTTCCTTGGCGCAATACTCCTTGAACCCCTAAGGCTTTTCGGGTGGCACTTAAAAGATTCCGGAGGCGGCCTCAATAGTAGCGGCCATGAGCTGCAAGCATCCGATTTTGGCAAGCGAATCGAAAACAATGTCATGGAGAGCGTCATCAAAGTGGAGGTAGAGGGAGACAAAATCGACCTCAGGAGGCACTTAGGTGGGGAATTTCATGCTTATGTTGTTAGCAGTTAAAGTAAGAGGGGGTAAAAATTTGCATGAATTGGAATGAACGAATGCAACATAGGAGAGATAATAAGTGGGGGTGTGTTGAGGTGCATATCATGTGGCAATGACGACGATAATTAACTTTTTTTTTGTGAGTTGAGGAGTATTATGTTGGAAAAGAGAAAAAAAAAAAAGGAGTAGAGAATTCGTGTAGTGCAATGACGATGATAATTAACTATTTTTTCTTTGTTTTAGGCTTAAATAACATTTTGGTACTTATAAAATATGGGTGTTTGGATTTTGGCACCTAACCTTTATTTTTTGTTTGATTTTGGTACCTAACCTTTATATGTGTTTGATTTTGGTACCTGACAATTTTTTATTTTTGAAAAAGGTACCTATCATGGAAATGACATGGCTACTGAGTCAGCAATTTTTAAATGACATGGACTTGCTAACGTGGCACTCCGTTAGCCACGTCAGCAATTAACGAAAGCTCACTTACGGTAGGTAGTTAAATCGAACATAAAAATGTGAGGTACTAAAATCTAAAAAATGATAATTTAGGTAGCAAAATCAAAATCGACTATTTTATAGGTACTAAAAAGTTATTTAAGCCATTGTTTTATTGTGTTTTATGTAGTGTAATAGCTTGATGAGTAAGGAAAATGGTGTGTTATGTGAATGGGGTGCTTGTGGAACATTAAATGTTCAGTAATGAAGTGGGAAAAAAAAAAGCTTTGACCATGATTTGAGCAAAAGTCAAAGACTAGTCAAAGTAAGGGAATGCATTCATTAATGACATTTTGGTAATTATGTGATTTTGAGCCTGGAAATTTATTTTGAACTCTAATAAATTTTAACTAAGTATAATTAAGCATGGAAATGATTTAATATCAGCAAAATTAATTAAGGAAGTGGGGGGTTTGGGTTCGTGGTGGTGGTAGGGTCGTGGAGGCGGTGAAGTCAAGAGAGAAACTAGGGATTTCAAAGGTATGTGAAGAGCAAAGATATGAGGTCTCGCAAGAGGGAGTTTGAATTAGTAAGTATGAAAATGATTCAACATTGATTCTAATTTGAACTAATGTTAAAATGCTAGTTCAACATCGATTCAAATTTAAACCGATCTTAGAATTCTAGTTCAACATCAGTTCAGACTAGAACCGATGTAGAAAAATGTGTTTCTACATCAATTTATAAATGAAACGCACCATTTCATTAAAAGGAAAAAAATATAATAAAACAAAAACCAAAACCCATCCCCTGTTTTGAACCACTCGAGAGCCCCCCCTCCTCACTTCCCTGCACGGCTTTTTCACAAAGCCCACCCCCATCATCTCCATTCTCCATCTTCTTCCTCTCACATTCTCCCACTCTTTTCCTCCATTGTTTTTAAAAAAAACACCATCAAGTTTCTTACACTTTTGTGGCACTCAAGCTTGGGAAGGTGATTGAAGTTAATGGGAATGATACTCATCTCTTTAAAATTATCTATTTGAAGCTTTTGAGGTAAATCCATGAACAACAAAGCTAGATAATTATTTTTATAGCATAGATTTGTAATGGTTGTGTGTGAGAGGTGGTGGAAATTTAAATATTAGAATTATTGTGGTTTCCTCAAAACCCTAGGCATGTTAAATTGGAGATTTTATCTAATCTTTCATTCCTTTGTTATTAATGCCTAGATTCCCTGAAAAATACAGTGGTTGCTCCTCCCCACAACATTGGAAGGAATTGATTGGGTTCTCTTTGGTTGTGAGTAGCTAAATTTACCTAGTGACTTTTTCATTGGTATTTTAGGAGAAGCAAGTATATTTCAAAATACGTTTTCTTAGTGATCTTAGTTCCTGTGAGCACTTGAGAAGGAAAAAAATAAATAGACTATTTATTTTACTTAGTTGGACGTGATTCTTTATGATTTTTGATAGTTTTGATAATATAATTTAAATGTAGAAATTGAGCTCTCATTGTGAGTTTTGTGATTGTTTACCGTTTGCCACAACGAAGAGATAATGTGGCCTATGGATTGAATACTCATAGTATATGTATGTTCCGTTTGCTACAACGAAGAGATAATGTAGCCTATAGGTTGAATACCTATAGTTTATATATTTTCCATTTGCTACTACGAAGAGATAATGTAGCCTACGGGTTAAATATCTATATAGTTCATATAGTTACCGTTTGCTGCAACGAAGAGATAATGCAGCTTATGAGTTAAATGTCATAGTTTTATAATTTCTGTTTGCCATAACAAAGAGATAATGTGGTTTATGTATACATAGTAGAATGAAAATTCATATTAAGTTTGTTATTCTTGATTATGGTTTTGATTATATTTCTAATGAGTTCTCAAGGGAGTAAATATTAGTTTTATTAAAACGAGTGTATTTATTTCGCTTTAAAATAAATGTCATTTGAATTCTTTTTGGATGTACAAATTCGTGCTATGTTTGCTTTCTCCTTCCTGTCCACTTTGTATTTTTATGCTCTCACTAAGTCTTTGTATTACACCGTTCTTTCCTTTTCACCTCATATTCACAGATAATTGAGTAGCAGACTTCCTAGGATTTGCTGATCTCCCCAGGAATTTTGTTCATCTTTTGGTAGGCCTCCATTGCATATGATGGAGAGTATATTTTGGTGACTCCAGTATAATAGAACTATAGGGATAGGGAAAAAATAGATATATAGTAAATCCCTTTATTTTGAATTGTAGGTGATACTCCTATATGGACATGTTGTTGATGTAATTATGATGTTTTGAGAACTACGATGATTATGAGCTATATTATTATTACTAGTTGATGTATTTGGATATATCCATGTCAAGGACCTATGTTGAGATGTGTGGCCTTGATATCTAACTGTTGGATATGAATATATGTATATATGATTTCACATGTGGTTCTATATTTCTGGTTTATCCTATTTTTAGGGGAGACTCTGCCTGATTTTTGGTAGCCCCCTTTATTTGTCTTTATTTATGTCTTAGTGTGGTTTTACTCTAGGCTAGCCAAGCTAAAGGACTTGTAGCTTTTGCGCTGGTCACGATCCTAGGATGGGTCGTGATAATAAATAGCCTATTTTGTAAAGTTGCACTTAATTGCAAAAATGTTGTTGCGTCATTTATTACATAAATTTTTGAGCAACCAATATAAAAACGACGACGTAAAATGTTTTTTGTGTAGTAGTGAAAGTATTTTACTTTATTATGTTAATAGACTATTACTCAAAATACAATTACATTTATTAAATTCATGAGAAGTATGTAACATCCTAAAATTATATTATAATTATTTAGTTATTATTTAATAAAAATTACTTAGTTATATAATTAATTAGTCAACAAAAGATTTAGTTAATATAAGGATGGTTGAGATTACCTAATAATTATAAAAAATGCAAATGATAATGATGATAAAGGATTAGATAAACCTAAATAAACTTAATAAAGGGAAAAAAAAAAAAAGGTATTCCACGTTGCCAACCTTGGCTTTAGTTTAGCCAAGTAACGTGAATAGACATAACATGAAATCTTAAAAGAAAAAAAGGAAAAAAAAATAAGGTAAAAGAATTGTGGGCTCATGTTTATCTTAAATGAATTTATTTATTTAATTTTTTTTATAAAAGATCAGATTACAAATCACATTCGGCTGGTCGTATGTGTAGAAGGTTTCTCTTTTATTTAGTTACAGTGTTACACACAATCAGACTCCTCTCATAAATAAGAAAATCGTAGGCATCACAAGAAAAAAAAGAAAAAGAAAAAGAAAAAGAAAAAGGCAGAGTTGGTGAAGTGAAACTGGGTAGCACTGTTAATAAAGAGAAGCAAACTAAACAAGGATTCTGAACAACTTTATTTTATTTCTCTTTTATTTAGTTACCGTGTTACACAATCAGACTCCTCTCATAAATAAGAAAATCGTAGGCAGCACAAGAAAAAAAAAGAAAAAGAAAAAGGCAGAGTTGGTGAAGTGAATCTGGGTAGCGCTGTCAATAAAGAGAAGCAAAATAAACAAAGATTCTGAACAACTTTATTTATTTATTTTATCCGAATCGAAAACAGATGTGAGAGGTTTACAATAACTTATGCATCCTGTTCAATCAACTGAACTAAATATGAACAACTTGATAAAACCCGCTTGATTGAACAACTTTATTTTAAGAGGTGAGTAAAACGTATTTTTTTAAACTTCCATGTACTACTTCTTGAAAGATATGATTTTTTAGGGTTCTTGATAAAAAATAAAAATTGGGATTAGCATTTAATGCCAAGAGTATCCACTTACTTCAAGAGTAAGTATAAGAGATTTACTCTTCATTCTCACCATTCATTTTCTTGAAATATAATAATTAAGATTAGTTAGTCATTACAACCATTAGATTTCAAGAAAATGAATTGTAAGGATGAAAAGTAAGTCTCTTATACTTACTCTTGGAGTAAGCAGACCCCCCCCCCCCCCCCCCTCTCTCTCTCTCTCTCTCTCTCTCTCTCTCTCTCTATCTATATATATATATATATATATATATATATATATATCTTCCTAACATACTCCTACTTAATTTTTAGTTGGAGTATGTTAGTAACCTACACCAATAATTTAGGATAGAAAACCCAGCTTTTTTTGTTTTTGTTTTAATTAATAGCTTTCAAGGGTATTAAAGTAATTTAAGATTTATTCTTCTAAAAAATTAAAGAAAATGTTTCTCTCTCATAGTCTCCACGTTTCAGGAAGAGCGTAATGGAGTGGAAGGTGGGTCTTCTTGCCGCCAACGATCTCACCCTTCTCTCACAGTCTAATCCTACCAGAGTTGGCCTCCACCTTCAACATCTCAATAGAGCTCCACCTCACCTAGGCAACACCTTCCCATGCTCGTAATGGTAGAAGGGTTTACCAGGCATTCTCCTTTAACCACGACCTTGATGTCGCCACCGCGATCACAATGGTTCAGCTTTAACTCCCAGTAGCACTAGAAGATTAACTTCGTGGAGAATGCGAAAGCACTAGGTCATCTAGTACTATTCTCTCTCATTTCCCTCTCCCCCCTCTCTCCCAACGACGAACTCCGACCTGTTAAGAGTCAGCCTCTCATCTTCCTCCACCACTTGTCCGACCATGCTCTCGTTACTCTCATCACCTTCAACTCCGTGGTGTATCTCCATCGTCAATTAGTTTTTTGCTGCTACAAAAAAAGCCTGTGGAAATTGAACAAAATGGACAAGCATTGTGCGCAACACAAATTGGTGCTCAAAATAGCACATCCATCACACAACACTAGGGGGATGAACTTCAATGTTCATGTGAAAACATGTGGCACGAGTTTATGACTTTATATTTCGATAATAAATTATAATTGATATCGATTTTTAGTTTTAGGAAAAAATCCTTCATCTATTGGTGTTTTTCTCTGCATATGCTTTTAGTGAGGTATAGAGGAGAGATGAGGGAGTGTTGGCGCCAAAATATTCAGCTGACAGAGGTTTGGTTAATCGATGGTAAACAACTAGCAAAAGACCCGGTAGCATAGCGACTAATTTTAGCTAACAAAGGCTATAAATGGTAGAATTGTAAGAGTATTTGGGTAAAGCTCATTATCTGAAACGTGCAACAACTTAAGGAGACATGGGATGCAACGTTCATAGAAGACAAGTGTTTAAAATCATGTAAACCATGATCTCCTAGAATTTAGGGATAGTGGTTGGGAGTCGAGGGTGATTTGTAACTGTTTTATCTATATAAATAGGGAAAATACGATGTAACAAGGGTCCACGACCTTCATAAATCAAATTACCTTTCTTTTACCCAGATTTACCATTACTTTTACGATTCATTTACTGTTTTCATTGTTTGTAATCGGTTTCTTTTTTTCAACTTTCAAGCACCTTACATATAACCGTTTACAACCTTTCTTTACTACAAATTCATGTAGGAGTAGTCTAACATAGATTAACTGATGTAAAATGGTACTTTCCACATTAGTTTAAATTTGAATTGATGTGAAAAGTGCCATTTTACATTGGTTAATTCTATAATCGATGTAAAACGTTAAACTTATTTACAAAAATATCAATGCGTCAATTTTACATCGATTGTTTAACAACCGATGTAGAAAATTTTTTTGTGCTATAAAAGCCACAAACTTGCTATGTGCATTACTTTAAGTTGGAATAAGAATTTTTAGGTGGGACCTTTTCATATGTCATTTTGAAATTATGTTTGTAAAATTATTTTTGTGCCTTTGCTACATTATATTATAGACTTATAGTAGCTTAATTAGAATTTGTTAGGCTTATGTAAGGCCTTGTATTGGTTAAATTAGTATCTTTGTGATTTTAAAAGCCTTTAAACTATTTTGGGAAATCCATAGTTAGGGGACATTGTCAAATGTTCTTGTACAAGTTCTTTGAAATATATGTATTTATAATTTAATACTACATCTGGTCCTAATTATAAGCAACAAAGTAATTTTTTCTTTGGTTCTAATTATAAGCAATAATCACTAGTTTTTAAAATAAATTTCTTTTGTACCATTACTTTATTGTTTACTCTATTCCCTATGTACTATGACAATCACTTAAAGTAAATGGTGTTTTTGGAATAAAAATTGAACTTTTGACAGAATTAATTAAAAAAAACTGTAATAATTATTTATCTTGGTTTTGATGATTTGTCCTATGTTATTTATAATTAGGACCAGAGGTAGTATATTGTTTGATTCTTGATGTACAGTTGCAATTAGGGGAGGTTTGCTAGGCTATCATTATAGTTTATGTGTCAATCATTTGTTTCTTCTTGGGTCATTTTCGTTGTCTTGTGGTGATATAAAGGAATAAATCTCATTGCCTAGTCATTATTGGAAATTAATGTCAAGGTTTAGTTAATTCTAGATTTTACAAGTGTTACCTGAATCATGATTATAGGTAATCTACGATTTTGTTTTTACACAAATTGTGCAACAAAAGTCAAAATTAATTTCACTTTGAAATGAGTTAATTTAATTTTGATATCTTGTTAATCTTATAATTTTTCAAAAGAACACTTGAGCCATAATGGCTTAGAGATTCATATTTTTTAATTCATTTCTATTTAATAATTAAAATGTTTTCCTATTATTATTTTTCTAAATTAAAATTCACTAACCTAAAATTATTTTAAGAATTACATGATTTTAAGCTCCCACTACACTTTGTGATATGTAGACACGTAGTTATTTTGCATATGATGGTTTCAAAAAATAATTGGACATACAAATGATAATTATACATCTAACAAATTGTCAATTTGTTTGCACATGAAATCTTTCACCACTAGAAAATTTCTTGTCCTCCATCTTCAACATTTCTAGTAGAAAATCATTCCACGTGTCTATGGGCCCGGGCAAGCACCAGTGCACACAATCGTTATAAAGTGTCACTTTTTCATGTGGCCAATGCCCATATTTACTTGGGTGACCATCTGGTCTCAATAACATTAATTGCTTGTGTAGTGTCAAGCAACCTAAATTTCAAACCCTTCTTTCTACCTTCCTTCTTCGCAATTTTGAACTCTTCCAATTGGATCATATATAACTCCAAATTAGTACCTTCTAATTGTATCTCATTGCTCTTAAATGGCTTAGTTCTCACACAATGTCCACCTTTATTCCATGTCCCATTCTCAAAATGAGATGGTGCAAATGTTCCCAAAAATGTTATTCCCTTGAAGTTTTGTAAACTATTGATGGCTTTAAATGCAGTCCTAAAAACTTTTCTATAGCCATAGTACGTGGTTAAGTCAGTGACATTTTTTAAGAGACATTCACAACATCCTACAATATTTTGCTTCTCATAAAATATCATTGGACGAAAGAACCAATGTCCCGCATTGATAATGATATAGTCAAACTCCTCAACTTGGGTTGTCAATGTCTCATCAACTTGATCAAGGCAAAGGTTAAATAGGTCATTGTGACTTGGTCCAATTGAATCTACCATTTTAGATTTTACCAAATTGGGTGTCCAAAAAGCTGCTACGGTGAAGTTATAACTTGGGTATTTCTATTGCCTGAAATAGTCATTTGTTGTGGGTGAAACATCTATGGGTCATTCCACCTAAAATGTTAAGATTACGATTAAGATATGAAAATTTAAAAATATCAATGCAAGAAGAAAAATAAGACAAAATATACATGCACAAGTTTACAAAAGGATAAAATCATGTATCTACAATCAAAATCTCCAAAACTTGTTTTGGTTATTTGGCTTGAGTGCACATATAATAGAATTTTTTTTTTTTTTAATTCTCCCCATGTTGTTGTTGTTGTTTAACCTAAAACATGACCTTTTTAGGTAAATAAATTAGGAAAAAGAAAGAGATTTCTATTGTGTGTTTGTGGACACATGACAAGAACCACTAAATGCACCCTATTAAATGCTTTAAATTACTTAAAAATTAATTCTTTAATACCTTTAGATTTTGTATACAATAAATGTTCTTTAATAAAATAAATATATATTTTTAACTTTTTATTATATGTCTGATATTTGCGTCAAAAAAATTATATGTCTAATATTGATATGATACACAATAAAATCGCTTGAGAAAAACCTTGACGAAATGTGTATAAGTTTAATATTGTTTGTGTAAAATATTAATATATCGTTAACTAATTATAAATCATCTTACATAAAAACATTTGAAGTAACTATTACAAAAATAAAAATAGTTTTAAATATATTTTTATCCCTCAAATTTGAGCTAAATTTATTTTTGGTCTCTAAAATTTAAAGTGATTATTTTTATCCTAATTTAGAAATAACCTACTTTGAACCCTTATTAGACACTTAAATGACCACAAAATAAGGGAAAAGTTGACTATTTCCAAATTACAAGAACGAAAAAAAATCAATTTTTAATTTGGGGATAAAAACAAACATTATCCAAATTTGATTAAGTTATAAAAATATTATTGTACATAATACAAACCTATAGTCTCACCTGCTCTTATCTCTAAAGTCAAGCTTCCTAGATTCGACTTGATATGGTGCATGTTACAAGTCTAAGCGATCATTTTCACAACTAGCTATCTAATTGTTTGTTAATTCTCACTCTAATCTCAAAACGAATTTAATCATTAATACATTATATATGTTACGAATTTAATGCACATACACTATCATGTGATTGAAAAATCCTTTAAAAAAAAGAAGGTAAAAAAATATGACAATATTTAAGAGATAATATAAAATAAGTATATTATATTAAAATGAAACCCTCTCTTTACACACATATATACTACAAAAATATTTACTAATAGACAAAATATCAGATATTAAGATTGTCTTTATTTTTTTAATTTTTAATTTTTGCTAAGCAAAGAATTTATTGAACAATAGTACTAACAAATTAAATTATTAATATATATCTTGCGTATTTACACTAACAATATATATGATGTATTATACTAACATTTGATATAATGATAGTATATATCAATATTTGATACTAATGAAATTGTATGTTAATTAGTTTGATATGTCATACAATTGATAGATTCATAAGATTTATACTAATAGTCCAATTTCTATTGAACGAATATTATAACAAAGTTAAGCCCAAAGGAAATAATTAGTTACTTAAGCATGAGTTGTTTTCCTACCTTTGGTTTGTTGAGAATTCAGGTGATAATTATATATAATTGTAAAAAGATTAGTGGATATCTCTTGAATGTAGACACGCCAAGAGATAAGAAGAAAAGAAAGATAAATAATTAATATCATTAGTGATATAATGTGATGGAAAACAAAATAGAAATGAGATGTGTATCGGGTGTAGCTATGTTGGGGTTGGCGAAGGAATCAGATCTTTTAATTAATAATTTACTGTACGTGTCCCATACAAATTTGGTTTACAGGTCTGACGATTTAAATAAAATATTATTGAGAAGGCTTCCTAATTTTAATAATGATGTGTTTGAGTTAGATCCACAGTAATATTTATGAGAATATTTTAATAAAAAAATTATTTAAAAATTACAATAATTTAAACTGGGAAATAAATTTGAGTTAATTAGCTAGAGGTGACTGAGAATTTTGACGTCTCAACCAGATCTATATTGGTGGGCTTTGATAGGATTCTATAATTATTGTAGACTTAAGGGCTGGTTTAGGTGACATGATTGACCTCTTCAATCTTCATAATATATACTATATATATATATATATATATATATATATATATATATATATATATATATATATATATATATATATATATATATATAATGTAAAGAACCACAACCATCAGGGACGACCATTTCACTTAACCTTATGTATAAACTAATTGCTTACAGTTATGAAGGTATATTTTTCTGACTGAGCCTTCAGCTTTTGATGCACTAATCTAGAGACACTAGGTTTTGCTGGGAACTCGTAATTAAGTAAAGAAAAGCATGAACTGAGATGGCGTATATTAAAAAACACTAACTTGCATTAATGTTTCATGTGGGGGGTTAGGGAGTATTATATTCAATGCATGTGAGTGGCAGAGGTTACAGTACAAAGATTCGACTCTTTCTGGCATGCATGCTTGGTGTTATATGCATGTTATTACTATATGATGATTTTTTTATTTTTTATTATACTTAAGAATCAAAGATAAGTATTAAAAGGTTTATAACAATTCACGCTTCTTGTTCAATCAACTGAGCTAAACTAGTATTTCTGTATGATAATTTACCTTATAAATAATAATCTCTTTTGAATACATATTTTAACATGTTTTATATTATTGGTTTAATCTTTAAAAAATCAAATATATACTTTCAAAAGCTATGGATTTTCGAGACGACTAAATGACTTTTTAAAACAATAATAAAGTATGCTGAAAAATGTGTTCTTAACGTGCTTATATCATATGGGATTATGGGCTAGGTGAACTTTACCTCCTAGAAAATATAACACAGAGAGTAAAGTTGATATTAATTAACTGTATTAAACGAGTATTGAAACTGTTTATTAATTTCCCCATTAATGGGCTAGTTTGCAGCTAAATTAGAGATTTAGAACTGAGGATTGAACCTTATTGATGACTATTTCTTCAGTACTCTATAAGCTAAGTTGAGAAGGAAAATAATGGCTTTTCATCAATGTGGAATGCAGTGTATATAGAAAGGAAAATGGTATCAATAAATCAAAGAGAAAGAAGACAAAAGCAAATGAAAAAATGATGGGGATCCAGAGTTGAAGAATTTTCAATGTTGAAGAAGGTAGAAGAGATAGACTTACCCTTGAAAGGAGGCAAATCAAAGACTGCATATGATTTCTTCCTATTGAGTCTCCAACAAAAGCCATGGAAGGTACTGGACTTAAATGCAGGTGCTAGGCAGGTACTGGACTTTGATGCAGATGCCATGCAGGTACTGGACTTTGATGCAGGTACTGGACTTTGATGCAGGTGCCAGACATGTACTGGACTTTCGATGTTGGTGTCAGGCAAGTAGTTGACTTTGATGCAGATGCCAGGCAGGTACTGGACTTTTAATGTTGGTGTCAGGGAAGTAGTTGACTTTGATGCAGATGCCAGGCAGGTACTGGACTTAAATGCAGGTGCCAGACAGGTACTGGACTTTTGATGTTGGTGTCAGGCAAGTACTTGATTTAAATGCAAGTGCCAGGCAGGTACTGGTCTTAAATGCAGGTGCCAGGCAGGTGCCAGACAGGTACTGGACTTAAATGCAAGTGTCAGGCAGGTACTGGACTTTGATGCAGGTGCCAGGCATGTACTGGACTTAAATGCAGGTGCCAGGCAGGTACTAGACTTTGACAGAAAGTAAATATGCTGGTGATTGATGTTATGTTTAGCATGCAAGATTTTGATACAACACATGGATTAATGTTTTTGAGAATGAAGATGTATGCAATGCTGGGATGATCCTGAAGTGTGCAAGATATGATTTGGATGTGATGTTCCTGTATTGATGATTATGGATGCTTGCATGATATGAGATGTTGATCATAAGGTGATGTTGACAAAAGCTTTTTTTTTTATTATTATTTTTTATGACTTTTTCTTTTTGTGCAAAGAGAAATGCTTCAAATTGATTATTTTTTCATGAGGAAAAGTAAATTCATGCAAACTCACTTCTTATTGACCCTTACGGTTCCACATGCCCCAAGGTTCAAGAGTGAATTGGACTTTTGCTTCTTTTGTTTTGAAGACTACATAAGTATCCTTTTGAAACATAATGTTACTTTGATTCATCATTTGGATTGTTAGTTGGTCATCATTCCCTAAGGGTTTATCACCAAGGATTAACCATTTTCCCCATGATTTTGAACTTTTCATTATGGCATGCTAGTATCTGTTATCATAAAACAACACATTGAACAAGTTTCAAACAAGGATAGAAATGTGGGTGGATGGAAGGTTAACTAGTGAATTGCTTTAGTCTGTGAGTGCAGGTTTACCATAGTTTAGAGGAAAAGGTACGAGATGCTATAATATGTGATGAAATGAGGGGGGTAGGAACAGAGTGGATGAAATCATTGTCCCCAATTTTGTTTTTGAATGGCTAGGATATGAGATTGAAATAAGGAAGTATGGAATAAGTTTCCCCAATCTTGTCTTGATGAGTTGGGGTTAGAGGAGGGGATATAGATGAAAGGGATTGCCCTATGAGTTTGGACTCAATAGGATGAGATGAGGATGACACGTGAGGTAATTATTACAAGAAAAAATGAGGGAATGGATTGCCTCAGTTTAATCTTGAAGGAGCAGGATCAAAGGATGAATTAAGAGCGAAACGACATATGAATTGCCTTAATTACACTCAAAGCGTGACCTCAAAGGACAAAACAGGAATGAAAGGGGTTTCCCTAGCTTAGACTTTAGAGGATAGATGAATTGCCCCAGTTTAGCTTTCTTTGTCCTCTTTGAGTGATTCCTGAGTTGAGCATGACAATTAGTGCTTTTTGAAGTGCATGAGATTTTCTACCAGCATTTGGATGGGTAAGCCTTATGAGCATTGATTGTTTTTTCTTTCTTTTTTTTTCTTTGTTGTTTTTGAGCAAGCATATTGACAATAAAGGATAAGTCAAGTCATTTTGCCTTAGGATTAAAATTCAAGAAAATAAGAATAGTCAATCTTTGATCAGTATGGACTTTATTGGGCTTATAACGTGGCTAATGGCTAAGAGGGCTATGAAGGAAGAGATGTGTAAGGCTCAAATAAGTGTTTGCAGGTTATTTGAAACAAGGATCATCAGTGTAGTGTCCATTTAGTCCTTTATTCTGCTATCTCTCTTGCATTGTTTTTTCTCAATCTATTTTTTTTTTTTGCCTCCAATATCACTTTTTCAATTTTTTGCTTCTTTCTATCTTTTTTTTTTTTTTTTCTTTTCTCATTGCTTTGATGAAATCACGAGTTAGCTAGATAATGCAAACAATACGTTGCCCCCTAGTGTAAGGGTGATCCTTGTTTGGGGTAATTTGAAAGAAACTTTTTTATTTTTAGGCTCAAATTGGGTAATAAGGGATATATTTTTTATTTTTATTTTTTGGGAATAGAGAAAAATGGCCATACAACATGACTGCTTATTTTCATAAATTTAATCTCAAGACACAATTTGATGAGTTGCATGCTGCTCTTTCTCTATTTATGTGTTGTCCTAACTTTTGCTTAGACTGCTCTTACGAGTTTTCAGCCTAACGAACTTTTTCATCATTTTTTATTTTCAATTTTTGTCGTCTTTTTTTTGTTTTTTTTTTTCCACAAGGCTTATTTTAAACAAACTTTGGACAAATGACTGGATGGAGGTGTTGGAACTTCTCACTTGGCAGGTCTATCTTAAGAGAGGGAGAATAAGAAAGAAAACTAAAGAAAGATTAGAAATTCAAAGTGTATTTTATTAATAACAGATACTTAAAAAAAACATGTAAGCCCATTTGACAGATGGAGTATCCTAAAGCCTTGGGCAGAGCAATAGGATTACATAAAATTCATCAAAAACAAAGGAAACTTGGTGATCACTTGAATCAAAGGTACCATAGACATATGACCACTTTTGACAACATCAACTGTTGGACCCTCCAAGGCTTGGAAGTGGATCATTCCCTGTGTTCGAGAGGTTTTCCCCCCAAAACTTAACAGCTCATCATCAATCAAATCTTGAACCTTATTTTTCAATCCTTTGCAATTTTCAGTGGCATGACCTATAGCCCCCGCATGGTATTCACATCTAGCATTAGGGTCATATCCCTTTCAAAAAGGGGGTTCTAAAGGCTTCATTGGGGATAAATCGACCAAATTATTATGGAGAAGGTGAGGTAATAACTCAGTGTATGACATAGGAATAGGGTCGAATTTCCTTTGGTGGCCTCTAGATGGCTTTAACTGGCTATGTCCATGGTTATGGTTCCACTGATAAATAGCTTGGCAAGATGTAACATGTAATGTTTGTGGCGGATGAAAAGAAGGTTGGGGATAAGGGTATGAAGTGTAAGAGATGTGAAGTGGTTGTTGGCAATTAGGGAGTGATTGGTATTTTCCTCCTTGATTTGGCATTATAGCATGAGCATCACCTTCCTTCTTCTTCGTGAACCCTTTCACAATTTTCTTGGAACTTATTGCTCCAACTGACTCTTGAGCAATTTTTCCACTCTTCAACCCTACTTCTATCCTTCCTCCAATGATCACCATGTCTGAGAAATTAAAGGACACACTCCCAATCAACCTATCATAGAAAAGAAACTGAAGAGTCTCTATGAACATAGTGATCATCTCCTTCTCAGACAATGGAGGCTTCACTTGTGCAGCCAACTCTCTCCATCGCTGAGCATACTCCTTAAAAGTCTCATTTTCTTTTTTCACCATATTTTGTAATTGTGTCTGATCTGGTGCCATGTCCATGTTGTATTTATACTGCTTCAAAAATGCTTCTACCAAGTCTTTCCATGTACGAACCCGACTTCTTTCTAAACTTATATACCAACTTAAGGGTGCCCCAGTAAGACTCTCTTGGAAGAAATGGATTAGTAGTTTATCATCCTGAGCACATGCAGCCATCTTTCTACAATACATAGTGACATGATTCCTTGGGCAAGTGTCCCCCTTATATTTATCAAATTCAGGAACTTTGAACTTGGGGGGAATTATGACATCTGGAACCAGGCATAAATCAGCAGCATTCAAACCAAAGTAATCCACTCCCTCAATAGCCCTCAGTCTTTCTTCAAGAAACTGCAACTTATCCTTAGGTTGGGCATTTTCAGATTGGAGAGGGAACATAACAACAATTGGTGTTAAGTTGCCATCTTGGTGGTTTTTGGGGCCCTCTAGTGGGGTTGTGTTGGTTGGAGATGTGTAGGTAAGGACATGGAGTACATAGGTGGGGTGTGGAGATGGAACTTGTGTGCCCCTAGTTTCAAGATTTGGGTGTTGAGTCTCTGTTTGATTTGGAGGATTTGAGGCAGAGATGTGGTTATGGCTTTCGGTGTTATTAACCATAGTTGTTGCGCATCCTTGAGATACGCCATTTGAAGGAGATGAAACTTGGGCATTTAGATTATGGACTTGGCTTGGAGGAACAACAATGGAGGTATGAGCATTTGTAGCAAATTGGGGTGTGTAATTGGAAGGTAGGCCATATGGGGAGAATGGAATCTCAGTATTATCGTTAGGTTGTGGAGGTGGAGTGAATCCCGAGGGATGAGCAGGTGTAGCTTGAGGCCCTTCAGATGAATTCCCATTTGCACCTCTTCTTGATTCCATTGACTTGAACATTCCCAAGATCTCACCCATTTGTGCTTTCAGTTGATTCACATCTTCTCTCAACTCTTCATTATTTTGTTTTAGGTCTTCTACAACTCCTTCCATGATCCTTGTCTTGGCACGTGTCCCGTAAAGGTGTCTGGGGGTTGCTTTCTTTCCTTCAATACTTGCCCTTTTTATCTTTCACTTACTAAAATATGAAAACACAAAGTATGAGTATGCAATGAATGAACACTTTCAGAAAAACTATGAGTTTTGTTGTTCAATCATGAGTATCATTGATAACGTTTGTCCCAACATTTACTCAAAATGTCACGTTTGCAAATACTAATACTCATGATTATACTCTTGTCCCATCACGATTTTTCTGGAAGACCAACCTAAATGAGAGTGAATGCAAAAATGCATGTCTTTTTTTTTTTTGTTTGGATCTATTTTTTATAGTAAAAAAATAATAAGAAAATGTGAGATGAAATCAGTCAATGTGCTAATATGACCATTTTTTTTTATTTGTTTTGAGAAAATGAATGGAGAAATGATAATGAAACAAGAATGCAATGATTTTTTTGTTTGATGGAATTAGTGAAACATGATGCTAACATTTATTTATTTATTTTGTGAGATCAGATGAAAAGAGGATATGTTAATGTCGATAATGTAAGATGAAATGCAATGCACCAAAGAAGCAAATGTTATGCATGATGGAATCATTTTTTTTTTTGTTGCAAAATGTATGCTCCAAATAAAAGAAAAAAGAAGGATAAAGAATGAACTAGGATGCCCCACAGTGTCCTGGCTAGGTACACCTAAAAAAAAGCGGTCTCTACCTACAGGTCTAATGGCTTATCTAATAAGTGACTCTCACCGGTAGGTGGTTATTCTAATTCTAAAAGCCTTTTGGTCTCTAGAGCTCAATACCCATTTTGAAATGTGACCACAAATTGGAAGTACATCCCAAGAGTGGACATTCACAAAAGAGTCACACTCCAGATGAGACTTTCATGATAACCAGATTAGAAGTGCATCCAAAATGGCATCACTAATCGCCTCTCATTCTCTATGTTGCACTCAAGCCCGGGTATAGGACCCCACTCAACGGTGTGTGAAAAGTGTAATTTGTGAAGGGGCTACTCCTAAACTACCCATATGCAAAACAAGAGATAAATATATACAACAGAAACATGTCTTCTACCCTAGGATTTAATCCAAGCAAACATATTTACAACAATTAACAACTACACTAAAAAAAGTAAGGAAACAAGTAAACAAAAGCAAATAATCAAACAAACAAATAAATAAAACAAACAAATGAGGGGTAAAACAAATAAAGAAAAAGTTATCAATTTTGCACATCTAATTATGTTAAGCCTGACTCTCTAAGTGTCCCTAGTTGAGTCGCCATCTGTTGGGTCGCGGCGGGACGGCAAAAAAATATGTTAAAAACAGAGGAGTCACCACCATAGTTTATCAAGGAAAACTACAAAAAAAAACCCATTTAAAAAGAAAATGGTCTTAGAAACCAGATTTGGGTTTGGGAGTCAATTACGCGTAGGGAAGGTGTTAACACCTTATGACGTCCGTCCTAAGACGGTTACCTCTAATTAAATGTGCAGATTTTAATAAGTTTAAAATTATTTATTTTACCCCTCAAAATAAAATGAGAATATTTTTGGATATTTTATTTATTGTTATTAGCATGGAAATTTTTATTATTTAAAAGAGAAGTTTATTATTATGAAAAGAGAGGATTATTATTGTATTTTTTATGTTTTTGATTTATATATATATATATAATCTTTTTAGCTCGACAGGAGTAGTCTCCTGCTCCTACGTATCTTCAGATGCAATGGAGAATTCAAAGTCACGTAGTTCTTCGTAGAAAATAATTGTGTGTTTGATTATTTTTTTAAACATTTTTATCTTTTTAAAATTTTTATTTAAAAGCATTCATGATAATCAAATTAGAAGTGCATCTAAAGTGATTATCATTAACTTTCACAATAACCAAATTAGAAGTGCATCTAAAGTGGCTATTGCTAAACCTTTATTATATTCTTAATTTTTAACTTAAAAACTTTCATGATAATCAAGTCAGAAGTGCATTTAAAAAGTGGTTATCATTAACTTTTAATGGCTTTTGCAATAACCAAATCGGAAGTGCATCCAAAGTGACCATTACTACGCCTTTATATTATTATTAACTTAGGTGCTTTCGGTGGTTCGGTCCATGAAGCCAGAGGCTTCTGCCACCACTGGGATGAAGTTGTGAGAGCTATGCTGGGAGTGGCTATATGTGTGTACGTGAGGTGAGTGGAGGTGAGCGTTTCATGGAGGTTTGGGTTGTGTATTTGGTTTTTAATGTTGGCTATGCAGTGGCACAGGGTGTATGCAGGCTTGTGGTAAGAGAAAAGTTGCAACGTTGGTTCATGGGGAGTGAAAGATGCTCACCATTTTCTGCCTAAGAGAGGTATGGATCTGAAAGTGCGTTACGTGATGAGAAGGGTGAAGATGAGAGTGTTTTTGTGCTTAACAATGTGTGTGAAGAAGAGAGTGGCAAGAAGAAGACGGTGAATTGTGAGAGAGTGAGATGGGTGCCCCCATGCATCTGTTGAATCCATGGTTTTATAGAAGAGTGATGGTGAGGTGAGGTTAATCCTCAAGGAGAATGCACCGTTGTGTGAGACCAAACACAACCAGCCAAATTTTTAGAATAAGGACGATTTGCACAGAGCAGAATGCATGCACCAGCAGCTTTATGATTTGCAAGAAAAAGGATAGTATTCATGAGAGATAAAAGAAGCCCAAGAAAGAAAATTGGCTGTTTTCTACAATTACACTACCACAGTTCACGTTGGTTGATCTCCTCTCTCTTTTCATACTCAATGCATTTTGTTTTATGGTGCAGGAAAAGGTGCCAGCAAAGCTGAAATGTCCAAGCCAAAATAGGAAGAAGGCATTGGGTATTCACAGACATGTCATGAAATCTAAAAAGAAAAAAAAAAGGGAAAAAAAAGAAATAAGATAAAAGAATTGTGGGCTCATGTTTATCTTAAATGAATTTAATTTTTTTTTAAAAAAAAGATCAGATTACGAATCACATTCGGCTGGCACGTAAGTGTAGAAGGTTTCTCTTTTATTTAGTTACAACGTTACACAGAATCAGACTCCTCTCATAAATAAGAAAATCGTAGGCAGCACAAGAAAAAAAAAAAAAGGCAGAGTTGGTGAAGTAAAACTGGGTAGCGCTGTCAATAAAGAGAAGCAAAATAAACAAAGATTCTGAACAACTTTATTTTTTTTATCCGTAAGAATCAAAGACAGATGCTAGAAAATTTACAATAACTCACGTACCCCGCTTAATCGATTGAAATAGATCCCTTGATTGAACAACTTTATTTTAAGAGGTGAGTAAAACGTATTTTTTTAAACTTCCATGGTCTACTTCTTGAAAGATATGATTTTTTAGCGTTCTTGATAAAAAATAAAAAAAATTGGGATTAGCAACATTCTGTATTTTATGATTGGATTTTAATTGATCATTCAAGTATACTGCATATGATCTCTAAATGGCTGACTTATCTTATGTATATTTGGCTTCTTGCAGTAATTATAATTACCTGGATATTTTACAAATTTTTGTGAAGGCACTTATTATTTGTTGCCCACGGATTATTGACCTTCAAGGGGAATTTAGTGTTACGGTTTGTCCTTGAATTATATAGGTAAATATTGATAAGAAAATATATTGTTTTGCTGCGATTCCTTTGAAGTTGGCACACGGACCTCTTTGATTGCATATTCGTATGCCTTCAACTTTTCGATCCTTTCATTTAGAATCATGATGCCGCTGCATGCATTATATATATAGATACTTTTTTGTTGATATTAGTTCATATGTATATTCATACACTGAAGTTTTTGTTTTTTTTTTATTACGTGGATGTGCTTTACATTATATATATATATTGCTAACTTATTTCTATTTATTTTTTAGTTAAAGTATGTTAGCAACCTACACCAATAATTTAGGATAGAAAACCCAACTCTTTTTTTCTTTTGTCTTAATTAATAACTTTCAAGGGCATTAAAGTAATTTAAGATTTATTCTTCTAAAAAATTAAAGAAAATGTTTCTCTCTCATAGTCTCCACGTTTTGGGAAGAGCGTGATGGAGTGGAAGGTGGGTCTTCTTACCACCAACAATCTCACCCTTCTCTCATAGTCTGATCCTACCGAAGTTAGTCTCCACCTTCAGCATCTCAATAGAGCTCCACCTCACCTACGCAACACCTTCCCATGCTCTCAGTGGTAGAAGGGTTCATCAGGCATTCTCCTTCAACCACGACCTTGATGTTGTCGTCGTCGATCGCAACGGTTCAACATTAATTCCTAGTAGCACCGGAAGATCAACTTCGTGGAGAATGTGAAAGCACTAGGTCGTCCAGTACTTTTCTCTCTCATCTCCCTTTCCCCTTCTCTCTCCCGATGACAAACTTTGACCTGTCAAGAGCGAGCCTCTCCTCTTCCTCCATCACTTGTCCGACCACGCTCTCGTTGCTCTCATCACCTTCGACTCCATGGTGTATCTCCACTGTTAATTAGTTTTTTGCTGCTACAAAAAAGACTGTGGAAATTGAACAAAATGGAGAAGCATTGTGTGCAACAGAGATTGGTGCTCAAAATAGCACATCCATCACACAACACTAGGGGAATGAACTTCAATGTTCATGCGAAAACATGTGGCACGAGTTTATGACTTTATATTTCAATTATCAATTATAATTGATATCAATTTTTAGTTTTAGGAAAAAAAATCCTTCATCTATTGGTGTTTTTCTCTGCATATGCTTTTAGTGAGGTATAATGGAGAGATGAGGGAGTGTTGGGGCCAAAATATTTAGCCGACAAAGTTTGGCAATAGATGGTAAATGACTAGCAAAAGAACCAATAGCATAGTGACTAATTTTAGCTAACAATGGCTATAAAAGGGTAGAATTGTAAGAGTATTTGGGTAAAGCTCATTATCTTAAACATGCAACAATTTAAGGAGACGTGGGATGCAACGTTCATAGAAGATAAGTGGTTAAAATCATGTAAACCATGATCTCCTAGAATTTAGGGATAGTGGTTGGGAGTCGAGGGTGATCTATAACTATTTCTATAAATAGGGAAAACATGATGTAACAAGGGTATACGACCTTCATAAATCAAATTACCTTTATTTTGCCCAGATTTACTCTTACTTTTACGATTCCTTTACTGCTTTCATTGCTTTTAATGGTTTTTTTTATAACTTTCAAGCACCTTATATTTAGCCGTTTACAACCTTTTTTTACTATAAATTCACATAGGAGTAGTCTAGCATAGCTTAGTTGATGTAAAATGGTACTTTTCACATCAGTTCAAATTTGAATTGATGTGACAAATGCCATTTTACATTGGTTAATTCTATAATCAATGTAAAACATTAAACTTATTTACAAAAATATCAATGCGTCAATTTTTACATCGATTGTTTAACGATCGATCTAGAAAGCCTAGCGTTAAAAGGCATTTTTGTAGTAATGAATTCATATATTGTGTAATTGAAATGTACATCAATTTGGAAGTTAGTAAAAAAATATGTAGCTTTCGGTTATGGGGTCAAATACCTTTTTTTGTGCTATAAAAGCCACAAACTTGCTATATGCATTACTTTAAGTTGGAATAAGAATTTTTAGGTGGGACCTTTTCATGTCATTTTGAAATTATGATTGTAAAATTATTTTTGTGCCTTTGTTACATTATATTATATTATTGTTGCTTAATTAGAATTTGTTAGGCTTGTGTAAGGCCTTGTATTGGTTAAATTAGTATATTTGTGAATTTATAAGCCTTTAAACTATTTTGGGAAATCCATAGTTAGGGGACATTGTCAAATGTTCTTGTACAATTCTTTGAAATATATGTATTTATAATTTAATATTTTGTTTGATTCTTGATGTACAGTTGCAATTAGGGGAGGTTTGCTAGGCTATCATTATAGTTTATGTGTCAATCATTTGTTTCTTCTTGGGTCATTTCGTTGTCTTGTGGTGATATAAAGGAATAAATCTCATTGCCTAGTCATTATTGGAAATTAATGTCAAGGTTTAGTTAATTCTAGATTTTACAAGTGTTACCTGAATCATGATTATAGGTAATCTACGATTTTGTTTTTACACAAATTGTGCAACAAAAGTCAAAATTAATTTCACTTTGAAATGAGTTAATTTAATTTTGAGATCTTGTTAATCTTATAATTTTTCAAAAGAACACTTGAGCCATAATGGCTTAGAGATTCATAATTTTTAATTCATTTCTATTTAATAATTAAAATGTTTTCCTATTATTATATTTCTAAATTAAAATTCACTAACCTAAAATTATTTTAAGAATTACATGATTTTAAGCTCCCACTACACTTTGTGATATGTAGACACGTAGTTATTTTGCATATGATGGTTTCAAAAAATAATGGGACATACAAATGATAATTATACATCTAACAAATTGTCAATTTGTTTGCACATGAAATCTTTCACCACTAGAAAATTTCTTGTCCTCCATCATCAACATTTCTAGTAGAAAATCATTCCACGTGTCTATGGGCCCGGGCAAGCACCAGTGCACACAATCGTTATAAAGTGTCACTTTTTCATGTGGCCAATGCCCATATTTACTTGGGTGACCATCTGGTCTCAATAACATTGCTTGTGTAGTGTCAAGCAACCTAAATTTTAAACCCTTCTTTCTACCTTCCTTCTTCGCAATTTTGAACTCTTCCAATTGGATCATATATAACTCCAAATTAGTACCTTCTAATTGTATCTCATTGCTCTTAAATGGCTTAGTTCTCACACAATGTCCACCTTTATTCCATGTCCCATTCTCAAAATGAGATGGTGCAAATGTTCTCAAAAATGTTATTCCCTTGAAGTTTTGTAAACTATTGATGGCTTTAAATGCAGTCCTAAAAACTTTTCTATAGCCATAGTACGTGGTTAAGTCAGTGACATTTTTTAAGAGACAGTCACAACATCCTACAATATTTTGCTTCTCATAAAATATCATTGGACGAAAGAACCAATGTCCCGCATTGATAATGATATAGTCAAACTCCTCAACTTGGGTTGTCCATGTCTCATCAACTTGATCAAGGTAAAGGTTAAATAGGCCATTGTGACTTGGTCCAATTGAATCTACCATTTTAGATTTTACCAAATAGGGTGTCCAAAAAGCTGCTACGGTGAAGTTATAACTTGGGTATTTCCATTGCCTGAAATAGTCATTTGTTGTGGGTGAAACATCTATGGGCCATTCCACCTAGAATGTTAAGATTACGATTAAGATATGAAAAATTAAAAATATCAATGCAAGAAGAAAAATAAGACAAAATTTACATGCACAAGTTTACAAAAGGATAAAATCATGTATCTACAATCAAAATCTCCAAAACTTGTTTTGGTTATTTGGCTTGAGTGCACATATAATAGATTTTTTTTTTTTTTAAATTCTCCCCATGTTGTTGTTGTTGTTTAACCTAAAACATGACCTTTTTAGGTAAATAAATTAGGAAAAAGAAAGAGATTTCTATTGTGTGTTTGTGGACACATGACAAGAACCACTAAATGCACTCTATTAAATGCTTTAAATTACTTAAAAATTAATTCTTTAACACCTTTAGACTTTGTATACAATAAATGTTCTTTAATAAAATAAATATATATTTTTAACTTTTTATTATATGTCTGATATTTGCGTCAAAAAATTATATGTCTAATATTGATATGATACACAATAAAATCGCGTGAGAAAAACCTTGACGAAATGTGTATAAGTTTAATATTGTTTGTGTAAAATATTAATATATCGTTAACTAATTATAAATCATCTTACATAAAAACATTTAAAGTAATTATTACAAAAATAAAAATGGTTTTAAATATATTTTTATCCCTCAAATTTGAGCTAAATTTATTTTTGGTCTCTAAAATTTAAAAGTGATTATTTTTATCCTAATTTAGAAATAACCTACTTTGCGCCCTTATTAGAGACTAAAATGACCACAAAATAAGGGAAAAGTTGACTATTTCCAAATTACAAGAACTAAAAAAATCACTTTTTAATTTGGAGATAAAAAAACCATTATCCAAATTTGATTAAGTTATAAAAATATTATTGTACATAATACAAACCTATAGTCTCACCTGCTCTTATCTCTAAAGTCAAGCTTCCTAGATTCGACTTGATATGGTGCATGTTACAAGTCTAAGTGATCATTTTCACAACTAGCTATCTAATTGTTTGTTAATTCTCACTCTAATCTCACAACGAATTTAATCATTAATACATTATATATGTTACGAATTTAATGCACATACACTATCATGTTATTGAAAAATCCTTTAAAAAAAAGAAGGTAAAAAAATATGACAATATTTAAGAGATAATATAAAATAAGTATATTATATTAAAATGAAACCCTCTCTTTACACACATATATACTACAAAAATATTTACTAATAGACAAAATATCAAATATTAAGATTGTCTTTATTTTTTTTATTTTTAATTTTTGCTAAGCAAAGAATTTATTGAACAATAGTACTAACAAATTAAATTATTAATATATATCTTGCGTATTTACACTAACAATATATATGATCTATTATACTAACATTTGATATAATGATAGTATATATCAATATTTGATACTAATGAAATTGTATGTTAATTAGTTGGTATGTCATACAATTGAAAGATTCATAAGATTTATACTAATAGTCCAATTTCTATTGAACGAATATTATAACAAAGTTAAGCCCGAAGGAAATAATTAGTTACTTAAGCATGAGTTGTTTTCCTACCTTTGGTTTGTTGAGAATTCAGGTGATAATTATATATAATTGTAAAAAGATTAGTGGATATCTCTTAAATGTAGACACGCCAAGAGATAGGAAGAAAGGAAAGATAAATAATTAATATCATTAGTGATATAATGTGATGGAAAACAAAATAGAAATGAGATGTGTATCGGGTGTAGCTATGTTGGGGTTGGCGAAGGAATCAGATCTTTTAATTAATAATTTACTGTACGTGTCCCATACAAATTTGGTTTACAGGTCTGACAATTTAAATAAAATATTATTGAGAAGGCTTCCTAATTTTAATAATGATGTGTTTGAGTTAGATCCACAGTAATATTTATGAGAATATTTTAATAAAAAATTATTTAAAAATTACAATAATTTAAACTGGAAAATAAATTTGAGTTAATCAGCTAGAGGTGACTGAGAATTTTGACGTCTCAACCAGATCTATATTGGTGGGCTTTGGTAGGATTCTATAATTATTGTAGACTTAAGGGCTGGTTTAGGTGACATGATTGACCTCTTCAATCTTCATAATATATACTATATAATGTCATCTTATCAATATATATATATATATATTTATATATATATATATATATATATATATATATATATATATATATATATATATATATATATATATATATATATCAAAATGTAAAGAACCACAGCCATCAGGGACGACCATTTCACTTAACCTTATGTATAAACTAATTGCTTACAGTTATGAAGGTATATTTTTCTGACTGAGCCTTCAGCTTTTCATGCACTAATCTAGAGACACTAGGTTTTGCTGGGAACTCATAATTAAGTAAAGAAAATTATGAAATTAGATGGCGTATATTAAAAAACACCAACATGATTAATGTTTCATGTGGGGGGTTAGGGAGTATTATATTCAATGCATGTGAGTGGCAGAGGTTCCAGTGCAAAGATTCGACTCTTTCTGGCATGCATGCTTGGTGTTATATGCATGTTATTACTATATGATGATTTTATTTTTTATTTTTTATTATACTTAAGAATCAAAGATAAGTATTAAAAGATTTATAACAATTCACGCTTCTTGTTCAATCAACTGAGCTAAACTAGTATTTCTGTATGATAATTTACCTTATAAATAATAATCTCTTTTGAATACATATTTTAACATGTTTTATATTATTGGTTTAATCTTTAAAAAATCAAATATATACTTTCAAAAGCTATGGATTTTCGAGACGACTAAATGACTTTTTAAAACAATAATAAAGTATGCTGAAAAATGTGTGCTTAACGTGCTTATATCATATGGGATTATGGGCTAGGTGAACTTTACCTCCTAGAAAGTATAACATATAGAGTAAAGTTGATATTAATTAACTGTACGTATTAAACGAGTATCGAAATTGTTTATTAATTTCCCCATTAATGGGCTAGTTTGCAGCTAAATTAGAGATTTAGAATTGAGGATTGAACCTTATTGATGACTATTTCTTCACTACTCTATAAGGTTAGTTGAGAAGGAAAATAATGGCTTTTCACCAATGTGGAATGCAGTGTATATAGAAAGGAAAATGGTATCAATAAATCAAAGAGAAAGAAGACAAAAGCAAATGAAAAAATGATGTGGATCCAGAGTTGAAGAATTTTCAATGTTGAAGAAGGTAGAAGAGATACACTTACCCTTGAAAGGAGGCAAATCAAAGACTGCATATGATTTCTTCCTACTGAGTCTCCAACAAAAGCCATGGATTTTCCCCTCATAATTTCTAGGAAGTGGAAGGGGTTGAATATGGGGAGTTCACACTCATTTGGCTTCCACCTCCACTTCATGAACTCAGTGTCAGGTCTCCCATATTTGATGCAATTTTGGTGCTCATGAATTGCCCAACATGTTGTGTTTGTGTAATATGGTGCCTCTGGATTTGGCACCCATTCCCCACTGAAAATGTCACACTTCTTCGCAGATGTTGAAGGCAAACTCTCTGGTCCATCATATGCAGATGAAGGCTGCTTATGTTTATTGATCTTCAAGAGTGAAGAGTAACTAAACAAAGGATAACACAGTTGGGTGATAGCAAGTATAAGTATGGATAAGATTGCAAGTAAAGTCACTTTTGGGATCATTTGTTTTGGGCTATTGTTCCCAAAGAGAAGCTCAATATCTTGGAACTTCATCTTGTAAGGGGTTGGAGAATTTGAGAAAAGAGAAAGGGACAGAAGAGGAGGGAAATAGGACAGGGTAATGGAAGCAGTTTTGCTCTATATATTGTGTGTAAAGTAACTTGAGGTTGTCTCTGAGTTGTTTCCTGTTGTCATTCAGTATTGTTTTCTCCTATAAATTAAACATTTATATATCTTGAGATTCTCAACTTTTTTAGAGTTTTAAATTTAGGTAGCTACTAACTACTAGTCTTTTAAACAATGGATAAAAAGTATTTAATATTTTATTAAACATTTTTAATTATTTAATTTTTTTCCTCCAAAACTCATCATCGACTCTATTTTACAATCTTGCAGGAAAATAAGAGAAATGAATAAAAATAAAGATTATGTGCTAATAAATAAGAAAATTCCCCCAATTTCTTGCAAATAAACTGACAAAATGGCAGTTTATTATTTGACTTCTATAGTCTTTGGCCCCTTATTAATTCATGGATCCATCCTCGCTGTAGAGTCATTGTATGTTGGGCTGAATTGAACGGATTTTCACTTCTAGTCTCTAGTTCAATTATTTTAATTTTAGAGCTTTGTATATTTGCGTTGGCTAATTAAACATCTCAAAATGTTCATGTAAGGGGCATATTATGGTGCACAGTTCATTTATTGTTATATAAGGCATTTCATTCTTAATATCATATTAGAATTGTGGATTACGACGTAATTCAATTCTATAAAATTAACTTGAAATGTGAGGTTTATACCTCACTTATATACTTTATTTTAATCATATAACTAGTTGACGTGAGATTTCTAATAATATCTGTAGAAGTGTTTGTAGATACTAGATTTCGCCAATAGCCGGAGATTGTTGAACCGCCTCCATGCACGTCCAGTGGTACCAAAATTCCCTCAAACACATTACAACTATTGATCATTGATATTGGGTAGCTTCAAAACATTAGTGACATGAAGCCATTAGGTGTGATAATTAGGTAGTTTGGAAGATGTCCTAGGTTTGACATCTTCTACATGGGATTTATTTACAGCATATTTCCCACTGCAGCTACTAGTCAGATTTGGTAAATACCTTGTGAGCAGATCATTTGAAGTTCAGCTGTATTTAACCTAGATTAATGCTTAATATGTTCTTTTCATTGTTGCTATCTGTCCTTTCATTTACTGATTATTGACCTTATAAGGAATGGATTGAGACTTTTTTTCTACTCATTTTGGTATAAATAAAGAGTTTGAATAGCTTAAGACCGATGTATTCTGTTGTATATATGTTTGATGTTCCATTAGTTTCTTTTTCTGAGCTAGATCGGTGTCGATATCTGAAGTTTTGGTTTCATGTGCTGTTTCTGTTTATTATTGTTCCTGCCCGCTACATGTTTGTCAAAATGCTTGAACCGCTAAACTGATATATCTTCCGGTTATTTTGGTTCTGGGATGTTTACCAGGAATTTAATCTCATGTATACCTCTCAATCTGTTGATTAAGATTAGTTTTAAGAGAAATGCTACTAACACATTTTAACACTCTTTCTGACACACTATCTTCTATTGGGTGAAATTCACGTACTTCCGGCTAAAATATGCATATGTGAGTTCCACTTCCCATCTCATTTGGTGAGTTTCATTTCCAAAATAATAGGACGCACATGAATTCAATCAATAGGAGAGAGTATGTTAAAAACAGTGTGCCAGAGAGTATGTTGCTAATATTCCTTGAATTTTGTATTTAAAAGTCCCTCTTCATTTCACCAAGCTATTGAGGATGATTGTCTACCCATTGAGATTACACACGGGTTTGGATAAGCAAGCAGGATGCTATCTTTTATGTGAGTGGCTTTGTGAACCAATACTAAGTGCAATCGATGTTTATAGTTCCTTTATATGATAATAGGCAGTGTGGAGGAGGTTTTGGCAACATTTTATCCCCAGATTTCATGGTGCTCCTTGGCTATGTAGAGTGTCCAGACTGAAGAAATTGAGTGCCTTAGCTTGTGTGTGCGTCTGAATCAGAGTTAGTGGACATAACGGCAATAGTGCTTGAGGCTCTGTCGCCACCATAGTTTTTAGGGTGATTTCTTATTCTTCATAGAATTTGGGTTAACAATCATAAAAGTTGAGTCTCTCTGTAGAAACTACTATTAAGAAGTTAAAATATATAACATAAGGGTTCATTTGTTAATGTTATCATACATAGTAGCAACAATCATAAATAAATTCTAAGATAAATTATATTTATTTTTTCTTGTCTACAAACAATCATTTATCTTTATACATCAAATTACAAGAAAAAATTTGCCAGTGAGGCAGTGATATGGTTTGCAAGAAAAGATAGACATGTGAATGATATTTATAAATCTAATTATCAATTTGTCTATAAAGGAAACCTCTCTCTACCAGTAAATCTCACATCTTCCATTTTCAACGTTTCTAGTAGTAAATCACTCCATGTGTCTATGGGTCCTGGCAAGCACCAATGCACACAATCATTATGTAATGTCACATTCTCATGTGGCAAGTGCCCATATTTATTGGGGTGACCATCTGGCCTCAATAACATAGCCTGTGTGGTGTCAAGTAGCATGAATTTCAAACCTGTCTTTCTGGCTTTTTTCTCAGCAATTTTGAACTCCAATTGTATGGTATGTAACTCCAAATTGTAGCCCTCTAACCTTGTTTCATTACTCTTGAATGGCTTAGTTCTCACACAATTCCCACCTTTATCCCACACCCCATTCTCAAAATGAGATGGTGCATATGTTCTAAGAAATGTTACACCCTTAAAGTTTTCTGATCTAATGGCTTTAAATGCAGTCTTAAAAGCCTTTTTATAGCCATAGTGCCAGGTTAAGTGAGTGACATTTTTTAAGGAACAGTATTGACATCCAACAATTTTTTGTTTCTCATAGAACACCATTGGCCTCAAGAACCACTGTCCTGCATTGATGATGACATAGTCAAACTCTTTAATTTGAGTTGTCCATTTGTCATCAAACTCATCAAGATAAACATTGTAGAGACCACCATTTGAATCCACTTGTTTAGCTCTAACTAGATAGGGTGACCAAAAAGTAGCCATTGTGAAGTTGTAGTTTGAATACTTCCATCGCTTGAAGGAAAAGTCATCTGTGTATGATACATCTACGGGCCACTCCACCTGAAAAGTAAAGAAGATTAAGATTGACTTAAATATTTTTTTTTTCTGTAAATATACTATTTTTTGCTTTTAATTTCTGTAATTTTATATGGTGATCCTGTAACGTTTAAATTAAACTTTGAATAAAAAAAATTAAACTTTCTGTTTTTAGTCTTTTCCATCACACTCCATTAAAAATTGTTTATGCAATTTCATCAGGTATTGTCACATAAGCATTTTTGTAACGTGATGTTGTCGCATTGAAATGTCTCATTAATTACAGTGGTCATAAACAAACAAACAAAAAAATTATCGGAATTAAAAGAAAAAATTGGTATATTTGCAAAGGCAAAAACTAAAGTATTTAAACCAATAAGATTTAACAATTTAGACAATCAATACAAGAAGGAAAAACGTGGACGCAGACAATATATAGCAATCAATAAAGTACTGTGATAACTCACCACTATTGCTGTTAAAAAAAAAACTCACCACTATTATTGATTGCTCTTATTACACTTGGCTCCATTTTTTTACATTACTTTGAGCGGGGGTCAGTGTAACATTAAGAGGGGGGCTGGTATAACGATTTACTCCTAAGAAGGGAAGTCGGTGTAATGAAAGTCTAAAAATTAGGAGATTATATGTAGGGTTTAGGAGGGATATCAAGTGCGATGGGGCAAACTTCATGAAGGTCCATGTAATTTACTCTAAAGGTAAAGAAAATCATATATATATATATATATATATATATATAATTTTCCTAAATTTTCAAAAAAAAAAGTTATTAATTGCCTAAAAAAAGTTATTAATTTGGAAAAAAAATTTCCCAAACACCCATTCTTTTAGAATTTAATTAGAATTGCCGACAACGTAAATGTTTACTATACTTTTATAAGGTTAAATTGTTGATTTATGTAATAATTATTTTAAAAATTATGTTTTGGAGGATTTCTAATTTGTTAATAGTGTAATTTTTTTTTATGAAAATTTAACTCTTTTTTATATACATAAAACTTAAGTCTTTACTTAAGAAGAACTGAGTTTCTTATCACTTTGACCAATATAGGTATTACTTATTCAATTTAGTAGTTTTTTAATTAATAATATTTTATTTGAATAACTAAATATCAAATATAGAGACAAGGAAAAAAAAAAGGTTTTTTAATAGAGATAAGTGAAACTCAAACTTTATAAAATTTAATCTAATTTTATTAGTAGACCAAATTTCAATCCTCCTAAATATGTGCTTAAATTCAATCATATATACTAATATATCGTCTGAGTGGAACTGGATTCTTAAATAAGATCTCAAATTTTAATTTTATGGATGAAAATCGTGGTTGAGAAGAAAACGCCCACTAATGTTGTGTTTGGTTGAGATGATGAAAATAGAAAATATAAAAATATGAGGGAGATATTTGAATTAAAATAGAATATAGAAGGTGTTGGACCCATATAAATTCCTCTCTATTTCTCTCCTCTCCTCAACCAAACACAGTAGAAAAGTAACTAATTAGGTTACTTAAAAAAGATAAGTCATTAATAAAGTTAGTGAATATTTCGTACTAATAACATAATTAAAAAAAAAATCACTCTTATATCTATATATTTGGAGTCTGTCTATTTCTCTGAGTCTATGTACTGTGTAGTGATCGATTTCAAATTCTCAAAATTTGGCTAAACATTTCCAAGAGTAATTCTTTTATGGAAATAGGCCTAACACAACATCCTTAAACACAATTAATTAAAAACTTATAAAAAAATCAAAAAAAGGAAAGAAAGCAATATATAACAGAAAAAAATAAGGCCGTGATTCTTAATTATTTTAGGTAAAATTTTCTCCCACTATTCTAAATAGTGCTTTGTAATTTCTCTTCCTCTTTTCTTCCAACCTCAACCTAGACATGTCTATTGTCTTATAGCCTTCCATTGTATTGCTTCTTGTCCTTGATCTCAGACACTCTTCTTTCTCTTATCACTGAAACATCCAACTTTAATTTATAGGAATTTCCGAATTTTATTAAATTTTAAACATGCTGACTAAAACAGGAACAGGCTGAAATAACGGAAGAAGATTTTACCCTCATCACAGGTTTTTTTATTTTTTCTTCTTTTATTTGTATTGTTTCTTTTTTATTTTTTCTTTACAGCTATATATTTTTAATTAGATATGCCTGCGAATACGTATTACGCGTTCCTACACAAGAATAACTCACATTTCAAATAATTTTGTAAGTAATTAACGACAGCTAGCTACTGTCAAAAAAAAAAAAAAACAGCTAAAACGGTGCATGTTACAAATCCGAACACATAATTTGGTAATTAATACTTTATGATATGTAATTAAATTTTTTATCAGTAATATGGAATTAATTTTATTCAATACTAATGTTTATTTTTATATAATATAAGTTTATGATAAATAAATATTTTTAAATATATAAATTATATTTTGAAGTTACAATAACAATTTAAATTGTGATATACTACCTAAGAGTCTTATATTTAGGAACAGAGGTAGTAATATATTTTTAATATATTTTAACTATTAACAACTAAAAACCTATTAAAATTCAATTTAAAGATAAAGATAAATAAATTGAAAGGAATAGGCAGGTATATAGATAAAAAAAAAAAAAAAAAGGAGAATAATTTAAGATGATTGAATGAGATTTGTTTTTGCTAGTTTTTGGAATAGTGTGTGAAATATATATATTAAAAAAAGATGAGAGAATATTAAAATTGTCTAATTAAGAGAATGAGAAGAGTTAGAACCTCACACTCCAAGTTGTATATTTTGATTTATAATTTAAGAATAAATTTTATGTAAGCAAAAAAAATTTAAGAATAAATTTTATATTATCATCTAACTATTATTTTTGTCATCTTATAAATATGGTACTTAACCACAAGACTCTCCCATCTATTGGACTAGTCCTTTAGGTTAAATTCTTCTCTTGTACTTAACTCGTAACCCTTATTAAAAACATTTGATTATCTTAAATATTTAAAAACTCACTTTATTAATATTTGCTTGATAAGATAACTATTGTAATTAAGACTTTTAACTCTTTGGTAAGACTCTCGAAGTATTTTTACAAGTTTTAGTTCTTTGAGCCAACTATTTTATTTAACAATATTATTGTTGCAAAGTATCCACCATCTTTATCGATGACTAATTTTTGTTGAAAAACCTAATTGACCATATTTAGTGTGGTCTCTTCTTTCAATTACGTTTTTTCATCCACAAGGCTCAAACTCAATGTTTTCAAAACCGGACCGATCATTTAATTGGTGAAGATACTGATTCAAAGTTTAATGGTCTAACCGTGGTTAAATCGTGGTCGAACCGGTAATAGTTAAATAATATATTTTTTATTTTTAAGTATATATAATATATAAAATAATATTAAACAAAAAAATATATAATATTCATAATTTCATAATATTAAAAGTTAAACTTCACTTAAAAATATCATAACTAAATTATTTTGAGTTATTTTTTGTTTGTCATAACTTTTCCCATTCGTTTAATGGTGGACAATAAATTAAACAATGTTACTCTAACTATTATATATTTATATTTATATCTAATATATGTCAAAGATTCAAAATTATTCACTCTATCTCTCGTATTTGTAGAGTTTGCATAATGCGTGCTAATTGAAACATAAAAATTACCAACATTTAAAAAAAAGAAAAAAAAAATTAATGTTTTATTGAACCGGTCCAACCAGTCAAATAACTGGTTTTACCGGTTCCACCGGTTCTTTGACACACTGGTTTTAAGGGTCATCCGGATCGGATGACAGACTGGTTCCCGGTTCAACCGTTTGAACTGGTCGGTCTGGTTTTGAAAACACTGCTCAAACCCAATGTTATTGATGTGAAGTATTTACCATATTTGTCAATGACTAATATTCACCAAAAAACTAGCTAGTTGACCATCTTTAACGAGGTATCTTTTTTCAATTACGTTTTTTTTTCCATCCATAAGACTCGAACCCAAGACCTTACTTAAAGGTACGAGCTCGATTTTATTTAGACTAACGGCTTGATATTGAGCCAACTATATCACTAATCATCGTTGATCCCGGACTTAGTTACACTCTCTGTTAATATTATGAAAATATATAATTTAGTGATAATATAAACAACTATATTATTAGATCAAATTAAATTTCATACATATAACACTATGTTAATATATCTCCACTTGTTTTCAAATAATATATATATTATATTAACAAGTTCAAGTTGGATTTTATTAAAATACTTTAAAAAATGTAGAATATTCACCTGCTTTCTTGCCTTTGGTTTAGTTAGATATTCAACAAACAACTACTTCACTCGTTGTCTGTCTGTCGTGCACCTTTTGTTTATAATTAATGCCATTAAAAATTAAATAAATTATTAATGAAAATTTTATTTACTTGCCGGCCTGTGTAAAATCAAGCTGAGCTCTCCAACAAAAAAAAAAAAATCAAGCTGAGCTAATTGCGAACATAAACCCTTAAAAATTAGTATAGTTTTGATTTATTGTGAATGTAATTAAAGATATTTTTACATTATTAGTATAAAGATTTTTTATGTTATCAATCAATATAAAAATAATTTTATATTAATTTTTAAAGTAATTATTACCAAAATTAAAAGTTAATAATTTTTAATTATATAGCAATCCATCATTAGATGAAAGTATAGAACTAAGGGGATCTAACTCAGTTGGTTGAGTAGGTGGTGAGTTGTTGTAAACTCCCTGGTATCGTGTTCGATTCCTATGAATAAAAAAAAAGATGAAAGTATAGAAAATCTTTACATTAATTAACAGTATATTATCAGTGAAGAAAAGCATGAATTGATGGCATAATTTTTATTTAAAAAAAAAATGAGTTGACATATTCAGATGCAGGCTTGCTAGGTAATCAGAAATCATGGAGAAAAAAGATAACTACAATTGATATCAGAATCAACAAGGAGAAAAAAGACAACTACAATTGATATCAGAAATCAAGGAGAAGAAAGAAAAAATAAACAAAATAATTATGATAATAATTGTGGAACCATGATTTTAGAATTTCAATTTTGAGAAAAGATAGAAGAGATCACTTACCCTTGATAGGAGGCAAATCATGGACTGCATGTGATTTCTGCCTATGGAGTCTCCAACAAAAGCCAAAGATTTTCCCCTCATAATCTCTAGGAATTGGAAGGGGTTGAATATGGGGAGTTCACACTCATTTGGCTTCCACCTCCACTTCATGAAATCAGTGTCTGGTCTCCCAAACTTCATGCAATTTTGGTGCTCATGAATTTCCCAACATGTTGTGTTTGTGTAATATGGTGCCTCTGGATTTGGCACCCACTCCCCACTGAAAATGTCACACTTCTTCACAACAGATTTTGAGGGCAAGCTTTTTGGCTCATTCAAATCATCAAATTCAAAAGATGGCTGCTTATATTCATCATCATTGATCTTCAATAGTGAATAGCAACTAAACAAAGAACAATAAATTGTGGTGAGAATAAATATAAGTAGGGTTAAGAATATTGGTATAGTTACTTTTGATGACATCGTTTGTTTTGAGCTATTGTTCCCACGGAGAAGAGGAATATGTAGGAACTTCATTTTTGTAAGGGATAGAAAAAAAAGAGAGAAAAGAAGAGAAAGGGACACAAAGAATGAAGGAAATTGAGGTGATCTCAATACAAAGAATAAGACAGTGTGGTGACAGTAAATTAATCATTTTTTGTTGCTTGAGGGTCTTTATTTACTTTTAAAGCCATCATTAAATTTAAATATTGTATCATACGTAATATATTTTGTCACTCATAATAACTTTCTCGTGTTCATGTGCCGTATGAATTCTTTTTATCGCTCATAAACACTCTGACTTTTGCGTGTCGAGTATGGATCACAGCAGAATAATTAAAGAATATTTTTAAATAGTTTAAAAAAGGAATCGCTACAAAAAATTATTAATTGATTCAGAAAAATAATGAAAAAAATTCTTTTAAAAAAATTGGTCTTTAAAAATAAGATAAGACCTGGAGTGGATTTACATATAGAAAAGTATGAAAACTTAATCCTATAAGAGCATCTACAATGCATGATTGCTTAGGTGAATTGCTTATCATAATTTTGTGAGTCTTATAAGACCACATAGATTTAAAAACTTTACATAAAAATTTACTTCAATACTAAAGTTGCTAAAGTGGGTGTTTAACTTGAGCCACATTAAATTTGTGATTGAAAAAAACGATTCTTTTTTTGTAAGAATCAATTAAGCAACAGTTGCTTGTATAAGCAACTCACTGCCATGTCATATACTTCAATGAAAAAATTTGTTAACCAACGTTACTTAACTTTAAGCAACTCAATAAACACCCGCGTTGGAGATGCTTTAACACTATTTATACGTATGCTTTTATTTTTTGAGGAATAAATCAATTACCTTAAGTGTGGAAAATTTAAGAAGTTTAAAAATTTTCGTATCTTTCTCCTTTAAGTAAAGTAAAGGTCCAACGACAGGAATTTTTTTAAAAAAAGAAAGGAAACAAAAGAATTCATAATCCTGAAATAGAAAAAAAAAATAGTGAGATTTGGGAAAAAAAGATTGGTAGAAGATTTTTGAGACGTTTTTTTAGAAAGATTTTAAAAAAGATAACTTACTTTTGGTATGGTTTTAAAAAAGGGAAGTTATTTATTTTGATGAGATCTAAAAGGATAAAAAAGGGAAGTTATTTAATTTAATGGGATTTAAAATGGGATACCTCGGGAAATAATTTATTTTGATAGCATTAATAAAGGGAATTAATTTATTTAATTTAAAATAATACACATCTATTATCTATATAAGAAAAGAATCTACTATCTATATATCTACTATCTACTATCTATATAAGAAAAGAATAGGCTAATCTATATAAGAAAAAAATAGGCTAAGAAAATTACATAGATAACATTTGTTAGTTTTTTGACACATGTCCAAATAGGGGTTATCTATATAAGAAAAAAATAGGCTAGGAAAATTACATAGATAACATTTGTTAGTTTTTTGACACATGTCCAAATAGGGGTTATTTTGGTCATTTATCTTTCTTTTGTCATTTTCTTCTTCTTTTTTTCTCTCTCTTACTTTTCAGTTTTGTCCTTCTTTTTTTTCAATATTCATTTTTTTTGTTTCTTTCATTTTTTTTAGTGTTTCTTGCATTTTTAAAATAAAATATTTATTCAATTTATTATTTCAAAATATTTAGCCTTTGTAAATACATTTTCATTTTTCATATAATTTTCTATTAGTATTTTTTTAGTTTTATTCATTAAATATTATTTCTTTTTTATATTTTTAATTCTTTTAGATATCACAATTTTCATTTTATCTTTTTAAATATCATAATATTTTTTCACTTTATCTTTTAAGATATCATAATATTTTTTATTTAGTCGCTCATTTCTAGAATTATATAGTCTTATATGCATCAAACGAAAGTTTAATTAATAATTATATGGAAATAAATTTTTGATGATTAAGTTTAAAAAAATCATTATTTAGTTCTAAAAAAAATTGTTTCCATATGTTATCTATGTAATTTTCCTAGCCTATTCTTTCCTTATATAGATAGTAGATAATGATTTTTTTATATATAAATATACTCAGTATATTATATATAAACCATAATTATTTTTTTAATATTTAATACATAATATGCTCAATATTATATAAAAATATCTTATTATTATTTTAATTGAATAATAATTTTTTATAATTACTTATTACTTATTAATTTATATAATTTATGTTATTATTGTATAATTTCTCTCTATTGCTTTTCTTTGTTAATTTAATATGTGCATCTAACTTCATATATGAAAATTTAATGTTGATTAGTAATATTTATATGATAATGTAATATTTTTACATAAATATATTTTTATGTGACAAAAATTTTTCTCCAAGTATTTAACACAACTATATACCCAGGACTCAACAATATTTATTTTTATTTTGAAATTTTATAAAATCATTTTTACTTAGAAATCATTTTGTAATAAATATATTTATTACAAAATATTATTTGACTCTATGTTTAATAACTTAAAATATTATACAAAAATTTTGATGATTAATATTTATATAATAATGTTGATTTTTTTACATAAAATATATCAAAATTAATTTATTAAATTTATTTTTATGACAAAATAATTTTAAATTACTTCATCAATAATATTATAAATTAAATTAGTTTTAATTTTTTATGGTAGAGACACAAGTATCATTCACATGAGACAATCATGCTCAAGTGATGAGGTAAAATCAGTATGGAAGACAAAGCTCTTTCTCTGAGTATTTAATATAGCCAAAACTCAACAATATTTATTTTTATGTTGATATCCTATAAAATCATTTTTACTTAAAAATCATATAAAATAATTATAAATGATTTCATAAATAAATATTTTGTTGAATAATATTTATATTTTGAGTTTGAAAATTTATACTAAAAAATAATTTAAATATAATTAATTAGTTAATATATATTTTTACATAAATATATTGAAATTGATTTATTAAATTTATTTTTATGACAAAATAATTTTAAATTACTTCATCAATAATATCATAAATTAAATTAGTTTTAATTTTTTATGGTAAAGACACAAGTATTTAATCTCTTTCTCCAAGTATTTAATACAGTTGTATACCCAAAACTCAACAATATTTATTTTTATGTTGATATCCTTTTACTTAGAAATCGTATAAAATAATTGTAAATGATATCATAAATAAATATTTTGTTGAATAATATTTATGTTTTGAGGTTGAAAATTTATACTAAAAAAATAATTTAAATCTAATTAATTAGTTAATATATTTATTAATATTTGATTCTATGTTTAATAACTTCATATACAAAAATTTTGTTGCTTAATATTTATATAATAATGTAATTTTTTTACATAAATATATAATAAATATATTAAAATTTATTTTTATTCCAAAATAGTTTTAAATTAATTTATTAATAATATTATAAATTTAATTAGTTTTAATTTTTTTATGGGAGAAATCACAACAAGTATCATTTATGGGAGACAATCCTATTTGAGTTAGGTAGATATGGGTGGCAAAACTCTTTTTCTGAGCATTTAACACAATTGCATACCAAAAACTTAACAATATTTATTTTTACTTTGAAAATCTATATAATCATTTTTACTTAGAAATTGTATAAAATATTTTTTAATAACTTAATAAATAAATATTTTGTTGAATAATATTTATATTATGATGTTGAAAGTATTATACCAAAAATTAATTTAAATCTAATTAGTTAAGATATTTATTACTAAATAACATTTTGACTTTATGTTTAATAACTTTAAAAATGAAATTTTGGATGATTAATATTTAGATATTATGTTAAGTTTTTTTTTACATAAATATATAATAAATTAATTTATCAAATATATTTTATTACAAAATAGATTTAAATTGCTTCTTTAATAATATCATAAATTAAATTAGTTTTAATTTTTTTTATTGTAGAGACCATTAATATCATTCTCAAGAGACAACATGCTTGAGTCAGGTAGAATTATTATGTGCAATAAAGCCCTTTTTTAAGTATTTAGCACAATTGCATACCAAAGACTCAACAATATTTATTTTTACTTTGAAATCCTATAAAATCATTTTTACTTATAAATCATATAAATATTTTTAAATAAATTCATAAATGAATATTTTGTTGAATAATTTTTATATTTTGAGGTTGAAATTTTATACTAAAAAATAATTTAAATATAATTGGTTAAAATATTTATTACAAAATAATATTTTGACACTATGTTTAATAACTTCATAGACAAAAATTTTGTTGCTTAATATTTATATATTAATGTGAAATTTTTTATATAAATATATAATAAATATATTTTTATTACAAAATAGCTTTAAATTACTTCATCAATAATATTATAAATTAAATATATTTTTTAATTTTTTTATGAGAGAGACTACATGTATCTTTTAAAGATTTTTTTTTAAAAAAAAAGTGTAACACTACCAAGTAGGCTTTTTAATAAGCATGTCACTAAGATTAAATTATTTATCATAAGTTAGATATTAATAATAAATATTTTTGTGATATTTTTTTAATGCATTCCTGGTTCCATCCCTGTATACCCCTGTTTATGAGTAGTATTAAATATTTCTTAAGTTGTATGCATTAACCTTAAACATCAAGAGTTTTAGTCCGAATGGAGTAACTCATTGTGCAAGATTCCAAATATATATATATATATATATATATATATATATATATATATATATATATATATATATATATTTTTTTTTTTTTTTTTTTTTTTTTTTCTTGTCAAGATTGCAACAGAATGACAAAAAAATTCAAAAGTGATATGAATATAGTTGTAAAGGCAAAAGTCACAAGAAGGGGGGTTGAATTGTGATTTATAAAAAATTTTGCAAACTTTTAAAAATAGAGTGTAGCGTCTGATCACATATAGAAGTTTTGAGAAAACGTTTTGACATACGATAACTTAACAGATGAAAGCCTCTCAAAAGAAACAGGTTTTAATCACAACCCAAAGTCAGTTCAAAGCAGTTATAAGAGATGTAAGACAAGGAAAGATAATACAGGAGTTTATACTGGTTCGTCTCACCCCGAGACTACGTTCAGTTCTTGGCAAACCACCAAGTTCCAATAACTTATCACAAGTTACAAGTATTTTTCACTGCCATTTCTAGCTCACCCAAGTAGTATTTCACACTTAACCTCTCCAAGCTAAAACCCAAGTATTCTTTACTACCAAGTCATTTATGGCTCTAAAACAAATCACTAGATTTGTTTTTATAAAGGGCGCACAGACTTTTAGAGTTATCGTCTTACAGACGGATATACAAGATTAAGAGCTAAGTCTTTTTCTCTCAGGATACACAAAGTGGTTTGAGAGTTTTTTACAAAATAATGAATGAAGGTTTGAAAGAATGCTTGAATTTGAATTCAATTCATATATTTATCATTTCAAATCTTCTTCTATATATACACTTGCTGAGAAAGTAACCGTTGTCTCTAAACGGTCTTCTTTCTTGCGTCTGACCATCGTCTGAAGGAGGGTGGTTGAGGGCATTTAATACGAGCATTAAATGCTTATCACCAACTAGTCATTTTGAGCTGATAAAGCATTGTGCCTATCTTTCTTGAGATAACTCCAAATCCTTCTGCTGCAGTGGTCGCATCGCTTGTTCAAACAAGTACTGATTGTTAGCTGTAGCGTGTCTTTTGAGGCGTGGGAAGCTTCAGAAACTTTGACTCTTCTTTCTATTCCCTTTTATGCACTTCGACAGATCCTAGGAGGATGTTCTATGAACATTCCCTGCAAAACAGATAACAAAACGATAGTGCATTTACTATACTTTTAAATGCTTCTTCAGACTGTAGCGTCTGTCTACGTATCATTTGTATCTTACAGACGCAGATACAACGTTTTTTGTCTGTTGGCATTTATAAGACGCAACCTTTTTGCTTAATATTTGTTTTGCATATAATCAAAATAATTGAGGGTCCTGATTCGTCTTATGACTCAACAATAGTGTTGCTATCAAAGTTTATTTTATTAAAAAAGACAATAAGAAAACCCTTTTTTTTTAAAAAAAAAATAAAAGATTGGTCTATATAAATAGGATAAACTCGAGAGTTGGTTTACGTATAGGGAAGAATGAAAACTAAAATCAACAACACCCTAAATATTTTTTTCTCTAAAACAATCATTTAAGTTGAGTATGCAAAATTTCTTTTGGAATATTCAAGTCAGGTATTTGATGCAGCTGCATACCTAGAACTGGGTCTTAAATTAGATTGGATAAAGATAAGTCAGATAGGGAATTCCATTTTTAGTTAGAAAACGGGCGGAAGAAAAATCCTGTATACACTTGTAGACCATCCGAGTTGCATTTTTTTAGTGAACATGTCACAGTTAATTACTCATTTTTCTTATAAAGACGAAAAAATAATTTCTATTTTCTCTGCTATTTAGTACAATGACGAAGAATCAAATTATCACTATATTCCTTCCTTTTTCTACTTCTTCTTCCAAGTGCAGGAAAACCCCAAGGGGTTGCGGGTTTTTTTTCTACCAATTGGGGCCCTCCCCTTCACCACCCCCATGCGGATGGTCTACAGGGTTCATAACTACTTCTCTTACTACAAGATGCTTACCTAGCCTACTTTTAGATCCTACTCTACCTAAATTTTTCTGGTTTACTCCAACATTTCCTACTTGTCTGACTGTTGTTGAGCAGAACTCGAGACTTCTAGTTAAGTTGAAATAACTCCACGCCAGTTGATCTACGTACTCGGTGGTTGAGTGTCCAAAATTTAATAAAATTCTTATTTCCTCGGAAATCATTTTTTCTTGTCAAAAAAAGGGAAAAAAAGAATTTAGGAAGATTTGAAAAAAAAATGATAGAAAAGTTTTTAGAAGATTTTTTTTGGGTAAAATTTATTAAAAAAAAGAAGACAATTTATTTTAGTATAATTTTTACTTTATCAAAGATTTTTTAAAAAGATAATTTAATTTTTGTAAGATTTTAAAAAGGAAAGTTATTTTAGTAAAAAGAGATTTTATTTAGTAAAGATTAAATTAAAGAGGGAGATTATTTCTTTTATTTGAAAGAATAATGTTCTAAACTTAAGATAGTATAATTACCGAACCTTATGATGCAGACAACACTTAATTTGGATTAATACAAAGAAAACTAGTTTTTTTTTTTAAAACAAGATTGGTCTACAAAAATATATACTCTCTCTGAACTCAAATATAAGCAAAAAAAAAAAATTTAAGATTTAAGTTTGATGGACTAAAATATTAGCAAATTTTAACTAATTCAACCCTATTTAATGCTATTATTCCAAAAGTACCCTTAAATTCAAATTTGAACACCATCTCCAATAAACATTATTACGAGTAATTTAGAAAATGTAGTTCTTTTTTTAATGAAAAATCAAGAAAATTAAATAAAAAGTAATTATAAAAAAATTTAATGTGGACTTATAAATATATGTGTGTGTGTCTGTGTGTGAAAAATTATTTTCTTATTATTTCTTAAAAAATAATTTATAAAATATATTTTAAAATATAAAATTTAAATGTATATATATTATTGATCAATGTAAATATGTAGGACTTAAAGATACTCTCTCCGTTCATTTTTAATTGTCGAATTTTTGAGAGAAAAAATTGTTTCTATTTATTTGCCATTTTCAAAGTTAAAGATATCATTAATTGCTCATTTGTTAATTATACCTTTACTTTCTACCTAATCTTTAATTAATTTACACACATACATTTATTGTGGAGTAGAAATAAAAAATGATAAAATAGAAAACTCCACAACTATTTTATTAGGATCAAGTTAATTTATTATATTTCTTAATTTCTACATAAAAACTTTAACCGTATGTTTGTTTGGTGAGAAATAGGGGGGAGGGAGAAGAAAAATTCACTTGTAGTGTGGGTCTCATACCTTTTACACTCTACTTTAATTCAATTATATCCCTCGTATTTCCATCATCTATACGAAACAGAGCCTAAAAGACAGATGAAAATGAACAAAGAGAGTACTTTTTTGTTTTGACAGCGAATGAAGAGAGTACTTCAATAATTAAAAAATGTCATTTAAATTATCAAGAAACTAATTCAATTAGACCAACTAATTTGATGGTGTTATGGATGTTATAATGCAATAAAAGTACATCAAAAAATTTAAGTGGAAAAATAATTAATGCAATCAATGCAAGGAGAGAAGCGTGTGAAAATACGTTAGGGTTTCACTAAACACCTAAGAGGGGTACTAACAACATGTCTTCTAACACATTCTTTTAAACACATTTTCTCCTATTAGTTAAAATTTATTGACTACAAAATTATGAGAGATTCGTTAAATAAAATGTGTGACCTACAAAATTTTATAAATTTTAATAAATTTCTAATAAGAGAAAGTGTTTTAAAAAAAAAATGTTGTGTTCCTAGCATATATGCAAAAGAGAAGACGTATGTTTATAAGGGTTTTTTTTTTCTTCTTCTAAATATTCACTGCTTTCTTGGGTATATATGTTTCATTCTCGTCAACTTGTACTTTGTTCATAACCCTGTATGCTTCCTTCCAAACTTTTCCACTTCAGTAACATTCTCCTAACCCACCATTTGGTCATAATTTGGCCTTCACAGGCCCTGAAATTTTCTATTTTAATTATTTATCTTCTTATGCCACCAATATAGAACAAAAAACAGTTGTTGAATCTCAATAATCTATGGATAATATTCTATCTACCAGATCACAACTTTCTTTCAAACTATACAAATATACTTATCATGTGCCTTTCCAGTCAGCAATGACATACTCATGTCATTCATTTTGATAAGAAAAATACTAAAAGACCATCTCTTTGTAGAGGGGCATGTTGTAACCATGCATGTTCAAAGTGATTTGGATATATTTAGATCTGTTCTCAATGTAATTCTTAGTTGTGGATGTAGCATTAATTATTTGATATATAATATGTAATACAACAAGGCCAAAAGCATTTTGTTTTTGTTAGTGTTGTGACATAATCATTTGTGTTTTACAATTTTATATTCTATAAAAATACAGATTAATCAAAATTGGACAAAGATTTTCCTTTGGAAAACAACTATGCAAATTAAAATACATTGTGTAAACGTAGCCGATGCTTTGAAAGCAGACTGATTTATCGATCAGTATGAAGATACACTCCTTGAACATGAGATCTACCAGCTTACATGAAAAAAATAATACATTAGTAACTTTTTTCCTCAAGCTATGTACACTTGAGCATATCAATATGAATAGCGATTGTACCTGCACAATGGTACTAGGATAATTTTCTCCTTCAATATGTCGAAGACCCTTCGTCCTTTCTCCGGCGAACTCTTACTCCGACGTGGTGGGGGTGGGTACCTCTACCAATGCACTCCAATGCTCAAGTCAAATCTCGCCGTTAAGAGAATAATGAGTATAATAAATGAAGGTCAATAGATAGCTTACGTCAAGAATCTCACCCCTATTTATATATACCTTAATGGTCTTTGGATCCATGGACCTTTGTATTTAATTACCATTTTGGTTAATCTAGTTTTAACCGTTAGTTATGGTAATAATTGTATATGTATAATCTCAATTATGATGTATTTCAGTTTATCGTAGGTTAATTTGCCCTTAAAGTATTCGGCCTCTTTCAAATGTATTTAGCAAAGGTTAAAGTTTGATGTTTTTTCAACTTGAGTCTCTTATTCTGTCACAGGGGAGTATTTGGCCATTCGATTAGTCGAATACCCGAAACTTCCTTACAACAGTGACCTAGAGGTTGAGTTTTTCTTCGGATATTCGGTTATTAGGCCAGCTGAATCCCCTTCCTGTATAGCAATGTTTTATCAAGATTGGGACATATCATGAATTAATTAAGGTGATTTACCAAAAATATGGAATGTTTGGTTTAAAACTTAACTGAAACTCAAAAAATAATCCTAACTAAATATAAGGGGGCGCTTGTTTCACGTGACCATCTTGTATTCTCGGAAATATGAAGGTGGGAATGTTTATTCTTATGTTTGTTAAGAGATTATTAGAAAATATTCCCGTGTATCTTTTATTCTAAGGAAAGTTGCATTCACATGTCTACGCGACTTTTATTCTCATGCTAATAAGGTGGGGAAGTTACATTCCCATGGAAATGTGAGAAGATATTTTCTAACTCCACTATAAATTCCATTTTTACTTTTATTTTCATTTATTATTTTAAAACTTTAAAAATATTCCTAGGAATGTTAAAACTTAACCAAACACATTTTTATATATGCCAAGGAATAACATTCCTAACTACAATATTTCTGGGGATGTGATTCCTAAGAATATAAGATGATTCCGTGAAACAAACGCCCCCTAAGAATAAAGTTATATATATTTATATAAGCTGTTAAGCAAAGGTTTTGGTTCGAATTGAGTGTGGTAAAAGTAAAACCATGCTATAAATCATCTATTGGTCCATATAATTAAATTCATTCTGTTTGAAAACTTTTTTTTGGTACAGCTATTTTTTTTTTTTGGTACAGATTCTATTTCATATAACTGTTTCTCCTGTGAGAAGCTCATGAATCATATTCATATATCCCCAGGGATCTCTCCTGTCAGTAGATTGAAACAACACACAAAGAAAATGACGTGACAGCTTTTCTTGAAGATGGATTCCTAATCCGGAAGGACCTTACTACAAAAACAAAACTTGATGTTATATAACACATATTCAAATTTTATCATTTACAAGAAAAAATTAATTACACTTAATTATTTATCATATAAATATAGACTATAGTAATTCAAGACTATCTAACCATTTTTCATCGCATTTTCTTTTCTCCTTTGGTAATTTTTAATATCTTTTATTAATCAGACTTAGCTGTCACAAAAGGTCCATTCATTTTGTACGTACATAAAGTATGATGAAGCAAGCACATGGTAGAAGCAAAAATGGGGCCAGAGTGTTTCTGGTATCCAAACATGTAATTTCAAAAGAATATATTGTACGGTACAAGACCACGAGAAAATTATGAATGATAATTTTTTTTTTACAATTTTTAAGTTTAATGATGGCTCTAAAATTGGAGAATCTCAAGCAACAAAAATGAATTATAGCAAAAAGCTATACTCAATCAGAACCCAAAATAAATCAGAGACAATTTATCTTACTTTACACACACACACACACAATATATTAGTAAAGTTGCTTCCATTCTCTTACAATATTTCCTTCCTCTCCTTTATCCCTTTCTCTTCTTTTTCTCTTTTTCCATCCCTTGTCAAAATGAAGTTCCTGCATATTGATCTTCTCTGTGGGAACAATAGCCCAAATCAAACAATGTCAAAAGTAACTATACCAGCATTCATAATCTTACTTATATTTACTGTCACCACAGTAGTGTCTTATTCTCTGTTTAGCTACTCTCCACAATTGAAGATCAATAAGTATAATAAGCAACCATCCTTTGCATTTGATGATTTGAGTAATGAGCCAGAAAGCTTGCCCTCAACACCTGTGAAGAAGTGTGACATTTTCAGTGGGGAGTGGGTGCCAAATCCAGAGGCACCATATTACACAAACACAACATGTTGGGCAATTCATGAGCACCAAAATTGCATGAAGCATGGGAGACCAGACACTGAGTTCATGAAGTGGAGGTGGAAGCCAAATGAGTGTGAACTCCCCATATTCAACCCCTTCCACTTCCTAGAACTTATGAGGGGAAAATCTATGGCTTTTGTTGGAGACTCTACAAGCAGAAATCACATGCAGTCTATGATTTGCCTCCTTTCAAGGGTAAGTCTCTTCTATTTTTTTTTTTTTCAAGATTGAAATTCTAAAGTGACGTTTACTTGTAATTCCGTTGCAATTCAATTTTCTTATTTCTGTTTTTATTTTTTGTTTTCACTTTTTAATTACAAAACTATCATCTTGTTTATATTTTGTTTCCTGTTTTCAAATATTTAAGATTTGTACAGGGAACAGAAAAAAAATATTTTCAGTATTTCTTGTATAAATATTAGAAAATAGAAAACAAAATAAAAATAAGGTAACAGTAATTAAAAAGTGAAAATAGAAAGAAAAAAAAATTGCAAGTAAATGACCTTAAAACTCTGGTTCCACAATTATTGTTACTATTTTTTTTTTTCGTTTTGTCCTTTTTCTAGATCTTTGATTTGTAATATCAATTGGGTAGTTGCTTTATTGGTATACGTAATATATATGGTATCTGATTACGTAGCGAGAGCCTGCATCTTAATGTAGTATATACTATATACTATGTTTTCCGTGGCTCTAATTCTTATAAATTTCATGAAACACAGTCAACTCATTTTTTTACTTTAAATTATATAACACAAGTTTATGTTTTTCTTTCATTCTGATCAGTCCCCCACTAAAAGAGTGTCATAAATTAGTGCATCAAAAGCTGAAAGCTCACTCAGAAAATATAACCTCATAGTACTGCTGTAAAATTGACATGGCCCATAATGGTTGAAATATTTAGGTTATGGCTTGGTAAAAGTAGTTAATAAGTTAATTAACAGAAAATTGAAAAGTTAACTTAAATTTGAAAAATTAGTTGGTAGTAGTAAAGCTGTTTAGTTTTTCATTTTTGGAAAGAGAAAAATTGTTTAGTTGATATTTGTTTAGTTATCTTATTAAATTATAAGTGTTTTGGTAAAATAATCTGTTGGTAAAAAGTATATAAGGACTTATAGATGAGATATTTGATGTTTAAAATTATTTTTTGATATGTTTATATATTATATATCTTATCATTTATTTAACACTATTTCCAAAGAAAAAAAATTAAGACTAAAACAAAATTAATCCAATTCAAATTGTTTTATATTGCATTGGGTCGATTTTAAATTTTAAACAAACTATTTGGATGATGGATTGAAAAAACATAAGTAATTGGATCAAATAATTTCGCTTAAAATCGATTTAATTGAATCCGCAAACACTCCTACATTGTATTTTATCTTTTATTCAATTATATAGGGTTGATCTCATAGTGAAGGTTTAAGTAATTTGCATGAGATCTTAGATTCAAATTTTATTGCTCCCTATTTGTACTAAATAATAATAGTATTTTTTTTTAATAGAATTTCACTCTTCTATTTTGATCTTTAAGATCTCACAAATTATTCTCACATGTTTCTCTTTTCAAAGTTCTAATTATATCAACATATACCTAACATTTTTATTTATTTTTTAAAAAACAACACACCTAACACAAAAGAATACTGAAATAAGTAAAAAAAAAAAAAATGTTTGCATGAGTTTCAAGAAGAGAAATGGACCAATCCCTAAACTATATATGTGGTGGTGTATAATTTTAATTTTGGATTTTAGCCTTATGTAAATAACTAAACCTTTGGTTACTAACTGAAATTTAGTGGTTTATTTTATATCAAGGATAAAATTTAGCAATTATTACTTGATTGGTTCAACAATACTTGATATAATGTAATTGCCTAAACTAATTAAACTATCAAAAGAATTTTAAAATCCATTTAACAATTGAAAAAATTACTGCTATCTTGGTTTGAGCTCTACATCCAACAAATAACTGAAGTAAGATTTGGCGCTTTTTGTTGTAGATAAACATTTCAATCTTCTCACAAATTTGAGTTTGTGTGTGCGCATATATACATTGTATTTGTGGTCTAAATTGTTAAATCTTAATCTTCCTAACTTTGTAGGTGGAGTGGCCCATAGATGTATCCCACGTGAATGATCTTTCCTTCAAGAGATGGAAGTACTCAAGCTACAACTTCACTATAGCTAATTTTTGGACACCCCATCTAGTTAGAGCTAAAAAAGCGGATTCAAATAGTGTCCTCTTCAATGTTTACCTTGATGAGTTTGATGAAACATGGACAACTCAAATTAAAGAGTTTGACTATGTGATTATCAATGGAGGACAGTGGTTCTTGGGGCCCATTGTGTTCTATGAGAAACAAATGGTTGTTGGATGTCAACACTGTGACTTAGAAAATGTCACTCACTTAAACTTGAACTATGGCTATAGAAAGGTTTTTAGGACGACATTTAAAGCCATCATTAATTTAGAAAACTTCAAGGGTATAACATTTCTTAGAACATTTTCACCCTCTCATTTTGAAAATGGGTTATGGAATAAAGGTGGAAATTGCGTGAGAACTAAGCCATTTAGGAATAACGAAACAAAGTTAGAGGGCTATAATTTAGAGTTACATATGATTCAATTAGAGGAGTTCAAAATTGCCAAGGAAGAAGGCATAAAGAAAGGATTGAAGTTCGTGTTACTTGACACCACACAAGCAATGTTATTGAGGCCAGATGGTCACCCCAATAAATATGGGTACTGGCCAAATGAGAACATGACACTATATAATGATTGTGTTCATTGGTGCTTACCAGGGCCAATAGACACATGGAGTGATTTTTTACTAGAAATGTTGAAATGGAAGGTGTGAGATCTACTAGTAAAAAGATGCTTCATTTACAGAAAAATTAATAATTATATTTATACATGTTTTTTTTTTTTTTTTTATCAGCAAAAAATATTCAATTAATAAGAATGGGTATAAGGGATACCCTGCGAGTATACAACGAACGAGAGACTAAGAGCTAAACATCTCTACCTACAGTTGGTTCCTAACTATTAAATGATATGACTCCAATTAATACAAAATAACCAACTTGTGCATGAGCACCAATTAAAGACTCAAAAAATTCTATCTATCACCGCTTGTACCCATCGCCAGAACCTTGTACATCATATTTATACCCACACATGTAGTCACCTTACAGCTCATCCCATTTGAAATTGCATACACCGAATTAATTCAGATTTCCCTACCAAACAAGACGGATGTTGATTAAAATGGTCACACACTGAATTTGATGGAACATTATAATAATCCAGCCACTGCAAACATTTGTTCCAAATGTGTTCAGATTCCCTGCATTCCAAGAACAAGTGAGCAACATTTTCTTCATGCAATCCACAGAAAACACAGCTGTCATTATTAGAATTCAGGAGGATATTTCTTTTTTTCAAATTTTCTCTGGTTGGAAGCCTATTGAGAAACAATCTCCAAAGCATAAATTGTGACTTCGGTGGTACATCTAAATTCCATATTTGAGCCAGAAAATTATCCACATTTCCTCCCTTCTGCAGGTCATGCAAAGCATCATATGTTGAGCTCACCGAAAAACTTCCTGACTTATCTGGCCTCCAAATCCATCTATCATTTTCAGTCTTCAACAATCTACAGCTATCCAACATTCTTTCCAAACTCACCACTTGCTGTAACCACCACCCCCCCCCCCCCCCCCCCCAATATCTTTTACGAAAGCCCCTTGTTGTAGTGAATTTACATACAATCTAGGGAATATTGAAGCTAGACTTTCCGCACCCAACCAACAATCCTCCCAAAATCTTGTTACATGGCCATTTCCTATTTTCCACTCTCTCATGTTTTCAAACCAACTTTCTTCATTTTGTTTTCCACAAACCTTCCTCAAATCCTTCAACCAAATAGACTCAAATTTATCCCCTTCCCTCCTAAGACCTCTCCATCCATCATATTTTTACTCCAGAATACGTACCCACAAAGAATCTTTATTATTGAATAGAGCCCATTTCCATTTAGCAAGGAGAGACATATTAAACAACCCCAATTTTTTTATGCCAAGGCCACCTTTCTTTTTAGGATAACAAATTTTTTCCCACTTCACCCAACTTATTTTCTTTTTTCCCTCCTCACCACCCCACAAAAAATCCCTTTGAAATCTCACCAAAATTTTCTCAATAGCTAAAGGCATTTTAAAAAAGGACAAATAGAAGAGAGGAAGAGAAGATAATACCGACTTTATGAGGCATACCCTTCCGGCAAATGATAAAACCTTTTGCTTCCAAGTGGATAACTTATATTTGAATTTCTTCACAATTGGCCTCCACATAAGTTCCTTTCTAGGATTGCCCCCCACCGGTAAACCCAAATATGTAAAAGGGATAGACATCACTCTACAATCTAGAATCTCCGCATACCTCTCAAGTGTATCTCTCCCCACCCCAATGACCCCAAAGGTGCTCTTAAAGAAATTTACTTTAAGACCCGAAATGAGTTCAAAGGATCTAAGAATCCCTTTGATCACCATCACATTATTTTCCGTTGCCTTCCCAAAGAAAAGAGTGTCATCCGCATATCGAAGGAGATTAACTTCAACCTTATTTTTTCCAATGGGGAAACCTTCAAACAACTTCTTAGAAAGAGCCTCCCTCATCATACCACTCAACCCTTCCACCACAATAGTGAATAAAAAAGGTGCTAGAGGATCACCTTGTCTTAGTCCCTTTTGTGGCACAAACTCCTCCGTTGGGCTTCCATTTACAAGCACGGAAATATGGGTAGAGGTAAGACATTGTCTAATCCAATGAATCCATTTCTCTCCAAAGCCAAGTCTATGAAGCATGTAAATCAAAAAATTCCAAGAAACGGAATCATAAGCTTCCTCATAGTCCACCTTAAAGACTAAGCATTTCCTCCTTCTTCTCTTAGCTTCTTCCACCGCCTCATTTGCAACCAACACATTGTGAAGAATATTCCTTCCCTCTAGGAACGCACTTTGATTATGCTCATAATTCTTGGCAAAACTTTTTTCAATCTTCTAGCTAAGATTTTTGCCAAGATTTTATACATACATCCCACAAGTGATATTGGACGAAATTCGTCAAGACTTTGTGGGTCTTCAACCTTTGGAATCAATGAAATAAAAGAAGAATTACACCCTCTTGGGAATATCCCATTACGGTGAAATTCCTCTAAAAATCTCATTATGTCCACCTTCATAATCTCCCAAAAAGCCTTAATGAATTTGAAGTTGAATCCATCCGGTCCCGGGCTTTTTAAGCTACCACATTCCCAAATTGCATCTTTTATCTCCTCTTCCTCAAATCTATCAATTAAGCCTTCATACTCCTCATGAGAAATTTGTGGAAAATTAGTCCCCTCCAAAGTAGGCCTATCCCACTCCTCCTCCTCAAATTTTTTTTGAAATTTTTTTTTTACCTCCTCTTTTACTTTTTTTGGCTCTTCCTCCCATCTCCCATTGATATTCAAAACCTTAATCAAAATTTTCCTTCTCCTCCAATTGATGCATGAATGAAAATATTTTGTGTTCCAATCTCCTTCCTTCATCCACCTTATTCTTGCCTTTTGTCGTAGGAGAGATTTCCTTTTCCTAGCAACTTTCCAAAAGTCTTCTTGCAATTTTAATTTCAATTGGAGCTCCTCCCCGATCAAAGCCATAGTTTCTTCCGTCTTATCCAATTGATTTAACTCCACCACAATTCCCTTATGCTCCTCATGTAAATTCCCAAAATATGTAGCATTCCACTCCTTAAGTCTCCCTTTTAACTCCTTCAATTTTTCTTTCAAAATATATGCCCCCCATCCTTGAATTTCCATATTTTGCCATGTTGTGCTCACAAACTCCACAAACTTTTTATCTTGAAACCAACAATCAAGAGCTCTAAATGGCTTTGGGCCCCAATCAATATTTGAATCTTTAAGAAGAATAGGACAATGGTCCGAAATATCTCTATTCAAAATTAATTGAGAGCACCCCGGCCACTTTTGACACCACTCCCTTGATACCAAGAACCTATCAAGTCAGCTTTTAGATTTCCCATTTGGTCTATACCAAGTGAAGTTCCCTCCAATCCTTGGCACATCTTCCATCTCCATCTCCAAAATAAATTGATTAAAAAGTCTTGTGTCACCATTTCTTGCTTCATTTGTCCCTTCACCTTGTCTCTCACTATTTCTTCTAGTAGAGTTGAAGTCTCCCATAAGACACCATAACTCTACATTGCTACAAGCTTTCTTCACCTTCAGTTCTTCCCATTGGCTTCTTTTTTGACTAAGATCACATGGTGCATAGATATTGACAATTATAACATCACATCCTTCCTCCTTCCAAACCCCTTCCAACCCAATGTAGCCTTCCCCCATGAAGTGATTTTTAACATCCAAAACATTATTATCCCATAAACATAGCAACCCTCCAGCCGTGTTAATTGCAGGATTCACTAACCAATTAACCTCACCATCCCCCCACAAAGCTTGACATAGACTTTTGTTCACTCTCTCTTTTTTTGTTTCTTGAATACACAATACTTGTATGTTCTCCTTCACAACTAACTCTCTAACAAACCTCCACTTCACCCTATCTCCTAAGGCTCTCACATTATATGATAGCATTTTCATAACAACACCTCATTCTCCCCCTCTTGATACCTCCTTTTCACCTCTTTAATGCCTATCTGATCTCTCTTTTCCATATTCATAAGCTTTTTCACCATCTGATCCTTATTCCCCACATATGTCATTCCCAAATTCTTTCCCAAGGCCCACAATTTCTTCGCTTCATCCTCCTGTCTTTTCATCCAGTAATTTTTGTTGCAATTCTTTATGATTTCATCATTCAGGGATAAACTCTGATTGAACGAAGCTGGTCTAAGTTCCATTCTGCTTCTAACTTCAGAGCTTCTCAAACACTTAGAATTTGATGATTCCTGCACAACTGATTTGGATCCTTTCAGCACATCATATCTCCCCCGAAGCTTCCTCTCTGCACTCCTTCTAACGGAGGACTTGGGCAATTTGAATTCCTTATGATTTCTTTTTTCCTCTGCTTTGCCAAATTTTGACTTCCCACCTATTGCTTATCTTTGTCAGAAAGCGTCTCTGAAATCCTTATCGAGCTCGTTGCTGTGACGGAAGTTACGTGACCCATATTCTGTCTCTGATATTTTGCCAATTGCTCTACACAGTCCACTTCACCCTGGCCTGTTTTATTAAGATCTTCACGGGTCTCGACAACTTCAGCTATATTGTTATGGAACAATTTGGCCTTTAACCGTTTTGTGCAGCTCGGTCCACTTCTATTTTCTATTGGGCCAACCAGCAATTCTGTCAAGCCCACACTTTCTCCCTCACGTGTCTTACTTTTTTTCAAATTCAAATAAGACCGTTCAGTTTGTCTTATTCCGCTAGGTGTACAGTTCTCAAAAAATTGTTGATTTCCCGAGGCCTTTGACATGTCTCTTTCATCTATTCCTTCAACCTTATCTACCTCCAGCCCAATATTGACACGTGTAACTCCTTCCATCTAGTCTTTACCTATCGAATCTTCTCCCAATATATCCGCTGAACATTTCCCTCTGGCCACTCCAATCTTCTGGTGAACCTCCTCCATCTCAGCCGCCCTCCCTTCTAGAGAATCCGATGAACACTCCGATTGTGATGATAAGATTTCCAAACCCAAATTACTTGCAAATGTTGATTCATCCCCTATAGAAAAGGCCTATTTCCATCTCCAACACCTGTAGTTGTTTGCTAACGGACCTATTTCTTCAATAACTTCAATAAGATGGATGTTGCCATTAACTCTGATCTTGTTGCAATAGTTAATCTGTTTAGCAATTGGTGTGTTAACAAGTATGCGAACAGAATCCATTCTCAGGAACTTCTCAGTTTCCATGTCCATTTTGACGTATGTACCAAATATCCGAGCTATTGTAGAGAAACATCGCTCACCCCACGCATTTAGCGGAATGCCATAGCAACGAAGCCAAGTGAGTCTTTTTCCAGTCAATATTGTCGGTGACCACTTTTGAATCGAGTGGAATAGAGATAAGAACATTTCCTCCCCCTTATCAGGCCTCTCCTGTGCAGTTTTTTCATCAATCCCAGAGATGAGGACTAAATCATCACCTAAATATCTCAGTTTAATATTCCCCATATCACCAAAGCTAACCAATTCCTGGATCCTATCGAACATCGTCAAGTCTCTTAGCCACCCGACAAGACATTCCTGTACCCATTCCATATTTGACTCTTCAATCTTCACATCAATCCCCATCCACCCGTCTCCCTTATCTTCTAACTTTTTATTATGCTTTACTTGCCACTTCTGAGTTTGTTTTTTAGGTGCCCCTTGTAATGCTTGTGCGTACGTCTTACCAGGCACTGTCATCGCTTTTCTTCTTTGTCTGCAAGTATCTCCCCTCAATTTTTTTCTTTCCCCCATTTTACCCCACATGTTCACTCCTCTATCCCTTTCCACCTAGCTATTCCTTTTTTTGTATTTTGGAATATTCACATACATCTTCACCTTACCAATATATATCTGGTCTAGTTGTTTTTCAAGCCATTTTTCATTCTGCACACCCATGAAACGAACGAACCCGTATCTGTTCCCCCTATCTTTTTTTTTTGCGAGAAAAACTTCACATACTTTCCCCCACTTCATGAATATTTTCCAGAGATCAAATTCCACTAGCTCCTCCGAAAATCGTGAAAAGAAAAAGGTGGAGATGTCACTCCGAGCATCTCTTCTCACTCGTGATGGTCCTGCCCCTTCCAGATTTTTGTGTGTTTTCCAGCCCCTCTCTCTCTCTAACTTACTCTCTCTCATCAGTTCCTTCACATAGTATGCATTATATTTATACATGTCATTCACATGCATAACATTTTGTATTTTTTACTAATTTTTTTTATGAGAAATAAAAGTTATATTTTGGATATTATTATTTTTCCTCAAAATAACCCATAACCGGCCTCGACAAGGATTTAAAAACCAAGGCCAATTTCGCTCTCAAAACTTGATATCTTTCCCTAGATTGTCCATTTCCAATATCTGTTTGGTGCCCATTTAATCTTAGGAATTCATGTGTGTCCAATGCAATCACCATTCCCCTGCATGGTAGAATTCATGTGGTTCATTGGGAATTCAATTGAGGATTGTGAAGATTCAAAAAGGATGTGAAGATGTTGATTACCTGGAAGAGAAATGGCCTCAACAATTTGATTCCAAACCATGGAGGAGAGAATCAAATAAAAGCCCAAAAGAAGGACCCACTTATGAAGAAAGTCTTGAGTTTATGGACTCTTATGAAAGAAGTGTTTGAAGGGATAAAGAAGGATGTGATGTGACTGCTATCTACAGCAAAGAAAGGGGTTGTGACTAGCGTAGCAAAAGTAGAAGGTATAACAAGGAGTAGAAGATACTATTGCTTGAGATAAAAGACAAAAGAGATAATGGTAAAGAACTTAGTATGGAAGAAAAAGAAAAGAAGAGTTTTTTAAGATTATGAAACAGACCGAGTATGATGTGATGAAGCAACCGAAGAAAACACTAACCAGAATCTTATCACTTATCCTAATGTCAAAACTACATAGGAAGGTGCTTTTGAAGGTTTTAAATGAGGCTTGCCATCAAACCTAATGTCACTCGCCCAAATTGTTAACATGACTACTTTTTCAAATGAAGAGATTATACCATAATCTAAAAAGAATGACCAACATTGGTTGGCACAAGTGGTAGCGACTTGTGTCCCTTAACCAAGTGGTCCAGGGTTCGAATCCTAGTTATGGCACTTTGGGTATGGAATAAACCATGTTGGAAGGGGAATATCCACCTTAGTGTGCGCTCACGGTCCCCAACAGAGTTTAGTCATTGCTTCCGGCAATGAATAATCTATACTAATACCATGGTCAGCAAAAAAAAAAAGAAATCTGAAAAGAATCTACGTGCTCTACACACATAACCGTAAAGTGTAAGGGCTTTATCATAACCAAGATTTTGATTGATGGTGTCATACCTAGGTCAACCTTGACTCAATTGCAAATGAGCATAGACAATTTGATGCCACTGTCATAATGTGCCTCGATGGCATTGAGATAAGGGAAAATTAAAAATTATGAAAAAAAATATATAAGAGTCACCATTAATTTTATTAAAATTAGAAAACCCTTTTATCTTTAAAAAAAACTATATTTTGAAAATGAGTTTCAAGAGTGTCTTTTAAAAACATGAAAAGGTGCAAACTAAATCCTTTTAAACCCTTAATACATCCATTAAAAAATGTTACTTATAATTTTTTTATAAGAAAATTTTATTAATAAATAGAGTACAAGAGATACTCTAACCCAAATACAAATGTCTCGCAAAGCTATATATCAAAATAATTAGATTAGACAAGTTGATTACAAGATCAATGATGCATAAAATGCATTCGCAAAAGGGAAAGCGTACCCTACGCAGTAGTAACAGTGGACTCTAGGAGTACGGATATCGAACCAAAGGATCAGTCGCGTTCCCAAATAATTAATTTCACAAATAATTAAGCAATCCATAATTTAAAATCAAATTGAGAGGAATGGTATTCAATTATTCTTTTCAAAAGAAAGAGAATCGGAGAGAAAGATTAATGTGAGACAATTATAATGAAGAAGCCTAGGATTGTGATTTCACATGTACCTCTTTTTCCCCCAATTCTCATCTCAATAAAATCCCTAAATGCGTTACTTGTCAGCGACCTCTTAAATTTGTTAATTAACAATTGATCATAGTTAATAACGCTATTTTTCCTAATTTAATTTCCAATTGATCATAGGTGAATTAATTTAGAGCAAATGATGAGTCTCAAAGAGGTTGATTAACAGGTTAATCTACTGGAAATTCATACAATAAGTTTGATCATGCAAATTGTACGAATCCAATCACCTCACAGTTTAGTTAATCGCAATAAGAGCAGTGAAGAGATACAAATAACTGAATAACATCGAGATTTTATTAAAATCAGAATTGGGGTACAAAGATACAATTACATCACAATCTGGGGCTAAGAGAAACTAGCCACTCATATTCATGATTAAACCAGAAAACTCAAAAGAAGACATAAAGATTACAAAAGGGAAGAAACTTTACAGTGGTGATCCCTAATGATGCTTTCTACGTCCTCCCATAGCTCAGAGTCTTTCACAGGACCTCTTTCTCACTCAAAACCCTCAGTTTTCAAATAGAACAAAAGATAAAAATAAAAGGGTTTCTCTCTCCTATTTATAATAATTCAAAATTTAAATGGGCTGACAGAACAAGGTCCAATTCTGCTACGCAACCAGCATGGCCATGGTAAATTTACCATGGCCATGATCCTTGCGTTACTTCTATTCTGGCATTTTTTTCTTGGTCCTCCAGACAGTGGCATTTTTGCTCCAAAAAGTGTAATTTTCAACTCTTTTCCTCATGAAACCTCTTGAGTATCTGTCTTGCACCAACTAACACCAAACAGTGAGTTTTGCCAATAAAATATATTCAAAATGTATGAAAATGACATCTAAACTCACATAAAAATACAATGAAAATCCAGTTTATCAACCTCCCCACACTTGAACATTGCTTGCCCTCAAGCAATTATTCTGAGTCAAATATCAAAACCAATTCCCTCTAGTTAAGAACTTGTAACAGAACCCCAATTTATTCAGAATGAAAAATGAAACATAAGCAACAATAAAAGCAACAAAATACAGCAGAATTTTTCCAAAGAATCCATTAGGCTTAAAACACCCACATAAATGACCAATTTCCCATGAGCCCGGTTCACTCATCTCTCATTCTCTCAATGTTTTGAGGTCAACAAAAATTCTCTCAAATCACACTTAATTGAGCATGTTCACAAATCTATTCATCAATCAACTCAACTCAATCAACTTTTCACAAACAAAACAAATGAAGCATGATAGGGTGTAATGGGGCCAAGTTTATGGTGATAGGTAGATGCTGAAAGGAAAGGACAACAAAGGGCTCTAATGGTAGTTCACACTCAGTGATCTAAAATCAAAGGGAGTCAATGCCTTCTTTCATCCACTTTTTCACTACCTATATTTCAGCTCTCAGTTCTTCTCCCATTATTCTATTTTTCTTCTTTCTTTTTTTTTTGAAGGTCTTTGACCTTATTTTATTCAATCCACAAGAGAGGAAGTTGAGAGACACTGAATTCTTCTTCCTTTTTTTTTTTTACTTGGATGCTCTGATTACATTGACTTTTCCCCCATCCTTCAGATCACCAAGCATAAACAAATATACACAATTTCACAGAGCAAGCTGACAAATGAATATTCAATCAGGCTCAAAACAGGCAACTAGATGGGGATGTAACACAAAATCTAAATCCAGAAAAATGCCTAACCAATGCCTCAATAGTTTCAGAAAATAAAAAGCCAATCAAGGATATGTATTTCAAGATAGAAAATAGAACATTCCTCCTAAGGTGGATCAGAATCACACACTGAAATAATCAAAAGCTTAAAACTCACATTTCTATGGCTAAGCTCAAGGGAAAACAATTTATTCAATTATGTTCAGTGCTAATGTTCATTTCCTTGAAGAAAATCCCACTGTTATGCTACAAAAAAAAATTCAAAGGGGTTTCTGAAAACAAAATTTCGTAACTATCAAGAATTCAAAAATAACACAGAACAATGCACTGGCATAATCACAAATCATAGCATCTCAAGGCTGGGGAGAAAAACCGTGACCCCCTCCCCACACTTAAAGTATGCAATGTCCTCAATGTATCCAAAAATATAAATCAACAAGATATGAAAATAAAATGTACTGAAAGGGAAACATAAAATAAAGTACTGAAACAATAAAACTAAAAAAATAGAAAAAGAAACAGAAAAACCTCCTCAAAAGCGGGCCGCTAAGGTATCTGGTAAAGCTTCTGGTGAGGAGGGACCATGAACCTGAAAAAGAAAAGAAAGAAAAAAAAAGTTTTTTTTTTTACCAGGGTGGTGGTAAAATTTACCACGGCCGTGGTCGAAAAATTTTGACGCTGATTTTCACAAAAATTGCGAAATTCCACTTACAGGGTCCATTTACCACACCCGTGGTCATTGACCACCGCCATGGTCAATTTAGCACGGCCATGGTCGCAAATGACGTTGTTTGGGGATGCTAGGAGCACAGTTGTGGTCAAATATAACCACAACCTTGCTTCTACCACCACGGTTGTGCTCAATTTAGCACGGTCATGGTCCCCACATGCGAGAATAACAAAAAATAAAAACAATTCCTAAGCTCTAGAATGCAAAATAAAATAATTAAAAGGATACAGTGGGTTCATGAACCCACTCTTCACAGGTTGCCTCCTGAGCAGCGTTTGTTTAACGTCCTGAGCCTGACGGATGAAAGGGAAATCAACCTCCCTCAAATAGGGTGATATTCCCTCCTTGCAGTAAACCCTCAGCATGCTCATCCACTCTATAGCCAGGAGCTTCCTTCCCCTCGCTTGGGTGAAGCTTAACATCAATCATCTCCACCTTGCCAATGGCTTGCACAAAATTACAGGAAGGGGAAGAGGAGGAGCTTTTTGCATTATCATACACTTTAATGACTTCCTCCTCATCACCTAGCCTCCAAATTAATCTCCCTTTTCGAACCTCAATCACGGCATCTCCTATGTTGAGGAAGGGTCGTCCCAAAATAATTTGGATTTCCTCATCCTCTTCAATGTCTAGAATCACAAAGTCAGCAGGAAAAATAAATTTCTCAACCTTAACCAACAAGTTCTCCACTATTCCTCGTGGATAGGTAAGAGTCTTGTCTGCAAGCAAAATAGAGATGTCAGTGGGTTGGGGTTCTTGTAACCCCAACTTTTTATAAACATAATAAGGCATCAGATTAATGCTAGCACCCAAATCACATAACGCTCTATCAAATTGCAATTGCCAATAGTACAAGGAATTGAAAAACTCCCTGGATCCTTAAGCTTAGGAGGCAATTTCTTTAAAATCACAGCAAAGCATTCTTCGTTGAGGCCGATTGTAGCAAAGTCCGCCAACTTTCCTTTATTTAAAAGAATTTCTTTTAAATACTTGGCATACTTTGGCATTTGAGCAATTGCCTCAGCGAAGGGGATATTAAAATGCAAACTTTTCAGCATCTCTACAAATCTAGCAAAATATATATCCTCACTCTTGTCTTTCAACCTTTAGGGGAAAGGAACACTTACCTGAGGAGGTGTCAGTACCTCCTTTTCCTTCTCTTTCTTAACAGTTGGGTTCTCTTCAATAAGAACTTCCTCTTCTGGAGTTGGAGTTGACTCTTCCTTCTTCTTCTGCTCCTCTTTAGCCTTCTTATTCCTAGTCATCACAACATTCACCTCCTCCTTCTTAGGATTAGTTTAAGTTTGAGAAGGAAGGGTACCAGGAACTCTCTGGGATAGCAAAGCTCGCATGCTAGAAAGTTGAGACTCCATAGTCTTCATGCGCTTATCACTCTTGGCTATATATGGCATCATGACATCCTCCAGTGATGGCGTTCTCTCTTCTTGTCTTGACCTCTGATTTTGCATATTTGGAGGTCTATACACATTTTGATTCCGCTTCTGCCTGGGGCCTTGGTCCCTCTGGTCTTTCCAAGAAAGGTGAGGATGATCTCTCCATCCTTGGTTGAATGTGCTGGAGTAGGGATCATATTCTGCACTCTTCCCACCGACATAATTTACCTCTTCCATAGCTTGAACAAGTGCATTACTCACAAGGCATTCTCCTCTATGGGCTTCCCCACACTTATCACAAGTGGAAGGTGGAAGAGCTGCAGTCAAAAGTTGTACCTGTGCTTTTATCACGGTCTCCATTTTCTTAGACAACTTCTCCAACTTCTGATCAATGCTTGAACTAGATGTTCCAGCTTCCACTTGGTTCACATGCCTCATCAGAATACGCCTATCTGCAGTGTGGTTGTAGGCATTGGAAGCCATGGCTTCAATGATTCTATTTGCCTCTGTTGGTGATTTAGCCATCAAGGAACCTCTATAAGTAGCGTCGAGGCTAGTCCTATTATGGCTGGACACACCTCCATAGAAAATCTGGATGATTCTTTGCTGACTAAACCCATGATGTGGGCAACTCCGAAGCAGCTCCTGAAATCTGTCCCAGGCTTCTGATAGGCTCTCTTGCTCCCTCTGAGCAACATTGCCTATCTCTCTCTGCATCTGGTTTGTCTTCACTACAGAATAGTACTTCCGGAGGAATTTGTTGGTGCACATCTCTCAGGTTGTAACACCCCTTTTTACTATTAAAGATTTTCTTATTAATTAAGAAATTTGTGAAGTAATTCGATATCCAATTATTGAAAATAGTCTTTATAATTCGGGAAGATTTGTTTTTCCTTTAAAAAGGTTGTTACTTAAAACTCCAAACAAAATCATCCCCAATAACTTATTAATATATAAAAATTCCTTTTAATGAAATATCAGTCATAATAAATCAAACTCATTTTATAAGACATTAACTTCGATGCAAACCATAAAACATAACAAAATCTTCTTTAATTAAAACATCTTCAGATCCAGCATTATATTATTCTATTACACCAAATATATTCATGCATTTACATCCTTGGAATTTAACACATTATTCATTTGAGCCACATATAAAGAATTGATACATCATAATATTAAAATCAAGTCTACCCCTTTTTATACAAGAAAGTACTAAGACTCAGAGCAGTGACTCAATGAAAATTTCAAAATACCCAAATAAATCCAAGTAGCATCCTAGAAGGATCCTCTTCTTTCTCTTAAAACATCCACTCGTGTTCACAGTGCTTGTTGTAGCCTTTCGTTCCATCTTTGTTGTCTGCATAAGATCATTTGTCTAAATCTAAAAAATAAAGGCGTATGGAGTGAGTCTCTCTCCTCCTCTAAACCAACAACCAAATGACCTTCCGATCTCAAACAAACATACAACATCAACCACTTCACAGTGGTGCTCTCACGAGTCTCACTCGAAATCTATTCGTTTCCACAACTATTCTTGTAAATTATTTCACACTGGCCAGCTGCCACTGGAACTTCCAGAACTCAGTGGTCTTACACATTTTTGAGTTGGATGACTGTTGGGAGTACACCTCTCACCATGGTACTATGGCGGGCTCTCACCAACCGATGATGTCTCGTATTTTTGTCAGGGTGGCCGAGTCAGCTACGTGATCTATCGTCACAACTCAGTGCCTTACCCTCCAAGGTCAACCTGCCTTACGATCATCTCCCAGGTACCAACTGTGGTCATCCATTACTCCGAGGACTGACTCCTCAACACTCTCCTCACAGTTTATTTTCTTTTTTCGTCGTCTGTGGGTTTCCCGCTGCACAGGGTACAGGTGCGGACGAATTGACGCCGAGCTAAAGGTACCACCTCAACGCTCACATATGCATATATAAATAAGGACTTTGCCTCTATCGCTACATCGTAACGATCTCATCACCTCAAGTGACGCGTCATTCGCAATCCGACCTTGGTTCACAGATAACTCGCAGCTGAAATATCCCACGCGACCTTTTACAGGTTTGTGTGAGCTTTTCTACCAAAGGTACTCGACGGCGGTCCTCAATCAACATATGTCCCAGACATACAACACGGAGATCAAACTCCCCCACTATCACAGTGGTTAAACATTACGACCCCATCATCTCACAAGCACAATGCTCACCGTAGATAAAGCCTCCACACGACCTGTCCCACAATTATCCGTTCAAGCTTTGTCCACAAACAATTCCGTTCAACCGTCTCACACGACTTAGCGTTGGAGGTTCCTTCCTCCTTTCGATTCTCACCACGATTCGGACAATCACAGTTCACAAACTTTCAAAACACATGTGCGTATCGCACTTTACCCAGTCATGACCCACATCATGATTCTTAATTGTCTTACTTTGTCTTATTGAAATCCTCACCCACTCTCACATTTTATGCTTATTTCATTCATTTTGTCCAAATCCATGCAAGGGTCCTAAGTTCCTTTCTAAGTCCAAACATCCCTCGTCCTCCATATGCATAGGTAATTCCTAATTACCAATCCATAATGTTATTAAGTTCACACTCTTAATTATAGTTGATTCACTATTGCTCATAGTGAATATTATTGATTACTAGAATGACCTTCTAGTATTCACAAATGTACTCTATTTGGAGTTCATTTGCTCCCACACAAGAATGAATTATTCTCGGTCCCACAATCAACAAACCATCACAAGCAATTCACATGCACAAGCCAATTCCAGCACTCTTTGCCCGAGGATCACATTCCTCCCGGTCTCCAATTCACAGTTAATAATAGAATAATCATTAACAAACCATAATTCAACACAATCCATTAAACAACATTACACACACGTTTTCAATAGAAATTTCCCTTTTGAGGTGAAATGTCTATTAGAAAATCCAACGAATGATATTAAGCATAATTACACAATCACCCAATTAAATTTCATGCATATACCTATAGTTGTGCACACATACCAAAAATTATTTGATACATCATATCAACTTTAAATTTCATAAGATTTTACAAAGAAACTATACATCATACATATTTCATCATATAAATTTATCTCACGAAAATTTAACCCACAAATATTATTTTTGAACTAAAAACAGTGACTGTACATGCTCTGTAAAACACAATTCCATATTTTTAGAAAATAGCATATCAAATTTGTTTTATGTGAAATTTTACAGAGAATATCTCCAACATGTGGAACATCACATATAATTTCCTCAGTACCAAAAACCCACCAAAAATATCCTTTTTGAATTTTTAAAGCATTTCTGTCTCAGAACAGAGTCTCCCATATAAAAACATAAATAATTACCAAAATTTCCTATAAAATTCCGATAAAATTCACAGATATTCTACATAATTCAAATAAGGTTACAAAGTTTTCTCATAGCCAAATTCACTCAAAAAGGATATTTTCCCCATTTAAATTCTCCACTGTCCAGTTTTCGTTTTTCACAACAATAATTTTCTAAAATTACTTCCCGACTTTTCCTAACCTTGAAAAAATTCAGAGGTGACCCTCATGATACATAAAATGAACACATGGTTCCAGTTTTCCAAAATTACGTCCCAAAATTCTTGTAAAAATCAAAACAGTCCCATTCTCAGAATCAACAGTTTTTAAAAATAACTCCGGTAAAAATAGTTATAGTGCTCAAAAAAATCTGAAAAAAAATACCACGACATCTAGAGGTATCAAAACATAGGAAAATGTATTTACATCCTCAAAAAAATGCACGAAAACCGAGACAAAAAATCCACACAGTCACAGGACCCAAATCACAAGTAGCTTATTTCGGATTTTTCAAAATTATTTACAGACCATCAACAACAGCCACAATCCATATTTAACAAGAAAACAAGGAAATAGCTTAGGGAAAAAAAAGAAACCCCTCCATACCTCGATGAAATCGAAATCCAATCGGTTGATTTTGAAGCTCTAGTCTCCCTCTATGATATATCCAAGATTAATCGGTAGAAACTTTGATTTGGAGGCTCAAATATTAGAGAGAAGATGCAGAGAGAAGGAGCAGGGAGAAGACAGGTTCCGGAGAGTGGAGGAAGAAAAAGAAAAAATTAGAAACATCTGTATTTTCCAATTTTGCTATTTGCACCACACTTCCTATAAAGACACCCCCCTTCTCTTTTTTTTTTTTCTACAACTTACGGAACTCACGTAAAAGTTTCGAAAATCTCACAATAATACTAACTATATTTTAATTACTCAAACATACAGTTTCTTATTTAAAAGAAATAATTTATAATTAAATCATAACTCAATCACAATATATATATATATATATATATATATATATATATATATATATTGAGTTGTAATTTTTAGGGTGTTACACAGGTGGTGATGCTGTTGGCCGAAAGTGAGCACAACCAATTGAGAGCTTTCCTGTTGAATGAGAATGGGAAAACAACCAGTCTGATATATTCAGCAGACACCCGATGATATTTTACAGTGCTGGCCATCCTCAGGAATCTTCTCAAATGCTCCACCGAGTCCTCAGTGGCCAGCCCATTGAATTGGTTACTCTCTATCATCTGGAGGAAGCCATGTTTCAATTCAAAATTGACATCCCCCAGTGCTAGCAATAGGATGTTGTTAGCTACCCCAACTTGAGGAGTGAGATAGTCTAACAGAGACTGCTCCATCGGTGGGTCATTTTCTTCAGTCATTACTCTTCTTCTCTGTTCCACTCTGTTCTTTCGGGCAAGCCTTTCAATCTCAGGTTCGTTCACAAGCTCTGGCCTCTGGGACCTAGTTAGCATAAACTGTCAACACAGAAAAAGGGATTAAAACGCAACTAGCAAAAGATAATGAATAATTAAAATAAACAGAGTTTTTTTTAATAAAATAAAAATTCAGAAATTAAAAAACAAAAAAAAACAAAAATTAAAATTAAAATTAAAATAGATAAAAAAGAAAATTAAAAGGAACCAAAACTATAAACAATATGAACAAGAATTGCTTAATTTTCACAAAATAAATTATCTAGGAACTACACAACTAGTCCCCGGCAACGGCGCCAGAAACTTGATGCGTAAAATGCATTCGCAAAAGGGCAAGCGTACCCTACGCAATAGTAACAGTGGACTCTAGGAGTCCGGATATCGAACCCAAAGGACCAATCGCGTTCCCAAATAATTAAGCAATCCAGAATTTAAAATCAAATTGAGAGGAATGGTATTCAATTATTCTTTTCAAAAGAAAGAGAATCGGAGAGAAAGATTAATGTGAGACAATTATAATGAAGAAGCCTAGGATTGTGATTTCACATGTACCTCTTTTTTCCCCAATTCTAATCTCAATAAAATCCTTAAATGCGTTACTTGCTAGCGACCTCTTAAATTCGTTAATTAACAATTGATCATAGTTAATAACGCTATTTTCCCTAATTTAATTCCCAATTGATCATAGGTGAATTAATTTAGAGCAAATGATGAGTCTCAAAGAGGTTGATTAACAGGTTAATCTACTGGAAATTCATACAATAAGTTTGATCATGCAAATTGTACAAATATAATCACTTCACAGTTCAGTTAATCACAAGCAATTGATTAACTTATGTTTAGACTGATCGGTCCTAAAAAGCAATAAAAGCAGTGAAGAGATGCAAATAACTGAATAACATCGAGGTTTTATTAAAATCAGAATTGGGGTACAAAGATATAGTTACATCACAATCTGGGGCTAAGAAAAACTAGCCACTCATGTTCATGATTAAGCCAGAAAACTCAAAAGAAGACATAAATATTACAAAAGGGAAGAAACTTTACAGTGGTGATCCCCAATGATGCTCTCTACGTCCTCCCGCAGCTCAGAGTCTTTCACAGGACCTCTTTCTCACTCAACAGTTTTCAAAATAGAACAAAAGATAAAAATAAAAGGGTTTCTTTCTCCTATTTATAATAATTCAAAATTTAAATGGGCTGACAGCGCAACTTACCACGACAGTGGTAAAATGACCACGGCCGTTGTCCTTGCATCGAGGTCCAATTCTAGTACGCAACCAGCATGGCCATGGTAAATTTACCATAGCCATAGTCCTTGCGTTACTTTAATTTTGGCCTTTTTTTCTTGATCCTCCAGACAGTGGCATTTTTGCTCCAAAAAGTGTAATTTTCAACTCTTTTCCTCATGAAGCCTCTTAAGTATCTGTCTTGCACCAACTAACACCAAACAGTAAGTTTTGCCAATAAAATATATTCAAAATGTATGAAAATGACATCTAAACTCACATCAAAATACAATAAAAATCCGATTTATCAATCAACTAGTGCATATATCTCATGCGATGTAGGGAAAATTATGTGTGGGGAGTAATATATTTTATTATTTAAAAAATAAATTTAAGTTGAATAGAATAATAAGAGATAAATATATTTTTATAAAAATTATTTTAGCTTTCCATGGTCAAACAACCTCTAATTAATTATATTTAGCTCATTTTCCAAATTAGTATAGAAATATCATAATATTATCCTGATTTTCAAGGTCACAATATATTCAATAACATGTTCAGTTCCTAATTTTTTAGATAAACAAATGAAAATCACAATTGAAGTAGAATGCAAAATGTTTTAGCATAAAAAAAAAAGAATCATATATGATTTGTATCCCAAAAAAAATGCAAAAGGTAAATACAAAATTCCTAAATTATATGGGTCTGTTTGATTTGCTAAAAATTATGGTACTGGACCGGACAAATATTTTTGTTCCATGTTTAATTTGAAAAAGCATTATGGGACAGCACAAATTAAACAAATGAGGACAGGATAAAAACTCAACTTTTTGTTACTCAGAAAACCATGGGAGAACTTTTTGTCCAAGTACAATGTATTCCAAAAGACACATATACCCCATTATCTGCATTTGAATTTGAGTAACTGTATTTGAATTCACATTATCTACTAGCTACAACAACCTTATCATGCCATGTTTTATTGAATTCACATTATTTACTAGCTGCAATAACCTTGTCATGTCATGTATTTTAAATTTACATTATCTACTAGCTAGCTCACTTGTATATATTTTGTATTTTGAATTCATATAATATATAATAATAATGCAAATATATTAAGATAATTAATATTAAAAAGGTATTTTAGTAAATTTTATATTATTTTTCTTGCACTGTCCATTGTTCATCAAATAATGTACATGATAAAAAAAGTTGTCCAGTAACTTAAATATTTTTATGTACTGTGGTGTTCAATATCATCATTTTAACAAATCAAACACACCCTATATTTTATTTACTTATATTGATAGCTTTCACAACCATAGAGAAGAGAAAATAAAAATGAAAAAAACAAAAGGTTGAGATAAATGAAGTATATATTAACCTTGGGTTAGTTTTATTAGAATGAAGTAGCTGAAACAATAGTGCATCACTAACACCTATCTTATCCTAGTCATGAGTCATTTTTGTTATTATTTTATCTTTATAAATATTGATCTTTATACTATCAATCATCTCTATCAATGATTAATTGTAATTTTAAAATTTGTGACTGATTTCTTTATGCATAATTATCATAAATGCTCATTAAATTCTAAAAAACGAATCAAAGCATGATTTTCGCTTTGGTGTTCAAATACTCGTATGACTATTTAATTTACCCCTTAAATGGGCAGGATTTTTTAGAGGGAAAAATCTCCAATGTATGTTACTTTAAGTAGTAAGAGATATACCAATCAAAGAAAGAACAATGACCATACTGCTTGTCATGGCCTTTAACAAAGTCCACGATTTGACCTTTATAAAGTCTAGAATGCGGTTGAAGTAAAAAGCAACACTTTGGAATAAAACAATTTTGTTATGCATGCTCCAAATAGACTAAACCACTGTGTGCCAAATAAGATGACGAATAGGACATTGCTTTTTCATCTTAAAAGAATGTTGAATGGATATAGTAAGCACTACAAGAAAAGTCACTTACATGACAGATAAAAAGTGTCACTATAGATATAATATGTATAAGTATAGACCTTTTTGACATATACCTACACACAATTTTAGTGCAGATTTTGGATGAGATTTAACATGTATTATGTGTCATTATAGCTTATACCTACATTTTGTAGCAACTGTGGGAATAAATTTACTAACATATGCCAACATGTTCTTTGTGTCTCTATAGCCTATATCTAAATTTTGGATAATATTTTTAATCCCTTTCATATTATATAAAAATTTAAAAAAATCATAAATAATTAAAATAAATTTCATTAATAAAGTCATGACTTAAATAAATATATTATAAATATTTACTTAATTACCCATATAAAATAATAAATATATAAATATTTATTTAGAAAAATTGAAAATCCCTGAATTTTTACAAACATTAATTTATTATCTCATAACAAAAACAGAAATACTATATTGTCATTCATCCATATCCAAAAACGAAAATCTTTAAATGATTACAAACATCATAATCATAATCATAAGAAGTTAAAATAGAAAGAACAACAAATAATTTATATACTTGAAACTTAAAATGTTAATTCCCATTTCAGTTTCTATTTCCTATATACTTAAATTTCACAAGTCAATAGATAAAGATAATCATATGTATCTAAAGAATTTAGTTAACAACCACTAAAGTCTTCTGCCACCAGCCACTCTATCTGCTCCATCCAGCCACCCTCTTATGTCCTTCAAATGGTTTTGAGCTGCAGGAAAGTCAAGAAATACATAAGTAAATTTGACTAATTAATGGGAAAAAATACAGGGAATAAACTGAAATAAAAATGGAAAGAACTTACATTGAAAGGGGGCTTCTCGGGGAAATTTTTTGAGAAAAAACAAAGAGAAATAAATGAAGAGAAATTGGGTTTAGGAATTGATTTAAACTCAGCAAGAAAGGATGAATACAATTAGCATTCCAGAGCCGTGAATTTGGATGTTCATTACAACAAGTAAATAAAATGCGTACCTTGTATCCTTTAAATATTAGATTAAGCTATATCTACTTCTTCAAACTACATATATCAAACAAGATCCCTTTTAAAAAACTAACAATTTTTTAATCTGACCAAATTCAAAATGTGACATTACATTTTAAAGATATCCATGATGCAAACAAGGAAGACTAGTCCCCACCTATGGAATTCAAGATGGCAGTGTAAAGAGTGTAGCATCCAAGCTTAAGTAGTTACGCCTACTAATACATATACTCGATCTGTAGATACACACGATGTAGATAACATATCACAATATACAATTGCATAAAATTAGCTCAATGCATAACATATCAAGTTAGGTATATACCCCTGAATACCTAAACTCCTGGATGGCTCAGACAATATAAGGTATAAGCCCATGAAAGTTAACCTTAGACTCCAAGTAATAGTATCAAAGTTAGAGGTTTCTTTTATAGGATATACCCTAAGTTAAATTGAAATGTGCAGACAAGAGATTGCATGCAGATATGCTTAATATGAATGAATTATTATTTAGTAAAAAGTTTCTATTCCTCTGTTTTGAGTCTTTATTCCTCTCTGATCCATGGGACCATGAGTCTCTGTGTTTGCCCACTCTCTGAACTTATGCTATAAGGCTTATAATATTATCCCTTAAGTTTGTGAGTTGTGATACACTGGTACTTGTGAATTTTATTTGTAACAATATGTTTCTACTTTATTTTTCTTGATATATGATATTTTTTTATCATTATAATTTGCAAACATTTTCATATACTTTTGTACATATATCATTTTATTTATGCACTAATTAAATTAATTGGCATTAATAACTAAATTTATGCACTAAGTTCTAAAATAGTCAACAGTTGCTCTCAAACACACCTAAGGTTACAGCAATATACTCCGATTTATAGTATGGAACAGTCATAAAAATACATTTACCATTATTTGCAAGCCAAAATAATAGTTACATGTGTCCTACTTGACAGAGCGTGCAGAACCCTTCTTGAAGGAGTTCTATTGATCGTCACCAACTGTGTACCCATGTTGCTACTTTGGGTTACAAGAGCCTAGAATCCCATTAGCAATTCCAAACCTGCATGGACAGATGCCTAGCTTTGAATAGAATAAAAAAACAATAAAGCAACTAGACAAAGGATTTTAAAGCAAGAAACAACATAAATCAAACTTAAGCAAAAGATTTGACTAAGAAGATGCATACTATGATGATCAATAAATTATTTTCTCTGATCATCTGCAGAACAAAGGAGAGCAAAAGCCAAAGCAACTTGTCTTTGAAAAGCCTTTTTCCAAAACTCGCATGAGATATAACAATTGGTTCAGAACCTGCAAGTAGGTAATTCAGCATTGGAATTGTTTATTGAACACATTCCCTGCAGTTTCTCTTCTCACCAATAAATTAAAAGTTAAAATGAACACATCTCACCGACTCACTCTCTCGGCTCATGGAACTCTTACTCTCTTCTGTGACTTGCTCGTCGTAAACAACTAAAGAAAATGAAAATCAAAACAAGGAGATAGTGTTTGAAGCTTACTAATTGAACCATGCAATATATAGCACTTGGCTTGAATCAATTCTTGTTCTGGCATGAATAAAATGAATAAAAACCAACTAACCATGATATAACCAATCCATCTGCCACAAAGCACACTATATTCTAAAGTTCTTAACACATTTCACACATTTTCCATTCTCACACAATACTTTTGCCCTCAAACTCGGCTTTAGTGACTTCAAGTGATGATAATTCCGCAACTCTTGCATACAACCACTTACAGCCAAAAGAACCTTAGAAGGAACACAACATCTGTTCACACACATGTCCCTCCAACTATGTCTCCCTCAACAATGGCTGTTTTCAAACCCTGTAATTCACTCGGTAATTTCAATAGAGTTTAAGAGCAACAATAATGAAGGCAATAAGGAGTTGAACTCAAATGAAAAACAAGATATTTAAAATTAACAATTAATCAAACAGTTTATGAGCAATCAACTAAGCTAGAAGAAAACAAAATAAAGATATGAAATTAAATCACCACGACGACGACTGCGACAATGACAAAGAAGAGGAAATCGAAGACGATGAAGATGAATTGTGACTTCATCTAAGGCGATTCATCTATAACAAAAATGGAATAAAAAATAGTATTCTCTAGACATGAGCAAGCTAGGGATTTTATAAAAAATATCTAATTCATTAGAATCAATAAAAGTGATTAGATTAGTTAATTTGTCATCAATTTTAATTTTATTCCAAGACTATCCATGAATTAAATGATTTAAAATGTGTTTATCTTTCAAAAGATAGTTTTTTCAACCAATGAGTGTATTTTGTTTTGTTGATAGCTTAATAAATGCACCCACTTTCATGGGGAAATAAGTCTATATCATTATTAGACCTCAATAAATTAGGGACAAAAAAGAAATTTAGCAATAAATACACTTAAAAGTAATTCTATGTTTCTTATAATTAGGACCAAGAAAATGTTGTTTTTTGTTTCTTATATATAGGACCGGAGGTAGTATTAGACAAGACTCCAAAATAACCATGTCATACATAAGGGCCAACCCAACAATAAGTGAGATCTAAAGTAAATTTTTTGAGAAACTTTTATTTTAAATAAGAGTTATATGTTGAGCCTTTAATTTGCCAATATATATGACCTCTTTTTATTAATTATATGTGGCAAACTTTTTACTTTAAAAACCTAATAACAAATAACTTGTTGTTGATGGGATTAAAGCTTAAGTTTTATTGTTGTATCCTTGAGCCTATAGTTATAAAAATCCGACCGGACCGGCCGATCGGACCGGTTTGACCGAGAACCGGAGCCCTGTCCGGTCCGGTTTAGCTATCAAACCGGAAATGTCATCGACCCGGTTTGACCCGGCCGGTTTTGGTCAAAATCGGTGATCCGGACCGGTTGGTCGACCCATTTTTTTTTTCTTTCGTTTTTTTTTTTTTTTTACATTTCTTGTAACAAATGTTGTTATTTGGAATTCTTTTTATAGTATCATTTAAAATTTGAAATCATAACAAAAACTAATTTCTAAATAATATATAATATAATAATATATTCCTATAACATTTTAATTAAATTGTTAATAGTTAATTACTGAATAGTATATAATAATATGCTCCTATAATATTATTTTGATGTTGACAATAATATATAATAGCTAATTATTATTATTATTTTAATCTTGATATACTATAGTCCTCCGACAACTTTTATATTTAGCCGTGAAAAATAACAAGAGTTTCCTTAATAATTTAATGATAACATCCAACAAAATAATTTATAGTAATAAATGATTATGTAAAATTTATAGTTTGATCATGATTGATTTTAATTTTAGAGTATGAATTATGGATTGGTCATATTTTGTTAGATATATTATATTTTTTTTAAAATTTTTAATATACACCGGATCAAACCGGATCAATTAGTGACCCACCGGTTCGACCACTGACTCATCAACTTAGTGCTTCAACTGGATCGATGACCGATGACCGGTCCAATTTTCACAACAATGCTTGAGCAAGCCCTGCATGCATAAACTGCATTCCAAATCCAATTTGTCAGAGTAAGAGAGAAAGAAAAAGGTGATGTATATCTTCTTCAGAAGAGGAACGAAACACACCAAGGTAGCCTAGGCTATTATCATCCTATAAGCTTAATAGGCAATGAAGGATATATGATAGCCTATATATAGGAGGTAAGATTTGAAATAGCTTTGTACAAGGCACAACAAAAGAATTTAGAGGTTCAACTCCGTTAACCTCGTAATAGTTCATGTTTATTCATTTTTAAGAGTCATGATTCTCAATATTCATGATTATTAAGAATCATGATTTTCGAACATAAAAAAAACTTTTTTCCTTGTCACAACGCCTCCTTTGTGTTTATTTTGGTTTCCCTCACTCTATATCACCACACCACATTCATAAGCTATCATCATTTTTGTTTTTCCAAAATGCCCTCATTGACTATGGCAACGCGGCTCAGGTGGACAAATGGCAGACGTTAATCATTTTCCTATGTTTCACTCTCGTCAAATTGTACTTTGTTCCTCAACACTTCCTTCCAAACTTTGCCAACTTCAGGTGACATTCTCCCAACCCACCAATTGGTCATAATTTGGATTTCACAGGCCTTGAAATTATCTATTTTAAATTTTTATTTTATCTGCTTTTATGCCGCCAATATAGGACAAAAACATCTTTTGAATCTCAAGAATCCATCGATAATATATTCATTCCCCCAAATCACGACTTTCTTTCAAACTTTATAAATAATTAAATATACTTCTCGCTGGTCTTTGCAGTCAACAATGACAGACTCATCACAAGGTATCTATAAAGGAACACATCCTTTATGTCATTCATTTTGAAAAGTAAAATACTGAAAGACCATCCTCTTTGTAGAGGGGCATGTCGTAACCGTGCATGTTCAAAGTGATCTGCATATATATTTAGATCTGTTCTCAATGTAATTCTTAGTTGTGGATGTAGCATTAATTATTTGATATATAATATGTAAATACAACAAGGTAATTAAGGTCAAAAGCATTTTGTTTTTCTTAGTGTTGTGACATAATCATTTGCATGTGTTTGACAGTCGTATATATTCTATAAAAATACAGAAAAATTAAAATTGGACAAAAATTTTCCTTTGAAAAACAACATATACAATAATACATCGTACAAACGTAGTCCTTGCTTTGAAAACAGACTGGCTTATCAACCAGTATGAAGATATATATACACTACTTGAACATGAGATCTATCTGCATACAGGAAAAAACATATACATTAATATTTATTTTTTTCCTTTTCTATTGTATAGCATATTTTATTAATCAAGTTTAGTTGTTTATGAATTGGCCGGCACCGAATCATTGACCTTGTATATACATATTTAAAATGTGCGCAAGCAAGCACATGGACCATTCATCATTGTTTATATATGCAAATGTAGGATCGGAACAAAAAGCAGGAGTATTTATATATAACTCATAGTTTAGAAAAGATGCATTTGCCCTATTACTACTAAATTATATATTGAAGATGAGCATGTGCCAAAAAAGTTGAAATGAGAATTTTGTCTTTTGCGTTGTTTCTTTTCCCTCAAGCTATATATGTTTACTTTGAGGTTTTTTTGGTGGTTTTTTACTTATTCGAATTGTACACTTGAGAATATCATTATGAATAGCGATCGATGTTTTATCAACGCTGGAACATATCATGAATTAATGAAGGTGATCCAGCAATAATAACATGCATGGTAAACCTTGAGAATTAATTTTTGGTTTAAAACTCAACTGAAACTTGAATGGGTTAATTAATCCTAACCAATATCAGATCAGAATAAAGTTTACACTTAGATAAGCTGTTCAGCAAAGGTTTGGTTCGAATTTAGTGTGGTAAAACCATATTATTGCAATAAATCATCTAATGGTCCATATAATTAAATAAACCGAGGGGGTCTAACTTAATTAGTTGAGTAGGATGCACGACTTGTTGTAAACTCTTCGGTACTTGTCTTCAATTTCTACGAATAAAAAAAAATTAAATAATCAAAACCTTTTTATTCAATAAAGAAGCTCTAAAAAACTCTTCTAACTTTATATCCAAATAGGCTCCTAGCTTTAAAATTTATTTTACCACACCAAATACAATACAATTAGTCAGATTAGGTGTAGTAAGGTGCATCATTCTTCTTTTTTTTTACATAGGACAGCCTAGAAATTTTAAACTATGAGGACAACACACACAATATACACGTAATAAATTTAATATTAAGAAAAAATAAAATGAAATCTTTGAGGGAGAGTTTCGCCCTCAAGACAATAAGTAGGTCCGTCTATATATACTCAATAGATATTAATTTGTTAGTATTGGTGACCTAAATTTTTTATTTGACCGAAGGCTTACGGTGCGACCCACAAAATAATTTAATTAGGAGAAAAATTGGGGCTCTGTTGTGGTAGCGGAGGTATGAACCTTTATTATTAGATTATTTTCTGTTCATGAGTTAAGGTTATTTATATACATAAATATAGGATTAATCAAATTTTTAGTCCTTAAACTTTTTTAATATTCAATTTTTAGTCCTGAACAAAAGTTTGACTCGTCAATATCCTTCACCTTTTTAAAAATTCGATTTTTAATCCCTAAACAAAATTTTGATCGGTCAAGGTTGACCCTAAACTTTTTAAAAATTCGTTTTTTAGTCCCTAAACAAAAGTTTGAACCCTATCATTTTAAATTTTTTAATGGGATTTGAGAGACTAAAAATTGAATTTTTAAAAAATTTAAGGACTTTGACCGGTTAAAATTTTGTTCAAGGACTAAAAATTGAATTTTAAAAAAGTTGAAGGATCTTGACCAGTCAAACTTTTGTTTAATGACTAAAAATTGAATTTTTAAAAAGTTTAGGGATTAAAAATTTAATTAACCCGTAAATATATAGTGTTTCGGGGGTTTGGCATCTGAGATGCTTTTGTAATAATACTGCTCTTGCTCTTTCTTGTACCGTTCTTCGTAGCTCCTCTGCCTGTACATTATTTTTTTTTTGGTTTAAATACATTTTTAGTCATTACTCCCTCCGGTCCTTTTTATAAGAAACAAAATGATGTTCTTTTTTGGTCCTAATTATAAGAAACATAGACCCACTTTAAGATATATTACTTGCTAGTTTTCTTTTTTATCCTTTATCTTGTGAAATTCATTAATGAGACACCTACTCATTTCTCATGTATTTATTGGTCTATTAACAATAAAGTTACACTTATAGGTGAAGGTGCAATGCCATTAATGTAACCACTATTTAAACCAATCAATTTAAGGGGTACTTTTGGAATAAAATTAAAATTTATGACATTATTAATTATAACTAACTAACTTAATTGTTTTTATTGGTCTTGATGATTTAGTTATTTGTTTCTTATAAAAAGGACCGGAGGGAGTACAATTTAGTGTTTTTTTATTTTTCATCCTTGCAAAAAAAAATTGATTTTAGTCCTTGCAAATTATGTTTGTTTTGTTTTTCGTCCTTATAGTAGTTTAGATAACGTTTTTTTTCACTTTTCAAAGCGCTGTCTAAACTACTTTAAGAACGAAAAACAAAACAAACATAATTTGCAATGACTAAAACCAAAAAAATAATTTTGTAAGGACGAAAAGCAAAAAAAGATTAAATTGCAATGACTAAAAATGTATTTAAGTCTTTTTTTTTTTTATCGGTCAATATTTTCTACGTAAGTTTTGGTGTTCTCTCTTTTGTCGTTTCTCATTAGCGATTATTTTGTAACAGTATTTTACTTGACTGATTACTGCATGGAATCAATGTAGAGAAGCTGAACTCATTTATCTCAGCCATGTATATAGTTTGGGGCCAATACATGACAGAATCATTCCCAAAAGTGTTGTCCTGGTACCATTCATTTCCGCTTAATTTCCTCTTTCTCCTATGAGAAGCTCACATGAATCATCTCAAGAGGACATTACAAAACTTGCCATTTGATAATAGGCCAGGAAAACTGCATTTTCTTTTTTCTCCTTTGGTAGTTTTTAACATTTTTTATTAATCAGACTTAGCTGTTAATGAATTGGCCAGCTGTCACGAAGGTTCGTTCATTGACTTTGTACGTACATATTTAAAGTTTACGATGAAGCATTGTTTACATATATGCAAATGTAGAAGCAACAACGAGAAAATTATGAATGATAAAATATTATGAAATACCATATTTAAGTTTAATGATGGCTCTAAAAGTAGAGATCAACCTCAAGCAACAAAAATGGTTTATAGCTAAAAAAAAAAAAAAACTATACTCAATCAGAACTCAAAACAAATGTTGGAGATCCCACACTGACTAATGATAAGGTCAAAATAGTGTATATAAGTGGGAGACAATCCTCACCTTACAAGCTGGTTTTGTAAGGTTGAGTTAGGTTCATAACTCACTTTCTAAGAACAAATAAAGACAATTTAAGAGCGGCTTGGTTTGAGAAAACATTGATTTTATATTTTTATTCTCTGTTTCTTTATTCTTGTATAAATTTCAAAAAAAAACAAAAAATAAAATATAAACATAAAAATGTTTTTTGAAACTAAAGAACCCGTATATATATATGTTACTTTACACACAATATATAAGCAAAGCTGCTTTCATTGCCTTACAGTATTTTCTTCCTCTCCTTTAACCCTTTCTCTTCTTTTTCTCTTTCTAGTTTCTCCATCTCTTCCAAAATGAAGTTCCAACATATTGAGTTTCTATGTGGGAACAATAGCTCAAAACAAACCATGTCAAAAGTAACTATACTAGTATTCTTAACCTTACTTGTATTTACTATCACCACACTGTCTTGTTCATTGTTTAGTTACTATTCACTCTTGAAGATCAATAAATATAAGCAATCATCCATTGCAATTGATGATTTGAGTAATGAGCCAGAAAGCTTGCCCTCAACATCTGTGAAGAAGTGTGACATTTTCAGTGGGGAATGGGTGCCAAATCCAGAGGCACCATATTACACAAACACAACATGTTGGGCAATTCATGAGCACCAAAATTGCATCAAGTATGGGAGACCTGACACTGAGTTCATGAAGTGGAGGTGGAAGCCAAATGAGTGTGAACTCCCCATATTCAATCCCTTTCAGTTCCTAGAAATTATGAGGGGAAAATCTATGGCTTTTGTTGGAGACTCCATAGGCAGAAATCACATGCAATCTATGATTTGTCTCCTATCAAGGGTAAGTCTCTCTCTTCTACATTGAGATTATAAAATTCTGGTTCCACAATTATTATTACTATTTTTCTTTCGTTTTATTTTGCCCTTTTTCTCCTTGATTTCTTATATCAATTGTGTAGTTGCTTTGTACCAAAAGAGAAAATTGTGTAGTTGCTTACGTAATATGGTATCTGATTACATAGCAAGCCTGCATCTGAATAAACTTTCATGAAACACAGTCACTAAAAAAAAAAAAACTTAAATTATATGCCATAAGTTAATGCTTTTCTTTACTTCTCTCCAGTAAAAGTTATTGCCATAAAGTATTGCATCAAAAGCTGAAGGCTCATTCAGAATATATAACTTCACTACGTTGTCGAATTTGTGCATAGTATGCTGCTCTATAATTGGCATGGTCCATGATGGTTGAAGTTCTTAACATGAATACATGTTAGATAAAAGTAATTTATAGACTGAAAGCTTAAAAAGTTTTTTTTAAACAAAAAAAAAAGTTATTAACTAAAAGTTATTAGCTAAAAATTGAAAGTTATTGAGTTATTCTAATTTACAAATTGTCTGATGATGTAATTAATAAATATAAAATGATAGAAATAGACATGTGTGTGTGTTTAATTTTATTTTATAAATAAAAATATTCTTGTGTAATTATAATTTTAGTTTAGTTAATTTTGAATTCTTATATTTTTATTTAAAGATCAATTATTTTAATTATATTTTTTTAGTTTCAATTATTTATTTATTTATATTGTATATTCTATTATTATAATCTTATATTATATTTTAAAATATTTTCAATTAAGTTTAAAATAAAATAAAAAAATAGCATATACTTAAGTAGATACCATATTTTCATTATGTTGATTAGATTATGGTAATATCATTGCGTACTTTTAAATATCATTTTGTATTAGTATTGTCATACTAATCCATTATCGTCATCTTCAAGTACAATGCTTAAGTAATAAAATAAATAATATACTAGTGTAATAGTTAAAATAAACAATGCAATAAAAAAATATTCAAAAATAGTGACAAAAATAAAATGAAATAAACCTATCATCTATCTGAGAAACTAAAAAGGAGTAATAAAACTCTTGTATGTAAGAAAAGATAAAAAGCAAATTTAATAATAAAATAATATAATATAAGAACTTAGAAGCTAAAATGCTACTTAAAATAATATATCACAAAATGCTGCAATTAAACTAATTATGATAAACTCATTGTATATTTTTTTTAATGTAACTAAACTATCAGTAGAATCATCAAAAAAAAAAAAAAAACTATCGGTAGAATTTTAACATCTACTTAAAAATTGAAACATATCACTATAATATTGTCGGGTTGAGATCTGTATCCAACAAAAAAGAAGAGTAATATTTGGAGCTTTTGATTGTTGATAAACATTTTAATCCTATCACAAATTTGTGTGTGTGTACACATTTTTCCTTCTTGTATTGTTCATCTAAATCATTAAATATTCTTAATCTTCTTTACTTATCAGGTGGAGTGGCCCGTAGATGTATCATACACAGATGACTTTTCCTTCAAGCGATGGAAGTATTCAAATTACAACTTCACAATGGCTACTTTTTGGTCACCCTATCTAGTTAGAGCTAAACAAGTGGATTCAGATGGTGTCTTCTTCAATGTTTACCTTGATGAGTTTGATGAAAAATGGATGACCCAAATTAAAGAGTTTGACTTTGTCATTATCAATGCAGGACAGTGGTTCTTGAGGCCAATGGTGTTCTATGAGAAACAAAAAATTGTTGGATGCCAATACTGTGCCGTAAAAAATGTCACTCACTTAACCTGGCACTATGGCTATAAAAAGGCTTTTAGGACAGCATTTAATGCCATCATTAGTTTAGAAAACTTTAAGGGTGTAACATTTCTTAGAACACTTGCACCATCTCATTTTGAGAATGGGGTGTGGGATAAAGGTGGGAATTGTGTGAGAACAAAGCCATTTAAGAGTAATGAAACAAGGTTAGAGGGTAACAATTTGGAGTTACATACCATACAATTGGAGGAGTTCAAAATTGCTGAGAAAGAAGCCATAAAGAAAGGTTTGAAATTTATGTTACTTGACACTACACAGGCAATGTTATTAAGGCCAGATGGTCATCCCAATAAATATGGGCATTGGCCACAAGAAAATGTGACATTATACAATGATTGTGTACATTGGTGTTTGCCAGGGCCAATAGATACATGGAGTGATTTCCTACTAGAAATGTTGAAAATGGAAACTATGAGATATACGAGTAAAGAGAGGTTCATTTACAAACAAATTGATAATTAGATTTATAAATGCCATTCACAAGCGTAACATCATGTCTTTTTTCCTAAATTTTTTAATATGAGAAATAAAATTTAGATTTTTGGATATTATTATTTACCCTCGCATGTTCTTAATGGATTTTCATTTCTAATGAAACAAAAATTAATTTGAAGGAAGATTTGATTTATTTTAGACACAAAGTAAAATTTATAAACTTAAATAACTTTATCTTGGACACAAGTAAATTTTATTATAATGCTATTATTATTAAAGAAGTTTTCCTGGATAAATAGAGTATCAAGAAGATTTAACTCAATTAGTTTAAGAGTGTGTGAATTATTGTGAACTTCCTAATACCTAAGTTCAATTCCTACCAATAAAAAAATATAGGGTTAAACATATTTTTAGTCCCTATAAATATTGAAAAGTTCGTTTTTAGTCCCTCAATTTTAAATTGATGATTTTTAGTCCCTCATTTTATAAAATGTGTCACAATTGAATCCAGTTACTAACTCTGTCAACTAGGTTAACGGTGATTTAATTTTTAGTGGTAAAAAATAACTACAAAAATGTGAATTATAGATTACAAAATTTAAATTATAAAATGTGGTGGTTAAAAACCACCACAAAATTCATAACGCCACATATTACCTTCGTTCACAATGGCGTCAAAGGCGGTGAGGATGTCAGATTACCATCACATTTTGTAGCTTTTATTTACCTCTAAAAATTAAATCACCGTTAACACTAGTTGACAGAGTTAGTAACTGAGTTCAACTGTGACACATTTTATAAATGAGGGACTAAAAATCGTCAATTTAAAATTGAGGAACTAAAAATGATCTTTTCAGAGTGTGTCTTTTCTTTGATATATATATATATATATATATATATATATATATATATATATATATATATATATATATGGGAATGCTAATATACACCCACTTAAAATTTAGAAGGCGTATGTTAACACCAAACACCTTTTTTTGTTGGACTAAAAAATCAATCTTCTCTTATTTAAACCTGTATAAGCTAAAGGGTGATTATGTAACTTTATTTTATTTTAGAAAAAAAAAATCTCCTTTTTCTCTCTCCTACTAACTGTTGCAGATCCTATTATCCTATTCTTCTCTTCCCAGCGTCCACGAGCAAATTTCTCTCGCACATGCTGCCAGATCGTTGATCAAACCATTGTTTCATAATAACAATAAAAATGTTCTGCTAAAACTGCAAACGCTGGAATTAGAGGAAGTGCCTTTGATATTTTAATTTTTTTCTCCTAATATTACATAGTCATAATTTGCCTAATGTCTGATAGCATGTGCGAGAGGAATTTCTGCAGAAGCAGAAGAGAGAGTTTCTTCCTATTTCACCAAATAGCAGAAGCAGAAGCTTGTTCTATTTTCCCATTTTCTCTTCAGCCGTGCATCTTTACGAAACTTAAAAGAAATACAAATTCTAAAAATTAAAATCGAATCGCAAAACAAGTGTTCAATACATATTATTCAGTACAATTGAATCATAAAATAGTTAAATTGGTCTCATTTAAAACAATACAATTGAATCACACAATAAAAATTTTATCGTGAGCTGTTGATTGTTCTGTGTATACACTCACCTAAAAAAAAAAAGTGACTAGGGTTTCGGTTTCGGTTTCAATTTCTGTTGATTGTGCAGTAAAAGTGACTAGGGTTGCGGTTTCAATTTCTTGTCCAATAGAGAAGGTATTAAGTGCTAACATACACCTTCTAATTTTTAAATGGATGTATGTTAGCAGCCCCCATATATATATATATATATATATATATATATATATATATAAGGATTTGTTTTCTCTTTTGAAATGTTATTATTGTTTTCATTGTACTATTTATATATTTAATAATAACAATATTAATTTCTCTTTATATTTGAAATTTTAGAGACTTAAGATAGAAATTTTAAATCATTTCAACTTTTTTATTTTAGGAAATTAATGAAATGTATATTCTTTAGCTAAACAAATTAAACATGTTTTATTTATTTAATATTTGAAAGAAAAATCTCATCGACGCAAACCAATTTATTATTGGACTCCAACTTAAAATTTTTGTAATGATATTAATATTAAAGAGACTATTTAATAAAAATAGAATTTAGTATATTGTGTATTAAATATAATTATGGATCAATTAATTAAATTAAATAGACTAATTAATAATTAGTTTAACTAGATTCCTCAATGAAGATTAGTAATCAACAAATCAATAATTCTCATCAATAACATGATAACTCAAAAATTAATTTTTGAGATCATATTTTTTGTTATCGTTAAAAGTGAAGTCTTCAACCATTAAACTCATACTCTACTTGAGGAATTCAAACTCAGTTCTTCTTATAAGTAATGTTAGTAGACCGTTTTATTTTACTCCCTCTGTCCCTATTTATAAGATCATTTTAACTAATTTACATTCCTTAAAAAAAAGTAGTTAATTTAGTTAATCACATTAAATTTATTAATAATATGTACTGTTCTTTCAAAAATATTCTTATTTTTTTAAAATTAATCATCTTTCTTTAGTTAATTGTTTCTCATCTAATTAATTACTGTTTGGAGAGAGAATAATTAATTAAGGGTACTTTAAGAAAAAAAATAATTAATCCATCTAGAAATTAGAAAACTATAAGAAGGGACAAGCAATTTTCTGGACATTTTTAAAACAATTAAGAAAAAATATAGTGTGCACCACCACCACGCAGGATTTAGTGGCTTCTTGTTACTTTTGCTTGTATGTAGTTGGGCCTGGACTTTTAATATGTTATGTTCGTGATCTCTGACTAAGTTGTTATTGGGGTGATGCTATTCTCACCTGGGTGGCTTTTTATTAATTTTCAAAAATATTCTTCTCATAGAAACATGATTTCGTTGTATATTTATATGATGAAATCGTGTTTTCGTTGTAATGAATAGGGTGTCAAACAAAAATACACAACGGAAATACGATTTCGTTGTAAAAGTATACAACGGAATCATGTTTCCGTTATACAATATACAACAGAATTGTGTTTCCGTTATAATTAATGTGGCAAAAAAAAATTAAACAACGAAATTAGATTTCCGTTTATATAAAGGGGCTGAACTTAAAGTCTTTAATAGTACGAAAAGGAGAATGGAAGAAAACAATGTGTATGGGAATTTTGACTTCTTGTTTCTCCTTTTGGGTTGTTAATTATTACCTTTCTTTTTAAAATTTTTAAAACTGTGATAGAAAAATTAAGTATATAATTAATGCTTTTGTAATTACTATTTACTTTTTTATTATCATTTTTCTCTTTATTTTTATGATTAATGTATAAAATAATTAAAAAATAAATAAAAGTAAGGATATAATTGATAAAATAATAATTAATATTATCTTAAAATTTTAAAATAACAAATAAAAAGGAACAATTTTTTTCAAAAAAAAAAAACGATGTCACTGTAGTGTTTGTTACTCATGTTTAATAGTGGGTCACATTTTTTGCTTACTTTTTATTTTTGAAAAAAATAACTTTTTTATTAGCATTATTCCCGAACAAATAAATCAACAAAAATCAAAAAGAGATAAAGATAAATAAAAATATTATAAAGAACAACAATAATTATAATCTATAACTATTATTCTATAGAGTTGAATGGATATATGTTGTTAACATAAAAAATTTTACACAGTCAATCAATCATAAATTATTGTTAGTATAACTTCTAAAATAATTATTATAAAAATCAACAAATTTTCTATACATAATTATTTGTGATTAAATGACAATGTAAAACTACTTTACACTCTCATTCAGTACATAGCCTACCTATTTTCTCCATTTTATAACTATTATAATGGTGATACTTATTTTTTGTCTCCATATTTTTTTGGACTATTTTGTCTCTTAACTAATATTATAAACTACACTACTATTTTATTTTAATTGCATATAAAAATAATAATAAAATAAAAAACTACTCCACTAACTGCATATATATAGAGTCCAAGAGAAAAAAGTATATGCATTGATAATGTAAAGTTTTTCTACACAATTATCAAATTACAAACCATCATGTGTAGTAAGTTTGTTGAATCTAATAATAAAAAGTCAAAATTGATTTCTAATTAGTTGGCAGTATAAAATTTGTTACACTACACTATATATCTATTAAACTCAAATTTCAATTTCAAAATACCTATTCACTCTCATTTCCTATTTAACCTTCATCATGTCTCTTTTATTTTATTTTTATTTATTTTTTAAATATAGAGAGAGGCAATGAGTACTTATTTTCGCCCAGTAATAATATAATAATTAGGAAATCATGTTTTAAAAAAATTAAAAGGTATTTTTTGATAAATAAATAAAAAGGGATTAAAAAGTAAAATACTCAAATATTAAAAAAAATAAAAAGATATTAATGAATAAAAATTTTAAAAATTCACTATAATTAATTAAGTTTTAAATAGCAATAAACTAAATATGTAAAAATAATAAATAATATAAAAATATTCCTTAAATATCTTCAAAAAATTAAGTAAATTGAAAAAATATTCATATTTACCAAAAATATTTATAAAGATAAATAGTATACCATTATAATTTTATAATATTAATATTTAACAAAAATAATAAATGGTGTCCTTCATTACTGTATTATTATTATTATTATTATTATATAAAATGTTTTGGGAATCAATTTTTTTTTTTTTATGCTGAATGCATCAATATTTTTAAATGGAAACGGAATATACCCAGAATCCCATGTCATCAAATAACTGACTTTGTTTTTTAAGCCTGAATTTGAGAAATCCTCCCCATCCATTTATTGAATGCATTCATTTCCATTGACAAATATATATAGAGAAAGACCCTTTTTCCCATTCTCTGCTCACTCAGTAGAGGAATTGTACTGCTCAATAACCAAAGAGAGGTCAAAACTTTTCACAAGTTACTCCTTCACAAGGTTTGTTTCTCTTCTCTTCCTTTTGAGTAGTTGTCACTTGTCCTTTTCTTCTTCTTCAATTCTTCTTCTTATTTCTCTTCATTCATTATTTTTTTTTTGTTTTGTTCACTTAGTGGAGAAATAAAGATAGCTTTTTTTCTCATTGATGAGCAGAATCAATCATCAACTTGAGGATTCAAGGGAGGAGAAACAAGTGATGGGTCTGGGAAGGTTGATGGTGACTCTGAAATCTAAGATAAGGTCTTTGAAGATTATGAAGAAGCCTGATTATGATAAGGTGGAGAAGAGTGAGAGCATGAGAATGGAGATTAGGAGCAGGAAGGCCAGAAAGCTCATTGAAGAGACCCTCAAAGTGGCTGATTCACCCAAGTCCAAAACTTTTGCTTTCTGATGCTCTTCATTTGTACTCAGATTTTCTCTTCAATATTGTTTCATGCATCATATGTAGCTTCAATGAGATGTTTTGTTTATCTTTATTTTTATGCTCTCTCTGTTTCTTTCCATCAAGCACATCCACCAAAAACCAAGTTTTTGTGGTGAATATACTTCTGGAATTTGGATATCCTGGGAAGAACATGTGTGAATTTTGCTCAGGCCATTTTCTCAGATAAGAATGGAAAATGATACAAAAAAGGGTAAAATCTAATTTAGAAAAAAAAAAAATTCTTTCCCTTTTATTTAAGGAAAACAATTCTTCTCTTCTTATTAAATTCAACCTGCATATCAACATAGTCTGAGTAAAACTAGGCTCACTATAGGAGGGAGACTTCATTATAGGAGGTCACTCAGGTTATCTAAGAAGATTAATCATTACCAAAATAAGTAAATACATAACATCAATCTTACAATGAATAAAACAAAATACAATCAAACTGCTTGATTAGGCATCTTTTATCTTATCTGATTTCATCCGCCTCTTTTTTTTTTTTTTTTTTTACAGTATTTCATCCGGCTCTAAAAAAAATTTATCAGGTATGATTAGGCATCTTTTATCTTTCCAATGTTTTATTGTTGTTATTATGCACTAAAAAACAAATATTTCATTCAAATCCCATATAAAGACTATTTATTATATATTCAAACATTAACTCTACTTGAACACTATTAAATGACTATAACATGAATTTATGTAATTGGACGTACGGTTCTTTATAAGGGTTTGACACAGAAATTTGGAGTATTATATTATGAGATATATTATTTATATAACATTTTTATAATATTTTTTTATTTTTCTTTATCAGATTAGTCATACTCCCTCCGTTCCTTTTTAATTATCATATTTTAAAAAAAAAAATTTGTTTCTACTTATCTATCATTTTCAAGATAACATTAAATATGGAGAGAGAAAAATAGCACAATATAATTAATTATGGAGAAAAAAACGTAATCAATAGAAAAACAAGTTGTTAGAGAGAGAAATCTAACCAATAAGAAAATAAGTTGTTAGAAAGAGAAAAAAATAACACAGTCTGTTAATTATGGAGAGAGAAAAGTAGAGTGAGAGAAGTGAATTTAATTGATTGGAATGCAAAATCCTTAAATGACTGTTATAAAGAAATAGAGGGAGTATTATCTAACACTTATCTCTCTCTTCTTTTTCCAATATCTCATAAAAACATATTTATGAATTTGTTATGTAATTATAATTTCTTTTATATTATAAGCTAAATCCTAAGCCTTAATGAGAGTAGTCATTGAAGTGGTTAATGCTCAACTAGTTGATAAACATTTGAAATTAACCACCAAATTCGCAAAATCAACAAAATGGTAACATGTAATATTGAGAATGAATTTTATTTATTGGTTTTACTTATCTACTAAAAGTACTTTTATGTAATAATTAAATATTAACTTCTTTTAAAAAGTAAAAAATATTAAAATAATTTTTACTTATCTTAATAAAATATTATTATTTATAATATTATTATGTTAAAATTATATATTTTTGTCATAAGAATTAAATGAGAAGAGTCTTATTAGAATCATAAATATTCATAAAAAAATTAAATATATCTTTTTGACATGAAAGTAATATAAAATTTTAATCCCAAAAAATTCATTTCTTAATCAATTGCCAAATTATAACAAGATGATTCCCTTGTACAATTGATAAAGAAGAACTAACAAATAAATAATCTTACGGATCTTATTAAAAAAATAATAATCTTACGGATTATAAATAAATATATACATATACTTTCTCTTGTATTTTATTTCTATGTTATTTTTATTTTTTCTATTACATAATTATTACATTTATATTTTTCTATTTTTTATTTTTCTCTTCCTACTACCAAAATCAATTGACAAATAGGGCGATCTTTGATAATTATCCAAAGTACTATATATAAGTCTCTTTTAAATTTAAATTTTGTGTCTATCCCAAATTCCCAATCTCAACTAGATAGACACAAGAGAAATAATTCCTGAGCTAAACAATGCCATGTCAGCTTTTCCAGATTTTAATATCAAAAAATGTGATGAATATAGTACAACATTAATTAAGATTGACTGGAAACCGTATCCGCTGCATTTATGAAAAAACTGAAGATAGTGCATTTATATGTAACGGCTACATCTATAGTAACTCACAATTTTATAATACAAAAAGACGGAGAAAATAGGTTATGCGTTAATAGTAGAACAGTTTTACATTATTATTCAATCATAATTCATAATTTATGATAAATTTATTAATTTTTATGATAATTTTTATAATACAAAAAGATAGAAAAAATAGACTATGGACTAACAATAAAATAATTTTATATCTTCATTCAATCACAATTCATTATTTATAATAAGTTTATTAACTTTTGTAGTAACTACCTTAAAAGCCATATTAATTATGATTTGTGATTGGATGATAGAGTAAAATTGTTTTACACTGTCAGTGCATGACTATTAAACTCAAAAGGATACTATAAAATATATATTTGTGTAAAATGAAAATAAAATATTTCAAATTTATTAAATGTTAGATTTTTCATTAATTCCTTTAATTTTTTACTTTTTTAATAAATATTCTTAATATAGTTATGAAAAAATTTATGCAAATTATTGTAAATTGAAGTGGTTCATGTTGCATGACATTACTTTTTTTTTATGTCGAAGAATATTGTTCACAAGCAAATCTGTGAGCCAAACTTCCACTATATGATTTATTTTAGTTTTTGCTGGTAGTTGGTATATTTTTGTAAGTAACTATTATTGGTTTTCTTATCTTTTCAATTAGGCTATTAATGAATATTTAAAGGCATTAGTTAGTTAGTAAAGGAGTCTAACTTAATTAGTTGAACAGTCTACATAAGTTGTTGTAAATTCTCTGGGAGCATTTTTATAAGCTATTATTCAATGACTATTTTTATGGAATTTTTTTCTCAATAGGAGTATTTTTATAAATTTTTCTTAATTTCATATCTCTTTTAATATATCCTTTTTTATTTTATTTCTAAATTTAATTTAAATATTTTTTTTAAATTATCATTAGTTAAAAATAATTTGTATCATAATATAAATTATTTATCATAAATCTAAAGTATAATTTATATATTAAAAAATATTTATTTATTACGAATTTTAATTATAACATAATTACATATTCAAAAGTATTTATTTATTATAAATTTTAGTTACATAAAATAAACATTTTTACAAACTAAATTACTAGTTTTTAAAAATTTTAAAATGGTCCATCTAATAATGTGTCATACTTCTAGATATATATCACATTATCACTAAATGATGGTAAAGTCTATTAAAAAAATACAAGGAGTAAAAAAAATTGAAAGACTAAAATCAAGATTTGGTATATTTGCTTAAACTAAATATATATTTAAATATTTAATAAAAACTCTTATTATTTAAAAAGTGCTAAATAGTTTTTGAATTCTTATAATATCAAATTTTCTTTCTAAATAAAGTACTCTTCATTTCAAATAATTATGAGGAATTTATTCACTTTCCAATTCATTTCTCTTCCAACAATTTATCATAAAATCTTATTAATAAATGTCTTAAGAAAACCTATTAAATAATTAAATAAAAATTATTAAAAATTACAATAAAAAATACATTGTTAATAATAAATATAACACATTTTATAAATAAAAAAAAAGTTACGTTTAATTTCTTAAAAATATTCAGACATGGGCTAACATTCTTAATTATATAAAGCAACATATTTTTCTTTTTGGTGTATTATATATGAATTATATATAAAGTTATAAACCATAAAGCAAAATAAATAATTTAGGTGTAAGCAGGGTTAGTGCAGTGGATAGCCTAGTCAGTGGCAGAATAAAGTTGAGCAACAGTGATGTGGCAATTGGCTGCACGTGAAACTATAGATGTGGGGTTGACGATAGAGGACAAAGAAGGATAAAGCATGGAATGCATTGTTTGAACATGAAAATGAAACATCAAAGTGGGCACCAAGATACAACTTCTGAATGCAAAAACGACTTCGCAGAATTGGTTCCTTCAAAAACCTAAGTCCAGATTCGTACACTCCCCACATCTTAATACAGCTTAGTTTGTCCAAGAAAATCTTATATGTCACAGAACAAATCTTTAGAATCCTTAGATTTGGATGATTTGTAAATGAATATTCTAAAATATATATGTTGTGCTAAAAAACTCACTGTTCAATTGGCTGACACAACCCTATTACAATATTAGCTAGTTCAATCAACATGATATCACATGATTGATAGATAATCTTATTCTTTAAATGTGATCAAGAATTCAATTTTTGACCAGTGCCTATGGAAAAATATATATTAGGAGAAGTAAATTTCTTAAATGAATCTCAATACATCAAGATATTAGTCATTAACTTTCGATCAAGGATACTGGTTCACCCAAAAAAAACATTAACCAGTTCAGTGAAATACACGTATAATTAAAAGAAAAATGCTGGTAAGTACGAATTGATTGCACGAATTAATTCATATGAAACCTTGCTTAATTTTCGTCAAATTTGTTACTTTTTATTCCATTTTTTTAGTTTAATATCTACCCAAATAAGAGCAAACAGCTTGTTTTGTCATGGATTCCTACCGCTGGCTTTCGTACTATGTAGCACTTGTATAATTAAAACCGAATATGACGTTGGTGTAAGGATGTTAGACCTATTATTAGGACAAGTTTTCTACTCTATCCATGTGTTTATACTCAAAATGTAACGTTTAAGAGAGAGAAATAATAATAAAAGCTGCTTCAGTGATTCCACTAAGAGTGAGACAGAGAGAGAGACACCTCCAATTACAGATGCGCGGGACCAATAAGAGAGTGACACGGATAAAATTAATCTTAGACTATCTTTGGTTTAGATTTACTTTTTTTTTATTCAGATTTAACCTTACTTTAAAATCAAAGTAACTAGTATATGCATTCACATTAATTACAAAAGTTATGTATATTAAGTTTTTTTTATTTGTAGAAATCAAACTCAGTACTAAGAAATTTATAATAACTCACACACATTACTCGATCAATTAAGCTAGATCTCTTGATATATATAATAAGTTTATTAATTGTTATAATAATTATTTTAAAAATCATATTTATTACCATGTTTGATGAGATGAGAATATAAAAACTTTTATACTTAAAAGTACATAGAAATTAAATTTTTTAAATTAAAATTCTAAGTAAAAGTTTTATAAATAAAATAGCTTCTTTTAATTTTTTTTTAAAAAAAAAACAGTGTCAAACACTTCTTTAAAATGTGAAATGAAAGGTTAAAATTACTCTTAGAATGTGAAGACAAGTTAACCCTCGCATTTGCATTCTAGAACCAAAATCAAGGCACACCAAGAAGGCAAAGCCAAAAACCGAGGGGATCATCCTAGATTGTGCCCTCTCATTTTCTTTCTTTCTCTCTGGTAGTCGTAGGGCCAAATAAAGAACTTAGCGACAAAAACGATGCACATTGAAAGCAAAACAATCAACAACTAATCCGACATAAAAACCACCGATAGGGAACAGCAGAAAGAATATACAGAACGGTAATCTATCTAAAACAGATCTAACATCCCCCAAAAACCTCAAATAAAATCAACCATTGATAAAAAAATTATTAAAAAAATGACTCGTTGTGATAAAAATATGTGAATATGGGACTTGGGAGATTTTTTTTCTTTCTTTGTATAAATATCACTACTTTATGTGCAATATGACGGGAGCAAACGAAACATATTAATGTTCTTTTCGGAGTGGGGAGCCAGGGACCCAGCTAGCCAGTAGGTTCATGAAACTTGAAAAATTCTTCGGTTGGATTATGATACAAAAGCTCGACAAACAACACTTGGTACAATGAATCTTCTGAATTAAATACGACCACAATATTCAGATTGCTCCGAATTCATAATGCACAAGTGATGACTGATTGAGCAGTCGAACTCAATCCAACAGATAACAAAATAAAGGACTTACATTAAATAGGGATAATGGAACAAGAAGCAGTTATTTATACCAACTTTTGCTAATTTCCTAACGCATCTTAATCTCTCAGAAAGATTTGACCCGAATATGTACAATAAATAATCATCTTAAATTATTAGACTAGTGGCATTTACCAATTGCCACGGTTTAAAGGCATTTTGAAGACAATTGATACATTATTATATTTTGGTAGAGAAAGATATTTGATAGATATGATAATTGTTGTACAATGCACACACGACAATAAATGTGTGCATGCCTTGTGCTTGTTTCATGGTCATGTACACTTGCAATTCGACATAATTATTAGAATCCTGGAGTGACATTCGGTTACTTATGTCATGCTTAATCTGAGGACTGAATTACTCCAAAAGGGATGACATCCAAATCAAATCAAATTTGTTTGAACTTTTTTCAGAAAAAAGTTTTTTAAGTGTTAAGAAAAGTTGTAATAATTATGTCATCTATCTATAAAAAAAAAAATTGGGTATGCTGATGCCCTAAGGCTCCTCACAATGCAACCTTATCCTTGTATATGCAAAATTGTTTCCGAATTTAAACCTATGAACAATTGGACACCAAGGCACATCATTACCATTGCGCCATACTTATAATAAAATTGTCCAAAATAATGCCACATGTTAACTTAACAAGAGTTTGTTTCCAATCGAAAATTTAGCATTTTCATAGTTTTATTGTTGAGGATTAAGTCACTTAAAAATGCAACTGACTACAGTTTCACTTTAGATTTGCAGCATGAGAAGAAGCTCCCCAAAATCACAAAGAATTTCATCAGGTGATGTTCTAACTCGAGACATACTTGGGACTCCAAAGAGTTGAAGTGGATATAAAGACTAATATGAGTGATTAGTACGATAAAGCATCCGAAGTTCCTTGCAGTGAGTGCATATCCATGGCCGCAGAGGAGGGTCCATGCAATAGGAATGGATCTTTCGAATCTGGCAAACATCGCAACTCTCAAGGAGATCCTCTGGTTCCCGACCACGGCAAACTACACAAGCATTTGACTGTGCAGACTGTATAAGCAAAAGACAAACCACAAAGTGACACAAATCATATTAAAATGTGTATAAAGTTCCAGTCAAAATATGGACAATAATGAATTATTCGAATCGAACATGTTATCAAAAGTACAAAGTTTTAAGGAAGCAAACCAATCCAATATAGATGCCCTACCACAGCAACATGCCAACAGTTCTTTGCGGAATTATTTATTAATTTTGGACATGATCTGCAAATTAGAAGATACTTTTTTTTTTTTTTTTGGAGCTTTTGAGAAGGTTAATTTTTTTGGGAAATATTACTTGGATACCCCATATGCTAAATTGCTAATCTACTCAGGAAATAAGAGAAAAGTGACAGATGTAATGGGTATTTGATGTGATGAGAAGAGAGGGATAAAAACAAATGAAGGATATTAATGGGATGTATAGAATATTGGGGTGTCCAAATATAACTATTTTTTTATAACCTTTATAACCTCAAGATTGAACAGTAACACATGCTCTCAATACTTTCCTTCTCCATGGAAAGTAGTACAATGGAGCCACAAAAGGGAATATTTAGGGAAATTATCATAAAAATGGTAATTCACAAAATAAAAGCAACCCATTATGTCATTTCAGATATCTTTTCTTCTGGGTTCTTATTGGTGCATTATCAGCATATTCAACCATTAACTTTTATGGATCATGGGAGTCAGGAATCATAGCCAGCCTAATAAAGGACAATTCAGCAAAAATATTATTTAACAGAAATCCAACATTACCAAATCATGGATATCATAAGGCTGGCAGTGAGAATATTGGTTTATTGCACAAACAAGAACCCTCAACAGGCAAGGCAAATCTATTAAAATGATCTAAATGTTGGGGAAAAAAAGGCCCACATAAAGCATTCCTAGTAGAACAAAAGTTGCCAGCTCATGAGTTATTATCTTTTTTGGCCGGATAAAGATCTTTTTCACTTCCACCATATGGTTCTAGCACAACCAATTAAATATGAACCCTCCAAGTTAAGCAAAGAGCATATGAAAGCCATCAAATTCCTCTAGATCACTCTATGACAGGCTTTCAGTGAATACCACTCAATATTTTTAAAGATGTCTGGATTGTATGGAATGTAAACATGCCAAAAATGTTATTATATATTTATATAATCACCAATCTAGCAACCACTTATTCTAAATTTTACCTTTTATACAAATACCCTTCACAGTCTGCCCTTTGTCAATGTCTGGCTACTTCTTTCCTCATCTCTCTCTCTATTTTTTTAAAATAGTCTCTTTAATACTTTTAAGCCCAAATTCCCTCTTTAAATTACTCCAAGGTAAGATGTACACACCCTGAGGCCTGAACCCCACAAGCAGAACGATTATTTTTAGAATTGAACCCATGACCTCTAGGTCACAAAGTAGCAATCTTAACATTGAGTTAAGGCTCGTCCTTTATTTGATTTCAACTAATTTGAAAATAAAATGAAAATAACACCCTATGTAGCACAAAAACTAATATAGTTTAATGGATAAGCATACCTCAAAGATATTATTTGGTAATATTTTATCCATGGGGACAAAAATAACTGAGGTTGAATTGTCACATGGGATTGTCTGGGAGTATACTTTTTGATCAGCGGTGACTGCATGCTCAACTTTCTTAATCATCACAAAACTTGCCTTGCACAAAGGGCAGGTCGATGGTTTTCCCATCGAAGTCTATAAATATTGAAAAGCAATTATGAGAACAAAAGAAACATCCAAATGACATTAGAGTGTAAATCTAATGAGATATACAGGACAAACAAGGTTGACGTAATCCATCCAAAACTTTAAATTGGACCTTTTGGAAACACCATCAAGTCAAAGGAGTGCATCAGTAACATAGACTGGACAAAATTCATAAATATATTTACAATTAAGGGTTTCACTAAGAAAATAAGGCACAATGAGAAATCAAAAGCCAAATTAGTATTGGTTGAATCATGAATGAAAGCTAAATTACATTGTTTTAGGATTAAAATAATAGAGAGCAACTTTGAAATCTAGTCAAAAGAAAATGGCATGCTACAGAGAAGATTATAATTATCAATTAATAGGTTTTATTCGTAACAATGGAAGATAAAAGAAAAGGCATACCCTATGATCAACCCAACTCTGGATGCATGGAAAACAAAATCGATGTCCACAAGGCAGAATACCCCGTGTTGAGCTGAAATCTGTGAAACATATAACGCATGACATCTCTGTTGAAGTGGGTAAGCCAGCAACATTATCATCCTGATCACCATCTATGAACTTTTCATCATCCCTGGAACATAAATCTATTGATGTTTGTGGCATAGGTAAAGGATCTTCAATAAATAAAGTTGAATTTCTAGGTGTAGATATATGACTTGAATCTTTGATCTGTTCAATATCATCTGAACCACCATTGATAGTTCTACTTTGATTACTTAATCCAGCATTAGGTTCTTCATTATTTTGATTATTGACACCACCAGAAAGGCTAGAGTTAGCTGCAGAATCAGTTTGTAGTCTATCCATTCTGAAAAGGTGGTCATCTGGGCTTAAATCCAAAATTGAAGGATCCAACACCACTTCATCAAGAAGATTTCTCGCAAGTCTTCTTCCTTTACGAGAAGGTCCAGCCAGAGTACTAACTCCCTTACCATTGCAAATATGCCTTTTTCCTTTCCTTGACAGTCTAGATGAATATGAACTTGACTCCTCATGCTTAAAAATGGGAGATGCCAAGAAAAGGGGGAAAAATTAACGAGAATTCCAAAAGAACGAAAACTATTTCAATATTCATTTACTTGGTCTGCTAATAATAATAAAACATAGTGTGCATCAACAATTATAAAGCCTGTAGATGGATATGTTTGAAACAACCTTCACTTTCATTTTATAACTTATAAGTGTACTTAAAACACACAAGCAATACATTTAACCATAATGCTATATTCAAGAGTATAGCAAATGCAAGTAATTTATAAAGCACCAGCAATGAGAAAAAGGATTAAGAAAAAAGTTCATTCAGACAATCAGCTAGTTTATATTGCTACAAATCTCTAATCCATACTATATGCCAGCCTAAAAGTAGTCTCTAATGTCCATACTTATGGCATGTGACTGTATGAAACATCTTTTTCTTTAATTGAGCATTTTGTGGAAGACAAACTACTTATGTTGCATACAGCAAACAGACAGATTTATTCAGGTTTGTAGACAGGTGAGTGATACTGGCTACAAATTCAAAATAATCCTTTGATGCCAAAATATCAGAATAGTCACAACTCACAACTCTGACGATGAATCAAATTTATAGAAGAAAACAATCCCATCTCCGTCACAGGACCATTAGTGGTAACTACCCAGAAGTACTTTTTAATTTATTAAGCATTACAAAGAAATGTAATTAGGAACCTGGCCTGATACCATCATATAGATTTAAATGGAAAAACCTAGGTGTGTAAATGACAATTAATTTGAGTTGATGGTTAATTATCAACTATTAAGATGGGTGTAAATGACTCCACATATCATTTTGTGAAAGTTGTGCGGCTTGTGCCCCATTCATAAAATGAGGCAACATACTTACGAATCAGAACATGCTTGGAAACACTTAGAATGAGCATCATAAAGATTGAAAGCAGGCAAGAGGAGAACAGAAAGAGCAGAGAGCCTATTTTACCTTTTTCATTAAACAAGAATCTTCCAAAACATAAGTTCCAGAAGCTCCAGAACTGAAGTTGGTATTTTGTCTTTCAGACCCAGTATCATGTAACTTGTCACTGACCAATTTTTTCTTTGTCAAGCTATTGGCTTGAACAATGAGGGGAACTTCCAGTAACAATGGCCCTACTTCATGTCCACTGAAAATAATGATGATAATAAGTGAACTTAAGAACAAATACTCTCCAAATTTTACTCCATGTCAGATTATATGGAAGAGAAGAACCAGTAACATAAACTCCTATATAGCTAAGTAATTGCATCCAAGATTTTTCAAACAAAATAATCAGCTACCAGGTTTTTTTTTTTTTAAGAGAATAATCAGCTACCAGTTAATAAGATCAATGTTGCCAAACTTGATAAACAGAAACTAGAAGCAAACATCAGCAAACTCCAGAGTCCACAACAAATACGCCCATCATATAACACAAAATATCCAGAAGATAGTGTATCAATACTGTTAATGACCAACTTTCCCAAAAGTTGTAGCATAGCACTAATGCCATGTTAAGTGTCAACTTTCCTTGAGGTTTAAGCTGTTGGGTTGAGATTTAGGCATATGAATGGCTTCATATCTCAAACAGTAACTTTCAATTTAAGCCATAAAACAATTCAAAGTAAAACTTGCCATATCAAATTGATCAGTTCATGCATTTCCAACACTCATTTTAATTCCACAAGCATGATATGATGATAATGAAATTGGATTTGACTAAAACACAGTCTATCACCATGTGTTCTTTTCTTTCAAAATGCCATAACTCTGTAAAATCCATTACACTTTGGTATAATTCTACCATAAGGAGGGGAAAGAAAACAAACTCACCTTTGCCAAGTATAAGTATCTTCTAGAACACGCCTTCCTTCCTTTATGCAGTCCTCAACCCATCGGTGGTTAACTACAAGTATTCTAAACCTCCGTGCAATATCATATTTCTTTCCTTCAAATTTCCAACACACCTGATCACTCACACACACAAAACAAACAATCAACAAAGTTCATCAATAAAAGCTTACAATAACATGTTTACTCATTCACTAAATCTCTTCTTCCATTTAAATTCACCCTCACATTTGTTTCCCTTTCACCACAGAGAAACAGAAAACATATCTTACTAAACACACAAATTGGGACATAACCTAAATCCACCATGGAATTAAGTTCTCAATCTCACACACACACAGATACACGCACACGCACATAAAATTCACCAGATGCATTATCGATTTCAACATTGCACACCAAAATCCCCCATCAAATTAAGCTCTCTCTCTATCACACACACACACACAAAACTCACCAGATGTGTTATCAATTTTGACACTCACACGCAAAGTTCACCAGATGCATTAAAGATTTTGACATTGCACACCAAAATCCACCATGGAATTAAGCTATCTCTATCAATCTATCTTTCATAATTATGTTCTATCTCTCACTCTCTCTCAATTAAGCTCTCTCTCTCTCTCTTTTTCTCCCTCTCACACATGTCACTCTCTCAAATTAAGCTCTCTCTCTCACACACACCAAAAACAACTCACCAGATGAGTTATCGATTTCGACATTGCGCCAACATAATTGGCGCCAGCATGTGAAATCAACTTGATGAGATTGAATCGCTCGGAGCCGTGGTAGCCGCTCACCGTTGCCACCACTCGTTCCATGCCTTGAACCGGAGAATCTGCAACTTCCGTTAAAAAAAAAATAAACGGAATCAGATTCAAGGATTTAAAACAAAAGTGAAACTAAATTAGCAGAAATCACATTCATCGAAACCCTAGCAAGGAGGTTATCATCAGAATGATTCAATTCGTGAAGTGATGAGATAAAAGGTAGAATAGAAGAATTGTGATTATTTTCTTGGTGAGCTAAACATTCCGAATCGAATCGAAACCCTAAGAGAGAGAGAAAGAGAGAGACCGTGAGAATGATGAGGAAGTTGAAAGTGTTCTTCTGCTTCCATGGCACTTTCACAGTGCTGAGTGAATTTTCAGAGAGCGTTTGGCGGTAAATGAAAATTGAATTAAATTTTTAAAAAGGAAGATGAAACCCGAGGAGGAGGTTTTATTTATATATGCGTGTTATTGGGTCGGGTCAAACTTACGCAGAATGGTATGGCCCAAATATTAACGGATCAGGATAATACCCCTTTATAGTAGGGCCTTTGCTTCCTGCACCCCATATTTTGCTTTCTGCACCCCATAAAAACTCCAATGGAACAAATTACCCTTTATTATCTCTTTTCTTTCACAACCAACCTGCTCCTCCTTCATAAGTAATACCACCTCGTCCATGGGATATGCCTGTGGAACTGCATGACCAAAAAAAAGAGAGTAAATTACACGGATCGCTCCTGAGATTTGTCTTAATTACATCTGATACCCCTCCATTTTTGAACCCTACATAAACCCCTCCTAATTTTTGGATTTTCGTTACACCGACCCCCCTCTTAAGTTTAAATTTTTACACTGACCCCCCTCTTAAGTTTGAAAAATCTTACACAGACCCCCTCAGGGGTACTCAAAGTAATGTTAAAAAATGGAGGGGTACTAAGTGTAATAAGAGCAAACCTTAGGGGGGTCAGTGTAATTAACTCAAAAAAAAAAGCCAAAAAGAAGAATAGTTATATTAATTACTTTTTTAAACATCTTGATTAACTTTATAATTGAAGGTTTCTGAAGAGAATATAAAGCTATATGTGATGAAAACCTCCGTTTGGGAATCTTTGTGCTAAGGACTGAAGATACATGAAGCATTCTTTGTTTCCAAAAGCCATGAATGCTTTCGCCGTGCGTGGCGGAGGGAGATTGGAACAATGAGCCATCGCTGTATCACTTCCCAACCTCTCGACTCTCTCCATATGGGTTGGCTGCAGCTGCCACAGAACGGGGGAAGAAACGTTTAATTTGGGTTGCACAGCCAAGCTAGCCTATAACTTAACAAAGAGAAACTCACTAGCCTTATTTTGGTTTTGAGAAGGAAGAAGTGTCGTTTGGAAAAGGCCCTTATGGATTATGTAATTCGGATCATAAAACAAAAAAATCATTTACGGATTATCAAATTCAGATCATAAAACAAAAAAAAACAAAAATATATTGCATTTTCGGATTTCCCATTCTAGAATCATGCATACATAATTCTGGAACAAGTAATCCGAAATATATATTGCTTTCAGGATTACTTATTCGAGAATTATGTATGAATAATTATGGATTACTTGTTCTAAAATTATGCATACATAATTCCGGAATAAGTAATCCAGAAAACAACATATATTCTGGATTACTTACTCCGGAATTCATAATTTCAGAATGGAAAATCTAGAAATGCATTATTTTTTGTCTATTCTAGATTTTTCAATCCAAAATTATAACTAGATCCGAAAAAGAAATAAAAAACTTGGAACTTACCTCGAATAGTTGCTTCGACGTAAAGCAACAAATGGTTACCCACCTTCTACCTACATTTACTGCATTCTTACTTCATTTAGAAGCTACTTCATAGGAAATAAGTATGACGGAGGAAAAGGGAGCAACTGTGGTGGCGGAGGCTTTCAGGCGGAGGTTCCATGGAAGGCTATTCCAGGATATTTGAAAATAAGAAGGTGCAAATAACAAAAAATCGGGTGCAGAAAGCAATTGCCTAAGAATGTTTTTAAAAAAATTCATTTCTAAGAATATTATAATTAGATATGTTATTCATTGAAAAATATGTTTAATTATATTTTAAGATTTCTTGTAGTAGTTTTCAAAATTTAAATTTAAATAATAAAAGTTAAAATAGAAGTTGATATTATTTTTTTTAAACAGCTAAGAAAAATTATTAAATCAGAAACCAAGTTAGGAAAAAGATAATCATCCCACGGGGTTATGTAGATCCGGTATCCATCTAGACGCATGGTTAATTATGTGTAAAAAAATTGTTAATTTTATTATATAAGTGGTTAATGATAAATGAATATGATTGAATAAAATTATTGTAGTTAATATTGACCACATGTGGTTAACTATATGTATAAATAATTAAATATGGTTGATTTTGTTTTATAAATGGTTAATGATAGCATAAAGTTATTAACCATCACACATTATTAACTATATATGTAAATATGACTAACTTTATTTCACAAATGGTTAAAAGTGTTATGAAATTATTTACTATTACACGTGGTTAACTGTATATATAAATATGGTTAATTTTATCTTACAATTAGTTAAAAGTAAATAAACTTGGATATATCAATTATTGATATGTAATTAATAATATCACAAGGTTATTGAAATATTTAATAGTGGTTAATTTTATTTCACAAATAGTTAGTTGTGTTAATAAGTTATTGAAATGTCTAATAAAAGTTGAGCACTTCCAAAATAAAATTAACCATATTTATATATACGATTAATTACATATGCTGGATGGACATCTAAGTGTAAATTCTTCAGATGTAACGAATATCAATACTAACCAAGTTAAGACCACAAGATGTGGCCAACCTAGTCATAACAGTACACAGAAATTCCCAAAACCATTGTAACCGAACCACATGTCAGCTACCCCAAAGTCTTAATTTCTACCCATTTGTACACAAAGGTATCCCAATCACATGAGTTCAATAGATTCCACTGTTTTGCAACAGATTCCACAGAAAATCCATTGTTCTTGAGGATGAGACATTTTCATGCACCTTACGTGATATTCAACACAACCAAAATCCACACAATTCCGGCTCTCACTATCATGAATCCCGAAACTAGACATCATGCAATATTAGCCCGAAAACAAAAATCGTGAGTATATACTAGACTCATTTACATGAGCTTGCTGCAACATATGATAAAGGATCACTAAACAAGCATGACAGCGGATATGAAAACCCACCCTTGTTTGTGATCCATCTCTAGGACATTCCCTTTCCACCATATGAGGAAAATCTTGTTTGTTTGTTGTAAATACACAAGAGTTCCTATTTTTCCATATAACCCAAAGAGTCGCATACCATACAACATGCCATATAAATTTTTTCTTCTTAGATAGTTGAGTAAACCACTATATTGCATAAAATAATCTCTCATCAGCACATGAAGAGGTGCCTAAATTCCCCACCACTCCAAGCAAGCTATCCATAATGGTGCAAACATTTCACATTCAAAAAACAAATGTTTGGTTGATTCCTCTCTTAAGTGACGAGCTGAACACAAAACCTGTACAGGAATCACATTATGATGAACTAGACTTTGTTTTGTTTAGTATATGATCCTGAATTGCTTTCCATACAAAACCTTGAATTTTCTTTCAAAGGCACCCCTTTCTGACGTACCAAATTTAGATCGCGTTGTTGTGTTTGTGAGATCAAAATTTGATATACAGATTTCACATCCTCCCACATCTATTTATCCCTCACACCTTACTTTACTTTAAAACCACCTGACCTAAGAACGATTCTAATTCCAAATGCCTTCTTCATCTCCACTCCCACACAAACACACCATCCTTCCAACTTCCCATCTCCCCTATCTTAACCTCTTTCTTATCTGCCAAGGAAAATAATAATGGATACTTTAGTTCCAAAGAATCATCTCCTACCCAATGCTCTCCCTAAAAAGATGAGTCCTACCCGTACTCACCTTTGTATACAAAGGTCTAGATAACCAACCTGTTGTTAATCCCCATAATGTGCAACAAATAAAGAATGCATGTCCTTTCACCAAACAGAACATGATCTCCCATATACTTCCCCTCCCAAAACCTCTTCCCCACACTTGTACTCTTATACTTTATACCACAAGAAATTTCTCTCTATCTTCGTTCTCTACCACAAAAAATAAGTTAATATTTGTGTTAGAAAATAGTAAATTTCCTACATTTTATGCCTAAATTCAAAATACCTATCATTAACCACGAGAAGAAAAAAAAAAACAAGGAAAACAAGTTTGTACTACTTTTCTAACAACCCACGGTGTCCAAGGATATATTTTTAAAAAAAGTTGCAACAGATGTAGGAATCTCACATTCTCATTGTCACATTATTGTCAAAAGGCGGCATAATGGATTATTTGATTGATGCGAATCACAAACTGTAACGGATTAGACAAAAAAAATCAAATTTAATTTGGAAAAATGTAACTCAAGCCCTATGAAAGCATAATTTGTTTCATACTTATATAAGTCAAGCCTGGATCGTATCATGATTGATTATAGCTAAAATAGTTCGAGTTTAATTCAAATTGAAATTTAAAATTCAAGTTCTACATTTCATTGGATGAGTTTAAGTTGGTTCGATTGGTCAAACTCATCTTCCACCTCTACTAATTACATTTCCAAAAATGAATTTGCAATATTCTTAAATAAGATGTTTTTAAAAATATTTGTATGATTTTTCCTACATTAAGCGCATTTTATTTATTTATATTTTTTATTCCTCTTCAATATTATTAGTGTTCATATGGCACATGAAATTCGACATGGATTAGAATTTTAAAATTTTAATTATGATGTTCAGAATTTTTTTTAAAAAAAATTAGAATCATAATTTCAAATTCTATTTTATTAAATTTTAATATAACAAAATTTAGTCTTGGCCAAATCTCAACTCTTACCTTATCAATCTAAGATTTTTTTTTTTTTCTATTTCTATTTGCTAATATCTATCATTTCAAATCCTTAATTTCACACTCAAAAGATTAAAATACACCTACCTACTAGTATTTTTTATATAGCAAAGCTTGATATATTTAAAGGGCTTGGAGCAAAATAAATAATAATCAAGGAGCAAAAATTGGGCGGACTTATGTGAAAATGGAGGTAGAAAAGAAATGTAAATGAAGGAATAAGGGTCAGTTATAATAAAGAAAAAAATGAGTGGGCCAGCCTACACTTCTAGGGTTTTGGAGGAGTTGACGGAAGAAGAAAAAGACCAATTACAACGTAGCAAGAAAAAAGATAACCAAGCCGTCATCGCCTAAGTCAATTGTAGAGGCCTTTAAGAGAGCATCTATCTCTTACAAGGACTATATGTTCTGAAATTAATGGGGGGCTTTTGAACTAGAGTATGAATCTGGAGGAGGATGAACGATTAGAAGAAGACCTACTAGATGATTTTCCTTTTGTTGAAGAACAGGGGGATAATGAGATAAACCCTATATGCCTTAGAGTTCATGTATCTAAGGAAGAAGTGAGGAGAGCATGTCAGTCCTGGAAGCGATCCCTAATCGTCAAACTTCTTGGAAAAAGGATTCGGTGGCAACATCTAAACACTCGTTTATATAGAATGTGGCAATCGAAAGGGAGGCATGGAAGTGCTGGAACTTTGGTGATTTCTTTCTTGTTAGATTCACAAATTAGGGGGACGTTCAAAAGGTTTTGCAAGGAGGGCCTTGGTTGATTCTAGGCCACCGCCCTATTGTTCAGAGGTGGTACCCAGGATTTAGACCTAAAAATAATGAGTTCTGCAAGGTCGCTTTCTGGGTGCAAATCTCAGGCCTCCCTTTGGAGTTTTATGACTCTAACATTCTAAAGAAGTAGGAAATAGTCTTGGTAAAACATTGAAGATAGGCCCTAACACATTTCAAAAGCGAACTGATGGGGCTCATGATGATTTAGTAATGAAAAGAACAAGGTTTGCCAAGTTTTCTATTGAAGTCGACCTAACTAAAACGTTGGTACCAGTTTTTGAACTGCAAAGGGAGGTATATTCAGTTGAATATGAAGGGTAATGTCTTGTGTTCTTTGAATGTGGCCAATATGACCATCGAAAGGAGCAATGCAAAGAATCTAGAATAGGAACCGAAAAATAGGGGACAACAATGATGAGTGCTGATTCTGAAATAAGATAAGATCCAAGAGGAGGATAACGATCAGGGCATTTTTGGCCCTTGGATAATTGTTATGAGAGACAGTAGGAGAAGAGCTTCAGTGATGAAGGTAGGTATAAGCTCTAAGAAGAATATACCTATAAAGGAGACAAAGGAGAAAAAAGATTGAATGAAAATAGGCTTTTACTTTGCAGCTCTAGCAAATAATAACGAATTTTTTATCTTAGGAGATGTGGAGGGGAACCATATGAGGGAAAATAGTGGTGGACATGACCCAAAAACCTCTAAATCAATATTAGAGGCATGCCCCATCATTAGGACCAAGTGGCAGCCAAAAACTTATGGTGTTGGGTAGTCAAAAGAAAGGGGTTAAAGGTCAAAGCAGTTATCTCGAAAGAATACCCAAAGGGTGGGGATAGTTCTTAATAAGGGAGTAGGTGAGAATGGGACCGGTGAGAAAACCAATGAGGTTATGGTCAGCAAACTAAGGGACAATCTTAAAGGAAAAGGAAAAGTTATTGGCTCTTCCTTTTTGATGTACCACCAATTCTTGACACTTCAATAATAGTTGGAACGGAGCTATTCCATTAAGAATAACCCACCTTGGGATATTGAACCAGTAAGTTCACCTATCCATCAGCCTAATGAGAACTATAAAGGGAAGAAATTGAAGGTTAGAGATTTGAAAAAACAAGCAAGGGAAAAAAGGCTTAAAGTTCAATCCTAGAGGGCCAGAACTCTTCGTACCCAATCAGTACAAAAAAAGCTCCAACCCCTTATATCTCAAGCAATCCAAGAGCTAAGACTGGAGGAGAGTGAGGTTATGATGAATGTCAAAGTGAATCCCCCATGTAGAAGCAACACTCTAATACCTCAGAGACAAGAATACCTCAAGGCTATGATGACACAATCCCCATCCCTTTCTCAGAAGCCTTACACGAAGGAGAGTATGAGGGTTAAGGGTGAGATTCCTCTGGAGCCTCATTCTAAGGAAGATAAGGATAGTTATTCCCAGTTGGGCGAAGTGGTGGTGCTTGGGTTGGACTACCCAGTGGACAATCTCATTTATGATATCCCGTTTTCTATCTTTTTTTTAACCATCAAGATGATTGTTCCCTGGAACATTAAGGGAGCCGGAGGGAAATCACTCTCAATTCTCATAAGAGATATAGTGGGTAAATACAAGATTGGGGTTCTTGCTTTACTAGAACCCGTATAAGTGGACCAAGGGTTGATAGTGTCATTAAGAAGTTATCCTTTTAACAACTCTTTTGTGGTTCTTGCCCAAGGCTTTTTCGATGGTATATGGCTCCTCTGGAATGAGGCATCCTTCCAACTTCATATTATTAAGGCGCATAATCAAGTTATTCATGCATATGTTATTCCTAAGGATGGGGCTCATTTGTCAAACCTATTTGTTGTCTATGGGGCTCCTAGGTGCGCACAAAGAGAAGAATTATGGGAGCAACTTGTTTTGTTCTCTAGAAGCCAAAACAAATTATGGCTCATATGCGATGATTTTAATGTTTACTCATCTCTTGAGGAAAAATTAGGGGGTGGACCTCTCAACCTGACATCTATGAACAGCTTCAACATATGTATCCAGGATTGCCACCTTATTGATATGGGTTTTTCGGGGTACCTGTTTACCTGGGAAGGTCGTGATATTAAGGAGCGACTAGACAAACTTTTGTGTAATGCGGCTTGGCATATGAAGTTTCAATAGGCAGCGATGTTCCATCTCCTAACTATTAAATATGATCACAAGGCCATTTTATTGCGACTTTCTCGCAATTCTCATGTTTCCATCTTTCAGAGGCCTTTCAGATTTATGGTTAATTGGTTAGCTGACCAATCTTTTTTGCAAGTTGTTACTAAGGCTTGGGCTAATTCTTTTGACTGGAACCAATCAATTTCAGACTTCCAGATTTTAGCCACTTAGTGGAACGAAAAACATTTTGGAAACATCTTCCATACCAATAGGTGATTACTTGCAAGATTGGTAGGGATTGAAAAAAGACTAGCTCAAAAGGAAGACAAAGGTCTCCAAAGCCTAAGGAAAAAATTAGTTAAGGAACTTCAAAATATCCTGGATCACGAGGAATTTTTCTAGTATCAAAGGGCTCGCCAAGATTGGATTTCTTTTAGGGATCGAAACACTCAATTTTTTCACCTATCAGTCATTATCAAGAAAAAGAAAAATGCGATTAATGGTCTTAGCAAAGAAGATGTTACAATTATTACTGAGTCCGGTATTTTGAAACAGATGGTGATGACTTATTTTAAGGACTTGTTTTCAACAACTGGAGAAACAAAACCTTGCTAGCATAGAGGTCTTTTTCCAAAATTGGAGGATAATTTCATTTCTCTCATTCAATAGCCTCCTTCAAATATGGAGATCAAGGAAGCAATGTTTGAGATGGGGGCGCTTAAAGCACCAGGTCCGGATGACATTCATGCCATTTTTTACCCAAAACATTAGGAGATTGTGGGAGGAGCCTTATGTGACCTATCAAGAATATTTTTCAAGACCCTACGAAGGTAGGGATTATGAATGATGTACAACCGGTGCTTATCCCAAAGAATGAAAACCCTACACACCTAGCCCAATATAGACCCATCAGTCTATGTAATATGGTGTATAAGGTAGTCACTAAAATCGTAGCAAGAAGATTGAAGCCTTATATGGATGTCCTTACTTCACCATTCTAATGTAGCTTCATACGTGGGAGAGATAGTGTTGATAATATTGTTATAGCTCTGGAAATCTTTCATTCCATGAGAAAGTTGAGAGGCGAGAAAGGAATCATGGAGGTCAAGGTAGACTTGGAGAAAGCCTATGGCAAACTCTGTTGCGAATTTGTTTTGGACACACTTAGAGATGTGGGTTTCAATGACCATTTTATTATACTAACTGAGCAATGCATGTCAGCTTGTACCATGCAGGTGTTGGTTGTAACAGCCATGGGTTATCCCTACTGCGGGCTAGCCCATGCACTACACTCATGGTCTTCCCTGGTATGTGACAGGGTTTTTGCCTTCCGCGGGAATCAAACACGCGACCTACACACCTTAAGTACGCGTATTCGTGGATTCCCAATACCAATTGAGTTACAAATTTTGAATTCTCTTGCTCATAGCAATCTGACTTTAAATTTTTTTTCTAGGAGAATATCCATAGTTGGCTGACAGCAAATTTGATACCTAATACCGATAGAAGAATGCATGACTGACATATTTGGTTTGGTGTTACTCTTTGGAGTATATGGAAAATGAGAAACAAAAAAGTTTTTGAAGGAGAAGAGCCAAACTCGCAAGATGTGATTTGCCAAATTAGGAACTTGGTGGATGAGATCAAGGAAAGTAATTAGAAGAATTTTCCTCATAGACAGGCTTGTTTTGATTGGAAATTCATTGGCTGGGTGGCACCTTTGGTAGGTTGGCTTAAAGTAAATGTTGATGGCTCGGTTAGGATGGGTGGCCATAAAGCCTCATGTCGGGGCGTGTTTAGAAATGAGCACGGCTTGTGGTTGGGCGACTTTGCTGCTAATCTGGGTGTATGCAATGTCCTTATGGTTAAGCTGAATGCCATATGTTTAGCCCTTGATGTAGCTTGGCAGAGGAATATTTCTAAGATGTGGATTGAAATAGACTCTACTTTGAGTATTGATCTCATTATGAAGCCGTTGGAAGCTAGTCAACAAAGAGAGTTGCAACTAAAGATTTCACATACATATATGGAAGCCAATGTTGTAGCAGATTGACTTGCTAGTACAGGACATAATTTTCCTTTGGGAGTACACTAGTTTAATTAGCCGCCAAAGGTTTGCTTCCATTTTTGTGGTTGAATTTTGTGGGTATTTTATTTTCGCGTAGAGTGCGATTGTAATTTGGCTTAAGCCTCCTTTTGAATAATAAAAAAAAAGGGTCAGCTATATATAGGCCCTGTTTAGAAAAGCTTATGAACAACTTATTTGTACTTATCTTTTGCTATAAGTGCTTGTGAGAGTGGCTTGGGATAACTTACAAAAATATCTTATAGATGTTTCATAAGATGTTTTGAGCTTATCTTAATAAGTTGTGCAAGATAGCTTATTGCTATAAGTTTATGCGGTACTTTTAAAGAGGTTGAAGTCTTGGCACTCCCTATATTGAGTTTTTTTTCCTTTTATTCTCCTTTCATTGAACGTAACAATTTTTTAATTTTTTGATATTCCACTTTTATCTACATCCGGATTATGGTTTTATAACTCGCGTCTCTTTTTTTCAGTTTTTATCCTAATAGGATAAATAATAGTTTTTTTTATTTATAATCCATGGTTATATATATCTTTGATGTGTCTAAAATTGATTGTTTATAAATTTTTAAATTTATGATTTTTATCATTTTGTTTTTACAATCTAAAAATAGGTAAATGGTGACTAGTGTTTTAAATTTTTTGTGACGTGTTGAATTTTAAACACTTACAACATAAGCTCTTACATGATAAGAACTTATTGCATAAGATTTTAATTAAGCTATTTATCCAAACAAACCCATAATATATAATAGGCTTAAATATATTTTAGGTCCCTGATAAATTAGCGAATTTTGTTTTGGATCCCTAATAAAAAATTTCTTTGCGTTGAGTCCCTGATAAAAACAAAAATTTTGTTTTTGGTCCTTGTTATTTTGCTTTAGTCCTTCTAATATATCTATTTTTTCATTTGAGTCCTTATAATATTTTGTTCTTTTTGCATTAGTCCCTTTGAAAAATATTTGATAGGGACTCATAACAAATTATCTACATATTTTAGAGACAAAAATTAAAAAAAATAGATATATTAGAAGAACTAAAACAAAATAACAAGGACAAAAAATAAAATTTTTGTTTTATTAAGGACTCAACGCAAAGAAAAAATTTATTAAGGACCCAAAATAAAATTCACTAATTTATCAAGGACCTAAAACATATTTAAGCCTATATAATATGAAAAAAAAAACATGTTTTTTTTTCAAATAGGCATTAAAATTTGGTGTTTGTTTTTAATTTTAAGTGGAGCAATTTGTTTCATTGCTTGTAAGTTTTGAACAAATTTATTTCATTTGTTTCACTTCACTTCTTTCTTTAAAGAGAAAATAAGCCCACAAAAATTATACCAAATATTGCCTAAGTATTAGTGTAAGCTTTAATGAAGGTTGTGATATACTTACATTGAAATGAAATAGTCTCCCTTTCTCTTAAACATTTTATTCATTAAAAAAAAAATAGGGGAAAAAAAGTTCTTGCTTAGGGACACTAATATGTAAAAACATTATTAAAAATGCAATAAAAACACATTAAAAATGTTAAATGTTATGATTTCCTATAAATACTTCCCGCTTTTAATTTCTAAGGACATTGGCCAACATTCCTTAAAAAAATGTATTTGAAACTAGGTTTTTTTTTTTACAACTTGAAACTAGGTTTATTAAGACCCCTTGATAGGGAGGAAATTCTTCAAGACGTTGTCTAGTGTGCGTGAATGCACCAAGTAATGCATGGAGCAAAAGTTTTGTGTACTGTTAGATGCTACAATATAATTTAATAACATTGGTCACAAAGCACCGGATAATAAAATAATAAGTCATTTTAAAATTGTTATGCCACTGTGTTATACGATTTTTGAATTTTCTCTATGGTTGGAGCCTGATTCTCTCTGGTTGGAACCTAACCCAAGCTGTTGTGGGGTTGTGTTCAATTTTGTTTGTCTTTGGTTAGAGCCGCCCGACTTGAGCTGCTGAAGTGAGGTTTCGTTCCCTTTGTGGAACCCTAATCGCCATAGTATGCGTGGTGGTGAGTCCAGTGATTCCAGAACCGTGAGGCCACCCCATATTGGTTTGAGCCCCTCGTTATCGGTTTATTTTGTGCCTTCACGCATGATACCATTGTCATTCACAGTCATTGATTTTGGCATGGCACCTAAATTGTCTGAGTAAGTTTTTTCTCTTTTTTTTTTGATAAACGGTTGGTTGGTTGTTTTCGCATGACGCAAAATGTTTTTCTGATCTACGATGTTTTCACCCATTTTTGGGTGTCGGTTTGTACAAGTTTTTCGTTAAGGGGAATGGTGACGCAAACCCGCTAATGGTATTTATTTTGAACATTGCCTGCTGGACAGTAAACCAGGAGCAATAAACCAAAAATAGTAAACCAGGAACGGTGCTTTGTGACGTGGGTGGCTATATGAATTTTAAAATAACTTATTATTTTATTATTCGGTGCTTTGTGACCAACATACACCCAAATCATCTCCATCATTATCTAATTATATTGTAGTATCTAACGGTGCACAAAACTTTCGCACCGTACGTTACTTGATGCACTCACACACACTATACAACGTCATTGTTCAAAGCTTACCACTTATTTTGTTGTCGGTTTGTTTAAGATTTTTCCAAAATCTACAAACAACATTTCGTGATAGGAAAATTTTTCCTTATACAATTGTCACTTTAGATTTGTGTTATGCTTTTTGTGACAATCAATATGTCAGTGTTGGATATCCAAATAAAATTTCAATTTTAATTTTAAAAAAAACACAAAATACCATAAACCTTGCACCTAAGTTTTTCATTTGACGAAGGTTATCAAGGTTGTCCACCTTGGGCAATAAATCTTAGTCGTTAGATTAATCCATCTCAGTTGGTTATACCATGTATCTTACACACCAGATTATACCCTTGAACTCTCTCTCCTACCACAGACCATGATTCATTGATGTTGACCACCATTCGCCGCCACCGGAGGCAATTTCCAACCGTGTCTAGCAGCGTTGCAACTTTTTTTTTTCCTCTTCCTCTCTCTTATGGCTCAATGTTTGAATCACAAGCATGTTTCAATTGCAGTAACCATTGAACGAAAAATTGTTCTAACACCTCTACTCATATTTGAAAACTCAAACTGCGTTTGATGTGGATCCGCGCGCGCGTGCCATCTGCATCGCTGGAAGCCACCAATGGGTCGTTCTACCTCTGTCGTTGATGTATATCCATCACACAAGAATCACCTTCGTTCTCCCGCTCGTGCGAGTCACTAGAGCCGTCGAAGACCACGTCATGTGTGGCCTAAAACTTATGTTGCCTTCCATATAGCTTTGTTGCAAATCTCGATCTCACACACTAGTACAGATCTATGTCGTTGGTCCCTCTAACAACACATATCTCGATCTAACACTAATTGAACATGTGTTTATGCTTTCAGAGACCAAACCCTCATGGCAGCGGTGGGAGGCGCGAAGGGAGGGGAAACGACAGTGGGATGCGCGAGGGAGGAAGGTGGGAGGTGGATGCCAGTGGGAATGGCAGTTAAGGGAGGGGTGAAAAATCACGTTTCTTTCATAGAGAGAGGATAAAAAAACAAGATGGTGGAGGTCATTGGCGCCAAAAGTATAGCTGGCGATGAGGGTGGAGATCGCAAGAAAAGAAGGAGAAAAAAGCCGCCAGTAGCAGTGGCAAATGGTGGTCAGAAAATTTTCTTGAAGGAGGTTGGAGGAATCTAGTGTGACAAGACCCATAGTAGTCAAATTAATCTAATGGTTAAAAATAATTGTCCATGGTAGACCACCTATGAAGGTTGTCCACTGTAGCCTCTGTCTTTTCATTTAATTTTCTATTAGAAGAAATGATACACTTCCTAACACTCTTCGACATACCTGGTAAAAAAAAAAAACTCTTCGGCATACCTTATTATTAAGTAAAATTCAAACCAAACCAACTAAAAAATAGCACCTATTAGATTAAAAGTGAAAGAAATATTATTTAATGAAAGTCGCATATTTTATCCAACAAACAGGGTTGGTCCAAGAGTAAAGCAACTAAAGTTCAAGCTTTAGGCCTACCAACAAAAAAATTTACGCTATTAGTTTTTTTGAGCAAAAAAGGATGCATATGTAAGAAAAAAACCCAACATATAACTTTATTATTTAAAGTAAAAAGTCTCTTTCAAATTTTGCTTTAGGCTCATTTACAGATAGGCCGCTACCAACAAACACTTGTCTTACTACCCATATAATTAATAAATTAAAAGCAAGGACATCTACCTTTTAATATCTTCACATGTGGCATGTTGGTTTCAACCTAACTTTTCAAAAAAACATTTTTCAAACATTTTCAAAAAGTTAGGTTGAAACAACCATGTAAGATTCTAACCCAACCCGATCTTGATTTTAACTAGTTCGAGTTTTGAAAATAGATTCGATGCATTTTTAGAACAGATTCAAGCTATGTTTCAAGTCATTTCAATCCTAGTGTCCAATATTTTCTCACAAAATATAAGTTATTTAAATTGTGTATTTATAATAAAACTTTTTTATTTAATAGATAATATTTTGTATAACATATATTATATTTATTATGATATTATTTATTTTAAATTATTTATTATAAAATATATACTTTAATTTAAGTTTGGCTATTAAATATATTTTTAGTCCCTATAAAATGATCGTATTTTGATTTTGGTCCCTATAAATGTTTTTTATTTATTTTTCTTCCCTCTAAAATTTGAAAGTATTGTTTCTAGTCCCTATAAAATGAGAAAATTTTGGTTTTGGTCCCTGTAAAATATTTTTCTTTAGTTTTAATCCCTCCAAAATCTGAAATCACTAGTTTGGTCCTTAAAGTTCATTTTAAGGTAGATAAATAACATTTATTTTAGGGATCTAGAATTTTTTTTTTATGGTATCACATTTTGACATTGTACCACAGATAATAGCAACTGTTACTTGGGATGGTCACTTGACCTTTTGCTAAACACATAAGCAGTTAACAAGTGTCACATAATAGTAGGAACCAAAAACAAAATTTCAACTTTTTGAGGGATAAAAATCAAAGAAATTTCTTTATAACAACTAAGATCAAAACTTGCTAATTTTACAAAGACTAAAAACATATTTAAGTCTTTGAGTTTTATGATTTTTTTATTCTACGATTTAACTATATATAAATAGTATGGTGACCCGTGCGATGCACGGACTTGTTATTATTATATTTTAAAATTATAAAGTTGTTATTTCAATTTACATTTATTACATATATTATTTAAGAATTATAAAACATAAAATTTAGAGTAATGTTTACAAATAATTAATCTAATAGTTTAAGAAAATTTCTTAATACATCATATTTTCCTCATCAAGATTTTACCTTTGCTAACTACATAAAAATGAAATTAGGGAAAAAATGGTATATAAGGTATGGTCGAATAAAAGAAATAAATAAAAGTAGTAAAAATATTTAATAAGAGAATAAATAATGACGAAGGAAAAATATTGATTTACTTATAATTTCTTCTCTATTTTTATAAATGGTGAATCTTTGCAAAAGAGTCAACAATCGGTCAAAAAACACTAAACAATGGGATGTGAAAGGGGTGATTGAAGACAAAATAATGAAAGGAAGAAAAATATATATTATTCTAATTAATTTTAAATTATATAATAATAATTATGTTAATTTTAGAATAGTCTTAATTACCTTAATTTAAACATATATATATATATATATATATATATATATATATGCATTTTTGATAAAAAAAAAATATATGTGTTTGATCAATAATTAATTTAATTATTTAAAATCAGATTATATACTTGTCCTAATTACATTAATTACTATATTTATATAATTTCATGAATTAAAAATAGATAAAATATTTCTCTAAAGATTTTCCCTCTCAATTGAATAAAAATTGAATATGATAATAATAGTACGTAATGTGAAACCTGAAAAATAATTTTAAGATTATGATTACTATTATTACTATTGTTATTACTAATACTGCTACTCGGCAACTGCTATCATCACTACTACTATTGTTAATATACCTTTTTTCCATTAGCATTATATTTTGATTATGATATTTTAGACATGAATCAATTTAATTTCCTTCATAAATTTCAAAGGTTTGCATAAGAATTTAAGTTAATTTAAATTTTATTATAAATAATAAATATTGAAAAATGTTAGACATTCTTTTAAAATACTATTTGTTATTTTTAAATTATGGGTTGATATTTTGACATTATTAATATGAGATTTAATTGATGTTTTTTTATTATTTACATAAAATTTATAATTCAAGTGTGATAATTTATGTATAAATTATTTTGACTAAAACTAATTTAAATTAAATTAGAATAATGTATTATTCATATTTATTAATTTGTTATCTTAAATTGATATCATTATTAAAATATTTATTACGAATTATATGACAAATAATAGTAACAAAAAAAATTTATTGATTAATGGTCAATTAAATATTTTTTGTTTTTAAATTATTTTTATTAATGGTCATTCAATTACTTTGATAAAATAAATTTATACACATTATTTTGTCTACCCATATTTTGGACAGGAAAATATTTTCTTAAGGCAACCCTAATGTTTTTGTCTTTCTCCTCCTTTGTTGATGACTCACAACAATAATATTCTACTTTTAACCAAAATAAAAGTATTGTACATGAAAAAACCAAAAACATGAAAATGAGAAACTGAAAAAAGAAAATGCACAAAAGAGACACTTGCACAAAAAACAAAAGAAATAATAAGACAAAAGATTCTATTGAATGAAATAAAGTAAGTTTAAGATCAAAGTGTACAAAAGCAGTGTACAAAGTCTCTTTCTAATACAAAGACATCATAGTCCAAATTACATGTCAACCCATGAAAAAACTGTCAGACTCGTTACACACTATCACCATCTACCTATTTTACTTTGCACTTCCGCTTTGTATATGTATGCAATCTTTGTATGAGAGCCTCATGTGAGATCAATCTGCAAGACTTGCACACGCACTTCTCCACTATACCAGCCAAATTGATGTAGATAATGCAATCATGTCTCGCACTACAATTGCATAGCTCCCTGTTACAATTTATAAACATTAGAAAACTATTAAGGTAATTTGAAAACGTAGCTAATTATTATTATTATATAATTAATTACAATAATGGGGGATTGTAACGATCAGCCTATTAATGGGGATTAAAATTTCCATAAATAATATATGTTGAATCATTATAAATATATTATTCAACATATATATTATTAATATATATATATATATATATATATATATATTATTCAACATATAATTATTAAAAAAATTATTCAGCATATATTTTTTATAAATTAAATCATAGTCTACTATTTAAAATTAGTCTACTATTTAAAATTATAGTATGGTTAAAAAGTTTATAATTGAATAAAGTAATTATTGTCTTCGTATATTAAATTATGAATATAAAATTTGAATGTAAAATTTTAATATACGGAGACAATATAGAATTTTGTTGACTTTATTTCAATTAATTTTTTAATTGTAAAAGTGTACATTAATTACCATTTTTAGAAATACTAATATTATTACCTTAATTACTATATTTATATAGTTTTATGAATTAAAAATAGATAAAAAATTTCTCTAAAAATTTATGTGTTGATAATAATTAATTTAATTATTCATAATTTCAAATAAGAAAATATATACTTATCGTAATTATATTAGTTACTATATTTATATAAATTTATTAATTAAAAAATAGATAAAAATTTTCTCTAAAGCATTTCCGCTCTAATATATAAAAATTCCCTCCAATACTTCTTTAATTTTATTAATATAAAGATGTTAAGATTGATATATTATGTTAAAAAATTGGACTGACTCGATCTTGTCTCATATTTTGAGTTTTAATTGGGTCAAGTTTAAGTTTAACTAAATGACCCTATCAAAATTTTGGATCAAGTAGGGACAACGATGAACCTAACCCTTCTCACCCGTACGATCAAGTAGGGACATATACCTTTTAGCATCTTCCCATGATTGTTTCAACCCAACCTTTTGGAAAACAATTTTTCAAACATTTTCTAAAGTTCACCCAGAAAAAAAATATATATATTTGAACCTCAAGCTAAATTAATCCTACACAACCAACCTTTCACTTCATATTATGAAGCTAAATGTAACCAAACAAAAGAAAATTAGAGTTCCCATTTAGTTGCACAAAAGGGTAAACTACATTTTTAGTCCCTAAAAGTGTAATATATTGCCACTTAGGTCCTTGAAAGTATGAAACTGTCAATTAAGTTCCTGAAAATGCAATTTGTCTGTCACTTTAGTCCTTCCAATAAAAAACTTTCTTTAAAATTAATGTTCGTGCCTACATGACAAGCTATTTGCCTACGTGACATGTTATTCAAGTGTGCACCGTTAATTGCCATGTAGGTAGATAACGTGTAACGTAGGCACAAACGTTAATTTTAATGAAAGTTTTTTTAACGAAAGAACTAAAGTGACAGATAAATTGTACTTTCAAGTACCTAATTGACAGTTTCATATTCAGGGGACTAAGTGACAGTGGATTACACTTTCAAATAGCAAAGTGACTATTCATCCTGCACAAAACAGTTTAAGCTCCATTCTTTTGTTGTTTTTGAAGGGACAAAAAAAGAAAAGGAATTTGCAAAAATGACATTCAGCATCATTCGGGAGGATCGAAGTTGAAATCATAAAAGAGAAATGAGTAGCACATTTTTTAACACTTTACTATTAGTTAAAAATTGTATAGGATACACTCCTTATTTAATAAACCCCTCTAATAAATTTGTAGTTTTCAATAAATTTTAACCAATAAGAGAATGTGTTGTTAACATTCGTTATAAAATGAATTTGAAATGAAACATTTGACGCTTCCAACTAGGGATGGCAATTCTATCCATATCCTATAGATACCAGCAAAAATTACCCATGATAGATAAAGTAATTATCCACAAATTTTAACGGGTACAAGTGCGGGTATGGGGGTACCTTAATACCCAACCCTATCCAGACCCATAATAATAATACCTAAGATAAATCACGTTTATTAATCCATAAAAAATATATTAAAAAAAAAAAGATCATGTTCTTTATTTGCTAATAGATAGATCACATTATTTAGTTAAAAAAAAAGATTATGTTCATTGTAGAGATAAATCACGATCCTTATTTACCTAAAGATAGATCGCATTCCTTAATTAAAAAAATCACCTTTCTTATTTGCTTCTTTTCTCAAATTTTCCTATTTATTATATTAAGATCTTTGGATGAGATTTTAATTTTTTGTTACATAATGGGGGGTGGTTGCTATTTTTTTGGGTACATAATGAGATTTTAATTTAATTACTATTGTATTTTTAATCAACATTTTATTTATCATTTTTTATTTATAATTAATTAAAGTACAGGTAATGCGAATGGATACAGGCATTTAGGTACCCAACGGGAAAGGACACGGATATTAAAGTTATTACCCACGCAAGTATGGATATAAGGATTTTTTTAAAATACAGGTATGAAGACAGGTACTATAGTACCCTATCCAAACCCTACCCATTGTCATCCCTACTTCCAACGATTTAAACCAGAGTCAGAGTTGCCAGACTAAAGCGTTGATTTATAAACATATGAATGGATAAACTAATGGTACACCTATTTTTCCCTAATGCAGCTATTTGTACAAGTATAGGAGCTTCTCGGTACCTCTATTACATCATATCTCTAATCCTATTCGACTTTCCTACAAAACTGTATGAAGTTCTAAAGTTTCAAAAATTAGATGGACTGATGATTGTTTGAATAAAATACTCGAGCATTTGTGCTGCTTCTATACACAACTAGCCGAAAGCAAATCCTTGTAATTCAAATCTTTGCACCTCAAAGGTAGAGCTACGAGTCGTCTTCGTCTTCGTCTTGGAACTCATCAGGTATATGCAATTTCTCGATGGCAGCCTGTTTTAAAAAGAACAAGAAGCTTCAAGTCACAGGAAAAATAAATAAATAAATAATGACAACAATCATAAGTTCCAATGTGTGCTATAGTGATCATACAAATTAACTAAACATTCACCAAACCAATCAAGGAGCAGAAAGATCAGTTATTTGTAAAAATTGCTAACGAATTTAGAGCAATAGGATTGTTGTAACGCTGTTGTAAGCAAATCAATCACCTTAATGGTAGCAGCATCTGTTACAGATGGTTTCAAATCCAAAGCAACACCATAATGAAACATTGCTCTCTCATACATGCGACGCCTTCTATAGATGTTGCCCATCAAAGCATAGACGCTACTTTCACGAGGTTGCGCCTCTTTCAGCTCCTCCAAGACATCCAAAGCCTCGTCAAATCTTTCTAAGCTTACGAGGATGTTGGCTTTTTGATACATGGGAAGTGGATTTTTCTTATCTGCCAAAATAGCCTTCTCCATTATGGCCAATGCTTCCCCGCTTCTCTGACAAATCACAGAAGCATAGTTTCAGAATCCTGGATACAGAAACATGAACAAAAAACAAATGCAATTGTAGTTTGTAGTTTGTACTACTACAACTAGCGCAGCAAGAGATTATTAACCTTTAAAGCATGCAGAGCAGTTCCAAGGTATGACAATAAAACAGAAGATCGTGGGTTGATTTGGTAGGCCATGTGGAAATGATGTTCAGAGAACTCATACTTCTCTTGGCGAAGATATAGCATTCCAAGTCCATACCATGCGTTATAGTGCCTTGAATCAACCCTGAGTGCACTATGGTAGCACTTAATCCCATTTTCAAAATCTTCTAGAGCAACATACCTGCAAAGAGCAGTGTGAATCACGAGAGCATAAAAAGTTGCTGATAACATGTGTGGACACGTGTATCATTAACAAAAGACTAATGTTCATACTCGTGTCCACAAAGGGTATGTGCATATGCAAATCTGGGATTCAGTTGAACAGCTCGTTGAAAATTCTTCAGTGCAGTTTCATGATCTTTCTGCAGGCTGTAGCAATTACCCATGGCACACCTGCCACAATATTCAGCAGGAAAGATAAACCAGGATAAGTGACAATAATTAAAATACAACAGCCACACGCGCAGAGAGGGGGGGAAGGGGGGTGTTGAACTTTCGAGCTTTCAATTTGCCAAAATAACATTCCTTGGTGCTTGAGCAGTTAGATAACATTATCATCAGCAACACAACCAAATCTAGTAAACCAAAATATACATAAATTTTTAGTTTGGCTCAGTGCGTGCACACATGGGCATGCACACACAGGATATTATGCAGTTTTAAGCCATCTGGAAAGATGAAGACAGTACTATGTAAAAATGACCTCTAAGAAGAAATTTCAGTCCAAAAAATTGAAAATTGTTACACAAATAATTACAATAAAGTTCAATGTAACACTACCAAGATTGAGGAGCTAAGCGATCAGTTGAAATCAGTTCCTGCGCCAGGTAACTTAGCTTCATATCTTCCTTTAAATGCTGCACCAGATATAAGTCAGTTCATCATGTAGTAATTAGTAAACATCCAAGTAATCATTTAAAATTTTAAACTGTAAGTGGGGAGAAGAAGCTAAAGAAATACAAGGATATTCTAGGAGCCACATATCAACATCCAGGGTTCCTTTGTAATTTTGTAGATGACAACCATCAAAAAAGGAATCATTTTACATAAATAGCACGTAGCTATGCCGCATCATGGAAATCATAGCCTCAAACATATTCTAGGTGTGTAACAATAGCCTAGAAGCCAAGAAAAGAGCATCAAAACATGTTGATTAAGGCAATATCTTCTATCAAGAGACTTTACTAGTTGAATAGACCAAATGTGCAAGTCCCAAATGCAACAAAGAAAGAAACATAAATGGTTTGCTTCTTACAAATAAAATATATGTCAACTCACATAAAGGACTGTTGAGTGTATATCCATTCCTTCCAAACTATAAGGTGTAATCTGACGAGCAAGACTAAAGGCACGATCAGCTTCTAAATAATCAACTAGCTCAAAGTATGCTTTCCCAACCTGCATTAAAACATGTTCAAGTAAGTAGATTTCAAAGGAGTTGAATTGATGAAACCCAATCCAAACACTAATCTGGAAGGGATAGTTTTTTCATTTTGGCCTTGAGGACAAGGCTGTTTCTGTACAAGGAGGCATTGATAGGCCAAGTTCTACTAGGCAGTTATATTTGTGTTCATTGGGCACTTGGGGGGCGTTTACTTGCGATTCTTTTTCTGTTTTCATTTTCTGTTTTCAGTTTTTAATTACAAAACTGCCACCTTGTTTTCATTTTGTTTTCTGTTTTCTAAGATTTGTACAGGAAACACTGAAAACAACATTTTTTTGTTTTCTCTGTTTCCTGTACAAATCTTAGAAAACAGAAAACAAAATGAAAACAAGGTAGTAGTTTTGTAATTAAAAACTGAAAACAAAAAATGAAAACAGAAAACAAAATTGCAAGTAAACGTCACCTTATGTTTTATGGTGTGATTATAATATGTGGTGTGACAGACCTGTAGGAGGCAGTTAAGATATCAGTTTGTTGGTGCTTAACAAAAACAATATTGAGAATTCAAGGAAAATGATTTATACTTTGTTATATATACAATATCTTGATACTTATCATATGTGCCAATACTTGCTATCTTGTAAGCCCCTTCCAAAAAAAATAATTGGATACATAATTGTGTCATATATATGTGTCCATGTTAGACATGTGCCTGGCATTTATAAATTACAGCAAATTGTTATGTTTGCTTTATAGGTCATAGTGTCACATCTCCTTGTTCTCTCCCACCAACTGACTTATTATCAAAGACCAACCCACAAAAATATTAACCTATTGTCTATCAGGTGGAGGACGCCTAGTAACAATTTATATATTTACACAACCCCTGAAGCCTGAACAAGGCACAAGCAAACTATATATTTATCCTGAGATTTAATTTAGGCTCTGAAATTTAATTTAACTGAGTTTTTCTTGCTCTTTTCATCTTTTGTTTTTATTTCTGTATTTATAGCCTCATCCAAAGTTGTGATTTTCTTGACATCTTATATTCATTGAATTAGGACACAAATGTAGTAAAAGTTTAGTTATAAAGCAGATACTGGATAGTGAGATTAATTTTGATTTGAGGTTAGAACCTCAGACAACAAGACTTCATATACGGAAAAATACTATTTTTATTAGTGAGGAAAGTGGAGAAGTGTAACTAAGGGGAAGATAAGATATCCTTCAAACAAAGTGGGAAAAAATTAAGTACAATAAAGAACAAAATTTCTACGTGCACCTAACAAAGTATTGGAATAAAACATCGTAAGCCAGGATGCAGTATATCTCTATATCAATATTTATGTATGATGAATCCCAATGAAAGGCCAGAGAAATTACCTGAGAAAGAACCCAGCCAGTGTTGTAATGCTTCTGTGGAAGTTTCAGATAGGTATCCAGTGCATCCTGCTCTACCATAAACAGATATTAGGAAACAAATGCAACTGGGGACAAGGTATTTTCCTCATTTTATTTTTCCAATTTCAAATCCCTAATTACAATATATTAAAAAATAATATAAATATTATCTGGATTTTCCCCAGAAATAGTTAATTAAATACCTGGCACCTATATAAGCACGAAAGTCTATAGCCTTCACCAAGAACTCTTAGAAGGGTTAATATTTCTGAAGTGCCAGTGATGACCTTAGAACCACTTGTTACTTGCCCACCAATTTGAAAAGTTACTGCTTCTTGCTCATAAGTTTTGGCTTCAATGACAGGAGATGAACAAGAATTTGTAGATGTACTATTCAAAGAAGAATCATCTGGAACATCATTACGAATCCCTAAAATTAAAGAAATGAAAAATCATTAAGTATTTGAAATAAGGAAACTTTTAGGCAATAACCACCTTAAGAAGAAAAAAAATGAATTAACCATAATCATCAATGGATACGCAAACCTTCAGGTTAATATAGTTCAGCATATTATGTTGACACCTAGCAATGGATTAATATTTCAATCTGGCTCACCAATTTAAATAAACAAACATTAAAGGAGCTAGCAAGACCATCAATGATATCTTTAGAAAGGCTATAGCATAGAAGAAAATTGACAAGAAATCTAACATCATCAGCTCGGATGCGACTTGTACAAGCGAATGACTTAACGAACATTGCAATAAAACTATTTGTGAAGGGAAGCATTTCCCTATTGTTGAATAAACAGACTACATTTCTTCTGAATGCTTGAGTGTGTTCACCTATTAAAGAATAAACTTATACAATAGAGTAGTGAGATATATAAACATTCATCACCTTCATCAATGTTTTCATTGGCCCATGATTGCCCTTTACGAATTGCCATGGTACGAAATGCCATATGGTTTAGCTTTGAACCTCCCTTATAAGAGTTATTAGTTCCATTCCCAGATACAACAGTTGAATTAGCATTTGTGTTTACACTTGAGTCACTAGAGAATCTTGAACTACGTCGAGGACCAGAATCAGAAAATAATCTACCCGAAATCTGTCACAATATATATATTTAGGGAAAAAATGGATGGTGAAAAATGAGAGAATATAATGTCATATAGTCTGGAAAAGTCAAGCATTCAACCCAGAGTACATATTATTACGATCATCCAAAACACTCTTAAAAAGCGCAAGTTACTCAACAGAATAAATGGTCAATTAATTAACATGTAATAATATGCAAAATATATTCAACTGTTCATCTTACGATGTATAGCATCAAGTAAAAATCCACAAAGAACAGAATGCAAAATAAACTATAGCTAAGCTGAGATGTTGAGGGTATGCAGAAAATTGAGTAACAATATTGCAACCATATAAATGAGAACCAATGGTAATTGGTAACATGAATTAAAAAGGTAAACTCCAATGCCCATAATGTTTGATAGAAAAAAATGCCATTCCCATTATAAAAGGCTCACTCAGCTCAATGCTTGATTGAAGATTGCCAGTTTTGATGTTAACATCCTGTATAAATCAATATCACTACTGCCAAAAACAGGAAAAATAAAAAAAGAAAATCTATCCAATACTGCCATGCTTTACTCTAGATTAAGCCACTTAATCAAATCAATCTCCATATACAGAGAAAATCCCAGACAGTTGACATGTTTATCTATTGACACAAATAGAGGTTGATCAATAGAAGCAACCTTTCGTAATTTTCCTTCACCCACAAACTTTCTTCGAGGGGCTTGAATAGGAGAGTTTACTGTTGACCTAGGAGAACTGTCAACACTAAGTGTAGTAAGATTTTGGCCATTTGGAAGCACGTTCCTACACAACGGGGGTGGAGCAACACTTGACAACTGCAAAAAACAAGAACAGAACAATGTCATTCATTTGAAAAGGAAAAATGGACATCAAACACACGTGTAATTGACCAAGGAACCTGCATTATCAATTTATCATTTAAGGAAAAATGGACATCAAACACACGCACACACACACACACATATATATATATTTCTGAATCCTGCTGACCATATTGAAAATTCTGGAGATGGAAACTACATTTGAATAAACAGTGTAGCTCTCCACAAAATTTTAATAAACATTAGTAGGCATACACAATATAAAACTACAGTCACCTGTGCAACCATTGGAGATGGGGTGTTATAAAATGACATGTTAGATGAACCACTATTAATAGGTTGACCAGCAGCTCCTCCTAAAATAGATGCTCCATGATGATATGCAGCAATATCCTTGAGACCTTGCATTTGTTTGAGTTGCCTTGGACTTGCTTCTTCAGACATACAAGGTCTTGTGGCAACTTCATTACTATGTTCAGGTGACATATGTGAGTTTGGAGAGGTTGAACAATTCAGGTATTGCTTTTGTATGCAAAAAGCTGCTGCTTCACCAAAAACTACAGTTGCTTCTTCAGCAGCACCTGGATATTTAGAAAACAGTGTAACGATAATATTGATGAATGAGCATAAGAAAATAATATATATAATATATAGATTTACATTAGAAAAAATGAAACAGTCATTTAATAACAACAAATCTAATTTTGCATCGGTTTCTTGGCATACGTATGCTTTCTATTGATAAAGCCATAAGCACTTTAGTAAGAAAAACAAATGTTTTTTCTAGTCCTCATTACTGTTATGTTTTTTTTTCATCTATCACATGTGCAAACCACAATAAACTATGTCCGATGCTGTGTTACCAAAACAAAATGTTTAAACAATAAGTGCACCATTACCATACCGGCATACAGTTTAAAATATTTGCTTTGCTTTAAGCAGCTTTCTTATTTGATCAAAGCTAAAAATAACGTCATCCAAATGGAAAACAAACACTTAACAACTTAGCAAGCAGCCATTTAAACTACTAGGTTTTGCCAGTTGCTTCATCAAGTATGTTTGGTATAGTGGGTGTATATTGGGAATTAAGTGAAATCATCTCACATTACCTAATACACACAACTCCTCATATGCAGCCCACATTAGAGGATCCATTGACAGTGCCTGCTTGAAATGTTGTATGGCATTTCTCCTTCTGTCAGTGCATCTGAAAAGGCAGAATAATCATTAAAGGGAATATACACGGATGAATATAGATATTCTTCGAATGTGGGTTATGAGCCTAACTCAACCTTACAAAACCGGCTTGTAAGATGAGGGTTGCCCCCCACTTCTATACACTATTTTGGCCATATCACTAGTTGATGTGGGACTCAATAGATTCTTTTTGGAGTTGTCCATCCTTTGCAGAGAAGATAATTTACAAAAACTTCACTACAACTTATTAATATTTCTAGGGCATAGTTATCAAATCTTGGACAGCAGCACATAGCAGCCAACCCCAAAAACACTATTAATGGTACAGCACATAATGGGATGGCTAATTTAATAATTTTTATATACAGATTAAATAATTTATATTTATATTTATATTTATATTATATACATATAAATGCTCAAAAAAAAACCCTCAGAATTCATTGCATATTCATAATTAACAATAAAAAGTCATAGGTTTTAAGCAAAACATACAACACAAGTAAATAACAATAAAAGGTCAAGGTAGGAAACAAACAAAAGTCAAAAGACATATTCATATTTCAAATACAAGACATCTTAAAACATTCAATAAAAAGTGAGGGAGGGTGTTGCATAGAGAAAAGAACAGAGAAGGATGAGGGTTCAAAAATGGATGCATGGGAAAATACAACCAATTAGGGATTTTTTAAATTCTGAAAAGGGGCAAGGAAATTTCAACTTTTCCCCTAGAACCCCCAAAATAATAATGTTTTTTAGGGCAAAAAAGGGGGTTTTCAAAAGAGACTCATTCTAGAGCCGCTATAGTGCTGCTGTGGCCACTATTTTGGTCGCGACTGCAGCCACTATGGTCGCTATTCAAAAACACCACTATTCAAACTTTGTAGCGGCTCATGACTGTTCCGCACTGCTATACTGCTATAGCATGCTATTCATAACTATGTTCTAGGGAAGGTCATATAAGTACAACTATTCTTAGCCTCTTGTACATTCCACTGATTTGGTGTCATTGTTAAATATTTGCATGATTTGATCTAGCCAAATTAGTTAGATCATTTGATTTAAAATTATCAAAGAAATTATTTTTTCTTGAAAGAGGGGGGGGGAACCGGTCAATCATTGATGAGAAGACAGTTCAGCAACCTGTAAATGAGCCCTAATAGATAATGACCAGCTGCACCATTTGGAACCTACATAGTAAGAAAAACAAAATTAGCAAAATCATTCATCTTCTTCCAAAAAATGCACCAACAAACTATAATAAAAAAACAACTTGAAATAGAGGGGATGTCAGAACTTATGTGATAAATGAACCAATAATAGCAAACTAGACTATAAATAAAGCAGAATATGAATGATAACAAATTTAAAATTGTTTGGGAAATAAAATTTGGCCACCTATATATTTTTATAATTTAATAATTGGGAGATAATCATTAATCTAAAATACATCCTAAATTGTGTTTTATACCTCTGTACCAGGCTCATTGGCAGGACATAATGCTGCTTCAGCTTCACTAAGAAGATCCATATGAAAGCATGATATTGCAAACAAGTACCGAGATTGAGCCATTTGGGTTCCTTCAAGCAATAAAGAAGAAAAATAACGAGAGAGTCGAGAGATATAATAAGAAGCACTGCTACAAAATAATAGCAACCAAAGGAAATAAAACATTCTATTAAAAGCTAATTAAAGAGGTAGAAAAGGAAGGGTGATATTTAAAAACATTAAAATTAAAATTAAAAAATAAAAATAGAACATAACTAAATAAAGCAAAAAACATACCCTTTAAGATATGGTATGCACAATAAGCTTGATTGCTCTGCAAATAACAGCCAGCTAACAATTGCAAATTTGTCTGTATAAAACAAACATAATTACCAAACACTGACTAAGAGAGTATAAAAGATGTCCTTTAGCAAGTGACACTTAATAAATAGCCAAATAAAGGGTGCAAACAAACTAACAAAGTAATAATTAACAGTGTTGTAAGGATATGAAGTTGTTGATTAGACACACTCCAATACAAGTATTAGAGGCACATTCAAAACACATGTACCTTAGGCACAAGTACAACAGATAAGGAGGATACATCATACATATCAATTCAGAAAGACAACGCCAACATGTATAAATAATAAAAATAAATAAATAAATAAATAAAACGTATCACAATAGTGAAGCTTAAATATGGACATTTTCTTTCTAACAGATATGCGTGATTCACATTTGACGTAAATGAATATAATTAATGTCAGGTTCCGTTATGTCTTGAGCAACAAGAGTGTTTCCTTATCAGCAGAACAACCGTCTAATCCTAAACCTAAACCTAAAAAATTTGCAAAAGCAGCTTTATGTTACACATTACACGAGCAACCGTTGAAAGTTGAACTTTTGACCGAGTAATCGCCTACGCCTTTCAAGCTTGACATTTGAGGAGTTGTGAATCGTGGGACCAAGTCCTATGGGTCGACCGACCAATGTCCCACCCATGACTGTCCAAGGGAGCATCCAAGTAATCACCCATGACTGTACAATTGGGCCCATCCTTGGTCTCGCGGCTGATCGATACTAACAAAACCAATATGATGTCACGGTCTACAAAACCCTTGTGCAAAGATGCTAGAAGGCCACAAAGAATTTGTGCGCCCCAGGCCTTGGTGGCCAGTATAACGGTGTCTAGAACCTTCCCGCGAAACTAGCAAAGGCACAATTGGCGCCACCCCCTGAAGATGGCGGGAACAGTTAACAGAGGACACACTCGTTAAATAGGCATCACCAACCTAGGTCACACCAAGTCACACATTATAGAGCTCACCGGAATCGAGTTCATACCGAACTTTAGGAGTATTCCACGAGCGTGTTCTCTAGCATGAACAAAAGTCATGCCAGAATTTCTAGAACTAGGCTATATAACCACAAGTATCCCTCCTTTCAGTGTTACGGCACAGAACTCCAATTTTCGAAACCAAACCGTTTATCATTGTTTTAAAACAAAAGAAACCTAGCAAACACTCAAGGAAACTCCGAACCTCAATTCACTCACACAATTAACGCAACATGAAAACAAAACCGAATCCAAATCTCTCAAAGCAAACAACACTCCATCGAGAAACTTTAACAGAGGAATCGAATCAAACAGCTATGGATACCCTAACCGGAAACCATCGATCTCGAAGCAAAGGTAACACAGCGAAAGAGCGCGCCGAAAAACGTAAAGGAAAAACAATGAAATTTCCTCAAGCTCGTAGGCTTTAGTAACTAGTTTTCTTCTCCATTTAGGTTTTCCACAATTTTCTGAGGAAACAAACAGAGATTAAAAAAGAAAATAAAACAAAATTCAAAGCGAGTGTTGAAAAAGAGAGAAGAAAAACACCTCGGAGGGAAACTGAGCACAGAGACGCTGCGAGATGAAGATGGCGTTGGAGTGCATGAAATGGCGAAGGCTCTTCTGCACGCAATCTACGAGTATTGCTTCCATGGCTCTCTCTCTCTCTCTCTCGCTCGTAACGTTCGTTTTTTTTTCACTCGGAGAGAAAAACAGGAACTGAACTGAAACGAACGAAAGAGTGAGTGAGTGAGTGGGGTTTGGGTTTGGTTTTGGGTTTCAGGTTTCTCTATTTTTTTTTTTATTTGGTTTGGTTCAAATTGGGAGCGGCACGTGTGCACCTCTCGTTTTTGAAATTCGGTCACGTGACATGGCTTCGCCCAATGCGGTGCGTTTTGCGAAATGATGCGGCGTTGGTATCACACTATCACTGTCAAGTGTCAACTGTGGAAAGTGCGGGATGGACGGATAATCGTGGCTGGAGAAATTCTATATGCAGATTCCTAATCCTCAATGAAAGCAAAAGGAAAAGAAAAAATAATTAAATAAATAAATCTGGTCCACAATGTCACAAAGGAGAGTTTGAAAAGGTTGAAAATCAAAATGAGATATATCATTTATATAATATTATTACTTTATTTATTTTTATTCATTGCATTCATCTTTTTATCTTATATTTTTCTCTTTCTAATCTCTCTTTATACTACATTATTTTATTTTTACATATTTTATGTACAAATATAATTTTCATATCAAATATTGGATTGCATATTTGGATTAATTTATTCTATTTATTAACTTACTCTATTGCCAAAAGTATTGAGCTTGAGGAGTAAATGCATTTTATATTGGATATAACATAGTGTTAATTGTCAAACAATCTACTTGGATCCTAATCAACTAATCTACTCACCCTCCCTTATGCCGTGATCGAAACATTTTGGTGTCTACTATGAGATTTGGTGAAACTCTTCTCGACTCCCTTGTCTGTTATTTAGGTTTGTTTGTGTATTTCTTATCCTGAAAGGGATCTAGGTTAGAAAGCAACAGGATAGGATAGTCTCTTTCTCCCTCCCTCCCTCCCTCCCCTTCACCACCCTCATCGCCACGTCATCATTGTTCTTGTCACCGTCACTAACCCTATCACCATCGTCATTGCTACCACCACCATTGTCATCGCCACCACCACCACCACCGTCACTACCGCCATAGTCACTACCACCATTACCATCACTACCACCATTATCACCACCATCTTCATCATAGTAAGCATCACTATCGTTACCACCACCACCATCGCTGCTATAACAACCATCACCACCACTGTCGTTGCCACCACTCCACCATCGCCACCACCACCACTGCCGCCACCATCCCATCATTGTTGTCGTTACCATCGCCACTACCATTATCGTCGCCACCACCATCACCACCATTGTCGCATCGCAACCACCACCACCACCACCATTGTCTCCACCACTCAACCATTGTCGCCACTACCATTTTCACCACCATCCCATCACTATTGTCATCGCCATCGTCACTACCATCATCGTTGCCACTACCGTCACTGTCATTACTGCCACCACAACTATCACCATTGTCGTTATCACTCCACCATCACCACCATCACCATTGCCACCACCATCTCATCACCGTTGTTGTTGTCATCGCTACTACCATTGTCGTCGCCACCACCATTAACGCAACCACCACCACCACCACCATTGTCACCATCACTCCACCATCGCCACCACCACCATTCCATCACTGTTGTCGTTGTCATCGCCACTACCAGCACCGCCGACACCACTGTCATCGCCACTGCCTCCACCACAACCACCACTACCACTACCATTATCGCTACCACTACTCTTGTCGCTGTTGTCGCCACTATCACCTCCTATTGTTATCTAGTTCGTATCATGGTGTGCACCAAACATTGGATAGAATTATTATACTCTTATCCTATCATGTTTTTATCTTATCCATATATCCTACCATATCCTATCCTGTCTTGACCACCAAACAGGTCCTTAAGGATATGATAGGATAAGATAGAATATAAGAGCATGATAAGAACATGATAAAATAAGAACAAGATAAACTTTAATTCTATCAAATGTTTTGTGTATACCAGATAACAAATTAGATAACGATAAGATATAATATGAATTATGTTCAAATGAGAAATTACTTTTTCATTAAAATTACATATAATTTTCTAAAAATTAAATTTTAATTTATTTTTATAAATTATGAGATTATAAAAAATTATATAAGTTTTTTAATTTAATGCTGCTTAAATTATGCAATTACTTTTTTATAAAAGTTATAAACAAATTATATTAGTTTTTTAAAATTATAATTATTATTCAAATATTTTTCTTTAAAAATATTTGAATAATAATTATTTATTTTTTAATGTTTTAATTAATAATATAGTTTAAATGTATGAGTCAAAATTATTATTATTATATATATATATTTAGTGACAGGAATATATATAAATTATATATATATATATTGTTATATATATATGTTTATATAAATTAATATATTACTATATATTATATTTATTATATATGTTATATATAAATCTTATATCTTTTTTTCATAATAATATTATACATATATTTTATGTAATAGGTTGAATATTATACTAATTATTATTATTGTTATATATATAGAGAGGGAACTTATCCTATCATAATCCAACTCCTAAGAAATACACTAGGTTAATAGGATAAGATAAGAAATATAGTAGGTTAATAGGATAGAATAAACAACTATATAACGCTATCATATTCTATTGACGTAATAAACAACAGGTTATAACATGATAAGATAATTATTTTATCTTATGATATCCTTACCGGTAAAAGAGCCCTAAAAGTAAAAGATATCATTAAGCCAACCCAATATTTTACCATGGTTAACGTTTCGGTGCAGTAAAACTTAACTTATTATCACTGTAAAAAAAAAAAACTTAACTTATTATCGAGTGTACACTGACACTGCATTGAATGACCACATGCAAATTTAAGCTGCCAACACTTTTTTTTTAACCTGAAATTCAAAAGCAAATGCTTGACCAATGATAAAATCACACACTGCAATTTTATTGTTTTGATAATGACTTATAAATATTTTATTATAATTAACATTGATTGAATAAATTTAAATAAGCAAAGTTAAATATTTTTTATAATTAGATAACTAATTATAGAAAAATTGATTTAATATAAAATTTATAAAATACATGCCATAAAATAAAAATAATGATTATATATTTTTTTGATATGTAAGAATTAAAGACAAGTATTAGAATATTTACAATAACTCATACACTCTGCTCAACCAATTAAACTAGATTTCTTTAGTATAATATGACTATATATAATTACAAAAAGAAAGAATATAAAGAAATTATTTTATTTTAAAATAAAATAAAATAAAATTTATAATATAAGAATTGAGATAAATTTAGAATTATGTTTTGCTTAGATGAAATAGAAATAAAATAAATGTGTATAAATAATGGATCGGATGTAATAGATTCTATAGTTTAAATATTATATGAATCAATAATGTTGTTACTTTCTCTTCAAAAAAAAATAATGTTGTTACTTTATTAAACTTTAGATAATCTACACTCATACTACAAAGTACAAGTATATCAAAATTAAAACATACAAGTATATGAATTCTCCGCAGACAATCAAGCAAAATAAGGAACGTCACCAAGAACAAAAATTACATACTATTATCTCTGTTCCTATTTATAAGATCCAAATTAGAAGTGATATTTATTCCTTTTTATAAAACTTAATCCACAATGTTACTTACATTAATTATTTTTAGACTAAAATATCTCTAATTAAACAAGAGAGAGGTTATATTGACAAATCTTTAGAAGAGATAGAAGGACAACAATGACAATGATATTTTGAAAAAATATATAAATTTAAGATAATTTTATTGTTATCAACTAAATTAATTATTTTTCTTAATATGATGAATTAGATAAATGAACCTTATAAATAAATAGGAACATAGGTAGTACTATTTTATTTATTTATTTTATTCTCAAAATTCAATTTTGCTGAGCTGGTTTACAAGTTCTTTAATTAGTCTGTGAATCACATGGGCTAGAGTCGTGGAAGACTTTTGGAGTTCCCAACATATCATTGCTTTAGGTGTACGGTTGCTTATGGAGCTAGGTTTGTTGTTCTCTGCTTATGGAGCTAGGTTTATTGTTCTCTGTACCAAAAAATATTGTAATCCTTTTTAACTCTAGACATTATAAAAAAATATGTATTAACAGTATAAAATAATTTTACACTATTTCCAATTACAATCTATTATGTATGGTAAATTTGTTGACTTTTAAAAAATTATCTTAAAAGTTATATCAACGGTAATTTGTGATTGTATGACAATGTAAAACTATTTTACATTGTCAGTGTATCACCATTAAATTCTAAAAAAAAAAAAACAATTTACTACATGTACTCTCATAGTTTTAAAAATCAAAGTTTAATTATAATTTTTACTCCCAACTTTTACTTTTTGGTAAATTTTACCTCTAACAAATTAATTTGACACATTTTACTACCAACTTTTTAAAAAACTTGCAAATTTTATCTTCTACCATTTTGCTGATGTGGCATGCTAAAATAATTGTACTTTTTACCTTTAACTTTTTATTTTTTGGAGAATTTTACTCCTAACTTTTTTACTTTTTGACAAATTTTATTACTAACTTTTTACTTTTTAGTGAATTTTACCCCTACTTTTTACGTTTATGTCATCATGTCACTTCAGTATAATAGTAGAAGGTAAAATTTGCAAGTTTTTTTAAAAAGTTGAGGATAAAATGTGACAAATTAATTTGTTAGATGTAAAATTTGCCATAAAATAAAAAATTGGAGGTAAAAATTACAATTAAGCCAAAAATAAAATCAAACTCATCAGTTCGACTGAATGAATTAGAAAATAAATCATGTCACTAGTCTAGAGAACTTAAAAAATTAATAGAACAAAGACTCGATTGAGTATGGGTTAAATTAATCAAAAACTAGCTAAAACCAATCAAAATTAAACCCAGTAAGAATCGACGGTAGTGAATCAGTCTAAACCATTTTTTTAAAAAAAAATAATTTAAATAAGACCAATTATTATCATTGACATATATAATTATATGATCAAACTTCATATTAACTTAAATCTAAGGCTTTCAGTAGATACACCTCCTTTTAAAGAAATCTAATCTAAGATATTTCTTTATTTTTCATGGGTTATGAGTACATTAGGGAATTCAGTCTCTTAAATTTAAGAACGTGTAGGGCTTATGTACCTTTCATGATGCATTCTTTAATTTCTTTTGAAGTGAATGTACCTGTTAGGATTTAAGCATAAGAGGAGAGTTCAACCCAAAAGACTAGTCCATTAGATGGGAGAGCCTCAAGGCTTAAGTACCACATCAAGTAGTTTATTCTACTCAATGTGGGACTCCTAACATTGCCACCTCCTTTAAGGGCCGATGTCCACGGCGGCTTTCACACTATCGACACAGACCCGATGGTAGCCCTTTTCCTTTGGACGACTTCACTCATCTATCAGTATTCAGTTTGCACCTTAATTCAGTCTATAGGTAGCCCTTTCCGTAGTCCGACTCTCAATAAAAGCACCAATTATTAGGATTCAAGTACAAGAGAAGAGTCCAACCCAAAAGACTAATCCATTAGGTGAGAGAGCCTCAAGACTTAAGTACCACATCAAGGAGTTTATTCTACTCAATGTGGGACTCATAACAATAAATTCCGCGTTCATTATCATAAGAATCAAATGGACGTTTTTTTACCAGTTGATATTTAGCTCGTTGACAAAATTTTATTTTGTACGAGTAAACGTTCAATTATTGAATATGATATATAAATATGTTAATTTTAAAAAAAAATAAAAATTTTCGGGCTCAATTTATAGGGAATTGAATTCACACAGTTACAACTTTACAATTTATGTTCAGTCAAAAAAAAAAACTTGCAATTTATGTCTAATCGGTTAAGTACTTTTTTTTTTTTTACAAGATATATAGCTCAATTGGATGAGTAGGGTGTGTAAGTATTGTAAATCCCTAGTACTGTCTTTGATTCCTACGGATAAAAAATAGTTCTTTTTTTTTTTACAGCTTACTATTAGTATTTTCTTAAGCAACTTTTTTTTATTAATATAAATTTTATTTATATTGATTTATCATCATCATATTGTAATCTCTTACAAAATTTATCAAAAAAACATAATCATCATCAATTTTAAATAGTTTTTTATTTAAATTATAATAATTATTCCTACAGTATCTAAACAAAAATCATACATAAGAACATTGAGAAATGCTACAACACACTCTGTTGAGCATATTTTTTATAGTTGAGTTGCTTAACTCATGAGTTGTACCATCATGCTACATCAAATTTAGGAATTCAACAATGTTTCACTGCAATTTATTGCTTAGCTCATTTTTTTAAGATATGACTACACCAATTCTCAAGTATACATGGACAAAGGCACAATCCAAAATGTACCCAGCTTGAGATGGTGAGTTTATTCTAATCATTAAGTGTGTTGGACACACATTGGAAATACAAGTCTCTCTATATTTTCACATCAATCTTGAAAGAAAAGAAAATACAGCAAAAACTACTATTTGTACCTTCCTTGACATGAATCAAATGTTGCCTAAAACAAACTCAGATACATATTTGGGTTCAGAGAACCATCCATTTTGGTCCCAAAGAAAGTACTACTATGTCTTTCCTTGTTCCTCACTGGTACTAGAATAGAATGAGCTTCAACTCAGGCAATCACTTGAGGAATATTGGCCAGTGAAGCTTTCACCTTGTCCTCTGAGAATGAGAGGTCAACCATGTTACCTTGCAAGTACTTTTCATAAGCTGGCAGGTCAAAATGGCCATGTCCACACATGGCTGTCAGAATAACCTTGGCCTCTCCGGTCTCTCTACAACGAATCGCTTCTCTAATGGTTGCAGCTATGGCATGAGTTGGTTCAGGAGCTGGTATCAACCCTTCAGACCTGGCAAACTGTAGAGCCCCTGTAACCAAAAAGACAACACAATTTCATCCTATATGATTCTAATTTCTATATATCCAAACTTGCATGTTGTTTCCAATGACAGGAAAATGAGATTCTGAGAATTACCTTGAAAACATTCAGTTTGTGGAATTGCAATTGCTTCCATTAAACCCAAGTCAAAAACATGTGAGATCAATGGTGCCATACCATGGTAACGCAAACCCCCTACAAATATGCAAAAATGTTAATACAAAGATACACTAAAAAAATGTAATAGTAAATATACAGTTTCCTACCCAAAATGGCAACCTATGCTTGTTCCTTGAAAGTTTGTGTGTATACAATTTAATCACTGAACTTGTCAACTTTATGACAAATTAAAGTTGACAGATTCAAGGACTAATTTTCATGAAGTTAATATAATTGAGAATTATATTGACAGATTTGGACTAATTTGTCCTATTAACAGATTCAAGGACTAAATTGTATACTCACATAATTTCGAGGACCACAACACCAGTTACCTCACTTTCAAAAATTAAATTGTATATTGACAAACTCTCTCAGCATAACAAATAATTACCAGCATGAATTGGATCCGGAACAAAGTCGTGCCCAAGTGTGTGCATTTTCATCAATGGAGTCATCCCTGCTGTATCACCATAATCATAAGTATACACCCCTTTTGTTAATGAAGGACATGCTTCAGGTTCAACTGCTCTTATAACAGGATTGATTTTCTTATTGAGCTTCTCTCTAAGGAATGGAAAACTAAGCCCTGCAAAGTTGGAGCCACCACCAGTGCATCCTATAATGACATCTGGGGTTTCCCCAAAAGCTTCCATTTGTTTGAGGCACTCTTCCCCTATAACACTCTGGTGGAGTAAAACATGGTTGAGTACACTCCCCAAGCAGTACTTGGTATCATCATTTTTAGCAGCAACCTCCACAGCTTCTGATATGGCTATGCCTAAACTCCCTGGGCTTGATGGATCCACTTGAAGCATTTTCTGACCTGCCTCAGTAATCATAGATGGAGATGGGTGTACCTTTGCACCCCATGTTTGCATCATCAATCTCCGATATGGTTTTGAATCATAAGAAGCGCGTACTTGCCACACCTATATATATAAACCATTTAACTAAACATCATAGTTTCATAACTTGAGCTAGAAAAAAATCATGTGCACAATTTCATTATTGCCTTGAGGCTTGAATTGTTCAATTAGCACTAACTTTGTTGGTGTTGGAGTTGGACAGATTAATGATACTCAAAAGATTATAAGAGGTGGTAAACAAGAAACTCAAAGTGCACAATTTCTTCGATGTAACTTCAATAACATTTTTTTTCTTAATTGTAAATAAAAATGCATTATAACACATAGTTAAATGTACCAAGACAAGCAAGAAGTTAGTAACATTCAAGACATCTTTGATTGAGCAAACCCATTAGTTCAGTTGGTTAAATTCTTAATGAATTCAATCCCCATAGGGCCATACCTCACAGCCAAGGCCAAATATGCTGCATGCAAAGGCCAATGCACTTCCCCACTGTCCAGCACCAGTTTCTGTCACAACATTCTTGACACCTTCCTGTAAATTATACCAGGCTTGTGGAACAGCTGAGTTCGGTTTGTGTGATCCGGCGGGGCTTACACCTTCGTATTTGTAGTAAATCCTAGCCGGCGTATCAAGAAGCTTTTCCAGCCTCTTGGCTCTAAATTCATCAGACATATGAGCCTCAGATCATAGATCAAAATGACAAAAATGAAAAGAGATAACATACATGACAGAGAACCAAACCTAATGAGAGGGGTTGGGCGCCAAAGCTTGTAAACATCAAGAACTTCAGCTGGTATGTCTATGAATCTGTCACTGGTGATCTCTTGTCTGATTAACTCATCAGGAAAAAGGGGTGACAAGTCATCTGGTTTTATTGGTTCATAAGTCTTGGGATGCAATGGTGGAGGTGGTTTCACTGGAAGATCTGCAATTACATTGTACCATTGGTGGGGAATTCCAATTGATTTATCAGCAGCACTCAAAGTTGCTCTCACTTTGCAGGCACTTGAAAGCCTCTTAGCATTCATTGGCCTTACACTCAAGGCAAATCCCTGAGACCATTGCTTTCCAACTGAAGTTAACAAGAACAACATGTGATAAGTTAAAACCAAGTCATACTACTAAACTGTGGAACTAGAAAGTAACACCAATAATCAAAGGTAACAACAAAATCACAAACCCCATTTGGTTATACCATTAAACAATTAAATCTGCAAATCTAAGTTTGACAGTGTCCTATGTCAAATTAATTATCTTAACAGTTGCTTGTTTCTGACTTGGATTTTCTCCCTTCTTTGTTTCAATTATAAATTGAAAAATATCAGTTGGGGTCTGCAAATTTTTCACATTATAAAACCCAATAAGCACAAAACCCTTTAGCTGTATCTGCTGAAAATTTGAGGAATGCAATTTGAGTTTAACTTCTTGTAGAGAAGTACAGTACTGATCATAGTAAGTAAGAAGGAAAGTACCTTTAGAGTGGAAGCAAGGTGAAGTAGAAGGAAGTGCATTAACAGGGAAAACACAGTGAGCCATCATTTTTCTCTTTGTTTGGATCTTCAAAACATGGGAGACCAGTCAATGATAAATGTTGATGCAGAGCTAAAACCTTATGCTACTATAATATAACTGCAGCATTAAAGAACAAAAAACAAAAAACAAAAAACAAAAATAGTAGTTGGTTTATGAATTTTAAGACGCTGACTATGCCCCACCCAGTGCCACCCTATTTATACTTTATAGCACTGTTGTGAAAATCGGACCGGTCATCGACCCGGTCGAGACACTGGATTGATGGGTCGTGATCGAACCGGTGGGTTACTAATTGATCCGGTTTGATCCGGTGTATATTAAATTTTTAAAAAAAAATATAATATATCAAACAAAATGTGACCAATCCATAATCCATATTCTAAAATTAAAATCAATCATGATCAAACTATAAATTTTACATAATCATTTATTACTATAAATTATTTTGTTAAATGTTATCATTAAATTATTAAGAAAACTCTTGTTATTTTTCATGACTAAATATAAAAGTTGTCGGAGGACCATAGCATATCAAGATTAAAATAATAATAATTAGTTATTATATATTATTGTCAACATCAAAATAATATTATAGGAGCATATTATTATATACTATTAAGTAATTAACTATTAACAATTTAATTAAAATATTATAGGAGTATATTATTATATTATATATTATTTAGAAATTAGTTTTTGTTATGGTTTCAAATTTTAAATGGTACTATAAAAAGAATTCTAAATAACAACATTTGTTACAAGAAATGTAAAAAAAAAAATCTGAAAAAAAAACCGAGTCGACCAACCGGTCCGGGTCACCGATTTTGACCAAAATTGGCCGGGTCAAACCGGGTTGATTTGGATCAAATCAGATCGATGACATTTCCAGTCTGATAGCTAAACCGAATCGGATAGGGCTCCGATTTCCGGTTGAATCGGTCCGATCGGCCAGTCCAATCCGGTTTTTATAACTATGCTTTATAGTGTCTTTTGAAATGAGTTGGACTGTTCAGTGTGCAAACGTGAGATTGTCATTTTGAGTAGTAGAGAGAGAATTTGTTGCTTTCGTCTAGATATTTTTCTTATTTTTCATGTTTTAATTAAGTTTTTTATTTTTTAAGAATTCATCCTTTTTTATTTACTCTTTTATTTCCAATATTTTTAAATGATTTTTTTTTATGAAATAGCATCTTTTATGAATTTAATTAAAATAGTATAATTTTTTTTACACTAACGCCCAATCAAGGATTACTATATGTAGTAAAGTTATTAAGTTTTGTAATAATTATTTTAAAATTTATATTTAAAATAATTTATAGTTAGTTAATAATGTAAAAAAAACCTATATGGACACTATATTAAAATTAAATTCTTCATTTGGTATTTTAATTTTTAATTTTTGTTTCTTCTTTATTGTAACTAGTATTTTATCTTGCACAATATATAAGATAAATATTTATTTTTATATAATTAAACTTTATAGTAAATATTTGAATATATAAATTATATTATAATTAAATTTGTCATAAATAAATATTTTGAATATAGAAATTATATTTTAGATTTATAATAAATAATTTATAGGCTTAATTGTACTTTTGGCTGATATCGCAAATGTGTGATTTTAGTCTCTCATATTTCAATTATTTCGATTGGATGCCCTAAGTATCACAAATATATGTATTTTTGTGTATATATCCAGGGTATCCTCCACTGAAGACAATCTTATTCGAGTCGGATAGAACCACTATGGGCAGTAAGCAAATATAAGTATTTATTATAAGTTTTAAATATAAGAAATATTTATTGTATTTAATATTTATAGTAAATACTTATATTTTAATAAGTACATTTAATATTATAAAATATTAAATATATAAATATTTATTATATTGATTGTTAAATATATTTATTCAAATATAATAAGCATTTTTTAACAAATATATTTAAAAATAAATATAATTTTAATTCGTATATTATTTTTAATTTATTAAAAAGTATAATAATAAAATTTGATCTAGTAGTTCATATATAGAATAGAATTTGGTCCTCCTTTTAAGTTATATATAACACAACTTTTATATATATTAAAAAGAATGATGTTGGTATAGTGATTTAATGAAAACTATTAGTGAAACTGTTCTGGTTTAAAAAAAATCATAAAAACTTCTTGTTTAAAAATAATACTTTAAGAATGCTCTCGTATTTTAATTTATCCTTTAAGAATCCTTTAAAAATAATATAATATAATATTTCTTTATCTCTGTAAATATCATAAGTTTTTTTTTTATTATTATTATTTGGCATCTCATATCAAATGAAAAATCGGTGATATTCAAGTGGAATAAATAACAAACAAAAAAAATCACCAAAAAAAAAAAGAAATAGAAATCGAAGAAATAAGTAGAAGGATTTTTTTTCTAACAAAAATATTTTATTAATTATTTAATTGAAAAAAATTAAAACGAGAGAATAAACGAAAAAAATCTCAATTTTTTAAGGATAAAAACTTAGTAAAACTTATTTTTATTTAATAACTTTTTAACATTTTTTTATCTTTTACATATTTGACAATTTTATAATAAAATAATAAAATTTATATGCTCTAAGTAATTACTCATTCAAAAATAATTTCAATTAAAATTTTGTAATAGTATTATACTAAATTTATTTTATTTTAAATTTATTTTTAATCTACTGCTATATTATAAATCGAAATCATCTTAGAATAAGAGAATTTTTTATATATATAAAAAAGAAAGAATAAGAAATTTTTTAGGAACTATTTTAACTTTCTTTATGCTACATGGCTTATATTATATAATGAGTTAAAAAGTTAATTTTATTTTTTAATTAGTATTTTAGTTTGTACGGTGCATTACACATGATAAATAACTATTCATATATAATTATAAGTCATAATAAATAAGTATTTTAAAATGAGAAAATAGATTATGCATTGATAGTGACAAATCATCATGTATGGTAATTTTGCTTATTTTTACAATAGTTAGAGTTTAATGATCGTGCACTAATAGTGTAAAATAGTTTTATACTGTCATCCAATCATAAATTACCGTTGGTATAACTTATAAAGTAATTATCATAAAAGTCAACAAACTTATTATATATGGTGAGTTGTTATTGGATGACAGTATAAAACTACTTTATATTGTCAATGCATAAACTATTTTCTCTTATGAATTTAATGATCATGCACTGATAGTGTAAAATAGTTTTACACTGTCATTTAATCATATTATATCAATGGTGATTTTTCATTGGTTGATAGTGTAAAAAAGTTTACATTGACAGTGCATAACTATTAAACTATTTTAAAACTAATAAAATATATTATAATTAAAATTAATAGTGAAATTTTTTAATATATAAATTATATTTTAAATTTATAATAAATTATTTAAATTATGATAAATGGTTATTTTTAAATTTAAATGAATAAGCAATTAAGAAAATTAACTATACAAATACAAATAAAGATAAAATAAGAAAGCAGTTTAATATGACTGAGAGAAATGTTCTTTTTGCTAATTGCAAGGATAATACATGAAATGTACTTCACAAGGAAAGAAGATAGAAAATGTTGAGAATTTCTAATCGAGAAAATGAGAAAAATAAAAATTTCACTTTCTAAGATAGGAATTCTAATTTATAATACTGAAGTAGATTTTTATATCTTTTTTTTTTTGTCTGGATCAGAGACCACATGTGTCGTCCAACTTATTGAGTCATAGATTAATATCGTTCGCGGTGTGTGGTTGCTGCTGGCCCAAGGGGATTTTACACATGTAAGGAATCAAATACGAGTTTTCTCGCTAAATAGATCATTCCCCCCACATGAGATTTTTATGTCTTTAAATATATTTCTTAATTTTAATTTTAAATTAAATTAAATTTTAATTTTAAATCTTAATGCTTTTTTAAATTCAAATATATCCATTATCGATAATTAAAAATAACATTACATCACACTTAAATATATTCATTGTAAATTCAAAATATAATTTAAATATCTAATTTGATAAATTATAATACTAATTATACAATATCTAATTATATCAATTTATATATTAAACATATTTATTTATTATGAATTTTAATTAAATAAAATCTAATATTTACCTATTGTAATTTACAAACTAAAATATTAGTTAAAGTTCTTTTAGGCTTCGGCCGGCCTGTTGAATTCTTTTTTTAAATACTAATTAAAGTTGATTTTATAAGATGAAGATAGTTGAAAATCAGATTTTAAATAGTAATATTTAATATACAATTTAAGGTTTCATTGGAATTATTAATGCCTACATTTTTTTTTTCACTCATATTAATGCCTATTTGGGAGTGGTCGAGGATTCTTTTAATTCATATATAGTTCCTATAGATAAAAGTAAATGGTTCTCTAAAAAAAAGTAAATGGTTCCTATCTTTACCATTAATTATTACTAGTACGTTGAACATGTAATCGAATGGGTTGTAATAGCTTCAATGCATGTACTAAAATCATTAGTTATCATTAATCAAACAGCCAAGACTCAAGAGGCTATATTGTCAATATTTGCGGTAGCGTGTGGTATTTGAGGCTGCTTCATATTGAGAGAAGTTTTTTTTATGTCTGAGAATTATTATTTTTGAAATAATGAATTTTAGAAATCATGATTCTTAAAAATGATTAAATTTGTTTGGTTGGTTATAAATATTTTTATATAAGTTTTCTGGGAATAAAAGAGTAATATGGTATTTTACCACAAATTTTACCTTAGTAAAAATTGTTTTTTAATTTGAAAAAGTTAAATTTTCACCTCTCCGATAGAAATATTTTCGTGGAAAACGTAACAAAAAAAAATTCTAAAAAAATATTGTTTATTAGGAATGTTATTTTTAAAAACAAACCAAACATGGAAAACAAACGTTTCCAACTTAAGATTACTAGGAAACTAAAAAATTTCTTTTTACCAAATGTCTCTTGTGCATCTAAAGATGTTTTTTTTTTTATTCAGATGTGTCTAAAGAGTAAAGACCTTTATAAAAATATTAAAATTAGATGAAATAGATAAATAAAATATTAAATATTAACATAAAAATTAAATACTAATGTATCTAAATTAAAAAACACAAATAAAGTAAAATACGATAGAACTTGACATCACATTCAACCCAAAATTTTAAGACATTAAATTTATGATTTTCCTCACTTATATGTTGTTCAACTTTTTCATTTTTATCCGGACTTCACCTTCACACACTCCAACAATCTTTCTCTCAAATATAAATCTCTTCCATATAGTAGCTCCCCGAAGCACCCTTAGAACTTAACCGTTACTGTATCTCCTATCTTGATTCTATTCTCCCCATAAAAATATCCCCTGCAAATTGGTGTGCAGGGTTTTGAGTGAGACAAAGCTCTGTGAGATAATGCCAATACAAAATGCATGAGACAATCTCTGTGAGACAATGCCAAATTGAATAATTGGCGTGGATGGAGCAGAGAGTTTGAAAAGTGGAGAACAATGCAGATTGCAGGCTGCTCCTGCATTTTTACCAGCAGTGCCTTTTCCCTTTGTTTTTGTTTTTGTTACTAGTATTATTTATTCTATTTTGTATTTTTTATTTGATTTTTTTAGTTTTAAATTAAATCAACCTAAATGATGAATATATATTTTTGTTGACGATCTTTTTTTTTATGCTTTTCGTTTCATTTTATTTCTCTCTCTTTCTCTTTTTATATAAAATATACTAAAAGGAAGAGGGTAAAATATGGTGCTTATAAAATCAATTTTACATTACTAAATAATTAGTTAGTACTAATATTTTATATACAAGTTTAAGATTTCGTTGGAACTACTAATGCCAATTTGGGAGTGGTTGAGGATTCTAGCTTTTTTATAGTTTAATAATTTTTTTTATTTGAAACTTCGTTTATCATGGTTTTCATTCATTGGGTTTATTTTAATTCATATTGTTCTTATTGATAAAATAAACTCAAATGATTAAAAATTATAAAAATCAATTTTTCACTATATATTATTATAAAAATATTTTTTTTGTCCTAGGTTAGAGACCATAGGTGTCCCTCAACCCATTGGGTCAGAGACTAATCCTGCTCGCTGTGCGTGGCTATCACGTGGCACTTTTAGTGATGACATGGCAGCTGACGGTTACCAAGTGTCATCCACGTGGTTACCATGTGTCATCTACGTGGTTGTCACGTGTATAAAAGTTTACTTTTCAATTAGTCTTTGAACTTAACCATTTGCTGACATTTTGGTCCCTGAACTTAACTACTTACTGATATTTTGGTCCCTAAATTTAACCACTTACTGACATTTTGATTCATGAACTTAACCACGTATTGTCATTTTGGTCCCTAAAAGTAGTTTTGACTTTTTAATTAAGTCTCACGCTACATGAAAATTATTAGCATAGCCATCACCATATTTCCTTACTTCCATTTCATATCCCTCATATTTTCACCTTCCTCTTCCACACTTTGTAGTTAATATTGACTTTCACATCCACCATTTGCATGCAAAGTTTGCCATTTATTCAACTAAAACATCAGTTATAATAGGAAAATAACACAAAAACATATTTAAAAACTATTTAATTTCTTTTCTTAATAAACATTGTCTAGTTTCTTTAAGAAGTTACATTTTATTCAATTGAAAATTTTCAAATAGTTTTTTCAACACTCTCAAGTAACCATTACATTTAAAATTCTTTGACGTCTATATATACCTTGTGGTAGTAGTTCATGAAAACAACTTTTGTGAACAACGATGTGAAAACTTCAAAGAATAAAAAAAACAGCGGCAAAATGTAGTACACTTGCCCCCATCGAAAAGATATGTAAGGAAATGATCATAACACTTTCTTTTTTTTCCCTTTCGTGATTCTCAATTTTTTTTAACTGTATTTTCATGATTAATGTTATTCCATAAAATAGATTAATTAATTAATTAATATAACATTCTACACATATTAATAGCATATAAGATAATAACTTGATTTGGATAGAAGATCTGGTTTGGAACTTTATAGAATCTTGTTAGCAATGTTTTCGATTTAGTCGCTAACTACTGCTTTGTAATCGCTTATAAATTAGTTTCATATTTATAGTATAATTTAAATGGTAGAATTGGTAAAAGGAAGATGAAGAATATGAAGGGTAAATAATATAAGTGAGGGAATATGATAATGTCTATGCTAATAATTTACATGCAACATGAAACTTAATTGAAATTTTGAAAGTGCTTTCATGGACCAAAATGTTATTACGTGGTTAAGTTCAGGGATCAAAATGTCAGTAGTTAATTTCAGGGACCAAAATGTCAGTAAGTAATTAAGTTCAGGGACTAAATTGAAAATTCAACTTTTAGACACGTGGCAGTCATGTAGATGACACGTGGCAACCATGTGGCAACTGTCATCTGCCACGTCATCACCAGAGGTGCCACGTAGGCATGGACGTTAGAGATAATGGATGAGAGTTAACGACAGGACCAATCTGTCGCCCTTTTTGCACATTCGGGGACTAAATTTGAATTTTTCATCTTTTAGGGACCCATCTGTCAGCGCCTCACACTTTCAGGAACCAAATTTGGTATTTACCCAAAATGTAAATTTAGCTAAAGTACGGTTGAAAAATAAAATGATTTACACATATTTTTATACATTGGTTTTATATTTGCATATTTTTTATTATTTAATTACAAATAATTTTACTTGCTTTTTTTATAAATTGTAAAAAACTTTTTATGGAGGGATCAAATTGAAGTGTAAAACTTTTTCAATCGTAATTAGCTGATAATTTTTAAACAGAAAAAAATAATAAAACGACGAGAAGGTAATATAACCAAATAAATATAGTATTAATTTTCTTATAATTAAAAACATTTAATGTTAACTTTCTTAATCATCGTATATAACCTTAAAAGTGAGATTATTTTAAAATAAAAAATTAATTTTAAAGAAGAGTGAATAGAATTTAATTTTAAGGTACCGTTATTAAAATTATTAATACTTAATTTGGAGTGGTTGATAGCTAATTATGTCATAGATAGTCATGAAGCAACATGATTTATACCATATCCAAAGTGACATTTCTAGGAATCAAATTCTGAACTACTTGATTAAATGACACAAGTCGTTAGCACTTGTGCCAACCAATGTAGTGGTGGATCCAGAACCTTGAGTCAGTGGGGGCAAATTATAAAAATTAAAATCAGAGGATTCAAATATATAAATATAGATGGAATAAAATATAAAAATGTAAGATTTTATTTGTAATTTTCTGTGAAAAAAAAACTTTTACTTATGATTTTTTAAAAATAAAGGAGTGCACTTGCACATCCTGATCAAAATTTAGGTCCGCCAATGAACCAATGATGGACAAAACATATTTATATTTTTATCAGATTTTCTTGATATTCTTCTGTAAACAAGTCCTGTTCAATGGAAATGATTTCCATGTGGCACATGGAAGGATCCATGTATATTGATAGAGGGCAATTGTCCTTCAAACTTTTAAACCTTTTTATAACACACACACACACACACACATATATATATATATATATATATATATATATATATATATATAATTATAAATTACTCTTATAATTAAAAATATTATAAAAAATTATTTCATAATATAAATATTATCCTTACAAATTTATTTATAATCCCACTCTCTATTTTCCAATTACATACTCTATTATCTTTTTCCTTTCTTTTAAATGTGAATTTCATGCACCATTTCGATATTAGTCATTTGTTTTTCTCTCAATCATTTCAAACCACAATTCATTTATTTTTATATGTATACTTAAACAGTTAAACTCTTCAATTATTTATCTCTTTCGATCTATCCTCTTTTATACTTACATCTATATCAAAATTCAGTTCTAATAGTTTTTTTTAAAAGAATGTATCAATAGTTAAAAATACTCTAATATTATAATGTAAATTATGTTATAAATCTAAAATGTAATTTATATGTAAATATAGTAATTTATTATACATTTGAATTATAGTATAATTTATATGTTAAAAATTATTTATTTATTAATTATATAAAAAAACACTTCAAAAAAATTAATTATATCAAAAAATGTAACATCAGTGATCAGTGTTGCCAGAATAAATCATTGGAGGCCCCAGGCGAATTTATTGTTTAGCTCGGGTAATGACAACCAGTATCACATCCAGCAGTTGCATTTGGGACCCTTCTCATTTGGTTGGGTGAAAGATAAATAAATACTGATGGGTCAGTTAAGCTTGTGGGCCAGCAAGCTTCTTGCGCATGGATGTTTAGGGGCCCATTTGGTTGAGTGGAATTTGGGATGTCAATTGTTTTTTAAATCCTCCAATTTTACTAATATATCTTCTTTTTATGTATTTTTTTTAAATATCTTTTTTTAGAAACAACTTTCGAGAATGTTAAAATTTTAACACTTCCAAAAAGTATTTTTTAGAATGTGAAATTTTAACATTCCAAAAAGTAATTTCTGAAAAATATTTTAACACATTTCGGAAAATACTTTTCAGTTTCAGAAAGTACTTTCCAGAAGTCAATTTTCAGAAGAAAAAATGGGACACCAATTGCCTTAAAGTTGCTTTGCGTTTGCTATGTGTTGATATACTCACTTTTTTTGTAATTTCTTTAGAAGAAACCCTAGCAAAAAAAAAGAGATTATGAAATAAGTCGGAGGAATATGAACCTCATGGATGCATCGACACTCCAATTACAATGATGACAAATCTTCTGAGTAATGTAATCACCAAAATCATGTCTTGTCTGCCGGTGAAGTTGCTCATCTGGTTAAGAAGTAAAATTTTCACAACGGTGAGAAGCGCTGCCAAGCGCCTAGATTTTTTGCGACAACAAAGTCACAATCATGGACTATTTCAAACACTACAAAGGTTGTCCTCTTAAAGAAAATTTGGTGCTTTTTTTATTTTTTCTTGACAATTGGCTTTCAAATAAGTATTTTTTAGAATTGGTTAAATTTTTAACACTTTCAGAAAAATGCTTTCCAAAATGTTAAAATTTTACACACTTCCAAATAGTACTTTCCGAAATGTGTGTTGAAGTTTTAATTCATTCTGAAAAGTAATTTCTTGAAAAAAGGATATTTTTGAAAAAAAAATATAACCTGAACTTGTCTTTTTTTTTTTTTATATATTTTAATTAGGTCCCTGAATTTGTATTTATTTTTAATTAAGTTCCTGTATTAGGGACCTAATTAAAAAAATAAATACAAATTCAGAGACCTAATTAAAAAAAATTAAAAAATTAAATTAAAAATGATCAAATAGTTCTCATATCTACAAATTAATTTAACCTTTAATTAGTTAATTAGGACGCTAGTCATAGCCATTCATATTTTTCTGGATGAATCCAACATATTTCTCGGTTGGAAGTCTAAAACTAATTCATTAAAATACCGAGAGCCATCCCTACTGTTTCATGACAAATATAATCTATTTTTGGATTCCGAAAGATGAAAATTACTCATATTTATGGAGAATACTGTTGCTGATTGTTTAGTCTCTGGTTGGAGTCTCTCACTTGTTATTGAAAGATGTAATGGTCAATGGGACTTCCATATCTCATAAGATTCGGTTGTAATTTTTTTGGGACCACTCCTCAATACCAAAAAAAAAAAAAAAATTAAATAATTTTTTATAACATTCTACTGTATATTTTGTTTTGATACGTAACGTACTCCTTTGATACATTCTACTGAATTTTTATTTATGTTGTACAAATGTTGACTCAACATTCATAAAATAGTTTCTTAGGGTTATTATCTCATGGGAATATTTTTGTGGAAAAAATACATTTTTTTTAATTTCATATGAAATTAATTACTATTAATTTTTCACTGCATATTTTCATAAAATTATATGTTTTATCACAAAATTTCTTGTAAATCTTCGTATATAGGAAAACTTAGTATGTTGGGATGTGTAATGCATAAGATAAATATTTACTCCATAACAGCAAATACACAAAAGCTCAAGAAAGCACATAATTTCCTATGCAAACCAAAACAACTTGTGTAAGGGTAACAAGACACAATTCTATTAGTGTTTTTGGTGCTGTTCTCCGATGAGAATTGAAATTTTTTCTCACTAATCTGTGTTAACTTTTATTACGTAATTACTGAGATGAAACTCCAATTTTAATCTAGAAACAACCCCATAAGTACTTATGACTTATGAGACTTATTATTCCCATTTGCATTTGACCTTGTGTGTGTGCCTAAAGTCATATCTCAACACTAACTTCCCATCCAGTGTCCTCAAACAGAAACTTTCCACCAACACATAACACCCAAACCTCAGCCATTCACTCTGGATTCTTGCCTCTTCTCTCACTCTCACCACCCTCTCTCTTCCATGACCATAAGCCCACCCTCCTGCCTCTTGCACCCACCTCATGTGCTCAACAATTGCTGAACTCAAACCCACATTAGCCCTTCTCCTATTGTATGCATCATATGCTCTATACCAAAAGAAACCATTGGCATCAGTGCTTCCATTCCTTGTGGCCTCCATGCCAGACACCAAAACCACCTCCCTCTCCACACACACATTCACAACCACAACACCACCATCATCCCCTTCTCTCTCATCATCATTGTCACAAGTGTAAAGCTCTTCCCACCTTTGCTCAAGTGTCATGCTGTAATACATGGACTTCTTCATTTGGTGCTTCACTCTTGTTCCATCCCTCACAAATATGAATGGACAGTACCATTTTCCTACAGTCACAGGAGGTGAACGTTTTCTAGAGATGGGGAAGTTGAAATCTGGAAGCTGCTCCCTAAGAGGAGCATCAACACCAAGAGCTTCACTTAGTCTGCATGATCTATATGAGCCTGATATTCTGATTCTCCACCCTTTTTTCCTTAGGAATGAGGGAGGAATGCCATCAGGAGTAATGGACCTAGCAAAAAATCCACCACTTTGGTGACTGTGAATCTTGAAAATTTGGTACAAGTCTTTCAGATTGAAGGGCTTTGGCCTCTGGTCATTCAAGATGTCTGCGAAGCAACATGTGACAATGTCCCCCTCTCTTGAGCATTTGTATGCTTTCCTACAAAATCACAATAGTTCCAACATTGTGACTATGAATATCTTTATTACAGAGAACACAGCACATGTCATCTGACATTAATACAAGACAACAAATGTTACTTGCACAAACTTTTCTCATAAATTGTGCATAAACTAACATTGTGGTTGCATATAAGTATGACAAAAGGCGCCGAATAAGTTCAAGTGGGACTAATTGAATTCATTTATAGTCCAATACACAAATTACACAAGCAAATTTTCCAGTTAATTATCATTCTTCATTTGACATTTTTCTCTCACTTTTATTCTTAAAAATTAAAGTTAGAAAAAAATAAATCAATAATGATACATGTTAGGTGTCATAATTTCAGTTCTGTAAGACTAAATATTTTCAAACTACACAGTTTGTAAGAAAATGTTGTGCAAGTAACATTACTCTTGTATGATGCATGACATGACCTTAGTCCTGACTTCAGCTGATGCATGACTAATTCGAAAACAAGTGGAAATATAGATAATGATAGCAATTGTCATATTCTATATTAAAATCAACTGATATTTAGTGAAGTTGTCTAATAGATATATAAGGTGCACCTCAAGAATCGAGGCAAGTGATGTGAGACTTTCCAACACCCCCTTCACAAAGGCATGCCAAAACAGGCGCAATACACGAAGATGGGTTATAGGTTTTGAAACCATGTTAGATTCTATCTTAAAGCTAATTGGTCTTAAGTGAAGTTGTCTAATAGATATATAAACTACAACCGAGAAATTGAGGCAGGCGACGTGACACTTTCCAACAACAATAATGGTCAGCACAGAAGACTATAAGAAAGAACCCCTTTAAGCATGAGGTTAGTTATTGGTCCATACTCACATAGACAAAACAAAAGCATAATGCACACACAAACACACATACCCCTTCTGTCTGCCTTTGGCTCTGATGACATAGTAGCGGTTGGAAGCTAGAGGGTGATCAGGCACAGGGAGAAACCACACCTTGGTGTTTGAAGTTTGTTCATACTCTGATGCATGAGTGATGGAGAAGATTTTGTCCTGAGGGAAAGGTAGTTTCTTAACCGTCTTACGCCTGTATAGACGCCAACAACACATGTCTTCTGCTTCTGCTTCCTCATCTGTGATCACAAGATAACCTGAATATGGACCATCTGGTGGTGGTATTGATAGAGTACTTGGAGATCTTCTGTACATTGACAAAGGCCTAGTTACATACATCTTTCTATTTTCTTCCCTTCTCTCAATGTGTGTGTGTGTGTGTGAGTGAGTGTGTGTGAGTGAGTGTGTCTAAGAGCCACAACTCTAACTGAAACCAATGGGGAATTTATCAGTTTCAGTTCCTTATGAATTAAGATATGGAAATGAGAAGACACATTAAAGTTCAAGAACGGATAACGTATCAATTATTAATTGGAGTGCATGAAATTTTCATATACCACATCAAGGTAGAAACAAATTTGCACAACTATACTTTCATAATAATAATTCTGCTACTACACGTTTTAATTGGTAAAGATTAAAGAGAATTAAAGTGGGAAAAAAAAAAGAATGCTGCTTTTACTTTCATTTATTGTCCACCTTCTTTTTCTTTTTTTCTTTTTTGTTGTGCTAATATCTGCTAGGCACACAAAAATCAACAGTATTAGTGAAAATAAAAATGTTATTTTCGCCAAAATTTATCAATGCCCGTGTCTACATTTTACGTTAATATGTTGAACAAATTATATCAACACTCCCTAAGCTTTTATCAAATTACAAATAATTCCAATTTTTTTATTTTCTTACACTAATCCCTTTAAGTTTGAAAACATTACACTGACACTCTCTTATATGTTTGAAAACATTACACTAACATTCCTCAAATCTTACATTAACACCTCTTACACCCCCTGTAAGAGAGGCCGAAGTAATAGTTAAAAAAATAGGAAGTGCTTGTGTAATTACACGAAATCTCAGGAGGTATTACTATAATTTGTTCTAATATGTTTGAGAATTATTAGTCGGATATAGACACAAGTAGTTGTTTTCTATTGTTCAGTTGTAGACTTCTACATTTATAATGAATTTGGAATGTATACTCGGATTACCAAAAAGAAAAAGGTAGCGCCACTGTATTTACTATCTAGTGAAGCTTGAAGAAATTAGTGGACTGTGACGACTACTAGTGGTTCTTATCTTAACTTTCCAAATCAGCTTTTCCACTACTTTAATAATATCATGAATTAGGAAAAATTATATACAAGAATCCTATGTCATCTTATATTTGTACACAACCTCCTTTCCTATATATTGTGTAATTATCTAGAGGCCAAGAAGCTACTATAGCCTGTAATTGTGTTTTCTAAAGTTGCCGGAAACAATGCTGCAATATTTTTAAAAGTAGTTGCTCTCTACACTTTAACCATTTTATTATATTTTTACCAAAAATCAAGTATGAGTTGTGCTTTCTTTGCCACAGTATAAATTATATTTTGATTGTTAACAAATGATTTTTAGTATGTCCATCCGGTCCATCCCCTTTTTTCAATAAAGAGTCCATATTATTTATATCATTATCACATTAGCGTTGGGAACTTGGGACTCAGAATGTTTGGATTAAAAAATGTGTCTTGATAAGGCTATTTCGAAAACTCATAGACTACTTTAGTTGGTACCAAAAAAAATCTCACAAGTAACAAAAAAAAAAAAAAACTACTATTAGTTGAATTAAAATGCATTGAATTAGTTGAAATATATATATAAATGCTATTTCCTTTGCCTCAAAACATTAGTCTCTTTAGGTTTGCTTGAGTAAGCAGCTTAATCAAGCACTTGATTTCTGCTTAAATAAATAACTTAATTAAGTACTTATTAAATAAGTGTTCATTATACAAGCGCTTATGTATAAGTTGTTTCTATAATTGAAGAAAAAATAAAGTCAAATTGTTTTCATATAAGTTATAAGTAAGCTGAAAACAGTTTATGTACAGATCATAAGCTCTCCTAGACACTTATACAAGTACTTATGTTATAAGGGGAAGAGAGGACCAGGAGGCAACAGCAATTAACACGAGGCAATGTTTTTTTTTTTTATTGTGGTAAAATATGTTATTTGTCCCTATACTTTCACTTAAAATTGGTTTTAGTCTCTGTACTTTCAAATTGACCATTTTGGTCCTCAAATTTAAAAAAAATATGGATTTAGTCGTTTTTCTTTAATGATGGTAAGGGACTAAATCTACATGTTTATCAAAGTTTGAGAACTAAAATCGTCGATTTAAAAGTATAAGGACTAAAATCAATTTTGAGTGAAAGTGTAAGGACTAAAAACATATTTTATCCTTTTTTTTTTTTTTGGAAAACAACTGCACCAGTGTGTTCTTGCTTAGAATTATGCAAAGCTTCTGCTTTCAAAAATGAACCGTTGTTCCTTTATTTCACTGAATAATGTTTAAGGAGAGGAGTGTTGTTCCCTTCCAAGATCATAATTTGTTGCAAGCCTCAACAAGGGTATATACTTCAAATGCACTATTCTTGAATCACCAGCAAGAATTGTACCTAGACTTTGGACTATAAGTGCAGTTTGATCATATCAACTGAACCACCCTTATTGCACATCTTTCCTGGATTGGTTTGTTCCTATTCCTAATACATGACTATTCAAAATTTCTGACTGTAACCATTCCATATTTACGTTCTGATGCGTAACACTGAAAAGACCAACATAAAGGTGTAATTGTTATTTTTACTTCACATAAATTTTTGAGTTAATAATAAGTGTTGCCAACTGATATTCGCACTTTCCTTTTTAACTAACACACTCCCTTTTGTGTTTTTTTGTAAATTTTTTCCCCAAAAATACCCTCATTTCACTTCAATGAAAAATCTCCCTGCTAAGGCTTGTTCTGTTTCTCTTAGAGGTGCCAAGTCCTTGGGCCCTTCATGCAGTGATTTTCATACCAACAATGGCTCTCTCCAAGTCACAACTTGCTCTGCTGGTGAACACACTCATCATCGTTTAATTTGAAGGAACCTTTCCTATGATACCTTTCTCTCAAACCACCTCACCATTTTCTAATTCTTTGCACATCAAGTGTTTGCCAAAATAGCTCACAAGAAAATCTTTTCCTGTAATGCCAAAATATCAAAGGAAAAATGGTTTTTGCCTTTGGAATTTAATATTAATATATACTAGAACTTTTCTTAAGTTTATGGTTATTGGTTTTTTAACTATTTATGTACTATTATTATCTACATCCATGTGACATATTTTGGAGATGACATTTGTTGGTGTTCAATCTATAACAGCAAGTGGTCTCCTGCTTGATTTTGATGCTCTGCATTCCACCTTGTAGAATATGATGTATTTATCAACCGTCTTTTTGTTTTATTTGCTGTGTGTTGCTTTGTAAATATACATTTAGGAAACAAGTTCAGAATTCACGTGTCTGATTTTAATGTGTACAAAATATAGGATGAAAGCAGTTTTGCTGTAGGGATTTGTTCAAATTGTATTGTAAGTTAATCGTCATGACTACATGATCTCAAAAGGTTGGAACAAAATGGCTGAGCTTACAAATTGTTCCACCATATTGTACTTGGAAATAGTTTTCTTTCAACCCCAGGCCCAATGTGTTCATTCCCTCAAAATGTGGAAGACAAATGATACTATTGTGATGCTTGCACTAGTTGGAGCGATTTCTGCTGTGACGATTGCAAAGGTTTCTAGCCATCTGGAAAGCGTGTTTAACTCTGAACTGTAGAAAGTTTATGAATTGAACTTAAGGTGCATTTCTGTCAATCATTGAGAGATGGAAGGTAAAGCAAGTCCAGCAATTTAGTAATTTGAAGCCTAAAAAGCATGTTCTCCCTTGATAACCATACCAGGTTTGGCAGCTCTTCAAGCAACACAGCCTTAAAACCCATTGCATTGCAACTCCAGCATCATATTACCTGACTCATGTTAGAAACTGCTTACTTATTTTTTCGTTTTCGGGAAATAATGTAGAGAAGGCAAAACATTGCCTCAATTTTATTGGTGAGTTCAAGTAACTTAATCTCAAGGCAGGCATGACTGAGTTCTTACGTTTTAAACTCCTTAGCTTGCTTTCCCTGACATAGAGCCATTCTTGTTCCCCTCTCTCAAAATGCAAAAAGCTTCCTAATGCTACTGCTGCAAGAGGCATTTACTTCCCCACACTTGACTCCTTGGTATTGCAACTCCAATGCTTCAGTGGCACACTCGTCCATGATATCATCCAGGTTGTAAGCTGCATCTTTTATAGCTCTGTTGGAGAGTTGTTTCTCCTCAGCATCTTCAAGCGTAGGCTTGACTGTAGTGAGCAAGCTGACAAGGACAGCCTCAGTAGGATGTAAATGTAAAAGGGATTGTATGAAGCAAGAAGATTGACTAGGAGAAGTTTTGTGTGGACTTGCATGTGAAAGAGTTGCCTACTAACAACGCAATACTGGAATAATATGTAAGCAAGCCAAGGCTTCTCAACCAGTAAGGTAGGGATCACCTATGAAGCAATCTTGGAATAGTTATAGGTGCAGAAGCAGCTGCATGCACAAAGTAGCAAAATGTCCAAGGGGTTTGGAGTACCATTCTTATATATCAGCAGCTTCATGTTGGTGATGATGGTTTTGATTTACCAATCACCCGAATAAAAAAAAATGATCAACTTATAAAATGAATTACAAAAAAAAAAAAAAAAAATCAAAGAAAATATAATTTTCTATGTGCTTTATCAAATAAAATAAATTATGAAAAAAGTGGTTTAGCAATGAACTTTGTAAATTAGAATGTACATATTTTTTTAGGGTGAACCTGAGGTAACCCCTAGCTGACAGTTAAAAATTAATCCCTCGAAATACTCCATTTAAGGGACGAATCTCTCTCAAGAGATGTTCTTCCATACATAGTAAGACGGATTTAGGATCAAACCTATGACCACACGTTTAAGAATCATGATTAATTGCCAACCATACCACACTAAATTGGTAATACACACATATAATGTTTTGGTCTCTGTTATAATCACATTTGGAAAGTATAAACTGGGTTTCTGTTTTTACTTATGTTCAAAATGTGCTTTTAGATGTTACCAAAAAACATATGAGCTTTTAGATGCCTTGTTCTTTTTCTTGTTTAGCGATGCTTGCTGTAGAAAGTTCTTCTCAACCAAATGGCTGTAGGAGATCTTGAAATCAGGGGAGAAACTATCCGAGGATAAGTATGTAATGAAGTTGGACCATCAAGGTGATTGAAAATACTTGAGTCTGGTCCTGAGCTAGCTAATGGGAGCATTTTCAGCCATGCTTAGCATTTACAGAATAAAAGATCAAATCACCTTTTGAGGATATGAAAATTGTAAATGTTGAAAGCATTGAAGATAGATGAGAAAATACTCTATTCATCAACAAGCACAGCAAGCTGTCCTGGCGAAGTTGACCGTTTAAATTATGCATACACAAGACCTCAACATTTTGATGTTGAAAAGGAAACAACAAATAATACAAATCCACTTTTTAATACATTGATAAAAAGACCTTAAAGTGGTTAAAAAAAACAACCGAGCAAACAATACAAATATTTGAACATTGTAGAGTTACATGTTTGTCAAACTTTACTATACTAACTTCATTGTGAACTTGAATGGAAGGAAGAAGCACTGAAATCTTCAAACACGGCTTGTAGGAAGCTTCCAATTTTGTATCTCAAACTAGGAAGAGCTCTGATCACAAGGAAGAGCACAAGTTTCAGTTTCAGAATAAAACACATTGTGCAGTACAACAGAATAAGAAGAAAATCTGAAATCTGCATAGAATGAAATATTCCCGAAATCTGTGTCCCTTCTTAACAACATTGGGCACTTCAAACCCCACTAATATGATGCCATGGATAAGCTAGTGAGTAGAAATCGTGTCAATTGAAGTGATTTAAACTATTCTAGGAAAAAAGTATTTTGAATTCTTACTTGAAACATACAAGCTGCTTATTAAGTTTTGATTAGTTGAACAACTTAAACTATTCTTGGATGTTAATATATATATATATACTGAGATTTATTTGACTTCATTTTAAAACTCCAACTAGGCTGGATATATACTTGTTGACATGGTTTGGAGAAAGATATTAAAAGTCCCCCATGGAAGGGTAATGTTATTTGTAGATATATACCTGCACAGAAATCATAGATATCATAATATTCATCGCCTCTTTGGATCACATCAATTTTGGGAATGTGAGCTATTTTTGGCCAGTCCTCTCCCGTGTCCTTCCGACATCGCTTCTCTAACAATGGGCAACTGCCAATATACAAACGTTTCAGACAGCTAAGGCTTAGGCTAGTTGGAAGACACCTCAACTTGGAACAGTAAACAATACTCAAATGGCGAAGCAAGCAAAGTTTTCCAAAGCAATCAGGCAAGGATTCTAACTTTGGAAGATCACATAATCTTAATGAGTGTAGGTCAGTCATATGTTGTAAAGCCTCATGCAGATCTTCCATCTCCTTGCATCTTTCAATGCTAAAATATCTCAGACTGCTAAGGCCTAGGCTCCTTGGTAGACACCTCAACTTGGAACAGTAACTAATCGTTAAATAGCAAAGATTGGCAAGGTTTTCAAAGCAGTCAGGCAAAGATTCTAGGTTTGGAAGATCGAATAATTCTAACTTCTTGAGTGCAGTCATGTGTTGTAAAGCATATTGCAAACCTTCCATCTCTCTGCATTTGCTAATCTTCAAATCTTCGAGACAAGTTAGGTGTTGAAAACCTGTTGACACATTGAACTGGTGACACCCTGCAATTTCTAATGTCTTGAGCGAGTGCAACCCTTGCAGCAAAAACTTGAGGCTGTTGCAATCTTGGATGGACAGATTTTGGATAGCATTAAGGTTAATGATTTCAATTGGGAGTACCTCAAGTTTGTAGAGCCTACAAAAATCTAGCGTTCTTAGAGAAGTAAGGTTTTGTAGCATCCCATCTGGAAAGCATGTTAACTCGTCATTATATATGAACCGCAGGGATTTAAGACTACTGAGTTTATGAATTGAACTTAGTAAATCTTGGTTACATTTCCCTTCTATACGTAGATCATTGATAGATGGAAGGCTAGGCAAACCCAACAATTTAGGACATTCAGTAATTTCAAGTGTGGAAAGGCGGGGGAACATGTTTTCCCCATCCTCCCTTGATAACCTTATTAGATTTGGCAGACAACTGAGTGACAGATATTTGAGAGAAGCACTAGATATCCATTGTGGGAAATGGACACCTTTATATCTTATCACGCCCAGAGTCTGAAGTTGTTGGGTATGAGATTGAAGCACATCAAGAATCAGCTCAAAATTTTCTTGCAATTCGGACTGTTGATTTCTGGCCCATGATAACCACAACTGGTTCAGTTGCTTGCTTGACATATTGGCTTCTTTGGCATCTGTTACACTTTTTACTTTATCCAGATGCTTGATGTGAAGATATCCTTTGAGCTTCAGGGCACCCAATTCTGCCAAACGGAACCCTCTTTTCTTGCCAACAAAATACATGGTTAAACTCCTTAAGGAAGTCAACTTCCCTATCCAAGGAGGCAAGTTTGATAGTGAGTTGCAATCATTCAAAGATAGCTGTTGTAGAGCTTTTAACTGTATCAATCTGTTAGGCAACCTTTGGAGATGAGCACAACCGTCTAATTTCAATATCTGCAAATTCCACAATTTACATAGCGATTCTGGAAGAGTTTCGAATGCACCCTGAGAAAGATTCAAGTACCTTAGATGCTTTAAATGACCAATTGAAGATGTCAATTCTTGTCTATTTACAAAGTCAAGAACCCGCAAAGAATATCATTTCAACACACGAGAAGAAAATGTACACTCATGCCAAAATTTATCATGTTGCATTATACAGGTTCTCAAAGATTTAACTTCAGGAAATTGGATCACTACCCTCTGCAACCTATGCTCCGAGAGATGGTGGATTCTTTCAGACAAAGTAGTAACATCATTGTCTTCAGTAATGCAACAAATCTCTTGGGCAACAAATTGTGCAAGATCATGAACAAGATCATGCAACTTGAAACTTGTAACTTTCCCCAATTCATCTCTCTCAAGATCCTGAAAAAATGATCTCCAATGTAATTCATGCCACACACTGTCACCAACATCTTCAGCATCCAACTTTCCATTAGATGAAATGAATCCATTAGCCATCCAAAGTTCAATTAAATGTTGTTTTTTTTATCCTTTCATCTTTTGGAAATATTGCACAATAAGCAAAACATTGTCTAAGTTTTATTGGTAAGTTCAAGTAACTTAAACTTAGGGCAGGCATTATGCTGTGGGATGAACTCCACAGGTTGCTTTCCTTTACATTGAGCCATGCTTCTTCCTTTCTTTCAAAGCGTAAAAGACTTCCTAGTGCCTTTGCTGCAAGAGGCACTCCCCCACACTTCTTTACTATCTCCTTCCCTATGCCTTCAAGCTCTACCTGCATTACCTCATCTGGTCCAAAGGCTCGGTGTTTAAACAATTCCCAACAATTTTTGTTGGACATCAATGATAATTCATAAGGAGGAGTTGTTCCCATGATTGTTGCAACTCTTGAAAGACGAGTAGTGACTAAAAGGGAAGCACCCTTGGCCCCACAAGCCAAAACAGATTTCAACCGCAGCCAATTCTCTTGCTCATCATTCCACACATCATCCAAAATAAGCAAATATCTTTTTCTTTGAAGCTGATCTTGAAGTCTTTTTTGTAGTGGCTCTAGATCCAAATCATCACAAGGACACCCAGATGCTGCTTCAATGATAGCTTTTGTCATTCTCTTCAAACTAAAATCTTCCGAAACGCATACCCAAATTCTTAGCTCAAAGTGTTCAACTACCCTCTCATGATTGAAGATGAGTTGGGCCAGTGTTGTTTTTCCAAGTCCACCTAGACCTATGATTGGATAGACTGATAAATCCTCAGAATGGGAAGCATCACCAACCAAAAAGTCTACAATTTTATTCATATCTTTTTCTCTTCCATAGACTTGTGGTTCAATGATCAACGAGGTGGTTTGGCGCCACTTAGTGACTCCACTTCTTATCTCTGGAACCATCTCAGTCAAATGAAGCTGCTCCCTTTCTTTAGCAATTTGATCTAATCTCTCGCTTATTCTTTTCATTCTCTTAGCAATTTTGTAACGGAAAACAACATGCTTGGGATGAAAAGAGGATAGGCTAGAGCTTAGTACCTTGTCTAATAGACCAGGCTTGATTCCTTGGTACTGCAACCCCAGTTCTTCATAGGCACACTCGTCCATGATGTCATCCAGCTTGTAAGCTACATCTTTTAGCTTTCGCAGCCAATTCTTTATAGCTTCGCTTGTGAACTGTTTCTCCTCAGCATCTTGAAGCGTAGCCTTGATTGCAGTGAACATGCTGTCAAGCTTTTCCATGTCTCGATCCAAACCCAGAAATAGTCCCAGCTCTTTTCCAACAAGAGAGCTCAACTTTTCAACCGCAACTCCAATGATAGCCTCAGCCATCTTCCAATTTCTAACTCACAAATTGAAAATGCAAGAGTGCTTGTATGCTTCAGAAATGGCAATGCAATGATATGATCAAGTGAGAAATAAGATTAAAAAGCAGAGGAGATTTTTTCCGTAGACTTGGGAAGTCAACAAGGAGCCCACCAAGAATTGTATTATTGGAACAGAAGTTGCAAGTCTCTCATGTAATTTCATGGAACCAACCTCGTGATATTTTGATTTATATTGAAATTTCATGGAACCAACCACTAGTTGGAAGAAAAATACATAATACCATACTTACGCTTTACTGACATGTTAAAATTTATTGTACTGTAAGACTTTGCTTACACTCTAATTACTTCAATAGATTAGTGACATTAAATGTAAAATTTTTGTATGCTAATTTTGTCTAAAACTTCACTTTCAAAGTATAGTAATCTTTCCATTATTCAATACTATCCATTAATGCACTTGCTGGACGGATAGTTTCGTGGCCGGCTAAGGCCAAATCAAATATGGCTAATATTATTTTTAAACGTTGATGGCAGTGTTTTGAGTACTTCTGGGCAGGTAGGATTTGGGGGTATTAATGTATTATTACAAAATTCAAATATTGTAGCAATCTATTCTTAGTGAAATGTTGTTTTCAAGTAATTGATAGCCAAATGTTTGAGAATTATTAATCAGATAAGACACAAGTAGTAGTTATTTTCTTATGTTCGGTTATATTTATAATGAATTTGGAATGTATAGTGAAAGTAGCACTACTCAGATTACCAAAAACAAAAAAGGTAGTGCCACTGTATTTAGAGCAGCTTCAAGAAATTAGTAGACTGTGACGCGTAGTAATGGTTCTTATCTTAACTTTCCAAATCAGCTTTTCCCCCACTTTAATAATACCATGAATTAGGAAGAATTATATACAAGAATCCTATGCCATCTTATATTTTTACACAACCTCCTTTCCTATATATTGTGTAATTGTCTATAGTCCAAGAAGCTACTATAGCCTGTGATAGTGTTTTCTAAAGTTGCCTGAAACAATGCTGCAATATTTTTCTAAAAGTAGTTGCTCTCTACACTTTCACCATTTTATTAAATGTTATTTTACCAAAAATCAAGTATGAGTTGTGCTTTCTTTGCTACAGTAGAAATTATATTTTGATTGTTAACAAATGATTTTTAGTATAGCCATCCCCTTTTTCAATCAAGAGTCCATATTAATTATTTCATTATTAGATCAGTGTCTTGACTTAGGAGGAAGATTTGGATTAAAACTCAAACTACTATTTAAAATGCCATGAAATAGTTGAAATACATAAATTTCTATTTCCTTTGACTCAACATTTTGTCTCTTTTATTTATTTCCAAATCATAAGCTGACTCCTTGCCAGCTTCATCACTATGGGAAGTGGAAATTGGTCAATAGAAGCTCTGCATACAATGGATTCATGAGGACCATTAGGCTACACTACTAAACATGAGGCATTGGTTTGCAAACAACTGCAACACAGTGTGTTCTTGCTTAAAATCATGTAAAGCTTCTACTTTCAAAATTAAACTGTTGCTCCTTTATTTCACTTAATAATGTTTAAGGAGAGGAATGTTGTTCCATTCCAAGATCATAATCTGTTACAAGCCTCAACAAGAGTATACTTCAAATGACTATACTTGAATCACCAGCAAGAATTGTACCTAGACTTTTTGACTAGGTGCAGTTTGATCTTATTAATTGAGCCACCCTTATTGTACCTAATAAATTTCTATTCAAAATTTCTTACTGTAACAACTCCATATTTATGTTCTGTTGCTTAACTCTGAAAAGACCAATAGAAAGGTATAATTGTTATTTTACTTTGCATAAATTTTCAAGTTACTAATAAGTTTTTAAACATAGCAATCATTTTTACGAGGGGTTAGATCTTAAAAGTTTGAGCAGACTAATATATAAGATGGTTACATTTTTTTTTTTACATGAAAGATGACACTTTGGAGGAGGAGGAACGAGAAGTTATGGGAAGCTTTGGAGGAATCAGATGATACGGTGTTTGCGAGAGCAACAATGGCTTTAGGAGAGTGGTCAGCAGCCAAAAATCACTCACCTGATATTACTCTTGATCATGTGCAATTGGAGGGTCCTGTGTGTGTGGATGCTGCTTAATTTTTTCCATATTTATAACAAAACTGGTTTTGGCTTTTGTCTAAGAGATAATTCTGGAGTGTTTTTTGCTGCAAAATCTGGTTGGGATGCTTCAGTTATGCAGGTTCATGAGGGAGAGGCATTTGGTTTACTCCAAGCAATTCAATAGAGCATGAGGTTGGTCTACAGAAAGTCATCTTTGAAACAGATTGCAAATTGGTGGTTGATAGTATTTATAAATCAGATTCAAATGTTTGATTTTGGTGGTATTATTGAAGAGTGTAGGAACTTACTTGCCCTTAATTCTTATTTTAAACTTGAGTTTTGATAGAATTCAACTTGAATGTAACTAACTTTACAATTAATATAGGTAGTTATACTGTTAGTAGTTAGTATATGTAGTTAGTCCTGTTAGTTGACTATTGCAACTGCTTAAGTGTATGAGTGCCTGTTAGTTTAGTTCATTGCTCTCTATAAATACTTGCAGTACTTACTTGTATACCATCTTTTTCAATTCAATCGATAGAATGTCTTACTTCTATGGAACTTCCCTTATGTTCTTTGAGATTTATGATGTGTGGCCACATCCAATGGGTGTTACTTGCATCACCCATCAAGATTCTGATAAGTTTGTTAGAAGACAAGCCAATGTAGTTACTCATTCCTTAGCAAGAGCATCTACATCTTATGCTAGCTCCCAAGTTTTCTATCAGGTGCCTGTCTATGTTGAGTCTGCTATTGCATTTGAAATGATATAAGTTTGATTCAGTAAAAAAAAATGATTACAATTTAAAAATTATTTATAGCAAGAAGCAGTTTCAACTTCCTTCACATAAAGAAGAGTGTAAACGTTAAAAACACATTAAAATAATTAAATAAAAAATTTAGTTTAAAAAATTGTGTTTTTCATAATTTTGCCTATTTAAGTTTTAAGTTCTATACTTTTTTTGTTGGATATTCATTATACTTTTTGTTTATGGGATATTAGTCGATGTTATTTATTCATATCACTTATAATATTAGGAATCAATACTTTAATAATTGAAACAAACTAAGTTATGCGAGTTTTTTAAAAAGTCACATGACTACTAGATCTTATATTAATGGTTAAGATTAAAACAAACTAAGTCATGTGAGTTTTTTACAAAGTCACATGACTTTTTAAAGTGGTCACATAATCTTGATCCTCCATGTATGGTTATATGGTCCAGATTTAATCATTTCATTCTCATATAAGATATCTTCTAGATATATACACACACTAGAGTTTTGACCCATGTGATGCACGGGAAGAATTAATTAGATGTGTAATTTAATTTATACTTTTACATTTTAAAAATCTTGTTATGAAATATGATTTGTTAAGTGTGAAGATAGAAATAATTGTTTTCATCATTAAACTAATAAAAATAAGAGTAAATCACACAGACCCCCCTTGAGGTTTGCTCTTATTACACGAGTAAGTGTAATATTTTTTAAACCTGAGAGGGGGGATCAGTGTAATGATTTATGCCTATGAGGGGGGCTAGGTGTAACGAAAGTCCAAAAATTAGGAGATTTTCTGTAGGGTTAAAAAATGGAGGGGTGCCGGGTGTAATAAAAGCAAACCTCAGGGGGTGTCCGTGTAATTTAGTCTAAAAATAAATTTACAAATAAACTACCATTTCCAAAAGACCTATTTTGCCACAATTTTATCTACATATGTTACTAATTTATTTAATGGAAATGATCATCTAAACAACATTATTTTTATAGTCAGTTGCATGATATGTAGTTAATAGTATAATCCAAATTTTTATTTCCAATGGTTATTTGTTGTTGAACAACCCTTTATGACATAATGCAACTGTTGAAGACTTATCCATCACTTTTCTCATGCACATATATGAATGCATACAAATCAGGCATAACACGGAAAGAATAGGCTATCAATTATATTCAAAATATTTGTATTTGTTGTATCTTTAAATTAAAAGAAAGTTTAAATATGTTTTTAGTCCCTCAAAATTAGGTCATTCTTTTTTAGTCCTCCAAATTTGAAGTTGTTTTTTTTAATCTTGCAATCCACATAATGCTCTTTTTAGTCTATCTCCACAATGTGAGCCAAACAGAAAATAAGATATTTGTAATTTGTAATTTGACAGCCAGAATTTGATTTTCCATTTTATATTTTAAAGTACGATTATTTTTTACAGTTCAAAACGCCATAATCAAGTCAATAAAAAAAATTAAAGCGGTTAATAATTTTTTTTCACATTTTGTTGTTAATGTTTTTTAATGAAGTCACATCTTACATGGATATAATGGAGCACTCTCTTGACTTTCAAAAACTTATGATTATAAAAAAAAAATTACCCAAATGGATTAGCCCTAGTATGATTAGCCATGCAACACAAATATAAATATAGAGTTGCTCAATATAAATAGAATATATAATAGTTTAAAAACATATTTTTTTAATATTTCAAATTAAAAAAAAATGAAAGATATTTTGATATAATAAGATTTAAACATTATTCATATAAAAGTTGTATCATTATATATATATATATTATAATAAAGATATAACTGATTGAATATAAATTATTAAAACGTATTGTTAATTTTTTTAAAAATTTGAATTTCAAATTTAAAAAGTATAGCTTACTCATTTAATGAGAGTAAATTAATGGATAAGATCATATACCAACTAATTATTTTAGTGCAATCATATCTAAATTGATAATATAAATATTTTGAAGATAATTTGTTAGACTACAATTTAATATTCGAAAATCAATAAATAATTTAGTTTTTACCTTATAAACATTTCTTATATAAAATATAAAATATTATAATAATTTTAATTTAGATAAGACTTAAAAATAAACTAAAAGGGAGGATTAAAATATACAAAAAATTATAAGAAAGATATAACTGATTAAATATAGTTAATTTTTATAGATATATAATTAATTTTTTAAAAAAGTTGAATTTAAAATTTTAAAATTATATCTCACTCAATTAATGAGAGTAAATTAAGAGATAATATCATATTCCAACATTTTTTTTGTGCAATCATATCTCAACAGATAATACAAATATTTTGAAGATGATTTGTTACAAAAATTTAGATTAGACTAAAAAATAAAAGGAAGATTAAAAAGATTAAAAAGATATAAACATAATTTGGTCCAGATAGATTTTTCAATATTATGTTTAAATGAACCCGTGTTTTGAAATTAAGTTATAAATGAGTAATCCACGTATGAATTAGAGATAAATTTGTTGCACAAATGATGCAATTATATTTTGTAAATAATATTTACCAACTGAATCAAGCGTACAATATAACTAACTGGATTCTTAATATAAGTTAAATAAATAAATAATGTAGTTATAAACTTATTTAATTGGTTAAAATTAAGTAATGCACTAACTATCCCAAGCTTATTTTTATAAACTAATTTTATTTTTTTGATAAGTTAAATAAATAAATATTTCAAATATATAGTAAAACAAAATCGACGGCCCTTTAAAGAAATTGACCAAAAGAATGTTTTAACTTCACTCACAGTCATCCCATATTTGTTGAATCAAAAAATTAATACAAAACCAAACCACAATTGTTGATTAATGATATTATAATATGATTTGAAAAAAAAAAACAAAACAACCTTTCTTAATGTATTTACAATATCATAACATAAAAAACCAAGCAAAAGTACATAAACCCAACTTCAATTTTTTAAGAAAACTCAGAATTTTTTTTTTTCTAATTACCCTAACATAAAGATCATATGGATCATTAATAAATCAAAATTTAAATCTCCTAAAAAAAATGATTAAAGACATATCCAATAATCAACTTTTTATTCTTCACAAACTTGTACTATCCTTCACACAGGTATTGCTCATTATCCCTTCTCTTTCTCTAGATAAACTTGCAAACATAGCCTCATCCCTGCAGGATAAAGATAAAATTTAAAAGGCAGTTGTATCAAAGGATTGGCAATGAAGGGAGAATAGAGGAAATAAAGTTTTCAAATTATAAGAGAATATAAGAATTTGAAGAAAATGCATTTGTATATTTTCTGCAATATATACACGTTTTTTTTTTCATGCCTTTAAAATTTAAAAAACACATATGTTTGCTTGACCCCTTAAAATTTAAAATTTCAAATCAATCACCAACAAACAACAATCGAGTTATATTTAATAGACATCTCAAACAATATATTATTACAATGTTTCAGCAACTCACAAACACATAATATATTACCTTTCCATGTAGATACAACCAAAGTACCCTTGTCGAAGACTATATGAAATATGAAAATAAATTAAAAAAATAAGGTTGATTCTTTTTTTTTTTGGTAAATGGGAAATAAAAGGTTTACAATAATAATAAATCAGATTCTACCAAAGCTAAAATTCCCACGGGGGGAGTAGACCAAAATCCTAAAATCGATGGGTTACAAGAACCCCAGCTAGCTAATGTATGTGCCACTGCATTGCCTTCCCTCAAGACTGTATGCAGATCAACTTGCCACTCTCTTTGAAGAAGTCTTCTGATATCACTTATCACATCTGCATGAAGATGAATTCTTTGCTACTCCCATCCGCATCAAGCTTAATGGTTTCAATTGCGTCTCTACAATTTGTCTCACAAATGATTATCCTAAATCCAAGTTCCCAGGCTTCCTGAAGTCCTTGTTTAATAGCAATTAATTCTGATCTAATTGCATCTCCTCCCTCAAAGTGATATGAGAACCCACCCATCCAAGTGCCTTTCAAATTATCTTGTTTACAAAGAGAACGAAATTAAGAAAAAAATATTTTATGAGGGAAGACAACCTGAAACGCAATTCGTAACAACCTTTGAGTACACAACCTTCATCGTCCACATACTAATTTATAGATGTTAAAACTCTTCTAAAACAGGAAATTAAAAATAATTAAGGGTCTAATTACAAAGAATATAAAACTGGAAATTAAATTAGATTTCTCCACCTTTGATTTACACATTATAATTAAAAAAGATTTAAAACGAGAAACATAAAATAATTAATTGAATATTAAAAGGGGAAATTTAAACCATTAGACTAAAGAGATAAATATGTTTATATTCTATTTAATATTTCTGTTTGTATATATTAATTAAAAATACACCTTTAATTGATTTCATTTTTTTATTCAAAATAAATATTTCCTTTTTAAGATGCAAAAACGGTTACTTTTATATAGTTTATGAATTAAAAATACATAAAAAATTTCCTCTAAAAATTTACGTGTTTATAATAATTAATTTAATTATTCAAAATTTCAAATCATAATATATATACTTATCATAATTATCTTAGTTACTATATTTATATAAATTTATGAATTAAAAAATAGATAAAAAATTTCTTAAAAAATTTCCCGCTTAAATGTATAAAAATTCCTTCCAAGACTTCTTTACTTTTATTAATATAAAGATATATATATATATATATATATATATATATATATATATATTAATTGTAGTTGTATTTTGAGCAAAAAGGAATTGTAGTAGTGTAATAGTAATAGTAGTAGTAGTAATAATAATATTGATATAATAATATATAATATGGGTTTTCTAATGTGTGTAATTTTGCACATAATAAGAGTAATTTTTTTTTGTAATCATGTTATTGGTATGAAGTATTCACTAATATTGTCAATGATTAATTTTTGCTGAGGAACCTAGCTGACCAATAGTGGAGTCTTTCCTTTCAAGCACATTTTTTACCATTTACAAAGTTCGAACCCGTGACTATATTTAAGGGATCCAGTCTTAACCTAGTTTCACTTAAACTAACGACTTGTTGTTACATAATTGAGTAATTAATTACTCAATTTTAATTAAAAAGATCAATATATTAATTACTAATGATTCCTTCTAAATAATAATTATTTATTTCTTATTTATTTAATAGACTCACTTATAATATCTCTCTTTCTACAAAAAATAATAACTACACTCCTATTATCGCCACCACCACTATCATGGCTGCCACCACCACTACCAACAACTAACATTATCACCATCACTGCTATTACCACCACACTTCTTATGATACTATTGTTGTTGTCACTGCAAATCCATTATCGTCGTCACCACTATTATCGTAGTCATTGCCACACAACCATTATCATTATTTAATAGATTCACTTTTTATAATATCTCTCATTCATATAAGGTTTTTTTAGAGAGATATTATAGGAAGTGAATCTATTAAATAAATAAGAAAGAGATAATTATAGTTTTAAAAGAATCATTAGTAATTAATATATTGATTTTTTTAGTTAAAATGAGTAATTAATTACTATTATTATCGAATGTAATATTACACACATTAGAAAAACCATATTTTTAACTCATTTTTTGGATGTTAAGAAATGTACGTGTAATGTATTTCATATTTCTTTTTTAATTTGTTAAAATTGAATTCAGGTGTAAGAGATTTACAATAATTTACACATACTATTTAACCAACTGAATTAAATCCTTTGATTTTCATATTTAAATCAACAAATAATTAAAAAGAGTTAATGTAAAGATTAAAAAAGTCACATAGAATATCAATATAATTTGCTTTTAAAAAAAGGTATATTTTAAAAGATAAATGTACTTGTAATTGTTTTTTGTTAAGGGAATGTAGTTGTAATTGTTGATTAGAGAATGAACTAGTGAAATGTTAATTGTTAAATGTATTTTATTATAATTATAATAATTATAATCTCATCTATTATTTTTCTAACTTTTATTTGCAATTATACTTAATTATCTAAAATGTATTCTCCCACTTAACATATCCAATTTTTTTAACAAAATTAATGTTATACAAGAGAAAAAAAAACTTCTGTTAAACAGAAAAGTGACTTTGACAAAAACGAAATTATTGCAACTAAAAATTAGTTCAAAAGACCAAATTATGAAAACAATAAAAAAATTAAACTAAAAAAATATTTCGATTTTATAAAAAATATAAAAAATATTTAGTCTAATATTTAAATTAAAAAAAATCTATATTTCCATTTTATAACAGAGGAAAGCTCGTCCCACTTACCGTTTTTGCCTCTGCTGTGGGTTCTTTCTCTGTTCTCAGATCTCACTCAGTTCCTTCGCCGGAGCCATAGTTCTTGATTCCCCCACCACCGTGATTCGTCTTCCCAATCTTCTCTTCTCTTCGAGGTTGCTTCTTCTTCTCCTTCAAACCTCCTCTCAGATTTTTAATTCCACTTTTTCCTATTAATCAATAATATCTATTCAAAATATGCTCCTTTTTCTCCATACACATTATCGCCTCTGCCCCTTTTCTCTCTCTCTGGGGTTTAAAGTTTGAAACTTTTCCCCCTTTTGCTTACTGGGTCGTTTTCAAATTCACATGCAACTCCGAATTTCATTGCCCCCCCCCTTTTTTTTATATGGATTTTGAATCTACGATTATTTTGGCGTGTATTTGCGTTGCTGATAGCGTTTCAAATCATTAATAAATGAAAATTTCTGTTCAAATTGTTAATATATGAAATTAGGTAAAATTGGGTCTTCCCTGTCATTCATGCTTAGTATTTTCTTTCTTTCAACCTCATGATGCATTTGATTATTGGTAATGATTTTTTAATTGTTGGTTTTTATGTATTATGGTGTGGCAATCTGTGTCTGAAATGGATCTCGCGTAGTCTTTGGGAATAGTAGGTTTTCGTGTGAAGAGGGTTTGCTTAGTTGTGTATTATGTTATGTTGATGTTGATTTTATGTGCACATTGAAGATTTTTTCTGATTGGTTCTTTGTCTTTTTTATTTTAATTTTTTTGTGGTAGCAGTGAGAATGTATAGTAATGTTGGATCCCAACCCGGGGTACAGCAGCCTCAAACAAGTTTACCTCCGAATCCTTTTGGGAATGCATTTAATGTTGCTGGTTCAGGACTCATTCGAGGTGGATTGGGTGCGTATGGAGGGAAAATATTAGGATCGAGTTCTGAGTATGTCCAAAGCAATGTAAGACTAAGTAGCATGATAGCATTCTAACATTTTTTCCCCAATAATTTAATTTGCCATGTCGTTCATAAGATAGATCTTTTAGTGTTTCTTTTAAATTGTTATTTGAGTAAGTACTCAAATTGGTCACTCAATGATACATAGGACAACAAGTTGTTCCTCCAAAGGTTTTTGCACATCAATTCTGTGCTTCATAGTTCATAGCTTAAAAATAGCTTTTATGGTCTAAATTGATGTCCAAAGATATGCCGAATGATTAAATTGATGTCCATATAAATACGAGGGGCTAAATTGATTTCCAAAATCTTTGGAAGGTCAACTTGTCTTTTGTCTCTTTGGAGTATCAATTTGAGTATGTAGTTGCTACTTTTCATATGAACTTCGAAGTTCAAATTGTTTTGTTTTTCCCTGTCTTTCTCATGCTTAAATGTGTCTCAAACAAAAGAGTCAAAAACTGACCATTCAATCCCTGTTTCTAAGCTGTTGGTATATCATTTTCGCAATACTTATCGATTGATTTTCAGAAATTATTTCTGTGCCCAACTGGGCACTTTAGTGTCTGGACTCTGGAGTTCTCATTTAATCTTTTGAAGAAAAGTTGAAAATGTTCCATGGTTTACTTTGAAAATCTAGTTCATAGATGGCACATGTTCTGACCTCCAAGATGTCTATATATCAATCAATTTAAGCTTGACTGCTTTTGGAGGGATACACCAATGTAGCTGAAAAATGTCATTAAATAGCTTCATGGACCTTGATTTGCTATCTATGTGTACCTCAAGTATAGATAGTCTTTCAAGATATTGATACAAGGTTTTCATTTTTAAATTAATCTTCTCTATTGAATAACAGATAAGTCGGTATTTCTCTGATCCCCAATACTACTTCCAAGTGAATGACCAATATGTTAAGAACAAATTGAAGGTGGTTTTGTTGCCATTCCTGCACAGGGTAAGTAATGTCACAATTTTCTGCATTTCTCCTTAAATTTTCATTTGATTATCTTATTTTATCTTCATGCTGCTTATTTATTCTTTTCTGGTTCAGGGTCATTGGACTAGAATTACTGAGCCAGTGGGTGGTAGGCTCTCCTATAAGCCACCAATTTATGACATAAATGCACCAGACCTATACATTCCATTAATGGCATTTGGTACCTATGTCATTCTTGCTGGCCTCTCATTGGGTCTTCACGGAAAGTAAGTACTCCCCTTCTTCTTCTACCTACCTTAATCCAATAGTATAGTGCTGACACGTGTTCTACTTCTCAAATTTATAGATAGAAATATTGCTCCTTACCGTCCTGTTCATACTTGTACTCTTGAATTGCCATGGATAAAATGACTATGTCTCAACTATATGCTATTGCCTTACGAGGATATTTTAAAGGAATTCAGAGAATCTGTTTTCCTCCTTCTAATGTCTCAAGTTTGTGCTGTGAGTTTTAATTGGTCTGTGATGAAGTGTTGGTAAATCATTATGTGAAGTGGATTTGTATGATGGTGGGTGTCATGGGGTGGGGACTACAAATTGCCACCTGCCTGGTGCAATCAAATGCATGGTACTCTATTAGCAGTGTTGAATGTTGGCAACTTTGTTGCAAGAAGTTTTGGCACCGGTGAGATTTGTGTTTGTTTCTGCTCCCCTTTCTTTCTTTTCTTTTTCTTTTTTTTGGTTTTTGCATCAGATGCACAAGTTTGTTCAGTTTTAATTTTTTGAAAAATACGTTTTTATGTTGTATTTCCAACTGAAAAGCTGTAAGAACTTTATTGGAAGCCAAAGAAGTGTTGAGCTTCTTAGATGTTACTAAGATTGCTAACTATATTCTCATCATGGTTGTTATTTTGAAATTTTCAGTTTGGGTTTTAGCAAGTTACACTGAAAATAATGTTCAGTTCATTTTACTCATTTTGATATCTCCATTCCCCCCATATAGTTTGTCAAGAACCATGGTTTATTAAAGATGCTGTTGTATTTATGTCCAGGTTTAGTCCAGAAGCTTTGAACTTGTTATTCATCAAGGGATTGCTTGGTTGGTTTATGCAAGCCGCACTACTTAAGGTGACACTGCTTTCATTGGGCAGTGGGGAAGCACCCCTGTTGGACATTATTGCGTATGCTGGGTATACTTTCACTGGCATATGTTTAGCTGTTCTTGGAAGAATAATATTTGGCTACTCCTATTACTTTCTGATGCCATGGACCTGTTTATGCATGGGAGTATTCTTGGTGAAAACAATGAAGAGAGTCCTTTTTGCGGAGGTCAGGAGTTATGACTCAAGCAGACACCACTATCTCTTGCTCTTTATTGCTTTGGTTCAGTTCCCATTGTCCACGTGGCTTGGCAACATTACTATCAATTGGCTTTTATAGGGTGATAGTTTTTACACTGTACTAGAAGCAATTCTTAGTGAATTTTTTTGGTTGTTGATGTTGGAGCATTGTAATATATGGTCGTTTTATTTCCCCATTGTTTTTATCTGTTGGTAAGTTTTCAGAAATGCATAATTACAGGCCTTACAAATGTGCTTATTTTTCCTGAAACATGGTAATTGAAACATTATTCTTTTCTAAAAATATGTATACCACTGGAAACAATGTGAAGTTGGATTTTTATAGTTGTATTGTATACCTTTATCTACTTTTGATACATGATAATTGGAAACATTATTCTTATCCAATATCATACATTTTGCTGTTTGGCTTGTCCAGTAATCTTTGTTCTGCCAGTGTTAAATGTATGACATGATTTCTGCTGTTTAGCTCCAAAACTCATTAGAAATGGATCCAGAGAAATGATTTTTTTGCGAAGATTAAAGTAGGGCCTTAATCCCGGGAAAGTGGGTCACTCCTAATAAAGAACAAGTCTAGTTTCTTACCACTTACACATGCATTGCTCATGCTTGTATTGGGTTGGGGAACAATTTCTTTATTTCTGCTAGTAATGTGTAAACCAAGTGGAGTGTAACTAGACTCTACTTACCAACATATTGGGATATTTGCACCAAATTAGCAGTCCTGCAATATAAAGATTGCTTTTTAGGTGGATCATATCGTAAGTAGAACGTCAACAACAATATAAAATTATCTCGAGTAGAAATTAGGAGCAATAATCTGGCACAGGTTCATAGTAGTAAAAGTAACAAGCACAAGTCTCTGTTGAGGGTGAGAACACCCGAAATGTACAATACTTGATTTAGATAGCAAATTTGAAGTTATATGGTTGAGAAATTCTAAATCTACAAGGGCATAAGATTCAACACAATTCGTGAATATGCTCAAATTTTTGTGCTTCAGCAACTTTCAGCCACAATAAAGTGCTCATCATCATTATCATCTATCTTTCAGAGTGAATTTCCATTCTTAATTTATTTAGGATCTCTCCTCATCCCTGAAATCATTTGTCTTCATAGAGACAAAGGGAAGTTCTGAGGTGCCTCTGATTCCATGGCAAGCCTCCATCTTAGGGCATTCTGTAATGGTCATGTCATGGCAGGATGGCAGCTCAAAATGGTAAGTGCTTGAACATAAACATCTAAGGCTTGGAAGGCGATAGAGGGTTAACCATTGCAATGCCGGGAATGTAACCTTCACCTTGTTTGGCTCTTCAGATAGTTTCTCCTCCTCTCTACTGATGATCTCCTCTATCATCTCACATTCATGTACTGAAAGCTCTTGGAGTTGTGAAAGGCTTCTGGCCATGGAAGGAGAAAGCACACTTCTCAAACTATGACAGTGCTGAATCTTTAGCTTTTTAAGGTTCATAAAGCCTAGGATTCCACCATGATTTTTCCATATGTGCATCAGTTTAGGAAGATTATACAGATGCATTTCTTGCAGATCATAATTGTATGGTGTTTTGGTATACCCTTCATCTCCATTTTCATCCACTCCCTCTGATTCAAATATCTCAACTAGTGAACCACAATCGTGTACCTTGAGTTGTTTTAGGTGCTGGAACTTATGCAGCATGTTGGTTGGAATACAATTGAACAGTTTCTCACTACCTTCAACAACCAGTTCTGTATCACTTCTTAAGTAAGGAAGCAGGTGTTGATCATGCTCAATGCATGTCATTAACTCAGATGTTTGTAATGCAACCTGCAATATATATGCTTCTTGTTAGTAGAAACTAGAAACTCAACTAATGCTCCATTTTATAAAGGTTATTTTGAGGGCTAGTGATTATGAAAGAAAAGCAAAACTTAATTATATTAATTATCATATCTTTTTCCTTTTTTTTATTTTATTACTAATCACATCTTTGATGATCTTTGATGTGATTACATATGGGGAATGCATATACCTTCAAACTTTCATTAGCATGATAGATGGTCATATTAAGGTCTCCCATTATGTCAACATACTCATATGAACCTTTATATATATGGAGAAGCTTTCCTGTGGTTACAGATCCATAGCAAAAGGTTGTCATGTTGGGACATTTTTCAATTATCATTTCTTCACAAGATGGGAGATCAATATTGAAAGTTCCTGAACTGAAACATTTGAGGTTGGGGACGTAACGAAGCTCCATCTTGTTCAAAAGTGGAAATACAATCGTAGCATTATTTGATCCTTCTGTTTCCTCATCTTCCTTAGTAGTTATTTCCTCCATCATGTGGCAACTATGCACTCGTAGGTGCCTAAGTTGCACTAGGTTTCTGGCTATTGATGGAGAGAACAAACTACACAAGTTGCCACAGTGTTCAACTTTTAGTATTCTTAGCTCCTGGAATCCCAGAACTCCACCATAGTTTTTCCATATGTGGATCAATTTTGGTAGAGAATACAAACTCATTGCTTCTAGCTTATAGTGTATCATGGCATGCACTTTACTTACATCCACACTATGTGATTCAAACACCTCAACCAGTGAACCACAATTTTTTATTGTGAGTTCCTTTAGATTTTGAAATATGTGCATCACATTGGAGGGAATAAGATTTAGCAGCTTTTGAAAACCTTCAACAGTCATGTGTTTTTCTTCGGTGAAGTATCTCTTTGTGCATTGATCCTGCTTGATCCATCCAAGTGTCTCTGATGTTTGAAAAGCCAACTGAAAATCACATTCATATGAGTAAATGAAACAATGAATCAAGGTGAAAAATTAAAAGATAATTAGCCAGTTAATAAATTTAGTGTGAAGGTTTGTTTACGTAGAGATTATATCTTGTGAATATATAATATATGATGTGAAATTCTTTTATGTGAATATATAATATTTTGCGCTAACCCAAAGGGTTAGTGTAGTGGTGTAAGGTTCTGCTGCGTTCACATGAGGAGGAACGATATATTTAGCAGGAGAACCCGTGTTCAATTCCCTCCGTGTGCAAAATTCCTTTGGGCCAGCGGCAGCCACGCACCGCGAGTGGATCTGACCCAGTGGGTTGGGGGACACCCGTGATTTCTGACCCAGGACCAAAAATATAATATTATGCGCTATACATAAACGGCCTAAATGTAAAAGAGAAATTCTATTCTTACTATTCTTTCCTATAATTTTTTTTCCAACTTGGAGAGAGATAGGAAGAGAGAAATGTTGATAAGATGGGTAATGTGGTAAAGAGAGAAAATGAAGTATGAAAAGTGTTATAGTTTGTAGAAATAATATAACTCAATGTAAAATGATGTAATTAGACAAATTTTGTGTTGTGTGTACAAAACTTAAATTTTGCAACTTTGTCGGGTACAAAACTTATCTCTTCAATTTTAAATTTAAAGTGATTTTTTATTGGGGAGTGAGGGTGGTCCATGATACGGGCCTTTCTCATATAGGAATGTCTATTCCTATAATTGCTTTATGTCGTATTTGGTAGATAGAAAAAAAAAATATAGTGGATAAAAATAAAAAGGATGAGTGAAAATAGGTAAAAAATAAAGTAGACATTAAAGGTGTTTGGTTGAAGAGAAGAGATGAAGAGAGAGATAGAGATATAAGTAAAAATAGGTGAGAAATAGTACAGTGGATCCCATAATTTTTAAAATTATTTCTTCTCTAACATTTCTATACCAAACAACCCAACGAATTTTCATCCCCCTCCCTCTTGTTTCTTCTCCATCAAACAGACCGTTAGTCTTTTTAATTTAGTGAAGAATGGTGTTATAAGAGAAATTATTAGATAGTCTTGAACAACCACCTGGTCTATGATCTCGACCAATCTCTACATGACACAAAATCAAATGTTATTATTATTTTTTTTAAATTTAAAAAATTTAAATACATGTCACATAGAGATTGATTGAGACTATGGATAAGTGGTAGTCCTGGACCACCTAATAATTTCTCGTGTTATACACACACAAATGGATAGGGATAGAGAATTTTGCATACAAGTCCCTTGCAGAGTGGTACAGTAGCATTCAGATCTCCCATCCACATGTTCTTGGTGATATTTCCAATTTCCATGATGACTCTGTCCAACTTTGGAGTGTATGAAGGCCCATATGAGAATGTCTCCATCACGTGGCAATTTTTAAGGAATACTTCATGCAATGATGGAAATTCAAAGTCATAGGAACCCTGGCAGAAGGCCTTGAGTTTTGGTAGGTTTTCAAGTTTGAGACGTTGCAAGCTGCGGAACACAATCTTAATCACATTCCCTTGTGTTTCTTCTGCAGACACTATTTCCTCTATGTCCCTACAGCCACATATATCTAGCTCTAGCAAACGCACAAAGCTTGTTGATGTTGAAGGAGAGAACAAACAACTAATTTTGTGGCAGCCTGTTATTGCTAGATATGTTAGATTGGGAAAAATGAACCCATTTATAAGTGGATCAAGTCTCATAATTCTGATTTCTTCATTACTTGTTCCCTGCATAAGGATAACAAGTGAAATCAAAATGTAAGTGGATCAAGTCTCATGATTTTGTTACAGCTCATTATATTGCTAGATATGTTAGATGAAGAGTGTTAGCAACATACTTTCTAACACATTTTTTGTTATTATTGGTTAAAATTACCGTAAATTATAAAATTATGAGTATTTGTAGAAATAATATAATTCAATGAAAAATGATGTAATTAGACAAATTTTGTGAACACTAAAAGATGTATTTGTGCATGTACACTAGACCTCATTTAGTATCCCATGGTTTTGATAGCTACTCCCATGGCAGTTCTCAAAGGATGGTGGTTCTGATGCACAAGGTGTGAGGCAAAAGCTTACAACATTTGGTAGATGGCTCAATGTAAGAGACTGTAGTTGAGCAAATGAAGCAACGGAATCAATTTTCTCTTCTGCTTTACCAATAACAACTTCTAGCACCCCACAGTGAGTAATGCTAATTCTCTTCAGAGATGGCCACTCTAAGGCACGTGCCTCTTGGGAGAAGGTGGCATGGTCACTAGATGATGAATTCTCATGTACTTTGAGAGAATTTGATTGAGGAGGAGATAGAGTTAAACTATCTTCTCCTTCTCTTTGGACTAGTTGCTTTACCACCTTACAGTTTGACATTTTTATTTCTTGCAACCTCACAAGGAGTTTTGTTATGGAATATGGGAATAGATATCTCAACTTGTGACAAGAATCTAAACTTAACATAGTGAGGTTGTTGAATGCAGTGACTCCTACAGGACTTGTTGGTACTTTTGCAATTATCAACTTCACTAGACAATTGTCACTGGTGTCATCAGAATGCTGGTTTTGTTTAAGTAGGAATAAGACTTCTAGTGAATCCCATCCTTTTACTTGCATTTGTTCCAAAATTGGCATGGGGGATACTATTTCTGCTTTGGTATAAATATTGCTGACAGAAGGGACACCTTTCTCTGTTGATGAAGCCTGCAAAAGGAATAAGTTAACTATCATTTAATTCATAGAAAAAAAGAAAAAACATAGATACAGTTTTTAAGATGCTTTTGGTGTCATTTTCTAATCAAAATTGGAATTTTTGTAACGTACGTTGACTTATAATGTAAATATTTATTATGATTATCAAAATAGGACTCTAATTTTATTTAAAGAATTAAAAAAACACAATAATTGTCAATGCAAAAATTGCAAATTAAATTGTTTTAATATATATATGTGTGTGTGCAGGAAATAAAATAAATTACTCTCATATTACCTTGGCCTTCAAGTTGGAAAATGCATGTGGGGTGCAACCAAGGAAACACTGAAGAAACATTGGAGAATCCTTTTTAGAAGTACTATTTGCAACATCACACGTTGTTGAATAACTTGATGAGGCATTGAAATTCTCTTGCCTTGCAACAGTTTGAGTACATGTGGTAGATGTCTTAAGCTGAGGGCATCCTTCAATGCATAAAAATCTCAAAGATGGCCACACTATTTCATAAGAATCTGGACAAATACTTACAAGGCTTGGAAGATCAATAAGTGCTAAAGATTCTAGTTGACCAAACACAAGGGTTTCCACGTTCTCTTCTTTTTCATCATCATCTAGGTTTACTTCCTTTCCAACAATTTTCTCCATGGATTGGCAACTGTGTATCACCATTTTTTGAAGCTGAGTAAGTGCCCTTGCAATGTTGGGAGTGAGGACATGCCCTAAAGAATCACATTTCTTAACTTTCATTGATTTCAAATTCTGAAAGCCTTGAATGTTGCTTGGAGCACTACCCCAAATGTGTCTCAACTTACTAAGCCAAGATATCTCTATTTCTTTCAGCTGAGCAAATAAGAAAGCAAGTGATTCCCCATGAAATTGTGATTCTTGCATATCAAATATCACATCTAACGAAGAACATGCATGTAAGAAGAGTTTTTCCAACTTTGGGAACAAATGCATCCAGTTAGATTTAAAAAGAGTACCAATGGGCATAAGTTCATCAACACTTGATTTTGAAGGAGACAATTGGCCCTCTTTAATTACTGCCTTCTCAATTAATTGATGATTGGATTCATGAATCTGCAAGCAAATAATTGAATTAGCTAGATATTTGAAGTTTATAAATATATTTGTTGCCCAAGTTCTTTGTTTTCTAAAATATAAGGACCAAAACTGTTTAATTATTATTTTTGGGAGGTTGATGAAATGCTAATAATTTAATTTTTATCAGACGATTACTTTTTTATGGTTACTGATTCCTAAACTAAGTTGTCAATATGATAAAGTATATAAAGTTATATATATATATATATATATATATATATATATATATATATCTGATCGAATTGTATCTATTTTGTTATTAAAAAAATAAAAATCTCAATGGAGTAGTCATTTTTCATAATATATTAACTAGCTCTGATTTTGGTTGTGGTTATTATGATAAACAAAAAATGATTATTCAAAGAATGGATTTTTTGATTCACTATAATTTTTTTAACATTAAGATGATCTATCATATACTACTAAATCATCAAAGAAATTTGACTCTTTACAAAAAAAAAAAAAAAAACAAAAAAATATAGGAGTTTCAATATCTTTTTATAATAAATAAATGGTTAAATTACTAATTTGGTTCCTCTATTTGATTAATTAGTTCAATTTGGTCATTTTATTATTAAAAAAATTCAATTTGTTCCTTTAATTTTTAAAATTGATACAATGTGTTGTCCTTTTCGTCCAATTGCAAGAAACAATATGAACTTTTTGTATACGTGACACAAAAAAATGACACGTAGTCGCCGCATAAGACAACTCCGTTAGAAATTTAAGATGGAAAGAGTAACATTGCATCTATTTTAAAAATTAAGGGACCAAATTAAACTTTTTAATAATAAACAGATCGAATTAAAGTAATTAAATAAATACAGGATCAAATTAGTAATTTAGCTTAAATAAATTTTGAAACCGAGCTATTACATTGCTCTATATGGGATTCAAAATTAATCCAATCCAATATAAATGAAAAAAAAACAAAAGTCAATGGAAAAATAAATCACTAAACAAGCAAAATTAATTAAATTAAAAATAAAAAAGCTAAAATATTTTTATTTTTATTAGATTTAATTTGATTTTATATTTAATTTTGAAAAATGATTTAATTCAATCCAAACCAAACTTATAACATAAGTATAATTACAATTATGAAAATATCATATATTCATATGTGTATAAATAGTTATTTATAAAATCATTATACACAAATTTATTTTATTTACACTCTTATCTAAACAGTGTTGTATTGTTCTAATAAGTTTTACAAGTTTATTAATTATGAATTCATTTGAATTTTTTTAGCTCTTGTACTCTGTTATTCCCTCTATTCTAAAATTATTGTTTTTAAGGTTGATGTATATAAATTAAGAAATCGTTAATGGATGTAAAATTTCATTATACCTTGAGTAAAACACCCTTATTAGTCTACTCTTATTTCATTTAGTTAGTTGAGATAATTTTAAACTGATTATCTATACAATTAATTAATAAATGAATTGAAAAATAAACTAATCAGGCTTTGAATTTCTAAAATGACAACACTTTTGAAAGAAAGAAAAAGTTCTAAAAAGTCTACAGATTTGGAATGGAAGAAATATTATATGAATTTTTACAAGTGTACTTTAATTTCTGGAGTTATCTATAGTCGTATCTATGTTACAAGTTTATCTACTTAATGTTCTCTAACACTCCTATTTACTAGCCATAGATTTCCTATTTGAATTATCTCGATAATCTTCTGTATATATATTTAGTAATTTCTCATAACAAATAGTCTACTTTAAATTCTTTTATAGTTTATTATGATATTTTTTAAAAAATATTATTTTTTGTAATTAGTACTCTAATCCAAACACCCGCTAAAGTGGGTCATACATTGACACTAATTCACTAAAGTTAAGTCAATACACTACTTACAAACATGAAAAAAGTACATTCATGTATATTAACGAGTAACAGTAACAACAAACTTACTTGGACCATTGAAGAATGACAGTGATGCATATCATTGGTTTTAGCAAACCCAATCAAGTTTGGCAGTTCTTGCAACTTCAATTCCACTAGATTTGAAAACTCGATCATTGAGTTCTCATCATACTTACTATTGCTTGAGATAATGCATTCAATTCCACAACTTTCAGTCACATGCAAGCATTGAAGTGTAGCCAAATTAATTGTCCTTGGAAACAACGTGAAAACAGTCTTCAACTTGTTACAATATTCTATTTTAAGATTTGTAAGGCTTCCAAAGCATTGTGATGAAGTGATGGTGTCAACATTTGCAAAGTCAATCATTTGACTCATGTGACTAGCCACATTAAGTATCTCTTTTAAATTATCCAAATTACGTAGAGAAAATGATAGAAGTTGAGGAAAGACACAACCATCAAATGCTTCTACAACATATTCAAGATTGTTGCAAAACTCAATACTTAGATGTTTCAAAAATGGAAAACCCCTTTCACTTAATTCCAAGATGACATTTTTCAAGTTCTTGATATCAACCAAGTTGAGAATTTCAACTTTTTGAAGCAACTGTTGAATCATCACACTCTTCCTGATACAATTGCAGTATGCATTATTTAGTTGCAAAATATTTGGGTGTAAGTATCCCTTACGAACAATGCCATGAAAAATAGTAGATGAATCTCCCACATAGACCCAAAATCTCACTAGATTTTTGAAGACCAAATTCTTGGGTAAATCTTCATTTGCCAAAATTGCAATCTCTACGACCTTTAGATGATGAGATAAAGATTTTAACTCAAAAAGAATGTGACTAGTCTCCTTTGAAGGGAGATTCCTCACTCTAAGATAGAGTTCTTCTAGTCTAGACAAGCTTGCCAAGACATTAGTGGATATTTGAATGAGATAATTGCATTCAGTTAAATCCAATAATCTTAGCAAGCTTAGTTGTCCAATTTCTTCTGGTAATTGTTTGATACTTGAGTTAGCAAAGCTAAGAATCTCTAGGTTTTTGAGTTGCTTGCCAATTATAGATATGTCTCTAACTTGGCAATCTTCTAATCTTAGAGTGTGGATGTTGTCTAAAGCTTTGAATGCAGATGACATTGAATGAATGTGCATATTTTGTAGACTTAACACCATGAGCTTATTCACACATTGGAAGAAATTTTCTGGAACTAATTCCTTTTTCTTTGATGCTACTTGCAGAAGCTTAAGCTTTGGACAATTTAACACTTGAAGGTGTTCCTTTGTTTCTTCAAACATAAGTGAGATCGCAGCGCTATGACACCATGTTTCTTCTTTAGGTTGCTCTATTTGAGATGCATCACATTGTACCATAAAACCATATTCTTCTTTGGATGCAATTGATATGATAACATCACGTACAACATCATGCATTTTGACACATTCTTCCACATTACTATCTAGCAACATGAAGCGTCCTTTTAGTCTATCAACAATGGTATGCACTCGATTTCTAACTTTCCACAATGCATCAATGCCTTTAAACAATCTCAAACCCGTTCCATGCCTGAGTAGAACTTCTATAGGAATGTCAAAGTCTTCCGGAAACAAGCAACAAAGGAAAAGGAAAATTTTATCTTCCTCACTGTCTAAAAAGTTGTAACTCAACTTGATACTTGAATATACACACGCTTGCATTTCTAAAAGGGAAGTCATGGAAGATTTTTTTAATTGATCCAATGCATCCTCCCATGTATGCTTTTCTTTATTTGCTAATGCTTTCGCCATTGTTACAATGGCAATTGGCAACCCCCCACATTCATTTGCAACCTCTTTTGCAATGTGATTAATATCAGGCTTGTTTGAAAGATAACTACCTGCCATCTCATGAAAAAGATCCCAGCTTTCATCTAAAGACAAGATAGGGATTATGAAATTCTTTTGACTTCCCATCTTATAGCAGACATCTTCAATTCTTGATGTGAATAGAATTTTGCAATTCTTGTGATGCTCATTGGAGGGAATCCCAATAGACTCAAAATCAAGGTCTGTCCAAACATCATCAAGCACTATTAGGACATTATTAATGTTTTTCAATCTATCATGTAGTTGACATGCTCTTCCTTGAATAGTTTCTCTATCAAATTTCAAGCCTAAAGCATCAGCAATTTGACCTTGAATTTTCTTATAGTCAAGATTTTGGGATACTACTGTCATTACCACTTCATCAAATAATTTGCCTACATCTGAAATTTTGATTATTTCTTTCACAAATGTGGTCTTTCCCACTCCACCCATCCCACATATGCCTACTCTTTTGAAATCTTCATCTTTTAATTTCTCTATGACCTCTGTCACAATTGATTTTCTACTTGGGAAGCTTTTAATAACATTAGAGAAGGTGGATCCAAGTCTTGGTGGAGGAGCAGAGTAAGATATGATCTCAAATTTCTCTTCTTTTAAGCTTGTAATGTCTATGGTCAATCTTTTGGCTCTCTTGCTTAAAGAATAGCGTGACACCAAATATGGAGACCATCTACCAAGGCACTTGTTTTTCACTTGAAAATCATTAAATTCTTGTACTTCATTTGTGATATTTTCCACTCTGTAAAGCCAATCTTCCACAATAGATACAATTTGACGTCCATTCCTTTTATCTTCATCCACCATCCCTTGCACTCCTTCCTTCCTACCTTCCAACATTTTGAATTCTTTTTCAAGATTTTTTATATTTTTGTTAATGTAAACTAGATATCCCATCTGATTTGTAATTGGTGCTACTAATGACTCCCCAAGTTTTGTCACAATTCCGGTTGCTACTGAGATAAGACACTCCATCCTTGCTTTCCAAGTGATTGTATTTGAGACACTGTATAATGTTACAATGTAAGAGAACATGACCACAATAAAGTTACTCAAATTAGAAGAAAAAGAAGAAAAGAGATATATCTTTATGAGATATGACTTAAAAATAAATGTAGATATTTCTTAATTATCCTTGGTATAAAGTTTGAGTTTAAATTGAAGGAGGCATAAGGTGAAGTAGGCCCCAGTTTATCAGACATACTTACCCATTCGTGTCTTGTACAAACTAGGGTTCTATAGTTCAAATTTTATTCTTTCATAATTATCATAATTGCAATTTTGTTTATACACACATATACATGTTATCCTTTTTTTTTTTTTTGTAATTTATGAAATAGTTATCTAATTTAAAAACATATGTGTGTTTGACTAGCACTTCTTGTTTTAGAAAAAAGTTAAAATAAGGAAAAGGAAGGAAATTTCATTGAAATAAAGAGAAAAATAGGAAGCAAGAAAATTAAGAAAAAAAATATTTTGTGATGCAATTTGATTTAAGAGAAAAAAAGAAAGAAAGAAAATGAGTAAACCATCATTTTAGTCTTTGAAAGTATATAGTACAGTCATATTAGTGCTTGAAACAAAGAAAGTTTCAAATAGATCCCTAAAAGAGTAATTTATCCATCATATTAGTCCAAAATTAAAAAAAAAAATGTGACTTAAATGATAATATTAAGATATATTTAGGGAGCAAAATGCCAATAAATGGTTAAGTTTAGGGATTTAGATGAAATTTCAAGGACTAATTTGAAATCTTCTTAGTATTAGGAACAAATGTAACAACACTATACACTTTTATATGAGAAGAAAACAACTTTTCTTTTCTCTTGTTTTGTTTGGCGAGATAAATGAGAAGAAAAAAAAAACATAATTATGTAAGAGAAAAATGGTCATGCACTGACAGTGTAAAAAGTTTTACACAGTCATCCAATCATAACCCACAATGTATGGTAAGTTTGTTGACTTTTAAAAAATCATCTTAAAAATCATATCAACGGTGATTTGTTATTGGATGACTATGTAAAATAGTTTTATACTGTTAGTGCATCACCACTAAACTTATTATATAAAGACAATTATACACTTTAAAAGTAAATTTTAAAAATTCCTTCAATAGAGATATCCTTTATATATAAAATATAGGTAAAGGATTGATTATTATTATTATATTAAAAATGATTATTCAAGAACATTAAAGAGCAAATGCTTTTATTAGCGAAAAATATTTATTGACTGACGAAAAAATAAATTATTTTGAATCAAATACAAAAAAAAAAAAGAATAACAAAATCAGTTCTTGTTACCCAAACATAAAACATAACCTCACTGCCAAACTCAATAAGATGAATACTTTTCTTCCATGGCTCATCAAGACAATCAAATCTTGCATTTCGTCACCCCCCAATTCCAAACCCATAGCTATTAATTGATTTAATTCATCCAGGCACTTTTGATCCAAAATATAAGCAACAAATGATTCATAGTCTTACACCAACAACCTGACTCTCATTTAAGATCCAAACCCATGCAATAAAAAAAAAATTTAAAGCTGAAATATGTTTTTAGTTTCTTAAATTTGGATTTTTTTTGTCCTCCGAATTTGAAGTTGTTTTTTCTAGTCATAGAATCCAAATAATGCTATTTTTAATCTCTTGCCACATTATGAGTTAAACGGGAAATAAGATATTCATAATTTGTGGCGACTTTTGACTATCAGAATTTGATTTTCTATTTTATATTTTAAAATATGCACTACAAAAATAATTAACTTTAGTGACGAAATAATTTACATGTAATTTTTAAAAAATCGTCAGTAAAACTTTAGTGACGCTGGTATTAGTGACGAAAAACCATTTTTTGTCACTAAATTTTGTCACTATTGCATTGATTTCTTGTAGTGATGATTTCTTGCTAGAACCAAGTCAATAAAAAAATTAAAAACTCATTAGCCACTTTAAAAACTGCTTTAATTTTTTATTGACTTGATTCTAGCAATTTTAAACTATCAGAAATCATACTTTAAAATTTAAAATAAAAAATCAATTTCTGGTAGTTAAAAGCTGCCGCAAATTGTAAATCTCTTATTCCTTGTTTGACACACATGTAGAGTGGGACTAAAAAAAATATTACGTGAATTCCAAATAATAAAAAAAAACAACTTTAAATTTGAAGGAAAAAAAATTTAAATTTGAGAGACTAAAAATATATTTAAGCAAAAAATTAAAGAAAAAATAAGGGAATTTGAAGGTAAAAGACAACTATATATAGACTATAGCTCCTACATATTCATCGTAATCTAATCTAATATAGATTATGACAAGATAGTGATATGGCTCCTGCATGTATATTCATCACAATCTTTGGGGGAGAGAGAAGAGCATTTTTTTTTTTGTCCATGGACATGATCCACGCAGTATTTCAAAATTGACAACCAAGAACTAATCTGCATTAACGGGACGTGGCTTCCACTGGCCAAACATTATTTTAACATTGCAGGAATCGATCCTGGGAGCACCAGGTCGACCCCTTGTGTTCCAGGACAGGCCTTACAACCACTGGGCCAAGAGGCTTGGTTAGAGAGAAGAGAGTTTGGAAAAGCATACCAAATTAGTAAGGTTTTCAGTTAGAATAAACCGAATCCAAAACTTTTTCCTCTTGCACCGTCGAATAATAAATCGTCCAATGATCTCAACGTGCTGGTGACACTGAACAAGTGATTGCAGGAAAGACCACAAGGGAAAATGAATAAGATTGAGAAAAAAATATATATAGTGAATATAAGTAATCAAACCAAGAAAAGCATTTTACAATCTAATTAAGTTACCCATATGATCTTTGAATTAAAATCTTGTGCTTGGTATTATTAATTTCTGATGCATCTGTTTGAATCCGATTCGATCGCACAAAAGTTGTTGTCAACTTCTATGTCTGTATAGAAATACGACCCAGTTTACCCAGAAAGAATTCCAGGATTTCCAAGAACATTATACGAAGAAAAAAGCTAAGAAAATAATTCGTTGTTTCTTACACGCTTGATAAAACGTATGCATTTATTGCTACGGACTGTGGACCATGATACGTGTGCTGCATGGAATACGTGATGGGTGTGGTTAATTTTTTGGTGGGTGGGTTACATGTAAATGCATTGAATCTGGTGGGTAGGTGGAAGTTAATAGGGCCTACCTTTTGTGCTGCTGTGTCACCCTTATCCACTTTGGTTATCTCTATTTAGACGAGAACTAGCCTGGACTATCTTATTAAATGTTCTACGGTAGACTATTATTTTTAATCACTAGATCAATTTTATTATTATAGATCCTGTCACATCTGATTCCCCAACTCCAAGCCGTAAATTTCTCCGACCACCATTTGCCGCCACCGGAGACGTTTCCTGACAACGGCATCTTTTATTATTTTTTAAAAAATTTCTGGCCATCTCCACCCTTTCTTTCCTCTTCCACAGCGATCTATTGGACGAAGCCCAAGACCCCCCACCCAACTTGCTTGCAGAGGAAGCACAATCAAGAAAACAAGAAAAGAATCTTCAAAACACAATTGATGAGAAACAACAAAGGAATTTGTAATAACAATTACCTTGAGGAATTCTTAAGATCCTTTCCAACAAAACTACGAATTTGTAAAAATGGATCCCGTATGATTAAGATGTGGGATATGTAATTTAAGGAATAATGAGATGCTTTTTGGCTTTTTGCGAGAAACGTACATGTCTAGACTCTAGATTTCTCAAAAAATCTTTTTTTTTTAAAAATAAAAATAACCATTAACAAACCGGTATCTTAACAAAAATGTTTGGAACAGGAGGAGGGTTTGGAGGTGAACAACGCCGGAATCTCGCGGGGAAGTTCGGGTGTACCGGAAAGGAGCAGAGATTGGCGAGCGCGACCTCTTTATGCAGTGTCTGTCGATTTAGAGAGTGGTGTTGCAGAGGTGGTCACGGTGGCCACCGACGGTGAATCATTGATGAGAACCATGGCTGGTTACCTGAACAAAGCAAAACAAAATCTAGAAGGTTCAGATTTGAGAGAAAGTGTGTAAGTGAGAGAAAGATGTGAGATATGTGCGTATCCCAGATCCTGACAATTCCCGACGTGTCGGCGGAGGCCACCCACTCGTCGTCGGGGGAAAACCACCAACTTGATTTGTCATTGGACTTAGGTTCGCTGGAGATCAAAATTGCGCGGTCATGCTCCGTCTTTTGAGAAGGAGAGAGGAGGAAAAGAAGGAAAAAAGAGAGAGATGGAGGGTTGTCATTGCCGTCGCCGTCGCCGGAAATCACCTCCGGCAATGGTGAGCAGCAACGAGTTATTTTCGGGTGGTAGGTTGGACGGAGGATGGTGGTCTTTGGTCACCGATTGGAGAAAGGAGGAGGGAGAGGGAGAGGGAGAAAGAAGAAAAAAGAATCCAGTGCAGAGGGTGTACCATATGACTGTGTGGGTGCGATGAATCAAACGGTCTATAACATAGTCCACAATAAACCACTTAGAACAGGTAGTTCACACTAGACTTCGTCCTCTATTTATGTGTTTCATACCATAAATAGTTTATAACCATTGTTGCTTGGGAGTCCGGAACCTCTCCATTTCCATTTCGATGAATCCCTACCAAACACGTGGCTTAAAAAAATTTAGTGGCTAGGATTGAATGTATTTAATAACTGCTGTTGGGTGTTGTTGCACTCCAGTGCTCCACTTAGGCACTTACTAACCCACAGATGAAATTGATGGCGTCTTTGGTGGTGTAGAGAGGCCAGTCGATTCTCCAAAGCTGCCGCCATTGGTGATCATGGGGCGAGAGAGAGGAGGGCACCAATTCCAGTAACGATGATGATGTCGAAGTAATCGACAATTTTGGTGTGGGGATTAGAGGATTGGGACGGATCTGGTTCTCGAGATGGATGAGGGCAATGCCGGCGACAATGGCGATGGTTCCTCCACCGTCAATGCTGAGAATGCAGTTATTGGTTGTGGCTATGAGTTATAAGGAAAAGAGAGAAAGCAAATATTGACCATTTTAATTGCTCTTATTTGGGGATAAATTTATGTCTTCGTCTATTTCACTATGCTAACGTTTAAGTGTGTATTTGGATACCCAACTAACTCTAAAAAAAAACTTCCCTCACATAGTTTTTGATTTTTGTTTTGGAACATGTAATTTTTTCGTTGAACATGATTTTGACACCAATCCAAATATACTCTAAAAAATTACTAATAACAGAGACTAATTTCAAATTTTATATACATATATATTCTAATTAATAATATATATTATTTGCTTCAAAAAATATGTATTATTTCTAGTAAAAAAATATACTCAATATGATAATATATGTTACCATTAATTATATATTAATCTTTTTAATAATATATGTTGTCACTAATTATAATCTAATCCAAAGACACACACACACACACACACACACACACACACACATATATATATATATATATATAGATCTGATAAGAATAATATTTTTATGACTTTCCATCAATTGTTATTACTTAGGCTAACTATGATTTGTGTATTATTATATGTCTCATTTATCTATCTATATATTTAATTATTAACATTATATTATAAACACATTTATATATATTATATATAATTGTTATAAAATTTGATAATTTTTAATTATTATTATATTTGATGAGTTTGTTCCTCTTTTTTATTGCAAGATTACTATTATGAATTCTGTTTAATTGTTATTGTGTTTGTGAGATTAAAAAATCTTTCAAAACTTAAAAAAAAAATAGTAAAAATTATAAATACATGTATTTCTTTCTTGTATTATTTGATATAAAATTCAATTTGAATTTTACATGTAAAATTAATAAGTAATTTTATAAAAGTGATTATTTATTAAATATTTATTTACTAAAAAAATAGATATTTAAATAATCAAAGTAAAAAAAAAAAAAAATTAACCATCCTTTTAATGATTTTTTGGATCCGTCCCTGCAGGCTTTTTTTTTTTTTCCTCATTTGGGTGTTTGAGAAAAAGCAAGAACAAGAAGCCCCGAACAATGAGCACAACAACTTGCTTCAACCTTACACGTCACCAACATCATAAAGTTGTGAGTTGTCGGCGGCTAGGGACAGGGAATTCGTTTAGATGTTCGGCCTCCGGCGAGAGACTGGTGTCGGCAGCGAGGGACGACGCGACTTGGTGGAGGCAAAGATGTTTTTGAGCTGCAACCTTCGTCTGGGTTGGGTGCGACAATGGCTCCAGCATCATTCCTTCGGGAATCATTTTGCGCGTTGTTCTCACGCGTTTCAGCCTTTTCTTTTTTAAATTTAAATTAAATTAAATCTCAACCGTTCAAAAGTTTTAAGGCACAGGATTCATTAAACGGGAAATGGAGAGATCCGAACGCGTTGCTTGGGTGCTTTTGTAAATGGATTTAGGTATAAAAAAATAAATAAAAAAAACGTATAATCACGTCAAAGCGAATATTTAAATATATATATATATGACGAGATACTTGGGAAGAAAGTTTGCAAAAGCTAACAGAGCTTTCATAGTTTGGAAAAACTAACAACTTTAGAATGCTTGTCCTCTGTCCATTGCATTTTAGATATTTCTTAATTATCCTTGGTATAAAGTTTGAGTTTAAATTGAAAGAGGCATAAGGTGAAGTAGGTCCCAGTTTATCAGACACACTTACCCAGTCGTGTCTTGTACAAACTAGGGTTCTATAGTTCAAATTTTATTCTTTCACAATTATCATAATTGCAATTTTGTTTATACACTCATATACATGTTATCCTTTTTTATTTTTGTAATTTATGAAATGTTATCTAATTTAAAAACATGTGTGTTTGACTATCACTTCTTGTTTAAGAAAAAGGTTAAAATAAGGAAAAGGAAGGAAATTTCATTAAAATAAAGAGAAAAGTAGGAAGAAAGAAAATTAAGAAAAAAATATTTTGTGATGCTATTTGATTTAAGAGAAAAAAGAAAGAAAGAAAATGAGTAAACTATCATTTTAGTCCTTGAAAGTATATAGCACTGTCATATTAGTCCTTGAAATTAAAAAACTTTCAAATAGATCCTTAAAAGAGTAATTTGTCAATCATATTAGTCTAAAATTAAAAAAAAAAGTGAATTAAATGATAATATTAAAATTTATTTAGGGAGCAAAATGACAGTATATGATTAAATTTAGGGATTTAGATGAAATTTCAGGGACTAATTTGAAATTTTCTTAGTATTAGGAACAAATGTAACAACACTCTACACTTTTAGAGACTAAAATTTGTGGTTTACTCAAAAGAAAATAACAACTTTTCTTTTCTCTTGTTTTGTTTGGAGAGATAAATGAGAAGAAAAAAACTTAACTATATAAAGGCAATTACACACTTTAAAAGTAAATTTTAAAAATTCCTTCCATAGAGATATCCTTTATATATAAAATATAGGTAAAGAATTGATTATTATTATATTAAAATTGATTATTCAAGAACATTAAAGAGCAAATGCTTTTATTAGCGAAAAATAATTATTGATGAAAAAATAAATTATTTTGAATCAAATACAAAAAAAAAAAAAAAGAATAACAAAATCAGTTCTTGTTACACAAACATAAAACATAACCTCACTGCCAAACTCAATAAGATGAATACTTTTCTTCCATGGCTCATCAAGACAATCAAATCTAGCATTTCGTCACCTCCCAATTCCAAACCCATAGCTATTAATTGATTTAATTCATCCATGCACTTTTGATCCAAAATATAAGAAACAAATGATTCATAGTCTTACACCAACAACCAGCTGACTCTCATTTAAGATCCAAACCCATGCACCAATTTAGTAACAAAGAAAGCCAATCTCCATAATTGAATGCACATGCATGATAAAAGGATCTATATATGCCTAAATTCATACTTGTTTTCTCTCCAATTTTTTTTTTTTTTTAATGAGGAAAGACCACATTACTAGAAGTGTAAGTGGTACTCAAAGTCATGTATGTAATAAAAGTCAAATCAATACACTACATTAAAAAAATGCTACAAATATAAATATTAGGATTAGGATTAATACACATCCGAGAATAAACAATTTCTTTATTAGATTTGGAAAGAAACTACTCCCAAAACAGAAACTTAATTCTATAAAAAAAAACACAAACTGAATCTTATACATAAGAGAGATAAATCATATTTTTTGAATAAAACAATTTCATTTCTAAGATCTCTAGTAGACCACACAACAAAAAATCCAAATCATTTTTTTTAATAATCCAATCAAAGTAGAAAATCAAAATTGATATTGGATCTCATCATAACAATCCCATGCATTAATGACTAGTTATCATTTTTTTTCTACCGATTTTATGTCACATAAAAGGCTAAAAGACTTGTTAGGAGAAATATCCACATATAATATCCAACTATATATATCAAACATAATTTCTTGTTACGGAGAATTCATGTGAAAAACAAGAACAAAAGGCTGAAAAACGAAAGGGTTGAGTGGAACTATAGCTCCATTAATAGTGTTAATAGAACTGATTTTTTAAGAAAATATTATTTTAATTTGATAACTTGGTCATTTTTTTAAGCGTATAAAAATTAAAAGAGGATTATTCTAATTAATGAAATTAGAGGATAAAAAAATATTTTTAATCAATTATTTTCATATAATTAATCTTAATTGGTAATGAGATGGTAAGTTAAACGTAGGTGCCAAACTTTGTAAAGTTAATCTTTTTCAGAAATTAAAAAACTTTTGATTACTATTTATTCAATAGTTTAGAAAAATAACTATAAGAAAACAATATTTTAATAGGTATTCCTCTATCAACACTTAGAAATAAATCCCTTTTGTGAAAATTATCTGAGTTTTGTCTCCTCCAATACAATTTGCTCCACATACGTAACTATAAATCAAACCTAAGTTAACATATTTAAAAGATCCAATGGTCTTTCAAATAAAGGCATTTCTTAGTCGATAATGGAATACTAATTTTTTTAGGGATGTAGAAATCCTTTTTGCTAGCACGAGAATAGCATAATATAATGAGATATTTATACAAATTTAGTAAAATAATATTTTGTTCTACAAATTATTTTTAATTTAATGTTTCCTGCGGATTTTAATTCGCAAAAAAACTGCAAGAAACTTACTTGCAGTATTTTTCTACAGTTTATAAAACTCCTATATTTGATAGAAGTCACATCAAAATTCGTAAGAAATTCCTGTGGATATTTTTCGTAGAAAAATTTGCAGGAATTTCCTGCAGATTTATTTTCATAGTAAAATTCACATATATTTTCTGCGAATTTTTATCGCATGAAAATTCACAGATATTTTTTGCAAAAAAAAAATCCGCAGAAAAATAGCACATTTCTAGTAGTGAATATTATTTCTCTATTTAATTTTTTCAAACTTTGTTGTTATCATTTATTGGAATCGGAAAAACTGGAATTATTTTTATTAAATTTTAATTATTTTGATTTGTTATGTTGACAATTATTTAGATATATTTAATTTTTTAAAATAAATTTATTAAATTTTATCGAGATTATTTAATATATATTTACTTATATGATATGAATATTTTTTATTTTGTATGATAAATAATTATAATGATAAAATTTACACATTAAATTTGACCCATGTGTAAGCACAGACTAAGATACTAATTAAACATTAAAAATCGTCCTTAAAAGAACCCAATTATCTATCAATTGGAGCTTCTTAATCATCTATGCTCGTTGTTTAAGAAAAGAAAATAAGAGAAGGAAGGAAAATTCAAAATTGTGGAGAATCAAAGTTATTGGACAATAATGAATATGAACATAATAACTGCATGTTTTTTTAATTACCCGTTGTCATTTATTTTGGTTTTTCAAAAGGCTAAACTCTCGTTAGAAAGAAAAAATAAAAAGAAGAAGGAGGAAATGAGAAAAAAATTAAAGAGAAAACAAGGGAATATAGAAGGTAAAAGACAACTATGTATAGACTATAGCTCCTACATATTCATCATAATCTAATCTAATATAGATTATGATAAGATAGTGATATATGGCTCCTGCATGTATATTCATCACAATCTTTGGAAAGAGAGAAGAGAGTTTGGAAAAGCATACCTAAGTAAGGTTTTCAGTAAGAATAAACCGAATCCAAAACTTTTTCCCCTTGCACCGTCGAATAATAAATCGTCCAATGATCTCAACGTGCTGGTGATACTGAAAAAGTGATTACAAGAAAGGTCACAAGGGAAAATGAATAAGATTGAGAGAAAAAAAATATAGTGAATATAAGTAATTAATCAAACCGAGAAAAGCATTTTACAATCTAAGTTACCCATATGATCTTTGAATTAAAATCTTGTGCTTGGTATTAATTTCTGATCATGCATCTGTTTGAATCCGATTCGATCACACAAAAGTTGTTGTCAACTTCTATGTCTGTATAGAAATACGACCCAGTTTACCCAGAAAGAATTCCAGAATTTCCAAGAACATTATACGAAGAAAAAAGCTAAATAAATAATTCGTTGTTTCTTACACGCTTGATAAAACGTGTAATCTCGTCAAAGCGAATATTTAATATATGACGAGATACTTGGGAAGAAAGTTTGCAAAAGCTAACAGAGCTTTCATAGTTTGGAAAAACTAACAACTTTGGAATGCTTGTCTCTGTCCATGGCATTTTAGTTATAGGACTTATGTAAAGTTCGTGTACGTTGGTGCAATGTTTTTTATTTTTTATTTTATCGTTATGTTTTATAGTAAAATAATATAAGGCAAAGACAAAACAACATAGTTGGAAACACGAGGAAATTAATAAAAAAACAAAAGTTGACTAAGAGAGAAACGAGGAAAATTAATGCAAGAGAAATTCCGTCGAAGTTACTGTTGAAAAAACTGGCCAGAGATACAATAATGGACCCAACTTGAGCATGTGACAGATGAAATTGAAAGAAATGGATCGAAACATAAAAGATAGAGATAGATTGGAATGGATTAAAAATAACATTATTTGGTTTACGTAATTTATAATGAAATGGAATAAAGTTTTATTCTATTATTTGAAAGAAAAAAAAAAGATGGAGAAGATTGATGATTATGATTTTCTAAGCCCATATTATCTTTATTTTAAAAATATTAATAAAATTTAAAAATCAAAATATATTTAGCTGTTTCCGAGCAAAATCAACCACCAACGTTATTTTATAGTACAATATTTCTGTTCAAATGATTATGCTTTGTGACTAAAGTCCAGGCCCGGCCCTGGGCCTTGATTGGAGGGGCAATGGCCCAGGGCCCACAACCGGGAGGGGAACAAAATTTTAAAAAATATATCTAGGTATGCAGTAGAAAAAAAATTATATTATTTTTATAAATGGATTAAAATTATTATTTTATTTTATATCTCTTTTTATTTAAATTAAAATATGACATGTGATTAAAAAGTATCATTCTTGTTGTTGTTAGTTTTTTTTTTTTTTTTTTAATGGTTATATTCATAAACCAATGTTAAATAAATTTCTAGTTAATTGTGATATATCAACATGTAAAGGATTTTTAATAATAGATATGTTTTTTTTTTAACAAGATAAGAAACACAAATTAAAACTTAAATTATAAAGGAATTGAAACTAAAAGTTAGTATATTAATAAAAAAACATAAATATGTGTAAGTTTTAATATAAAATGATGATATTTTATAGATAATACTCCCTTTGCTCTTTTTTATAAGAAACAAAATAGTGTTTTTTTTGTCCTAATTATAAGAAACATAGACTCATTTTAAGCTGTATTAATTGCTAGTTTTCTTTTTTACCTTTCATCTTGTAAAATCCATTAATGAGACATCTACTCATTTCTCATGCATTTATTGGTCTATTAACCATACAAGTTAAACTTATTAGTGGAGGTGTAGTGTCATTAATGTAACCACTACTTAAACCAATCAATTTAAGGGGTACTTTTAGAATAAAATTAAAATTTATGACATTATTAATTTTTTTTGAAAACAGACATTATTAATTATAACTAATTAACTTAACTATTTTTATTTGTCTTGACGATTTAGTTATTTGTTTCTTATATAAAGGACCGGAGGGAGTAGATGATAGGGACATAGCTAAACATTTTTTTAGGGGCCAAATATAAAAATTCAACTATAATTTTAAAATTAATATATTAAATTTAACCAATAACTAAAATAATCATAATAATTGGCCACATACCATAAAAACCAAATTTATATAAATTAAACAAAAGATACGAGATTATAGAATTGCAGTTGGAGAAAAGAGATTTAATTTTTAAAATTCATTGTAGCAATTCTAATGATAGGAAATCTTTATTTTATTTAGATATCATGCTTAAAGTTTTAAAAGCATAATTGACCATTAATTTTTATTGAAGAAAATTTTATTTTTTTAACCTGAGCATAATACAAATAATATATTCTCTGCTTTAAACAATGAAATATTTTTTTTATTAAAAAATATTTAGGAAAAAATAGAAAAGCCTTAAAAATGATTGAAAATGATGATTGTGTATTTTTTGAGAAGTGAGTCATCTTCCATGGTAAGAGAAACATAAAGAGAAGAGGGAGAAAATGTGAAATCTAATATGTGTGATGAGAAAGGAAGATAAATAGATATAGAAAAAGAAAATGGTGAATAAGTTATGAAAACTAATTTTTTATAAAATTATTATAGAAAAATTATATATACATATTGTGTATATTTGCTTCTTTTCTTTTATAGGGGTGTCCTTATATATAAATATTTGTGTATGAATAGTTTTTTTTTTTTTTTTTGAGGTGTAAATTAAATGATAGATTTTGATAAATATGATACATTTTTTTGAGATTTATTAAAATTATGTTATTCACTTAATGTAAAAAAAAAATGAAATTACATATTATTTTTTATGCAATATATATTTGTATTTTTGAATATTTATATATAAGGATCCCTTATTATTATTTTGTCCCATGCCCCTAAAATATCAGGACCAGCCCTGCTCAAGTCTATTGCTGATATAAAAAGAGTCATGACTAGTATATAATAATTGGATATAAAATTGCAAATTCAGTCGAATTAAGAAAGTACTTTAATTATTTGACATTATTGTATATTTTTTATGATAAAAAAAGTCTTATTTAACTGTATATAACTAGTATTATATACATAATAATTATTATAGATATACCTAGTGGACATAAATTTCCTTCTTGTAGTTGTCTATATCTACATTAATATACCGACAGCAACAGATAACTCCATATTGGTCTGCTATTCATAATAATTTTTTCATTTTAGAAAACTTCAGATGATGTTAACATGCAAGAAGACTGTACGAATTTTCTGATATAAAAAAATAACTATAGGAATTAGTCTTGCTATGGCGAAAGATTAATTAATATTCTTCACACAAATAGACAATGAACAATTTTAGTTTTTAATAGATTAATTCATCTATATCATCGCTTTTGACCAAAACAGAACAGGGAACGTCAGAGAACGAGAAGACAGTGGGGGCACGATGAACGAACATGAGAAACGGTAAGCCCAAAACAAATATGTAGGATAAATATAATAAAATTAAAAAAAATCAATACTTCCTCTGTTATAGATTATATGACGTTTTAAAAAAAAAATTTGTTCCAAAATAGATGACGTTTTACAAAATCAATGCTGCATTAAATATCTTTTTTCAAGACTACTCTTAATCAATATTTAGTGGAAGTAATATAATATGAGTAATTAATTAAAGAGATAAAAAATATATTAAAAAGTTATCTAATATTTTTTAAAAAAATTAATAAATTAATTATATTTTTTAATATCTATGTCAAAATTTTAAAAGTCATATAAAATAGAAACGAGTAACTACATGATAACTTATTTAGGACTTTGTTAGGATTCAATTGCTGGGTTTTGGTGGACAGATAGCTATATCTGATATGCTGGTGACTACGTGGAGTGCTTTACAGGTATGGTCTGGATCCATCAACAAATTTGTTGTTCTGCATTGGACACGTGGTTTTGGCATTTAATACCTTTCAAAGACAGGGTATTGGTGGTTATGTAAGTATTAATTGGAACAATATCTCAGTTACATTGGTTAGCAAGTGATGGGAGATAAATTTATTAATGCTGCATTGGTTGGTTATCCTGTATTTATGACTAACTGATCATAAATGCCGTATAATCAATCAGGGAAATATCTTACCAGGTGGTGGGTGGTGTTCTATTTTTTGTAATAGTAACTTGGTACCACTAGTACTCATATATAATATTAAATATCTTTGACTGATTAAAAAAAAAAAAAACCTCACCAATAGGCTCTAGCCTCGTAAACACCAAAGTAATAACTAAAAAAATGTTCTGTCAAAAAAAAAAAAAAAGAAAAACTAAAAACATGTTGACCAAAGAGAAGCTATGTATTTTAATACTTAATACCAAGTGTGGTTGGGTTACCATACCAAAGGTTACAAATTTTAATCTCTTAACCTTATTAAACTGTCCAAAGTATTTTATGTTAGTGCCACGCATTTGTCTCTTTCATGACGAAGAAATCGCGATATATTGTCATTCACGAAATTCCGATCCGTAACTGAAGGCGTAGTACTCAGTAATTACAATTTTTTTTTTGTCTCGCTCTATCAATCCAAATAGAGAGGAATGCTATCAAGACTCTTTTTTACACTATATATATTTTTTTATATTCTTTATAATTAGTTGAAATTTACAAATTTTGGTGAGTGTTATTTCTATCTAATTATTCTCTCTCTAAGTTAGAAGTAAAAATCCACCAAAATTAAATTTCCAATAAATTTCAGGTAATCACAAGAAAGTATTGGAAAGAGAATGTCAATATTGTTGGCATTCCTCATCCAAATAAGCAATCAAGAGTCAGTTGCAAAATTTTTATTTTTAGTACACCTTAGGTGTCACGTTCTTTATGTTAATTGTGATTAGATATATAGTTTATCTTTTACCTTTTAAATAAGATTAGTCTATCTTTTAGAATAGTTTATATTTTAAATAGCTTTAAGATAGCATTTTATTTCTATATATATGGATGCACTTGTTGTAACCCATGATACTGAATATTATAGATTTCATAACCTCCTTTCTTTCTAAAACCTTCTAACTATCTATAACATGGTATCAAAGCAGTATCATCCACTGTGACTTGTTCATCATTATTTCGCTGTCAAGTTCCTACTTGGAACTCTATTTTTGTTTTATCTCCGCCATGCATTTACTATTGTGATTAATCTCTTTTGCCATGCGTCTTATCGACATGTTCAGTCTCTATTTTTCTTCAACATATGTTTGTTGTGTTACTGCATTGGTTTATTTCACCACACTACTACACGAATGACTTTCTACGTTGTCGTTTCTACATCAGTTGTGTTAACAATTGATGTAGAAGTAGAAAGCGACACTGTGGCATTTTTTAAATTAAAACAAATTATAAATCGATGTAGAATTATATATACTACATCAGTTCCTACTTGAACCAATGAAATATATGTCATTTTACATTAGTTCAAATAGAAACCGATGTAATATAGTTTTTTAAAATCCCCATTTCAACAATCATTCTTCACATTCGTTGCTCCCTCTCTCTCTCGAAACCTTAACACTGCCACCAAGTCGCCACTTCCTCACACTACCTCCTCTTGCCACGACCTCACGCCACTAGCATGACCAAATCCCAAACGAACCTCACTTTGCCATTAGGTGGCTCTATTTGTTAGAGGCACTAAGATGTGATATTGTTGTTGTTTTTGGTTTGCTTGTTTCCTAATTGTTGGTGGTTGAGTAAAGGAAGTGCTTATCTGTTGCTGTCTTTTTTTTTTTTTTTTTTTCTTTTCTATTATCCTTTTTATGTGACATTTTGTATCAGGTTTTGTTATTAGTGAAAATGGCTTGCCCTCTATAAGAGTAGTGATTATGTTGATTGCTTTTGTTGGTTCTAGTTGAAAAGAGTGACAATGAGATGCTGCTTTTAAGAATTAAGATGATATTATAATATATTTTAGTCAAGATATTGCATTACCCATTGGTATTGAATTAATTGTGAAGTTAGGTGTTTCATAGATTGATTAGTGTATAAAATTAAATTAGGCTTGTTTCTTAACATAAAGACATGGATGACATGATAAGTATAAATGTTCAATTTAATATGTGTTATGACCAATGATGTACTTCATATATAACTCTACCAAGTTTCCTTGATTTTGGTTTATTGAAGAATGTTGCTGTAAAATGTGATGTGTATTGTCCTTAATTGATAACATGTTAAGGCCTACACACTATATATCAATCATTAGTGCTATAATACTTTTGATTAACATTTTCAATACAAGAACCCTTAGCCTCAAACTCAAAGTTGGCATTAGTTAGGAATTTATTACTTTGTTCCTTTTCTTTTGGATTGATCATTAAAGTTAAATTTTAAAATTAAACATGTTGAAACATGTGGGGTTAGGGTTTTTTTTGTAGGATGACATTCTATGTATCAAGAAAGAGAATAAACTTATCATAAAAGAGATGGAAGTAAGCATAACACTAAACAATATGCAACAAAAGAAATTTACTGAGAACAAAGGACTAAGTTTCTTTTGAGTAAAACTTCTTCTGTTGCATATCATTTAGGGCATGCTTATTTTCACCTTGTTCATGATAAGTTCATTCAAGAAACTTGATCAACCTTCAGAAGCCTAGAAAGAGCTACAAGGATTAATTTGTTTTTTCAAATATTTTTTTTTTATATGTAGGAATTGAACTTACATATCAGAGAATTTATAACAATTCACACACTATGCTTAACTAATTAAGTTAGACCCTCTTAGTTTTGTTCTTTCAAATATGATAATTAGTCATATAGCTATAATTTGCATTATTAGATCCTTAAGATTATGTTTGGATAAGTTTTTCTATAAGAAGAATAAAATAAGTTTTTTCCATAAATTAAATTTGCTTATATAGGCATAAGTTAAAATTAATTTTTGGAGAAGGTAAATGATTCTAGTTGCTCCAAAAAGTTTATTTTAACTTATGCATACGTTGTGAGATAAATTTATTTATTTTATTTATTTTTTATAAATATTTATGGAGAAGTTTATCTAAATAAAATTAGAGTTTTTTGATTCATATATGGGAAAGATTTAGAGATGTAGGAAACTTAACTATCATGAAATGTATCTTATTGCCATGCAAATTTTGAGACTGTGTGATGTAACAAGTGGTAACTAGTTGATATTTGAAAGGGATAATGATCCTTAATAAATAGGTTTAATATATCAGTAAGTCTTTGAACTATTTGAGAATTTCTAATTAGGTCCCTAAACTAAAAAAATATAATTAAATCTGTGCTCTTTTATAATTTTTGTAAGTGAGTCTCTAAAATTAATTTATGACAATTTAAAATTGTAAAAAAAAAAATAATTTGTGGCAGTTTTACTAACTTCAGAGAGCCAATTATAAAAATTATAGAAGATTAAAGACTCAATTACATTTTTTTTATAATTTAAAGACCTAATTAAAAATTCTTAGATAATTCATAACCAACTAACATATTAATTAAACCTAATAAACATGGGTATGCAACAATATGTAACTCAATGTCGGAAGAAATGGCAACTAGGAAATCAAACTCCATCGTGGTCGTCACAAAAGTTAAATTTAGTTAAAAAAATTATAGTTCACACTCTTTAAGATAAAACCGGGATGTTATATATATAATACATAAAAAAAAAAAAAAAACTTTTGCTAAATATCAATCACTTCCGGTTTCCATTATTTTCTTACAGAAACTTTTTAAAACATCTATAGCAAATTTGTAAATTTGATCACAACTTTTTCAATTTTATATTACTTGAACTGTTAAAAAGAAAATGAAGTTACACATACATGTAATGTAATAATTATTGATCAAAAAAGGTCCAATAGCAAAATATATTATTTTTAATGCATCTGAAGATAATATGGTTTTGTTTTCAATTAATCATACATATTAGCAATATAATACATTTATTTATTCACCAATTTAACACGCGAATTTTCATCTAATTTGTTCTAACTAAACACATTAACTCTTACACCAAACATTGGAATTCTAAATCGTACATCTTTAAGCTTAGGAAATTTCTTAAGACCTCCCATATTAATGCCAAACTTAACATCATCTATTAAGGCAGGTTTCTGCTTGGGTGGAGGGGCAGGGTAGGAAATGACCTCAAATTTCTCTTCCATTAAGCTTATGACACATTCACTCCATTTTTTTGCCTTCTTGCTTAATGAACGACGAGACACCAAATTTGGACAATGCCCTCTTAGGCACATGTTATTGTTGACTTCATCTTCAAAGAACTCTTCTATCTCTCTTTCTGTGGTGGCCACTTTGCAAAGCCATTCTTCTACATTTGGAACAATTTGGCGTCCATTTTTTCTATCTTCATCCACAATCTCTTGGACCCTATTTCTCTTACCTTCTAACTTTTCAAGTTCACTCTTAAGTTTGTTGATGTTTCTTTTGTAGTGCACTACATACCCGAATTGCCTATTGATTGGTATTACTATTGATTGTCCAACCTGTGTCGCAAATCCGGCTCCAAATCCCATACATAAATCCATTTTCCTTTGCAGATATCTAACATACAATAAAATTGTTAGATTGGGAAAAATATATATCCCCAACAAAGAAGAAACTACAAAATATTCCTCTATAATATAATTTTGGTGTATAAAATGGAATTGTTTGACATCATCGTTGCCATGTTATTTGCATATATCTTTTTTTTTTTTTACAGAATTATTTGCATATATCTATTATCATAGTTAAACTTTTTAGTGACATAATTAATTAGTCATACATGAGAATGAAAATGTAAAGGTTTTTTTTTTTTTTTTTTTTTTACATTATATCTCTTTTGCTAACCTATTTCCAAATGAATATAATAAAAATTTCATAGGATAGTGGCCTCTTGAAACAATTTGTTTAACATGTGTTTCTTTTAGGGTATCTAAAACCATCTCAGAAAGTGAATTTGAGTATATCATTCCCATAATTGATATAAGTGTTTTTTTTAAAAAAAACTACCCCTAAATATTAGTTATTTTAAAAAAAGTTAAATACCTATTTTTCTTTGCATTTTATTCTCATAATTAGATGTGGATAGGTATTTTGCTTTCCCATGCCTTCCCAATTTTACTTTCAGGTTAGATTCAATGAGATTCACATTGATTAGAAGCAACAAATAGTAGCTTCCACATATTGTTGGTGATTGGATGTAGAAAGAGAAAAATGACTTGTGTTGGCAAACTGATTCCAAACACACACGGAAATAAATACAATACAAGATAAAGCTGTTACAAAATAAATAGATACGATACAGCATAATAAATTATACAAAGGTAATAAAATACATATCAACAAGCTAAAGAACATGGGATACATGATGAAGTGGTTGCACAAAGATGAAATCAAGTTAGAGAAATATACCAACAAACCAAACATGTTTATAACTTGAGAAATGTTAGAAGCATAATTTTTAATACATTCTTTTAAACATATTTTTTATTGGTTGAAATTTATTAAAAATCATAATATTTTGTGAGTTTCACTTCTTATTTAATGGGCATTAATTACTCATGATTTTATAATTTTCAATAAAATTTAACCAATAACAAAGAGTGTGTATGAAGGAGTGTATTGCTAACACACTCCTCTTGTGTAATGCACCTTGAAATAATCAAACACTCCCAAAGTTAAATAAGAACAACAAATGAATAGAAAATCCACACTGAATCTATACATATTGTATATGCACTACCACACTTAGTTTTCAAATCATTTATGTTCTTTCTGTTCTGAATTTACTTCAACAAAAATTGAAGAGAAGGCAAATAAGGATTATATAGTGTGTCATAGCATAGCAAAGATGTTTATTTTTTGTATAAACCCAAGAGAAAAGGCCTTGAACTAATTATCAAAAGAATGTTTATATTTACAAGAAGAGACGTTTGTAATTTGTAAATAAAGTGTGAACTCATGCTGGAGTTTAAATTGGTGAGTCGTGAATATGGTACTTACAAACAAGATGGAACCGAATCCGGTGTATTAACGCAGTCAAGAATCAGTACCGTTGGATGCAGATCATACGGTTTAAATTTATATATAAATTTTTTAAGTTTGGTTTTCAAAATAAACTATGATCTGTTTAATTTTCATCCAACAAGTTATAATTAAATAATTGATTGAATATGTTAAATTCCGGAATGTTGGGAATTCGGATATCTAACAAAACAACCTCATTCTATATATAAAAAAAAAAACAAAAACAAAACAAAACAAAACACAACCTCACAAGACTAGGATTAATATTTTTTGGTCACCATGACATTCGTGCAGACTATTTAATTAACTTTGTTGATGATTAATCTTTGTAAAAAAACCTGACTGGACATCTTTAGTGGATCTTTCCTCTTAATTACATTTTTTCTATTTACAAGACTCAAACTGAGACCTTTACTTAAAAAATAGATCACAGTTCCACTCAAACTAACAACTATATTAATAGACTAGGATTAATATAATTAATTTCAAACTAGAATCTATGAAGAAAACAAATTTAAAAAGTAATAAAGTAATGTTAAGAGAAAACTCACCAAAGAGAAATTTCCAAAGCAGCAAAAATTGCAGCCAAGCTAGCTTACTGCTTGCTCTCCTTGGACAACACTGACAAAGCTGAATAGGAGAATAATTGAATTAGATGGAGACATCAGACATGCCAATATATAGGGTTCAAAATGATAAAAAAGAGAGAGTAGAAAACTATAATTATTTTAGTTGCTAATAAGGAGGCCGGTTTTTAACACTCCATCTCCAGTGTCGTTCATTTGGCAAGTTTCAAGTTATATCTTGTCCATCCATGTCCAGCACGGAGTAAAATTATTAAATTATACTATGTCTCCTATTTTCTTTTGTTTTATCCTTTTGTCTCCTATTCTACCCCTCTTCACTTGTCGCAATAAGAAACAAGTACGAAATTTCATAGCTTAATTGTCCTTTCATCGTAAGATTAATTATTAATTTGTGTGAAAATTTGTTTTGGTTCATATACTTTTGGTTTTTAGTGAGGAGGTCGTGTTTCTGTTTTATGCCATTTGTTTTACGTGAAAACATAAAAGGGTCGAGGCAGTTGATATTTACACCCCCTTATTTCTAAATATACTTTCCTTCTCCTTTTTTTTTTCAAAAAATTCTTTTAAATATCCTTCCTATTTTATTTATTTATTTATTCAAATTCCTCTATCTCCTTAGAAACAATCCAAACTATACACCAATCATTTATCATCCTCAATTCCTTTCTTGCTCACGAGATATAAGGTTGGTTTAGTGGTTGGGAAGAGAGGCTTAAAGGTGAAGGGGGAAGGGGAGGAGAGAGGTCATGGGTTTTTTTATCGACCAAATGTTAGTTGTTAATTTGTTAGTTTTTGCTAGTGGAGGATTCGAATCCACGACATCTCCCTTCCTCCATTCACTACCAAGCCAACCTTATAACTCCGAGAGAGGTCGTGGATTTGAATCTCTCCACTGACATTTTGGTTCTTTATGTTTTCAAATGGTTTCATTTTGGTCATTTTAAATAGAAACATTAAATATGTTAATAGAAAAGTGTGATATGTCTATTAACGTTGATTGGGATAATGATGTGGTATGTTAATTGAAACGACATCGTTTTAAATGGTTTCATTTTGGTTCTTTATGTTTTTTAAATTGTTTCATTTTGGTACTTTAAAATTTTTTAAATGGTTTAATTTTGGTCCATCAAGTTTGTGAAAATGGTACATTTTGATCATAACCGTTACATATGATGTCAGGGTCTAGTGAATGTAATTGAGGACATTATACCAATGTTGTGTTACAGCAGATTCAATCTCCAATCTCTTCTTTATCCTAAGTAGGATATGTGGCTTTGGCAGCCCTCCACAACATTTGCTTTAACTTCAAACCAAAGAAGTGCTTCATGAAGTTATTATACAAGTGTCTAAGAAAGAACCTTTGTGACAATTTTGGTATAATGTCCTCAATTACATTCACTAAACCCTGACATCATATGTAACTATTAGGATAAAAATGTAGCATTTCGCAAACTTAACGAACCAAAATGAAATCATTTAAAAAATTTAAAGTACCAAAATGAAACCATTTAAAATGATGTTGTTTCAATTAACATGCCACATCATCATCTCAATCATCAATAACGGACACATCATACTTTTCTGTTAACATATTTAACATTTTTACTTAAAATTTTACTTAAAATGATCAAAACAGAATCATTTAAAAACATAAAATACTAAAATAAGACTTTTAAAACTTAAAAGACTAAAATAAAAAAACACTAAAACTTAAAGGACCAAAATAATAATTTAACCCACAAAGTAATATTGTTTTCAAAGTTTTCACTTTGAAAATGATACCAGGCAATGACACATTACAGACAACTAAATGTTAATTTATTGTTACACTAGCCAGTTACCTGTGCATTCGCATGGGTCGCCTTAATTTTTACGTATTTTTTAAAATGATTTAAGTATATCACAACATGCTAAAAAATAAATATTAGATATGCATTTGTTGCTCAACGACAATAAGAAACCAAAGCATAAATGTTTAATAAGAATCATAGAGCAATAATGGTTGACCTAGTTAACGTTGCATAAATTGTATTAAAATAGTTGAAACATATTAAAAAATTTATTCTCACAATAAAAAGAGTTAGAGTATTCAAGTAGAGAAAATATACTTAGTTATAATCCCATAGATATTTCTTATTTCATTTAAAATATTTATAAAATTGTATGAAAAATTTATGTTTAAAAATTTAGAAAGGATTTAACTTATTTTTAATTAAAATATTTTTGTAATTTTCAAATGTGAAATGATAAAATAATCTAATTATTTTACAACTATATTGTGAATAAAAAAAATATTGTTTTTATAATATTTAAAATTTATAATACTTTGAATAATTTAAAGTCTAAGAATTAATTAAATTACATTAAAACTTTTGAAATCAAATATTACTTACCAACATTTCGTTGATTCAAGTGGAATTAAGATTAGATCCCTTAAACAAAGTTTTATGTTCGAAACTTGTGGTTAAAAGAGATCTTGCTAAAGTTAATGGATACTAATAAATTATTATTTTATTCTCTAATAGATAAATTATATTTCATTAGTAAGTACTTGTGTTAGATAAGTTGTTATAAATTTTTAGTATTATCTTTGACCCTTGAGAAGAAAATGTACTAAGTTAAAAAAGAATAATATTTTATCTAAATATTTCAATCAGTTTTTCATGAAGGATTTATAACGATATTATATGTTGTAACTCGTAAGCATGTTAAAAATATATTTAATAAAGTTATTATAATATATTTATTATATATTCATGTAAAAAAAGTTGAGTTTAACGGTGATGCACTGATAGTGTAAAATAGTTTTACACTGTCATCCAATCACAAATCACCGTTTAAATGACTTTTAAGATAATTTTGCAAAAGTCAACAAATTTACCATAAATGGTGGGTTGTGATTAGATGACAGTGTAAAATAGTTTTACACTGTCAGTGCATGACCCTTTTTCTCAAAAAAGTTAATATTATTATAAAAATATTTATCAAGAAAATTTTCGTAACTGAAGTTATTAAACATAGAGTCAAAATATTATTTTGTAATAAATATATTAACTAATTAGATTTAAATTAATTTTTAGTATAAACAATTTAACCTCATAAAACAAATATTATTCAACAAAATATTTATTTATGAAATTATTTAAAAATATTTTATACAATTTGTAAGTAAAAATGATTTTATAGGATTTAAGAGTAAAAAAAAATTGTTAAGTCTTGAGTATGCAATTGTGTTAAATATTCAGAGAAATAAATTTGTCGCCCATAATATTCTTATCTCACTCGAGCAAGATTATCTCCCGTAAATGATATATGTGGACTCAAACATAAGAAAAATAAATATTTAATTTATGATACTATATATTGACGAAGTGATTTAAAATATTTTTTTTTGTAATATAAATATATTTAATATATATATATATATATATATATATATATATACATATTTAACATTATTATATACATATGGATCAACAAAATTTCCATATATCAAGTTATTAAACATAGATTCAAAATATTATTTTGTAATAAATATACTAACTAATAAGATTTAATAATTTTTTAGTACAAAAACTTCAAACTTAATAAAAATAAATATTATTCAACAAAATATTTATTTATGAAATTATTTAAAATTATATTATATAATTACTAAATAAAAATGATTTTGTAGGATTTAAAAATAAAAAAAAATGAGTCTTAGGTATAAAGTTGTGTTAAATACTAGAAGAAATAGATTTGTTGCCCATAATGGTTCTACTTGACTCAAGTAAGATTGTCTCCCTTGAATGATACTTGTAGCCTCTACCATTAAAAAATTAAAACTAATTTAATTTATGATATTATTAATGAAGTAATTTAAAACTATTTTGTAATAAAAAATATATTTAATAAATTAATTTTAATATATTTATTATATATATATATATATAAAATAAATAAATTTAACATTATTATATACATATGAATCAATAAAAATTTTATATACGAAGTTATTATTATTTTGTAATAAATGCATTAACTAATTAGATTTAAATTATTTTTTAGTATAAAAATTTAAACCTCATAAAACAAAATATTATTCAAAAAATATTTATTTATGAAATTAATGAAAATTATTTTATATGATTTCTAAATAAAAATGATTTTATAGGATTTAAAAGTAAAAAAAAAATGTGGATTCTTAGGTATGAAGTTGTGTTAAATATTCAAAGAAATATATTTGTTGTCAATAATAGTTTTGCCTGACTCGGACAAGATTGTCTCCCGTTAATAATACTTGTAGTCTCTAGCATTAAGAACTTCAAACTAATTCAATTTATGATATTATTAATGAAGTAATTTAAAACTATTTGGTAATGAAAATATATTTAATAAATTAACTATAATATATTTATGATACACTTATGTAAAAAGAAGTTAACATTATTATATAAATATTAATCAACCAAAATTTTCGTATATAAAGTTATTAAACAAAAAGTCAAAATATTATTTTGTAATTAATATATAAACTAATTAGATCTAAATTAATGTTTTAGTATAAAAATTTTAACTTTATAAAATAAATATTATTCAACAAAATATTTATTTATGAAATTATTTAAAATTATTTTACATGGTTTCTAAGTAAAAATAATTTTATAGGTCCTCATAAATGATTGATTTTTGTTTTAGGTCCTTAATAATTTTTTTTGTTGCATTGGATCTTGATATATCAAAAATTTTGTTTTGAGTCCTACCGTTAGTTAATTGATAACGTGGTACCATTCGAATAGATCTTTCCCATACATATTAACCGTTGAGATGGTGTCACATCATCACTTGATTGACGATAGTGACTCAAAACTAAAGTTTTCATATATTAAGATCCAATACAACGAAAAAAAAATAATATTAGGGATCCAAAACAAAAATTGATTATTTATCAAGGACTTAAAACATATTTCTGTATATATATATATATATATATATATATATATATATTATATATATATATATATATATTATTGAGTCTTGGGTATGCCGTTATATTAAATACTAGAGTACATGACCTGTGCCATGCACAGGTTAAATACTTTTTATGAATATTTTTATAAAATATTTTCTTAAATTTGTATTAAAAATTATTTATGATTAAAGTATAATATTTTTAATTATTAATTATTGTTGTCCATTATACATTTATAATTGATTATATATATCGTAGACTACGATTTTTAAAATACAAAAAATGAGAGTATTAAATATTTAAATATATAATTTTAAATATATAAATATTTTCTTAAATTTGTATTAAATATATAAAAAAATTTTGTCGTTGAATTAAGGAATGTGATTTATCTCTATAAGGAACATTTTCTTTTTTTTGTGAATTAAGGAATGTGGTGTATCCATACCCAGGACTAAAACTTGATACAACTGGTTAAGCTAGAACAACTCTATGTCAGTTGATCCACGCACTCAGTAGTCACGATTTTGTTTTTGTGAATTAGGGAACATGATTTATCCCTTATTATTATTATTATTATTATTATTATTATTATTATTATTATTATTATTACTTTTTTTCATAAGCATTACAATTTTATTATGAATTGATTTGATTTTCAGTATAATTTAAGAAAATTTGGATACAAAATTACATGACAATATACATCATTAGTTTATAATTTAATGTAATTAATATCACGTATGAAAGTGACTTATATATATATATCATAACATATTATCAAATTATATACATAAATGAATTAGTTCTAATTTAAAATTTGGATGAAAGAACGCAACCTGAATAAAATTCATTATACATGCATCAATAAAATTCATTCATGTTTGACTTTGTTCAAATATGATTCATAAACAATGTCCCTCCAACTCACAACCTGAATTTTGCAATAACAGGTGATAAAAAATAGTTTCTTCAAATAATACAATAACATATATTATATGACAAAATGAAAAGAACATTAATATAAAATCAAAAATGGTAGACTCATCATTTTGCTAGTTAGGAAGTTGTTCTTCTCTATTAAACAAATATTGACCTTCCTTAGCTTATTAATAGGTGAAATAGTATATGCAAAATAAGAAAAAATTAGAAATTAAAACCGTAAAATGTAAATCAAACACTAACCTTCCTTATTATTGATGTAGATCAAGTTGCTTTGAAATCATGATTCGAAAAAAAAAACCCATTAAATTTGTACTGATTTTCAATACCAAAAAGAAAAACAAAGTAATGCGAAGAAAGAAGTCATTTTCAATGGAAGAAACGTAAAAGAAAGACAATGAATAAAATTGTACCGATTTTCAGAAGAAAAAAAATGATATGGGCTTAACTAATAAAATTCAGCCAACTCTTTTATAGTATAAAAAAATAGCCAATTAAAGAAACAAATCATTATAAAGTATGCTGAGTTTAGATATTAATTATTCACGTTTCAGTTTCAAAAAATCAAGAACAATTACCTTTTCTATATATATATATATATATATATATATATATATATATATATATATATATATATATATATATATATATAGTGTGCAGATTGCTTATTGCACATAAATTGGCATACTTTCTAATTGAAATCGATTTAATTGGTATATAATTTATAATTAGATTTTACTTAAAAAAAATTGGCCTATAATTTGTATCACAAAGATGATTCGAAAGAATTTCTAGTCAATGCTAATTGGTTATTTCCTAATGTGTTTAATACTAATTGCTTATACGTATCAATTATTTATAACTGAACAAAATTAAACGAATCAATTATACATTTTAAATTTATACATATCAATTATAACTGAAAAAATTAATATTATTCATAAAAATATTCCTAATAAATTAATGAGACTTAAATGTATTTGAATTGAATTTGGTTCTTAACCGAACCAAACAATTCTGAAGCATGAAATGATGACACGTGTCATCCAATGCTTGAGGAACAACCTTGTTTCGCCATGTGTTTTCCAAAGCTGTTTGGATTCATAAATTTTATATATATTGATTGATTAGGAGAAAGAGATTTGTCGCCCATAATTGTTGTATCTAACTCGAGTAGAATTGTCTCCCGTGAATGATACCCATCGTCTCTGCCTTAAAAATTAAGAATAACTCAATTTTTTTTATGATATTATTGATAAAGTAATTTAAAACTATTTTATAGTAAAAATATGTTTAATAAATTAATTTTAATATTTTATGATATATTTAGGTATAAAATTTAACATTATTATATAAAGATTAATCAACAAAATTTTTGTATATGAAGTTATTAAATATAGCGTCAAAATATAAATATTTATATTTATAATATTGTAAAACAATAAAATTATGTATCATTTAATATAAAATGAAAGAAAGAAAGAAGCATAAAAAGAAAAAAACTAAAAAGAATAAAAAAAAGAAGAAAGAAAAAAATAACGTAAAAAGAAAAAAGTAATTAAAAGTAAAAGAAAAAAAAAGAAAGAAAAAAACGTAAAATGAAAAAGAAAGAAATAAAACATAAAAAAAGAAGAAAAATATGTTTAAAGAAAAAACTGAAAAAGAAGAAAGAAAAAAAATTGAGTAGGATAAATAATAAAAGATAATTTATTTTTCTATATAGAATAGATATATAATAGAATAGAAAAATAAAAACAAAAAATTTAAAAGAAAAAGTTGAATAAAAGGACAAAAAGAAAGAGAGAGAGTTTTTGGAGGGAAATTTTTTTTCCAAATAGTAACATGTGTCACCCAACGATTCTCTTTTCTTATATAGAAATAGATAGATATGCATATGGTACATCCCAAATTTTTCACTGGAATGTAGCTGCATCCTTCAATCAAGCACAACATACAACATAGCGTCATAGCCTACTATATATTACTCGCTTTCCTCCTAAAATGTTGCTACTGATATTTGTAAAATACTATATGAAAAGTATTTATTAGTTAATTCAAACATAAAGTAGTGAACAAAATGTTAAATAAATATATTAATGCAAAATGCATATAATATTTTAGGATATATATTTTTTTTTTGTTACAATAGAATGTAGTAAGCTTTTAAGTTCACATTTTTTTTTTATACTTTTTTTCTTTAGAAATACATTCAACAACATTCTAGCTGATAATCAAATACAGCCTTATTCATTTTTTTTTATTGTTTTATAAGAAAATACAGCCTTATTCAATTAAATAATATCGAACATTTATTTATTTATGAAATAATATCATTCGCTAAGAATGTTAAATATGTTATGAATTATCTATTTGTGACTGTCCATATCTTTTTGTATTATCTTTTATGATTTCTATTTATCTTTTGTAACTTCCTAGTTATCTATTGTATCTATAAATAGACTATTCTTTCGGGAAAGAATACACACAATACTCATTCTCTCTAAACTCTCATATCTTCTCTTCTTCTCTACTTTTCTGCTCTCCTAGTTATTATATTTAACAAAATATTTTTTATTTTTTAGAATAGTGCTTAATAAATAGTGCTTTAAGGATATAGTTTCAATGTGATAACAAAATTAATATTTTATCATATATATTAAATAGTATGGTGACCCGTGCGATGCGCAGACCAATTATTATGTTTTAAGGTTTTAAGTTATTATTTGAATTTATGTTTATTTCATATTATTTAAGAGTTATAAAACATAAAGTCGAGAGTAATAGTTACAAATAATTAACCTAATTTAAGTTTCAAAAAACTTCTTTATGCATAGGTATTAGGTTTACAATTTATAATTTTTACATTATTATGATTTTTAATTTTACGAAATGTAAGTAGGTACATATATGAATATTTGCAAAAATATATATAAGTAACTATAGACTTGACATATGTTCAACAATTTTATATTTCTAGATATATTATAGCATTCTGATTTATAAAATTATGTATCTTAAAAAAATATGATTTATCTACTCTGAAGTGAACACCTCAATATAAAGAGATTATTCTCATGATGGCATGTGTAAAAAAATTAAGTTAACTCTACTAATTTATATTTTAATAAACTTTCTAGTATAGTATATCTTTTGAAATACTGTATAAAAATTCTCACTTAGACTTGTTTAATTTTATTATAATATTCAAATGATAATATATATACTTATCATAATTACCTTAATTACTATATTTAGATAGTTTACTAAATTAAAAATAGATAAAATTTTCTCTAAAAAATTATGTGTTGATAATAATTAATTTAACTATTCATAATTTCAAATCAGAATTATACTTATTATAATTATTTTAATTACTATATTTATAAAATTTTATAAATTAATAAATAGATAAAAATTTTCTCTAAAAATTCATGTGTTGATGATAATTAATTTAATTATTCATAATTCCAAATCAGAATATATATACTTATTATAATTACCTTAATTACTATATTTATAAAATTTTATGAATTAACAAATAGATAAAAAATTTCTCTAAATTTTTTTCGCTCAAATGTATAAAAATTCCCAGTTAGACTTCTTTACTTTTGTTATAACTAGAGTTTTGACCCATGCGATACACAGGAAGAATTAATTAGATTTGTAATTTAATTTATGCTTTTACATTTGAGTTAAAGTCATCATTCTCGAATTTAAGAAATCTTGTTATGAAATATGATTTGTTAAGTATGAAGATACTCGACTATAATTTAATTTGAATTAACTTTCAATTTATGAAAACTTTTTAATCGTAAGATTTTATTATTAAATTTTGTCTAAAGACAAAACTACCCAGATTTATTATATTTATAGGTGATTATGAATAGGTTAAAATAAAGAGTTTTTTTTAAATTATTAAAATGTATAAAATAATTTTAACTTGCACAAAAGATTTATTTTATTTTATCTTGTTAATTTATTTATTTTGTTATCTTAATACAAATACTTATTCACAAATTTATCTAAATTAGAATATGTTTTGATAATTTATTTTTTGGGAAATTATGATTTAATAGGATATTTACAAATAAAAATTGATAATTTGATTTTATGATATTATCAAAAGAAATTTAATTTTTTTATTCATAAAAGAAATTTAATAATTTATTAATTAATATAGCATTCACAAATGATCAAAACTAATAGATTAGTAACAAAGACTAATTACGTTGATGAAAATTAATTAATAAAGTTACAAACCTTAAAAAAACATTGTGAAGGACTAAAACAAAATTACGCTAAAATGTAGGGACTTAAACATATACGTGTTTGAAGGAATATTAACGACAGAGACTAGTTATACTAACAAAAAAATTAATAAGGGACAAAAAAACTTTAAAAAAAGTCAATAAGGTTAAATGTAAAAAAATGCTAAAGTTTAGGGACTAAAAATTATTTAAGCCTATAAGTTATTCCTTTTTCTTATTTTTCCAGCTTGACTTTACACTTTCCCAACTTATGCACACGCTCATTGCTCCACACAAAAGCTCAGTTGCATTTCCAACAAAAAAAACCATAACAAAGCAGATTTCAATATTTCATTGAATGCACAATTCCATCAGATTACAAAACTATCTAATTTGTACAAAAGTCAATGAATCATGCTTTCTGGCTAATTTAGAACACTGCAGCTTTTAGTCTCCTTGCCAACTCCTTTCTGTTCATAAAGAAATTAACATTGTTAGTAACATCAAAGCAAATATTTCCCATGTCACATGCTAAGAGATTAATGAAATGAAAATCTTAACTTACCTCATCAGTTGCCTATCAAAACCTGAAGCAGCCAAGAGCCCTCTATTCTCTTCAGCCCTTCTCAGGAGGTAAGGCATAACCATATCTACTGGCCCAAATGGCATATACTTGCTAACCTGAAACCCTGCATTGCTCAAACCAAAGGAAAGTGACTCTGACATTCCATATAGCTGTGCAAATTCCAGCTTGTGGTTCACCTTTCGAACCCCCAATTCATGTGCCTTTGCTGCAGCCAATTTCCCTACACAACATTGTCACATAATATCATATACTTGAAATTGGGATGCTAGCTGAGTTTTCTTAAATTATAAAGAGTAAATACTAAATAGTCAATGCACTAATTATACTTTGATTTTATTACTTTACAGATAGTTATTATGATAAGTTTGTTGAAATTCATAGTAAAGATGATTTCTGATCGGATAACAGTCTAAAGTTTTAGAAATAGAACTCTACTATAAATCATGAGAAAATGAATTGCTTGAAACTTAAGTACCTGATTCAATATTGTGGGTTGCAAGAACAACTGAACCAGGACCATTGGCAATCTTCTCAAGCAGAAATGATGAGCAGTCATTGAAGCAATTGTGTGTGTCCTGAATGGTATTGTGAATTGGGGATGCATACCCCAAAGACTCAGCCAATTTACTCTCTGTGGACATGTAGGCTCCCCTCACCAATTTGAACCCCATTGGAACTCCCATTTTCTCTACTGCTTTTGTTGTCAGCAGCAACCTCTCCTTGGCATCTTTCAAGTAAGTTTGAATGGTTCCAAACACAATGGGGTTGTCATCCTTGTTGTGCATGATGGCTGAAGAGTATGTGAAGTAATCAATAGCTGGCTGAACCGTGGTGTGTTCTGCATCAACCAACAAAGGCATATTTGCTTCCACACACTTTTGGCAAAGTTCAAGGAGTCTCTGGTTGGCAAGTTGAAGATCACTCTCTTCTTCTGGGGTTAGAGGCTCTGGTCTCTTCTGTGTGTGGTACAAAGGGCTGGATTCAGCGAAAATTGGGAGGGAATCTTGCTTCCATGGCAAGACGAATGAAGGGTCTTTCTGTTGCCATCTTAGAAGGTCACTAACTCTTTCTAGCAATGCCATGGGGCATATTGCAGTGATTTTCACAATGACAAAGCTCACCTATCACATCAAAAATTAAATCAGCCTCCATAAGTTGAACAACACAAGATACAAAGAAAAACGGATAAAAATACAAGCAAACACATGAACCACATGGCCTACTATCACAATGCAAAAAAATTGACAATGAAACAACTAAAAACATTAATTAGAAAATGATAACAAACACACTACTCAACCCTGCCCCATTTCAAGCACTATTACATGACATTGCATCAAAATTTTCTCCCAATTTAAACATTAGATTCCAATTTTCATGGCCTGAGAGGGCATCACAGTTCATATGCAGAAGTAAAGGTGCCAAATCGCCAACCCCATTGTCCTCTTTCTGAGTGGGACCAACATAACTCATGACTCATCAATGCAAAACAAAAAATAAGGCTAGCATGATCTTATCTGGCATCTCAAGTCGTTGTACTATAATGCTGATTTTCTGACACTGATTTATTTATGCATGGAGCCCGCTTGTACATTCAATCACAGAAAACAACAACACAGGCCGCACCGTATGTTTTCAATTGCAAGGTCCACACATAACCATTTTTACTCTAGTACATTTTATAGAACGATGATATTTGGATACCCACAAATTTCAAACATCCCATCATTACCTCTCATTTCTGTCTATCTCTTTTTCTTTTTAGCTATCATATTACATCACTAATTAAATCAATCACTTATCTTCCTTCTCTCCCTATTTCTCTCAAGGTATAATAACTTAAGGAGTATTCATGAATCATTTTCACATTTTATACAACATAATAACAATACGAATTTTATTTTGATGCATTAGTGCAAAAGAATTTGATCAAAATATTGATCCGATTTCCACTTTTTTTTTTCCACTATCACGTGAGGAGAAATTATCAGCTATAATAAACTTAATTACACGTGTCTCTCACATAGATTAGTCGGGACCATGAACCAAGTGATGATTTAGGATTATCTAATAATTTCTAATCAGGGATGAGACACATCTACTAGCCCAAATGAGTCTCAGAGAAAGACCAATACACGTATTCAGGTGGGACTCATCTATTAGGTGAGTCCCACTGTACCAGTGTCTTTCTCTTTTCTCCACATGAGAAACCATGAAAGTAAAATATGAAGCTGTCTGGAATTAATTCAACTAATGTTGAAGCTTAAGGTGAAGAAGCACTTACAGAGGACGGTGGAAGCGATTTGCTGACATCAACGGTGTGAAGGAACCCTTTAAGGTTCTGGTCACACCTATCATTATCATGCGCGTCTTCCACCCCGTAAACCAGCATGCCACGCAACCCGGCGTCGTTCAGCGCCCTGATGCTCCGTCAGGCAGCGGCGGTGTCCTCGCCGGCGCAGAAGTGGGCGTAGAACGTCTCGCGCGTGGCTGCCATGACGAGATTCCTCAGCACCCCACTCTGGAACACCCTCGACTTCATCACCCGCGTTCCCAAGTCCACCACGGGCCCCACCGCCGTCGTGTGCAGGCAGCAGCCGCGACGTCGACACTGAGCCGAACAGCCGCTCCGCGTCGTCCAAGCTCAGCGCCGCCGCCGCCGCTGCTGGGGGAGCATCCGCAGCGGGGGACGACGGCTTCTCGAGGAGTGAGGGCGAGGCGATGGTCAGAGACAGGGAGGGGTGAGTGGTGTTGAGGGGCTTCGTTGTTGTGTTGTAACGGAGGTTCTTGAGGATTCTCGGAGGGATCACACGGGTTGCCATTAATATCACGAGTTTTGATGATGTTGTTTTTTGAAATTTGAAGAGGTTGTGGGCGTTTTTCTTTGTTGTGTTGTGTTGTGTCTCTCTTCTCAGGTGTGGAAATGATGCAGCATGTTGTGTTGTGATTTATAGGCACCAACATGAGGAAAATGGGTCGGGTTAAGTAAGGAAAATACAACACTACAACGTTAAGTTTGGTAAGTTGCATGGTGTAAGTGTGTATGATAAGATTAGAGTGGTCAACTTGGGTCAAGTTTTCATTTTTAGTAAACTAATCATTTTTTATTTTCCTTTTAATAGTTCAACAGGGATTTGATGTAATCCCTCTTGCATATATGGAGTGCTAGAAATATACTTTCTCCATCTTTAAATATAGGCAAAATATTAATTTAAATTTTGAATTTAAATATAAGTAAATTTTAACTGATCTCCTTATATATATATATATATATATATATATATATATATATATATATATATATATATATATATATATATAAAGTGATGTAATTCACTTTCCTAACATGTATTGGTTTCTCTATTTTTTTTAAATTTTTTTTTATCAATTTTTGTAACTACCTACATTCACAATATTTCTATAACTACATTTATTCACTTATTTATTTGATGTTATTTTTAATATTTCTTTTATCAATTTTTTAACTCTATTTTTTAACTCCGAAGATTTTTATCTTTTATCAATAATTTTAATTTCTTAATTCAATTTACTTTTTAAAGTTAATATTAAAGATATCTAAAACTTCATTTAACTTTTTAGAATAAGATAAAATACAATTTTAGTTCTCCTATTTTTTGTAATCCATGATTTTAGTCATCTCTTTTAAAATAGAGACAATTAGTTCATATATTTTAAAAAAGCAGTAATTTTAGTCACTCAGTCCAAATTAAAATGTTGACCATTAAAAATTAACATTGACTCATGTTATAGGAAAGAAAATTACTCTTCAACCCTTTCCGATTAATCTTCACACCATCCTCCAAGACCTCCACCCCAAATTGTCTCATTCCCGTCCAGAAGCTTTTCTCTTGCATCCAATTTTCTCAGCAAAAGAGGACTCTAATTCTTGTGCTTCATCTCTCCAAACAAGTATACATTAGTTCCCTACACTTTGCGTGGTTAGCATTCTCGAATTCAATTGGTTGGCTAGTGATATCTTGAAAGAATATAGCCCCCTGGGAATCCAAATGTGGTAATTACTAGAAAAACAACATTGTCATCCAACATTCACGAAGAAACCGAAACTGGACTTGAACTTCCACTCGAGACTCATGTCAAATCAACACATATGCACAAAATTCACAATTAGAAACACAATTTTTGATCAATTTGTGGCTATTCACAACGGAAAACACTAAAATAGCAATGAAAAACAACACAAACAGTTAATATTCCAATCAACGCATCCAAAAGAAGTTCTGAATTGCCGATTTTGGGCTTCCAAGGTTGAATTTGGAGCCTCCGAGGTTTGAAATGGAGGTTCTGGAATGTTGATGATTGTTGATCAGTGGAGAGTGCTCGTAGTTGACGATTAAGAGAATAAGAGGAAGAAGGAGGTTCTTCATTGATGATTGTGCATCGGTGGAAACTGCTCATAGTGTTTTTATGGAGGAAGGTAGCTTGGGTGTGGAGAAATTGCCTTCGCCGGAGATTCGCCGGAGATGACGGCGATTATGGGTATGATTTCGTTGGAGATAGGTTTGGCAGTGGCTGCGGCGTCGTCGGGGTTTGAGAAGGGTTGGGTGTGAAGAAGATAATGGGTTGAGGAGTAATTTTATTTCTATCGTGAGTCAACGTTAATATTTGACGGTCAACATTTTAATTTGGACTGAGGGACTAAAGTTATTGATTTTTTAAAATAGAGGGACTAAATGTCTCTATTTTAAAAGACGGGAACTAAAATCATGGATTACAAAAAATAGGAGGACTAAATTACATTTTAGCCTTCAGAATAATATATTTAATTACGATATATTTAAAATTAATTATTATTGATATTAAAATTTGTAAGAAAGATCATAATATTATTGAGAGATACTTTATAATTATTCACAATTGTTAAAAGATATATATATATATATATATATATATATATATATATATATATATATATATATATATATATATAAGGAATGATCCACTTACTCAAAGAGTAAGTCTAAAAGAGTTACTTTTCATCTTCACAATTCATTTTTTTGAAATCTAATGATTAAGATTAGTTACTCATTACAATCATTAGGTTTAAAAAAATGAATGGTGAAGATGAAGAGTAACTCTCTTAGACTTACTCTTGGAGTAATTCACTTACTCAAGAGTAAGTATAAGAGACTTACTCTTCATCCTCACCATTCATTTTCTTGAAATTTAATGGTTAAGATTAGTTACTCATTACAACCATTAGATTTCAAGAAAATGAATGATGAGAATAAAGAGTAAGTCTCTTATACTTACTCTTAGAATAAGTGGATCCCTCTTCATATATATATATATATATATATATATATATATATATGTTTAATGGTGATGCACTAAAAGTGTAAAATAGTTTTACAATGTCATCCAATCACAAATTTTGCATGACTTTCAAGGTAATTTTGTAAAAGTCAACAAACTTACCATAATGATGGTTTGTGATTGGATGACTGTATAAAATAGTTTTACACTGTCAGTGCTATTTTACACTGTCAGTGCATAGGTCCCCCCCCTCTTTCTCTCTCTCTCTCTCTCTCTCTCTCTCTCTCTCTCTATATATATATATATATATATATATATATATATATATATATATATATATATATATATATATATATATATATATATATATATATATATATATTTGACAACTCTTCCCTTGTGGAGTGCCTTATTTCTGTTTTTGCTGATTTTTCTTCATGGGTTTTGGTCTAGTCCCCCTGTGCTCACTATTTGCTTTTGTTCCCTTTTTAATAAATTGTGGTGTGTTGCCAATGAATAGTAGGCTTTGAGGTGCCAACATTGTTGGGATGTCATTGTCTTATTGTGAGGCTTTGCATGCCATAGCTTCAATAAAATTAAATTAAATTAAAATCCGAGATTTTTTTTATGAAGGGGGACTAAAAAAAAGCATTCTTCGAAATTGAGGGAGCAAAAAAACAATTTAAATTTAGAGAAACAAAAACAAAAGTAACCCAATTTGTTTTGGTACAGTAGGAATAATAAACACAAAAAAAAACAAACTAACTACAAGACAGATAAATCATGCCCTAAGGCTGCACGAACTCCATCAGGTGGAAGATCGCACATCTTATCCCAATCCTTCAAATGAGAGCCCCAAGCAGCAAGAATATCAGCGACTTTATTAACTTCATGCGGGTTATGCTCTAGGAAGCAATATCAACTTCTAGACAATATCAACTTTGTCTTAATAATGGTATCTTTGTGAGGATGATACCAGAATTCCTCTTTCGATGCATCATTTAGAAGATGAACAACTTCCAGGCAGTCACATTCACAAATGATGGAACGGAAACCATTGGACCAAGCTAACAACAACCTTTCTCTAACTGCCAAGAGCTTTGCGAGACAAGCATCACCATGTTGCAATGGACTTCGAAAAGCCCAAGATCCATTCCTAATATCGTCCCTGAGTACCCCTCCAATGCTCATGGAAGAAAGATGGCTCACAAAGTTGCCATCTAAATTTAGTTTTATAAAAGGGTTTGTCCAGGAAGACCCACAATACGAGTGGGACCAAAAAGCTAAAACTCAGCATGTACCAACTGGACTTGCCTGTAGGTAAAGGCCAAAGACCACTTCTTATCGGCAAAGAGCCAATTATTACGCCATCTCCAGGCCATTCACACTACTGCAGTAATCAAACTTAATTCCTTACTACCCAGGATGCGCTTCAACCAAACATGTAGAATCGAGGTAGTAAATAAACCTCGAGATGAAAAGTAACTCAAATTTGAGACCAAAAATATATTTAAGCCTTTATTTATTTAATAAATCATATTAATTAGTTGAACATTTAATAAAAAGTGAATTTTAAATGCACATTTATTATTAAGTATTGGGGGAAGGATAATGAATTTAATGGTGTCATTAATTATTATTTGAATTCATGCATTCATTAATTTGTTATTATGCATTCATTTATTATATTTATACTCCCTTCATTCGTTTTTAATAGTCAGATTTTGAAAAAAAATGTATCTATTTATTTGTCATTTTCAAAGTTTAAGATAACATTAATTATTCTTGTCAATTATACCTTTATTTTCCACATTATCTTTAATTAATTTACACATATGCATTTGTTGTGGAGTAGAAATCAAAAAGGATAAAATAGGAAACAACACAGCTATTTTATTAGGATCAAGAAAAATTATTATATTTCTTGATTTCTATGTAGAAACCTTAAAGGTCAGATTAAAATGAATGGAGGGAGTAAATTTTAATTTTTAAAAATAAGAATATGATATTTAAAAATAAAAAAAGAGTTAAAGGTATTAATATGTAATTATTACTTCATTTATCATTTATCATGTGACTCAATCCATTCCAGCTTACTACATGAGCACTTTTATGCTCCCTAAAACATTGGAAGAGGAGATGCAACATATGATTAACTCATTTTGGTAGGGCTCTAACCGAGGAAATGGTCAAGGTATCAACTAGTTGAGTTGGGACCGTCTTACTCTAGGAAAGAGCATGGGCGCATCACTACAAAAAGGACTTTTTTACATTGATTCTGAGAGCATTTCTACATTGGTTTTCCAAACCAATGTAGATGGTGGGGATCATAGAAAGTGAGACCTTTCTACATTGATTTTTTACTCGATGTAGAAAACCACTTTCTACATCGGTCACTGGATGACTGATCGACGTAGAAAGTGATCACTTTCTACATCAGTCACTTGACTAACTGATGTAGAAAGTCATAACTTTCTACATTGGTTAAGGCAATAATCAATGTAGAAAATTGTGTTTTCTACATCGAGTATATATTGACTTAACTGATGTAGGTGCCAATATTTTTTTTTTTAAAATAAGTTGTCTGTTTTGGGAGCATCCCAAACATGTAAATACAATTCAAGATAGACCCAAGTAGTTTCTCGTACGCTTTCATATATATTATAAATTCAAATTATCATAAATAATGATTAATAAATCAATTAAAACATAGTTAAATCAAAAAGTGCCTATTGTACAATTTAAAAAAAATTCAAACAATTTAAACTCCTTAATTCTATTATATATATAAACACACACACACACATGCACACACATACACACAAAATGTAATATAAAATTATTTCTATCTTATATTTGTAACTTCTAAAAAGAATATAGCCCATTGATGCTTGAATATTTGTTCAAGTGCCCCCTCAATCAAGTTTCATTAGCACAATAAAGAATAAAAACTAAAATTAATTTAAGTTGTTAAAGTTAAAAGTTATATTATTTGTTCCTAAGAATCCCTAATATTACTTAGGACTATGAGCCGCATCTAATGCATCACATAATATCCACACTCATAGCTGGTTGGTTGTTTGTTACACTAAAATAATGTACTATATATATTAAATCAATTGTCATAATTGTTTTAAAAACTAATAAATGACCTTTTCAAGATTCTAGGATTGTAAATTACTTACCTTGAGTTGAATCCACTATGGGAGCTTGGATTGACTTGTTTGCTTACCATCCAACGTAGTGAATACATTCAAAGCATTGCTTAAATGAAACATCAATTAATATTGTAAGTTGAAACCCTATAATACAAAGCACAAAGTAAATTAATTGTTACAAATTGAACCTTACCCTTGTACTATGACTTTGATGTCTTTGTCTGAATTTTTATGCAAGGAGCAGAACCTAACAACAACATTGAACTTCGGACAAACAAGCAACAATTGCCAATGTGCGCTGCATTGAGAAACAATTAGTTACATGATATAAAGACATTATTTAAAAGAAGTTGTTAGTTTTACTTATGCAAGAAAGTAAGCTCCTAGTTAAACTTTTTTTTTTTTTTTTTTATGTCTGGAGCCATCTTTGAAGGTATGACTGAGCATCTATGCTCTCCTATTCCCAGAGCTAACCTATATGGATTGTGGCTCCAAGAATCCATACACATTAGCGTTCCCTTGGTCTTGATGTAATTCATGAAAATACCTATAAATTGTTCAAATAATTGTTAATTAATTGTAATTTAATAAAGTAAACATTAATTAGCAAATGATTCTACAATTAAAATGTACTTACCAAGTCCAAAACTGTAAAATTGAGATGCTTAGACATCGATTGCCCAATGATAAGTCATAAACATCCCTATGCTCGAGGTAGAATGGGAAGTTGTTATTCTAGACCCCAAAGACTGTCGCATCCCATGACACTTGGAAATTATTTTTCATTAACTGTGGGGCAAGAATAAGCAACTTATATATGATTCGTTTATGGATTTAGACGTTCTAGCAACAGAAACCCATTTCTTTGCCTGTTCAATGTCCTAAATGGTAAACATAATTTAATGTTAGTGTACAATTAACATTGGAAGTAATCTTGTGCAAAACTTATTTAAAGGATTAAAAATATGTACTTTAGCTAAAATAACCTTGACAAGACGTCTCAACCAAGCAAGGAAACTATGTAGGGCCTGGCCCACTAACTGAACCTCATTAGTGGGCATATGGACATCAACATCAACATCAATAATGTCTTAAACCTCCACTCTGACTGAATCATCTGCCAGAGGCACTGAGTGGTTGGTTGAACCCACTCAAGAACTTTCCCAATAGCCACCAGGTGGGAAGAGTCCTCATCATCAACGTACAACCCACACCGAGCTAAGTCATTGGTGTGAGTGTCCTCCCATATTAGCTATTTATTTAATTTGCACCATTTTATATTAAGCAAATTGTATTTACACCTCTTGTGATTTCTTGATATTGCACAAGATATCCTCTAATTCTAACTCCTCCAGTAACCCCCTTTATTTATTTTTCAAATACATTACTCTGACACCCTTTTTTTTTAAAACAAAAAACACGTTACAATGTATATCCTCTAAGGGGGTTACTGTAAGTGTTAAAAATAAAAGTGTGTATTAGAACATTTCTATCTCACCATTTCTTGTTTTTATACATCTTAAATAAGTCTCACTATTATACAAAATCTATTTTTACTCTTTACAACTTCAACAGTTCATCTCTCCAATCCAATAATTGAAAAAAAGTTAATAAATGGGTCCCACAAATAATCTTTCAACCTTACATTTCCTCACACTAGCATTTATTATTACTTGTTATTTATTAAGAGTACACACGTTGATCGACCCATATAAAATATTTAAGCATCAATGCTTAAATAAGCGCATGATGCTTCACACGCTCTACTCAAGCATTTTCCTTCTATTGCACATCTTTTATTAAGCATTGAAGCATAATAAGATTGTTTGATACAAGCACCTTTATCTCGGAGGTTTTTGTAGAAAGTGTGTTGCTAACTAGCATTTCGATCTCTTTGTTTACATCTTTAAGAGTTTTGTGCTGAAATTTGTTTATGTCAAATGTTTTAGGGGTTTGAACCGAAAATATGGGGAGCATTACTAGTGTTAAGCTTGGTTCTATGAGTACAGGAAAATCCAAAGGAGGGAGAAACAACAAAGATGTTGTTCAAGATACTAGTGAAGAAGGGTCAAAATTTTGGAAGAAATTGAGGATTTTGCTAGGTTGCATGCTTTTGAGTTGCAAAGGGGAATGATCCTCTATTGACAAAAGCAAACAACGTGAAGGTATATATATTCTACAAGAAATATATATACAAGTAGAATATATATACCTTCACCTTGTTTGGTTTTATCACTAGAGGGTCCTTCCCCTTTGGAACTCAAAAGCATGCAACCTAGCAAAATCCTCAATTTCTTCCAAAATCTTGAGCCTTCTTCACTAGTATCTTGAACAACATCTTTGTTGCTTCTCCCTCCCTTGGATTTTCCCATGCTCATAGAACCAAGCTTAATACTAGTAATGCTCCCCATATTTTCAGTTCAAACCCCTAAAACATTTGACATAAACAAATTTGAGCACAAAATTATTATAAAGATGAAAACAAAGAAGAGAAATGTTATTTAGCAACACACTTTCTACGAAAATTAACCTCCGATAGTGGTGCTTGTGTCAAACAATCTTATTATGCTTCAACGCTTAATAAGAGATGTGTAGTAGAGGGAAAACACTTAATTAGAGTATGTGAAACATCATGTGCTTATTTAAGGATCAATGCTTAAATATTTTATTTGGGTCAATATGTGTGTACTTTTAATAATAAATGCTAGGGTGATGAAATGTATGGTTGAGAGATTATTTGTGGGGTCTATGTAGTAACTTTTTTTTTTCTTTTCAATTTATTGGGTTGGAGAGGTGATTTGTTGAAGTTGTAAAGAGTGTAAAAAAGAGAAATGTTGAGTTAGAAATGTTATAACACACTTTTGAACACAATTTTTTCACTGGATAAAGTAGATTGAAAATAACAAAATCTTGAGTCTTACACCTTATTTAACGAGTCTAATTTTTAATTAATTGTAGAAAGGGTGTTGAAAAGAACGAAATAAACAAAAAATCAAAAATTGAAATAAAGAAGTTGAAAAAATGAACACACACACTCATCAAAACTCCAAATGCTCAAGAAAATAAAATAAGCAAAATTAAACATGAAACCCAAATTTGAATAAAGTCAGCAAATCCCACATGGTGAAATTGGGTTTTACAGCATTTTAATAATAAAAAAAATCAGATTGCACACAAAGATAGAAAAGCACACACCAGACAGAATTCGTGTGTTTGCTTATAGAAATTAAAGGAAAGTGGTGCAGCAGGTGAAAGCTATGGTGAATATTAGAAATGGGTAGAGTACAATATATATATATAGAGCATTGCATTGCCACTCTCACTACCATAGCATGAGATGACCAATCAGTCGGTAACACATCACACTCACTCAAGGGAAACACTAATTTTCAAAAGAGAGAGATTGATGTGCGTTATGCATGAAAAAGTAGAAGGGAGACTTAAGGCAATGAAAATAACCAATGAATGTTCTTAGAGAGAGAGAGAGAGAATATGTTAACACTTAAAATAATTATTAAAAACAATTCAAACATATGGTTTTGATTTTTGAACACTACAACATATTAAATAAGGGTGGATTAAATAAATAATTTAAACTTCTGTTTAATAAATTCTTGACAGTTTAAATTGAATATGTAAATATTTTTATATGGTCAGCTAATTAAATAATATCATAAACTTGATTATCAAATTCACGAGTCAACTCGTAAACTCTCTATATATAAGTAAATAATTTATAATTAAATAGAATTAGTATAATAATAATACAATACATAATTAGATATTAGAAATATTATATAATAGTGATAAAATATATAACATACAATAATATATAAACATAATAAATAATGTATATAAATAAAAAAGTAGTAATTAAATAAAAACTCATGAATCAACTAGTAAACTCACGAGCCCACAAACCCAAACCTGGTTAAATCATATGCAAACTTGTTTTTTAGTAGAATCAAGCAAACTCGTGCAAACACGGACAGACTCGCGAGTTCGAGGGCGAGACAGTGAGTTCGATGGGTCAGAAAAAATTAACCCAAATGGATGTCGTTTGGGTCTTCTAAATCATTCGTTGTCATCGCGAAGTGGCCACCCCATGCTCCTAAGGAGGTCATCGTGGAGCAGTTCACTGTAGTAGTTGTCATGTTGCCATTTGTGGCTGAAATCTTGGAAGATTGCGACCATAAGTGGGCTTCTTGATTGCTCCAACATTTGCTCTGTTGGAAAATAGGCGGCACCATTTTTATCTGAAAGAAAGAGAAGGAAGATAATGGGTGATGGGATGAGAGAAAAGAAACATATTAGGGTTTTTTTTAGGTTAGTGGGTATTGGGCCTGTACTCAAAATTGGCCCTGTACTCAAAATTGGCCCACTCTCTATATATAAGTAAATAATGAATAATTAAATAAAATTAGTATAATAATAATACAATACATAAGTAGATATTAGAAATATTATATAATAGAGATAAAATATATAACATACAATAATAGATAATAATATATAAATATATAAACATAATAAATAATGTATATAAATAAAAAAAGTAGTATTTAAATAAAAACTCACGAGTCAACTCGTAAACTCGTATAAGTTTACAAGCCCACAACCCCAAACCTGGTTAACTCATGCACACTCATTTTTTGAGTAGAATTGTGCAAACTCGTGCAAACACGGGTAGACTCGTGAGTTCAAGAGCGAGATAGCGAGTTTGATGGGTCGGAAAAAATTAACCCAAATAGACTTCGTTTGGGTCTTCTAAATCATTCGTCGTCATCGTAAAATGGCCACACCATGCTCCTAAGGAGGTCGTTGCGGAGTAGCTCACTGTAGCAGTCGGCATGTTGCCATTCGTGGCTGAAACTTGGAAGATCGCGACCATAAATGGGTTTCTCGATTGCTCCAACATTTGCTTTGTTGGAAAATAGGCGGAACCATTTTTATCTGAAAGAAGGAGGAGGAAGATAATCGACGATGGGATGAGAGAAAAGAAACATATTAGGGTTTTTTTTAGGTTAGTGGGTATTGGGCCTGTACTCAAAATTGGCCCACTCTCTATATATAAGTAAATAATGTATAATTAAATAGAATTAATAATAATAATACAATACATAATTAGATATTAGAAATATTATATAATAGAGATAAAATATATAACATACAATAATATATAATAATATATAAATTTATAAACATAATAAATAATGTATATAAATAAGAAAAAGTAGTAATTAAATAAAACCTCACGAGTCAACGCTTAAACTCGTATAAGTTTATGAGCCCACAACCCCAAACCTGGTTAACTCAAATGCAAACTCGTTTTTTAGTAGAATCGTGCAAACTTGTGCAAACACAGACAAACTTGCGAGTTTGAGGACGAGACGGCGAGTTCGATGGGTTGGAAAAAAATGTAGTAATTAAATAAAAATTAGTATAATAATAATAAAATGTAGTAACTAAATAATAATAATAATCTAAATAAAGCATAAAATGTGATATAATATATTAAAAATAATAGTAATAATGATAAAAAATATCATAAACTAAATAATAATACTCATAAAAGCTAAATAAAACATAATATAATATAATTATCTAAACACATGGGGTTGAAATGTTGAATTATTATGTTATTTATAGGTATTTTAATATTTTTTTTAATATGAAGTAAAATCTTACAAGTTTAACAACCTTTATCATAAATATAATTTTTAAAGTATTACCATATATAAATTAATGGTTTTCAATAATAATTTTTTTAACAGAAAAATGGTGTCCTAGCACAAGGTGGAAAAAGTTTCTAGACTCAAATTCATTTAAGTTGAGTGTCTTCACTACTACTGAAATCCCCATTCCAGGCCTTACTGTATAGTTCCCATGCTGATTGACCCAACCTTTCAACACAGTTCCACCCACCCCCTTCACTAGGAAATTGTCAGACTTAAAACTCCACATTGCCAAGATAAGGCCATTAGAGGTGAACCTTCAAAGAAGGGAAGAAGATACAATTAATTCCTGACTTAAGTTAGGAGTACATGACCTTTGGTAGGTTTTTGAACTTTTGGTGGATGAGGAGCTTGGAGCAACCAGTTGGTGCTCACAATATCATTTGAAACATTTCTCCCTATTGATTTACAAGGAAAAAATTGAGATATTAAAGCAAATTGATTGACCTAACCTTTCAACACAATTCCAATCCCCCTCCCCTCACCAAAAAAATTGAGATATTAAATTCTATGTTGCGAACATAAGGTCATTAAAGGTGAACCTTTGAAGAAGGATAGAAGCTACAATTAATTCCTGGCTTAAGTTGGGAATACATGACCTTTTGTTGACCTTTTGGTGGATGAGAAGCTTGGAGTAACTTATTGGTGTCTCACAATATCATTTGTAAAACTTATTCCTAGTGATTGATTTGGAAGGAAAAAAAAAAGAGATGTTAAAGCAAATTTGATGAGCAACATAAAACGTACATGAATTAGACATTAATTAAGTCTAAATTTGTCTCCTTAGAGGATCAAAGAAGATCCTGAATTGCCCTTTTTGCAACATACAATATATATATATATATATATATATATATATATATATATATATATATATATATATTGTACTGAAAAAGTGCTCATTCAATTTTATTTCACAAGTACTTCCACTAACATAAGCATATAGTATCTACGTAGATTTGGTTCAATTTATTTTAAGAAAGGAATTGATCTTTTATGTTGGTTTCTCAAACGAACTTTTGAAAAAAAATGTTTTTGATAATTAATAATCCTAATTTTTTTTTATACTTCAACTTTCCATTTTTTTCCTTTTTTTTTCAAAAAAATGTTTTTCAAAATTAATAATCCTAATTTTTTTTCCTAAATTAATAATCCATGTTTTTGAAAATCAATAATAACTAATTTTGAAAATCTCGTAATTAAGTATATTATTCTAAATTAAAATGAAGTTTTAAATATCTTTAATATTAACTTTAAAAAGTAAATTGAAATAAGGATTTGAAACTATTAATGAAGAAGAGTATTCAAATGAGAGTTAATGTAGGTAGTTATAGAAATATCTATAAAAAAAGAAGATAAATGTAGGTAGTTATAGAAATATTGTGAATGTTGGTAGTTACAGAAATAAATAAGTCTATATGTGCTCTCCTAACATGCATTTGGTTCTTCTACTTTTCCTAAAATTTTTCTTATCAATTTGTGTAACTACTCACAATTACAATATTTCTATAACTACCTCCAATCATTTCTTTATCTAATGCTATCTTTTTTTTTTAAATATTTCTTTTATAAGTTTTTCTAACTCTATTTCTAATTCCGAAGCTTTCTCTCTTTCATCAATAAAATCAAATTCTTAATTCAATTTACTTTTCATTTTTCAAAGTTAATATTAAAAAAATCAAAGTTCGTCACATCTTTCCTTATCTTTTTTTTTAAATTTTTTTTATAGTTTCTAATTTCTTTTATAATTATCACTTTTTTAAAATTTCTTTCGATGTGTTATATAATTCATTGCTTTTTTTTTCAAATATCTTTTTATTTACTATATAAATAAGGTGTAGAAAATTTGAATAAGCCCGTGCGTTGCGTGGGGCTAAAACACTAGTTTTGTTTAAAGACAAAACTACCTAGATATATTATGTTTATAGGTGATTATTAATATATAGGTTAAGATAAACAATTTTTTAAAAAATATTTAAATGTATAAAATAATTTTAACTCGTACAAAAAAATTATTTTATTTTATCTTGTTAATTTATTTATTTTGTTATCTTAATACAAATACTTATTCACAAGTTTATCTAAATTAGAATATGTTTTGAAAATTTATTTTTAGGGAAATTATGATTTAATAGGATATCTACAAATGAAAGCTTATAATTTGATTTTATGATATTATCAAATGAAATTTAATTTTTGGCTAAATTATCTTTATGGTCCCTTATCTTTATTTTAGGTTGTAATTTGGTCCTTTAGTTTTTAAAAGTTGCAAAATGGTCCCTTATCTTTATTTTAAGTTGCAATTTGATCCTTTATTTTTTAAAAGTTGCAAAATGGTCCCTTAAGTTTTTAATAAATTTATATATAATAAAAATTTATTATTAAACAAAAAATAAATATTATAAAATTTAATACCTGAATATAAATATATAATAACGTATACATTAAAAAATATTATGTTATTATTGTTTAAAAGAATTAGTTTATAAAACATAATTGAAAATAAATATACGCATATGTGTATATATATGTATGTATAACGAAGTGTTAATTAAATTACTTCAATTAATTACAATATTTGATATATATTTATTAAATCATAAACTTATTAAATGAAATTAATAATTAATATTATTAATTTTAATAAAAGCAAATGCATATACTATCTTAATAGTTAATTTATAACAAAATATCTTCTATAATATAAAGTAAAGAAGTTTTGATGTACTTTTTCTCACTCAAAACAAGGGCACTCTTAGACAATTTCTTTTTATTTGTTTTATTTTTTATTTATAGCTTAAATATGTCTTTGATCTCTCAAATTTAGGTTACTTTTGTTTAGGTCCCCTAAATTTAAATTTGTTTTTTTAGTCTCTCAATTTCAAAAAAATGTTCTTTTTAGTCCCTCTCCATAAAAATGAAAAAAATAAACATCCCTTTCACCCTAAAATCAATCTGAGTTTTATTTTTATTTTTATATTATACCAATGGTGCGTCTAGAGGTTCTCTAGGGCATGCAGTGGGCGATGCCATTTTTCGTGATAGTAATGGGGCTTTCTTGGGTTGCTTTGCATCATATATTGGTGTTAAATCTGCATTGCATGCAGAATTATATGCTGTGACATTGGCTATTAAGCATGCTTATAGAGTGGGTTGGACCAGGTGGTGGTTGGAGTGTGATTCCAAGTTGGTTCTTGTTGCTTTTACAAATGCCAATATTGTCTCTTGGGATTACAGAAGTAGATGGAAGTGCTGCCTTTGGCTTTGCTCTCAAATGCACTTTTTATCGTCATACATCTATAAGGAAGGCAATCAATGTGCAAACAAGATGGCAGGTTATGGTGTAGACCATAGGATAGATTTTATTTGGTGGGAGTCTATACCTTTGATTGTTAAGGATGTTTTCGTTTTCAATCATTGTGGATTACCTTATTTCCGTTTTTGTTGATTTTTCTTCATGGGTTTTGGTCTAGTCCCCCTATGCTCTCTATTTGCTTTTGTTCTCTTTCTAATAAATTGTGGTGTGTTGCCGATGAATGGTAGGTTTTGAGGTGCCAACTTGTTGGGATGTCATTTTCCTATTGTGAGGCTTTGCATGTCATAGCTTCTATAAAATAAAAAAAAAAAACTGAGATTTTTTTTATGGAGACGGACTAAAAAAAAATTCTTTGAAATTGAGGGACAAAAAAAAAAAATTTAAATTTGGAGAAACAAAAACAAAAGTAACCTAAATTTGAGAGACCAAAAACATATCTAAGCATTTATTTATTGGCTAAATGTCACTTTTAGTCCTTTATGTTTTAGTATGTTTTTGTTTTGGTAATTAAGTTTTAAAAGTCTCGTTCTGGTCCTTTATTTTTTTGAAAGGTATCGTTTTGGTCATTTCTTGAAGTTTTCGTTAACACCGTCAGTGTTCCGTTAACACTGTTAGTATTTTAAAATCTAAAATAATTAATTTAACATAATGGCGGCTAAAAACCGCCACTATGTGTTTTTTCAAAAAAAAAAAAAAATACTTCACTCTCCTCTTTCACTTTCTCACTCACCCACATGTTAATCTAAGGGACACACAGAGTATGCTTGAGGAAGAAGTGATTGCTTCTTTGGAGTTAAACAAAGTTGATTATGCAGTGGAAAGAAAGAAATCACTGCCTACCACGTTGCAGCAAATTCGTTCAAGAAACGCTCGATCCCACCTTCTGCAGTAGCGATTCTGCCTACCACGTTGATGCAAATTCGTTCAAGAAACGCTTGAACAAGTTTCGAATGTTCACGAAGATTTTTAGGTCCAGATCGAAGAAGTTCCAATCGGACCAGGCATGCGAGCAAGCCTTGTACGCATCGCCGTCGTGGTTCTCGGCGTTATTCCCTACTCGCAAGAACAGGGATTGAGTGGAATGACTACTAATGAGTACACATAGTGGCGGTTTTTAGCCGTTACTATTTTAAATTAATTATTTCCAAATTTAAAATTTAATCGAAGCACTAACGTTTTTAACAGAAAATGAAAAAAATGACCAAAATGAAACTATCGAAAACATATAGGATCATAATGAAACTTTTAAAACTTAATGTACCAAAATGAAAAAACACTAAAACATAAAGGACCAAAAGTGAGGGACTAAAAAAAGCATTCTTCGAAATTGAGGGACCAAAAAAAACAAATTTAAATTTGGAGAAACAAAAACAAAAGGTAACCCAAATTTGAGAGACCAAAAACATATCTAAGCATTTATTTATTTAATAAATCATATTAATTAGTTGGACATTTAATGCAAAGTGAATTTTAAATGCACATTTATTATTAAGTATTGGAGGAAGGATAATGAATTTAATGGTCTCATTAATTATTATTTGAATTCATGCATTTATTAAATCGTTATTATGCTTTCATTTATTATATTTATACTCACTTAGTTCTTTTTTAATAGTTAGATTTTTGAAAAAAATGCATCTATTTTTTTTGTCATTTTCAAAGTTTATGATAACATTAATTACTCTTGTCAATTATACCTTTATTTTCCACATAATATTTAATTAATTTACACATATGCATTTGTTGTGGAGTAGAATTGAAAAAGGATAAAATAGGAAACAACACAACTATTTTATTAAGATCAAGAAAATTTATTATATTTCTTGATTTTTACGTAGAAACCTTAAAAGACAGATTAAAATGAATGGATGGAGTAAATTTTAATTTTTAAAAATATAAGTATCATATTTAAAAGTAAAATAAAAGAGCTAAAGATATTAATATGTAATTATTACTTCATTTATCATTTATCATGCATGTGGCTTAATCCATTCCAGCTTACTCCATGAGCACTTTTATGCTCCCTACAACCTTGGAAGAGGAGATGTAGCAGATGATTAAGTCATTTTGGTAGGGCTCTAACCAAGGAAATGGTAGAGGTACAACTGGTTGAGTTGGGATTGTCTTACTATGACAAAGAGCATGGAGGCATCACTACTACAAAAGGGCTTTTTACATTGATTATGAGAGCATTTCTACATTGGTTTTCCAAATCGATGTAGATAGTGGGGGTCATAGAAAGTGAGACCTTTCTACATCAATTTTTTACTTGATGTAAAAAACCACTTTCTACACCGGTCACTAGACGACTGATCGACATAAAAAGTGGTCACTTTCTACATCAGTCACTTGACTAACTGATGTAGAAAGTCACCACTTTCTACATTGGTTAAGGCAATATCCGATGTAGAAAATAGTATTTTCTACATCGATTATTCACTTAATCGATGTAGATACCATTTTTTTTTAAATAAACTATCTGTTTTGGGAGCATCCTAAACATGTAAATACAATTCAAAATAGACCTAAGCAGTTTCTCGTACGTGTTCATATATTATATAAATTCAAATTTTCATAAAAAATTATTAATATATCAATTAACACATAATCAAATCATAAAGTGCCTATTGTATAATTTAAAAAAAAAATTCAAACAATTTAAACTCCTTAATTCTATTATATATATAGACACATAGACATACACATACAGTGTAATATAAAATTATTTCTATCTTATATTTGTAACTTCTAAAAAGAATATAACCCATATATTCACGCTTGATTTGTTCAAGTGCCCCCTCATGAGTGGTTGTGTATCATTAAATATCTGCAACATATACAATCAAGTTTCATTAGCACAATAAAGAATAAAAACTAAAATTAATTTAAGTTGTTAAAGTTAAAAGTTATATTACTTGTTACCAAGAATTCTTAATATTACTTAGGACTATGAGTCACATCTAATGCATCACATAATATCCGCACTCATAGATGTCCGGTTGTTTTGTTACACTAAAATAATGTATTATATATTAAATCAATTGTCATAATTGTTTTAAAAACTAATAAATGAGTTGAATCCATTATGGGAGCTTGGATTGACTTGTTTGCTTACCATCCAACGTAATGTATACCTTCAAATCATTGATTAAATGAAGCATCAATTAATATTGTAAGTTGAAACCCTATAATACAAAGCACAAAGTAAATTAATTGTTACAAATTGAACCTTACTCCTATACTATGGCTTTGATGTCTTTGTTGGAATTTTTGTGCAAGGAGTAGAACCAAATGACAACATTGAACTGCAGATAAATAAGCATTAGTTGCTAATGTGCACTGCATTGGGATATTGTTAGTTACATGAAATAAATACATTATTTAAATGAAGTTGTTAGTTTTACTTACACATGAAAGTAAGCTCCTAGGTAAAAACCTCCTTTCTTGATGTCTGGATCCATCTTTGAAGGTATGACTAGGCATCTACTCTCCTATTCCCAGAGTTGACCTATATGGAGTGTGATTCCAAGAATCCATACACATCAGCATTCCCCTTGTCTTCACTTACTTCATGCAAATACAAAAAATGTTCGAATAAATGTTAATTGTAATTTAATAAATTAGACATTAATTATCAAATGATTCTACAACTAAAATGTACTTACCAAGTCCAAAACTGTAAAACTGAGATGCTTAGACATCGATCACCCAATGCAAAGTCATAAACATCCATGTGCTCGAGGTACAATGGGAAGTTGTTATTCTGGACCCCAAAGACTGTCGCATCCCACAACACTTGGAAATTATTTTTCATTAACTATGGGACAACAGTAAGAAACTTATATATGATTCGTTTATGGATTTAGATGTTTCTAGCGACAGACACTAGTTTCTTTGCCCGCACAATGTCGTAAATAATAAACATAATTTAATGTTAGTGTACAATATACATTGGAAGTAATCTTGTGAAAAACTTAGTTAAAGGATTAAAAATACGTACTTTGGCTAAAATAACATTGACTAGACGTCTTGGCCAAGCAAGGAAACTGTGTAGTGGCCCACTAACATCAACATCAACATCAACATCAACATCAATAACGTCTTCAATCTCCACTCTAATTGAATCATATAATAGAGGCACTGAGTGGTTGGTTGAACCCCCTCGAGTACTTTCCCAACAGCCACCAGGCAGGAAGAGCCCTCATCATCAACATACAACCCACATCGAGCTAAGTCATCGATGTGAGTGTCCTTGCCTGTTAGCTATTTATTTAATTTGCACCATTTTATATTAAGCAAATTGCATTGACAGCTCTTGTGATTTCTTGATATTGCACAAGATATCCTTTAATTCTAACCCCTCTAGCAAACCCTTTTATTTATTTTTGAATACATTACACTGACACCATTTAAAAAAAAAAAAAACATTACATTGTTTATCCTTTAAGAGGGTTATTGCAAATGTTAAAAATAAAAGTGTGTATTAGAACATTTCTATCTCACCACTTCTTGTCTTTATACATCTTAAATAAGTCTCACTATTATACATCATTTATTTTTACTCTTTACAACTTCAACAATTCATCTCTCCAACCCAATAACTTGAAAAAAAGTCACTAAATGGATCCCATAAATAATCTTTCAACCTTACATTTCATCACACTAGCATTTATTATTACTTGTTGTTGTTGTTGTTGTTGTTGTTGTTTATTGATTGACCCACATAAAATATTTAAGCATCAATGTTTAAATAAGCACATGATGCTTCACACGCTCTAATCAAGCATTTTCCCTCTATTGTACATCTCTTTATTGGAGGTTTTCGTAGAAAATGTGTTGCTAAATAGCATTTGCACACCTCTTTATCGGAGGTTTTCGTAGAAAATGTGTTGCTAAATAGCATTTCTCTTTGTTTACATCTTTAAGAGTTTTGTGCTGAAATTTGTTTAGGTCAAATGTTTTAGGGGTTTGAACTGAAAATATGGGGAGCATTACTAGTATTAAACTTGGTTCTATGAGTACAGGAAAATCAAAGGGAGGGAGAAACAACAAAGATGTTGTTCAAGATACTAGTGAAGAAGGTTCAAGATTTTGTAAAATATTGAGGATTTTGCTAGGTTGCATGCTTTTGAGTTGCAAAGGGGAAAGATCCTCTAGTGACAAAAGGGAGTTGCAAAGGGGAAGGATCAAAAATTGAAGTGCGTTATGCATGAAAAAGTAGAAGGGAGACTTAAGGCAATGAAAATAATCAATGAATGTTCTTAGAGAGAGAAAGAGAATATATTAACATTTAAAAAATTTATTAAAAACAATTCAAATATATGGTTTTGATTTTTGAACACTGCAACATATTATATAAGCTGGATTAAATAAACAATTTAATAAATTCTTTGACAGTTTTAGTTGAATACGTAAATATTTTTATTTGGTCAGCTAATTAAATAATATCATAAACATGATTATCAAATTCATGAGTCAACTCGTAAACTCGCTATATAGAAGTAAATAATGTACAATTAAATAGAATTAGTATACAATATATAACATACAACAATATATAATAACATATAAATATATAAACATAATAAATAATGTATATAAATAAAAAATAGTAATTAAAAAAAAACTCATGACTCAACTCGTAAACTCATATAAGTTTACGAGCCCATAACCCCAAACCTGGTTAACACAGATGCAAACTCATTTTTGAGTAGAATCGTGCAAACACGAACAGACTAGCGAGTTCGAGGGCGAGACGTTGAGTTCAATTGGTCTTAAAAACTTAACCCAAATGGATGTCATTTGGGTCTTCTAAATCATTCATTGTCATCGCGGAGCGGCCACCCCATGCTCCTAAGGAGGTCGTCGTAGAGCGACTCACTGTAGCAATCGTCATGCGGTCATTCGTGGTTGAAATCTTGGAAGATCATGGCCTGTGGGTTTCTCGACTGCTCCAACATTTGCTCTGTTGGAAAATAGGTGGCACCATTTTTTTCTGAAAGGAGGAGGAAGATAATGGCCGATGGGATGAGAGAAAAGAAACATATTAGGGTTTTTTAAGGTTAGTGGATATTGGGCTTGTACTCAAAATTGGCCCACTCTCTCTATATAAGTAAATATTGTATAATTAAATAGAATTAGTATAATAATAATACAATACATAATTAGATATTAGAAATATTATATAATAAAGATAAAATATATAACATACAGTAATATATAATAATTTATAAATATATAAACATAATAAATAATGTATATAAATAAAAAACTAGTAATTAAATAAAAACTCACGAGTCAACTCGTAAACTCATATAAGTTTACGAGCCCACACCCCAAACCAGGTTAACTCAGATGCAAACTCGTTTTTGAGTAGAATCGTGCAAACACGGACAAACTCACGAGTTCGAGGGCGAGACAGTGGGTTCGATGGGTCAGAAAAAATTAACCCAAATGGATGTCGTTTGGGTCTTCTAAATCATTTGTCGTCATCGCAGAGTGGCCACCCCATGGTCCTAAGAAGATCGTCGTGGAGCGGCTTACTATAGCAGTCGTCATGCGGACATTCGTGGCTGAAGTCTTGTAAGGACTTAAACATATACGCGTTTGAAGGAATATTAACCATAGGGACTAGTTATACTAACAGAAAATTAATAAGGGACAATTTTTTTTAAAAAAAGTCGAGGACAAAACTAAAAAAAATATTGAAATTCGAGACAAAAAAAAGTTATTTAAGCCTATAAATTATTCCTTTTTATTATTTTTCCAACTTGACTTTACACTTATCCAACTTATGCACATGCTCATTGCTCAACAAAAATACCATAACAATGCAGATTTCATTTCATTGAATGCACAATTCCATCATATTACAGAACTCTCTAATTTGTACAAAAGTCAATGAATCCTACTGCCGGACTAATTTAGAACACTGTAGCTTTTAGTCTCCTTCCCAACTCCTTTATGCTCATAAAGAAATTAATGACCATTGTTAGCATAAAACCAAAGCAAATATTTCTGTCACAGAGCAAGAGATTAATGAATAAAAATTTTAGCTTACCTCATCAGTTGCCTATCAAAGCCTGAAGCAGCCAAGAGCCCTCTATTCTCTTCAGCCCTTCTTAGAAGGTAAGGCATAACCATTTCTACTGGCCCAAATGGCATATACTTGCTAACCTGAAACCCTGCATTGCTCAAACCAAAGGATAGTGCCTCTGACATTCCATATAGCTGTGCAAATTCTAGCTTTTGGTTCACCTTTCCCACACCCAATTCATGTGCCTTTGCCACAGCCAATTTCCCTACACTACATTGACAGATCATATCAAACTCTTGAATTGGGATGTTGAGTTTTCTTATATTATAAAGAGTAATTAGTACATGCACTCCATGCACTGACATTGTAAAAGGGTTTTGGTATTGTCATATTTTTTTGGTACCATGATATTAATATTTAATCACAAATCATGTCTTGTAAGGTAAGTTTGTTGACTTCTAAGATAACAACCTTAAAGTTATATTAAAGATACTGTTTGATTTGTTAACACTATAAAAATTTTGCATAAAAATTAAATTCTATTATAAATCATAAAATGAATAGCCTGACTTGTACATTAGCTACAAAGTGAGTCTCAAAGAAAGACAAAGACACGTAATTCAGGTTGGACCCATCGATCTACAAAGTGAGTATAAGAGAAAGACACATTTTCAGGTGGGACTCATCTACCAGGTGAGTCTCACCATACCAGTGTCTTTCTCTATTCTCCATTTGAGAAACCATGGAAAAAATATATGAAGCTGTCTGGAATTAATTCAATTAATGTTGAAGCTTAAGGTGAAGAAGCACTTACAGAGGATGGTGGAAGCGATTTGCTAACATCAACATTGTGAAGGAACCCTTGAAGGTTACGGTCACACCCCTCATTATCATGCGCATCTTCCACCCCATAAACCAGCATGCCACACAGCCCGGAATCGTTCAGCGCCCTGATGCTCCGTCCGGCGGCGGCGGCGTCTTCACCGGCGCAGAAGTGCGCGAAGAACGTCTCGCGGGTGGCAGCCATAACGAGATTCCTCAGCACCCCGCTCTGGACCACCCTCGACTTCATCACCCGTGTTCCCAAGTCCACCACGGGACCCACCGCCATCGTGTGCAGCACCGCGGAGGACCGAAGCAGCCGCATCGTCGACACCGACCCGAACAGCCGCTCCGCGTCGTCCAAGCTCAACGCCGCCGCCGCCGGGAGAGCATCCACGGTGGGGGACGGCGGCTTCTCGAAGAGTGATGCAACATGTTGTGTTGTGATTTATAGGCGCCAACATGAGGAAATGGGTTGGGTTAAAAGTAAGGAAAATACAACACTACAACGTTAAGTTGGGTAAGGTTGCATGGTGTAAGCGTGTGTGATAAGATTAGAGTGGTCAACTTGGGTCATGTTTTCAATTTTAGTAAACTAATCATTTCTTATTTTCTTTTAAATAGTTCCAACAGGGATTCGATGTAATCCCCTATTGCATATATGGAGTGCTAAAAATATATTTTTAAATATTTTTTACATACTTTATTATTGTTCATGAAATATATTTTAAATTGATCAAATTAAAAAAATTAAAATTTGCACGACTAGTTGTATAAAAAACTTATTTTTCTAATATTATTTATTGTTTCTATTACATCTTTAATAAAAAATTTAAATATTATATTTTATAAGATAATATATTTCTCAAAAATCATATATTCATTGAATGTGTGATTTTTTAAAATAAATTTATATATAATAAAAATTTATTATTAAATAAAAAACAAAGTTTAAATATGTTTTTAGTCCTTTAAATGTGGGTTATTATTTTTTTAGTCCTCCAAATTTGAAATTGTTTTTTTGTTCCTGGAATTCGCAAAACCCTCTGCACAGTGTGAGTCAAATGGGGAATAAAAGATTTACAATTTGTGACGGCTTTTGATCGCCATAATTTGATTTTCTATTTTAAATTTTAAAGTATGATTTCTGACGATTTAAAATCGTCTGAATCAAGTCAATAAAAAAAAATTAAAGTGGTTTTTAAAACAGTTAATGGGTTTTTAATTTTTTGAGTAAATTACAATGACCCCCCTAAGGTTTGCCTAAATTACACTTGACACCCCTGACTTTTTTATCATTACTTTTACCCCCCTCACTTAACGCCGTGATCTCTCTGTCCTTTAATTTTTAAAAAAAAAATTAAGGAATTATAATAACTTCATAATCCTATTTTGTCCTTGTCACTTACAAAGGGTCAGAGCCAAAGTTCCTTTGTGTCTCTCGTTTCAAAATTAGAATTGGGGCTTACTGTGGATGGCGAGAATTGGGGCTTCCATCAGAGTTCAACTCTTGAGCGATTGAGCGGACTCTAAGGTGTGTAGTTGGTGCGCGATTGCTAGCCTTGTTCGATACGACAATTGTTTGTTGTCGTTGCTCAAAGATATGTGTTTGGAAGGAGAAAGGAGATGAAGACGTTTGGGGTTTCGAAGGTTTTTTTTTGTGTCTGCAAGGTTTAAACTACCGTTTATGTATGAGGTTAGGGTTTGTCGTGTTATTTTTGTAGGTTAGGGTTTATTTTATTTATGTTGTGAACATAGTGGGGGACCACTTTTTATTTCGACATTGTTTAGTATTGGGGGACCAGTTGATTTTTTTTTATTAATTTGTTGTGGTTGTGGACCACTGATTATGTCATTTTGCTTGTGTTGGTTGACCACAGAGAACACAATGGATGAAGAAGACGTTTCGTACATGGGCCCCGATCCTAGTAATTTTGGACATTTTGGTACATGTTAGAGAAACTGCTGAGGAGGTTGGTGGTGATCCTAAAGGAACATTTAATGATAATTTTGAGGAGGCTGGTAGTGAACCTGTTGTGGTTGATAGTGCAATGCCTAATGCTGAACCTATTAGGGTCCCTATGGAAATATCAATTGAATTTGATAATGATGTGCTTGTGTTTGGAGACAAGATTGTAGATGAACAGCCTGTCAAATGAACAGGTTCTTGGCAGGGATGAAGAAGTTGACTTTGTAAATCCTACTCCAAGTCCTGATGAAGCTTATGTGAGTGAGGAAGAGAATATTCTAGTTGGTTATGATAATGATTTATCTGGGAGTGATTATGAGCTAGTGGATGAGGATGGAGATCATGATGAAGATTATGAACTTGATTGCCTAAGTGACTTTAAGGAGACGATTGATGTCATTGGAAATGACCATTCGGATAGTGACATGGAAGAAATCTATGTTAAGAGGGGAAAATCCGGGTTCCCATTTAAGAGGATGCCAAATGGGAAGATAAAGCTTCTTAAAGGACAATTATTTCATAATATGGATCATTTCAGAGAAATATTGAAGGATTATTCTATCCAGGAAGGCTTCCAGCTTTATAGAGTGAAAACTGAAAAGTCTAGGGTCACTTGTGAATGTAATGCACCAGGTTTCACGTGGAGGATTCATGCATCCCCTACCCCAGATAAGGTTACCTTTCAAATCAAGACATATTATTCTAGCCATACTTGTATCAGAACAACAAAGAAAATTGATGCTAACTCAACATGGATTGCACAAAAACTTGAGAGCTTAATTATGGCTGACCCTAACATTAGCTATTCGTCAATGAGGCAAGTTCTACTTGAAAAGTATGGTGTTGAACCAACCAGCAACATGCAACTCTATATAGCTAAGAGGAAGGCATCAAACCACAAGTGGAATACATTCTATTTCTTACAATCATTTGCCACCATGGATTGCATTATCTTGCATTTTGCTACATTTAATATCTGTGGGTCCACACCGACAATATATTCGATGGTGTCTTACTCTTACGCTACTGACAGTTGAAGAAGGACAAACCATTGATTGAGACATTTCAACAAACACCCTTCAAGCAACACACAAAACACATAATGTTCATACCAAATTTGGGGGTAATCCAGCACATGAGTATGACAACCCAAAACACAATAAATATAGCATACAACTACATATATTACACATCCTTAAAACAAAAAAATTGGACCAGTAGTGACATCAACAAAGAAGAATAAAAAAATAGAGCATGGGGAGAAAATGAAATGTGTAGAAGAGCGACCCATGAAGCATTTGACGAAACCTATACACACACAAGCATCATTATGTAAAAGAATGAGAAAAAAAATAAAAACGAACCACTATGCACAGCAATGGAGCTCGAGCTCTTAGATTGGAACCACTATGTTCAACAATTGCAATGTAAAAGGAGGGTCATGAAGGCATTTTTGCCAAAAAAAAATCATTAAACAACACGTGTAGCTCATGTGACACCGTTTTGTTAACGTCATTCAGTTTCAAAATGTCCCAGGAGGGGGGAACTGTAACGGGATACCAACAATCAGGGGTATTTTTGTAGAGTTTAAAAAGGCAGGGGTGTCGAGTGTAATTTAGGCAAATCTCAGGGGGTCATTGTAATTTACTCTAATTTTTTTATTGACTTGATTTTGGAAATTTTTAACTACTAGAAAATCGTACTTGAAAATATGAAATAGAAAATCAAGTTCTGACGGTCAAAAGTTGTCATAAGTTGCAAATATCTTATTTTCCGTTTTACTCACATTGTGCAGAGGCACTAAAAAGAGCATTTTGCGAATTCTAGGGACTAATTTTTTTTTTCAAATTTGGAGCACTAAAAAATAATGACCCACATTTGAGGGATTAAAAACATATTTAAGCCTAAAATTTAATACCTGAATATAAATATATAATAAAAAATACATTAAAAAAATATTATGTTATTATTGCTTAAAAGAATTAGTTTATGAAACATAATTGAAAATAAATCTATGCATATGTGTGTGTGTGTGTATATATATATATATATATATATATATATATATATATATATACATATGCATATTGAAGTATTAATTAAATTACTTCAATTAATTACAATATTTGATATATATTTATTCAATCTTAAACTTATTAAATGAAATTAATAATTAATATTATTAATTTTAATAAAAACAAATGAATATACTATTTTAATAGTTAATTTATAACAAAATATCTTTTATAATATAAAGTAAAGAAGTTTTGATACACTTTTTCCCTCCCAAAATAAGGGCAGTTTTAGATAATTTCTTTTTAGTTGTTTTATTTTATATTTATAGCTTAAATATGTCTTTGGTCTCTCAAATTTAGGTTACTTTTCTTTAGGTCCCCTAAATTTAAGTTTGTTTTTTAAGTCTCTTAATTTCGAAAAATGTTCTTTTTAGTTCTTCTCCATAAAAATGAAAAAATAAACATCCCAATCACCCTAAAATCAATATGAGTTTTCTTTTATATAATACCGATGATGCGTCTAGAGGTTCTTCAGGGCATGCAGTGGGTGATGGCATTTTTCGTGATAGTAATGGGGCTTTCATGGGTTGGTTTGCATCATATATTGGTGTTAAATATGCATTGTGTTCTTACCGGATTTGGTAAGTCCTTCGGTGTGGTGGCTCTACTGGGATCTCCTTGAAGTACGGTGGGGGGTGTACCTACAAGGACACTTCGACACTCAAGTTAGAGGCGCAAAGGCAAGAGACGTGTATCACTAAAAGGTGTAGAATTTTGTACCTTGATTGGAATGAATAGCTTTGTACTTATAGGGTGTAAAAAGATAGATTTGATAGGGTTATTTCCCTATAAAATCTTATCAAATCTAGTTAATTATGACAAAGATGAATTTATTCTTAATCGTGATCTTTTATCTTAATCTTTGTATATCTTATCTTTTAGTAAGATATACTTTCTGTTATAACTGCCTTGGTCCGAGTTGACTTCGCCTACTCAGCTAGGTCCTCTACTCGGTGGGGTGCCGAGTCCGAGTAGTACATATGCCCCCAAGCTCTGAAGCTATGTAAGAGCTTAGGTGGTTGTTATGTCGAATTCGAATTCAAATTTGGCTTTGTTAGTGCTGTGTCTTACTCGTCTCGTTCCGTCGGATTCGGCTTCATCGTTTTGAATGGTCACGTCGCTTCAGACCTATTAAATCATAACGTTTCCCAAGGGCGGCAAAATGATTATTTTGAATTTTGAAACGTCCTCGGGATACTCAAAGGTCTCAAGTCCCCCCAGTCGTTGATCCTTTCGTTGAGGAGCTTTGATCCAACGGTCCAAGTCATTTCGTCTGTTCATATTCGATGTGCTTAGGGCCCTATATAAGGGTCACTATGCATGCCTTTTACTCATTTCTTCTTCTCTGAGTTTTTCTTTCTCCGGTGACCACTGTCCCTCTACCACTTTCTTCTTCCTACTCCTTACTTTCTTCTCCTTTTTCAATTCCAGGTATGCCCTCTCTTCCCCTTACTCTGTTCTTTTTCTTTGGGATGTCTTCCTTTTTTGGGGAATCGGGGCGTTCCGACGGTGGTAGGATGCTGCCGTCGAAGGTTCATTTGATCAGAGAGGATTCTGATGGCAGAGCATCACTGCATCATCATGACTCCGGTGGGGTTAGAGATGGCGCGTCTACATCAGATGTCGCTGCAGTGGAAGTGGTTCACCCTTCTATTTCTTATGAGTAGACAGAAGTGCCTTTGGCAACTGCCATTAAGGGGGTCGTGGTATTGGATGACTCGGAGGCCACTGAGGAGGTTCCTTTGGTTCCTCGTTGTGTTCAGCCTGTTCCTTCTTCTTCCCTTCCACCCGAGCCTAGTAATTCTAAGCCTCCTAAAAAGGTCTTCCCTCCAATCACTCTTTCAGGTTATTTTTGGGTACACGAGGAGGTGGGGGTGATGGAGTTAGCCCTAGTGGCCAATCCATTTTAGACTATATTTGTATTATGACTTTGATATTTATATTTTAGGCATTTCAGTTATTATGTTATCTATGGTATGATATAGTAACGTCCTTAGAATAGGCAGGCTATTCGATGATGTGAGATTCATTGAATAATAGAGTGCAATTCTTAAAGTGTCTATAGTCGAGTATCATTGTTAACTAGGACGACGATGATGCATCAAGACTATTGTGTGAGTAGCACGATGACCGCATCTCACAGGTCATGGATACGAGATATCAGGCTAGTACACAAGTATAAACATTAGGTGTAATATTTATACTAGACTGACCCACTATGAGAATGCTTCATAATAGTTATGTAAGTGTCATAAGCGCTTCTCATGGCGACCATAAGGTGATAGTAGTCCTTCGACTTGATGTCACTACGATTCCTACATGTAGGAGTTGTAGGCTTTAATGCTATCAAACGTCATCTGTAACAGGGTGATTATAAAGGTAGTACTTGGGCATACAATGATGTAGATAGGATTCGTCCCTCCTACATAACAGGAGTTATGTCTATAGGCCTTTCGATAGAGTGAGACGTGCAATATGCGTGGCCACGCACAAATTAACTGATATAAGATATTGAGTTAGTTTGTATTTAGACGTCTACTTGGGTATCAAGAAATAAATGATTGGACTTAACGAGGATGACACTCTTATGCCTCGTGTTCAATCGAGACATTTGGACGAAGGGACAAAGGCTACATGGTGGAAATGGTTGTCGTAAAGGTTGAAATCGGATCACCGATTATCTCATAAGCTGGGTGGCAGCGATGCATTGCTAGATGCCAATCACTGTCTATAATATTATAAAGATAATATTATTGCCAGTTTAGTGGGAGCCTATAGGGTCACACACATAGAGTAATTAATTGGAGCAGATGAATAAATTAAATGTGATTTAATTTAGTTCATGATTAATTAATAAAATATGATTTAATTAATTAATCAACATGTTTAATTAAATAAGATTTAATTAAATAAGACGCAAGATGATAAGATAATTAATTAAATATGATTTAATTAATTATCTAAATCAAATGAGATTTGATAAGGTAATTATTTAATCAAATAAGATTTGATAAGATAATTATTTGTATATCTAATCAAATAAGATTTGATGATATCTATATCTAATCAAATAAGATTTGATAAGATATTTTATGGGATTAAGATAAAGTTCATGTTTCTATGTAAAGAGGTGGATACCTCACAACTGACGCATGAGAAAAACACTTTTAGTGAGCTCCTTCTAAATCCTACGCGTCTATTGTCGGCTAGCACCGAGACCCCGCTCCGATTTTACTCGCGTGGACTGAATAGAGGCGTCGTACTCTTCGGCGCTTGGTGATCAAGAGGGAACTCTATTTGGGTTGAAAACACGCTACAAAGGTAACATCTAAACCCTTAGTGATTCATGTGTAATGTGAGGTCTATGGGATGGGGTTCTTCCGCTCAGGGTCTTTTTTTGAAAATTTTAAAAATTATAGACCTTGGAACCCCAACATGGGGTTACTCTTCTCGGTATCAGACCTAGGAGTCTATTCGGTCTCTTTGAGAGGAGATCGAATTGTGTCACTCAGACTTACCAGATATTGTTCATACTGAGCCTTGTAGGCCGAGTGAGCGCGTTTTCCATCGGGCTCTTCCATGTGAGTCTCACTATACTTACATGTATGAGGCCCTGTTTACGTCTCTCGGCGTCACCGTTCCTTGTGATAAGTTTGAGGCTGACGTCCTTTGAGTGCTGAATGCTGCCCCTACCCAGTTGCATCCGAATGCCTGGGCGTTTATGTGTGCCTTTAAGGTGCTTTGCAACGAGTTCTTTATTACTCCAACCGCTCCTAAGTTTCTCTTTCACTACTCGACGAAGGAGAGTAAGAAGGGTGGTTGGGTTTCCTTAATCGGTACTCCAGGTAAAGCCATACTCGGTCCTTATACCTCGTCTTGGAAGAACTTTAAAGGAGGGTTCTTCTAAGTTCGGCCGAGTAAGGAAGGGATAGCCGACTTTTTTGACAAATGGGGGAGGTCCAGGTTTCCTTTGTACTGGACTTGGGCCCCGAATAAGCGATTATCTTGCAAGATTGTAGACATGTCTCCTGAGGACCAGGATGACATGGTCACTTTGTGTAAATTTCCTCGTCAACTTAAGTGTAAAATTATTGTCGAGATTCCTGTCTCCAAGACTCCAAAAACAAATTGGGATCGTGAGTACTTTTTTATTACTCGGCTTTCTCCCTTTTATACTTGCTTGTTTTGTTAATCATTTCTTCTTTCCTTTTGCAGTTGTGATGGGGAAGTTTGATTACAAAAACGTGAAGAAAGGCTGACTAGAGAAGCTGAAAAACCAAAAAGCTGTAGCAGATGGGGCTCAAATCACTTCTACGGTTCTTCCTCCACCTCCTCCTTCTCCTTCTCTGAAGAGGAAGAGTCCGAATACTGCTCGAGTGGAAGATGGGCCTTCTAAGAAGGCTAAGCCAAGTCCTGCTCTCACTCAACCGGCGACTTTGCACATTGAGAGGCATCCGACCTTTCTCTCTATGAAAGATGGTCGATCTTCATTATGGGGTAAAGACTTCAACCCTCAAGCCCTAATCAGTGCCTAGAATCTCAGTCAAGTTGACCGGGACATGTTAAGGGATGCTGGTCCCCAAGTTTCTATGGAGGCAATCACTCACATTAAGGCTCGCTCTTGGGCTATTGCCCAATTTTGGGCTGAAGAGTTTGAGCGTGGCCATTGCGAGTTTGTTATGGCTAAGGAGACTGCTTCCAAAGCCGAGCATGCCTTGTTGGATGCTACCTGAGCTAACGAGACTCTGCTTCAATCTGCTGAGGAGTCTCGTAAGTCTTTGGATGTTGCTGATGCTCAGTTGAGGGAGGCCGAGGCCCGAAAGGAGGCTCTGAAGCTCTCTTTGACAACTACTGAGAACTCAGCCAAGGATCTTCAGGCCGAAGTGGAGCTTCTCAACTCGGAGTTGGAGCGGGTTAAGCTTGAGGCTACCAACTTTGAGGCTAAGTTGAAGGCTGACTTGGGTGAGGCAGTGGCCTAGATTATTTCGACTTATGAGGCCGGGTTCAAGAAGGCAGTTCGTCAAGCTCGGTTTTTCTTTAAGGACGCCGATGTCTTTGTTTTAAACATCGATAAAGATCTAAAAAAACATGGGGAGTTTGTGGATGAGTCAGCCATTCTAGATGAGAAGGCTTTTGACAGCTCGGCCGAACCTGATCTACCTACAACTTAGCTTTTTAGGCTTTCAGTTTTTATTTATTTTTGTAAAAGGCTCACACCCGGCCCATCTAATAGGGTGCCTTTATCTTAATGAATTTTTATTTTCTGTTAAGTATTACACCTTTTTTGTTAGGGTCTGCGTTATTAGTTTAACTCTTTTTTCGTATCCTATAAAGGTCTTTACAATTTTTAGCATAACTCATTTTTCCGTATCTTGTAAAGGTCTACACAGTTAGCTTGTTTTTGTAACCTAGTCTTAGAGATCTAGTTATCAATTTTTTGGTCATTCTTCTTTCGGAATCCCGAATATTGCTTACTTCGAGTTGAGTGGCTTTTTATGTCGGGTATCAAATTGGTCTACTCGGTTTCAAGTGAATCGTTGAGGAAATAATATAACGAAGAAAGACTTTATTAATGGTAGAAATCGGGTGTGCCTCATTAAAACCTATTTGACAAAAAACCTCTTGGGAAAAAATGTCAAAGTAGGAAAAAGAGTACATCACCACTTACATCATTCTAACTATAGTAAAACTTTAGATGTGTAGCATTCCAAGTTCGAGGGATGGCTTTGCCGGATGGGTGCTCTAATCGGTAAGCTCCATTCCCCAGTGTTTCAGTTACTCTAAAGGGGCCTTCCCAATTAGCTGCTAGTTTGCCTCTCTGGTTGCTTTTCTTGCTTCTCTGCACTTTCTCTAAACCAGATATTTGGCTTCAAAGTTTCTTAGCTTGATTTTACTGTTGTATCTCTTCTCGACTCTTCTTTTGCAGGCCCCTGCCTTGATTTGGACCTCGTTAATGGTCTCTTCGGTCATGTCGAGTGCATGCCTTAGTGATTGGTCATTGTTTTCTTGGACAAAGTTTGCTCGTCGTAGGGAAGATTCTCTAACTTCTACTGGTAACATGACATCTGATCCGTATAAGAGTTAGAAAGGTGTTTCCCCGGTTGTAGATTGCGGCGTGCAGTGATATGCCCAGAGGATGGCTGGGAGCTCGTCGGTCCAACTTCCTTTGGCATTGCCGACTCACTTTTTCAGTTCTCCTAGTATGACCTTGTTAGCTGCTTCAGTTTGCCCATTAGTTTGAGGGTGCTCCACTGAAGTCACTCGGTGTCGAATCCTGAGGTTCTTAAAGAACTCTTCCAGGTTCTTTTCCACGAACTATTTTCCGTTGTCCGATACTACTGAGTGGGGAATGCCGAATCAACAGATAATATTTTCCATATGAACTTTTGTACATTGTTGGCCGTGATGGTGGCCAATGGCTAGGCTTCGATCCACTTCGTGAAGTACTCAATTCCAACCAATAGGAACTTGACCTATCCTTCGGCGAATGGGAATGGTCCTAAGATATCTTACTCCCCACATAGCAAAAGGCCATGGTGCAGTGATGCTGTGCAGTTCTTCCGTTGGTAGGTGAGATATATTGCCATATTTTTGGCATTCTTCACACTTTTTCACGTTCTCGGCGCAGTCATGTCGCATTGTCGGCCAGTAGTATCAAGCTCGTAATACTCGGGTAGCCATGGTTTTTCCTCCTGAGTGCATTCCACATATTCCTCTATGCATCTCGTTTACCACATACTTGGCCTGTGCCTTTGTAATGCATTTTAGCAAGGGGCTATGAAGCGTCTTCTATAAAGGTCTTCTCCCTCGATCACATAGTAACTTGCCATTCTTCTGATTTTCCTAGCTTCCTCTCAGTTTTCAGGGAAGGTTCCCTCTTTCAAGAAGGTCCATACTTTGGTCATCCACTCTTGGTCTACCGTGTTGACGTTGGAAACTTCTTTATCGATACTCGAAGCAGATATCGTCTCCTGTATAACGGTCCTATGTTGGCCTTTCTTCTTTGTGCTTACCAATTTTGATAGCAAGTCAGCTCTTTAAATTCTGTTCTCTCAAGGTGTAGTTGAGTTCAAACTCGTCAAATTCATCCTTTAGCTGGGTAGCCAGGTGGTAATATCTTGTCATCTAGGGGTCCTTTGCTTGACAGGATCCGTTCATCTGCCCCGTGACTAGTTTTGAATCGCTCCAACATCTTAGGTGTTTTGCTCCTACTTCTTTAGTGAGTTTCAACCCAGCTAACAGGGCCTCGTACTCAACTTGGTTGTTTGATGCATCGAAGTTGAATTTGAGTGATTATTCTAAAACAATCCTTTTAGGACTTTCGATTATGACACCTGCTCCGCTGCCTTTGGTGTTCGAAGAGCTGTCCACGTAGAGGGTCCACCAAGGTGAGATGGCCTCTTTTGCTGGTGCTAGCTCTGCTATGAAATCGGCCAAGCATTGGGCCTTAATAGGTCCTCTCGGCTCGTATTTAATGCCAAACTCTGATAATTCTACTGACCAGGCTGTCATTCTTTGGTGAGCTCTGGTTTTCTCAATACTTGTCGTATTGGGTGGTTAGTTTGTACCACTACAGCTCAGTTCCTCAATAGCCGTCGTGTTGAAGTGACTAGGGCTAGTGCCAATTTTTGGATCATTTGGTACCTCGTTTCAGCCTCTTTTAGCACTCGACTCACGTAGTAGACTGGTGTTTGTGCCTGTTTTTCTTGGATGATGACCGAGCTGATCGCGCTTTCTGATACTACTAGGTATAGCACCAGATCTTTGCCGGGTTCTGGCCAAGTGAGGACTGGTGGTAAGGTGAGTAGTGTTTTTAACTTTTGGAAGTTTGTTTCACACTCTTCACTCCAATCGAACACTTGTTGCTTCTTGAGGAGTTGGAAAAAGGGCTTAGCCACCTCTGCCGCTCTCGGTAAGAAACTGGATAAGGAAGCCAACATTCCTGTTAATCATTGTACTTCTTTCATGTTATTCGGGCTTCTCATATTTATGATAGCTACGCATTTCTCTAGGTTGGCTTTTATGCCCCTTTATGTGAGCATGAAGCCTAAGAATTTTCCGTCTTGTACTCTGAAAATGCATTTCTCCGGGTTTAGCCTCATATTGTGTTTCCTTATTTCATCAAATATCTCGGCTAAGTCTTCCGGGTGTGAGTTCGGGCTCTGGCTTTTGACTACCATGTCATCTACATACACTTCTAGGTTTTTCTAGAGTTGCTTGGCGAATATCTTGTCTATAAGATGCTGATAGGTGGCTCCAACGTTCTTTAGGCTGAAAGGCATCACTATGTAGCAGTAGTTGGCACTATCTGTTATGAATGTCATTTTTTCTTCATCGGGCGAAAACATTGGTATTTGGTTGTAGCCAGAGTATGCATCGAGGAAACTCATGATGGGATACTCGGATGCTCCAGCCACCAGCCTGTCAATACTCAGCAATGGGTATAAGTCCTTGGGACATGCCTTGTTGAGGTCTGTGTAGTCGGTACACATGCTCCATTTGTCGTTTGCCTCTTTTACCATCACAACATTTGCTAGCCACGTGGTGTAGTACGCTTCTCTGGTGAACCCGACGTTGAGCAATTTTTTAGTTTCCTCTCCGACTGCTTTTCCTCTTTCGGCTACGAGCTTTCTCTTCTTTTGGGAGACTGGTTTGGCCTCTAGACAGATGGTGAGCTTGTGACAATGAAAGCTTGGGTCGATTCTCGGCATGTCGGCTGCTGACCATGTAAATAGGTCGGCGTTCTTTGCTAAAACTTGGGCAATTGTGTTTTCGGTCTCGCTGTTTAGTTGAGTTTCGAGCTTTGTGCATTGGCCTACTTCTCTTCCTAACTGGAAGGACTTTACCTCTTCGTTGGGTTCTGCTCTCGGTTCACCCTTCCTAGGGTTGAGTTCGGCTTCCTCTGTCGGTTGTGTTATGAATGAGGTGCATACTACTTGCTTCACTCTCGGTTCAGGGACTTTTTTGCCACTGGCTATCTTGAGACTTTCTATGTAGCACTTGCGGGTTGTTTCCTGATCCGCTTTTATTGTTACTATCTCTCCTTCTGAATTGGGGAACTTCATTGCTAGATGGGGGGTCGAGATCACTGCTCCTAACTCGTTTAGTGCAAGCCTGCTGATGAGTATATTGTATGAGGTGAGAGTATTAACTAAAAGGTACCTGATTGTAATATTCTTGGACCCCTTGTGGTCTCTGAAGGTGGTAAGGAGGTATATATAGCCTCTTGTATCAACCTTTTCTCCGGAGAATCCGACTAGTTGTTTGGTGTATGGCTATATCTTGCTTTCGGGGATGTCTAACTGCTTGAAGGTAGACCAGTACAAGATGTCAGCCAAGTTGCCCTGGTCCACGAGGACCTTTCATACTAGGAAGTTGGCGACTTCAACTTTAACCACTACTAGGTCATTGTGGTTGGGTTCTATCCCTTCGAAGTCCGCGTCAGTGAACGTGATGGGGGGTAGGCTTCTCGATGCTCTCGGTCTTACGGAAGTCGAGTTGACTGACCGGATGCCGCGTAGATGTCTCTTCCTTTCCGACCTTAAGCTCCCTTCTCCTACAAATCCTCCTACTATTGTGTTGATAACACCTCGGAGTCGAGTCTCGGGGGGGTTGCTTGGTTCCTCTTGGTGGTTCTCCTCTGTTCACAGGGATTTTCTGTCACGATCTTCTCCCCTATTGCGGGTTCGTTCTGGTTTGACTTTTCGGTTGTCGTCTCGGACAAAACACCACAGTTTGCCTTCCTGCATAAGTTTTTCAATCTTACCCTTCGGCGTGGTGCAGTCTTCCATGGCGTGTCCATGTACTCGATGGTATCTGTAGTACTTGGGCCTATCTGCTTTTTCTGGGGACCGATTTCAAGTAGGCAGGTTGATCAATTCGACGCTGCAAGCCTCTTCCAAGATTCAACTTCTGTTCTCTACCAGGGGGTGTAATGAGTGAACTTGGGTCGGGGTGGTTTTTCGGCCCTGGATCTGCTGCTAGAAGTCCTTTCGCGGCTAGTTCCAGTCTTCTCGCGTTCGTCGGGCTTATTTCGGGATTCCCCTATGACACATTCTCGAAACTTCGTCATCTCCTCCATCTGGATGTACCCTGCCGCTCTTGCTCTAAGCTCGTCCATGTCATGTGGCAGCTTCTTGCATAGGCTGTCTGAGAAGGGCCCAGATTTCAAGGCTATCAGCATGGCGGTTAAAGCGACTTGAGGATTCAAATATCTAATCTGGACTGAGACTTCGGCGAATCTTTCCATGAAATCCCTGAGGGATTCCTTGTCCTCTTGCCGAATGTTGGCCAAGGCCACTACTGTCAAGTGGTTAGGCCAACTCGTGGCGTATTGGGCATTGAATCGAGCGACCAAGGTGGCAAAAGAATCAATCGAATGCAGTGGATGGTGCATGTACCAGTTCAATGCTGCACCCTTCAACGTGGTTGGGAAAGCGTGGCACATGATGGTATTATTGTTTGTGTAGAGGTTAACTTGTGTAACGAATGCATCAATGTGCTCGTCCGGGTCTGTCAGGCCATCATAACGATCCATGGACAGGATCTTCCACCTGGCCGGTAGTGGTATTTCCATTATACCATCTACGAATGGGTGTCGCCTCATCATTTCCGACATTGCGTTCCATCTTGGGACTATGTGCATAGTGGATACGAGTCTGGATTTAGTTTGAGTTATCGTTCGGTCTGCCTCGCTCTAGGTGGTGTCGGCTAGTGAGGTCCGACTAGGCTGTTCATGATTAGTCGTGTGGGCAGCCGAGTGCATGTGTTTGGTCTGCTTGCAATTTTTGGCATTGTTCTCAGAGATTAGCGTTCTCCTTTAGGAGGTCCTCTATCTCCTTCATGCTGTTTCTTTTCAGCACATTCACCTCCCCTTGTGGTGGTGGTTCCTATGTTACAGGTTCTTGCACTTGTGGTCGCTTTTCAAGATTCACTGCTTGTTCTTTAGTTGCTGCCATCGTGAATGTATCGTGCAGATTTGTGTGGCTGGGAAAAGTTTCATTGAGTCCCACGGTGGGGGCCAAATGTTCTTACAAAATTTGGTAAGTCCTTCGGTGCGGTGGCTCCGCTGGGATCTGCTTGATGTACGGTGGGGGTGTACCTGCAAGGACACTCCGATGCTCAAGTTAGAGGCGCAAAGGCAAGAGACAGGTATCACTAAAAGGTATAGAATTTCGTACCTTGAATGGAATGAATAGCTTTGTACTTATAGGGTGTAAAAAGATAGATTTGATAGGGTTATTTTCCTATCAAATCTTATCAAATCTAGTTAATTATGACAGAGATAAATTTATTCTCAATTGTGATCTTTTATCTTAATCTTTGTATATCTTATCTTTTAGTAAGATATACTTTTTGTTATAATTGCTTTGGTCCGAGTTGACTTCACCTACTCGGCCAGGTCCTCTACTCGGTGGGGTGCCAAGTCCAAGTAGTACACATTGCATGCAGAACTATATGTTGTGATGTTGGCTATTGAGCATGCTCACAGAGTGGGTTGGACCAGGTTGTGGTTGGAGTGTGATTCCAAGTTGGTTCTTGTTGCTTTTACAAATGCCAATATTGTTTCTTGGGATTGCAGAAATAAATGGAAGCGCCACCTTAGGCTTTGCTCTCAAATGCACTTTTTATCGTCACACATCTATAAAGAAGGCAATCAATGTGCAAACAAGATGGTTGGTTATGGCGTAGACCATAGGATAGATTTTATTTGGTGGGAGTCTATACCCTTGTTTATTAGGGATGTTTTCGTTTGCAATCGTTGTGGAGTGCCTTACTTTCGTTTTTGCTGATTTTTCTTCATGGGTTTTGGTCTAGTCCCCCCATGCATGCTCATTGTTTGCTTTTGTTCCCTTTTTAATAAATTGTGGTGTGTTGCCGATGAATAGTAGGCTTTGAGGTGCCAACGTTGTTGGGATGTGATTGTTTTATTGTGAGGATTTGCATGCCATAGCTTCTATAAAATAAAATAAAATTAAAATATGAGATTTTTTTATGGAGAGGGACTAAAAAAAGCATTCGTCGAAATTGAGGGAGCAAAAAAAATTTAAATTTGGAGAAACAAAAACAAAAGTAACCCAAATTTTTTTTGGTAGTAGGAATAATAAACACAAAAAAACAAACTAAACTACAAGATAGATAAATCATGCCCTAAGGCTGCACGAACTCCATCAGGTGGAAGATTGCACATTTGATCCCAATCCTTCAAATGAGAGCCCTAAGCAGCAAGAATATCAACGACTTTATCAACTTCATGCAGGATATGCTCCAGGACGCAATATCAACTTCTAGACAATATCAACTTTGTCTTAATAATGGTATCTTTGTGAGGATGATACCAGAATTCCTCTTTCGATGCATCATTTAGAAGATGAACAACTTCCAGGCAGTCACATTCACAAATGATGGAACAGAAACCATGGGACAAAGCTAACAACAACCTTTCTCTAACTGCCAAGAGCTTTGCAAGACAAGCATCACCATGTTGCAATGGACTTTGAAAAGCCCAAGATTCATCTCCCAATATTGTCCCTGAGTACCCCTTCAATGCTCATGGAAGAAAGACGGCTCACAAAGTTGCCATCTAAATTTAGTTTTATAAAAGGCTTTGTTAGCAATGTCCAAGTTAACCCAGGCAGACCCACAATACGAGTGGGACCAAAAAGTTGAAACTCAGCATGTACCAACTGGACTTGCCTGCAGGTAAAGGCCAAAGACCACTTCTTATAAGCAAAGAGCCAATTATTATGGCATCTCCATGCCATCCACACCAATGCAGCAATCAAACTTAATTCCTTACTACCTAGGATGCACTTCAACCAAACATGTAGAATTGAGGTAGTAAATAAACCTCGAGATGAAAAGTAACCAAAATTTGAGAGACCAAAAACATATTTAAGCCTTTATTTTAATAAATCATATTAATTAGTTGGACATTTAATAAAAAGTGAATTTTAATGCACATTTATTATTAAGTATTGGGGGAAGGATAATGAATTTAATGGTGTCACTAATTATTATTTGAATTCATGCATTCATTAATTCGTTATTATTTATACTCCCTTCATTCTTTTTTAATTAATAATCGGATTTTTGAGAAAAAAATGTATCTATTTATTTGTCATTTTCAAAGTTTAAGATAACATTAATTATTCTTGTCAATTATACCTATTTTCCACATTATCTTTAATTAATTTGCACATATGCATTTGTTGTGGAGTAGAAATGAAAAAGGATAAAATAGGAAACAACACAACTATTTTATTAGGATCAAGAAAATTTATTATATTTCTTGATTTCTACATAGAAACCTTAAAGGTCACATTAAAATGAATGGAGGGAGTAAATTTTAATTTTTAAAAATAAAAATATCTTATTTAAAAATAAAATAAAAAGAGTTAAAGGTATTAATATGTAATTATTACTTCATTTATCATTTATCATGTGACTTAATCCATTCTAGCTTACTACATGAGCACTTTTATGCTCCCTAAAACATTGTAAGAGGAGATGCAACATATGATTAACTCATTTTGGTAGGGCTCTAACCGAGGAAATGGTAAAGGTATCAACTAGTTGAGTTGGGACCGTCTTACTATGAGGAAAGAGCATAGAGGCATCACTACTACAAAAAGGACTTTTTACATTGATTCTGAGAGCATTTCTAAATTGGTTTTCCAAACCAATGTAGATGGTGGGGGTCATAGAAAGTGAGACCTTTTTACATCGATTTTTTACTCGATGTAGAAAACCACTTTCTACATCAGTCACTTAACTAACTGATATAGAAAGTCACAACTTTCTACATTGGTTAAGGCAATAATCAATGTAGAAAATTGTGTTTTCAACATCAAGTATATATTGACTTAACTGATGTACGTACCAATATATTTTTTTTTAAATAAGTTGTCTGTTTTGGGAGCATCCCAAACATGTAAATACAATTCAAAATAGACCCAAGTAGTTTCTCATACGCATTCATATATATTATAAATTCAAATTATCATAAATAATGATTAATAAATCAATTAAAACATAGTTAAATCATAAAGTGCCTATTGTACAATTTTTAAAAAAACACTTTAAACAATTTAAACTCCTTAATTCTATTATATATATAAACACACATGCACACACACACATACACACACACACACACACACACACAAAATGTAATATAAAATTATTTCTATCTTATATTTGTAACTTCTAAAAAGAATAAAGCTCATTGACGCTTGAATATTTGTTCAAGTGCCCCCTCATGCAGTGGTTGTGTATATCATTAAATATCTGCAACATATACAATCAAGTTTCATTAGCACAATAAAGAATAAAAACTAAAATTAATTTAAGTTGTTAAAGTTAAAAGTTATATTATCTGTTCCTAAGAATTCCTAATATTACTTAGGACTATGAGCCGCATCTAATGCATCACATAATATCCACACTCATAGCTGGCTGGTTGTTTGTTACACTAAAATAATGTATTATATATACAATTGTCATAATTGTTTTGAAAATTAATAAATGACCTTTTCAAGATTCTAGGATTGAAATTACTTACCTTGAGTTGAATCCACTATAGGAGCTTGGATTGACTTGTTTACTTACCATCCAACGTAGTGGATACCTTCAAAGCATTGATTAAATGAAACATCAATTAATATTGTAAGTTGAAACCCTATAATACAAAGCACAAAGTAAATTAATTGTTACAAATTGAACCTTACCCTTGTACTATGACTTTGATGTCTTTGTCGGAATTTTTATGCAAGGAGCAAAACCTAACAACAACATTGAACTTCCGGACAAACAAGCAACAATTGCCAATATGCGCTGCATTGGGAAATAGTTAGTTACATGATATAAAGACATTATTTAAATGAAGTTGTTAGTTTTACTTATGCAAGAAAGTAAGCTCCTAGTTAAACCTCCTTTTTTTTTTATGTCTGGAGCCATCTTTGAAGGTATGACTAGTCATCTATGCTCTCATATCCCCAGAGCTAACCTATATGGATTGTGGCTCCAAGAATCCATACACATTAGCCTTCCCTTGGTCTTGACGTAATTCATGAAAATACCTATAAAATGTTCAAATAATTGTTAATTGTAATTTAATAAAGTAGACATTAATTAGCAAATGATTCTACAATTAAAATGTACTTACCAAGTCCAAAACTGTAAAACTGAGATGCTTAGACATCGATTGCCCAATGGTAAGTCATAAACATCCCTATGCTCGAGGTAGAATGGGAAGTCGTTATTCTAGACCCCAAAGATGGTCGCATCCCACGACACTTGGAAATTATTTTTCATTAACTGCGGGGCAACAATAAGCAACCTATATATGATTCGTTTATGGATTTAGACGTTCTAGCAACAGAAACCCGTTTCTTTACTTGCTCAATGTCCAAAATAATAAACATAATTTAATGTTAGTGTACAATTAACAGTAGAAGTAATCTTGTGTAAAACTTATTTAAAGGATTAAAAACACGTACTTTAGCTTAAATAACCTTGACAAGACGTCTCAACCAAGCAAGGAAACTATGTAGGGCCTAGCCCACTAACTGAACCTCATTAGTGGGCATATGGACATAAACATCAACATCAATAATGTCTTCAACCTCCACTTTGACTGAATCATCTGCCAGAGGCATTGAGTGGTTGGTTGAACCCCCTCGAGAACTTTCCCAATAGCCACTAGGTGGGAAAGTCCTCATCATCAACGTACAACCCACACCGAGCTAAGTCATTGGTGTGAGTGTCCTCCCATATTAGCTATTTATTTAATTTGCACCATTTTATATTAAGCAAATTGTATTGACACCTCTTGTGATTTCTTGATATTGCACAAGATATCTTCTAATTCTAACCCCTCCAGTAACCCCCTTTATTTATTTTTTAAATACATTACACTGACACCCTTTTTTTTTTTTCTTAAAACAAAAAACACATTACAATGTATATTCTCTAAGGGAGTTACTGTAAGTGTTAAAATAAAAGTGTGTATTAGAACATTTCTATCTCACCATTTCTTGTTTTTATACATCTGAAATAAGTCTCACTATTATACATCATCTATTTTTACTCTTTACAACTTCAACAAATCATTTCTCCAATCCAATAATTGAAGAAAAAAAGTTAATAAATGGGTCCCATAAATAATCTTTCAACCTTACATTTCCTCACACTAGCATTTATTATTACTTTTTATTTATTAAGAGTACACGCATTGATCGACCCATATAAAATATTTAAGCATCAATGCTTAAATAAGTGCATGATGCTTCACATGCTCTACTCAAGCATTTTCCTTCTATTGCACATCTTTTAAGCATAATAAGTTCGTCTGATACAAGCACCTTTATCTCGGAGGTTTTCGCAGAAAGTGTGTTGCTAACTAGCATTTCGATCTCTTTGTTTACGTCTTTAAGAGTTTTGTGCTGAAATTTGTTTATGTCAAATGTTTTAGGGGTTTGAACTGAAAATATAGGGAGCATTACTAGTATTAAGCTTGGTTCTATGAGTACGGGAAAATCCAAAGGAGGGAGAAACAACAAAGATGTTGTTGAAGATAATGGTGAAGAAGGGTCTAAATTTTGGAAGAAATTGAGGATTTTGCTAGGTTGCATGCTTTTGAGTTGCAAAGGGGAATGATCCTCTATTGACAAAAGCAAACAACGTGAAGGTATATATATTTTATAAGAAATATATATACAAGTAGAATATATATACCTTCACCTCATTTCTTTTGTCACTAGAGGATCCTTCCCCTTTGGAACTCAAAAGCATGCAACCTAGCAAAATCCTCAATTTCTTCCAAAATCTTGAGCCTTCTTCACTAGTATCTTGAACAACATCTTTGTTGTTTCTCCCTCCCTTGGATTTTACCATACTCATAGAATCAAGCTTAATACTAGTAATGCTCCCCATATTTTCAGTTCAAACCTGTAAAACATTTGACATAAACAAATTTGAACACAAAATTATTAAAGACGAAAACAAAGAAGAGAAATGCTATTTAGCAACACACTATCTACGAAAACCTCCGATAGTGGTGTTTGTGTCAAACAATCTTATTATGCTTCAACGCTTAATAAGAGATGTGTAGTAGAGGGAAAATGCTTAATTAGAGTATGTGAAACATCATGTGCTTATTTAAGGATCAATGCTTAAATATTTTATTTGGGTCAATATGTGTGTACTTTTAATAATAAATGCTAGGGTGATGAAATGTATGGTTGAGAGATTATTTGTGGGGTCTAGGTAGTAACTTTTTTTTCTTTCAATTTATTGGCCGGAGAGGTGATTTGTTGAAGTTGTAAAGAGTAAAAATAAATAATGTGTAATAGTGGGACTTATTTAAGATGTTTAGAGAGTAAAAAAGAGAAATTTTGAGTTAGAAATGTTATAACACACTTTTGAACACAATTTTTTCATTGGATAAAATTGATTGAAAATAACAAAATCTTGAGTCTTACACCTTATTTAATGAGTCTAATTTTTAATTAATTGTAGAAAGGGTGTTGAAAAGAACGAAATAAACAAAATATCAAAAATTGAAATAAAGAAGTTGAAAAAATGAACACACACTCGTCAAAACTCCAAATGCTCAAGAAAATAAAACAAGCAAAATAAAACATGAAACCCAAAATTGAATAAAGTCAACAAATCCCACATGGTGAAAATCGGTTTTACAACTTTTTAATAATAAAAAAATCAGACATGCACGCAAAGATAGAGAAGCACACACCAAACAGAGTTTGTGTGTTTGCTTATAGAAATTAAAGGAAAGTGCTGCAGTAGGTGAAAGCTATGGTGAATATTAGAAATGGGTAGAGTACAATATATATAGAGCATTGCATTGCCACTTTCACTACCATAGCATGAGATGACCAATCAGTCAGTAACACATCACACTCACTTAAGGCAATGAAAATAATCAATGAATGTTCTTAGAGAGAGAGAGAGAGATAGATAGATAGAGAGAGAGAGAGAGAGAGAGAGAGAGAGAGAGAGAATATTAACACTTAAAAAAATTATTAAAAACAATTCAAACATATGGTTTTGATTTTTTAACACTACAACATATTAAATAAGGGTGGATTAAATAAATAATTTAAACTTCTATTTAATAAATTCTTGACAATTTAAATTGAATATGTAAATATTTTTATATGGTCAGCTAATTAAATAATATCATAAACTTGATTATCAAATTCACAAGTCAACTCATAAACTCTATATATAAGTAAATAATTTATAATTAAATAGAATTAGTATAATAATAATACAATACATAATTAGATATTAGGAATATTATATAATAGTGATAAAATATATAACATACAATAATATATAAACATAATAAATAATGTATATAAAATAAAAAAGTAGTAATTGAATAAAACCTCACGAGTCAACTCGTAAACTCACGAGCCCACAACCCCAAACCTGGTTAACTCATATGCAAACTCAGTTTAGAGTAGAATCAAGCAAACTCGTGCAAACACGGACAGACTCGCGAGTTCGAGGGTGAGACGGCGAGTTTGATGGGTCGGAAAAAATTAACCCAAATGGATGTCATTTGGGTCTTCTAAATCATTCGTCGTCATCACAAAGTGACCACCCCATGCTCCTAAGGAGGTCATCGCGGAGCAGTCCATTGTAGCAGTCGTCATGTTGCCATTTGTGACTGAAATCTTGGAAAATATAGACCATAAGTGGGCTTCTGGATTGGTCCAACATTTGCTCTTTTGGAAAATAGGCGGCACCATTTTTATCTGAAAGAAGGAGGAGGAAGATAATGGGCGATGGGATGAGAGAAAAGAAACATATTAGGGTTTTTTTTAGGTTAGTGGGTATTGGGCCTGTACTCAAAATTGGCCCACTCTCTATATATAAGTAAATAATGTATAATTAAATAAAATTAGTATAATAATAATACAATACATAAGTAGATATTAGAAATATTATATAACAGAGATAAAGTATATAGCATACAATAATGGATAATAATATATAAGTATATAAACATAGTAAATAATGTATATAAATAAAAAAGTAGTAATTAAATAAAAACTCACGAGTCAACTCGTAAACTCGAATAAGTTTACAAGCCCACAACCCCAAACCTGGTTAACTCATGCAAACTCATTTTTTTAGTAGAATTGTGCAAACTTGTTTTTTAAGTAGAATTGTGCAAACACGGACAAACTCGTGAGTTCAAGGGCGAGACGATGAGTTCGATGGGTCGGAAAAAATTAACCCAAATAGACATCGTTTGGGTCTTCTAAATCATTTGTTGTCATCGCGAAACAACCACACCATGCTCCTAAGGAGGTCGTCGCGGAGTAGCTCATTGTAGCAATCGGCATGTTGCCATTCGTGGCTGAAATCTTGGAAGATCGCGACCATAAATGGGTTTCTCGATTGCTCCAACATTTGCTTTGTTGGAAAATAGGCGGCACCATTTTTATCTGAAAGAAGGAGGAGGAAGATAATGGGTGAAGGGATGAGAGAAAAGAAACATATTAAGGTTTTTTTAGGTTACTGGGTATTGGGCCTGTACTGAAAATTGGTCCACTCTCTATATATAAGTAAATAATGTACAATTAAATAAAATTAGTATAATAATAATAATACAATACATAAGTAGATATTAGAAATATTATATAATAGAGATAAAATATATAGTATACAACATAATAAATAATGTATATAAACAAAAAAGTAGTGATTAAACAAAAACTCACGAGTCAACTCGTAAACCCGTATAAGTTTACAAGCCCACAACCCCAAACCTGACTTAACTCATATGCAAACTCATTTTTTGAGTAGAATTATGCAAACTCGTGCAAACACCGAAAAATTCGCGAGTTTAAGGGCGAGATGGCGAGTTCGATGGGTCGGAAAAAAATGTAGTAATTAAATAAAATTAGTATAATAATAATAATAAAATGTAGTAACTAAATAATAATAATAATCTAAATAAAGCATAATATGTGATATAATATATTAAAAATAATAGTAATAATGATAAAAAATATCATAAAATAAATAATAATAGTCATAAAAGCTAAATAAAACATAATATATAATATAATAATCTAAACACATGGGGTTGAAATGTTGAATTATTATGTTATTTATAGGTACTTTAATATTTTTTTTAATTTGAAGTAAAATCTTATGAGTTTAACAACCTTTATCATAAATATATTTTTTAAAGTATTATCATATATAAATTAATGGTTTTCAATAATAGTTTTTTGAACAGAAATATGGTGTCCTAGCACAAGGTAGAAAAAGTTTCTAGACTCAAATCCATTTAAGTTGAGTGTCTTCACTGCTACTGAAATCCCCATTCCAGGCCTTGTTGTATAGTTCCCATGTTGATTGACCCAACCTTTCAACACAGTTCCACCCACCCCCTTCACTAGGAAATTGTCAGACTTAAAACTCCACATTGCCAAGATAAGGTCATTAGAGGAGAACCTTCGAAGAAGGAAAAAAGATACAATTAATTCCTAGCTTAAGTTAGGAGTACATGACCTTTGGTAGGTGTTTGAACTTTTGGTGGACGAGGAGCTTGGAGTAACCAGTTGGTGCTCACAATATCATTTGTAACATTTCTCCCTATTGATTTACAAGGAAAAAATTGAGATATTAAAGCAAATTGATTGACCTAAAATTTTAACACAATTCCATTCCCTCTCCCCTCACCAAAAAAAATTGAGATATTAAATTCTATGTTGCCAAATTAAGGTCATTAAAGGTGAACCTTTGAAGAAGGATAGAAGCTACAATTAATTCCTGGCTTAAGTTGGGAATACATGATCTTTTGTTGACCTTTTGGTGGATGAGAAGCTTGGAGTAACTTATTGGTGTCTCACAATATCATTTGTAAATTTTTTTCCTGATGATTGATTTAGAAGGAAAAAAAATAAGATATCAAAGCAAACTTGATGAGCAACATAAAACGTACATGAATTAGACATTAATTAAGTCTAAATTTGTCTCCCTAGAGGATCAAAGAAGATCCTGAATTGCCCTTTTTGCAACATACAATATATATATATATATATATATATATATATATATATATATATATATATATATATTGTACTGAAAAAGTGCTCATTCAATTTTATTTCACAAGTAATTCCACTAACATAAGCATATAGTATCTATGTAGATTTGGTTCAATTTATTTTAAGAAAGGATCATTTATGTTGGTTTCTCAAAAGAACTTTTGAAAAAAAAATGTTTTTGAAAATTAATAATCCTAATTTTTTTGATACTTCAACTTTCCATTTTTTTTCAAAAAAATGTTTTTCAAAATTATAATCCTAATTTTTTTTTCCTAAATTAATAATCCATGTTTTTCAAAATCAATAATAACTAATTTTGAATATCTTGTAATTAAGTATATTATTCTAAAAAGTAAAATGAAGTTTTAAATATCTTTAATATTAACTTTAAAAAGTAAATTGAAATAAGGATTTGAAACTGTCAATGAAGAAGAGTATTTAAATGATAGTGAATGTAGGTAGTTATAGAAATATTTTAAAAAAAAGATAAATGTAGGTAGTTATAGAAATATTGTGAATGTTGGTAGTTACAAAAATGAATAAGTCTTCTGTGCTCTCATTGCTCCACTCTCATCACTCTCCCTCACATTTCACTCTCATTTGAATACTCTTTTCTCATGAAGTTGTTGTAGTTCACTCACTTAACATGCATCTGGTTTTTCTACTTTTCCTAAAATTTCTCTTGTCAATTTGTGTAACTACTCACATTTACAATATTTCTATAACTACTTCCATTCATTTTTTAATCTGATGCTATCTTTTTCTTTAAAAAAAATATTTCTTTTATCAGTTTTTCTAACTCTATTTTTAATTATGAAGATTTCTCTCTTTCATCAATAATTTCAAATCCTTAATTCAATTTACTTTTCATTTGTCAAAGTTAATATTAAAAAATTCAAAGTTACATCGTCACATCTTTCCTTATCTTTTTTTTTAAAAAAAATTATAGTTTCTAATTTCTTTTATAACTATCAATTTTTTAAAAATTTCTTTCGATGTGTTATATAATTCATTGTTTTTTTTCAAATATCTTTTTATTTACTATATAAATAAGGTATAGAAAATTTGAATAAGCCCGTGCGTTGCACAAGCTAAAACACTAGTTTTGTTTAAAGACAAAACTACCTAGATATATTATGTTTATAGGTGATTATGAATAGGTTAAGATAAAGAATTTTTTTTTAAAATATTTAAATGTATAAAATAATTTTAACTTGTACAAAAAAATTATTTTATTTTATCTTGTTAGTTTATTTATTTTGTTATCTTAACACAAATACTTATTCACAAGTTTATCTAAATTAGAATATATTTTGAAAATTTATTTTTTGGGAAATTATTTAATAGGATATCTACAAATGAAAACTTATAATTTGATTTTATGATATTATCAAATAAAATTTAATTTTTGGCTAAATTATTTTTATGGTCCCTTATCTTTATTTTAGGTTGCAATTTGGTCCTTTAGTTTTTAAAAGTTGTAAAATGGTCCCGTATCTTTATTTTAAGTTGCAATTCGATCCTTTATTTTTTAAAAGTTGCAAAATCGTCCCTTAAGTTTTTAATAAATTTATTATTCAACAAAAAATAAATATTATAAAATTTAATACCTGAATATAAATATATAATAAAGTATACATTAAAAAATATTATGTTATTATTGTTTAAAAGAATTAGTTTATAAAACATAATTGAAAATAAATATATATGCATATGTGTATATATATGTATGTATAATGAAATGTTAATTAAATTACTTCAATTAATTACAATATTTGATATATATTTATTCAATCATAAACTTATTAAATGAAATTAATAATTAATTATTAATTTTAATAAAAACAAATGCATATACTATCTTAATAGTTAATTTATAACAAAATATCTTTTGTAATATAAAGTAAAGAAGTTTTTATGTACTTTTTCCTACTCAAAATAAGGGCACTTTTAGACAATTTCTTTTTAGTTGTTTTATTTTTTTTATAGCTTAAATATGTCTTTGGTCTCTTGAATTTAGGTTACTTTTGTTTAGGTCCCCTAAATTTAAATTTGTTTTTTTAGTATCTCAATTTCAAAAAATGTTCTTTTTAGTTCCTCTCCATAAAAATGAAAAAAAATAAACATCCCATTCACCCTAAAATCAATCTGAGTTTTTTTTTTTTTATATTATACCAATGGTGCGTCTAGAGGTTCTCTAGGGCATGCAGCGGGCGGTGGCATTTTTCGTGATAGTAATGGGGCTTTCATGGGTTGCTTTGCATCATATATTGGTGCTAAATCTGCATTGCATGCAGAATTAGATGCTGTGATGTTGGCTATTGAGCATGCTCACAGAGTGGGTTGGACCAGGTGGTGGTTGGAGTGTGATTCCAAGTTGGTTCTTGTTGCTTTTATAAATGCCAATATTGTTTCTTGGGATTACAAAAGTAGATGGAAGTGCTGCCTTTGGCTTTGCTCTCAAATGCACTTTTTATCATCACACATCTATAAGGAAGGGAATCAATGTGCGAACAAGATGGCAGGTTATGGTGTAGACCATAGGATAGATTTTATTTGGTGGGAGTCTATACCTTTGATTGTTAGGGATGTTTTCGTTTTCAATCATTGTGGATTACCTTATTTCTGTTTTTGCTGATTTTTCTTCAGGGGTTTTGGTCTAGTCCCCTATGCTCACTATTTGCTTTTGTTCTCTTTTAATAAATTGTGGTGTGTTGCCGATGAATGGTAGGTTCTAAGGTGCCAACTTGTTGGGATGTCATTGTCCTATTGTGAGGCTTTGTATGCCATAGCTTCTATAAAATAAAATAAAAAATCTGAGATTTTTTTTATGGAGATGGACTAAAAAAAGCATTCTTTGAAATTGAGGGACAAAAAAAAAACAAATTTAAATTTGGAGAAACAAAAACAAAAGTAACCTAAATTTGAGAGACCAAAAACATATCTAAGCATTTATTTATTGGCTAAATGTCACTTTTAGTCCTTTATGTTTGAGTGTTTTTTTGTTTTGGTACATTAAGTTTTAAAAGTCTCGTTCTGGTCCTATATGTTTTTGAAAGGTATCTTTTTGGTCCTTTTTTGAAGTTTTCGTTAACACCATCAGTGTTCTGTTAACACTGTTAGTATTTTAAAATTTAATATAATTAATTTAACATAATGGCAGTTAAAAACCGCCGCTATGTGTTTTTTCAAAAAAAAAAAATGCTTCACTCTCCTCTGTCACTTTCTCACTCACCCACATGTTAATCTAAGGGACACACAGAGTACGCTTGAGGAAGAAGTGATTGCTTCTTTAGAGTTAAACAAAGTTAATTATGCAGTGGAAAGAAAGAAATCATTGCGAGCTCGTTACTTTGGCATTATATTCTTGATAATGAATCTTGTTGCCTGGTTTTTCCGTGACTATGGGCAAGGTGTTCTTCTACCCTTTATTCATTGTAAGTCAATTTTCTATCCATTTCCATTCTCCAGTCTTAAGACACCAGAACTTTTGTATGACACACTGTCCTTATCCAATATTTTACAGTATGAATTTTAGTTATCACAATATAATCTAGCTTCATTCTTTTTTATTATAATAAGAAAATTCCAGAAACTCAGACCTTAACCCTCTGCCACCGTAAATTTTCCCTCTCTCCATTTTGCCCTACGTCTCTCGTGGGAAGTTTGACTACACTGCCGCCTGGCACAGCTGCGATGACTGCTGCGAGAGGCTATTCTAAAGCACTCCGCAAGTCGATCCTACCTTCTACGGCAGTGATTCTGCCTACCACGCTGATGCGAATTCGTTCAAGAAATGCTTGAACAAGTTCCGAATGTTCGCAAAGATTTTTAGGTCCAGATCGGAGAAGTTCCAATCGGACCCGTCGTGCGAGCAAGCCTTGTACGCATCGCCGTCGTGGTTCTCGACGTTATTCCCTACTAGCAAGAATAGGGATCGAGTGGAATGACTACTAATGAGTACACATAGTGGTGGTTTTTAGCCACCACTATCTTAAATTAATTATTTCAAAATTTAAAAGTTAATGGAAGCATTAACATTTTCAACGGAAAACTAAAAAAATGACCAAAATGAAACTATCCAAAACATAAATGACCATAATGAAACTTTTAAAACTTAATGTACCAAAACGAAAAAACACTAAAACATAAAGGACCAAAAGTGAGGGACTAAAAAAAGCATTCTTCGAAATTGAGGGACCAAAAAAACAAATTTAAATTTGGAGAAACAAAAACAAAAAGTAACCCAAATTTGAGAGACCAAAAACATATCTAAGCATTTATTTATTTAATAAATCATTTTAATTAGTTGGACATTTAATACAAAGTGAATTTTAAATGCAGATTTATTATTAAGTATTAGAGGAAGGATAATGAATTTAATGGTGTCATTAATTATTATTTGAATTCATGCATTTATTAAATCGTTATTATGCTTTCATTTATTATATTTATACTCACTTAGTTCTTTTTTAATAGCCAGGTTTTTGAAAAAAAATGTATCTATTTTTTTTTGTCATTTTCAAAGCTTATGATAACATTAATTACTCTTGTCAATTCTACCTTTATTTTCCACATAATCTTTAATTAATTTACACATGCATTTGTTGTGGAGTACAAATGAAAAAGGAAAAAATAGGAAACAACACAACTATTTTATTAAGATCAAGAAAATTTATTATATTTCTTGGTTTTTACGAAGAAACCTTAAAAGATAGAGTAAAATGAATGGATGGAGTAAATTTTAATTTTTAAAAATAAAAGTATCATATTTAAAAATAAAATAAAAAGAGCTAAAGATATTAATATGTAATTATTGCTTCATTTATCATGCATGTGACTTAATCCATTCCAGCTTACTGCATGAGCACTTTTATGCTCCCAACAACCTTGGAAGAGGAGATGTAGCATATGATTAAGTCATTTTGGTAGGGCTCTAACCAAGGAAATGGTAGAGGTACAACTGGTTGAGTTGGGACTGTCTTACTATGACAGAGCATAGAGGCATCACTACTACAAAAGGGCTTTTTACAATGATTCTGAGAGCATTTCTACATTGGTTTTCCAAATCGATGTAGATAGTGTGGGTCATAGAAAGTGAGACCTTTCTACATCAATTTTTTACTTGATGTAGAAAACCACTTTCTACACCGGTCACTGGACGCCTGATCGACGTAGAAAGTGGTCACTTTCTACATCAGTCACTTGATTAACTGATGTAGAAAGTCACCACTTTCTACATTGGTTAAGGCAATATCTGATGTAGAAAACATTATTTTCTACTTCGATTATTCACTTAATCGATGTAGATACCAATTTTTTAAAAAATAAACTGTCTATTTTTGGGAGTATCCTAAACATGTAAATACAATTCAAAATAGACCTAAGCAGTTTCTCGTAAAAGTTCATATATTATATAAATTCAAATTATCATAAAAAAATTATTAATTTATCAATTAACACATAATTAAATCATAAAGTGCCTATTGTATAATTTAAAAAAAAACTTCAAACAATTTAAACTCCTTAATTCTATTATATATATAGACACATAGACACACACACACACACAATGTAATATAAAATTATTTCTATCTTATATTTGTAACTTCTAAAAAGAATATAACTCATTGACGCTTGATTTGTTCAAGTGCCCCCTCATGAGTGGTTGTGTATCATTAAATATCTGGAACATATACAATCAAGTTTCATTAGCACAATAAAGAATAAAAACTAAAATTAATTTAAGTTGTTAAAGTTAAAAGTTATATTACTTGTTACCAAGAATTCTTAATATTACTTAGGACTATGAGTCACATCTAATGCATCACATAATATCCGCACTCATAGATGTCCGGTTGTTTTGTTACACTAAAACAATGTATTATATATATTAAATCAATTGTCATAATTATTTTAAAAACTAATAAATGAGTTGAATCCATTCTGGGAGCTTGGATTTACTTGTTTGCTTACCATCCAACATAATGTATACCTTCAAAGCATTGATTAAATGAAGCATCAATTAATATTGTAAGTTGAAACCCTATAATACAAAGCACAAAGTAAATTAGTTGTTACAAATTGAACCTTACTCCTATACTATGGCTTTGATGTATTTGTCGAAAGTTTTGTGCAAGGAGTAGAACCAAATGACAACATTGAACTACGGACAAATAACCATTAGTTGCTAATGTGCACTGCATTGGGAAATTGTTAGTTACATGAAATAAATACATTATTTAAATGAAGTTGTTAGTTTTACTTACACATGAAAGAAAGCTCCTCGGTAAAAACCTCCTATTCCCAGAGCTGACCTATATGGATTGTGGTTCCAAGAATCCATACACATTAGCATTCCCCTTGTCTTCACTTACTTCATGCAAATACAAAAAATGTTCAAATAAATGTTAATTGTAATTTAATAAATTAGACATTAATTATCAAATGATTCTACAAATGTACTTACCAAGTCCAAAACTGTAAAATTGAGATGCTTAGACATCGATCGCCCAATGCTAAGTCATAAACATCCATGTGCTCGAGGTAGAATGGGAAGTTGTTATTTTGGACCCCAAAGACTGTCGCATCCCACGACACTTGGAAATTATTTTCATTAACTATGAGGTAACAGTAAGAAACTTATATACGATTTGTTTATAGATTTAGATGTTTCTAGCAACAAAAACTCGTTTCTTTGCCCGCTCAATGTCGTAAATAATAAACATAATTTAATGTTAGTGTACAATATACATTGGAAGTAATCTTGTGAAAAACTTAGTTAAAGGATTAAAAATACATACTTTGGCAAATAACATTGACTAGACGTCTTGGCCAAGCAAGGAAATTGTGTAGGGTCTAGCCCACTAACATCAACATCAATAACGTCTTCAACCTCCACTCTAATTGAATCATGTGATAGAGGCACTAAGTGGTTGGTTGAACCCCCTCGAGAACTTTCCCAACAGTCACCAGGCGGGAAAAGTTCTCATCATCAACATACAACCCACATCGAGCTAAGTCATCGATGTGAGTGTCCTTGCCTGTTAGCTATTTATTTAATTTGCACCATTTTATATTAAGCAAATTGCATTGACACCTCTTGTGATTTCTCGATATTGCACAAGATATCCTCTAATTCTAACCCCTCTAGCAAACCTTTTTATTTATTTTTGAATACATTACACTGACACCATTTTCAAAAAAAAAAAACATTACATTGTTTATCCTCTAAGGGGGTTATTGAAAATGTTAAAAATAAAAGCGTGTATTAGAACATTTCTATCTCACCACTTCTTGTTTTTATACATCTTAAATAAGTCTCACTATTATACATCATTTATTTTTACTCTTTACAACTTCATCAACAATTCATCTCTCCAACCCAATAACTTGAAAAAAAGTCACTAAATGGATCCCATAAATAATCTTTCAACCTTACATTTCATCACACTAGCATTTATTATTACTTGTTGTTGTTGTTGTTGTTGTTGTTGTTCAATGGTCGACCCACATAAAATTTTTAAGCATCAATGCTTAAATAAGCATATGATGCTTCTCACACTCTAATCAAGCATTTTCCCTCTATTGCACATCTCTTATTAAGCATCAAAGCAAAATAAGATCGTTCGATACATGCACACCTCTATATCAGAGGTTTTCGTAGAAAATGTGTTGCTAAATAGCATTTCTCTTTGTTTACGTCTTTAAGAGTTTTGTGCTGAAATTTGTTTGGGTCAAATGTTTTAGGAGTTTGAACTGAAAATATGGGGAGCATTACTAGTATTAAACTTGGTTCTATGAGTACGTGAAAATCAAAGGGAGGGAGAAACAAAAAAGATGTTGTTCAAGATACTAGTGAAGAAGGTTCAAGATTTTGGAAAAAAAAATTGAGGATTTTGTTAGGTTGCATGCTTTTGAGTTGCAAAGGGGAAGGATCCTCCAGTGACAAAAGGTTTGCTTTTGTCACTGGAGGATCCTTCCCCTTTGCAACTCAAAAGCATGCAACCTAGCAAAATCCTCAATTTTTTACAAAATCTTGAACCTTCTTCACTATATCTTGAACAACATCTTTGTTGTTTCTCCCTCCCTTTGATTTTCCCGTACTCATAGAACCAAGTTTAATACTAGTAATGCTCCCCATATTTTCAGTTCAAAGCCCTAAAACATTTGACCTAAACAAATTTCAGCACAAAACTCTTAAAGACGTAAACAAAGAGAAATGCTATTTAGCAACACACTTTCTACAAAAACCTCCGATAGTGGTGCTTGTGTCAAACAATCTTCTTATGTTCAATGTTTAATAAGAGATGTGCAGTAGAGGGACAATGCTTAATTAGAGCATGTGAAGCATCATGTGCTTATTTAAGCATGAATGCTTAAATATTTTAATTGGTTCAATATGTGTGTACTTTTAATAATAAATGCTAGGGTGATGAAATGTATGGTTGAGAGATTATTTTTGGGGTCTATTTAGTAACCATTTTTTTTTTCAATTTATTGGGTTGGAGAGGTTATTTGTTGAAGTTGTAAAGAGTAAAAATAAATTATGTGTAACAGTGGGACTTATTTAAGATGTTTAGAGAGTAAAAAAGAGAAATGTTGAGTTAGTAATGTTATAACACACTTTTAAACACAATTTTTTATTGGATAAAATTTCTTGAAAATCACAAAATCCTAAGTCTTACACCCTATTTAATGAGTATAAATTTTAATTATTTGTAGAAAGAGTGTTGAAAAGAATGAATTAAACAAAAAAATCAAAAATTGAAATAAAGAAGCTAAAAAAATGGACACACACTCGTCAAAACTCCCAATGCTCAAAAAAATTAAACAAGCATAATTAATAAATATTGTTGGCACAAGTTCAAAATTATAGAACTAATATAAAATTAATATTTTTTTCGAGAACCAAGAGACATTAATAATGAAACCCAAAATTGAACAAAGTCAACAAAGCCCACATGGTGAAATCAGGTTTTACAACATTTTCATAATAATAAAAAAAATCAGACACGCACACAAAAATAGAAAAGCACACACCGGACAAAGTTTGTGTGTTTGCTTATAGAAATTAAAGGAAAGTGCCGCAATAGGTGAAAGCTATGGTGAATATTAAAAATGGCTAAAGTACAATATATATATATATATATATATATATATATAGCATTGCATTGTCACTCTCACTACCGTGGCATGAGATGACCAATAAGTCACTAACACGTTACACTCACTCAAGGGAGACACTAATTTTCAAAAGAGAGAGATTGAAGTGCGTTATTCATGAAAAAGTAGAAGGGAGACTTAAGGCAATGAAAATAATCAATGAATGTTCTTAGAGAGAGAACGAGAATATATTAACACTTAAAAAAATTATTAAAAACAATTCAAACATATGGTTTTGATTTTTGAACACTGCAACATATTATATAGGATGGATTAAATAAACAATTTAAACTTCTATTTAATAAATTCTTTGACAATTTCAGTTGAATACGTAAATACTTTTATCTGGTCAGCTAATTAAATAATATCATAAACATGATTATCAAATTCGTGAGCCAACTCGTAAACTCTCTATATAGAAGTAAATAATGTACAATTAAATAGAATTAGTATAAAATATATAACATACAATAATATATAATAATATATAAATATATAAACATAATAAATAATGCATATAAATAAAAAAATAGTAATTAAATAAAAACTCACGAGTCAACTCGTAAACTCATATAAGTTTACGAGCCCACACCCCAAACCAGGTTAACTCAGATGCAAACTCGTTTTGAGTAGAATCGAGCAAATACGGACAAACTCACGAGTTCGAGGGCGAGACGGCGGGTTCAATGGGTAAAAAAAATTTAACCCAAATGGATGTCATTTGGGTCTTCTAAATCATTTGTCGTCATCACGGAGCAGCCACCCCATGCTCTTGAGGAGGTTGTTGTAGAGCGGCTCACTGTAGCAATCGTCATGCGGTCATTCTTGGCTGAAATCTTGGAAGATCGTGGCCTGTGGGTTTCTCAACTGCTCCAACATTTGCTCTGTTGGAAAATAGGTGGCACCATTTTTTTCTGAAAGGAGGAGGAAGATAATGGCCGATGGTATGATAGAAAAGAAACATATTAGGGTTTTTTAAGGTTAGTGGGTATTGGGCATGTACTCAAAATTGGCCCACTCTCTATATATAAGTAAATAGTGTATAATTAAATAGAATTAGTATAATAATAATACAATACATAATTAGATATTAGAAATATTATTTAATAGAAATAAAATATATAACATACAGTAATATATAATATTATATAATATAAACATAATAAATAATGCATATAAATAAAAAAATAGTAATTAAATAAAAACTCACGAGTCAACTCGTAAACTCATATAAGTTTACGAGCCCACACCCCAAACCAGGTTAACTCAGATGCAAACTCGTTTTGAGTAGAATCGTGCAAATACGGACAAACTCACGAGTTCGAGGGCGAGACGGCGGGTTCAATGGGTAAAAAAAATTTAACCCAAATGGATGTCATTTGGGTCTTCTAAATCATTTGTCGTCATCGCGGAGCAGCCACCGCATGCTCCTGAGGAGGTTGTCGTAGAGCGGCTCACTGTAGCAATCGTCATGCGGTCATTCTTGGCTGAAATCTTGGAAGATCGTGGCCTGTGGGTTTCTCAACTGCTCCAACATTTGCTCTATTGGAAAATAGGTGGCACCATTTTTTTTTCTGAAAGGAGGAGGAAGATAATGGCCGATGGGATGATAGAAAAGAAACATATTAGGGTTTTTTAAGCTTAGTGGGTATTGGGCATGTACTCAAAATTGGCCCACTCTCTATATATAAGTAAATAGTGTATAATTAAATAGAATTAGTATAATAATAATACAATACATAATTAGATATTAGAAATATTATATAATAGAAATAAAATATATAACATACATAATATATAATATTATATAAATATATAAACATAATAAATAATGCATATAAATAAAAAAAATAGTAATTAAATAAAAACTCACGAGTCAACTCGTAAACTCATATAAGTTTACGAGCCCACACCCCAAACCAGGTTAACTCAGATGCAAACTCGTTTTGAGTAGAATCGTGCAAATACGGACAAACTCATGAGTTCGAGGGCGAGACGGCGGGTTCAATGGGTAAAAAAAATTTAACCCAAATGGATGTCATTTGGGTCTTCTAAATCATTTGTCGTAATCGCGGAGTGGCCACCCCATGGTCCTAAGGAGGTTGTCGTGGAGCGGCTCGCTGTAGCAGTCGTCATGAGGCCATTCGTGGCTGAAATCTTGGATGACTGCGGTCATAAGTGGGTTTCTCAATTGCTCCATCATTTGCTTTGTTGGAAAATAGGTGGCACCATTTTTATCTGAAAGAAGGAGGAGGAAGATAATGGGCGATGGGATGAGAGAAAAGAAACATATTAGGGTTTTTTTAGGTTAGTGGGTATTGGGCCTGTACTGAAAATTGGCCCACTCTCTATATATAAGTAAATAATGTATAAATAGAATTAGTATAATAATAATACAATACATAATTAGATAATAGAAATAGAAATATTATACCATAGAGATAAAATATATAACATACAATAATATATAAACATAATAAATAATGTATATAAATAAGAAAATGTAGTAATTAAATGAAATTAGTATAATAATAATTAAATGTAGTAACTAAATAATAATAATAATCTAAATAAAGCATAATATGTGATATAATATATTAATAATAATAATAATAATGATAAAAATATAATAAACTAAATAATAATAGTCATAAATGCTAAATAAAACATAATATATAATATAATTATCTAAACACATGGGGTTGAAATGTAGAATTATTATGTTATTTATAGGTACTTTAATATTTTTTTAATATGAAGTAAACTCTTGAGAGTTTACAAGTCGAGTTTACGAGGCTCCCACGAGTCTATGTAAACTCCCGAGTTTAAAAACCCTTGTCATAAATATAATTTTTAAAGTTATTATCATATAAATTAATGGTTTTCAATAATAATTTTTTCAACAGAAAGATGGTGTCCTAGCATAAGATAGAAAAAAGTTTCTAGACTCAAATCCATTGAAGTTGAGAATCTTCACTACTACTGAAATCCCCATTCCAGGCCTTGCTTCATAGTTCCCATGCTAATTGACCCATCCTTTCAACATAGTTCCACCTACCCCCCTGATCACCAGGAAATTGTCAGACTTAAAACTCCACATTGCCAACATAAGGTCATTAGAGGTGAACCTTCTAAGAAGGGAAGAAGATACAATTAATTCCTAGCTTAAGTTATGAGTACATGACCTTTGGTAGCTTTTTGACCTTTTGGTGGATGAGGAGCTTGGAGTAACCAGTTGATGTCTCACAATATCATTTGTAACATTTCTTCCTGTTGATTTACTGGGAATAAAATGAGATATCAAAGCAAATTGATTGACCTAACCTTTCAACACAGTTCCAATCCCCCTCCCCTCACCAAGAAAATTGTCAGACTTAAAATTCTATGTTGCCAACATAAGGTCAATAAAGGTGAACCTTCGAAGAAGGATAGAAGCTACAATTAATTCCTGGCTTAAGTTGGGAATACATGATCTTTTATAGCTTTTTGACCTTTTGGTGGATGAGAAGCTTAGAATAACTGATTGGTGTCTCACAATATCATTTGTAAAATTTCTTCCTGTTGATTGATTGACAAGGAAAAAAAATAAGATATCAAAGCAAATTTGATGAGCAACATAAAACATACATGAATTAGACATTAATTATGTCTAAATTTGTCTCCCTAGAGGATTAAAGAAGATCCTGAATTGCCCATTTTGCAACATACACTATATCTATATATATTTTTGTGCTGAAAAAGTGCTCATTCAATTTTATTTCACAAGTAATTCCACTAACATAAGCATATAGTATCTATGTAGATTTGGTTCAACTTATTTTAAGAAAGGAATTGATCTTTTATGTTTGTTTCTCAAAAGAACTTTTGGAAAAAAAAATGTTTTCCAAAATTAATAATCCTTTCAACTTTCCATTTTTTTCTTTTTTCGTCACATATCTATTACATTTATTACTTTTTTTTATATTTTTTTGTTTATTTTCTCTCCAAATATATGCCCTGAAGGATGTAAAAGAAAATATTTTAAAAAAAAAAAAGCTAAACCAAAATAAATATATAGTGCTTGATATAAAATCTCAAGTGGGATTCACATGATTGACTAATTAATATAGATTTTGATTTAAGGTAAATGAAAAGAGAAAGGAGAAGTGACAGTAAGATGAGAAGGAGAAGGACAAATCCAAAAAGAAAGAGAGAGAGAGAGAGAGATGTAATGGTATATGGAAATATTTTTGTCAACACCCTTTTAAGTGTCTACACACGTGGAGAGAGGGAAAAAATAAAATAAAGAGAAATAATAAATGTCATATATAATATAATGAAATAAGAAGATAGAGATTAATCAAATATTAATAATTGAAAGTAAAAAATAGAATTAAAATAATTGATCTATAAACAAAATTACAAGTGTTTAAAACAATTAAAAACTAAAATTTTAAATACTCCAAAATAAAATGAAAGTTTATTTAAAATATCACATAAATATGTCCATTTCTGACATTTTATATTTTTCAGCTACTTCGTCAGATAATTTTACCAAACACTTATGATTCAATAAGTTAGGTTTTCAGCTTTCAGTTACATATTTTTAACTACTAGCTAAGATTTCAGCTTTCAACTATCAGTTACATGTTTTTAGCTACTAGCTAAGTTTTCAGCATTAATCTTGAAGATTTATTCATTTAAGAAATAATATCATTTGCTAAGAATGTAATTTTTTTTAGAATAGTGCTTAATAAATAGTGCTTCAAGGATTTTTTTTTAGATAGTGCTTTAAGGATATTTTTTTTATCCATAGGAATTGAAGACAGTACCAACGGGTTTACAATACTCATGCACCCTACTCAACCAACTGAGTTAGACCCCTTGATAGTGCTTTAAGGATATTGTTTCAATGTGATAATAAAATTAATATTTTATCATATATATTAATATTAGCTTCCTAAATTTCTCGACTAAAATTTAATTTGAATTAACTTTCAATTTATGAAAACTTTTTAATCGTAAGATTTTATTTTCACATCGTAAGATTATCAAATGAAATTTAATTTTTTATAAGTAAAAGAAATTTAAAAGTTATTAATTTAGCATTCACAAATTATCAAAACTAACGGATTAGTAACAAAGACTAATTATGTTGATGAAAATTAATCAATAAAAGATACAGTGGTGGCCCTGAGCACGGTCAAGGTGGGTGACCACCCAGGGCCCCATTTTTGGAGGGGAACCAAATTTTTTATTACGTTTATATAAATATTAAAATAAATTTTCTATATAATGTTATAATGTAGTAATGCCAATATGGGACTGAAGAACTGTTCCTGTTCAATTAGGTTGCAAAATGTAAAAAAGATACAAGAAAAGAATAAAAATTAAAACTTCTCTAAAACATGTTAATTCTTATGATTTTGATGGTGAAATTTTATTTGAGGAATTAAAAGTCATTAGAGAGGTTTTAATAATTGAGTCAAAATCAATTTTTATGATATTGAGTCTTTGAAGACATTTAATTATTTTCATAATGCATGTACAACTTATAGAATAATATTAACTATTCATGTTAATTATTGTTGCATCTACTAAAAGAAATTTATCAAAATTAAAAATGTTAAAATCCTATTTGCGATCTACTATGTTAGATTAAATAATTTTGTTTTGATTCTTATCGAAAATTATTTCTTAAAGAATCTTGATTATGAACAGATTATTAATGAGTTTTGCAACAAAAAATATAAAGAAGACAATACTTAAATGATTGTCAGGACATAATTTTTCGATCTGTCTAGGGCACCAAAAATCTTAGCACCGGCCCTGAAAGGATACAACCCTTAAAACATTGCGAAAGACTAAAACAAAAATACGCTAAAATGTAAGGACTTAAACATATACGTGTTTTAAGGAATATTAACTATAGGGACTAGTTATACTAACAGAAAATTAATAAGGGACAATTTTTTTAAAAAAAGTCGAGGACAAAACTAATGCGAGAACTAAAAAAAGTTATTTAAGCCTATAAATTATTCCTTTTTATTATTTTTCCAACTTGACTTTACACTTAACCAACTTATGCACATGCTCGTTGCTCAACAAAAATACCATAACAATGCATATTTCATTTCATTGAATGCACAATTCCATCATATTACAGAACTCTCTAATTTGTACAAAAGTCAATGAATCCTACTGCCTGGCTAATTTAGAACACTGCAGCTTTTAGTTTCCTTCCCAACTCCTTTCTGCTCATAAAGAAATTAATGACCATTGTTAGCATAAAACCAAAGCAAATATTTCTGTCACAGAGCAAGAGATTAATGAATAAAAATTTCAGCTTACCTCATCAGTTGCCTATCAAAGCCTGAAGCAGCCAAGAGCCCTCTATTCTCTTCAGCCCTTCTTAGAAGGTAAGGCATAACCATTTCTACTGGCCCAAATGGCATATACTTGCTAACCTGAAACCCTGCATTGCTCAAACCAAAGGATAGTGCCTCTGACATTCCATATAGCTGTGCAAATTCTAGCTTTTGGTTCACCTTTCCCACACCCAATTCATGTGCCTTTGCCACAGCCAATTTCCCTACACAACATTGACAGATCATATCAAACTCTTGAATTGGGATGTTGAGTTTTCGTATATTATAAAGAGTAATTAGTACATGCACTGTCATTGTAAAAGGGTTTTGGTATTGTCATATTTTTTTGGTACCATGATATTATTATTTAATCACAAATCATGTCTTGTAAGGTAAGTTTGTTGACTTCTAAGATAACAACCTTAAAAGTTATATTAAAGATACTGTTTGATTTGTTAACACTATAAAAATTTTGCATAAAAATTAAATTCTATTATAAATCATAAAATGAATAGCCTGACTTGTACATTAGCTACAAAGTGAGTCTCAAAGAAAGACAAAGACACGTAATTCAGGTTGGACCCATCGATCTACAAAGTGAGTCTAAGAGAAAGACACATATTCAGGTGGGACTCATCTACTAGGTGAGTCTCACCATACCAGTGTCTTTCTCTTTTCTCCATTTGAGAAACCATGAAAAAATATATGAAGCTGTCTGGAATTAATTCAATTAATGTTGAAGCTTAAGGTGAAGAAGCACTTACAGAGGATGGTGGAAGCGATTTGCTAACATCAACATTGTGAAGGAACCCTTGAAGGTTACGGTCACACCCCTCATTATCATGCGTGTCTTCCACCCCATAAACCAGCATGCCACGCAGCTCGGCGTCGCTCAGCGCGCTGATGCTCCGTCCGGTGGTGGCGGCGGCGGCATCTTCACCGGCGCAGAAGTGCGCGAAGAACGTCTCGCGAGTGGCAACCATAACGAGATTCCTCTCCACCCCTCTCTGGAACACCCTCGACTTCATCACCTGCGTTCCCAAGTCCACCACGGGCCCCACCGCCGTCGTGTGCAGCACCGCGGAGGACCGAAGCAGCCGCATCGTCGACACCGACCCGAACAGCCGCTTCGCATCGTCCAAGCTCAGTGCCGCCGCCGCCGGGAGAGCATCCGCGGCGGGGGACGGCGGCTTCTCGAAGAGTGATGCAACATGTTGTGTTGTGATTTATAGGCGCCAACATGAGGAAATGGGTCGGGTTAAAAGTAAGGAAAATACAACACTACAACGTTAAGTTGGGTAAGTTGCATGGTGTAAGCGTGTGTGATAAGGTTAGAGTGGTCAACTTGGGTCATGTTTTCAATTTTAGTAAACTAATCATTTCTTATTTTCTTTTAAATAGTGCCATCAGGGATTCGATGTAATCTCCTATTGCATATATGGAGTGCTAAAAATATATTTTTAAATAATTTTTACATATATGGAGTGTTGGTTAAAACATTTGTTTAGAATTATTATTGTTCATAAAATATATTTTAAATTAATCAAATTAAAAAATTAAAATTTGCACGACTAGTTGTATAAAAACTTATTTTTCTAATATTATTTATTGTTTCTATTACATCTTTAATAAAAATTTAAATATTATATTTTATAAGATAATATATTTCTCAAAAATAATATATTCATTGAATGTATGATTTTTTTAATAAATTTATATATAATAAAAAATTATTATTAAATAAAAAAACAAGGTTTAAATATGTTTTTAGTCCTTTAAATGTGGGTCATTATTTTTTTAGTCCTCCAAATTTGAAATTGTTTTTTTGGTTACTGGAATCCACAAAATGCTCTTTTAAGTCCCTCTGCACAGTGTGAGTCAAATGAAGAATAAAAAATTTGCAATTTGTTCGGCTTTTGATCGCCGTAATTTGATTTTCTATTTAAAATTTTAAAGTACAATTTCTGGTGGTTTAAAATCGCCTGAGTCAAGTCAATAAAAAAAATTAAAGCGATTTTTAAAACATTTAATGGGTTTTTAATTTTTTGAGTAAATTACAATGATCCCCTGAGATTTGCCTAAATTACACTTGACACCCCTGACTTTTTTACCATTACTTTTACCCCCCTAACTTAACGTCGTGATCTCTCTTCCTTTAATTTTAAAAAAATATTAAGGAATTATAATAACTTCATAATCCTATTTTGTCCTTGTCACTTACAAAGGGTCAGAGCCAAAGTTACTTTGTGTCTCTCGTTTCAAAATTAGAATTGGGGCTTACTGTAGATGGCGAGAATTGGGGATTCCATGAGAGTTCAACTCTTGAGCGAATGAGCGGACTCTAAGGTGTGTAGTTGGTGCACGATTGCTAGCCTTGTTTCGATATGACGATTGTTTGTTGTCGTTGCTCAAAGATACGTGTTTGGAAGGAGAAAGGGGATGAAGACGTTTGGGGTTTCGAAGGTTTTTTTTGTGTCTGCAAGGTTTAAACTGCCATTTGTGTACGAGGATAGGGTTTGTCGTGTTATTTTTGTAGGTTAGGGTTTATTTTATTTATGTTGTGAACATAGTGGGGGACAACTTTTTATTTCAACGTTGTTTAGTATTGGGGGACCAGTTGAATTTTTTTATTAATTTGTTATGGTTGTGGACCACTGATTATGTCGTTTTGCTTATGTTGGTTGACCACAGAGAACATAATGGATGAAGAAGATGTTTCGTACATGGGCCCCGATCCTAGTAATTTTGGACATTTTGGTACATGTTAGAGAAACTATTGAGGAGGTTGGTGGTGATCCTAAAGGAACATTTAATGATAATTTTGAGGAGGTTGGTAGTGAACCTGTTGTGGTTGATAGTGCAATGCCTAATGCTAAACCTGTTAGGGTCCCTGTGGAAATATCAATTGAATTTGATAATGATGTGCTTGTGTTTGGAGACAAGATTGTAGATAAACATCCTGTCAATGAACAGGTTCCTAGCAGGGATGAAGAAGTTGACTTTGTAAATCCTACTCCATGTCTTGATGAAGCTTATGTGAGTGAGGAAGAGAACATTCTAGTTGGTTATGATAATGATTTATTTGGGAGTGATTATGAGCTAGTGGATGAGGATGGAGATCATGATGAAGATTATGAACTTGATTGCCTAAGTGACTTTGAGGAGACGATTGATATAATTGGAAATGACCATTCGGATAGTGACATGGAAGAAATCTATGTTGAGAGGGGAAAATCTGGGTTCCCATTTAAGAGGATGCCAAATGGGAAGATAAAGCTTCTTAAAGGACAATTATTTCATAATGTGGATCATTTCAGGGAAATATTGAAGGATTATTCTATCCAGGAAGGCTTCCAACTTTATAGAGTGAAAACTGAAATGAATGTAATGCACCAGGTTGCACGTGGAGGATTCATGCATCCCCTACCCCAGATAAGGTTACCTTTCAAATCAAGACATATTATTCTAGCCATACTTGTATCAGAACAACAAAGAAAATTGATGCTAACTCAACATGGATTGCACAAAAACTTGAGAGCTTAATTATGGCTGACCCTAACATTAGCTATTCGTCAATGAGGCAAGTTCTACTTGAAAAGTGTGGTGTTGAACCAACTAGCAACATGCAACTCTATAGAGCTAAGAGGAAGGCATCAAACCACAAGTGGAATTCATTCTATTTCTTACAATCATTTGCCACCATGGATTGCATTATCTTGCATTTTGCTACATTTAATATCTGTGGGTCCAAACTGACAATATATTTGATGGTGTCTTACTCTTATGCTACTGATAGTTGAAAAAGGACAAACCATTGATTGAGACATTTCAACAAACACCCTTCAAGCAACACACAAAACACATAATGTTCATACCAAATTTGGGGGTAATCCAACACATGAGTATGACAACCCAAAACACAATAAATATAGCATACAACTACATATATTACTCATCCTTAAAACAAAAAAACGGACCAACAGCGACATCAACAAATAAGAATAAAAAAATAGAGCATGGGGAGAAAATGAAAGTAGAAGAGCGACCCATGAAGCATTTGACGAAACCTATGCACACACAAGCATCATTATGTAAAAGAATGAGAAAAAAATAAAAATGAACCACTATGCACAGCAATGGAGCTCGAGCTCTTAGATTGGAACCACTATGTTCAACAATTGCAATGTAAAAGGAGGGTCATGAGGGCATTTTTGCCAAAAAAAAAATCATTAAACAGCACGTGTAGCTCATGTGACACCATTTTGTTAACGTCGTTCAGTTTCAAAATGTCCCAGGAGGGGGGAACTGTAACGGGATACCAACAATTAGGGGTATTTTTGTAGAGTTTAAAAAGACAAGGGTGTCGAGTGTAATTTAGGCAAACCTCAGGGGGGTCATTGTAATTTACTCTATTTTTTTTATTGACTTGATTTTGGCAATTTTTAACTACTAGAAAATCGTACTTTAAAATATAAAATAGAAAATCAAGTTCTGACGATCAAAAGTTGTCACAAATTGCAAATATCTTATTTTCCGTTTTGCTCACATTGTGCAGAGGGACTAAAAAGAGCATTTTGCGAATTCCAGGGACTTAAAAAAATTTCAAATTTGGAGCACTAAAAAATAATCACCCACATTTGGGGGAGTAAAAACATATTTAAGCCTAAATTTAATACCTGAATATAAATATATAATTATATATATATATATATATATGCATATATACATATGCATATTGAAGTATTAATTAAATTACTTCAATTAATTACAATATTTGATATATATTTATTCAATATTAAACTTATTAAATGAAATTAATAATTAATATTATTAATTTTAATAAAAAAACAAATGAATATACTATTTTAATAGTTAATTTATAACAAAATATCTTTTATAATATAAAGTAAAGAAGTTTTGATGCAATTTTTCCCTCCCAAAATAAGGGCACTTTTAGATAATTTCTTTTTAGTTGTTTTATTTTTATATTTATAGCTTAAATATGTCTTTGGTTTCTCAAATTTAGGTTACTTTTCTTCAGGTCCCCTAAATTTAAATTTGTTTTTGAAGTCTCTTAATTTTGAAAAATGTTCTTTTTAGTTATTCTCCATAAAAATGAAAAAATAAACATCCAAATCACCCTAAAATCAATATGAGATTTCTTTTATATAATAACGATCGTGTGTCTAGAGGTTCTCCAGGGCATGCTGTAGGCGATGGCATTTTCCGTGATAGTAATGGGGCTTTCATGGGTTGGTTTGCATCATATATTGGTGTTAAATATGCATTGTGTTCTTACCGGATTTGGTAAGTCCTTCGGTGCGGTGGCTCTGTTGGGATCTCCTTGATGTACGGTGGGGGGTGTACCTGCAAGGACACTTCGACGCACAAGTTAGAGGCGCAAAGGCAAGAGACATCTATTACTAAAAGGTGTAGAATTTCGTACCTTGATTGGAATGAATAACTTTGTACTTATAGGGTGTAAAAAGATAGATTTGATAGGGTTATTTTCCTATCAAATCTTATCAAATCTAGTTAATTATGACAGAGATAAATTTATTCTCAATAGTGATCTTTTATCTTAATCTTTGTATATCTTATCTTTTAGTAAGATATACTTTATGTTATAACTGCCTTGGTCCGAGTTGACTTCGCCTACTCGGCCAGGTCCTCTACTCGGTGGGGTGTCGAGTCCGAGCAGTACACATGCCCCTAAGCTCTGAAGCTATGTAAGAGCTTAAGTGGTTGTTACGCCAAATTCGAATTCAAATTTGGCTTTGTTAGCACTGTGTCTTACTCGTCTCGTTCCGTTGGATTCGGCTCTGTCGTTTCGAATGGTCATGTCACTTCAGACCTATTAAATCGTAACGTTTCCCAAGGGCGACAAAATGATTATTTTTGAATTTTGAAACATCCTCGGGATACTCAAAGGTCTCAAGTCCCCCTAGCCATTGATCCTTTCGTTGAGGAGCTTTGATCCAATGGTCCAAGTCATTTCGTCTATTCATATTCGACATGCTTGGGGCCCTATATAAGGGTCATTGTGCATGCCTTTTACTCATTTCTTCTTCTCTAAGTTTTTCTTTCTCCGGCGACCACTGTCCCTCTGCCACTTTCTTCTTCCTCCTCCTTACTTTCTTCTCCTTTTTCAATTCCAGGTACGCCTTCTCTTCCCCTTGCTCTGTTCTTTTTCTTTAGGATGTCTTCCTTTTTTGGGGAATCGGGGCGTTCTGGCGGTGGTAGGATGCTGCCGTCGGAGGTTCGTTTGATCAGAGAGGATGCCAGTGGCGGAGCATTGCCGCGTCATCATGACTCTGGTGGGGTTAGAGATGGCGTGTTGACGTCAGATGTCGCTGCAGTGGAAGTGGTTCGCCCTTCTATTTCTTATGAGTAGACAGAAGTGCCTTTGGCTACTGCCATTGAGGGGGTCGTGGTATTGGATGACTCGGAGGCCACTGAGGAGGTTCCTTTGGTTCCTCGTCGTGTTCAGCCTGTTCCTCCTTCTTCCCCTCCACCCGAGCCTAGTAATTCTAAGCCTCCTAAAAAGGTCTTCCCTCCAATCACTCTTCCGGGTTATTTTTGGGTACACGAGGAGGTGGGGGTGATGGAGTTAGCCCTAGTGGCCAATCCATTTTAGACTATATTTGTATTACGACTTTGATATTTATATTTTAGGCATTTAAGTTATTATGTTATCTATGGTATGATATAGTAACGTCCTTAGATATCAGGCTAGTACTCAGGTATAAATATTAGGAGTAATATTTATGCTAGACTGACCCACTATGAGAAAGATTCATAATAGTTATGTAAGTGTCATAAGCGATTCTCATGGAGACCATAAGGTGATAGTAGTCCTTCGACTTGAAGTCACTACGATTCCTACATGTAGGAGTTGTAGGCTTTAATGCTGTCAAACGTTATCTGTAATAGGGTGATTATAAAGGTAGTACTTGGGCATACAATGAATCATGTTGAGGAATGTGAGTGATGTATATAGGATTCATCCCTACTAGATAACAGGAGTTATGTCTATAGGCCTCTCGATAGAGTGAGACGTGCAATATGTGGCCACGCGCAAATTAACTGATATAAGATATTGAGTCAGTTTGTATTTAGACGTCTACTTGGGTATCGAGAAATAAATTATTGGACTTAACGAGGAAGACACTCTTATGTCTCGTGTTCAATCAAGACATTTGGATGAAGGGACAAAGGCTATACGGTGGAAATGGTTGTCGTAAAGGTTGAAATCGGATCATCGATTATCTCATAAGCTGGGTGGCAGCGATGCATTGCTAGATGCCAATCACTGTCTATAATATTATAAAGATCATGTTATTGCCAGTTTAGTGGGAGCCTATAGGGTCACACACATAGAATAATTAATTGGAGCAAATGAATAAATTAAATGTGATTTAATTTAGTTCATGATTAATTAATAAAATTTGATTTAATTAATTAATCAACATGTTTAATTAAATAAGATTTAATTAAATAAGACGCAAGATGATAAGATAATTAATTAAATATGATTTAATTAATTATCTAAATCAAATGAGATTTGATAAGGTAATATTTAATCAAATAAGATTTGATAAGATAATTATCTGTACATCTAATCAAATAAGATTTAATGAGATCTATATCTAATCAAATAAGATTTGATAAGATCAAATGAGATTTGATAAGATATTTTATGGGATTAAGATAGAGCTCATGTTTCTATATAAAGAGGTGCATACCTCACAACTGACGCATGAGAAAAACACTTTTAGTGAGCTCTTTCTAAATCCTACGCGTCTATCATCGGCTAGCATCGAGACCCCGCTCCGATTTTACTCGCGTGGATTGAATAGAGGCGTCGTACTCTTCGGCGCTTGGTGATCAAGAGGGAACTCTATTTGGGTTGAAAGCGCGCTACAAAGGTAACATCTAAACCCTTAGTGATTCATGTGTAATGCGAGGTCCATGGGATGGGGTTCTTCTGCTCAGGGTCTTTTTTTGAAAATTTTAAAAATTATAGACCTTGAAACCCCAACAGGGGGTTACTCTTCTCGGTATCAAACCCAGGAGTCTATTCGGTCTCTTTTAGAGGAGATCGAATTGTGTCACTCGGACTTACCGGATATTGTTCATGCTGAGCCTTGTAGGCCGAGTGAGCGCGTTTTCCTTCGGGCTCTTCCATGTGAGTCTCACTATACTTACATGTATGAGGCCCTGTTTACGTCTCTCAATGTCACTATTCCTTTTGATAAGTTTGAGGCTAACGTCCTTCGAGAGCTGAATGTTGCCCCTACCCAGTTGCATCCGAATGCCTGGGCGTTTATGTGTGCCTTTAGGGTGCTTTGCAACGAGTTCTTTATTACTCCAACCGCTCCCAAGTTTCTCTTTCACTACTCGACGAAGGAGAGTAAGAAGGGTGGTTGGGTTTCCTTAACCGGTATTCTGGGTAAAGCCATACTCGGTCCTTATACTTCATCTTGGAAGAACTTTAAAGGAGGGTTTTTCTAAGTTCGGCCGGGTAAGGAAGGGATAACCGACTTTTTTGACAAACGGGGGAGGTCCAGATTTCCTTTGTACTGGACTCGGGCCCCGAATAAGCGGTTATCTTGCAAGATTATAGACATGTCTCCTGAGGACCAGGATGATATGGTCACTTTGTGTAAATTTCCCCGTCAACTTTAGTGTAAAATTATTGTCGAGATTCTTGTCTCCAAGACTCCGAAAGCAAATTGGGATCGTGAGTACTTTTTTATTACTCGGCTTTCTCCCTTTTATACTTGCTTGTTTTGGTTAATCATTTCTTCTTTCCTTTTGTAGTTGTGATGGGGAAGTTTGATTACAAAAACATGAAGAAAGGCCGACAAGAGAAGCTGAAAAACCAAAAAGCTGCGACCGAGGAGGCTCAAATTGCTTCTGCGGCTCTTCCTCCACCTCCTCCTTCTCCTTATCCGAAGAGGAAGAGTCTGAATACTGCTCGAGTGGAAGATGGACCTTCTAAGAAGGCTAAGCCAAGTCCTCCTCTCACTCGATCGACGACTTCCCACGTTGAGAGGCATCTGGCCTTTCTCTCTATGAAAGATGGTCGATCTTCATTATGGGGTAAAGACTTCAACCCTCAAGCCCTAATCAGTGCTGAGAATCTCAGTCAAGCTGATCGGGACATGTTGTGGGATGCTGGTCCCTGAGTTTCTATGGAGGTGATCACTCTTATTCAGGCTCGCTCTTGGGCTATTGCCCAATTTTGGGCTGAAGAGTTTGAGTGTGGCCATTGTGAGTTTGTTATGGCTAAGGAGACTGCTTCCAAAGTCGAGCATGCCTTGTTGGATGCTACCGAGCTAACGAGACTCTACTTCAATCTGTTGAGGAGTCTCATAAGTCTTTGGATGCTGCTGATGCTAAGTTGAGGGAGGCCGAGACTCGAGAGGAGGCTCTGAAGCTCTCTTTGACAACTGCTGGGAAGTCAGCCAAGGATCTTCAAGTGGAGCTTCTCAACTCAGAGTTGGAGCGAGTTAAGCCTGAGGCTACCAACTTTGAGGCTAAGTTGAAGGCTAACTTGGGTGAGGTAGTGGCCTAGATTATTTCGACTTACGAGGCCGGGTTCAAGAAGGCAGTTCGTCAAGCTCGATTTTTCTTTAAGGACGCCGATGTCTTTGTTTTCAACATCGATAAAGATGTGAACAAACATGGGGAGTTTGTGGATGAGTCAACCATTCCAGATGAGAAGGCTCTTGACAGCTCGGCCTAACCTGATCAGCCTACAACTTAGCTTTTTAGGCTTTCAGTTTTTATTTATTTTTGTAAAAGGCTCGCACCCGACCCATCTAATAGGGTGCCTTTATCTTAATGAATTTTTATTTTCTCTTAACTATTGCACCTTTTTATTTAGGGTCTGTGTTATTATTTTAACTCTTTTTTTGTATCCTATAAAGGTCTACACAATTTTTAGCTTAACTCATTTTTCCGTATCTTGTAAAGGTCTACACAGCTAGCTTGTTTTCGTAACTTAGTCTTAGAGATCTAGTTATCAATTTTTTTGGTCATTCTTCTTTCGGAATCCTGAATATTGCTTACTTCAAGTTGAGTGGCTTTTTATGTCAGGTATCAAATTGGTCTACTCGGTTTCAAGTGAACCGTTGAGGAAATAATATAACGAAGAAAGACTTTATTAATGGTAGAAATCGGGTGTGCCTCATTAAAATCTCTTTGACAAAAAACCTCTTGGGAAAAATGTCAAAGTAGGAAAAAGAGTACATCACCACTTACATCATTCTAACTGTAGTAAAACTTTAGATGCGTAGCATTCCAAGTTCGAGGGATGGCTTTGCCGGATGGATGCTCCAATCGGTAAGCTCCATTCCCCAGTGTTTCAGTTACTCTTAATGGGCCTTCCCAGTTAGCTGCTAGTTTGCCTCTCTGGTTGCTTTTCTTGCTTCTCTACACTTTCTCTAAACCAGATCTCTGGCTTCAAAGTTTCTTGGCTTGATTTTACTATTGTATCTCTTCTCGACTCTTCTTTTGCAGGCCTCTGCCTTGATTTGGACCTCGTTAATGGTCTCTGCGGTCATGCCGAGAGCGTGCCTTAGTGATTGGTCATTGTTTTCTTGGACAAAGTTTGCTCGTCGTAGGGAAGGCTCTCCAACTTCTACTGGTAACATGACATCTGATCCGTATGAGAGTCGGAAAGGTGTTTCCCCGGTTGTAGATTGCGGCGCGTAGCGATATGCCCAGAGGATGGCCGGGAGCTCATCTGTCCAACTTCCTTTGGCATTGCCGACATAGCAAAAGGTCATGGTGTAGTGATGCTGTGTAGTTCTTCCGTTGGTAGGTGAGATATATTGCCATATTTTTGGCATTCTTCACGCTTTTTCACGTACTCGGTGCAATCTTGTCGCATTGTTGGCTAGTAGTATCTGGCTCGTAATACTCGGGCAGCCATGGTTTTTCCTCCTGAGTGCATTCCACATATTCCTCTATGCATCTCGTTTACCACGTACTCGGCCTATGCCTTTGTAATGCATTTTAGCAAGGGGCTGTGAAGCCTCTTCTGTAAAGGTCTTCTCCCTCAATCACATAGTAACTTGGCATTCTTCTGATTTTCCTAGCTTCATCTCAATTTTCGGGGAGGGTTCCCTTTTTCAAGAAGTTCCATACTTTGGTCATCCACTCTCGGTCTGCCGTGTTGACGTTGGAAACTTCTTTATCGATACTCGAAGCGGATATTGTCTCCTGTATAATGGTCCTATGTTGGCCTTTCTTCTTTGTGCTTGCCAATTTTGATAGCAAGTCAACTCTTTCGTTCTGTTCTCTCAGGATGTGGTTGAGTTCAAACTCGTTGAATTCGTCCTTTAGCTGGGTAGCCAGGTGGTAATATCTTGTCATCTAGGGGTCCTTTGCTTGATAGGATCCGTTCATTTGTCCCGTGACTAGTTTTGAATCGCTCCAACATCTTAGGTGTTTTGCTCCTACTTCTTTGGCGAGTTTTAACCCAGCTAACAAGGCCTCGTACTCGGCTTGGTTGTTCGATGCGTCGAAGTCAAATTTGAGTGATTGTTCTAAAAGAATCCCTTTAGGACTTTCGATTATGACACCTGCTCCGCTGCCTTTGGTGTTCAAAAAGCTGTCTACATAGAGGGTCCACCAAGGTGAGATGGCCTCTTTTGCTGGTGCTAGCTCTGCTATGAAATCGGCCAAGCATTGGGCCATAATAGGTCCTCTCGGCTCATATTTAATGCTAAACTCTGATAATTCTACTGACCAGGCTATCATTCTTTCGGCGAGCTCTGGTTTCCTCAATACTTGTCGTATTGGGTGGTCAGTTCGTACCACTACAGCTCAGTTCCTCAATAGCCATCGTGTTGAAGTGACCAGGGCTAGTGCCAATTTCTGGATCATTTGGTACTTCGTTTTAGCCTCTTTCAACACTCAACTCACGTAGTAGACTGGTGTTTGCACCTATTTTTCTTGGATGATGACCGAGCTGATTGTGCTTTCCGATATTGCTAGGTATAGCACCAGATCTTTGCCGGGTTCTGGCCAAGTGAGGACTGGTGGTAAGGTGAGTAGTGTTTTTAACTTTTGGAAGTTTGTTTCACACTCTTCACTCCAATCGAACACTTGTTGCTTCTTGAGGAGTTGGAAAAGGGCTTGACCACCTCTGCCGCTCTCAGTAAGAAACTAGATAAGGAAGCCAGCCTTCCGGTTAATCATTGTACTTCTTTCATGCTATTCGAGCTTCTCATATTTATGATAGCTATACATTTCTTTGGGTTGGATTTTATGCCCCTGTATGTGAGCATGAAGCCTAAGAATTTTCCGCCTTGTACTCTGAAAATGCATTTCTCCGGGTTTAGCCTCATATTGTGTTTCCTTATTTCATCAAATATCTTGGCTAAGTCTTCTGGGTGTTAGTTCGGGCTCTGGCTTTTGACTACCATGTCATCTATATACAGTTCTAGGTTTCTCTCGAGTTGCTTGGAGAATATCTTGTCTATAAGACGCTCGTAGGTGGCTCCAGCGTTCTTTAGGCCAAAAGGCATCATTGTGTAGCAGTAGTTGGCACTATCTGTTATGAATGTCATTTTTTCTTCATCAGGCGAGAACATTGGTATTTGGTTCTAGCCAGACTATGCATCGAGGAAACTCAAGATGGGATACTCGGATGCTCCATCCACCAGCCTGTCAATACTCGGCAGTGGGTATGAGTCCTTGGGACATGCCTTGTTCAGGTTTGTGTAGTCGATACACATCCTCCATTTGCCATTTGCCTCCTTTACCATCACGACATTTGCTAGCCACGTGGTGTAGTGCGCTTCTTTGGTGAACCCGACATTGAAAAACTTTTTAGTTTCCTCTCCGACTGCTTTTCCTCTTTCGGCTCTGAGCTTTCTCTTCTTTTGGGAGACTGGTTTGGCCTCTAGACAGATGGCGAGTTTATGACAATGAAAGCATGGGTCGATTCTCAGCATGTCGGCCGCTGACCATGTAAACAGGTCGGCGTTCTTTGCTAAAACTTGGGCAATTGCATTTTTTGTCTCGCTGTTTAGTTGAGTTTTGAGCTTTATGCATTGGCCTACTTCTCTTCCTAACTGGAAGGACTTTACCTCTTCGTTGGGTTCTACTCTTGGTTCACCCTTCCTAGGATCGAGTTCGGCTTCCTCTGTTGGTTGTGTTATGAATGAGGTGCATACTACTTGCTTCACTCTCGGTTCGGGGACCTTTTTGCCGCTGGCTATCTTGAGACTTTCTATGTAGCACTCGCGGGTTGTTTCCTGATCCGCTTTTACTGTTACTATCTCTTCTTTGGAATTGGGGAACTTCATTGCTAGATGGGGGGTCGAGATCACTACTCCTAACTCGTTTAGTGCAAGCCTGCCGATGAGTATATTGTATGAGGTGAGAGCGTTAACTAAAAGGTACTTGACTGTAATAGTCTTGGACCCTTTGTGGTCTCCAAAGGTGGTAAGGAGGTCTATATAGCCTCTGGTATCAACCTTTTCTCCGGAGAATCCGACTAGTTATTTGGTGTATGGCTGTATCTTGCTTTTGGGGATGTCTAGCTGCTTGAAGGTAGACCAGTACAAGATGTTAGCCGAGTTTCCTTGGTCCACGAGGACCTTGCATACTAGGAAGTTGGCGACTTCAACTTTAACCACTACTAGGTCATCATGGTTGGGTTCTATCCCTTCAAAGTCCACGTCAGTGAACTTGATGGGGGTAGGCTTCTAGGTGATCTCGGTCTTACGGAAGCCAAGTTGACTGACCGGATGCCGTGTAGATGTCTCTTCCTTGCCGAGCTTGAGCTCCCTTTTCCGGCAAATCCTCCTGCTATTGTGTTGATAACACCTCAGAGTCGAGTCTCAGGGGGGGGTTGCTTGGTTCCTCTTGGTGGTTCTCCTTTGTTCATAGGAATTTTCTGTCACGATCTTCTCCCCTATCGCGGGTTCGTTCTAGTTCAAGTTTTCGATTGTCGTCTCAGACAAAACACCACAGTTTTCCATCCTGCATAAGTTTTTTCAATCTTACCCTTCGGCGTGGTGCAGTCTTTCGTGGCACGTCCATGTACCCGGTGGTATCTGCTGTACTTGGACCTGTTTGCTTTTTCTGGGGACCGATTCTGAGTTGGCAGGTTGATCAGTTCGGCGCTGCAAGCCTCTTCCAAGATTCAACTTCTGCTCTCTACCAAGGGGTGTAATGAGTGAACTTGGGCCGGGGTGGTTTTTGGGCCCTGGATCTGCTGCTAGAAGTCCTTTCGCGGCTAGTTCCAGTTTTCTCGCGTTCGTCGGGCTTCTTTCGGGATTCCCCTATGACGCGTTCTCAAAACTTCGTCATCTCCTCCATCTGGATGTACCCTGCCGCTCTTGCTCTGAGCTCGTCCATATCATGTGGCGGCTTCTTGCATAGGCTGTCTGAGAAGGGCCCAGATTTCAAGGCTATCAGCATGGCGGTTAAAGTGACCTAAGGATTCTGATATCTGATCTGGATTGAGACTTCGGCGAATCTTTCCATGAAATCCATGAGGGATTCCTTTTCCTCTTGCCGAATGTTGGCCAAGGCCACTGCTGTCAAGTGGTTAGGCCGACTCGTGGCGTATTGGGCACTGAATCGGGCGACCAAGATGGCGAAAGAATCAATCGAATGCAGTGGAAGGTGCGTGTACCAGTTCAATGCTGAACCCTTCAATGTGGTTGGGAAAATACGGCACATGATGGCATTGTTGTTTGTGTAGAGGTTGACTTGTGTAACGAATGCATCAACGTGCTCGTCCGGGTCTGTCAGACCATCATAACGGTCCATGGACAGGGTCTTCCACCCGACCGGTAGTGGCGTTTCCACTATACCATCTACGAACGGGTGTCGCCTCATCATTTCTGACATTGCATTCTGTCTTGGGACTATGTCCATAGCGGATATGAGTTTGGATTTAGTTTGAGTTATCATTCGGTCTGCCTCGCTCTAGGTGGTGTCGGCTAGTGAGGTCCGATTGGGCTATTCATGATTAGTCGTGTGGGCAGCCGAGTGCATGTTTTGGTCTGCTCTCGAAGATTAGCGTTCTCCTTTAGGAGGTCCTCTATCTCCTTCGTGCTGTTTATTTTCAACGCGTTCAACTCCCCTTGTGCCAGTGGTTCCTATGTTACAGGTTCCTGCACTTGTGGTGTCTTTTCAAGATTCGCTGCTTGTTCTTTAGTTGTTGCCATCGTGAATGTATCATGCAGATTTGTGTGGCTGGGAAAAGTTTCATTGAGTCCCACGGTGGGCGCCAAATGTTCTTACCGAATTTGGTAAGTCCTTCGGTGCGGTGGCTCCGCTGGGATCTCCTTGATGTACGGTGGGGGTGTACCTGCAAGGACACTCCAACGCTCAAGTTAGAGGTGCAGAGGCAAGAGACAAGTATCACTAAAAGATATAGAATTTCGTACCTTGAATGGAACGAATAGCTTTGTACTTATAGGGTGTAAAAAGATAGATTTGATAGGGTTATTTTCCTACCAAATCTTATCAAATCTAGTTAATTATGACAAAAATAAATTTATTCTCAATTGTGATCTTTTATCTTTTAGTAAGATATACTTTTTGTTATAATTGCTTTGGTCCGAGTTGACTTCGCCTACTCGGCCAGGTCCTCTACTCGGTGGGGTGCCAAGTCCGAGTAGTACACATTGCATGCAGAATTATATGTTGTGATGTTGGCTATTGAGCATGCTCACAGAGTGGGTTGGACCAGGTTGTGGTTGGAGTGTGATTCCAAGTTGGTTCTTGTTGCTTTTACAAATGCCAATATTATTTCTTGGGATTACATAAATAAATGGAAGCGCCACCTTAGGCTTTGCTCTCAAATGCACTTTTTATCGTCACACATCTATAAAGAAGGTAGTCAATGTGCGAATAAGATGGCTGGTTATGGCATAGACCATATGATAGATTTTATTTGGTGGGAGTCTATACCCTTGTTTGTTAGGGATGTTTTCATTTACAATCGTTATGGAGTGCCTTATTTTCATTTTTGCTGATTTTTCTTCATGGGTTTTGGTCTAGTCCCCCTATGCATGCTCACTGTTTGCTTTTGTTCCCTTTTTAATAAATTATGGTGTGTTGCCGATGAATAGTAGGCTTTGAGGTGCCAACGTTAGTGGGATGTGATTGTCTTATTGTGAGGATTTGCATGTCATAGCTTCTATAAAATAAAATAAAATTAAAATATAAGACTTTTTTATGGAGAGGGACTAAAAAAAGCATTCTTCGAAATCGAGGGAGCAAAAAAAATTTAAATTTGGAGAAACAAAAACAAAAGTAACCCAATTTTTTTTGGTAGTAGGAATAATAAACACAAAAAAACAAACTAACTACAAGATAGATAAATCATGCCCTAGGGCTGCACGAACTCCATCAGGTGGAAGATTGCACATCTGATCCCAATCCTTTAAATGAGAGCCCTAAGCAGCAAGAATATCAACGACTTTATCAACTTCAGGCGGGATATGCTCCAGGAAGCAATATCAACTTCTAGACAATATCAACATTGTCTTAATAATAGTATCTTTGTGAGGATGATACCAGAATTCCTCTTTCGATGCATCATTTAGAAGATGCATCATTTCGATGCAAGTCCAGGCAGTCACATTCACAAATGATGGAACGGAAACCATGGGACAAAGCTAACAACAACTTTTCTCTAACTGCCAAGAGCTTTTCGAGACAAGCATCACCATGTTGCAATGGACTTTGAAAAGCCCAAGTTTCATCTCCCAATATCGTCCCTGAGTACCCCTCCAATGCTCATGCAAGAAAGACGGCTCTCAAAGTTTCCATCTAAATTTAGTTTTATAAAAGGCTTTGTTGGCAATGTCCAAGTTAACCCAGGCAAACCCACAATACGAGTGGGACCAAAAAGTTGAAACTCAGCATGTACCAACTAGACTTGCCTATAGGTAAAGGACAAAGACCACTTCTTATAAGCAAAGAGCCAATTATTACGCCATCTCCATGCCATCCACACCAATGCAGCAATCAAACTTAATTCCTTACTACCTAGGATGCGCTTCAACCAAACATGTAGAATCGAGGTAGTAAATAAACATCGAGATGAAAAGTAACCCAAATTTGAGAGACCAAAAACATATTTAAGCCTTTATTTATTTAATAAATCATATTAATTAGTTGGACATTTAATAAAAAGTGGATTTTAAATGCACATTTATTATTAAGTATTGGGGGAAGGATAATGAATTTAATGGTGTCATTAATTATTATTTGAATTCATGCATTCATTAATTCATTATTATGCATTCATTTATTATATTTATACTCCCTTCATTCTTTTTTAATAATCGGATTTTTGAAAAAAAAAATGTATCTATTTATTTGTCATTTTCAAAGTTTAAGATAACATTAATTATTCTTGTCAATTATACCTTTATTTTCCACATTATCTTTAATTAATTTACACATATGCATTTGTTGTGGAGTAGAAATGAAAAATGATAAAAATAGGAAACGACACAACTATTTTATTAGGATCAAGAAAATTTATTATATTTTTTGATTTCTACATAGAAAGCTTAAAGGTCAGATTAAAATGAATGGAGGGAATAAATTTTAATTTTTAAAAATAAAAATATCATATTTAAAAATAAAATAAAAAGAGTTAAAGGTATTAATATGTAATTATTACTTCATTTATCATTTATCATGTGACTCAATCCATTCCAGCTTACTACATGAGCACTTTTATGCTCCCTAAAACATTGGAAGAGGAGATGCAACATATGATTAACTCATTTTGGTAGGGCTCTAACCGAGGAAATGGTAAAGGTATCAACTGGTTGAGTTGGGACCGTCTTACTATGAGGAAAGAGCATAGAGGCATCACTACTACAAAAGGGACTTTTTACATTGATTCTGAGAGCATTTCTACATTGGTTTTCCAAACCAATGTAGATGGTGGGGGTCATAGAAAATGAGACCTTTCTACATCGATTTTTTACTCGATGTAGAAAACCACTTTCTACATCAGTCACTTAACTAACTGATGTAGAAAGTCACACCTTTCTACATTGGTTAAGGCAATAATCAATGTAGAAAATTGTGTTTTCTACATCGAGTATATATTGACTTAACTAATGTAGGTACCAATATTTTTTTTTAAATAAGTTGTCTATTTTGGGAGCATCCCAAACATGTAAATACAATTCAAAATAGACCCAAGTAGTTTCTCGTACGCATTCATATATGTTATAAATTCAAATTATCATAAATAATGATTAATAAATCAATTAAAACATAGTTAAATCATAAAGTGCCTATTGTACAATTTTTTAAAAAAAACTTCAAACAATTTAAACTCCTTAATTCTATTATATCTGTAAACACACACACACACACACACACAATGTAATATAAAATTATTTCTATCTTATATTTGTAACTTCTAAAAAGAATATAGCCCATTGACGCTTGAATATTTGTTCAAGTGCCCTCTCATGCAGTGGTTGTGCATATCATTAAATATCTGCAACATATACAATCAAGTTTCATTAGCACAATAAAGAATAAAAACTAAAATTAATTTAAGTTGTTAAAGTTAAAAGTTATATTATCTGTTCCTAAGAATTCCTAATATTACTTAGGACTATGAGCCGCATCTAATGCATCACATAATATCCATACTCATAGTTGGCTGGTTGTTTGTTACACTAAAATAATATATTATATATATTAAATCAATTGTCATAATTGTTTTAAAAACTAATAAATGACCTTTTCAAGATTCTAGGATTGTAAATTACTTACCTTGAGTTGAATCCACTATGGGAGCTTGGATTGACTTGTTTGCTTACCATCCAGCGTAGTGGATACCTTCAAAGCATTGATTAAATGAAACATCAATTAATATTGTAAGTTGAAACCCTATAATACAAAGCACAAAGTAAATTAATTGTTACCAATTGAACCTTACCCTTGTACTATGACTTTGATGTCTTTGTCGGAATTTTTCTGCAAGGAGCAGAACCTAATAACAACATTGAACTTCCAGACAAACAAGCAACAATTGCCAATATGTGCTGCATTGGGAAATAGTTAGTTACATGATATAAAGACATTATTTAAATGAAGTTGTTAGTTTTACTTATGCAAGAAAGTAAGCTCCTAGTTAAACCTCCTTTTTTGATGTCTAGAGCCATCTTTGAAGGTATGACTGGGCATCTATGGTCTCCTATCCCCAGAGCTAACCTATATGGATTATGGCTCCAAGAATCCATACACATTAGCATTCCCTTGGTCTTGACGTAATTCATGAAAATACCTATAAAATGTTCAAATAATTGTTAATTGTAATTTAATAAAGTAGACATTAATTAGCAGATGACTCTACAATTAAAATGTACTTACCGAGTCCAAAACTGTAAAACTAAGATGCTTAGACATCGATTACCCAATGGTAAGTCATAAACATCCCTATGCTCGAGGTAGAATGGGAAGTCGTTATTCTAGACCCCAAAGACGGCGCGCATCCCACGACACTTGGAAATTATTTTTCATTAACTATGGGGCAATAATAAGCAACTTATATATGATTCGTTTATGGATTTAGACGTTCTAGCAACAGAAACCCGTTTCTTTGCTTGCTCAATGTCCTAAATAATAAACATAATTTAATGTTAGTGTACAATTAACATTGGAAGTAATCTTGTGTAAAACTTATTTAAAGGATTAAAAACACATACTTTAGCTTAAATAACCTTGACAAGACGTCTCAACCAATCAAGGAAACTATGTAGGGCCTAGCCCACTAACTGAACATCATCAGTGGGCATATAGACATAAACATCAACATCAATAATGTCTTCAACCTCCACTCTGACTGAATCATCTGCCAGAGGCATTGAGTGGTTGGTTGAACCCCCTCGAGAACTTTCCCAATAGCCACTAGGTGGGAAAGTCCTCATCATTAACGTACAACTCACATCGAGCTAAGTCATTGGTGTGAGTGTCCTCCCATATTAGCTATTTATTTAATTTACACCATTTTATATTAAGCAAATTGTATTGACACCTCTTGTGATTTCTTGATATTGCACAGGATATCCTCTAATTCTAACCCCTCCAGTAACCCCCTTTATTTATTTTTTAAATACATTACACTGGCACCCTTTTTTTTTTCTTAAAACAAAAAACACATTACAATGTATATTCTCTAAGGGGGTTATCGTAAGTGTTAAAATAAAAGTGTGTATTAGAACATTTCTATCTCACCATTTCTTGTTTTTATACATCTTAAATAAGTCTCACTATTATACATCATCTATTTTTACTCTTTACAACTTCAACAAATCATTTCTCCAATCTAATAATTGAAAAAAAAAGTTAATAAATGGGTCCCACAAATAATCTTTCAACCTTACATTTCCTCACACTAGCATTTATTATTACTTGTTATTTATTAAGAGTACACGCATTGATCGACCCATATAAAATATTTAAGCATCAATGCTTAAATAAGCACATGATGCTTCACACGCTCTACTCAAGCATTTTCCTTCTATTGCACATCTTTCAAGCATAATAAGATCGTTTGATACAAGCACCTTTGTCTCGGAGGTTTTCACAGAAAGTGTGTTGCTAACTAGCATTTCGATCTCTTTGTTTACGTCTTTAAGAGTTTTGTGCTGAAATTTGTTTATGTCAAATGTTTTAGGGGTTTGAACTGAAAATATAGGGAGCATTACTAGTATTAAGCTTGGTTCTATGAGTACGGGAAAATCCAAAGGAGGGAGAAACAACAAAGATGTTGTTCAAGATACTAGTGAAGAAGGGCCAAAATTTTGGAAGAAATTGAGGATTTTGCTAGGTTGCATGCTTTTGAGTTGCAAAGGGGAATGATCCTCTATTGACAAAAGCAAACAATGTGAAGGTATATATATTCTATAAGAAATATATATACAAGTAGAATATATTTACCTGCACCTTGTTTGCTTTTGTCACTAGAGGATCCTTCCCCTTTGGAACTCAAAAGCATGCAACCTAGCAAAATCCTCAATTTTCTTCAAAAATCTTGAGCCTTCTTCACTAGTATCTCGAACAACATCTTTGTTGTTTCTCCCTCCATTGGATTTTACCATACTCATATAATCAAGCTTAATACTAGTAATGCTCCGCATATTTTCAGTTCAAACCCGTAAAATATTTGACATAAACAAATTTGAACACAAAATTATTAAAGACGAAAACAAAGAAGAGAAATGCTATTTAGCAACACACTTTCTATGAAAACCTCCGATAGTGGCGCTTGTGTCAAACAATCTTATTATGCTTCAACGCTTAATAAGAGAAGTGTAGTAGAGGGAAAATGCTTAATTAGAGTATGTGAAATATCATGTGCTTATTTAAGGATCAATGCTTAAATATTTTATTTTGGTCACTTTTAATAATAAATGATAGGGTGATGAAATGTATGGTTGAGAGATTATTTGTGGGGTCTAGGTAGTGACTTTTTTTTTTTCTTCAATTTATTGGGTTGGAGTGTGATTTGTTGAAGTTGTAAAGAGTAAAAATAAATTATGTGTAATAGTGGGACTTATTTAAGATGTTTAGAGAGTAAAAAACAGAAATGTTGTTAGAAATGTTATAACACACTTTTGAACACAATTTTTTCATTGGATAAAATTGATTGAAAATAACAAAATCTTGAGTCTTACACGTTATTTAATGAGTCTAATTTTTAATTAATTGTAGAAAGGGTGTTGAAAAGAACGAAATAAACAAAATATCAAAAAATGAAATAAAGAAGTTGAAAAAATGAACACGCACTCATCAAAACTCCAAATGCTCAAGAAAATAAAACAAGCAAAATTAAACATGAAACCCAAAATTGAATAAAGTCAACAAATCCCACATGGTGAAATTGGGTTTTACAACATTTTAATAATAAAAAAAATCAGACATGCACACAAAGATAGAAAAGCACACACGAGTTCGAGGGCGAGACGACGGGTTCAATGGGTCAGAAAAAATTAACCCAAATGGATGTCATTTGGGTCTTCTAAATCATTTGTCCTCATCGCAGAGTGGCCACCCCATGGTCCTAAGGAGATCATCTTGGAGCAGCTTACTATAGCAGTCTTCATACAACCATTCGTGGCTGCATTCTTGGAAGGTCTCGGCCATAAGTTGGTTTCTCGACTGCTCCAACATTTGCTTTAATGGAAAATAGGTGGCACCATTTTTTTTTTGAAAGAAGCATGAGGAAGATAATGGCCGATGGGATGAGAAAAAAGAAACATATTAGGGTTTTTTTTTTAGGTTAGTGGGTATTGGACCAGTACTCAAAATTGGCCCACTTTATATATATAAGTAAATAATGTATAATTAAATAGAATTAATATAATAATAATACAATACATGATTAGATATTAGAAATATTAAATAATAGAGATAAAATATATAACATACAATAGTATATAATAAAACATAAATATATAAACATAATAAATAAAGCATATAAATAAGAAAAAGTAGTAATTAAATAAAAACTCACAAGTCAACTTGTAAACTCATAAGTTTATGAGCCCATAACCCCAAACCTGGTTAACTCGGATGCAAACTTGTTTTTGAGTAGAATCGTACAAACATAGACAGACTCATGATGAGTTTAAGGGCGAGACGGCGAGTTCGATGGGTTGGGAAAATTAACCCAAATGGATGTCGTTTGGGTCTTCTAAATCATTTGTCATCACCACGGAGCGGCCACCCCATGGTCCTAAGGAGGTTGTCGTGGAGCGACTCGCTGTAGCAGTCGTCATGAGGCCATTCATGGCTGAAATCTTGGATGACCGCTGCCATAAGTGGGTTTCCCGATTGCTCCAACATTTGCTTTGTTGGAAAATAGGCGGCACCATTTTTATCTGAAAGAAGGAGGAGGAAGATAATGGGCGATGGGATGAGAGAAAAGAAACATATTAGGGTTTTTCTAGGTTAGTGGGTATTGGGCATGTATTGAAAATTGGCCCACTCTCTATATATAAGTAAATAATGTATAAATAGAATTAGTATAATAATAATACAATACATAATTAGATAATAGAAATAGAAATATTATACCATAGAGATAAAATATATAACATACAATAATATATAAACATAATAAATAACGTATATAAATAAGAAAATGTAGTAATTAAATGAAATTAGCATAATAATAATTAAATGTAGTAACTAAATAATAATAATAATCTAAATAAAGCATAATATGTGATATAATATTTTAAAAATAATAATAATAATGATAAAAATATAATAAACTAAATAATAATAGTCATAAAAGCTAAATAAAACATAATATATAATATAATTATCTAAACATATGGGGTTCAAATGTTGAATTATTATGTCATTTGTAGGTATTTTAATATTTTTTTAATATGAAGTAAACTCTTGAGAGTTTACAAGTCGAGTTTACGAGGCTCCCATGAGTCTATGTAAACTCCCGAGTTTAACAACTGTTATCATAAATATAATTTTTAAAGTTATTATCATATAAATTAATGGTTTCAATAATAACTTTTTTAACATAAAGATGGTGTCCTAGCACAAGGTAGAAAAAAGTTTCTAGACTCAAATCCATTGAAGTTGAGAGTCTTCACTACTACTGAAATCCCCATTCCAGGCCTTGCTTCATAGTTCCCATGCTGATTGACCCATCCTTTCAACATAGTTCCACCTACCCCCCTGATCACCAGGAAATTGTTAGACTTAAAACTCCACATTGCCAACATAAGGTCATTAGAGGTGAACCTTCTAAGAAGGGAAGAAGATACAATTAATTCCTAGCTTAAGTTATGAGTACATGACCTTTGGTAGCTTTTTGACCTTTTGGTGGATGAGGAGCTTGGAGTAACTAGTTAGTGTCTCACAATATCATTTGTAACATTTCTTCCTGTTGATTTACTGGGAATAAAATGAGATATTAAAGAAAATTGATTGACCTAACCTTTCAACACAGTTCCAATCCCCCTCCCCTCACCAAGAAAATTGTCAGACTTAAAATTCTATGTTGCCAACATAAGGTCAATAAAGGTGAACCTTCGAAGAAGGATAGAAGCTACAATTAATTCTTGGCTTAAGTTCGGAATACATGATCTTTTGTAGCTTTTTGACCTTTTGGTGGATGAGAAGCTTAGAATAACTGATTGGTGTCTCACAATATCATTTGTAAAATTTCTTCCTGTTGATTGATTGACAAGGAAAAAAAAAAGATATCAAAGCAAATTTGATGAGCAACATAAAACATACATGAATTAGACATTAATTAAGTCTAAATTTGTACTGAAAAAGCGCTCATTCAATTTTATTTCACAAGTAATTCCACTAACATAAGCATATAGTATCTATGTAGATTTGGTTCAACTTATTTTAAGAAAGGAATTGATCTTTTATGTTGGTTTCTCAAAAGAACTTTTGGAAAAAAAATGTTTTTCAAAATTAATAATCCTTTCAACTTTCCATTTTTTTGCTTTTCTCGTCACATATCTATTACATTTATTACTTTTTTTATTTTTTTTTTGTTTATTTTCTCTCCAAATATATGCCCTGAAGGATGTAAAAGAAAATATTTTTTTTATAAAAAAAGCTAAACCAAAATAAATATATAGTGCTTGGTATAATATCTCAAGTGGGATTCACATGATTGACTAATTAATATAGATTTTGATTTAAGGTAAATGAAAAGAGAAAGGAGAAGTGACAGTAAGATGAGAAGGAGAAGGACAAATCCAAAAAGAAAGAGAGAGAGAGAGATGTAATGGTATATGGAAATATTTTTGTCGACACCCTTTTAAGTGTCTACACACATGGAGAGAGGGAAAAAATAAAATAAAGAGAAATAATAAATGTCATATATAATATAATGAAATAAGAAAATAGAGATTAAAAAAATATTAATAATTGAAAGTAAAAAAATAGAATTAAAATAATTGATCTATAAACAAAATTACAAGTGTTTAAAACAATTAAAAACTAAAATTTTAAATACTCCAAAATAAAATTAAAGTTTATTTAAAATATCACATAAATATGTCCATTTCTGACATTTTATATTTTTTAGCTACTTCATCAGATAATTTTACCAAACACTTATGATTCAATAAGTTAGGTTTTCAGCTTTCAGCTATCAATTACATATTTTTAGCTACTAGCTAAGTTTTCAGCTTTCAACTATCAATTACATGTTGTTAGCTACTAGCTAAGTTTTCAGCATTAATCTTGAAGATTTATTTATTTAAGAAATAATATCATTTGCTAAGAATGTAATTTTTTTAGAATAGTGCTTAATAAATAGTGCTTCAAGGATTTTTTATTGTTTTTTGAAGATAGTGTTTTAAGGATATTTTTTTTATCCATAGGAATTGAAGACAGTATCAAGGGGTTTACAACACTCACGCACCATGCTCAACCAAGTAAGCTAGATCCCTTGATAGTGCTTTAAGGATATTGTTTCCATGTTATAACAAAATTAATATTTTAACATATATATTAATATTAGCTTCCTAAATTTCTCGACTATAATTTAATTTAAATTATCTTTCAATTTATGAAAACTTTTTAATCGTAAGATTTTATTATTAAATTTTTTTAAAGACAAAACTTCCCATATTTATATTATGTTTGCAGGTGATTATGAATAGGTTGAAATTAAGAGTTTTTCTTTTTAAATATTAAAATGTATAAAATAATTTTAACTTGTACAAAATAATTTATTTTATTTTATCTTGTTAATTTATTTATTTTGTTATCTTAATACAAATACTTATTCACAAGTTTATCTAAATTAGAATATGTTTTGATAATTTATATTTTTGGGAAATTATGATTTAATGGTATATTTACAAATGAAAACTGATAATTTGATTTTATGATATTATCAAATGAAATTTAATTTTTTATAAGTAAAAGAAATTTAAAATTTATTAATTTAGCATTCACAAATGATCAAAACTAATGGATTAGTAACAATGACTAATTATGTTGATGAAAATTAATCAATAATGGATACAGTGGTGGCCCTAAGCACGGTCAAGGTGGGCGACCACCCAGGGCCCCATTTTTGGAGGGGAACCAAATTTTTTATTATGTTTATATAAATATTAAAATAATTTTTTTATATAATGTTATAATGTAGTAATGTCAATATGGGCCTGAAGAACTGTTTCTGTTCAGTTAGGTTGCAAAATGTAAAAAAAAAGATAAAAGAAAAGAATAAAAATTGAAACTTCTCTAAAACATGATAATTCTTGTGATCTTGATGGTGAAATTTTATTTGAGGAATTAAAAGTCATTAGAGAGGTTTTAATAATTGAGTCAAAATCAAGTTTTATGATATTGAGTCTTTGAAGACATTTAATTATTTTCATAATGTATGCACAACTTATAGAATAATATTAACTATTCATGTTAATTATTGTTGCATCTACGAAAAGAAGTTTATCAAAATTAAAAATATTAAAATCCTATTTGCGATCTACTATGTTAGATTAAACAATTTTGTTTTGATTTTTATTGAAAATTATTTCTTAATAAAGAATCTTGACTATGAATAGATTATTAATGAGTTTTGCAACAAAAAAAATAAGGAGGACAATACTTAAATGATTGTGAGGACATAATTTTTCGATCCATCCAGGGTACCAAAAATCTTAGCACCGCCCTGAAAGTATACAACCCTTAAAACATTGCGAAAGAGAAAAACAAAAATACACTAAAATGTAAGGACTTAAACATATACGTGTTTGAAGGAATATTAACGATAGGGACTAGTTATACTAACAGAAAATTAATAAGGGACAATTTTTTTTAAAAAAAGTCGAGGACAAAACTAAAAAAAATACTGAAATTCGGGACTAAAAAAAGTTATTTAAGCCTATAAATTATTCCTGTTTCTTATTTTTCCAACTTGACTTTACACTTAACCAACTTACGCACATGCTCATTGCTCAACAAAAATACCATAACAATGCAGATTTCTTTCATTGAATGCACAATTCCATCATATTACAGAACTCTCTAATTTGTACAAAAGTCAATGAATCCTACTGCCGGGCTAATTTAGAACACTGCAGCTTTTAGTCTCCTTTCTGCTCATAAAGAAATTAATGACCATTGTTAGCATAAAACCAAAGCAAATATTTCCTGTCACAGAGCAAGAGATTAATGAATAAAAGTTTCAGCTTACCTCATCAGTTGGCTATCAAAGCCTGAAGCAGCCAAGAGCCCTCTATTCTCTTCGGCCCTTCTTAGAAGGTAAGGCATAACCATTTCTACTGGCCCAAATGGCATATACTTGCTAACCTGAAACCCTGCATTGCTCAAACCAAAGGAAAGTGCCTCTGACATTCCATATAGCTGTGCAAATTCTAGCTTGTGATTCACCTTTCCCACACCCAATTCATATGCCTTTGCCACAGCCAATTTCCCTACACAACATTGACAGATCATATCAAACACTTGAATTGGGATGTTGAGTTTTCTTATATTATAAAGAGTAATTAGTACATGCACTCCATGCACTGACATTGTATAAGGGTTTGGTATTGTCATATTTTTTTGGTACCATGATATTATCATCTAATCACAAATCATGTCTTGTAAGGTAAGTTTGTTGACTTCTAAGAAAATTTTGCATTAGTTAACACTAAAAAAATTTTGCATAAAAATTAAATTCTATTATAAATCATAAAATGAATAGCCTGACTTGTACATTACCCGATTCAATATTGTGGGTTGCAAGAACAACTGAACCGGGTCCATTGGCAATCTTCTCAAGCATAAATGATGAGCAGTCATTGAAGCAATTGTGTGTGTCCTGAATGGTATTGTGAATTGGGGATGCATACCCAAAAGACGCGGCCAATTTACTCTCTTTGGACATGTAGGCACCCCTCACCAATTTGAATCCCATTGGAACTCCCATTATCTCTGCTACCTTTGTTGTCAGCAACAACCTCTCTTTGGCATCTTTCAAGTAAGGTTGAATGGTTCCAAACACAATGGGGTTGTCATCCTTGTTGTGCTTGATGACGGAAGAGTATGTGAAGTAATCAATAGCTGGCTGAACCGTGGTGTGTTCTGCATCAACTAACAAAGGCATATTAGCTTCATCACATTTTTGGCAAAGTTCAAGGAGTCTCTGGTTGGCAAGTTGAAGATCACTCTCTTCTTCTGGGGTTAGAGGCTCTGGTCTCTTCTGTGTGTGGTACAAAGGGCTAGATTCAGCAAAAATTTGGAGGGAATCTTGCTTCCATGGCAAAACGAATGAAGGATCTCTCTGTTGTCATCTTAGAAGGTCACTAACTCTTTCTAGCAACGCCATGGGGCAGATTGCAGTGATTTTACAATGACAAAGCTCACCTATCACATCATTAATTCATCCTCCACAAGTAAACAATACTAAACACAAAGAAAAACAGATGAAAAATACAAGCAAACACATGAACCTCATGGCCTACCAACATAATGCAAAAAAATTGACAATGTAACAACTAAAAACAATAGTTAGAAAATGATAACAAACACACTACTCAACCCTGCCTCATTTCAAGCACAGTTACATGACATTGCATCAAAATTTTCTCCCAATTTAAACATTAGTTTCCAATTTTCATGGCCTGAGAGTGGATCGTAGTTCATATGCAGAAGCGAAGGTGCCAAATCGCCAACCCCATTGTCCTTTTTCTAAGTGGGACCAACAAAACTCATCACTCATCAATACAAAACAAAAAATAATGCTAGCATGATCTTAACTGGCGTCTCAAGTTGTTGTACTATAATGATGATTTTCTGACACTGATTTTTTATGCATGGTGCCCGCTTGTACATTCAATCACAGAAAACAACACATGCCGCAATGTACGTTTTCAATTGCAAGGTCCACACATAACCATTTTTACTCTAGTACATTTTATAGAACGATGATATTTGGATACCTACAAATTTCAAACACCCCATCATTACCTCTCATTTCTGTCTATCTCTCTCTCTTCCTAGCTATCACATTACATTTCTAATCAAATCAATCACTTATCTCCCCTGTCTCCCTATTTCTCTCAAGGTGTAGACACTTAAGGAGTATTCATGAATCATTTTCCCATTTTATATAACATAATAACAATACAAATTTTATTTTGATGCATTAGTGCAAAGAATTTGATCAAAATGTTGATCCATTTTCAACTTTTTTCCCACTATCACGTGAGGAGAAATTATCAGGTATAATAAACTAAATTACACGTGTCTATCATAGAGATTAGTCGGAACTAGGAACCAAGTGATGATTTAAGACTATCTAATAATTTCTAATAAGGGATGAGACCCATCTACTAGCCCAGATGAGATGAGTCTCAGAGAAAGACAAAGACACATAATTCAGGTTGGACCCATCGATCTACAAAGTGAGTCTAAGAGAAAGACACATATTCAGGTGGGACTCATCTACCAGGTGAGTCTCACCATACCAGTGTCTTTCTCTTTTCTCCATTTGAGAAACCATGAAAAAAATATATGAAGTTGTCTAGAATTAATTCAATTAATGTTGAAGCTTAAGGTAAAGAAGCACTTACAGAGGATGGTGGAAGCGATTTGCTAACTTCAACATTGTGAAGGAACCCTTGAAGGTTACGGTCACACCCCTCATTATCATGCACGTCTTCCACCCCATAAACCAGCATGCCACGCAGCCCGGCGTCGTTCAGCACCCTGATGCTCCGTTCGGCGGCAGCGGCGTCCTCACCGGCGCAGAAGTGCGTGAAGAATGTCTCGCGGGTGGCGGCCATAACGAGATTCCTCAGCACCCCGCTCTGGACCACCCTCGACTTCATCACCCGCGTTCCCAAGTCCACCACGGGCCCCACCGCCTTCGTGTGCAGCACCGCGGAGGACCGAAGTAGCCGTTAAAATCTCACGAGTTTTTATGGTGTTGTATTGTTGAAGAGGCTAATGGGTGTGTGTGTGCGTTTCTTTGTTGAGTTGTGTTGTGTTGTGTTGTGTTATATCTCTCTTCTCAGGTGTGGAAATGATGCAAAATGTTGTTTTGTGATTTATAAGCGCCAACGTGAGGAAATGGGCCGGGTTAAGTAAGGAAAATACAACACTACAACGTTAAGTTGGGTAAGGTTGCATGGTGTAAGCGTGTGTGATAAGATTAGAGTGGTCAACTTGGGTCATGTTTTCAATTTTAGTAAACTAATCATTTTTTATTTTCTTTTAAATAGTTCCAACATGGATTCAATGTAATCCCCTATTGCATATATGGACTGCTAAAAATATATTTCTAAATAATTTTTTCATACTTTTTTTATATTGTTGGTTAAAACATTTTTTTAGAATTATTATTGTTCATGAAATATATTTTAAATATTTGATCAAATTAAAAATTTAAAATTTGCACAGCTAGTTGTATAAAAACTTATTTTTCTAATATTATTTATTGTTTCTATTACATCTTTAATAAAAAATTTAAATATTATATTTTATAAGATAATATATTTCTCAAAAATCATATATTCTTTGAATGTATGATTTTTTAAATAAATTTATATATAATAAAAATTTATTATTAAATAAAAAACAAGGTTTAAATATGTTTTTAGTCCTTTAAATGTGGGTCATTATTTTTTTAGTCTCCAAATTTGAAATTGTTTTTTTTTGTTCCTGGAATTCGCAAAATTCCCTATGCACAGTGTGAGTCAAACGGGAAATAAAAGATTTGCAATTTGTGACGGTTTTTGATTGCCATAATTTGATTTTCTATTTTAAATTTTAAAGATTTCTGACAGTTTAAAATCGCTTGAATTAAGTCAATAAAAAAAATTAAAGCGATTTTTAAAACAGTTAATGAGTTTTTAATTTTTTGAGTAAATTACAATGACCCCCTGAGGTTTGCCTAAATTACACTTGACACCCCTGACTTTTTTATGATTACTTTTACCCCCCTCACTTAACGCCGTGATCTCTCTGTCCTTTAATTTAAAAAAAATATTAAGGAATTATAATAACTTCATAATCCTATTTTGTCCTTGTCACTTACAAGGGTCAAAGCCAAAGTTCCTTTGTGTCTCTCGTTTCAAAATTAGAATTGGGGCTTACTGTGGATGGCGAGAATTGGGGCTTCCATGAGAGTTCAACTCTTGAGCGATTGAGCGGACTCTAAGGTGTGTAGTTGGTGCACGATTGCTAGCCTTGTTTCTATACGACGATTGTTTGTTGTCGTTGCTCAAAGATACGTGTTTGGAAGGAGAAAGGAGATGAAGACATTTGGGGTTTCGAAGGTTTTTTTGTGTCTGCAAGGTTTAAACTGCCGTTTGTGTACGAGGATAGGGTTTATCGTGTTATTTTTGTAGGTTAGGGTTTATTTTATTTATGTTGTGAACATAGTGGGGCACCACTTTTTATTTCGACGTTGTTTAGTATTGGGGGACTAGTTGAATCTTTTTATTAATTTGTTGTGGTTGTGGACCACTGATTATGTCGTTTTACTTGTGTTGGTTGACCATAGAGAACATAATGGATGAAGAAGACGTTTCGTACATGGGCCCCGATCCTAGTAATTTTGGACATTTTGGTACATGTTAGAGAAACTGTTGAGGAGGTTGGTGGTGATCCTAAAGGAACATTTAATGATAATTTTGAGGAGGTTGGTAGTGTTGTGGTTGATAGTGCAATGCCTAATGCTGAACCTGTTAGGGTCCCTGTGGAAATATCAATTGAATTTGATAATGATGTGCTTGTGTTTGGAGACAAGATTGTAGATAAACAGTCTATCAATGAACAGGTTCCTGGCAGGGATGAAGAAGTTGACTTTGTAAATCCTACTCCATGTCCTGATGAAGCTTACGTGAGTGAGGAAGAGAACATTCTAGTTGGTTATGATAATGATTTATCTGGGAGTGATTATGAGCTAGTGGATGAGGATGGAGATCATGATGAAGATTATGAACTTGATTGCCTAAGTGACTTTGAGGAGACGATTGATATAATTGGAAATGACCATTCGGATAGTGACATGGAAGAAATCTATGTTGAGAGGGGAAAATCTGGGTTCCCATTTAAGAGGATGCCAAATGGGAAGATAAAGCTTCTTAAAGGACAATTATTTCATAATGTGGATCATTTCAGGGAAATATTGAAGGATTATTCTATCCAGAAAGGCTTCCAGCTTTATAGAGTGAAAACTGAAGTGAATGTAATGCACAAGGTTGCACATGGAGGATTCATGCATCCCCTACCCCAGATAAGGTTACCTTTCAAATCAAGACATATTATTCTAGCCATACTTGTATCAGAACAACAAAGAAAATTGATGCTAACTCAACATGGATTGCACAAAAACTTGAGAGCTTAATTATGGCTGACCCTAACATTAGCTATTCGTCAATGAGGCAAGTTCTACTTGAAAAGTATGGTGTTGAACCAACTAGCAACATGCAACTCTATAGACGTAAGAGGAACGCATCAAACCTCAAGTGGAATACATTCTATTTCTTACAATCATTTGCCACCATGGATTGCATTATCTTCCATTTTGCTACATTTAATATCTGCGGGTCCACACTGACAATATATTTGATGGTGTCTTACTCTTATGCTACTGACAGTTGAAAAAGGACAAACCATTGATTGAGACATTTCAACAAACACCCTTCAAGCAACACACAAAACACATAATGTTCATACCAAATTTGGGGGTAATCCAACACATGAGTATGACAACCCAAAACACAATAAATATAGCATACAACTACATATATTACACATCCTTAAAACAAAAAAATCGGACCAGCAACGACATCAACAAATAAGAATAAAAAAACAGAGCATGGGGAGAAAATGAAATGTGTAGAAGAGCGACCCATGAAGCATTTGACGAAACCTATACACACACAAGCATCATTATGTAAAAGAATGAGAAAAAAATAAAAATGAACCACTATGCACAGCAATGGAGCTCGAGCTCTTAGATTGGAACCACTATGTTCAACAATTGCAATGTAAAAGAAGGGTCATGAGGGCATTTTTGCCAAAAAAAAAATCATTAAACAACACGTATAGCTCATGTGACACCGTTTTGTTAACGGCGTTCAGTTTCAAAATGTCCCAGGAGGGGGGAACTGTAACGGGATACCAACAATTAGGGGTATTTTTGTAGAGTTTAAAAAGGCAGGGGTGTCGAGTGTAATTTAGGCAAACCTCGGGGGGGGTCATTGTAATTTACTCTAATTTTTTTATTGACTTGATTTTGGCAATTTTTAACTACTAGAAAATCGTACTTTAAAATATAAAATAGAAAATCAAGTTCTGACGATCAAAAGTTGTCACAAATTGCAAATATCTTATTTTCCGTTTTGCTCACATTGTGCAGAGGGACTAAAAAGAGCATTTTGCTAATTCCAGGGACTAAAAAAATTTCAAATTTGGAGCACTAAAAAATAATGACCCACATTTGAGGGACTAAAAACATATTTAAGCCTAAATTTAATACCTGAATATAAATATATAATAAAAAAATACATGAAAAAATATTATGTTATTATTGCTCAAAAGAATTAGTTTATAAAACATAATTGAAAATAAATCTATGCATATATATATATATATATATATATATATATATATATATATATATATATATATATATATAATATACATATGGATATTGAAGTATTAATTAAACTACTTCAATTAATTACAATATTTGATATATATTTATTCAATCTTAAACTTATTAAATGAAATTAATAATTAATATTATTAATTTTAATAAAAAAAACAAATGAATATACTATTTTAATAGTTAATTTATAACAAAATATCTTTTATAATATGAGGTAAAGAAGTTTTGATGCAATTTTTCCCTCCCAAAATAAGGGCACTTTTAGATAATTTCTTTTTAGTTGTTTTATTTTTATATTTATAGCTTAAATATGTCTTTGGTTTCTCAATTTTAGGTTACTTTTCTTCAGGTCCCCTAAATTTAAATTTGTTTTTTAAGTCTCTTAATTTCGAAAAATGTTCTTTTTAGTTCTTCTCCATAAAAATGAAAAAATAAACATCCAAATCACCCTAAAATCAATATGAGATTTGTTTTATATAATATAATACCGATGGTGCGTCTAGAGGTTCTCCAGGGCATGCAGTAGGCAATGGCATTTTTCGTGATAGTAATGGGGCTTTCATGGGTTGGTTTGCATCATATATTGGTGTTAAATATGCATTGTGTTCTTACCGGATTTGGTAAGTCCTTCGGTGTGGTGGCTCTACTAGGATCTCCTTGATGTACGGTGGGGGGTGTACCTGCAAGGACACTTCGACGCACAAGTTAGAGGCACAAAGGCAAGAAACATGTATTACTAAAAGGTGTAGAATTTCGTACCTTGATTGGAATGAATAGCTTTGTACTTATAGGTTGTAAAAAGATAGATTTGATAGGGTTATTTTCCTATCAAATCTGATCAAATCTAGTTAATTATGACAGAGATAAATTTATTCTCAATCATGATCTTTTATCTTAATCTTTGTATATCTTATCTTTTAGTAAGATATACTTTTTGTTATAACTGCCTTGGTCCGAGTTGACTTCGCCTACTCGGCCAGGTCCTCTACTTGGTGGGGTGTCGAGTCCGAGTAGTACACATGCCCCCCTAAGCTCTGAAGCTATGTAAGAGCTTAAGTGGTTGTTACGCCAAATTCGAATTCAAATTTGGCTTTGTTAGCGCTGTGTCTTACTCGTCTCGTTTCGTTGGATTCGGCTCTGTCGTTTCGAATGGTCACGTCACTTCAGACCTATTAAATTATAACGTTTCCCAAGGGCAGAAAAATGATTATTTTTGAATTTCGAAATGTCCTCAGGATACTCAAAGGTCTCAAGTCCCCCCAACCATTGATCCTTTCGTTGAGGAGCTTTGATCCAACGGTCCAAGTCATTTCGTCTGTTCATATTCGACATGCTTGGGGCCCTATATAAGGGTCATCGTGCACCCCTTTTACTCATTTCTTCTTCTCTGAGTTTTTCTTTCTCCGGCGACCAGTGTCCCTCTGCCACTTTCTTCTTTCTCCTCCTTACTTTCTTCTCCTTTTTCAATTCTAGGTACGCCCTCTCTTCCCCTTGCTCTGTTCTTTTTCTTTGGGATGTCTTCCTTTTTTGGGGAATCGGGGCGTTCTGGCGTTGGTAGGATGCTATCGTCGGAGGTTCATTTGATCAGAGAGGATTCCTGTGGCGGAGCATCGCTGCGTCATCATGACTCTGGTGGGGTTAAAGATGGCGTGTCGACATCAGATGTCGCTGCAGTGGAAGTGGTTCGCCCTTCTATTTCTTATGAGTAGACAGAAGTGCCTTTGGCTACTGCCATTGAGGGGGTTGTGGTATTGGACGACTCGGAGGCCACTGAGGAGGTTCCTTTGGTTCCTCGTCGTGTTCAGCTTGTTCCTCCTTCTTCCCCTCCACCTGAGCCTAGTAATTCTGAGCCTCCTAAAAAGGTCTTCCCTCCAATCACTCTTCCGGGTTATTTTTGGGTACACGAGGAGGTGGGGGTGATGGAGTTAGCCCTAGTGGCCAATCCATTTTAGACTATATTTGTATTATGACTTTGATATTTATATTTTAGGCATTTCAGTTATTATGTTATATATGGTATGATATAGTAACGCCCTTAGAATAGGCGGGCTATTCGATGATGTGAGATTCATTGAATAATAGAGTACGATTCTTAAAGTGTCTGTAGTCGAGTATCATTATTAACTAGGACGACAATGATGCATCAAGACTATTGTGTGAGTAGCACGATGACCGCATCTCACAGGTCATGGATATGAGATATCAGGCTAGTACTCAGGTATAAATATTAGGAGTAATATTTATACTAGATTGACCCACTATGAGAAGGCTTCATAATAGTTATGTAAGTGTCATAAGCGATTCTCGTGGCGACCATAAGGTGATAGTAGTCCTTCGACTTGAAGTCACTACGATTCCTACATGTAGGAGTTGTAGGCTTTAATGCTATCAAACGTCATTTGTAACAGGGTAATTATAAAGGTAGTACTTGGGCATACAATGAATCATGTTGAGGAATGTGAGTGATGTATATAGGATTCGTCCCTCCTATATAACAGGAGTTATGTCTATAGGCCTCTCGATAGAGTGAGATGTGCAATATGCGTGGCCACGCACAAATTAACTGATATAAGATATTGAGTCAGTTTGTATTTAGAAGTCTACTTGGGTATCGAGAAATAAACGATTGGACTTAACGAGGATGACACTCTTATGTCTCGTGTTCAATCGAGACATTTGGACGAAGGGACAAAGGCTACACAGTGGATATGGTTGTCGTAAAGGTTGCAATCGGATCATCGATTATCTCATAAGCTGGGTGGCAGCGATGCATTTCTAGATGCCAATCATTGTCTATAATATTATAAAGATCATGTTATTGCCAGTTTAGTGGGAGCCTATAGGGTCACACACATAGAGTAATTAATTGGAGCAGATGAATAAATTAAATGTGATTTAATTTAGTTCATGATTAATTAATAAAATTTGATTTAATTAATTAATCAACATGTTTATATAAATAAGATTTAATTAAATAAGACACAAGATGATAAGATAATTAATTAAATATGATTTAATTAATTATCTAAATTAAATGAGATTTGATAAGGTAATATTTAATCAAATAAGATTTGATAAGATAATTATCTATATATCTAATCAAATAAGATTTGATGAGATCTGTATCTAATCAAATAAGATTTGATAAGATCAAATGAGATTTGATAAGATATTTTATGGGATTAAGATAGAACTCATGTTTCTATATAAAGAGGTGCATATCTCACAACTGACGCATGAGAAAAACACTTTTAGTGAGCTCCTTCTAAATCCTACGCGTCTATCATCGGCTAGCACCGAGACCCCGCTCCGATTTTACTCACGTGGACTGAATAGAGGCGTCGTACTCTTCGATGCTTGGTGATCAAGAGGGAACTCTATTTGGGTTGAAAGCACGCTACAAAGGTAACATCTAAACCCTTAGTGATTCATGTGTAATGTGAGGTCCATGGGATGGGGTTCTTCCGCTCAGGGTCTTTTTTTGAAAATTTTAAAAATTATAGACCTTGAAACCCCAACAGGGGGTTACTCTTCGCAGTATCAGACCCAGGAGTCTATTCGGTCTCTTTTAGAGGAGATCGAATTGTATCACTCGGACTTACCAGATATTGTTCATGTTGAGCCTTGTAGGCCGAGTGAGCACGTTTTCCTTCGGGCTCTTCCATGTGAGTCTCACTATACTTACATGTATAAGGCCCTGTTTACGTCTCTCGGCGTCACCATTCCTTTTGATAAGTTTGAGGCTGACATCCTTCGAGAGCTGAATGTTGCCCCTACCCAGTTGCATCCGAATGCCTGGGCGTTTAGGTGTGCCTTTAGGGTGCTTTGCAATGAGTTCTTTATTACTCCAACCGCTCCCAAGTTTCTCTTTCACTACTCGACGAAGGAGAGTAAGAAGGGTGGTTGGGTTTCCTTAACCGGTATTCCAGGTAAAGCCATACTCGGTCCTTATACTTCGTCTTGGAAGGACTTTAAAGGAGGGTTCTTCTGAGTTCGGTCGGGTAAGGAAGGGATAACCGACTTTTTTGACAAATGGGGGAGGTCCAGGTTTCCTTTGTATTGGACTCGGGCCCCCAATAAGCGGTTATCTTGCAAGATTGTAGACATGTCTCCTGAGGACCAGGATGACATGGTCACTTTATGTAAATTTCCCCGTCAACTTTAGTGTAAAATTATTGTCGAGATTCCTGTCTCCAAGACTCCGAAAGCAAATTGGGATCGTGAGTACTTTTTTATTACTCGGCTTTCTCCCTTTTATACTTGCTTGTTTTTTTTAATCATTTCTTCTTTCCTTTTGCAGTTGTGATGGGGAAGTTTCATTACAAAAACGTGAAGAAAGGCCGACTAGAGAAGCTGAAAAACCAAAAAGCTACCGCCGAGGGGGCTCAAATCGCTTTTGTGGCTCTTCCTCCACCTCCTCCTTCCCTTCTCCGAAGAGGAAGAGTCTGAATACTACTCGAGTGGAAGATGGACCTTCTAAGAAGGCTAAGCCAAGTCCTCCTCTCACTCAACCGGTGACTTCCCACATTGAGAGGCATCTGGCCTTTCTCTCTATGAAAGATGGTCGATCTTCATTATGGGGTAAAGACTTCAACCCTCAAGCCCTAATCAATGTCGAGAATCTCAGTCAAGCCGACCGGGACATGTTAAGGGATGCTGGTCCCCGAGTTTCTATGGAGGCGATCACTCACATTCAGGCTCGCTCTTGGGCTATTGCCCAATTTTGGGCTGAAGAGTTTGAGCGTGGCCATTGTGAGTTTGTTATGGCTAAGGAGACTGCTTCCAAAGCCGGGCATGCCTTGTTGGATGCTACCCGAGCTAACGAGACTCTGCTTCAATCTGCTGAGGAGTCTCGTAAGTCTTTGGATGCTGCTGATGCTAAGTTGAGGGAGGCCGAGGCCCGAGAGGAGGCTCTGAAGCTCTCTTTGACAACTACTGAGAACTCAGCCAAGGATCTTCAGGTCGAAGTGGACCTTCTCAACTAAGAGTTAGAGCGAGTTAAGCTTGAGGCTACCAACTTTGAGGCTAAGTTGAAGGCTGACTTGGGTGAGGTAGTGGCCTAGATCATTTCGACTTACAAGGCCGGGTTCAAGAAGGCAGTTCGTCAAGCTCGATTTTTCTTTAAGGACACCGATTTCTTTGTTTTCAACATCGATAAAGATGTGAACAAACATGGGGAGTTTGTGGATGAGTCAGCCATTCCAGATGATAAGGCTTTTGACAGCTCGGCCTAACCTGATCAGCCTATAACTTAGCTTTTTAGGCTTTCAGTTTTTATTTATTTTTGTAAAAGGCTCGCAGCCGGCCCATCTAATAGGGTGCCTTTATCTTAATGAATTTTTATTTTCTCTTAAGTATTGCACCTTATTAGTTAGGGTCTGCGTTATTAGTTTAACTCTTTTTTGTATCCTATAAAGGTCTACACAATTTTTAGCTTAACTTATTTTTTCGTATCTTGTAAAGGTCTAAACAGTTAGCTTGTTTTCATAACTTAGTCTTAGAGATCTAGTTATCAATTGTTTTGGTCATTCTTCTTTCGGAATCCTGAATATTGCTTACTTCGAGTTGAGTGGCTTTTTATGTCGGGTATCAAATGGGTCTACTCGGTTTCAAGTGAATCGTTGAGGAAATAATATAACGAAGAAAGACTTTATTAATGGTAGAAATCAGGTGTGCCTCATTAAAACCTCTTTGACAAAAAACCACTTGGGAAAAATGTCAAAGTAGGAAAAAGAGTACATCACCACTTACATCATTCTAACTGTAGTAAAACTTTAGATGCGTAGCATTCCATGTTCGAGGGATGGCTTTGCCGGATGGATGCTCTAATCGGTAAGCTCCATTCCCAAGTGTTTCAGTTACTCTGAATGGGTCTTCCCAGTTAGCTACTAGTTTGCCTCTCCGGTTGCTTTTCTTGCTTCTCTACACTTTCTCTAAACCAGATCTCTGGCTTCAAAGTTTCTTGGCTTGATTTTACTGTTGTATCTCTTCTCGGCTCTTCTTTTGCAGGCCTCTGCCTTGATTTGGACCTCGTTAATGGTCTCTTCGGTCATGTCGAGTGCATGCCTTAGTGATTGGTCATTATTTTCTTGGACAAAGTTTGCTCGTTGTAGGGAAGGCTCTCCAACTTCTACTGGTAACATGACATCTGATCCGTATGAGAGTCCGAAAGGTGTTTCCCAGGTTGTAGATTGCGGCGTGCAGTGATATGCCCACAGGATGCCCGGGAGCTCATCGGTCCAACTTCCTTTGGCATTGCCGACTCACTTTTTCAGTTCTCCTAGTATGACCTTGTTAGCTACTTCAGTTTACCCATTAGTTTGAGGGTGCTCCACTGAAGTCACTCGGTACCAAATCCCGAGGTTCTTAAAGAACTCTTCCAGGTTCTTTTCGACGAACTATTTTCCGTTGTCTGATACTATTGAGTGGGGAATGCCGAATCGACAGATAATATTTTCCATATGAACTTTTGTACATTGTTGGCCATGATGGTGGCCAAGGGCTCAGCTTTGATCCACTTCGTGAAGTACTCGATTCCAACCAATTGGAACTTGACCTGTCCTTTGGCGAGTGGGAATGGTCCTAAGATATCTACTCCCCACATAGCAAAAGGTCATGGTGCAGTGATGCTGTGTAGTTCTTCCGCTGGTAGGTGAGATATATTGCCATATTTTTGGCATTCTTCACACCTTTTCACGTACTCGGCGCAGTCTTGTCGCATTGTCGGCCAGTAGTATCTGGCTCGTAATACTCAGGCAGCCATGGTTTTTTCTCCTGAGTGCATTCCACATATTCCTCTATGCATCTCGTTTAACATGTACTCGGCCTGTGCCTTTGTAATGCATTTTAGCAAAGGGCTGTGAAGCCTCTTCTGTAAAGGTCTTCTCCCTCGATCACATAGTAACTTGCCATTCTTCTGATTTTCCTAGCTTCCTCTCAGTTTTTGGGGAGGGTTCCCTCTTTCAAGAAGTTCCATACTTTGGTCATCCACTCTTGGTCTGCCGTGTTGACGTTGGAAACTTCTTTATCGATACTCGAAGCGGATATCGTCTCCTGTATAGCGGTCCTATGTTGGCCTATCTTCTTTGTGCTTGCCAATTTTGATAGCAAGTCAACTCTTTTGTTCTGTTCTCTCAGGATGTGGTTGAGTTCAAACTCGTTGAATTCGTCATTTAGCTGGGTAGCCAGGTGGTAATATCTTGTCATCTAGGGGTCCTTTGCTTGATAGGATCCGTTCATTTGCCCTGTGACTAGTTTTGAATCGCTCCAACATCTTAGGTGTTTTGCTCCTACTTCTTTGGCGAGTTTCAACCCGGCTAACAGGGTCTTGTACTCAGCTTGGTTGTTCGATGCGTCGAAGTCAAATTTGAGTGATTGTTCTAAAAGAATCCCTTTAGGACTTTCGATTATGACACCTGCTCCGCTGCCTTTGGAGTTCTAAAAGTTGTCTACGTAGAGGGTCCACCAAGGTGAGATGGCCTCTTTTGCTGGTGCTAGCTCTGCTATGAAATCCACCAAGCATTGGGCCTTAATAGGTCCTCTTGGCTCATATTTAATGCTAAACTCTGATAATTCTACTGACCAGGCTGTCATTCTTTTGGCGAGCTCTGGTTTCCTCAATACTTGTCGTATTTGGTGGTTAGTTCGTACCACTACAGCTCAGTTCCTCAATAGCGTCGTGTTGAAGTGACCAAGGCTAGTGCCAATTTCTGGATCATTTGGTACCTCGTTTCAGCCTCTTTCAGCACTCGACTCACGTAGTAGACTGGTGTTTGCACCTATTTTTCTTGGATGATGACCGAGCTGATTGTGCTTTTCGATATTGCTAGGTATAGCACCAGATCTTTGCTGGGTTCTGGCCAAGTGAGGACTGGTGGTAAGGTGAGTAGTGTTTTTGACTTTTGGAAGTTTGTTTCACACTCTTCACTCCAATCGAACACTTGTTGCTTCTTAAGGAGTTAGGAAAAGGGCTTGGCCACCTCTACCGCTCTCGATAAGAAACTGGATAAGGAAGCCAGCCTTCCGGTTAATCGTTGTACTTCTTTCATGTTATTCGAGCCCCTCATATTTATGATAGCTATGCATTTCTCTGGGTTGGATTTTATGCCCCTGTATGTGAGCATGAAGCCTAAGAATTTTCCGCCTTGTACTCTGAAAATGCATTTCTCTGGGTTTAGCCTCATATTGTGTTTCCTTATTTCATCAAATATCTCGGCTAAGTCTTCCGGGTGTGAGTTCGGGCTCTGGCTTTTGACTACCATGTCATCTACATACACTTCTAGGTTTCTCTCGAGTTGCTTGGAGAATATCTTGTCTATAAGACGCTGGTAGGTAGCTCCAGCGTTCTTTAGGCCGAAAGGCATCATTGTTAGCAATAGTTGGCACTATCTATTATGAATGTCATTTTTTCTTCATCAGGTGAGAACATTGGTATTTGGTTGTAGCCAGACTATGCATCGAGGAAACTCAAGATGGGATACTCGGATGCTCCATCCACCAGCCTGTCAATACTCGGCAGTGGGTATGAGTCCTTGGGACATGCCTTGTTGAGGTCTGTGTAGTCAATACACATCCTCCATTTGCCATTTGCTTCCTTTACCATCACGACATTTGCTAGCCACGTGGTGTAGTGCGCTTCTCTAGTGAACCCGACATTGAGCAACTTTTTAGTTTCCTCTCCGACTGCTTTTCCTCTTTCGGCTCCGAGCTTTCTCTTCTTTTGGGAGACTGGTTTGGCCTCTAGAGAGATGGTGAGTTTGTGACAATGAAAGCTTGGGCCGATTCTCGGCATGTCGGCCGCTGACCATGCAAACAGGTCAGCGTTCTTTGCTAAAACTTGGGCAATTGCATTTTTGGTTTCGCTGTTTAGTTGAGTTTTGAGCTTTATGCATTGGCCTACTTCTCTTCCTAACTGGAAGGACTTTACCTCTTCGTTGGGTTCTACTCTCGGTTCACCTTTCCTAGGATCGAGTTCGGCTTCCTCTGTTGGTTGTGTTATGAATGAGGTGCATACTACTTGCTTCACTATCGGTTCGAGGACCTTTTTGCTGCTGGCTATCTTGAGACTTTCTATGTAGCACTCGCGGGCTATTTCCTGATCCACTTTTAATGTTACTATCTCTCCTTCGGAATTGGGGAACTTCATTGCTAGATGGGGGGTCGAGATCACTGCTCCTAACTCATTTAGTGTAAGCATGTCGATGAGTATATTGTATGAGGTGCGAGCGTTAACTAAAAGGTACTTGACTGTAATAGTCTTAGACCCTTTGTGGTCTCCGAAGGTGGTAAGGAGGTCTATATAGCCTCTTGTATCAACCTTTTCTCCGGAGAATCCGACTAGTTGTTCGGTGTATGGTTGTATCTTGCTTTTAGGGATGTCTAGGTCCTTGAAGGTAGACCAGTACAAGATGTCAGCCAAGTTGCCTTGGTCCACGAGGACCTTGCATACTAGGAAGTTGGCAACTTCAACTTTAACCACTAGGTCATCGTGGTTGGGTTCTATCCCTTCGAAGTCCACGTCAGTGAACTTGATAGGGGTAGGCTTCTAGGTGCTCTCGGTCTTACGGAAGCCGAGTTGACTGACCGGATGCCGTGTAGATGTCTCTTCCTTGCCGAGCTTGAGCTCCCTTCTCCAGCAAATCCTCTTGCTATTGTGTTGATAACACCTCGGAGTCGAGTCTCGGGGGGGGTTGCTTGGTTCCTCTTGGTGGTTATCCTCTGTTCATAGGGATTTTCTGTCACGATCTTCTCCCCTGTTGCGGGTTCGTTCTAGTTCGACTTTTCAATTGTCGTCTCGGACAAAACACCATAGTTTGCCTTCCTGTATAAGTTTTTCAATCTTACCCTTCGGCGTGGTGCAGTCTTCTGTAGCGCGTCTATGTACTCGGTGGTATCTGCTGTACTTGGACCTGTCTGCTTTTTTTAGGGACCAGTTCCGAGTAGGCAGGTTGATTAGTTTGGCGCTGCAAGCCTCTTCCAAGACTCAACTTTTGCTCTCTACCAGGGGGTGTAATGAGTGAACTTGGGCCCGGGTGGTTTTTGGGCCCTGGATCTGCTGCTAGAAGTCCTTTCGCGGCTAGTTCCAGTTTTCTCGTGTTCGTCGGGCTTCTTTCGAGATTCCCCTATGACGCGTTCTCGAAACTTCGTCATCTCCTCCATCTGGATGTACCCTGCTGCTCTTGCTCTGAGCTCGTCCATATCATGTGGCGGGTTCTTTCATAGGCTGTCTGAGAAGGGCCCAGATTTCAAGGCTATCAGCATGGCGGTTAAAGCGACCTGAGGATTCAGATCTCTGATCTGGATTGAGACTTTGGCGAATCTTTTCATGAAATCCCTGAGGGATTCTTGTCCTCTTGCCGAATGTTGGCCAATGCCACTGCTGTCAAGTGGTTAGGCCGACTCGTGGCGTATTGGGCACTGAATCGGGCGACCAAGATGGCGAAAGAATCAATCGAATGCAGTGGAAGGTGCGCGTACCAGTTCAACGCTGCACCTTTCAACGTGGTTGGGAAAATACGGCACATGATGGCATTGTTGTTTGTGTAGAGGTTGACTTGTGTAACGAATGCATCAACATGCTCGTCCGGGTCTGTCAGGCCATCATAACGGTCCATGGGCAGGGTCTTCCACCCGGCCGGTAGTGGCATTTCCACTATGCCATTTACGAACGGGTGTCGCCTCGTCATTTTTGACATTTCATTCCGTCTTGGGACTATGTCTATAACGGATATGAGTCTGGATTTAGTTTGAGTTATCGTTCGGTTTGCCTCACTCCAGGTGGTGTCGGCTAGTGAGGTCCGATTGGGCTATTCATGATTAGTCATGTGGGTAGCCGAGTGCATGTTTTGGTCTGCTTGCAATTTTTGGTATTGCTCTCGGAGATTAGCGTTCTCCTTTAGGAGGTCCTTTATCTCCTTCGTGCTGTTTTTTTCAGCGCGTTCACCTCCCCTTATGCCGGTGGTTCCTATGTTACAGGTTCCTGCACTTGTGGTCGCTTTTCAAGATTCGCTGCTTGTTCTTTAGTTGTTGCCATCGTGAATGTATCGTGCAGATTTGTGTGGCTGGGAAAAGTTTCATTGAGTCCCACGGTGGGCGCCAAATGTTCTTACCGAATTTGGTAAGTCCTTCGGTGTGGTGGCTCCGCTGGGATCTCCTTGATGTACGGTGGGGGTGTACCTGCAAGGACACTCCAACGCTCAAGTTAGAGGTGCAGAGGCAAGAGACAGGTATCACTAAAAGATATAGAATTTCGTACCTTGAATGGAACGAATAGCTTTGTACTTATAGGGTGTAAAAAGATAGATTTGATAGGGTTATTTTCCTATCAAATCTTATCAAATCTAGTTAATTATGACAAAGATAAATTTATTCTCAATTGTGATCTTTTATCTTAATCTTTGTATATCTTATCTTTTAGTAAGATATACTTTTTCCTACTCGGCCAGGTCCTCTACTCGGTGGGGTGCCAAGTCCGAGTAGTACACATTGCATGCAGAATTATATGTTGTGATGTTGGCTATTGGGCATGCTCACAGAGTGGGTTGGACCAGGTTGTGGTTGGAGTGTGATTCCAAGTTGGTTCTTGTTGCTTTTACAAATGCCAATATTGTTTCTTGGGATTATAGAAATAAATGGAAGCGCCAGCTTAGGCTTTGCTCTCAAATGCACTTTTTATCGTCACACATATATAAAGAAGGTAATCAATGTGCGAATAAGATGGTTGGTTATGGCATAGACCATAGGATAGATTTTATTTGGTGGGAGTCTATACCCTTGTTTGTTAGGGATGTTTTCATTTGCAATCGTTATGGAGTGCCTTATTTTCATTTTTGCTGATTTTTCTTCATGGGTTTTGGTCTAGTCCCCCTATGCATGCTCACTATTTGCTTTTGTTCCCTTTTTAATAAATTATGGTGTGTTGCCGATGAATAGTAGGCTTTGAGGTGCCAACATTGTTGGGATGTGATTGTCTTATTGTGAGGATTTGCATGTCATAGCTTCTATAAAATAAAATAAAATTAAAATTTGAGATTTTTTTATGGAGAGGGACTAAAAAAAGCATTCTTCGAAATTGAGGGAGCAAAAAAAAATTAAATTTTGAGAAACAAAAACAAAAGTAACCCAATTTTTTTTTTTGGTAGTAGGAATAATAAACACAAAAAAACAAACTAACTACAAGATAGATAAATCATGCCCTAAGGCTGCACGAACTCCATCAGGTGGAAGATTGCACATATGATCCCAATCCTTCAAATGAGAGCCCTAAGCAGAAAGAATATCAACGACTTGATCAACTTCATGCGGGATATGCTCCAGGAAGCAATATCAACTTCTAGACAATATCAACTTTGTCTTAATAATGGTATCTTTGTGAGGATGATACCAGAATTCCTCTTTCGATGCATCATTTAGAAGATGCATCATTTCGATGCAAGTCCAGGCAGTCACATTCACAAATGATGGAACGGAAACCATGGGACAATGCTAACAACAACCTTTCTCTAACTGCCAAGAGCTTTGCGAGACAAGCATCACCATGTTGCAATGGACTTTGAAAAGCCCAAGATTCATCTCCCAATATCGTCCCTGAGTACCCCTCCAATGCTCATGCAAGAAAGACGGCTCTCAAAGTTTCCATCTAAATTTAGTTTTATAAAAGGCTTTGTTGGCAATGTCCAAGTTAACCCAGGCAGACCCATAATACGAGTGGGACAAAAAAGTTGAAACTCAGCATGTACCAACTGGACATGCCTGCAGGTAAAGGACAAAGACCACTTCTTATAAGCAAAGAGCCAATTATTACACCATCTCCATGCCATCCACACCAATGCAGCAATCAAACTTAATTCCTTACTACCTAGGATGCGCTTCAACCAAACATGTAGAATCAAGGTAGTAAATAAACCTCGAGATGAAAAGTAACCCAAATTTGAGAGACCAAAAACATATTTAAGCCTTTATTTATTTAATAAAACATATTAATTAGTTGGACATTTAATAAAAAGTGGATTTTAAATGCACATTTATTATTAAGTATTGGGGGAAGGATAATGAATTTAATGGTGTCATTAATTATTATTTGAATTCATGCATTCATTAATTCGTTATTATGCATTCATTTATTATATTTATACTCCCTTCATTCTTTTTTAATAATCGGATTTTTGAAAAAAAATGTATCTATTTATTTGTCATTTTCAAAGTTTAAGATAACCTTAATTATTCTTGTCAATTATACCTTTATTTTCCACATTATCTTTAATTAATTTACACATATGCATTTGTTGTGGAGTAGAAACGAAAAAGGATAAAATAGGAAACGACACAACTATTATATTAGGATCAAGAAAATTTATTATATTTCTTGATTTCTACATAGAAACCTTAAAGGTCAGATTAAAATGAATGGATGGAGTAAATTTTAATTTTTAAAAATAAAAATATCATATTTAAAAATAAAATAAAAAGAGTTAAAGGTATTAATATGTAATTATTACTTCATTTATGGAGATGCAACATATGATTAACTCATTTTGGTAGGGCTCGAACCAAGGAAATGGTAAAGGTATCAACTGGTTGAGTTGGGACCGTCTTACTATGAGGAAAGAGCATAGAGGCATCACTACTACAAAAGGGACTTTTTACATTGATTCTGAGAGCATTTCTACATTGGTTTTCCAAACCAATGTAGATGGTGGGGGTCATAGAAAGTGAGACCTTTCTACATCGATTTTTTACTCGATGTAGAAAACTACTTTCTACATCAGTCACTTAACTAACTGATGTAGAAAGTCACAACTTTCTACATTGGTTAAGGCAATAATCAATGTAGAAAATTGTGTCTTCTACATCGAGTATATATTGACTTAACTAATGTAGGTACCAATATTTTTTTTTTAAATAAGTTGTCTATTTTGGGAGCATCCCAAACATGTAAATACAATTCAAAATAGACCCAATTAGTTTCTCGTACGCATTCATATATATTATAAATTCAAATTATCATAAATAATGATTAATAAATCAATTAAAACATAGTTAAATCATAAAGTGCCTATTGTACAATTTTTTTAAAAAAACTTCAAACAATTTAAACTCCTTAATTCCATTATATCTGTAAACACACACACACACACACACACACAAAAATGTAATATAAAATTATTTCTACCTTATATTTGTAACTTCTAAAAAGAATATAGCTCATTGACGCTTGAATATTTGTTCAAGTGCCCCCTCATGCAGTGGTTGTGTATATCATTAAATATCTGCAACATATACAATCAAGTTTCATTAGCACAATAAAGAATAAAAACTTAAATTAATTTAAGTTGTTAAAGTTAAAAGTTATATTATCTGTTCCTAAGAATTCCTAATATTACTTAGGACTATGAGCCGCATCTAATGCATCACATAATATCCATACTCATAGCTGGCTGGTTGTTTGTTACACCAAAATAATATATTATATATATTAAATCAATTGTCATAATTGTTTTAAAAACTAATAAATGACCTTTTCAAGATTCTAGGATTGTAAATTACTTACCTTGAGTTGAATCCACTATGGGAGCTTGGATTGACTTGTTTGCTTACCATCCAGCGTAGTGGATACCTTCAAAGCATTGATTAAATGAAACATCAATTAATATTGTAAGTTCTATAATACAAAGCTCAAAGTAAATTAATTGTTACAAATTGAACCTTACCCTTGTACTATGACTTTGATGTCTTTGTCGGAATTTTTATGCAAGGAGCAGAACCTAACAACAACATTGAACTTCCAGACAAACAAGCAACAATTGCCAATATGTGCTGCATTGGGAAATAGTTAGTTACATGATATAAAGACATTATTTAAATGAAGTTGTTAATTTTACTTATGCAAGAAAGTAAGCTCCTAGTTAAACCTCCCTTTTTGATGTCTGGAGCCATCTTTGAAGGTATGACTGGGCATCTATGCTCTCCTATCCCCAGAGCTAACCTATATGGATTATGGCTCCAAGAATCCATACACATTAGCGTTCCCTTGGTCTTGACGTAATTCATGAAAATACCTATAAAATGTTCAAATAATTGTTAATTGTAATTTAATAAAGTAGACATTAATATTAAAATGTACTTACCGAGTCCAAAACTGTAAAACTAAGATGCTTAGACATCGATTGCCCAATGGTAAGTCATAAACATCCCTATGCTCGAGGTAGAATGAGAAGTCATTATTCTAGACCCCAAAGACGGCCGCATCCCACGACACTTTGAAATTATTTTTCATTAACTGCGGGGCAATAATAAGCAACTTATATATGATTCGTTTATGGATTTAGACGTTCTAGCAACAGAAACCCATTTCTTTGCTTGCTCAATGTCCTAAATAATAAACATAATTTAATGTTAGTGTACAATTAACATTGGAAGTAATCTTGTGTAAAACTTATTTAAAGGATTAAAAACACATACTTTAGCTGAAATAACCTTGACAAGATGTCTCAACCAAGCAAGGAAACTATGTAGGGCCTAGCCCACTAAGTGAACATCATCAGTGGGCATATAGACATAAACATCAACATCAATAATGTCTTCAACCTCCACTCTGACTGAATCATCTACCAGAGGCATCAAGTGGTTGGTTGAACCCCCTCGAGAACTTTCCCAATAGCCACTAGGTGGGAAAGTCCTCTTCATCAACGTACAACTCACACCGAGCTAAGTCATTGGTGTGAGTGTCCTCCCATATTAGCTATTTATTTAATTTACACCATTTTATATTAAGCAAATTGTATTGAGACCTCTTGTGATTTCTTGATATTGCACAGGATATCCTCTAATTCTAACCCCTCCAGTAACCCCCTTTATTTATTTTTTAAATACATTACACTGACACCCTTTTTTTTTCTTAAAACAAAAAACACATTACAATGTATATTCTCTAAGGCGGTTACTATAAGTGTTAAAATAAAAGTGTGTATTAGAACATTTCTATCTCACCATTTCTTGTTTTTATACATCTTAAATAAGTCTCACTATTATACATCATCTAGTTTTACTCTTTACAACTTCAACAAATCATTTCTCCAATCTAATAATTGAAAAAAAAAGTTAATAAATGGGTCCCACAAATAATCTTTCAACCTTACATTTCCTCACACTAGCATTTATTATTACTTGTTATTTATTAAGAGTACACGCATTGATCGACCCAAATAAAATATTTAAGCATCAATGCTTAAATAAGCACATGATGCTTCACACGCTCTACTCAAGCATTTTCCTTCTATTGCACATCTTTCAAGCATAATAAGATCGTTTGATACAAGCACCTTTATCTCGGAGGTTTTCACAGAAAGTGTGTTGCTAACTAGCATTTCGATCTCTTTGTTTACGTCTTTAAGAGTTTTGTGCAGAAATTTGTTTATGTCAAATGTTTTAGGGGTTTGAACTGAAAATATAGGGAGCATTGCTAGTATTAAGCTTGGTTCTATGAGTACGGGAAAATCCAAAGGAGGGAGAAACAACAAAGATGTTGTTCAAGATACTAGTGAAGAAGGGTCAAAATTTTGGAAGAAATTGAGGATTTTGCTAGGTTGCATGCTTTTGAGTTGCAAAGGGGAATGATCCTCTATTGACAAAAGCAAACAATGTGAAGGTATATATATTCTATAAGAAATATATATACAAGTAGAATATATTTACCTGCACCTTGTTTGCTTTTATCACTAGAGGATCCTTCCCCTTTGGAACTCAAAAGCATGCAACCTAGCAAAATCCTCAATTTCTTCCAAAATCTTGAGCCTTCTTCACTAGTATCTTGAACAACATCTTTGTTGTTTCTCCCTCCATTGGATTTTACCATACTCATATAATCAAGCTTAATACTAGTAATGCTCCCCATATTTTCAGTTCAAACCCGTAAAACATTTGACATAAACAAATTTGAACACAAAATTATTAAAGATGAAAACAAAGAAGAGAAATCCTATTTAGCAACACACTTTCTATGAAAACCTCCGATCGTGGTGCTTGTGTCAAACAATCTTATTATGCTTCAACGCTTAATAAGAGAAGTGTAGTAGAGGGAAAATGCTTAATTAGAGTATGTGAAATATCATGTGCTTATTTAAGGATCAATGCTTATATATTTTAATTGGGTCACTTTTAATAATAAATAGGGTGATGAAATGTATGGTTGAGAGATTATTTGTGGGGTCTAGGTAGTAACTTTTTTTTTTTTTTTCAATTTATTGGGTTGGAGAGGTGATTTGTTGAAGTTGTAAAGAGTAAAAATAAATTATGTGTAATAGTGGGACTTATTTAAGATGTTTAGAGAGTAAAAAAGAGAAATGTTGAGTTAGAAATGTTATAACACACTTTTGAACACAATTTTTTCGTTGGATAAAATTGATTGAAAATAACAAAATCTTGAGTCTTACACCTTATTTAATGAGTCTAATTTTTAATTAATTGTAGAAATGGTGTTGAAAAGAGTGAAATAAACAAAATATCAAAAATTGAAATAAAGAAGTTGAAAAAATGAACACGCACTTGTCAAAACTCCAAATGCTCAAGAAAATAAAACAAGCAAAATTAAACATGAAACCCAAAATTGAATAAAGTCAACAAATCCCACATGGTGAAATCGGGTTTTACAACATTTTAATAATAAAAAAATCAGACATGCACACAAAGATAGAAAAGCACACACCAGACAGAGTTTGTGTGTTTGCTTATAGAAATTAAAGGAAAGTGTTGCAGCTGGTGAAAGCTATGGTGAAGATTAGAAATGGGTAAAGTACAATATATATAGAGCATTGTATTGCCACTTTCACTACCGTAGCATGAGATGACCAATCAGTCAGTAACACATCACACTCACTCAAGGGAAACACTAATTTTCAAAACATAGAGATTGATGTGCGTTATGCATGAAAAAGTAGAAGGGAGACTTAAGGCAATGAAAATAATCAATGAATGTTCTTAGAGAGAGAGAGAGAATATATTAACACTTAAAAAAATTATTAAAAACAATTCAAACATATGGTTTTGATTTTTGAACACTACAACATATTAAATAAGGGTGGATTAAATAAATAATTTAAACTTCTATTTAATAAATTTTTGACAATTTAAATTAAATATGTAAATATTTTTATATGGTCAGCTAATTAAATAATATCATAAACTTGATTATCAAATTCACAAGTCAACTCATAAACTCTCTATATATAAGTAAATAATTTATAATTAAATAGAATTAGTATAATAATAATACAATACATAATTAGATATTAGAAATATTATATAATAGTGATAAAATATATAACATACAATAATATATAAACATACTAAATAATGTATATAAATAAAAAAGTAGTAATTGAATAAAACCTCACGAGTCAACTCGTAAACTCACGAGCCCACAACCCCAAACCTGGTTAACTCATATGCAAACTTGTTTTTGAGTAGAATCAAGAAAACTCATGCAAACACAGATAGACTCGCGAGTTCGAGGGCAAGACGGCGAGTTCGATGGGTCGGAAAAAATTAACCCAAATGGATGTCATTTGGGTCTTCTAAATCATTCGTCATCATCGCAAAGTGGCCACCCCATGCTCCTAAGGAGGTCATCGCAGAGCGGTCCATTGTAGCAGTCATCATGTTGCCATTTGTGGCTGAAATCTTGGAAGATCGCGACCAAAAGTAGGCTTCTGGATTGGTCCAACATTTGCTCTGTTGGAAAATAGGCGGCACCATTTTTATCTGAAAGAAAAAGGAGGAAGATAATGGGCGATTGGATGAGAGAAAAGAAACATATTAGGGTTTTTTTAGGTTAATGGGTATTGGGCCTATACTCAAAATTGGCCCACTCTCTATATATAAGTAAATAATGTATAATTAAATAAAATTAGTAAAATAATAATACAATACATAAGTAGATATTAGAAATATTATATAATAGAGATAAAATATATAGCATACAATAATGGATAATAATATATAAATATATAAACATAGCAAATAATGTATATAAATAAAAAAAGTAGTAATTAAATAAAAACTTACAAGTCAACTCGTAAACTAGTATAAGTTTAGAAGCCCACAACCCCAAACCTGGTTAACTCATGCAAACTCATTTTTTGAGTAGAATTGTGCAAACTTGTTTTTTGAGTAGAATTGTGCAAACTCGTGCAAACATGGACAAACTCGCGAGTTCAAGCGCGAGACGACAAGTTCGATGGGTCGGAAAACATTAACCCAAATACACATCATTTGGGTCTTCTAAATCATTCGTCATCATCGCGAAACGACCACACCATGCTCCTAAGGAGGTTGTCACGGAGCAACTCATTGTAGTAGTCGGCATGTTGCCATTTGTGGCTGAAATCTTGGAAGATGGCGACCATAAATGGGTTTCTCGATTGCTCAAACATTTGCTTTGTTGGAAAATAGGCGACACCATTTTTATCTGAAAGAAGGAGGAGGAAGATAATGGGCGATGGGATGAGAGAAAAGAAACATATTAGGGTTTTTTTAGGTTACTGGGTATTGGGCCTGCACTGAAAATTGGCCCACTCTCTATATATAAGTAAATAATGTATAATTAAATAAAATCGGTATAATAATAATAATACAATACATAAGTAGATATTAGAAATATTATATAATAGAGATAAAATATATAGCATACAATAATAGATAATAATATATAAATATATAAACAAAATAAATAATGTATATAAACAAAAAAGTAGTAATTAAATAAAAACTCACGAGTCAACTCGTAAACTCGTATAAGTTTACAAGCCCACAGCCCCAAACCTGATTAACTCATATGCAAACTCATTTTTTGAGAAGAATTATGCAAACTCGTGCAAACACGGAAAAACTCGTGAGTTCAAGGGCGAGACAACGAGTTCAATGGGTCGGAAAAAAATGTAGTAATTAAATAAAATTAGTATAATAATAATAAAATGTAGTAACTAAATAATAATAATAATAATAATAATAATAATAATAATAATAATAATAATAATCTAAATAAAGCATAATATGTAATATAATATATTAAAAATAATAGTAATAATGATAAAAAAATATCATAAAATAAATAATAATAGTCATAAAAGCTAAATAAAACATAATATATAATATAATTATCTAAACACATGGGGTTGAAATGTTGAATTATCAGGTACTTTAATATTTTTTTTAATATGAAGTAAAATCTTACGAGTTTAACAACCTTTATCATAAATATAATTTTTAAAGTATTATCATATATAAATTAATGGTTTTCAATAATAATTTTTTGAACAGAAATATGGTGTCCTAGCACAAGGTAGAAAAAGTTTCCAGACTCAAATCCATTTAAGTTGAGTGTCTTCACTGCTACTGAAATCCCCATTCCAGGCCTTGTTGTATAGTTCCCATGTTGATTGACCTAACCTTTGAACACAGTTCCACCCACCCCCTTCACTAGGAAATTGTCAGACTTAAAACTCCACATTGCCAAGTTAAGGTCATTAGAGGTGAACCTTCGAAGAAGGGAAAAAGATACAATTAATTCCTAGCTTAAGTTAGGAGTACATGACCTTTGGTAGGTTTTTGAAATTTTGGTGGACGAGGAGCTTGGAGTAACCAGTTGGTGCTAACAATATCATTTGTAACATTTCTCCCTATTGATTTACAAGGAAAAAATTGAGATATTAAAGCAAATTGATTGACCTAAACTTTTAACACAATTCCATTCCCTCTCCCCTCACCAAAAAAGTTGAGATATTAAATTCTATGTTGCCAACATAAGGTCATTTAAGGTGAACCTTTGAAGAAGGATAGAAGCTACAAATAATTCCTGGCTTAAGTTGGGAATACGTGATCTTTTGTTGACCTTTTGGTGGATGAGAAGCTTGGAGTAACTTATTGGTGTCTCACAATATCATTTGTAAAATTTCTTCCTGGTGATTGATTTAGAAGGAAAAAAAATAAGATATCAAAGCAAACTTGATGAGCAACATAAAACGTACATGAATTAGACATTAATTAAGTCTAAATTTGTCTCCCTAGTGGATCAAATAAGATCCTGAATTGCCCTTTTTGCAACATACAATATATATATATATATATATATATATATATATATATATATATATATATATATATATATATTGTACTGAAAAACTTAGTTAAAGGATTAAAAATACGTACTTTGGCTAAAATAACATTGACTAGACGTCTTGGCCAAGCAAGGAAACTGTGTAGGGTCTAGCCCACTAACATCAACATCAATAACGTCTTCAACCTCCACTCTAATTGAATCATATGATAGAGGCACTGAGTGGTTGGTTGAACCCCCTCGAGAACTTTCCCAACAGCCACTAGGCGGGAAGAGTTCTCATCATCAACATACAACCCACATCGAGCTAAGTCTTTGTTATGAGTGTCCTTGCCTGTTAGCTATTTATTTAATTTGCAGCATTTTATATTAAGCAAATTGCATTGACACCTCTTGTGATTTCTCAATATTGCACAAGACATCCTCTAATTCTAACCACTCTAGCAAACCTTTTTATTTATTTTTGAATACATTACACTGACACCATTTTTTTTATAAAAAAAAAACATTACATTGTTTATCCTCTAAGGGGGTTATTGCAAATGTTAAAAATAAAAGTGTGTATTAGAACATTTTTATCTCACCACTTCTTGTTTTTATACATCTTAAATAAGTCTCACTATTATACATAATTTATTTTTACTCTTTACAACTTCAACAATTCATCTCTCCAACCCAATAACTTGAAAAAAAAGTCACTAAATGGATCCCATAAATAATCTTTCAACCTTACATTTCATCACACTAGCATTTATTATTACTTCTTGTTGTTGTTGTTGTTGTTCAATGGTCGACCCACATAAATTTTTTAAGCATCAATGCTTAAATAAGCATATGATACTTCACACACTCTAATCAAGCATTTTCCCTCTATTGCACATCTCTTATTAAGCATCAAAGCATAATAAGATCGTTCGATACATGCACACCTCTATATCGGAGGTTTTCGTAGAAAATGTGTTGCTAAATAGCATTTCTCTTTGTTTACGTCTTTAAGAGTTTTGTGCTGAAATTTGTTTAGGTCAAATGTTTTAGGGGTTTGAACTGAAAATATGGGGAGCATTACTAGTATTAAACTTGGTTCTATGAGTACGGGAAAATCAAAGGGAGGGAGAAACAACAAAGATGTTGTTCAAGATACTAGTGAAGAAGGTTCAAGATTTTGGAAAAAAAAATTGAGGATTTTGTTAGGTTGCATGCTTTTGAGTTGTAAAGGGGAAGGATCCTCTAGTGACAAAAGCAAACCTTTTGTCATTGGAGGATCCTTCCCCTTTGCAACTCAAAAGCATGCAACCTAGCAAAATCCTCAATTTTTTTACAAAATCTTGAACCTTCTTCACTATATCTTGAACAACATCTTTGTTGCTTCTCCCTCCCTTTGATTTTCCCGTACTCATAGAACCAAGTTTAATACTAGTAATCCTCCCCATATTGTCAGTTCAAAGCCCTAAAACATTTGACCTAAACAACTTTCAGCACAAAACTCTTAAAGACGTAAACAAAGAGAAATGCTATTTAGCAACACACTTTCTACGAAAACCTCCGATAGTGGTGCTTGTGTCAAACAATCTTATTATGTTCAATGTTTAATAAGAGATGTGCAGTAGAGGGACAATGCTTAATTAGAGCATGTGAAGCATCATGTGCTTATTTAAGCATGAATACTTAAATATTTTAATTGGGTCAATATGTGTGTACTTTTAATAATAAATAAATGCTAGGGTGATGAAATGTATGGTTGAGAGATTATTTGTGGGGTCTATTTAGTAACCATTTTTCTTTCAAGTTATTGGGTTGGATAGGTGATTTGTTGAAGTTGTAAAGAGTAAAAATAAATTATGTGTAACAATGGGACTTATTTAAGATGTTTAGAGAATAAAAAAGAGAAATGTTGAGTTAGTAATGTTATAACACACTTTTAAACACAATTTTTTATTGGATAAAATTTCTTGAAAATCATAAAATCCTAAGTCTTACACCCTATTTAATGAGTCTAAAATTTAATTATTTGTAGAAAGAGTGTTGAAAAGAACGAATTAAACAAAAAATCAAAAATTGAAATAAAGAAGCTGAAAAATGGACACACTCTCGTCAAAACTCCCAATGCTCAAGAAAATTAAACAAGCAAAATTAATAAATATTGTTGGCACAAGTTCAAAATTATAGAACTAATATAAAATTAATATTTTTTTTTTCGAGAACCAAGAGACATTAATCATGAAACCCAAAATTGAACAAAGTCAACAAATCCCACATGGTGAAATCGGGTTTTACAACATTTTGATAATAATAAAAAAAAATCAGACATGCACACAAAAATAGAAAAGCACACACCAGACAGAGTTTGTGTGTTTGCTTATAGAAATTAAAGGAAACTGCCACAATAGGTGAAAGCTATGGTGAATATTAAAAATGGCTAAATTATAATATATATATATATATATATATATATATATATATAGAGAGAGAGAGAGAGAGAGAGAGAGAGAGAGCATTGCATTGTCACTCTCACTACTGTGGCATGAGATGACCAATAAGGTCACTAACACGTCACACTCACTCAAGGGAGACACTAATTTTCAAAAGAGAGAGATTGAAGTGCGTTATGCATGAAAAAGTAGAAGGGAGACTTAAGGCAATGAAAATAATCAATGAATGTTCTTATAGAGAGAAAGAGAATATATTAACATTTAAAAAAATTATTAAAAACAATTCAAACATATGGTTTTGATTTTTGAACACTGCAACATATTATATAAGCTAGATTAAATAAACAATTTAAACTTCTATTTAATAAATTCTTTGACAGTTTCAGTTGAATACGTAAATATTTTTATCTGGTCAGCTAATTAAATAATATCATAAACATGATTATCAAATTCATGAGTCAACTCATAAACTCTCTATATAGAAGTAAATAATGTACAATTAAATAGGATTAGTATAAAATATATAACATACAATAATATATAATAATATATAAATATATAAACATAATAAATAATGTATATAAATAAAAAAATAGTAATTAAATAAAAACTCTTGACTCAACTCGTAAACTCGTATAAGTTTATGAGCCCATAACCCCAAACCTGTTTAACTCATATGCAAACTCAGTTTTTAGTAGAATCGTGCAAACTCGTGCAAACACGGACAGACTAGCGAGTTCGAGGGCGAGACGTTGAGTTCAATGGGTCTTAAAAACTTAATCCAAATGGATGTCATTTGGGTCTTCTAAATCATTCATCGTCATCGCGGAGCAGCCACCCCATGCTCCAAAGGAGGTCGTCATAGAGCGGCTCACTGTAGCAATCATCATGCGGTCATTCGTGGCTAAAATCTTGGAAGATCATGGCCTGTGGGTTTCTCAACTGCTCCAACATTTGCTCTGTTGGAAAATAGGTGGCACCATTTTTTTCTAAAAGGAGGAGAAAGATAATGGCCGATGGGATGAGAGAAAAGAAACATATTAGGGTTTTTTAAGGTTAGTGGGTATTGGGCTTGTACTCAAAATTGGCCCATTTTCTATATATAAGTAAATAGTGTATAATTAAATAGAATTAGTATAATAATAATACAATACATAATTAGATATTAGAAATATTAAATAATAGAGATAAAATATATAACATACGGTAATATATAATATTATATAAATATATAAACATAATAAATAATGCATATAAATAAAAAAAACTAGTAATTAAATAAAAACTCACGGGTCAACTCATAAACTCATATGAGTTTACGAGCCCACACCCCAAACCAGGTTAACTCAGATGCAAACTCGTTTTGAGTAGAATCGTGCAAATACGAACAAACTCACGAGTTCGAGGGCGAGACGGCGGGTTCAATGGGTCAGAAAAAAATAACCCAAATGGATGTCATTTGGGTTTTCTAAATCATTTGTCGTCATCGCAGAGTGGCCACCCCATGGTCCTAAGGAGATCGTCTTGGAGCAGCTTACTATAGCAGTCTTCATACAACCATTCGTGGCTGAAGTCTTGGAAGGTATCGGCCATAAGTTGGTTTCTCAACTGCTCCAACATTTGCTTTAATGGAAAATAGGTGGCACCATTTTTTTTGAAAGAAGCATGAGGAAGATAATGGCCGATGGGATGAGAGAAAAGAAACATATTAGGGTTTTTTTTTTAGGTTAGTGGGTATTGGACCAGTACTCAAAATTGGCCCACTTTATATATGTAAGTAAATAATGTATAATTAAATAGAATTAATATAATAATAATACAATACATGATTAGATATTAGAAATATTAAATAATAGAGATAAAATATATAACATACAATAGTATATAATAATACATAAATATATAAACATAATAAATAAAGCATATAAATAAGAAAAAGTAGTAATTAAATAAAAACTCACGGGTCAACTTGTAAACTCATATAAGTTTATGAGCCCATAACCCCAAACCTGGTTAACTCGGATGCAAACTTGTTTTTGAGTAGAATCGTACAAACATAGACAGACTCGTGATGAGTTTAAGGGCGAGACAGCGAGTTCGATGGGTTGGGAAAATTAACCCAAATGGATGTCGTTTGGGTCTTCTAAATCATTCGTCATCATCGCGGAGCGGCCACCCCATGGTCCTAAGGAGGTTGTCATGGAGCGACTCGCTGTAGCAGTCGTCATGAGGCCATTCGTGGCTGAAATCTTGGATGACCGCTGCCATAAGTGGGTTTCTCGATTGCTCCAACAATTGCTTTGTTGGAAAATAGGGGGCACCATTTTTATCTGAAAGAAGGAGGAGGAAGATAATGGGCGATGGGATGAGAGAAAAGAAACATATTAGGATTTTTCTAGGTTAGTGGGTATTGGGCATGTATTGAAAATTGGCCCACTCTCTATATATAAGTAAATAATGTATAAATAGAATTAGTATTATAATAATACAATACATAATTAGATAATAGAAATAGAAATATTATACCACAGAGATAAAATATATAACATACATTAATATATAAACATAATAAATAATGCATATAAATAAGAAAATGTAGTAATTAAATGAAATTAGCATAATAATAATTAAATGTAGTAACTAAATAATAATAATAATCTAAATAAAGCATAATATGTGATATAATATATTAAAAATAATAATAATGATGATAAAAATATAATAAACTAAATAATAATAGTCATAAAAGCTAAATAAAACATAATATATAATATAATTATCTAAACACATGGGGTTGAAATGTTGAATTATTATGTTATTTATAGGTATTTTAATATTTTTTTTAATATGAAGTAAACTCTTGAGAGTTTACAAGTCGAGTTTACGAGGCTCCCACGAGTCTATGTAAACTTCCGAGTTTAACAACTGTTATCATAAATATAATTTTTAAAGTTATTATCATATAAATTAATGGTTTTCAATAATAATTTTTTTAACAGAAAGATGGTGTCCTAGCACAAGGTAGAAAAAAGTTTCTAGACTCAAATCCATTGAAGTTGAGAGTCTTCACTACTACTGAAATCCCCATTCCAGGCCTTGCTTCATAGTTCCCATGCTGATTGGCCCATCCTTTCAACATAGTTCCACCTACCCCCCGATAACCAGGAAATTGTTAGACTTAAAACTCCACATTGCCAACATAAGGTCATTAGAGGTGAACCTTCTAAGAAGGGAAGAAGATACAATTAATTCCTAGCTTAAGTTATGAGTACATGACCTTTGGTAGCTTTTTGACCTTTTGGTGGATGAGGAGCTTGAAGTAACCAGTTAGTGTCTCACAATATCATTTGTAACATTTCTTCATGTTGATTTACTGGGAATAAAATGAGATATTAAAGCAAATTGATTGACCTAACCTTTCAACACAATTCCAATCCCCCTCCCCTCACCAAGAAAATTGTCAGACTTAAAATTCTATGTTGCCAACATAAGGTCAATAAAGGTGAACCTTCGAAGAAGGATAGAAGCTACAATTAATTCCTGGCTTAAGTTGGGAATACATGATCTTTTGTAGCTTTTTGACCTTTTGGTGGATGAGAAGCTTAGAATAACTGATTGGTGTCTCACAATATCATTTGTAAAATTTCTTCCTGTTGATTGATTGACAAGGAAAAAAAATAAGATATCAAAGCAAATTTGATGAGCAACATAAAACATACATGAATTAGACATTAATTAAGTCTAAATTTGTACTGAAAAAGCGCTCATTCAATTTTATTTCACAAGTAATTCCACTAACATAAGCATATAGTATCTATGTAGATTTGGTTCAACTTATTTTAAGAAAGGAATTGATCTTTTATGTTGGTTTCTCAAAAGAACTTTTGAAAAAAAATGTTTTTCAAAATTAATAATCTTTTCAACTTTCCATTTTTTTGCTTTTCTCGTCACATATCTATTACATTTATTACTTTTATTTTTCTCTCCAAATATATGCCCTGAAGGATGTAAAAGAAAATATTTTTTTATAAAAAAAGCTAAACCAAAATAAATATATAGTGCTTGATATAAAATCTCAAGTGGGATTCACATGATTGACTAATTAATATAGATTTTGATTTAAGGTAAATGAAAAGAGAAAGGAGAAGTGACAGTAAGATGAGAAGGAGAAGGACAAATCCAAAAAGAAAGAGAGAGAGAGAGATGTAATGGTATATGGAAATATTTTTGTTGACACCCTTTTAAGTGTCTACACACGTGGAGAGAGGGAAAAAATAAATAAAATAAAGAGAAATAATAAATGTCATATATAATATAATGAAATAAGAAAATAGAGATTAAAAAAATATTAATAATTGAAAGTAAAAAATAGAATTAAAATAATTGATCTATAAACAAAATTACAAGTGTTTAAAACAATTAAAAACTAAAATTTTAAATACACCAAAATAAAATTAAAGTTTATTTAAAATATCACATAAATATGTCCATTTCTGACATTTTACATTTTTTAGCTACTTCATCAGATAATTTTACCAAACACTTATGATTCAATAAGTTAGGTTTTCAGCTTTCAGCTATCAATTACATATTTTTAGCTACTAGCTAAGTTTTCAGCTTTCAACTATCAATTACATGTTGTTAGCTACTAGCTAAGTTTTCAGCATTAATCTTGAAGATTTATTTATTTAAGAAATAATATCATTTGCTAAGAATGTAATTTTTTTTTAGAATAGTGCTTAATAAATAGTGCTTCAAGGATTTTTTATTGTTTTTTGAAGATAGTGCTTTAAGGATATTTTTTTTTATCATAGGAATTGAAGACAGTATCAAGGGGTTTACAACACTCACGCACCATGCTCAACCAAGTAAGCTAGATCCCTTGATAGTGCTTTAAGGATATTGTTTCAATGTGATAATAAAATTAATATTTTATCATATATATTAATATTAGCTTCCTAAATTTCTCGACTATAATTTAATTTAAATAATCGTAAGATTTTATTATTAAATTTTTTTAAAGACAACACTTCCCATATTTATATTATGTTTACAGGTGATTATGAATAGGTTGAAATAAAGAGTTTTTTTTTAATATTAAAATCTATTAAATAATTTTAACTTGTACAAAATAATTTATTTTATTTTATCTTGTTAATTTATTTATTTTGTTATCTTAATACAAATACTTATTCACAAGTTTATCTAAATTAGAATATGTTTTGATAATTTATATTTTGGGAAATTATGATTTAATGGGATATTTACAAATGAAAACTGATAATTTGATTTTATGATATTATCAAATGAAATTTAATTTTTTATAAGTAAAAGAAATTTAAAAGTTATTAATTTAGCATTGACAAATGATCAAAACTAATGGATTAGTAACAAAGACTAATTATGTTGATGAAAATTAATCAATAATGGATACAGTGGTGGCCCTGAGCACGGTCAAGGTGGGCAACCACCCAGGGCCCCATTTTTAGAGGGGAACCAAATTTTTTATTATGTTTATATAAATATTAAAATAAATTTTTTATATAATGTTATAATGTAGTAATGTCAATATGGGCCTGAAGAACTGTTTCTGTTCAGTTAGGTTGCAAAATGTAAAAAAAAAAAAAGATAAAAAAAAAGAATAAAAATTGAAACTTCTCTAAAACATGATAATTCTTGTGATCTTGATGGTGAAATTTTATTTGAGGAATTAAAAGTCATTAGAGAGGTTTTAACAATTGAGTCAAAATCAAGTTTTATGATATTGAGTCTTTGAAGACATTTAATTAGTTTCATAATGTATGCACAACTTATAGAATAATATTAACTATTCATGTTAATTATTGTTGCATCTATGAAAAGAAGTTTATCAAAATTAAAAATATTAAAATCCTATTTGCGATCTACTATGTTAGATTAAACAATTTTGTTTTGATTTTTATCGAAAATTATTTCTTAATAAAGAATCTTGATTATGAACAGATTATTAATGAGTTTTGCAACAAAAAAATAAGGAGGACAATACTTAAATGATTGTGATTACATAATTTTTCGATCCTTCCAGGGTACCAAAAATCTTAGCACCGCCCTGAAAGTATACAACCCTTAAAACATTGCGAAAGAGTAAAACAAAAATACACTAAAATGTAAGGACTTAAACATATACGTGTTTGAAGGAATATTAACGATAGGGACTAGTTATACTAACAGAAAATTAATAAGGGACAAATTTTTTTAAAAAAAGTCGAGGACAAAACTATAAAAAATACTGAAATTCGGGACTAAAAAAAGTTATTTAAGCCAATAAATTATTCCTGTTTCTTATTTTTCCAACTTGACTTTACACTTAACCAACTTATGCACATGCTCATTGCTCAACAAAAATACCATAACAATGCAGATTTCTTTCATTGAATGCACAATTCCATCATATTACAGAACTCTCTAATTTGTACAAAAGTCAATGAATCCTACTGCCGGGCTAATTTAGAACACTGCAGCTTTTAGTCTCCTTCCCAACTCCTTTCTGCTCATAAAGAAATTAATGACCATTGTTAGCATAAAACCAAAGCAAATATTTCCTGTCACAGAGCAAGAGATTAATGAATAAAAATTTCAGCTTACCTCATCAGTTGGCTATCAAAGCCTGAAGCAGCCAAGAGCCCCCTATTCTCTTCGGCCCTTCTTAGAAGGTAAGGCATAACCATTTCTACTGGCCCAAATGACATATACTTGCCAACCTGAAACCCTGCATTGCTCAAACCAAAGGAAAGTGCCTCTGACATTCCATATAGTTGTGCAAATTCTAGCTTGTGATTCACCTTTCCCACACCCAATTCATGTGCCTTTGCCACAACCAATTTCCCTACACAACATTGACAGATCATATCAAACACCTGAATTGGGATGTTGAGTTTTCTTATATTATAAAGAGTAATTAGTACATGCACTCCATGCACTGACATTGTAAAAGGGTTTGGTATTGTCATATTTTTTTGGTACCATGATATTATCATCTAATCACAAATCATGTCTGGTAAGGTAAGTTTGTTGACTTCTAAGAAAATTTTGCATTAGTTAACACTAAAAAATTTTTGCATAAAAATTAAATTCTATTATAAATCATAAAATGAATAGCCTGACTTGTACATTACCCGATTCAATATTGTGGGTTGCAAGAACAACTGAACCGGGTCCATTGGCAATCTTCTCAAGCATAAATGATGAGCAGCATTGAAGCAATTGTGTGTGTCCTGAATGGTATTGTGAATTGGGGATGCATACCCAAAAGACTCGGCCAATTTGCTCTCTGTGGACATGTAGGCACCCCTCACCAATTTGAATCCCATTGGAACTCCTATTTTCTCTGCTGCCTTTGTTGTCAGCAACAACCTCTCTTTGGCATCTTTCAAGTAAGGTTGAATGGTTCCAAACACAATGGGGTTGTCATCCTTGTTGTGCTTGATGGCGGAAGAGTATGTGAAGTAATCAATAGCTGGCTGAACTGTGGTGTGTTCTGCATCAACTAACAAAGGCATATTAGCTTCGTCACATTTTTGGCAAAGTTCAAGGAGTCTCTGGTTGGCAAGTTGAAGATCACTCTCTTCTTCTGGGGTTAGAGGCTCTGGTCTCTTCTGTGTGTGGTACAAAGGGCTTGATTCAGCAAAAATTTGGAGGGAATCTTGCTTCATGGCAAAACGAATGAAGGATCTCTCTGTTGCCATCTTAGAAGGTCACTAACTCTTTCTAGCAACGCCATGGGGCAGATTGCAGTGATTTTACAATGACAAAGCTCACCTATCACATCATTAATTCATCCTCCACAAGTTAAACAATACTAGACACAAAGAAAAATAGATGAAAAATACAAGCAAACACATGAACCTCATGGCCTACCAACATAATGCAAAAAAATTGACAATGTAACAACTAAAGGGAGTTGCAAAGGGGAAGGATCAAAGGGAGGGAGAAACAACAAAGATGTTGTTCAAGATACTAGTGAAGAAGGTTCAAGATTTTATAAAAAAATGAGGATTTTGCTAGGTTGCATGCTTTTGAGTTGCAAAGGGGAAGGATCCTCTAGTGACAAAAGGGAGTTGCAAAGGGGAAGGATCAAAAATTGAAATAAAGAAGCTGAAAAAATGGACACACACTCGTCAAAACTAACATTAAACAAGAAAAATTAATAAATATTGTTGGCACAAGTTCAAAATTATAAAACTAACATAAAATTAATATTTTTTTCGAGAACCAAGAGACATTAATCATGAAACCCAAAATTGAACAAAGTCAACAAATCCCACATGGTGAAATCGGGTTTTACAACATTTTGATAATAATAAATAAAAAAAATCAGACATGCACACAAAAATAGAAAAGCACACACCGGACAGAGTTTGTGTGTTTGCTTATAGAAATTAAAGGAAAGTGCTGCAACAAGTGAAAGCTATGGCGAATATTAAAAATGGCTAGAGTACAATATATATAGAGCATTGCATTGTCACTCTCACTACCGTGGCATGAGATGACCAATAAGTCACTAACACGTCACACTCACTCAAGGGAGATACTAATTTTCAAAAGAGAGAGACTGAAGTGCATTATGCATGAAAAAGTAGAAGGGAGACTTAAGGCAATGAAAATAATCAATGAATGTTCTTAGAGAGAGAAAGAGAATATATTAACATTTAAAAAATTTATTAAAAACAATTCAAATATATGGTTTTGATTTTTGAACACTGCAACATATTATATAAGCTGGATTAAATAAACAATTTAATAAATTCTTTGACAGTTTTAGTTGAATACGTAAATATTTTTATTTGGTCAGCTAATTAAATAATATCATAAACATGATTATCAAATTCATGAGTCAACTCGTAAACTCGCTATATAGAAGTAAATAATGTACAATTAAATAGAATTAGTATACAATATATAACATACAATAATATATAATAACATATAAATATATAAACATAATAAATAATGTATATAAATAAAAAAATAGTAATTAAATAAAAACTTATGACTCAACTCGTAAACTCATATAAGTTTACGAGCCCATAACCCCAAACCTGGTTAACATAGATGCAAACTCATTTTTGAGTAGAATCGTGCAAACACGAACAGACTAGCGAGTTCGAGGGCGAGACGTTGAGTTCAATTGGTCTTAAAAACTTAACCCAAATGGATGTCATTTGGGTCTTCTAAATCATTCATTGTCATCGCGGAGCGGCCACCCCATGCTCCTAAGGAGGTCGTCGTAGAGCGACTCACTGTAGCAATCGTCATGCGGTCATTCGTGGCTGAAATCTTGGAAGATCATGGCCTGTGGGTTTCTCGACTGCTCCAACATTTGCTCTGTTGGAAAATAGGTGGCACCATTTTTTTTTCTGAAAGGAGGAGGAAGATAATGGCCGATGGGATGAGAGAAAAGAAACATCTTAGGGTTTTTTAAGGTTAGTGGATATTGGGCTTGTACTCAAAATTGGCCCACTCTCTATATAAGTAAATATTGTATAATTAAATAGAATTAGTATAATAATAATAATAATACAATACATAATTAGATATTAGAAATATTATATAATATAGATAAAATATATAACATACAGTAATATATAATAATATATAATTATATAAACATAATAAATAATGTATATAAATAAAAAACTAGTAATTCAATAAAAACTCACGAGTCAACTCGTAAACTCATATAAGTTTACGAGCCCACACCCCAAACCAGGTTAACTCAGATGCAAACTCGTTTTTGAGTAGAATCGTGCAAACACGGACAAACTCACGAGTTCGAGGGCGAGACAGTGGGTTTGATGGGTCAGAAAAAATTAACCCAAGTGGATGTCATTTGGGTCTTCTAAATCATTTGTCGTCATCGCAGAGTGGCCACCCCATGGTCCTAAGAAGATCGTTGTGGAGCGGCTTACTATAGCAGTCGTCATGCGGACATTCGTGGCTGAAGTCTTGTAAGGACTTAAACATATACGCGTTTGAAGGAATATTAACCATAGGGACTAGTTATACTAACAGAAAATTAATAAGGGACAAATTTTTTTAAAAAAAAGTCGAGGACAAAACTAAAAAAAATACTGAAATTCGAGACAAAAAAAAGTTATTTAAGCCTATAAATTATTCCTTTTTATTATTTTTCCAACTTGACTTTACACTTAACCAACTTATGCACATGCTCATTGCTCAACAAAAATACCATAACAATGCATATTTCATTTCATTGAATGCACAATTCCATCATATTACAGAACTCTCTAATTTGTACAAAAGTCAATGAATCCTACTGCCGGGCTAATTTAGAACACTGCAGCTTTTAGTCTCCTTCCCAACTCCTTTCTGCTCATAAAGAAATTAATGACCATTGTTAGCATAAAACCAAAGCAAATATTTCTGTCACAGAGTAAGAGATTAATGAATAAAAATTTCAGCTTACCTCATCAGTTGGCTATCAAAGCCTGAAGCAGCCAAGAGCCCTCTATTCTCTTCAGCCCTTCTTAGAAGGTAAGGCATAACCATTTCTACTGGCCCAAATGGCATATACTTGCTAACCTGAAACCCTGCATTGCTCAAACCAAAGGATAGTGCCTCTGACATTCCATATAGCTGTGCAAATTCTAGCTTTTGGTTCACCTTTCCCACACCCAATTCATGTGCCTTTGCCACAGCCAATTTCCATACACTACATTGACAGATCATATCAAACTCTTGAATTGGGATGTTGAGTTTTCTTATATTATAAAGAGTAATTAGTACATGCACTCCATGCACTGACATTGTAAAAGGGTTTTGGTATTGTCATATTTTTTTGGTACCATGATATTAATATTTAATCACAAATCATGTCTTGTAAGGTAAGTTTGTTGACTTCTAAGATAACAACCTTAAAAGTTATATTAAAGATACTGTTTGATTTGTTAACACTCTAAAAATTTTGCATAAAAATTAAATTCTATTATAAATCATAAAATGAATAGCCTGACTTGTACATTAGCTACAAAGTGAGTCTCAAAGAAAGACAAAGACACGTAATTCAGGTTGGACCCATCGATCTACAAAGTGAGTCTAAGAGAAAGACACATTTTCAGGTGGGACTCATCTACCAGGTGAGTCTCACCATACTAGCGTCTTTCTCTATTCTCCATTTGAGAAACCATGGAAAAAATATATGAAGCTGTCTGGAATTAATTCAATTAATGTTGAAGCTTAAGGTGAAGAAGCACTTACAGAGGATGGTGGAAGCGATTTGCTAACATCAACATTGTGAAGGAACCCTTGAAGGTTACGGTCACACCCCTCATTATCATGCGCGTCTTCCACCCCATAAACCAGCATGCCACACAGCCCGGCATCGTTCAGCACCCTGATGCTCCGTCCGACGACGGCGGCGTCTTCACCGGCGCAGAAGTGTGCGAAGAACGTCTCGCGGGTGGCAGCCATAACGAGATTCCTCAGCACCCCACTCTGGACCACCCTCGACTTCATCACCCGCGTTCCCAAGTCCACCACGGGACCCACTGCCATCTTGTGCAGCACTGTGGAGGACCGAAGCAGCCGCATCGTCGACACCGACCCGAACAGCCGCTCCACGTCGTCCAAGCTCAACGCCGCCGCCGCCGGGATAGCATCTGCGATGGGGGACGGCAGCTTCTCGAAGAGTGATGCAACATGTTGTGTTGTGATTTATAGGCGCCAACATGAGGAAATGGGTTGGGTTAAAAGTAAGGAAAATACAACACTACAACGTTAAGTTGGGTAAGGTTGCATGGTGTAAGCGTGTGTGATAAGATTAGAGTGGTCAACTTGGGTCATGTTTTCAATTTTAGTAAACTGATCATTTCATATTTTCTTTTAAATAGTTCCAACAGGGATTCGATGTAATCCCCTATTGCATATATGGAGTGCTAAAAATATATTTTTAAATAATTTTTACATACTTTATTATTGTTCATGAAATATATTTTAAATTGATCAAATTAAAAAATTAAAATTTGCACGACTAGTTGTATAAAAACTTATTTTTCTAATATTATTTATTGTTTCTATTACATCTTTAATAAAAAATTTAAATATTATATTTTATAAGATAATATATTTCTCAAAAATCATATACTCATTGAATGTGTGATTTTTTTAAATAAATTTATATATAATAAAAATTTATTATTAAATAAAAAACAAAGTTTAAATATGTTTTTAGTCCTTTAAATGTGGGTTATTATTTTTTTAGTCCTCCAAATTTGAAATTGTTTTTTTGTTCCTGGAATTCGCAAAACCCTCTGCACAGTGTGAGTCAAATGGGGAATAAAAGATTTATAATTTGTGACGGCTTTTGATCGCCATAATTTGATTTTCTATTTTAAATTTTAAAGTATGATTTCTGACGGTTTAAAATCGTCTGAATCAAGTCAATAAAAAAAAATTAAAGTGGTTTTTAAAACAGTTAATGGGTTTTTTAATTTTTTGAGTAAATTACAATGACCCCCTGAGGTTTGCCTAAATTACACTTGACACCCGTGACTTTTTTATCATTACTTTTACCCCCCTCACTTAGTGCCGTGATCTCTCTTTCCTTTAATTTAAAAAAAATATTAAGGAATTATAATAACTTCATAATCCTATTTTGTCCTTGTCACTTACAAAGGGTCAGAGCCAAAGTTCCTTTGCGTCTCTCGTTTCAAAATTAGAATTGGGGCTTACTGTGGATGGCGAGAATTGGGGCTTCCATGAGAGTTCAACTCTTGAGCGATTGAGCGGACTCTAAGGTGTGTAGTTGGTGCGCGATTGCTAGCCTTGTTCGATATGACAATTGTTTGTTGTCGTTGCTCAAAGATATGTGTTTGGAAGGAGAAAGGAGATGAAGACGTTTGGGGTTTTGAAGGTTTTTTTTGTGTCTGCAAGGTTTAAACTACCGTTTATGTATGAGGTTAGGGTTTGACGTGTTATTTTTGTAGGTTAGGGTTTATTTTATTTATGTTGTGAACATAGCGGGGGACCACTTTTTATTTCGACATTGTTTAGTATTGGGGGACCAGTTGAATTTTTTTATTAATTTGTTGTGGTTGTGGACCACTGATTATGTCATTTTGCTTGTGTTGGTTGACCACAGAGAACACAATGGATGAAGAAGACGTTTCGTACATGGGCCCCGATCCTAGTAATTTTGGACATTTTGGTACATGTTAGAGAAACTGCTGAGGAGGTTGGTGGTGATCCTAAAGGAACATTTAATGATAATTTTGAGGAGGCTGGTAGTGAACCTGTTGTGGTTGATAGTGCAATGCCTAATGCTGAACCTGTTAGGGTCACTATGGAAATATCAATTGAATTTGATAATGATGTGCTTGTGTTTGGAGACAAGATTGTAGATGAACAGCCTGTCAAATGAACAGGTTCTTGGCAGGGATGAAGAAGTTGACTTTGTAAATCCTACTCCAAGTCCTGATGAAGCTTATGTGAGTGAGGAAGAGAATATTCTAGTTGGTTATGATAATGATTTATCTGGGAGTGATTATGAGCTAGTGGATGAGGATGGAGATCATGATGAAGATTATGAACTTGATTGCCTAAGTGACTTTAAGGAGACGATTGATGTCATTGGAAATGACCATTCGGATAGTGACATGGAAGAAATCTATGTTAAGAGGGGAAAATCCGGGTTCCCATTTAAGAGGATGCCAAATGGGAAGATAAAGCTTCTTAAAGGACAATTATTTCATAATATGGATCATTTCAGAGAAATATTGAAGGATTATTCTATCCAGGAAGGCTTCCAGCTTTATAGAGTGAAAACTGAAAAGTCTAGGGTCACTTGTGAATGTAATGCACCAGGTTTCACGTGGAGGATTCATGCATCCCCTACCCCAGATAAGGTTACCTTTCAAATCAAGACATATTATTCTAGCCATACTTGTATCAGAACAACAAAGAAAATTGATGCTAACTCAACATGGATTGCACAAAAACTTGAGAGCTTAATTATGGCTGACCCTAACATTAGCTATTCGTCAATGAGGCAAGTTCTACTTGAAAAGTATGGTGTTGAACCAACCAGCAACATGCAACTCTATAGAGCTAAGAGGAAGGCATCAAACCACAAGTGGAATACATTCTATTTCTTACAATCATTTGCCACCATGGATTGCATTATCTTGCATTTTGCTACATTTAATATCTTGGGTCCACACCGACAATATATTCGATGGTGTCTTACTCTTACGCTACTGACAGTTGAAGAAGGACAAACCATTGATTGAGACATTTCAACAAACACCCTTCAAGTAACACACAAAACACATAATGTTCATACCAAATTTGGGGGTAATCCAACACATGAGTATGACAACCCAAAACACAATAAATATAGCATACAACTACATATATTACTCATCCTTAAAACAAAAAAATCGGACCAGTAGTGACATCAACAAAGAAGAATAAAAAAAATAGAGCATGGGGAGAAAATGAAATGTGTAGAAGAGCGACCCATGAAGCATTTGACGAAACCTATACACACACAAGCATCATTATGTAAAAGAATGAGAAAAAAAAATAAAAATGAACCACTATGCACAGCAATGGAGCTCGAGCTCTTAGATTGGAACCACTATGTTCAACAATTGCAATGTAAAAGGAGGGTCATGAAGGCATTTTTGCCAAAAAAAAAAAAATATTAAACAACACGTGTAGCTCATGTGACACCGTTTTGTTAACGTCATTTAGTTTCAAAATGTCCCAGGAAGGGGGAACTGTAACGGGATACCAACAATCAGGGGTATTTTTGTAGAGTTTAAAAAGGCAGGGGTGTCGAGTGTAATTTAGGCAAATCTCAGGGGGGGTCATTGTAATTTACTCTAATTTTTTTATTGACTTGATTTTGGCAATTTTTAACTACTAGAAAATCGTACTTGAAAATATAAAATAGAAAATCAAGTTCTGACGGTCAAAAGTTGTCACAAGTTGCAAATATCTTATTTTCCGTTTTACTCACATTGTGCAGAGGGACTAAAAAGAGCATTTTGCGAATTCTAGGGACTAAAAAAATTTTTCAAATTTGGAGCACTAAAAAATAATGGCCCACATTTGAGGGACTAAAAACATATTTAAGCCTAAAATTTAATACCTGAATATAAATATATAGTAAAAAAATACATTAAAAAAATATTATGTTATTATTGCTTAAAAGAATTAGTTTATAAAAAATAATTGAAAATAAATCTATGCATATGTGTGTTGTGTGTGTATATATATATATATATATATATATATATATATATATATGCATATTGAAGTATTAATTAAATTACTTCAATTAATTACAATATTTGATATATATTTATTTAATCTTAAACTTATTAAATGAAATTAATAATTAATATTATTAATTTTAATAAAAACAAATGAATATACTATTTTAATAGTTAATTTATAACAAAATATCTTTTATAATATAAAGTAAAGAAGTTTTGATACACTTTTTCCCTCCCAAAATAAGGGCACTTTTAGATAATTTCTTTTTAGTTGTTTTATTTTATATTTATAGCTTAAATATGTCTTTGGTCTCTCAAATTTAGGTTACTTTTCTTTAGGTCCCCTAAATTTAAGTTTGTTTTTTAAGTCTCTTAATTTCGAAAAATGTTCTTTTTAGTTCTTCTCCATAAAAATGAAAAAATAAACATCCCAATCACCCTAAAATCAATATGAGATTTTTTTTATATAATACCGATGATGCGTCTAGAGGTTCTTCAGGGCATGCAGTGGGTGATGGCATTTTTCGTGATAGTAATGGGGCTTTCATGGGTTGGTTTGCATCATATATTGGTGTTAAATATGCATTGTGTTGTTACCGGATTTGGTAAGTCCTTCGGTGTGGTGGCTCTACTGGGATCTCCTTGATGTACGATGGGGGGTGTACCTACAAGGACACTTCGACGCTCAAGTTAGAGGCGCAAAGGCAAGAGACATGTATCACTAAAAGGTGTAGAATTTTGTACCTTGATTGGAATGAATAGCTTTGTACTTATAGGGTGTAAAAAGATAGATTTGATAGGGTTATTTTCCTATAAAACCTTATCAAATCTAGTTAATTATGACAAAGATTAATTTATTCTTAATCGTGATCTTTTATCTTAATCTTTGTATATCTTATCTTTTAGTAAGATATACTTTCTATTATAACTGCCTTGGTCCGAGTTGACTTCGCCTACTCAGCCAGGTCCTCTACTCGGTGGGGTGCCGAGTCCGAGTAGTACATATGCCCCCAAGCTCTGAAGCTATGTAAGAGCTTAGGTGGTTGTTATGCCGAATTCGAATTCAAATTTGGCTTTGTTAGTGTTGTGTCTTACTCGTCTCGTTCCGTCGGATTCGGCTTCATCGTTTCGAATGGTCACGTCGCTTCAGACCTATTAAATCATAACATTTCCCAAGGGCAACAAAATGATTATTTTGAATTTCGAAACGTCCTCGGGATACTCAAAGGTCTCAAGTCCCCCCAGTCGTTGATCCTTTCGTTGAGGAGCTTTGATCCAACGGTCCAAGGACTAAAAGTGACATTTAGCCAATAAATAAATGCTTAGATATGTTTTTGGTCTCTCAAATTTAGGTTACTTTTGTTTTTGTTTCTCCAAATTTAAATTTGTTTTTTTTTGTCCCTCAATTTCAAAGAATGCTTTTTTTAAATCTCAATTTAAATCTCAGATTTTTTATTTTATTTTATAGAAGCTATGGCATACAAAGCCTCACAATAGGATAATGACATCCCAACAAGTTGGCACCTTAGAACCTACCATTCATCGGCAACACACCACAATTTATTAAAAGAGAACAAAAGCAAATAGTGAGCATAGGGGACTAGACCAAAACCCCTGAAGAAAAATCAGCAAAAACAGAAATAAGGTAATCCACAATGATTGAAAACGAAAACATCCCTAACAATCAAAGGTATAGACTCCCACCAAATAAAATATATCCTATGGTCTACACCATAACCTGCCATCTTGTTCGCACATTGATTCCCTTCCTTATAGATGTGTGATGATAAAAAGTGCATTTGAGAGCAAAGCCAAAGGCAGCACTTCCATCTACTTTTGTAATCCCAAGAAACAATATTGGCATTTATAAAAGCAACAAGAACCAACTTCATCACACTCCAACCACCACCTAGTCCAACCCACTCTGTGAGCATGCTCAATAGCCAACATCATAGCATATAATTCTGCATGCAATGCAGATTTAGCACCAATATATGATCCAAAGCAACCCATGAAAGCCCCATTACTATCACGAAAAATGCCACCGCCCACTGCTGAAATACAGAGAAATACACTAGAAGGGGGGGGGGGGGTTGAATAGTGTGTTTATAATTTCTTCGAAAAACTTTAACCAATGTGAAGATAGTATATCTTAAGTTTTACAAGAACTTAGTAAAACAGAAGATTATGCTATCGTCTAGCGGTTCAAAAGAAACAGTCCAATGAAACTGCTTTTTCTCGCTTTTCGTTAGAACACACGTAAAAGATTATCGTAGATAAAATGTGTGAAGAAACACTTTCATAGTATGTTGAAGAGATAGTTTAAGAGATATACAAATAAGCTGGAAAGCGAGAGAATAGAACACTTAGTTTTATACTGGTTCACTCAACTGAGCTACGTCCAGTTCTCCTTCAAAAACTTTTGAAGGGTTCTACTAATCAAGATCTGATTACTCTCAAGTATTCTAACCTTGCCACTTCTGGCTACAAGTATTCTCTAGGCGACTCCTGGCACACTTTTAATCTCCCCCTGAGATTAAAACAAACCCAAGTATTCTTTAACACTAAGCCACTCCTAGCTTTCCAAACAGAATTGTTTGAGTATAGAAGGAAAGAATAACTCTCTATAGAGAGGATATTACAATAAGTACGAATACACAGAATTGCTTAGCAAAGCTAAGCAGAAAGCTTGTTTTGCTTAAGTGTTGATCGTCCAGTCGTTTTGACAGGGATTTAGCTCTTTATGAATTTTTCGTCAGTCTGATACATGAGCACATTCCTCTATTTATAGGCAGCTTGGTGCAAAGTATCCGTTGTGGGATCAATTCCTTTGCCAAGAGCGGTTCTCTCCAAAGCATAAGACTGTTGTCACATTTTGACTTAGGGTGGAGAGATAGAGGAGACAGCCGTACATGTAGCGCCTCTCCTACTTGTACTTTTTCTGCAGAGAGAAGCTTCTCTTTTCCTGTTCAATACCATTCAAAAAATCAAATAGAATGACATATTAGAATGAGAGAGAATAATCGTTGCATTACATAGAATCACCATTGAAAACGTATTGCCTTATTATATTATTTTTTAAGATAGAAACTACAGTGTGGGTTATATAGTCATTGGACGCTTGCTCTCACAGGAGCATTGGACGCTGACTGTAGTATTCTTACAAAACACATTTGGACGCTTTTCTTATTAAAACATAACGTCGAGGTTTGAGAGATACAATACCATTGCGGCATTGGACGACGTAAATCCTATAACACTCAAACAAGATCATTAGATACTTCAAAATTTATCCTTTAATTGTTATCATCAAAACCGAAATTCGAGGGGTTGGACATCGTCCAAGGTCTTAGAACCTAACAATCTCCCCCTTTTTGATGATGACAAATAATGTTAAATTTTGATGTTAACAGTCACATAATCATATATGAATACAATGAATCAAGTCAGAGATGATTATATTATGCCAGTGTATAAATGTGAAATGAAGTACTCCCCCTGAGTTCAATCATTTCTTATGCATCTGATAACAGAGAATAATAAATAGAAAGAATATGTCAGATATAACAGATATCAGAGTGTAAAGCATATCAAGGATATGGATGCGGAAATTATGAAATAAACACCTCATGTATTAAAGATGTTTTGATAAAAAAAAATATTCACAGAGTTTTAGCTATATACTTCTATGACATCAAAATTCCAATTTCTCCCCCTTTGTCATTAACAAAAATGGGTTTGAAAGATTGAAAAAATGACTGGACCATCATGGTCACCTTATGGCTGTGGAGGTGGTTCTTGTGGTGGTGGTGGTGGTGGTGGTTGTTCTGGTGGCGCTTGTATAGGTGGTGCTGGTTGATGAGGTTGTGGTTGGACGGGTGGAACTGCATGAGCAACTTGTCCAAGCAAGGTGGCTGCTGTATTTTGAATCTGGTTCACAAGCGTCTGGGAGAGGCTCATGAACTGTTCAGTGATGGCATTCTGCAGCATCAGATGATGTTGACCAGCCTCAGCCTGTTGCCTTTGCTGAAATGCGTGAATAGCTGCTTCGGTTTCCAGCTGTTGTTGCCTCAGAGCCTGTTGCACTATCTCGTGAACACGATCTTCTGAGACCCCTTGAGGTTCAGCAAATTGCAAGGGATGAATGCCCCTTGGACTTGAAGATCCTGTGGGAACCAGTTGACGTGTACCCGAATGAGCTTCAGTAGATGCATCAACAATGGGGAAGCTGGTTATATCTTCAGCAGTAGGCTTTGCTGCAGTTGATTCCGTGGGCTTGGATGCTTCAACAATGGGCTCTCTATCATCCTTGGACTCTCCAGATTGGATGGTAGGTTCTTCATGTGAAGTGACAAAGTGTTCCACGTCCACTGGTACAGACGGGTCCGGGTCAAGATGAGCTAGCACCTTTGTTACTTTGGCAGATGCTTCATCCAACTCCGCTTGTGTAGCTTTCGACTTGGCAACCTGAACTTCCTTTTCTGTGGTTGCGGTCTCAGCTTCCTCAATAGCCAGCTGCTCTAGACGAGCTTGTTCTGCTGCTGTGGCTTCTTCTGCGTTGTACTCCTCATGCAGAGTTTGGAGTTCCTCCACAAACTCTGTGCGATCTAGTGTTCGAAGATCAAACACTTTGTTACTTCTGATTATTGGCAATGTTTTCATTAACTCCAGATAATCATCTGAATCTTTCAGAAAGCAGGCAAAGGTGTCTGAGAAGTGGTGAGTCTTCACTGGACGCAGCACCTCAAGACCATGAGGGGGATGAACAAAGTCATCCTTGGAGCTGCCGGAGGAGGAGGCCTTCTGGGAGTCGTTCCATAAGATCTGGCGCCAAAAGGTCATGGAATCAAAAGTTCCAAGTGAACGTGTAAGCTTACCAGTCTTGTCAAACAGATGACCCCAGGTATGAGAGGATTTTTGCAGGGTTTCAACTTTCTCTTCCCTGCTTGGCATCTCAATGCCGTAGAATTTGTAGCCTTTCTTCCGACCAGCATCATATAAGGGTAGTCTGGGACATACCCTGTCTGGTACAAACTTTATTTCTGTGGTGCGGCTTATGTGAAGGTTTGGTGGGTAGGCGATGGCTTGGTTTGGTATATACATTTGTTGCATAAGTTTTCCAAGTTCATCATAGTCGCCTGGCTGGAAGTTTAGCACTGGAGTTCCAGCAGGTAGAGGCAGGAATTTTGTGATGGGAGTCCAGAGGCGAACATCCTTGACCCACCCTACATCTGGACGATGCGTCGATATGGAAGGGTCCAGACTTTCTTTAATGGCCAACTGCAACTCTGCGGCTAGTTCAATATCCCTGCTAACAGGGGGCTTCTTGGACGGTGCCTTCTTCTTTCTTGGAGCCTTCCCTTTCTGCTCCACAACCGTCTTTGTGAGTTGAGAAGCAACCTCTACTTCTGGTTCAGGTAGTTCTGCTGCTGCTGGACGCACTCTTTGCTGAGTTCCAGTTGGACAGGAGTAAGGATGAGGCATGCGGATCAAGTGTGGATACACTTCTCTCGTCCAATTGGGCAGAGGGTTGCTGATGATCGCTCCTTCTGGCATAGCAGCATAGTCAGCTGAAAGAACATGAGCGTAATCATACCTCGTCCACTCTGGTGCTGAGACAGTAGTCAAATGCCTCTTCAAGGGCTCTTATAGAGGCCTCCGGATCACATCACTTCTCTTACATTAATTCTGTTCATTTCGTGTAAGGAATGCAACCGGGAAACGTTCTCTGTCTTCTTCTTCTATGGTTTTCTGCTTGGGGGGTATAGTCCATGGGGACCAGGAATCCCTCCATTCATCCCTTGGACGTACAAACTTGGAGAAGTCCAAGCGAAGAATTGGATGCTGGGTTGTTGATGTGGATGGAGCACTGGATGTTGCTGGTAGTAGGGTGTTGCTGGATATGTTGTCGGTGTCTTGAGAGGAAGGTGGTAGAACTGCAATTCTCCTTGGCCTTGCTGCCTGAGTCTTGACTCGTCGCGGCACGTTAGAAGGAAAGGAAATTGGTTTAGCAAGTTGTACCTTCTGCTTCTTTTGCTGAGGTTCCACCGTTTCCTCTGCTTTCTTCATGATTTGACCAATTGGGATCTGGTCATCATCATCAGAGTCCTTCAGTAGTTGAAGCTTCCTAACCTTTTGCTTTTCTGGAGCAAGCTTTACTGGTGCTGCCTTTGGACACTGCTCAGCTTGAGCAGGTCTGGACACATCAGTCCTTGGATGCTTCTCTGCTGGGAACTGAGCAGTGGATGTGTCAGCATGTCTTTTCTTGGTTCTTCTCTCCTTTTCAGCATCTTCCTCATGCTTCAGAGACATTTGTCGTGTGATCTTTCTGCTCTCCTGTTCCTCCATCAACCTTTTGATCTTTTTGCCAATACCAAGAAGATCAATCTCCTCTTCATCATTATTGGAGATGATCTTCCTCTGTTCATGTCGTTGCTTGTTGATGGTGTCTTCGTCCAGGTCCCTTAAGACCTTGGCTGTTAGCTTGATCTTCATAGGTTTTATGTTGGACTCACCAAATAGTTGTTGTGTTGCTACCATTGGCCCTTTCTTCACAATAGCTTTGTAAACATCTTCTTCCAGTTCATCAAAGAAGCGTTGATAGACCTTCTGGTCCCAGAAGATCTTGTTCATCAGGGCGGCGTAGAAAATGTCATCATTGCCACCAACAGACTTCATCATTCTCACGATATTGGCGTAAATGGTGTGAGGGAGGTTGAAGGGAATACCTTCCATAATATGGAATATCAAGAACTTGTGTAAGTCCGTGACTGAGTCCTTAGACCCAGCTTTGTGCAGGATACTCTTGTTGCACACCTGCTGCCAGATTTTTGCTTCCTCACACAGGTTCCTATACTCAATCCTTATTGAGTCGGTGGATTTGGTCTTGCAAAGCACGGTCGCAACGTAATCGCCGTACTGCTTGGCCCAGTCTGTTCTGTACTGGTTCTGCTCCCTAATGCAACCAGTTACCTTTGCAATGGTCTCGGTGGACAGTGTCACCTCTCGTCCAAGAACCGTGGCCATGAGCTCCCTTGGGCTCTGGAACTTGGCATTTCTCCAGAACATTCTGATCAACTCAGGGAATATCTTCTGGTTTTCATTGAAGTAGCCTCTGATTCCACACTTCAGAAGGCTCTTATTCAGGTTCAGTCCCAGCTTTTCAAGCTTTTTGATGTCGAAGAAGTGCTCAATGTGCATTGTAGCAGCACCTTGGCACACAACTGTGGTTTCAGGGTAAGTGAGGACGTCGAGTTCCGAGTTGCTTGAGCTTGCAGAGTTCGACATGGTAGAAAAGTTTGGATTTTTAGGTTTTCTGATAGGGTTTTGGGTTTCTGAGAGAGAGAGAGAGAGTGCTTAAGGGTGATGATAATCTCAGAGAAGATGGGTACGGTGGTGATTTTCTGTGATGATTTGATAAGTGTATATTTGGGCTTTGTTTGGAGAATATGAAATGGTTTTGGGCTTTTTGAATATTTGAAATGTAAATGACGCCATAAAACCCGCCATGATGAGACGTGCGAAGAATGTGGGTAACTATGTTCGGTTACTAACATTTTGGTGACTCAGCATAGAGTATTAGCTCATACTTACTCTTAAAACGAACCATTTGGATCATTTGAACAATAATAATAAAAAAATGCTAAGATAAAAGCATCGTCCAGATATTGGACTTAAGTGAGATATATGCAATGCATGTGCATGACTCTAGTGTTTCTTGGACGACATGTCCTTTGGACGCTATGATTTTATTGGACGCATCATGTAGATGTTAATCATTCCTTTACAGAGTCCATGCCAAGTTTGTTCTTCAGAAGGATTAACTTGTCTTCAGTAAGGGGTTTGGTGAATATATCAGCAAGCTGATTATCTGTGGTTACAAAGTGTAGTTCCACAGTACCCTTTTGAACATGGTCTCTTATAAAGTGATGTTTGATCTCTATATGTTTGGCCCTTGAATGCAATATGGGATTCTTAGAGAGATCTATGGCAGCTTTACTATCATAGAAGATAGGAATGTTACTCTCATATATGCTGTAGTCCTCAAGTTGATGTTTGATCCACAAGATTTGAGAACAGCATTTTGCAACTAAAATATGCTCTGCTTCAGTAGTGGACAGAGCAATGGTTCCTTGCTTCTTGCATGTCCAGGAGACTAGATTACCACCGATGAAGTGACACCCTCCACTGGTGCTTTTTCTTTCAATTCGATCTCCAACATAATCAGCATCACAGTATCCTATTAGCCTGAAATCTTTCTGCCTTTTGAAATATAACCCAAGGTTAGTGGTTCCAGCAAGATATCGAAAGATTCTTTTAACAGCAGTTAAATGAACTTTCCTTGGGTCAGATTGAAATCTGCCACATAAGCATACGCTGAACATGGTGTCAGGTCTGGACGCTGTGAGGTATAGGAGTGATCCTATCATTCCTCTGTATAGAGTATTATCTACTTTCTTTGAGTTGTCGTCCAGTCCAAGTACTATTGTTGGATGCATAGGAGTTTTTATTGGTTTTGCATCGTCCAACTTATACTTCTTTAGCAGCTCTTTGACATACTTAGTCTGATGTATATATATTCCCTTTTCAGTTTGTTTGATTTGAAGTCCAAGGAAGAATTTCAGCTCACCCATCATGCTCATCTCGAACTCTGTTTGCATTAATTTGGCAAATTCTTCACAGAGAGACTCATTAGTGGCACCAAATATGATATCATCAACATATATTTATGCAATAATAAAATCAGAAGAGTAGTCTTTGCGAAATAATGTAGTGTCTACTTTTCCTCTTGAAAAACCATTTTCTGACAGAAATGAGCTGAGTTTTTCATACCAAGCTCTAGGGGCTTGTTTCAACCCATATAAGGCTTTGTTAAGTTTAAAAACATGGTTTAGAAAAACATCACTTTCAAATCCTGGGGGTTGTTCCACATAGACTTCTTCCTTTATGAGTCCATTGAGGAATGCACTTTTTACGTCCATTTGATATAGCTTCATGTTGCTATGAGCTGCAAATGATAGTAGAATGCGAATTGTCTCTAGACGTGCAACGGGAGCATAAGTTTCAGTATAATCTATACCTTCCTGTTGTGAGTAACCTTTTGCTACCAACCTTGCTTTGTTTCTCACAACATTACCTGCTTTGTCCAGCTTGTTTCTGAACACCCACTTTGCTCCTACAACTTCTTTGTCGTTGGGGAGTTCTACTAGCTTCCAGACATTGTTCTTTTGAAATTGGTCAAGCTCTTCTTGCATTGCTTTGACCCAACCTTCATCTTCTAAGGCATCGTCCACAGTCTTAGGTTCTATTTGAGATATGAATGCTGTGTGACCTTGCTGTCGTTGAAGTGAAGATCTGGTTTTGACTCTATCTTTTGGATCTCCAATGATTTGCTCCTGTGGATGATGTTTCTTCATTTGCCAGTTGCGTCCAGTTGGTTCTCTTTGTTCTGCGACTGGACCGTCCAGTGGTGCATTTGACTCTTCAACTGAGACATCATGGTTGGACGAATCTGATGACTTACTTGCATCGTCCAATCTGAGATCTGCAAATGATTTGTCCAGCTCTGATAATTCCTTATCAGGCTTGTTGTCATTAAACTTCACATGGATAGCTTCTTCAACAACTAAGGTTCTAGAGTTATAAACTCTGTATGCCTTTGAAGTTTCAGAATATCCAAGCAGTATTCCTTCATCACACTTAGAATCAAATTTTCCCAGGTTATCCTTAGTGTTTAGAATGAAACATTGACATCCAAATGGATGGAAGTAGGATATGTTGGGTCTTCTACCCTTCCACAATTCATACGGAGTCTTTTTCAATATCAGCCTTATATAGATTCTATTTTGTAAATAACAGGCAGTATTCATGTTTTCAGCCCAGAAGTGTTTAGGGGTTGAATTATCATTCAACATGGTTCTGGCCATCTCCTGGAGTGACCTATTTTTCCTCTCAACTACACCATTATGTTGTGGTGTTCTAGGTGTTGAGAAGTTGTGAAGGATACCATTATCCTCACAGAACCTTTGAAAACTTTCGTTTTCGAATTCTCCCCCATGATCACTTCGGATAGAAGTAATGCATACTCCTTTTTCATTTTGAACTCTTTTGCAGAGGTTATAAAAGGCCTTGAAGGACTCATCTTTGTGGGATAGGAATAAGACCCATGTCCATCTAGTATAGTCGTCCACTATAACCAATCTGTATCTTTTACCACTTACCGAGGCTGTTCTTGTGGGTCCAAACAGATCAATATGTAACAGCTCAAGAGGTCTAGAAGTGGAAACAATGTTTTTACTTCGAAAAGAACTTTTCACTTGTTTCCCTTTCTGACAAGCTTTACAAAGAAGATCATCTTTATATGACATACTTGGTAGTCCTCTTACGAGGTTGTGCCTATTCAGCTTTGAGATTAATCTCAAGCTTGCATGACCAAGTCTTTTATGCCATAACCAATGATTTTCTTATACAGGAACTAGGCATGATACATTTTGACTTGATAGTTCCCCAAGTTTAATCTTATACAGATTGCCTTGCCTCTTTGCGGTAAAGAGAAGGGATCCATCAGAGTTTTTGACTGTACATTCACCTTTGTTAAAGGCAACATCATATCCACTGTCACATAATTGGCTTATGCTAAGTAGATTATGTTTAAGACCTTTAACATAAAGAACTTTATCAATACAAGGATAGGGTGGTATACCAATCTTACCTATGCCAGCTATCATCCCTTTCTGATTCCCTCCAAAAGTGACTGTCCCACCAGTCTTGGGTAGGAGGCTTTGGAACATACACCTTTCTCCTGTCATGTGATGTGAGCACCCACTGTCCAGGTACCATGATTGGAGTTTCTTTCCTGCTGTTAAGCATGTCTGCAACAGGAACAATTTTATCCTTAGGTACCCAAATTGACTTGGGTTCTTTTTTGTTAGCTCGAAGGGCATTGAATGCTCCTTTCTTAGGCAGGTGTCTGCATTTGGACGTTATATGTCCAGGTTTCCCACAGAAGTAGCAAACATCTGTTTCCTCATCATGAATATATTTCTTTCCCTTATATCCATGTCCTGACCTGTCATTTGGTCTCTTACAACCTTCATATTTTAAAAGCTTTTTGAGGTTGTCAGAGCCCTTGATAAAGTTTGACAGATCCTTCTTTAGGCTATCAATTTCTTCATGAAGTTTTACAACATCATGTGGTTGACCTCTTAAGGAAGTATCTGCTTCAACTTTCAGAAGCTTCTCAACTAGCCTTTTGTTTTCTGCGATGAGATTTCGAATCTCTATGGAAAGTTTTCTTTCTCTAGTCCTTGAATCCTCACAGGATTCATGGGCTCAAGCAGCATCATTCCAGAGAGTTCGCCTCTCCATATTTGTAATTTCATTTTGCTTTGAGAGCTCTGTATACTTTTTATGTAAATCCTCCTTTTCATTTTCAAGTTGTCTGACATTTTTTTCTAAAGCTTCTTTTTCTTTTGAAAGTGATTTGGATGATTTCTTTAAAGTTCTGTAGGCCTTTGACAAAATAGAAGAGTTTGAAAGTAGTTCATGATAAGCTTCTTGAATTGAATCTATGTCATTAAAGTCTACCTCATCTTCTTCTTCTGGTTCAGAAGAGTCTGTTGAAGTGTCTGCCATCAGACATATGTGTGCTTCCTCTTCTTCTCCATCATTCGATGATGAGTCATCGTCCAGGTCTTCTCATGTGGACATCAGAACTTTCTTTCCCTTTCCTTTGCTGAAGAATTTCTTCTTCTTGTCCTTGCTCTTGTCGAGATATGGGCATTCTGATTTGAAGTGTCCTGGCTTTTTGCATTCGTAGCATACGATTGAACTCTTCTCCTTCTTTTCTTTGAAGGCTTTCCTGTTTAGGTTTCTCCATCTGGATCCACCTTTCTTCTTCCACATAGCATGTATCCTTTTGGATATAAAGGATAGTTCATCATTCTCGTCTGAGTCATCATCTTCATATTGTTCGTCTGATGATGTTTCAGCTTGCATGGCTTTGGACGATGATGCTTTCCTTGGCTTCTGGACGCTGAGCGCCAGAGACTTATTTTTCTTACCATCACCATCTTGATGCAGTTCTAGTTCATGCACCTTGAGAGTTCCCACAAGTTCTTCTAGGGACATATCGTCCAGTTCCTTTTTTGTTCTCAAGGCTGTAACCTGTGGTCTCCATTGCCTAGGCAAACTTCTTAGAATTTTGTCAATATGTTCATAGTTATTGTAATCTTTACCATGTGCTCTAAGTTCATTTAGTATGGTTTGAAACCGTCCAAACATACTTTGTATGTCCTCGTTTTCTTCCATACTAAACAGCTCATATTGACGAGTAAGGAGACTGAGTTTGTTACGTTTTACCTGGGTGGAACCCTCATACGTTAACGCAAGAGTGTCCCACATTTGTTTTGCGCTTTTGAGACTGTGCACCTTGTTGTATTCTTGTTCGCTTAGTGCACACATGATGATGTTTCTAGCTCTGGAGTTGAGATAAAATCTTTGTTTTTGCTCTTCCATCCATCTAGCTTTTGGGATTTTGATGAGGTTCACATCAAGTGGAATGTAGTCGCCCATGTCCATAACTTTCCACATGTCAATATGGCTAGATTCAAAGAATGCTATCATTCTTTGTTTCCAGTAATCATATTTGACACCCTTTAAGAGTGGTGGTTTGTTCATAGCTTGTCCCTCATTTTCCATCTTTCTTAGGATCTTTCCTCTGTACTGCTAAGTACTTAACCCAAGAGGCCGAGCTCTGATGCCAACTGAAATACAGAGAAATATACTAGAAGGGGGGGTTGAATAGTGTGTTTATAATTTCTTCGAAAAACTTTAACCAATGTGAAGATAGTATATCTTAAGTTTTACAAGAACTTAGTAAAACAGAAGATTATGCTATCGTCCAGCGGTTCAAAAGAAACAGTCCAATGAAACTGCTTTTTCTCGCTTTTCGTTAGAACACACGTAAAAGATTATCGTAGATAAAATGTGTAAAGAAACACTTTCGTAGTATGTTGAAGAGATAGTTTAAGAGATATGCAAATAAGCTGGAAAGCGAGAGAATAGAACACTTAGTTTTATACTGGTTCACTCAACTGAGCTATGTCCAGTTCTCCTTCAAAAACTTTTGAAGGGTTCTACTAATCAAGATCTGATTACTCTCAAGTATTCTAACCTTGCCACTTTTGGCTACAAGTATTCTCTAGGCCACTCCTGGCACACTTTTAATCTCCCCCTGAGATTAAAACAAACCCAAGTATTCTTTAACACTAAGCCACTCCTAGCTTTCCAAACAGAATTGTTTGAGTATAGAAGGAAAGAATAACTCTCTATAGAGAGGATATTACAATAAGTACGAATACACAGAATCGCTTAGCAAAGCTAAGTAGAAAGCTTGTTTTGCTTAAGTGTTGATCGTCCAGTCATTTTGACAGGGATTCAGCTCTTTATGAATTTTTTGTCAGTCTGATACATGAGCTCATTCCTCTATTTATAGGCAGCTTGGTGCAAAGTATCCGTTGTGGGATCTGTTCCTTTGCCAAGAGCGGTTCTCTCCAAAGCATATGACCGTTGTCACGTTTTGACTTAGGGTGGAGAGATAGAGGAGACAGCCGTACATGTAGCGCCTCTCCTACTTGTACTTTTTCTGCAGAGAGAAGCTTCTCTTTTCCTATTCAATACTATTCGAAAAATCAAATAGAATGACATATTAGAATGAGAGAGAATAATCGTTGCATTACATAGAATCACCATTGAAAACGTATTGCCTTATTATATTATTTTTTAAGATAGAAACTACAGTGTGGGTTATATAGTCATTGGACGCTTGCTCTCACAGGAGCATTGGACGCTGACTGTAGTATTCTTACAAAACACATTTGGACGCTTTTCTTATTAAAACATAACATCGAGGTTTGAGAGATACAATACCATTGCGGCATTGGACGACGTAAATCCTATAACACTCAAACAAGATCATTAGATACTTCAAAATTTATCCTTTAATTGTTATCATCAAAACCGAAATTCGAGGGGTTGGACATCGTCCAAGGTCTTAGAACCTAACAGCTGCATGCCCTAGAGAACCTCTAGACGCACCATTGGTATAATATAAAAAAAAAAACTCAGATTGATTTTAGGGTGAATGGGATGTTTATTTTTTTCATTTTTATGGAGAGGAACTAAAAAGAACATTTTTTGAAATTGAGAGACTAAAAAAAAATTTAAATTTAGGGGACCTAAACAAAAGTAACCTAAATTCAAGAGACCAAAGACATATTTAAGCTATAAAAAAACAAAACAACTAAAAAGAAATTGTCTAAAAGTGACCCTATTTTGAGTAGGAAAAAGTACATAAAAACTTCTTTACTTTATATTATAAAAGATATTTTGTTATAAATTAACTATTAAGATAGTATATGCATTTTTTTTTATTAAAATTAATAATATTAATTATTAATTTCATTTAATAAGTTTATGATTGAATAAATATATATCAAATATTGTAATTAATTGAAGTAATTTAATTAACATTTCATTATACATACATATATATACACATATGCATATATATTTATTTTCAATTATGTTTTATAAACTAATTCTTTTAAACAATAATAACATAATATTTTTTAATGTATACTTTATTATATATTTATATTCAGGTATTAAATTTTATAATATTTATTTTTTGTTTAATAATAAATTTATTAAAAACTTAAGGGACCATTTTGCAACTTTTAAAAAATAAAGGATCGAATTGCAACTTAAAATAAAGATACGGGACCATTTTACAACTTTTAAAAACTAAAGGACCAAATTGCAACCTAAAATAAAGATAATGGACCATAAAAATAATTTAGCCAAAAATTAAATTTTATTTGATAATATCATAAAATCAAATTATAAGTTTTCATTTGTAGATATCCTATTAAATAATTTCCCAAAAAATAAATTTTCAAAATATATTCTAATTTAGATAAACTTGTGAATAAGTATTTGTGTTAGGATAACAAAATAAATAAACTAACAAGATAAAATAAAATAATTTTTTTGTACAAGTTAAAATAATTTTATACATTTAAATATTTTAAAAAATTTCTTTATCTTAACCTATTCATAATCACCTATAAACATAATTTATCTAGGTAGTTTTGTCTTTAAACAAAACTAGTGTTTTAGCCTGTGCAACGCACGGGCTTATTCAAATTTTCTATACCTTATTTATATAGTAAATAAAAAGATATTTGAAAAAAAACAATGAATTATATAACACATCGAAAGAAATTTTAAAAAATTGATAGTTATAAAAGAAATTAGAAACTATAATTTTTTTTTTAAAAAAAAGATAAGGAAAGATGTGACGATGTAACTTTGAATTTTTTAATATTAACTTTGACAAATGAAAAGTAAATTGAATTAAGGATTTGAAATTATTGATGAAACAAAGAAATCTTCAGAATTAAAAATAGAGTTAGAAAAACTGATAAAAGAAATATTTTTTTTAAAGAAAAAGATAGCATCAGATAAAAAAATGAATGGAAGTAGTTATAGAAATATTGTAAATGTGAGTAGTTACACAAATTGACAAGAGAAATTTTAGGAAAAGTAGAAAAACCAGATGCATGTTAAGTGAGTGAACTACAACCACTTCATGAGAAAAGAGTATTCAAATGAGAGTGAAATGTGAGGGAGAGTGATGAGAGTGGAGCAATGAGAGCACAGATAGACTTATTCATTTTTGTAACTACCAACATTCACAATATTTCGATAACTACCTACATTTATCTTTTTTTTTAAATATTTCTATAACTACCTACATTCACTCTCATTTAAATACTCTTCTTCATTGACAGTTTCAAATCCTTATTTCAATTTACTTTTTAAAGTTAATATTAAAGATATTTAAAACTTCATTTTACTTTTTAGAATAATATACTTAATTACAAGATATTCAAAATTATTTATTATTGATTTTGAAAAACATGGATTATTAATTTAGGAAAAAAAAATTAGGATTATAATTTTGAAAAACATTTTTTTGAAAAAAAAAAGGAAAAAAAATGGAAAGTTGAAGTATCAAAAAAATTAGGATTATTAATTTTCAAAAACATTTTTTTTTTCAAAAGTTCTTTTGAGAAACCAACATAAATGATCAATTCCTTTCTTAAAATAAATTGAACCAAATCTACATAGATACTATATGCTTATGTTAGTGGAATTACTTGTGAAATAAAATTGAATGAGCACTTTTTCAGTACAATATATATATATATATATATATATATTGTATGTTGCAAAAAGGGAAATTCAAGATCTTCTTTGATCCTCTAGGGAGACAAATTTAGACTTAATTAATGTCTAATTCATGTACGTTTTATGTTGCTCATCAAGTTTGCTTTGATATCTTATTTTTTTCCTTCTAAATCAATCACCAGGAAAAAAATTTACAAATGATATTGTGAGACACCAATAAGTTACTCCAAGCTTCTCATCCACCAAAAGGTCAACAAAAGATCACGTATTCCCAACTTAAGCCAGGAATTAATTGTAGCTTCTATCCTTCTTCAAAGGTTCACCTTTAATGACCTTAATTTGGCAACATAGAATTTAATATCTCAATTTTTTTTGGTGAGGGGAGAGGGAATGGAATTGTGTTAAAATTTTAGGTCAATCAATTTGCTTTAATATCTCAATTTTTTCCTTGTAAATCAATGGGGAGAAATGTTACAAATGATATTGTGAGCACCAACTGGTTACTCCAAGCTCCTCGTCCACCAAAAGTTCAAAAACCTACCAAAGGTCATGTACTCCTAACTTAAGCTAGGAATTAATTGTATCTTTTTCCCTTCTTCGAAGGTTCTCCTCTAATGACCTTATCTTGGCAATGTGGAGTTTTAAGTTTGACAATTTCCTAGTGAAGGGGGTGGGTGGAACTGTGTTGAAAGGTTGGATCAATCAACATGGGAACTATACAACAAGGCCTGGAATGGGGATTTCAGTAGTAGTGAAGACACTCAACTTAAATGGATTTGAGTCTGGAAACTTTTTTCTACCTTGTGCTAGGACACCATATTTCTGTTCAAAAAACTATTATTGAAAACCATTAATTTATATATGATAATACTTTAAAAAATATATTTATGATAAAGGTTGTTAAACTCATAAGATTTTACTTCAAATTAAAAAAATATTAAAGTACCTATAAATAACATAATAATTCAACATTTCAACCCCATGTGTTTAGATAATTATATTATATATTATGTTTTATTTAGCTTTTATGACTATTATTATTTATTTTATGATATTTTTTTATCATTATTACTATTATTTTTAATATATTATATCACATATTATGCTTTATTTAGATTATTATTATTATTATTTAGTTACTACATTTTATTATTATTATTATACTAATTTTATTTAATTACTACATTTTTTTCCGACCCATCGAACTCGCCATCTCGCCCTTAAACTTGCGAATTTTTCGGTGTTTGCACGAGTTTGCATAATTCTACTCAAAAAATGAGTTTGCATATGAGTTAAGTCAGGTTTGGGGTTGTGGGCTTGTAAACTTATACGGGTTTACGAGTTGAATCGTGAGTTTTTGTTTAATCACTACTTTTTTTTGTTTATATACATTATTTATTATGTTGTATACTATATATTTTATCTCAATTATATAATATTTCTAATATCTACTTATGTATTGTATTATTATTATTATACTAATTTTATTTAATTGTACATTATTTACTTATATATAGAGAGTGGGCCAATTTTCAGTACAGGCCCAATACCCAGTAACCTAAAAAAACCCTAATATGTTTCTTTTCTCTCATCCCTTCGCCCATTATCTTCCTCCTCCTTCTTTCAGATAAAAATGGTGCCGCCTATTTTCCAACAAAGCAAATGTTGGAGCAATCGAGAAACCCATTTATGGTCGCGATCTTCCAAGATTTCAGCCACGAATGGCAACATGCCGATTGCTACAATGAGCTGCTCCGCGACGACCTCCTTAGGAGCATGGTGTGGTCGTTTCGCGATGACAACAAATGATTTAGAAGACCCAAATGATGTCTATTTGGGTTAATTTTTTCCGACCCATCGAACTCATCGTCTCGCCCTTGAACTCACGAGTTTGTCCGTGTTTGCACAATTCTACTCAAAAAAAAAGTTTGCACAATTCTACTAAAAAAATGAGTTTGCATGAGTTAACCAGGTTTGGGGTTTTGGGCTTGTAAACTTATTCGAGTTTACGAGTTGACTCGTGAGTTTTTATTTAATTACTACTTTTTTATTTATATACATTATTTACTATTACTTATATATTATTATCCATTATTGTATTCTATATATTTTATCTCTGTTATATAATATTTCTAATATCTACTTATGTATTGTATTATTATTATACTAATTTTATTTAATTATACATTATTTACTTATATATAGAGAGTGGGCCAATTTTGAGTACAGGCCCAATACCCACTAACCTAAAAAAACCCTAATATGTTTCTTTGCTCTCATCCCATCGCCCATTATCTTCCTCCTCCTTCTTTCAGATAAAAATGGTGCCGCCTATTTTCCAAAAGAGCAAATGTTGGACCAATCCAGAAGCCCACTTATGGTCTATATCTTCCAAGATTTCAGCCACAAATGGCAACATGACGACTGCTACAATGGACTGCTCCGCGATGACCTCCTTAGGAGCATGGGGTGGTCACTTTGTGATGACGACGAATGATTTAGAAGACCCAAATGACATCCATTTGGGTTAATTTTTTCTGACCCATCAAACTCGCCGTCTCGCCCTCGAACTCGCGAGTCTGTCCGTGAGTTTGCTTGATTCTACTCAAAACTGAGTTTGCATATGAGTTAACCAGGTTTGGGGTTGTGGGCTCGTGAGTTTACGAGTTGACTCGTGAGGTTTTATTCAATTACTACTTTTTTATTTATATACATTATTTATTATGTTTATATATTATTGTATGTTATATATTTTATCACTATTATATAATATTCCTAATATCTAATTATGTATTGTATTATTATTATACTAATTCTATTTAATTATAAATTATTTACTTATATATAGAGAGTTTATGAGTTGACTTGTGAATTTGATAATCAAGTTTATGATATTATTTAATTAGCTGACCATATAAAAATATTTACATATTCAATTTAAATTGTCAAGAATTTATTAAATAGAAGTTTAAATTATTTTTTTAATCCACCCTTATTTAATATGTTGTAGTGTTCAAAAATCAAAACCATATGTTTGAATTGTTTTTAATAATTTTTTTAAGTGTTAATATATTCTCTCTCTCTCTCTCTCTCTAAGAACATTCATTGATTATTTTCATTGCCTTAAGTCTCCCTTCTACTTTTTCATGCATAACACACATCAATCTCTCTCTTCTGAAAATTAGTGTTTCCCTTAAGTGAGTGTGATGTGTTACTGACTGATTGGTCATCTCATGCTATGGTAGTGAAAGTGGCAATGCAATGCTCTATATATATTGTACTCTACCCATTTCTAATATTCACCATAGCTTTCACCTGCTGCAACACTTTCCTTTAATTTCCATAAGCGAACACACAAACTCTGTTTGGTGTGTGCTTCTCTATCTTTGCGTGCATGTCTGATTTTTTTATTATTAAAATGTTGTAAAACCGATTTTCACCATGTGGGATTTGTTGACTTTATTCAATTTTGGGTTTCATGTTTTATTTTGCTTGTTTTATTTTCTTGAGCATTTGGAGTTTTGACGAGTGTGTGTTCATTTTTTCAACTTCTTTATTTCAATTTTTGATATTTTGTTTATTTCGTTCTTTTCAACACCCTTTCTACAATTAATTAAAAATTAGACTCATTAAATAAGGTGTAAGACTCAAGATTTTGTTATTTTCAATCAATTTTATCCAATGAAAAAATTGTGTTCAAAAGTGTGTTATAACATTTCTAACTCAAAATTTCTCTTTTTTACTCTCTAAACATCTTAAATAAGTCCCACTATTACACATAATTTATTTTTACTCTTTACAACTTCAACAAATCACCTCTCCGACCTATAAATTGAAAGAAAAAAAAGTTACTACCTAGACCCCACAAATAATCTCTCAACCATACATTTCATCACCCTAGCATTTATTATTAAAAGTACACACATATTGACCCAAATAAAATATTTAAGCATTGATCCTTAAATAAGCACATGATGTTTCACATACTCTAATTAAGCATTTTCCCTCTACTACACATCTCTTATTAAGCGTTGAAGCATAATAAGATTGTTTGACACAAGCACCACTATCGGAGGTTTTCGTAGATAGTGTGTTGCTAAATAGCATTTCTCTTCTTTGTTTTCGTCTTTAATAATTTTGTGTTCAAATTTGTTTATGTCAAATGTTTTACAGGTTTGAACTGAAAATATGAGGAGCATTACTAGTATTAAGCTTGATTCTATGAGTATGGTAAAATCCAAGGGAGGGAGAAACAACAAAGACGTTGTTCAAGATACTAGTGAAGAAGGCTCAAGATTTTGGAAGAAATTGAGGATTTTGCTAGGTTGCATGCTTTTGAGTTCCAAAGGGGAAGGATCCTCTAGTGACAAAAGAAATGAGGTGAAGGTATATATATTCTACTTGTATATATATTTCTTATAGAATATATATACCTTCACGTTGTTTGCTTTTGTCAATAGAGGATCATTCCCCTTTGCAACTCAAAAGCATGCAACCTAGCAAAATCCTCAATTTCTTCCAAAATTTTGACCCTTCTTCACCAGTATCTTGAACAACGTCTTTATTGTTTCTCCCTCCTTTGGATTTTCCTGTACTCATAGAACCAAGCTTAATACTAGTAATGCTCCCTATATTTTCAATTCAAACCCCTAAAACATTTGACATAAACAAATTTCAGCACAAAACTCTTAAAGACGTAAACAAAGAGATCGAAATGCTAGTTAGCAACACACTTTCAGCGAAAACCTCCGAGATAAAGGTGCTTGTATCAAACGATCTTATTATGCTTAAAAGATGTGCAATAGAAGGAAAATGCTTGAGTAGAGCATGTGAAGCATCATGCACTTATTTAAGCATTGATGCTTAAATATTTTATATGGGTCGATCAATGCGTGTACTCTTAATAAATAAAAAGTAATAATAAATGCTAGTGTGAGGAAATGTAAGGTTGAAAGATTATTTATGGGACCCATTTATTAACTTTTTTTTTTCAATTATTGGATTGGAGAAATGATTTGTTGAAGTTGTAAAGAGTAAAAATAGATGATGTACAATAGTGAGACTTATTTAAGATGTATAAAAACAAGAAATGGTGAGATAGAAATGTTCTAATACACACTTTTATTTTAACACTTACAGTAACTCCCTTAGAGAATATACATTGTAATGTGTTTTTTGTTTTAAGAAAAAAAAAAGGTGTTAGTGTAATGTATTTAAAAAATAAATAAAGGGGGTTACTGGAGGGGTTAGAATTAGAAGATATCCTGTGCAATATCAAGAAATCACAAGAGGTGTCAATACAATTTACTTAATATAAAATGGTGCAAATTAAATAAATAGCTAATATGGGAGGACACTCACACCAATGACTTAGCTCGGTGTGGGTTGTACGTTGATGATGAGGACTTTCCCACCTAGTGGCTATTGGGAAAGTTCTCGAGGGGGTTCAACCAACCACTCTGCCTCTGGCAGATGATTCAGTCAGAGTGGAGGTTGAAGACATTATTGATGTTGATGTTTATGTCCATATGCCCACTGATGATGTTCAGTTAGTGGGCTAGGCCCTACATAGTTTCCTTGCTTGGTTGAGACGTCTTGTCAAGGTTATTTCAGCTAAAGTACGTGCTTTTAATCCTTTAAATAAGTTTTACACAAGATTACTTCTAATGTTAATTGTACACTAACATTAAATTATGTTTATTATTTTGGACATTGAGTAAGCAAAGAAACGGGTTTCTGTTGCTAGAACGTCTAAATCCATAAACGAATCATATATAAGTTGCTTATTGTTGCCCCGCAGTTAATGAAAAATAATTTCCAAGTGTCATTGGATGCGACCGTCTTTGGGGTCTAGAATAACGACTTCCCATTCTACCTCGAGCATAGGGATGTTTATGACTTACAATTGGGCAATCGATGTCTAAGCATATCAGTTTTACAGTTTTGGACTTGGTAAGTACATTTTAATTGTAGAATCATTTGCTAATTAATGTCTACTTTATTAAATTACAATTAACAATTATTTGAACATTTTATAGGTATTTTCATGAATTACATCAAGACCAAGGGAAGGCTAATGTGTATGGATTCTTGGAGCCACAATCCATATAGGTTAGCTCTGGGGATATGAGAGCATAGATGACTAGTCATACCTTCAAAGATGGCTCCAGACATAAAAAAAAAGGAGGTTTAACTAGGAGCTTACTTTCTTGCATAAATAAAACTAACAACTTCATTTAAATAATGTCTTTATATCATGTAACTAACTGTTTCCCAATGCAGCGCATATTGGCAACTGTTGCTTGTTTGTCCGGAAGTTCAATGTTGTTGTTAGGTTCTGCTCCTTGCATAAAAATTCCGACAAAGACATCAAAGTCATAGTACAAGGGTAAGGTTCAATTTGTAACAATTAATTTACTTTGTGCTTTGTATTATAGGGTTTCAACTTACAATATTAATTGATGTTTCATTTAATCAATGCTTTGAAGGTATCCACTACGTTGGATGGTAAGCAAACAAGTCAATCCAAGCTCCTATAGTGGATTCAACTCAAGGTAAGTAATTTACAATCCTAGAATCTTGAAAAGGTCATTTATTAATTTTTAAAACAATTATGACAATTGTATATATAATACATTATTTTAGTGTAACAAACAACCAGCCAGCTATGAGTGTGGATATTATGTGATGCATTAGATGCGGCTCATAGTCCTAAGTAATATTAGGAATTCTTAGGAACAGATAATATAACTTTTAACTTTAACCACTTAAATTAATTTTAGTTTTTATTCTTTATTGTGCTAATGAAACTTGATTGTATATGTTGCAGATATTTAATGATATACGCAACCACTGCATGAGGGGGCACTTGAACAAATATTCAAGCGTCAATGAGCTATATTCTTTTTAGAAGTTACAAATATAAGATAGAAATAATTTTATATTACATTTTGTGTGTGTGTGTGTGTGTGTGTGTGTGTGTGTGTGTGTGTATGTGTGTGTGTATGTGTGTTTACATATATAATAGAATTAAGGAGTTTAAATTGTTTAAAGTTTTTTTTAAAAAAATTGTTTATATTGGTACCTACATCAGTTAAGTCAATATATACTTGATGTTGAAAACACAATTTTCTGCATTGATTATTGCCTTAACCAATGTAGAAAGTTGTGACTTTCTATATCAGTTAGTTAAGTGACTGATGTAGAAAGTGGTTTTCTACATCGAGTAAAAAATCGATGTAAAAAGGTCTCACTTTCTATGACCCCCACCATCTACATTGGTTTGGAAAACCAATTTAGAAATGCTCTCAGAATCAATGTAAAAAGTCCTTTTTGTAGTAGTGATGCCTCTATGCTCTTTCCTCATAGTAAGACGGTCCCAACTCAACTAGTTGATACCTTTACCATTTCCTCGGTTAGAGCCCTACCAAAATGAGTTAATCATATGTTGCATCTCCTCTTACAATGTTTTAGGGAGCATAAAAGTGCTCATGTAGTAAGCTGGAATGGATTAAGTCACATGATAAATGATAAATGAAGTAATAATTACATATTAATACCTTTAACACTTTTTATTTTATTTTTAAATATGATATTTTTATTTTTAAAAATTAAAATTTACTCCCTCCATTCATTTTAATCTGACCTTTAAGGTTTCTATGTAGAAATCAAGAAATATAATAAATTTTCTTGATCCTAATAAAATAGTTGTGTCGTTTCCTATTTTATCCTTTTTCATTTCTACTCCACAAAAATGCATATGTGCAAATTAATTAAAGATAATGTGGAAAATAGGTATAATTGACAAGAATAATTAATGTTATCTTCAACTTTGAAAATGACAAATAAATAGATACATTTTTTCTCAAAAATCCGATTATTAATTAAAAAAGAATGAAGGGAGTATAAATAATAACGAATTAATGAATGCATGAATTCAAATAATAATTAGTGACACCATTAAATTCATTATCCTTCCCCCAATACTTAATAATAAATGTGCATTAAAATCCACTTTTTATTAAATGTCCAACTAATTAATATGATTTATTAAAATAAAGGCTTAAATATGTTTTTGGTCTCTCAAATTTTGGTTACTTTTCATCTCGAGGTTTATTTACTACCTCGATTCTACATGTTTGGTTGAAGTGCATCCTAGGTAGTAAGGAATTAAGTTTGATTGCTGCATTGGTGTGGATGGCATGGAGATGCCATAATAATTGGCTCCTTGCTTATAAGAAGTGGTCTTTGGCCTTTACCTGCAGGCAAGTCCAGTTGGTACATGCTGAGTTTCAACTTTTTGGTCCCACTCGTATTGTGGGTCTACCTGGGTTAACTTGGACATTGCCAACAAAGCCTTTTATAAAACTAAATTTAGATGGCAACTTTGTGAGCCGTCTTTCTTGCATGAGCATTGAAGGGGTACTCAGGGACAATATTGGGAGATGAATCTTGGGCTTTTCAAAGTCCATTGCAACATGGTGATGCTTGTCTTGCAAAGCTCTTGGCAGTTAGAGAAAGGTTGTTGTTAGCTTTGTCCCATGGTTTCCGTTCCATCATTTGTGAATGTGACTGCCTGGAAGTTATTCATCTTCTAAATGATGCATCGAAAGAGGAATTCTGGTATCATCCTCACAAAGATACCATTATTAAGACAAAGTTGATATTGTCTAGAAGTTGATATTGCGTCCTGGAGCATATCCTGCATGAAGTTGATAAAGTCGTTGATATTCTTGCTGCTTAGGGCTCTCATTTGAAGGATTGGGATCAAATGTGCAATCTTCCACCTGATGGAGTTCGTGCAGCCTTAGGGCATGATTTATCTATCTTGTAGTTAGTTTGTTTTTTTGTGTTTATTATTCCTACTACCAAAAAAAATTTGGGTTACTTTTGTTTTTGTTTCTCCAAATTTAAATTTTTTTTGCTCCCTCAATTTCGAAGAATGCTTTTTTTAGTCCCTCTCCATAAAAAAATCTCATATTTTAATTTAATTTTATTTTATAGAAGCTATGGCATGCAAATCCTCACAATAAAACAATCACATCCCAACAACGTTGGCACCTCAAAGCCTACTATTCATCGGCAACACACCACAATTTATTAAAAAGGGAACAAAAGCAAACAATGAGCATGCATGGGGGGACTAGACCAAAACCCATCAAGAAAAATCAGCAAAAACGAAAATAAGGCACTCCACAACGATTGCAAACGAAAACATCCCTAATAAACAAGGGTATAGACTCCCACCAAATAAAATCTATCCTATGGTCTACGCCATAACCAGCCATCTTGTTCGCACATTGATTGCCTTCTTTATAGATGTGTGACGATAAAAAGTGCATTTGAGAGCAAAGCCTAAGGTGGCACTTCCATTTATTTCTGCAATCCCAAGAAACAATATTGGCATTTGTAAAAGCAACAAGAACCAACTTGGAATCACACTCCAACAACAACCTGGTCCAACCCACTCTGTGAGCATGCTCAATAGCCAACATCACAACATATAGTTCTGCATGCAATGTGTACTACTTGGACTTGGCACCCCACCGAGTAGAGGACCTGGCCGAGTAGGCAAAGTCAACTCGGACCAAAGCAATTATAACAAAAAGTATATCTTACTAAAAGATAAGATATACAAAGATTAAGATAAAAGATCACAATTGAGAATAAATTTATCTCTGTCATAATTAACTAGATTTGATAAGATTTGATAGGAAAATAACCCTATCAAATCTATCTTTTTACACCCTATAAGTACAAAGCTATTCATTCCATTCAAGGTACGAAATTCTATACCTTTTAGTGATACCTGTCTCTTGCCTCTGCGCCTCTAACTTGAGCGTCGGAGTGTCCTTGCAGGTACACCCCCACCGTACATCAAGCAGATCCCAGCGGAGCCACCGCACCGAAGGACTTACCAAATTTGGTAAGAACATTTGGCCCCCACCGTGGGACTCAATGAAACTTTTCCCAGCCACACAAATCTGCACGATACATTCACGATGGCAACAACTAAAGAACAAGCAGTGAATCTTGAAAAGCGACCACAAGTGCAAGAACCTGTAACATAGGAACCACCGACACAAGGGGAGGTGAATGTGCTGAAAAGAAACAGCACGAAGGAGATAAAGGACCTCCTAAAGGAGAACGCTAATCTCTGAGAACAATGCCAAAAATTGCAAGCAGACCAAACACATGCACTCGGCTGCCCACACGACTAATCATGAACAGCCCAGTCGGACCTCACTAGCCGACACCACCTGGAGCGAGGCAGACCGAACGATAACTCAAACTGAATCTAGACTCGTATCCACTATGCACATAGTCCCAAGACGGAACGCAATGTCAGAAATGATGAGGCGACACCCATTCGTAGATGGTATAATGGAAATACCACTACCGACCGGGTGGAAGACCCTGTCCATGGATCGTTATGATGGCCTGACAGACCCGGACGAGCACATTGATGCATTTGTTACACAAGTCAGCCTCTACACAAACAATAATGCCATCATGTGCCGCGTTTTCCCAACCACGTTGAAGGGTGCAACATTGAACTGGTACATGCACCTTCCACTGCATTCGATTGATTCTTTTGCCACCTTGGTCGCTCGATTCAATGCCCAATACGCCACGAGTCAGCCTAACCACTTGACAGCAGTGGCCTTGGCCAACATTTGGCAAGAGGACAAGGAATCCCTCAGGGATTTCATGGAAAGATTCACCGAAGTCTCAGTCCAGATTAGAGATTTGAATCCTCAGGTCACTTTAACCGCCATGCTGATAGCCTTGAAATCTGGGCCCTTCTCAGACAGCCTATGCAAGAAGCTGCCACATGACATGGACGAGCTTAGAGCAAGAGCGGCAGGGTACATCCAGATGGAGGAGATGACAAAGTTTCGAGAATGTGTCATAGGGGAATCCCGAAATAAACCTGACGAACGCGAGAAGACTGGAACTAGCCGCGAAAGGACTTCTAGCAGCAGATCCAGGGCCGAAAAACCACCCCGACCCAAGTTCACTCATTACACCCCCTGGTAAAGAACAGAAGTTGAATCTTGGAAGAGGCTTGCAGTGTCGAATTGATCAACCTGCCTACTTGAAATTGGTCCCCAGAAAAAGCAGATAGATCCAAGTACTGCAGATACCATCGAGTACATGGACACGCCACAGAAGACTGCACCACGCCGAAGGGTAAGATTGAAAAACTTATGCAGCAAGGCAAACTGTGGTGTTTTGTCCGAGACGACAACCGAAAAGTCGAACCAGAACGAACCCGCAATAGGGGAGAAGATCGTGACAGAAAATCCCTGTGAACAGAGGAGAACCACCAAGAGGAACCAAGCAACCCCCCCGAGACTCGACTCCGAGGTGTTATCAACATAATAGTAGGATGATTTGCCGGAGAAGGGAGCTTAAGCTTGGCAAGGAAGAGACATCTACGCGGCATCCGGTCAGTCAACTCGGCTTCCGTAAGACCGAGAGCATCGAGAAGCCTACCCCCCATCATGTTCACTGACGCGGACTTCGAAGGGATAGAACCCAACCACGATGACCTAGTAGTGGTTAAAGTTGAAGTCGCCAACTTCCTAGTATGCAAGGTCCTCGTGGACCAGGGCAACTCGGCTGACATCTTGTACTGGTCTACCTTCAAGCAGTTAGACATCCCCGAAAGCAAGATACAGCCATACACCAAACAACTAGTCGGATTCTCCGGAGAAAAGGTTGATACAAGAGGCTATATAGACCTCCTTACCACCTTCGGAGACCACAAGGGGTCCAAGAATATTACAATCAGGTACCTTTTAGTTAATGCTCTCACCTCATACAATATACTCATCGGCAGGCTTGCACTAAACGAGTTAGGAGCAGTGATCTCGACCCCCATCTAGCAATGAAGTTCCCCAATTCAAAAGGAGAGATAGTAACAGCAAAAGCGGATCAGGAAACAACCCGCGAGTGCTACATAGAAAGTCTCAAGATAGCCAGCGGCAAAAAAGTCCCTGAACCAAGAGTGAAGCAAGTAGTATGCACCTCATTCATAACACAACCGACAGAGGAAGCCGAACTCGACCCTAGGAAGGCTGAACCGAGAGCAGAACCCAACGAAGAGGTAAAGTCCTTCCAGTTAGGAAGAGAAGTAGGCCAATGCACAAAGCTCGAAACTCAACTAAACAGCGAGATCGAAAACACAATTGCCCAAGTTTTAGCAAAGAACGCTGACCCATTTACATGGTCAGCAGCCGACATGCCAAGAATCAACCCAAGCTTTCATTGTCACAAGCTCACCATCTGTCTAGAGGTCAAACCAGTCTCCCAAAAGAAGAGAAAGCTCGTAGCCGAAAGAGGAAAAGCAGTCAGAGAGGAAACTAAAAAGTTGCTCAACGTCGGGTTCACCAGAGAAGCGCACTACAGCACGTGGCTAGCAAATGTTGTGATGGTAAAAGAGGCAAACGACAAATGGAGCATGTGTACCGACTACACAGACCTCAACAAGGCATGTTCCAAGGACTTATACCCATTGTTGAGTATTGACAGGCTGGTGGCTGGAGCATCCGAGTATCCCATCATGAGTTTCCTCGATGCATACTCTGGCTACAACCAAATACCAATGTTTTCGCCCGATGAAGAAAAAATTACATTCATAACAGATAGTGCCAACTACTGCTACATAGTGATGCCTTTCGGCCTAAAGAACGTTGGAGCCACCTACCAGCATCTTATAGACAAGATATTCGCCAAGCAACTCTAGAAAAACCTAGAAGTGTATGTAGATGACATGGTAGTCAAAAGCCAGAGCCCGAACTCACACCCGGAAGACTTAGCCGAGATATTTGATGAAATAAGGAAACACAATATGAGGCTAAACCCGGAGAAATGCATTTTCAGAGTACAAGGCGGAAAATTCTTAGGCTTCATGCTCACATACAGGGGCATAAAAGCCAACCTAGAGAAATGCGTAGCTATCATAAATATGAGAAGCCCAAATAACATGAAAGAAATACAACGATTAACAGGAATGTTGGCTTCCTTATCCAGTTTCTTACCGAGAGCGGCAGAGGTGGCCAAGCCCTTTTTCCAACTCCTCAAGAAGCAACAAGTGTTCGATTGGAGTGAAGAGTGTGAAACAAACTTCCAAAAGTTAAAAACACTACTCACCTTACCACTAGTCCTCACTTGGCCAGAACCCGGCAAAGATCTGGTGCTATACCTAGCAGTATCGAAAAGCACGATCAGCTCGGTCATCATCCAAGAAAAATAGGCGCAAACACCAGTCTACTACGTGAGTCGAGTGCTAAAAGAGGCTGAAACGAGGTACCAAATGATCCAAAAATTGGCACTAGCCCTAGTCACTTCAACACGACGGCTATTGAGGAACTGAGCTGTAGTGGTACAAACTGACCACCCAATACGACAAGTATTGAGAAAACCAGAGCTCACCGAAAGAATGACAGCTTGGTCAGTAGAATTATCAGAGTTTGGCATTAAATACGAGCCGATAGGACCTATTAAGGCCCAATGCTTGGCCGATTTCATAGCAGAGCTAGCACCAGCAAAAGAGGCCATCTCACCTTGGTGGACCCTCTACGTGGACAGCTCTTCGAACACCAAAGGCAGCGGAGCAGGTTTCATAATCGAAAGTCCTAAAAGGATTGTTTTAGAACAATAACTTAAATTCAACTTCGATGCATCGAACAGCCAAGCTGAGTACGAGGCCCTGTTAGCTGGGTTGAAACTCGTTAAAGAAGTAGGAGCAAAACACCTAAGATGTTGGAGCGATTCAAAACTAGTCACGGGGCAGATGAACGGATCCTGTCAAGCAAAGGACCCCTAGATGACAAGATATTACCACCTGGCTACCCAGCTAAAGGACGAATTTGACGAGTTTGAACTCAACTACACCTTGAGAGAACAGAACGAAAGAGCTGACTTGCTATCAAAATTGGCAAGCACAAAGAAGAAAGGCCAACATAGGACCGTTATACAGGAGACGATATCTGCTTCGAGTATCGATAAAGAAGTTTCCAACGCCAACACGGTAGACCAAGAGTGGATGACCAAAGTATGGACCTTCTTGAAAGAGGGAACCTTCCTCGAAAACTGAGAGGAAGCTAGGAAAATCAGAAGAATGGCAAGTTACTATGTGATCGAGGGAGAAGACCTTTATAGAAGAGGCTTCATAGCCCCTTGCTAAAATGCATTACAAAGGCACAGGCCAAGTACGTGGTAAACGAGATGCATAGAGGAATATGTGGAATGCACTCAGGAGGAAAAACCATGGCTACTCGAGTATTACGAGCTTGATACTACTGGCCGACAATGCGACATGACTGCACCGAGAACGTGAAAAAGTGTGAAGAATGCCAAAAATATGGCAATATATCTCACCTACCAACGAAAGAACTGCACAGCATCACTGCACCATGGCCTTTTGCTATGTGGGGAGTAAGATATCTTAGGACCATTCCCACTCGCCGAAGGATAGGTCAAGTTCCTATTGGTTGGAATTGAGTACTTCACGAAGTGGATCGAAGCCTAGCCATTGGCCACCATCACGGCCAACAATGTACAAAAGTTCATATGGAAAATATTATCTATTGATTCGGCATTCCCCACTCAGTAGTATCGGACAACGAAAAATAGTTCGTGGAAAAGAACCTGGAAGAGTTCTTTAAGAACCTCAGGATTCGGCACCGAGTGACTTCAGTGGAGCACCCTCAAACTAATGGGCAAACTGAAGCAGCTAACAAGGTCATACTAGGAGAACTGAAAAAGTGAGTCGGCAATGCCAAAGGAAGTTGGACCGATGAGCTCCCAGCCATCCTCTAGGCATATCGCTGCATGCTGCAATCTACAACGGGGGAAACACCTTTCTGACTCTCATACGAATCAGATGTCATGTTACCAGTAGAAGTTAGAGAATCTTCCCTACGACGAGCAAACTTTGTCCATGAAAACAATGACCAATCATTAAGGCATGCACTCGACATGACCGAAGAGACCATTAACGAGGTCCAAATCAAGGCAGGGGCCTGCAAAAGAAGAGCCGAGAAGAGATACAACAGTAAAATCAAGCTAAGAAACTTTGAAGCCAGAGATTTGGTTTAGAGAAAGTGCAGAGAAGCAAGAAAAGCAACCAGAGAGGCAAACTAGCAGCTAATTGGGAAGGCCCCTTCAGAGTAACTGAAACACTGGGGAATGGAGCTTACCGATTAGAGCATCCATCCGGCAAAGCCATCCCTCGAACTTCGAATGCTACACATCTAAAGTTTTACTATAGTTAGAACGATGTAAGTGGTGATGTACTCTTTTTCCTACTTTGACATTTTTTCCCAAGAGGTTTTTTGTCAAATAGGTTTTAATGAGGCACACCCGATTTCTACCATTAATAAAGTCTTTCTTCGTTATATTATTTCCTCAACGATTCACTTGAAACCAAGTAGACCAATTTGATACCCGACATAAAAAGCCACTCAACTCGAAGTAAGCAATATTCGGGATTCCGAAAGAAGAATGACCAAAAAAATTGATAACTAGATCTCTAAGACTAGGTTACAAAAACAAGCTAACTGTGTAGACCTTTACAAGATACGGAAAAATGAGTTATGCTAAAAATTGTAAAGACCTTTATAGGATACGAAAAAAGAGTTAAACTAATAACGCAGACCCTAACAAAAAAGGTGTAATACTTAACAGAAAATAGAAATTCATTAAGATAAAGGCACCCTATTAGATGGGCCGGGTGTGAGCCTTTTACAAAAATAAATAAAAAATGAAAGCCTAAAAAGCTAAGTTGTAGGCTGATCAGGTTTGGCCGAGCTGTCAAGAGCCTTCTCATCTGGAATGGCTGACTCATCCACAAACTCCCCATGTTTGTTCAGATCTTTATCGATGTTGAAAACAAAGACATCGGCGTCCTTAAAGAAAAACCGAGCTTGACGAACTGCCTTCTTGAACCCGGCCTCATAAGTCGAAATAATCTAGGCCACTGCCTCACCCAAGTCAGCCTTCAACTTAGCCTCAAAGTTGGTAGCCTCAAGCTTAACCCGCTCCAACTCCGAGTTGAGAAGCTCTACTTCGGCCTGAAGATCCTTGGCTGAGTTCTCAGCAGTTGTCAAAGAGAGCTTCAGAGCCTCCTCTCGGGCCTCGGCCTCCCTCAACTTAGCATCAGCAACATCCAAAGACTTACGAGACTCCTCAGCAGATTGAAGCAGAGTCTCGTTAGCTCGGGTAGCATCCAACAAGGCATGCTCGGCTTTGGAAGCAGTCTCCTTAGCCATAACAAACTCACAATGGCCACGCTCAAACTCTTCAGCCCAAAATTGGGCAATAGCCCAAGAGCGAACCTTAATGCGAGTGATCGCCTCCATAGAAACTTGGGGACCAGCATCCCTTAACATGTCCCGGTCAGCTTGACTGAGATTCTCGGCACTGATTAGGGCTTGAGGGTTGAAGTCTTTACCCCATAATGAAGATCGACCATCTTTCATAGAGACAAAGGCCGGATGCCTCTCAATGTGCAAAGTTGCCGGTTGAGTGAGAGGAGGACTTGGCTTAGCCTTCTTAGAAGGCCCATCTTCCACTCGAGCAGTATTCGGACTCTTCCTCTTCAGAGAAGGAGAAGGAGGAGGTGGAGGAAGAGCCGCAAAAGTGATTTGAGCCCCATCGGCTGCAGCTTTTTGGTTTTTCAGCTTCTCTAGTCAGCCTTTCTTCACGTTTTTGTAATCAAACTTCCCCATCACAATTGCAAAAGGAAAGAAGAAATGATTAAAAAAACAAGCAAGTATAAAAGGGGGAAAGCCGAGTAATAAAAAAGTACTCACGATCCCAATTTGTTTTTGGAGTCTTGGAGACAGGAATCTCGACAATAATTTTACACTTAAGTTGACGAGGAAATTTACAAAAAGAGACCATGTCATCCTGGTCCTCAGGAGACATGTCTAAAATCTTGCAAGATAATCGCTTATTTGGGGCCCAAGTCCAGTACAAAGGAAACCTGGACCTCCCCCGTTTGTCAAAAAAGTCGGCTATCCCTTCCTTACCCGGCCGAACTTAGAAGAACCCTCCTTTAAAGTTCTTCCAAGACGAGGTATAAGGATCGAGTATAGCTTTACTTGGAGTATCGATTAAGGAAACCCAACCACCTTTCTTACTCTCCTTCGTCGAGTAGTGAAAGAGAAACTTGGGAGCTGTTGGAGTAATAAAGAACTCGTTGCAAAGCACCTTAAAGGCACACATAATCGCCCAAGCATTCGGATGCAACTGGGTAGGGGCAACATTCAGCACTCGAAGGACGTCAGCCTCAAACTTATCAAAAGGAACGGTGATGCTGAGAGACGTAAACAGGGCCTCATACATGTAAGTATAGTGAGACTCACATGGAAGAGCCCGATGGAAAATGCGCTCACTCGGCCTACAAGGCTCAGTATGAACAATATCTGGTAAGTTTGAGTGACACAATTCGATCTCCTCTCAAAGAGACCGAATAGACTCCTAGGTCTGATACCGAGAAGAGTAACCCCATGTTGGGGTTCCAAGGTCTATAATTTTTAAAATTTTCAAAAAAAGACCCTGAGCGGAAGAACCCCATCCCATAGACCTCACATTACACATGAATCACTAAGGGTTTAGATGTTACCTTTGTAGCGCGTTTTCAACCCAAATAGAGTTCCCTCTTGATCACCAACCGCTGAAGAGTACGACGCCTCTATTCAGTCCACGCGAGTAAAATCGGAGCGGGGTCTCGGTGCTAGCCGACAATAGACGCGTAGGATTTAGAAGGAGCTCACTAAAAGTGTTTTTCTCATGCGTCAGTTGTGAGGTATCCACCTCTTTACATAGAAACATGAGCTTTATCTTGATCCCATAAAATATCTTATCAAATCTTATTTGATTAGATATAGATAGCATCAAATCTTATTTGATTAGATATACAAATAATTATCTTATCAAATCTTATTTGATTAAATAATTACCTTATCAAATCTCATTTGATTTAGATAATTAATTAAATCATATTTAATTAATTATCTTATCATCTTGCGTCTTATTTAATTAAATCTTATTTAATTATACATGTTGATTAATTAATTAAATCAGATTTTATTAATTAACCATGAACTAAATTAAATCACATTTAATTTATTCATCTGCTCCAATTAATTACTCTATGTGTGTGAACCTATAGGCTCCCACTAATAACATTATCTTTATAATATTATAGACAGTGATTGGCATCTAGCAATGCATCGCTGCCACCCAGCTTATGAGATAATCGGTGATCCGATTTCAACCTTTACGACAACCATTTCCACCGTGTAGCCTTTGTCCCTTCGTCCAAATGTCTCGATTGAACACGAGGCATAAGAGTGTCATCCTCGTTAAGTCCAATCATTTATTTCTTGATACCCAAGTAGACGTCTAAATACAAACTAACTCAATATCTTATATCAGTTAATTTGCGCGTGGCCACGCATATTGCACGTCTCACTCTATCGAGAGGCCTATAGACATAACTCCTGTTATGTAGGAGGGACGAATCCTATCTACATCATTGTATGCCCAAGTACTACCTTTATAATCACCCTGTTACAGATGATGTTTGATAGCATTAAAGCCTACAACTCCTACATGTAGGAATCGTAGTGACTTCAAGTCGAAGGACTACTATCACCTTATGGTCGCCATGAGAAGCGCTTATGACACTTACATAACTATTATGAAGCATTCTCATAGTGGGTCAGTCTAGTATAAATATTACTCCTAATATTTATACTTGTCTGCTAGCCTGATATCTCGTATCCATGACCTGTGAGATGCGGTCATCGTGCTACTCACAGAATAGTCTTGATGCATCATCGTCATCCTAGTTAACAATGATACTCGACTACAGACACTTTAAGAATTGCACTCTATTATTCAATGAATCTCACATCATCGAATAGCCCGCCTATTCTAAGGACGTTACTATATCATACCATAGATAACATAATAACTGAAATGCCTAAAATATAAATATCAAAGTCATAATACAAATATAGTCTAAAATGGATTGGCCACTAGGGCTAACTCCATCACCCCCACCTCCTCGTGTACCCAAAAATAACCCGGAAGAGTGATTGGAGGGAAGACCTTTTTAGGAGGCTTAGAATTACTAGGCTCGGGTGGAGGGGAAGAAGAAGGAACAGGCTGAACACAACGAGGAACCAAAGGAACCTCCTCAGTGGCCTCCGAGTCATCCAATACCACGACCCCCTCAATGGCAGTTGCCAAAGGCATTTCTGTCTACACATAAGAAATAGAAGGGCGAACCACTTCCACTGCAGCGACATCTGACGTAGACGCGCCATCTCTAACCCAACCGGAGTCATGATGACGCAGTGATGCTCTGCCATCAGAATCCTCTCTGATCAAATGAACCTCCGACGGCAGCAACCTACCACCGTCGGAACGCCCCGATTCCCCAAAAAAGGAAGACATCCCAAAGAAAAAGAACAGAGTAAGGGGAAGAGAGGGCATACCTGGAATTGAAAAAGGAGAAGAAAGTAAATAGGAGGAAGAAGAAAGTGGCAGAGGGACAGTGGTCACCGGAGAAAGAAAAACTCAGAGAAGAAGAAATGAGTAAAAGGCATGCATAGTGACCCTTATATAGGGCCCCAAGCACATCGAATATGAACAGACGAAATGACTTTGAAGTTTTCGTTAACACCATCAGTGTTCCGTTAACACTGTTAGTATTTTAAAATTTAATATAATTAATTTAACATAATGGCAGTTAAAAATCGCCGCTATGTGTTTTTTCAAAAAAAAAATGCTTCACTCTCCTCTGTCACTTTCTCACTCACCCACATGTTAATCTAAGGGACACACAGAGTACGCTTGAGGAAGAAGTGATTGCTTCTTTAGAGTTAAACAAAGTTAATTATGCAGTGGAAAGAAAGAAATCACTGTGATTATATTCTTGATGATGAATCTTGTTGCCTGGTTTTTCCGTGACTATGGGCAAAGTGTTCTTCTACCCTTTATTCATTGTAAGTCAATTTTCTATCCATTTCCATTCTCCAATCTTAAGACACCAGAACTTTTGTATGACACACTGTCCTTATCCAATATTTTACAGTATGAATTTTAGTTATCACAATATAATCTAGCTTCATTCTTTTTTATTATAATAAGAAAATTTCAGAAACTCAGACCTTAACTCTCTGCCACCGTAAATTGTCCCTCTCTCCATTTTGCCCTACGTCTTTCATGGGAAGTCTGACTACACTGCCGCCTGGCACAGCTGCGATGACTGCCGCGAGAGGCTATTCTAAAGCACTCCGCAACTCGATCCTACCTTCTACGGCAGTGATTTTGCCTACCACGCTGATGCGAATTCGTTCAAGAAACGCTTGAACAAGTTTCGAATGTTCGCAAAGATTTTTAGGTCCAGATCGGAGAAGTTCCAATCGGACCCGTCATGCGAGCAAGCCTTGTACGCATCGCCGTCGTGGTTCTCGACGTTATTCCCTACTAGCAAGAATAGGGATCGAGTGGAATGACTACTAATGAGTACACATAGCGGTGGTTTTTAGCCACCACTATCTTAAATTAATTATTTCAAAATTTAAAAGTTAATGGAAGCATTAACATTTTTAACGGAAAACTAAAAAAATGAACAAAATGAAACTATCGAAAACATAAATGACCATAATGAAACCTTTAAAACTTAATGTACCAAAACGAAAAAACACTAAAACATAAAGGACCAAAAGTGAGGGACTAAAAAAAGCATTCTTCGAAATTGAGGGACCAAAAAAAACAAATTTAAATTTGGAGAAACAAAAACAAAAAGTAACCCAAATTTGAGAGACCAAAAACATATCTAAGCATTTATTTATTTATTTAATAAATCATTTTAATTAGTTGGAAATTTAATACAAAGTGAATTTTAAATGCAGATTTATTATTAAGTATTAGAGGAAGGATAATGAATTTAATGGTGTCATTAATTATTATTTGAACTCATGCATTTATTAAATCGTTATTATGCTTTCATTTATTATATTTATACTCACTTAGTTCTTTTTTAATAGCCAGGTTTTTGAAAAAAAAAAATGTATCTATATTTTTTTGTCATTTTCAAAGCTTATGATAACATTAATTACTCTTGTCAATTCTACCTTTATTTTCCACATAATCTTTAATTAATTTACACATGCATTTGTTGTGGAGTAGAAATGAAAAAGGAAAAAATAGGAAAACAACACAACTATTTTATTAAGATCAAGAAAATTTATTATATTTCTTGGTTTTTACGAAGAAACCTTAAAAGATAGATTAAAATGAATGGATGGAGTAAATTTTAATTTTTAAAAATAAAAGTATCATATTTAAAAATAAAATAAAAAGAGCTAAAGATATTAATATGTAATTATTGCTTCATTTATCATTTATCATACATGTGACTTAATCCATTCCAGCTTACTACATGAGCACTTTTATGCTCCCAACAACCTTGGAAGAGGAGATGTAGCATATGATTAAGTCATTTTGGTAGGGCTCTAACCAAGGAAATGGTAGAGGTACAACTGGTTGAGTTGGGACTGTCTTACTATGACAGAGCATAGAGGCATCACTACTACAAAAGGGCTTTTTACAATGATTCTGAGAGCATTTCTACATTCGTTTTCCAAATCGATGTAGATAGTGTGGGTCATAGAAAGTGAGACCTTTCTACATCAATTTTTTACTTGATGTAGAAAACCACTTTCTACACTGGTCACTGGACGCCTGATCGACGTAGAAAGTGGTCACTTTCTACATCAGTCACTTGATTAACTGATGTAGAAAGTCACCACTTTCTACATTGGTTAAGGCAATATCTGATGTAGAAAACATTATTTTCTACATCGATTATTCACTTAATCGATGTAGATACCAATTTTTTTAAAAATAAACTGTCTGTTTTTGGGAGCATCCTAAACATGTAAATACAATTCAAAATAGACCTAAGCAATTTCTCGTAAATGTTCATATATTATATAAATTCAAATTGTCATAAAAAAATTATTAATTTATCAATTAACACATAATTAAATCATAAAGTGCCTATTGTATAATTTAAAAAAAAAAACTTCAAACAATTTAAACTCCTTAATTCTATTATATATATAGACACATAGACACACACACACACAATGTAATATAAAATTATTTCTATCTTATATTTGTAACTTCTAAAAAGAATATAACTCATTGACGCTTGATTTGTTCAAGTGCCCCCTCATGAGTGGTTGTGTATCATTAAATATCTGGAACATATACAATCAAGTTTCATTAGCACAATAAAGAATAAAAACTAAAATTAATTTAAGTTGTTAAAATTAAAAGTTATTTTACTTGTTACCAAGAATTCTTAATATTACTTAGGACTATAAGTCACATCTAATGCATCACATAATATCCGCACTCATAGATGTCCGGTTGTTTTGTTACACTAAAACAATGTATTATATATATTAAATCAATTGTCATAATTATTTTAAAAACTAATAAATGAGTTGAATCCATTCTGGGAGCTTGGATTTACTTGTTTGCTTACCATCCAACAGAATGTATACCTTCAAAGCATTGATTAAATGAAGCATCAATTAATATTGTAAGTTGAAACCCTATAATACAAAGCACAAAGTAAATTAGTTGTTACAAATTGAACCTTACTCCTATACTATGGCTTTGATGTATTTGTCGAAAGTTTTGTGCAAGGAGTAGAACCAAATGACAACATTGAACTACGGACAAATAACCATTAGTTGCTAATGTGCACTGCATTGGGAAATTGTTAGTTACATGAAATAAATACATTATTTAAATGAAGTTGTTAGTTTTACTTACACATGAAAGAAAGCTCCTAGGTAAAAACCTCCTTTCTTGATGTCGGGATCCATCTTTGAAGGTATGACTAGGCATCTACTCTCCTATTCCCAGAGCTGACCTATATGGATTGTGGTTCCAAGAATCCATACACATTAGCATTCCCCTTGTCTTCACTTACTTCATGAAAATACAAAAAATGTTCAAACAAATGTTAATTGTAATTTAATAAATTAGACATTAATTATCAAATGATTCTACAAATGTACTTACCAAGTCCAAAACTGTAAAATTAAGATGCTTAGACATCGATCGCCCAATGCTAAGTCATAAACATCCATGTGCTCGAGGTAGAATGGGAAGTTGTTATTTTGGACCCCAAAGACTGTCGCATCCCACGACACTTGGAAATTATTTTCATTAACTATGAGGTAACAGTAAGAAACTTATATACGATTTGTTTATGGATTTAGATGTTTCTAGCAACAAAAACTCGTTTCTTTGCCCGCTCAATGTCGTAAATAATAAACATAATTTAATGTTAGTGTACAATATACATTGGAAGTAATCTTGTGAAAAACTTAGTTAAAGGATTAAAAATACGTACTTTGGCAAATAACATTGACTAGACGTCTTGGCCAAGCAAGGAAACTGTGTAGGGTCTAGCCCACTAACATCAACATCAACATCAATAACGTCTTCAACCTCCACTCTAATTGAATCATGTGATAGAGGCACTAAGTGGTTGGTTGAACCCCCTCGAGAACTTTCCCAACAGCCACCAGGCGGGAAAAGTTCTCATCATCAACATACAACCCACATCGAGCTAAGTCATCGATGTGAGTGTCCTTGCCTGTTAGCTATTTATTTAATTTGCACCATTTTATATTAAGCAAATTGCATTGACACCTCTTGTGATTTCTCGATATTGCACAAGATATCCTCTAATTCTAACCCCTCTAGCAAACCCTTTTATTTATTTTTGAATACATTACACTGACACCATTTTTTAAAAAAAAAAACATTACATTGTTTATCCACTAAGGGGGTTATTGAAAATGTTAAAAATAAAAGCGTGTATTAGAACATTTCTATCTCACCACTTCTTGTTTTTATACATCTTAAATAAGTCTCACTATTATACATCATTTATTTTTACTCTTTACAACTTCATCAACAATTCATCTCTCCAACCCAATAACTTGAAAAAAAGTCACTAAATGGATCCCATAAATAATCTTTCAACCTTACATTTCATCACACCAGCATTTATTATTACTTGTTGTTGTTGTTGTTGTTGTTCAATGGTCGACCCACATGAAATTTTTAGGCATCAAAGCTTAAATAAGCATATGATGCTTCACACATTCTAATCAAGCATTTTCCCTCTATTGCACATCTCTTATTAAGCATCAAAGCATAATAAGATCGTTCGATACATGCACACCTCTATATCAGAGGTTTTCGTAGAAAATGTGTTGCTAAATAGCATTTCTCTTTGTTTACGTCTTTAAGAGTTTTGTGCTGAAATTTGTTTAGGTCAAATGTTTTAGGAGTTTGAACTGAAAATATGGGGAGCATTACTAGTATTAAACTTGGTTCTATGAGTACGTGAAAATCAAAGGGAGGGAGAAACAAAAAAGATGTTGTTCAAGATACTAGTGAAGAAGGTTCAAGATTTTGGAAAAAAAAATTGAGGATTTTGTTAGGTTGCATGCTTTTGAGTTGCAAAGGGGAAGGATCCTCCAGTGACAAAAGCAAACCTTTTGTCACTGGAGGATCCTTCCCCTTTGCAACTCAAAAGCATGCAACCAAGCAAAATCCTCAATTTTTTACAAAATCTTGAACCTTCTTCACTATATCTTGAACAACATCTTTGTTGTTTCTCCCTCCCTTTGATTTTCCCGTACTCATAGAACCAAGTTTAATACTAGTAATGCTCCCCATATTTTCAGTTCAAAGCCCTAAAACATTTGACCTAAACAAATTTCAGCACAAAACTCTTAAAGACGTAAACAAAGAGAAATGCTATTTAGCAACACACTTTCTACAAAAACCTCCGATAGTGGTGCTTGTGTCAAACAATCTTCTTATGTTCAATGTTTAATAAGAGATGTGCAGTAGAGGGACAATGCTTAATTAGAGCATGTGAAGCATCATGTGCTTATTTAAGCATGAATGCTTAAATATTTTAATTGGTTCAATATGTGTGTACTTTTAATAATAAATGCTAGGGTGATGAAATGTATGGTTGAGAGATTATTTGTGGGGTCTATTTAGTAACCTTTTTTTTTCAATTTATTGGGTTGGAGAGGTTATTTGTTGAATTTGTAAAGAGTAAAAATAAATTATGTGTAACAGTGGGACTTATTTAAGATGTTTAGAGAGTAAAAAAGAGAAATGTTGAGTTAGTAATGTTATAACACACTTTTAAACACAATTTTTTATTGGATAAAATTTCTTGAAAATCACAAAATCCTAAGTCTTACACCCTATTTAATGAGTATAAATTTTAATTATTTGTAGAAAGAGTGTTGAAAAGAATGAATTAAACAAAAAATAAAAAATTGAAATAAAGAAGCTAAAAAAATGGACACACACTCGTCAAAACTCCCAATGCTCAAGAAAATTAAACAAGCATAATTAATAAATATTGTTGGCACAAGTTCAAAATTATAGAACTAATATAAAATTAATATTTTTTTCGAGAACCAAGAGACATTAATAGTGAAACCCAAAATTGAACAAAGTCAACAAATCCCACATGGTGAAATCAGGTTTTACAACATTTTCATAATAATAAAAAAAAATCAGACATGCACACAAAAATAGAAAAGCACACACCAGACAGAGTTTGTGTGTTTGCTTATAGAAATTAAAGGAAAGTGCCGCAATAGGTGAAAGCTATGGTGAATATTAAAAATGGCTAAAGTACAATATATATATATATATATATATATAGAGAGAGAGAGAGAGAGAGAGAGAGCATTGCATTGTCACTCTCACTACCGTGGCATGAGATGACCAATAAGTCACTAACACGTCACACTCACTCAAGGGAGACACTAATTTTCAAAAGAGAGAGATTGAAGTGCGTTATTCATGAAAAAGTAGAAGGGAGACTTAAGGCAATGAAAATAATCAATGAATGTTCTTAGAGAGAGAAAGAGAATATATTAACACTTAAAAAAATTATTAAAAACAATTCAAACATATGGTTTTGATTTTTGAACACTGCAACATATTATATAAGCTGGATTAAATAAACAATTTAAAACTTCTATTTAATAAATTCTTTGACAATTTCAGTTGAATACGTAAATATTTTTATCTGGTCAGCTAATTAAATAATATCATAAACATGATTATCAAATTCGTGAGCCAACTCGTAAACTCTCTATATAGAAGAAAATAATGTACAATTAAATAGAATTAGTATAAAATATATAACATACAATAATATATAATAATATATAAATATATAAACATAATAAATAATGTATATAAATAAAAAATTAGTAATTAAATAAAAACTCATGACTCAACTCGTAAACTCGTATAAGTTTACGAGCCCATAACCCCAAACCTGGTTAACTCAGATGCAAACTCGTTTTTGAGTAGAATCGTGCAAACACAGACAGACTAGTGAGTTCGAGGGCGAGACGTTGAGTTCAATGGGTCTTAAAAACTTAACCCAAATGGATGTCATTTGGGTCTTCTAAATCATTCATTGTCATCGCGGAGCAGCCACCCTATGCTCCTGAGGAGGTTGTCGTAGAGCGGCTCACTGTAGCAATCGTCATGCGGTCATTCTTGGCTGAAATCTTGGAAGATCATGGCCTGTGGGTTTCTCGACTGCTCCAACATTTGCTCTATTGGAATATAGGTGGCACCGTTTTTTCTGAAAGGAGGAGGAAGATAATGGCCGATGGGATGATAGAAAAGAAACATATTAGGGTTTTTTAAGGTTAGTGGGTATTGGGCATGTACTCAAAATTGGCCCACTATCTATATATAAGTAAATAGTGTATAATTAAATAGAATTAGTATAATAATAATACAATACATAATTAGATATTAGAAATATTATATAATAGAAATAAAATAATTACAGTAATATATAATATTATATAAATATATAAACATAATAAATAATGCATATAAATAAAAAAATAGTAATTAGATAAAATCTCACGAGTCAACTCGTAAACTCATATAAGTTTACGAGCCCACACCCCAAACTAGGTTAACTCAGATGCAAACTCGTTTTCAGTAGAATCGTGCAAATACGGACAAACTCACGAGTTCGAGGGCGAGACGGCGGGTTCAATGGGTAAAAAAAATTTAACCCAAATGGATGTCATTTGGGTCTTCTAAATCATTTGTCGTCATCGCAGAGTGGCCACCCCATGGTCCTAAGGAGATCGTCGTGGAGCAGCTTACTATAGCAGTCTTCATGCAGCCATTCGTGGCTGAAGTCTTGGAAGATCTCGGCCATAAGTTGGTTTCTCGACTGCTCCAACATTTGCTCTAATGGAAAATAGGTGGCACCATTTTTTCTGAAAGAAGCAGGAGGAAGATAATGGCCGATGGGATGAGAGAAAAGAAACATATTAGGGTTTTTTTTAGGTTAGTAGGTATTGGGCCAGTACTCCAAAATTGGCCCACTCTCTATATATAAGTAAATAATGTATAATCAAATAGAATTAATATAATAATAATACAATACATGACTAGATATTAGAAATATTATATAATAGAGATAAAATATATAACATACAATAGTATATAATAATATATAAATATATAAACATAATAAATAATGCATATAAATAAGAAAAAAGTAGTAATTAAATAAAAACTCACGAGTCAACATGTAAACTCATAAGTTTAGGATCCCATAAGCCCAAACCTGGTTAACTCGGATGCAAACTTGTTTTTGAGTAGAATCGTGTAAACACGGACAGACTTGTGATGAGTTTGAGGGTGAGACGGTGAGTTCAATGGGTTGGGAAAATTAACCCAAATGGATGTCGTTTGGGTCTTCTAAATCATTCATCGTCATTGCGGAGTGGCCACCCCATGGTCCTAAGGAGGTTGTCGTGGAGCGGCTCGCTGTAGCAGTCGTCATGAGGCCATTCGTGGCTGAAATCTTGGATGACTGTGGCCATAAGTGGGTTTCTCAATTGCTCCAACATTTGCTTTGTTGGAAAATAGGTGGCACCATTTTTATCTGAAAGAAGGAGGAGGAAGATAATGGGCGATGGGATGAGAGAAAAGAAACATATTAGGGTTTTTTTAGGTTAGTGGGTATTGGGCCTGTACTGAAAATTGGCCCACTCTCTATATATAAGTAAATAATGTATAAATAGAATTAGTATAATAATAATACAATACATAATTAGATAATAGAAATAGAAATATTATACCATAGAGATAAAATATATAACATACAATAATATATAAACATAATAAATAATGTATATAAATAAGAAAATGTAGTAATTAAATGAAATTAGTATAATAATAATTAAATGTAGTAACTAAATAATAATAATAATCTAAATAAAGCATAATATGTGATATAATATATTAAAAATAATAATGATAAAAATATAATAAACTAAATAATAATAGTCATAAAAGCTAAATAAAACATAATATATAATATAATTATCTAAACACATGGGGTTGAAATGTTGAATTATTATGTTATTTATAGGTACTTTAATATTTTTTTAATATGAAGTAAACTCTTGAGAGTTTACAAGTCGAGTTTATGAGGCTCCCACGAGTCTATGTAAACTCCCGAGTTTAACAACCCTTATCATAAATATAATTTTTAAAGTTATTATCATATAAATTAATGGTTTTCAATAATAATTTTTTCAACAGAAAGATGGTGTCCTAGCACAAGGTAGAAAAAAGTTTCTAGACTCAAATCCATTGAAGTTGAGAATCTTCACTACTACTGAAATCCCCATTCCAGGCCTTGCTTCATAGTTCCCATGCTGATTGACCCATCCTTTCAACATAGTTCCACCTACCCCCCTGATCACCAGGAAATTGTCAGACTTAAAACTCCACATTGCCAACATAAGGTCATTAGAGGTGAACCTTCTAAGAAGGGAAGAAGATACAATTAATTCCTAGCTTAAGTTATGAGTACATGACCTTTGGTAGCTTTTTGACCTTTTGGTGGATGAGGAGCTTGGAGTAACCAGTTGGTGTCTCACAATATCATTTGTAACATTTCTTCCTGTTGATTTACTGGGAATAAAATGAGATATCAAAGCAAATTGATTGACCTAACCTTTCAACACAGTTCCAATCCCCCTCCCCTCACCAAGAAAATTGTCAGACTTAAAATTCTATGTTGCCAACATAAGGTCAATAAAGGTGAACCTTCGAAGAAGGATAGAAGCTACAATTAATTCCTGGCTTAAGTTGGGAATACATTATCTTTTATAGCTTTTTGACCTTTTGGTGGATGAGAAGCTTAGAATAACTGATTGGTGTCTCACAATATCATTTGTAAAAATTCTTCCTGTTGATTAATTGACAATGGAAAAAAATAAGATATCAAAGCAAATTTGATGAGAAACATAAAACATACATGAATTAGACATTAATTATGTCTAAATTTGTCTCCCTAGAGGATTAAAGAAGATCCTGAATTGCCCATTTTGCAACATACACTATATCTATATATATTTTTGTGCTAAAAAAGTGCTCATTCAATTTTATTTCACAAGTAATTCCACTAACATAAGCATATAGTATCTATGTAGATTTGGTTCAACTTATTTTAAGAAAGGAATTGATCTTTTATGTTTGTTTCTCAAAAGAACTTTTGGAAAAAAAATGTTTTCCAAAATTAATAATCCTTTCAACTTTCCATTTTTTTCTTTTTTCGTCACATATCTATTACTTTTTTTTATATTTTTTTGTTTATTTTCTCTCCAAACTATGCCCTGAAGGATGTAAAAGAAAATATTTTTTTTTTAAAAAAAAGCTAAACCAAAATAAATATATAGTGCTTGATATAAAATCTCAAGTGGGATTCACATGATTGACTAATTAATATAGATTTTGATTTAAGGTAAATGAAAAGAGAAAGGAGAAGTGACAGTAAGATGAGAAGGAGAAGGACAAATCCAAAAAGAAAGAGAGAGAGAGAGATATGTAATGGTATATGGAAATATTTTTGTCAACACCCTTTTAAGTGTCTACACACGTGGAGAGAGGGAAAAAATAAAATAAAGAGAAATAATAAATGTCATATATAATATAATGAAATAAGAAGATAGAGATTAATCAAATATTAATAATTGAAAGTAAAAAATAGAATTAAAATAATTGATCTATAAACAAAATTACAAGTGTTTAAAACAATTAAAAACTAAAATTTTAAATACTCCAAAATAAAATGAAAGTTTATTTAAAATATCACATAAATATGTCCATTTCTGACATTTTATATTTTTCAGCTACTTCATCAGATAATTTTACCAAACACTTATGATTCAATAAGTTAGGTTTTCAGCTTTCAGTTACATATTTTTAACTACTAGCTAAGATTTCAGCTTTCAACTATCAGTTACATGTTTTTAGCTACTAGCTAAGTTTTCAGCATTAATCTTGAAGATTTATTTATTTAAGAAATAATATCATTTGCTAAGAATGTAATTTTTTTTAGAATAGTGCTTAATAAATAGTGCTTCAAGGATTTTTTTTTTTAAGATAGTGCTTTAAGGATATTTTTTTTATCCATAGGAATTGAAGACAGTACCAAAGGGTTTACAATACTCATGCACCCTACTCAACCAACTGAGTTAGACCCCTTGATAGTGCTTTAAGGATATTGTTTCAATGTGATAACAAAATTAATATTTTATCATATAAATAGAGGGTTGTAGAGTGCAAAACCTCAAAATAGGACAAAGACATCCCAACTATGTTGGCACCCCCTTGCCTATCAATCATCAGCCAGCAAACCATAATATAATATAACAAAGAAAAAATAGAATCCAACAGAAAAACATGGGGGGACTAGACCAAAACCCATGAAACAAAGTCAACAAAAACGGAAAGAAGGCAATCCATAACGATTGCGAAAAAAGCAAAGACTAAGAAAATGTGGAAGTGACTCCCACCAAGTAACTTCCAGACAATGATTAACTCTATAATTAGCCAACCTATCAGCACACTGATTTCCTTCTCTGAATATATGAGATGATTGAAACTGCATTTGAGAAGTCAATCTAAGGCACCGCTTCCACCTGCTTCTATACTCCCAAGGAACAATATTCTCATTAGTAAAAGCAGCTAAAACCAATTTTGAATCACATTCCAACCACAGCCTGGTCCATCCCACCAAAGATGTGTGTTCTATTGCCATCATGACAGCAAAAAGCTCCGCATGCAAAGCCGACTTGACACCTATATAAACAGAAAAACAACCACGAAATGCACCAAAGTTGTCCCTGAAGATTCCTCCACTAGCTGCATGATCAGGAAACCCTCTAGAGGCCCCATCCGTATTGCACTTTATAAAACCACAGGCTGGCGGATACCAAACAACTTGCTTAGCCTCAACATGCTTTGTATACTTAGCTTTTACCATAAAAGTCTGCAAAAGGGAGAGGTCGTATATAGAATTCTGAGCAAATCCCTTAGACAGATATCCAGTTAATGAAGCAGCAGAGAAGATCATAGAAATAGCCTGATGCAAAGAAATATGAGTACTTCTAAACCTCAAACTATTTCTACAAAGCCAAATTACCCAAAAAACATGTACCACTGCCGATATCAGAACTTCTTTAACTTGACCGATTTCCTTATCCAAAGAAGATAACACAGACAAGCAGGTGGACAAATCAAATCTGAGTTTAATGATTGATTGCAACCACATCCAAATATCACAAGCAAAACCACATCTCAGGAAAAGATGATCTGATGTCTCATCCGAAGCACCACAAAGACTACAAACAGAAACCACCACACAGCCTCTAGCACGAAGACACTCATCCGTGGGCATCTTATTATGAATGAGCCTCCAAAGAATAAAATTGCGAGAAGGAGGAATAGAGTTAAGCATAGTACCTTAGACCAAGAGCAGAGTTCTCCAGGGGGAGAAATATATGAAACAATAGCTTTAAAAGATAAAAGACCATCAACAGAATGCCTCCAAATGGCTTGATCAGCATCCATATCACTAGACGAAGGAACAATAATATTAGATAGCATATCATGCAAATGAGGAAGTTTCCGCAACACTACTACAGGCAAATTCCACTGACCATTAATCACAAAAAAATTTACAGTGGACTATAAAAATCTCCTATACTGATTTGGAATGCTAAGCGCATCAGCAAAAGATGTATCAAGACACCACACATCTGTCCAAAACTTAACTCTGTCACCAGAATTGACAACCCATCTTGTATTTTCAACAACCTGCTGCCATTTATGCTTCATTGAAATCCAAACTGAAGATGATTTATAACTGACCATAGGCTTCCCATGCTTTAAGAATCTAGCTCTCATAAAAACAGCCCAATCCGAATCAGAATGCACAAAGTTCCACATCAACATTAACATGGACGCCTCATTAAGCACAACCAAAGATCTTAAGCCTAAGCCACCCTCATTTAAAGGTCTGCAAACTTTACTCCAAGCTACCGTAACTAGCTTGCGAGAGTTAATATCCCCAGACCATAGAAAATTCCGCAACCAACATTCAATAGATGATGGCCAAGAATACACCTGAAAACTAAACAAGACCATACCTGAAATAACAGAGTTAATCAGTTGAGCTCGCCCCATAAAAGAGAGAAGAAAGCCTTTCTAGGAAACAAGTTTTGCTTTGATTTTATCAGCAATTGGACTAAGATACCGAGCTCTTGGTTTGCCAACAAAGATAGGAACTCCAAGATATATAAAAGGCAAAGAACCAGCTCGAAAACCCAAACATTGACCAAGACTGTTAAGTCTTCCACAAGGCATAGATCCTAAAAAGAACTTACACTTTTTCGGACTAATATGTTGTCCCGAGGCATCACCATAAAATTTTAGCAGCAACATCAAGTTCTTGAGGTTGTTAATGGTTCCCCTGCAAAAAACCATAATATCATCCGCGTATAGTGCATGTGTAGGAGATGAAAAACCTTTGGGACTTGCCATAGGTAACAAATAATGATTTTCAGCCAAATAAGTAATCCCTCTACTAAGAACATCCTCAGCCAAACAGAATAAAAGAGGGGACAAGGGATCACCTTGACGCACTCCTCTCTTACAAGAAATATAACCAACTGGAGAGCCATTAACCCCAAAAGAAAGTTTAGCTGACTGTAATATAATCTTAATCCAATTATAGAAAACACTGTTAAAACCAAAAGAGTTTAAGACCTCCAAAAGAAAGCCCCAATCCAGAGTATCAAAGGCTTTCTTAATATCAAATTTAATGGCTAAATTACCACCAAAAACTCTTTTATTCAGCATGTTAATAGCCTCTGATGTGGTACAGATACAATCTGTAATGTGTCTCCCTTTTATAAAACCTCTCTGCTGACTAGAAACAATCTTGGGAGCAATCTCAGCCAACCTATTAGCCAACACTTTAGTGATGATTTTAAATTGAAAATTTGCCAGCGCAATTGGACGAAAATCTTCAATTTTATCAGCACCAGAAAACTTAGGGATAAGACAAATCAAATTAGAATTCACACCAGGTAAGATCCAACTTTGCAGGAAAAACTGCAAGACCGAATTAAAAACATCTTTGCCAATAATATCCCAGAAAGTATGATAGAAACAACCCCCAAAACCGTCAGGGCCAGGGGTACTAGAACTGTTCAAAGCAAATACTGCAGCCTTCACTTCATCAAAAGAAGGAATATTAGTGAGCATCGAGTTATCCTCGGCAGAAACTAAAGAAGGAATAACTGTCTTGATCAAATCATTTGGCATGCAAGCATACTCTGAGGCATATAAAGATGAATAAAACTGCAAAATGTGCTGACTAATCTCCTCATGAGTATCCAAAATCCTGTCCCCATCTCTGAGGGAAGACATACTCTTGGTCGTTCTTCTATAGTTGGCCATCTTATGGAAAAAAGAGGTATTACGATCCCCATTCACGAACCATTTAATCCTAGACTCATCTTTCCAAAAAGCTTCTTCAAAAGCTAAAGCCTTTTGCAATTCCACCTGGGCTTTATCCTCCAAACCCCTTACTTCATCATAACAACCAGACTCATAAAGTTTTTGAATGTCCTCAACAGCCTCAGTTGCTTTCTTCACGTTCTCATGCACATCGCCAAAAACTTCACGATTCCAAGTTCTCAAAGCTGCCTTAAGATTCTTCAGCTTTTGTTTAAGAATAAACATTGGACAACCAGAAACAAGTACATCCCAAACCTCCTTCACAAGTCTTCTGCAATCATGATGCTCTACCCACATAGATAAGAATTTAAAAGGAGAAGGACGAGCTGAAATACCTTTCTTAAGAGAGACCAAGAGAGGAAAATGGTATGATTGGCTACGTAACAAAGTGCAGCAGGAAATAGAATCACACAAATCCAACATGTCCTGATTACAAATAGATCTATCAAGCCTCATTGCAATATGTTGTCGCCCTGTGCGCCCATTGGACCATGTAAAAGCGTTGCCTTTAGTCTGAATATGTATTAAATTATTAGCATTTATCCAGTCTATAAAATCTGTACACGAAGCTGCCAAAGGTAAGTTCTCTCCACTCTTCTCATGCGCCCCAATAACAGCATTAAAATCTCCTATAAACATCCAAGGACCCGTATAATTTTGTTGTAACTGAGAAAGATTCGCCCAAAGATTGCGACGTTTGACATAGGTAGTGGCTCCATAAATAGCAGCAACAAAAATAGTTTGATTGAAACAATCAACAGAAAAGGAAATGAACTGGTCAGACACTGAAAGAATATTTGGAGATAAGTAAGAAGCACATATACCCCAAATATTCGGCGCCGAAGAATTCCTATTATTAACTGCAAAAACCTTTAAACCAAGGGAGGACCAAAAAGAAGCTGGAATTCTATCCAGTAATGTCCAAGGTTCTGAAAGAAACAACAACATAGGATTATGCGAAACACAAAGATTGTGTAACATCCGCCTAGTCTCATCATTGGCCAGGCCTCTAGCATTCCAAAAGAGGATCTTCATCAAGCCAAAGATTTAGGACCCCATCTAAGGTTATACGACCTAGCACCACTACCTTTGTTTTTCTGGCGCAATTTTTTCTTCTGAGATTTAGACATAACCTTCTCAAAAGGTTGATCCTCCTACTGTAAAATTGGCCTGGGTGACTCTGGGATAGACTCTTCTTCCACACGACCCCCCCAAAGCTGGGACACCAAGTTAATCTCTTTCTGGACAGAAGGTGGATATTGTTGTCTAGCATCATTTAAATCCTCCTGAGAATTGGATGAATCTGACACACGAGAAGGAGTATTATTTCCATCCATACCAGACTTAGCAAGAACCAACTCCTTCTTGTTGTGATTTATCATCTGAATATCAAGATCCTCTGCAGAAGATCTAGAAGAGTCATCTGCGTCCTCCACTAAACCTTCCCTATAAACACCTTCATCTGTTTCTTTCGATCTATCCAGCTTTGCATTTTCAGCTACTACAGGCTCAGCAACATCCGTGCTAAAGTGACTCGTACCTACATTTGCACCAGCAACATCTTCTTTAGCACTAGCACCAGCAACAACTATGTTAACGTGACTTGTATCATCATCTCCTCCAGAATGCTTCTTGGGAACATATTTCGCCACTGCTTTCCCTTTTGTTTCCAAGGTTTTATCAACCTTCTTAATTGTTTCATGACGATTAAAATGTCTGCAATTAGCAATTGTATGCCCAACTATTTTACAGGCATCACAAAAGGCAGGCAAACGTTCATATACAAGCTCCACAAAAAAAGCAAAACCATCACGCTCAACAAGAATTTGATCCCGCAGTTCTTGTTTAAGATCCAGATCTACCAGAACTCGTGCAAAATGCCCAAAAGTTCTTGAGGCTGTTGCTTCATCAATTGCTAGAGGAACCCTAATCCCTCTAGCAATAGAGAAAATAATTCTTTGACGCCAATATTCCTGCGGCAAACCCAGAATACACACCCAACACTGAGCATTGGACTGTCTTACCAAACTAGGATTAAAATCCGGAGTCCATGAGAAAAGACGAAGAACCCCCGGTGCAAGATTCCAAGAACCTCCAGCAAGAGCACGTCTCAAATCCTCAATGGATGAAAAAGAAAACTCAAAGAACCCCTTCCCCAGAGAAACCATCCGCCAATGTCTCAAAGGGTTCCATAATTTGCACAACTTTATACGCAGATCTTGAAGCTTCGGAGGAGTTTCTCCCTTAGATAAAACCAAACGACCATGCAGGTTATTTTTACAACTCTCTAAACCCGCTAAGTATTCATCTTCTGGAATCTTCACAGCAACAGCATCTCCCTTTAAACATGGCACCGGGAGTTGACTCACAAGGATATCACATGTATGCTTGAGAGTTTGAGCAAAAGACCGCTTTTCCACTTCATGATTCTTATCCGCAACAGATGGAGTGGCTAAGTCCACAGCAAGAAAACTCCATGGGATCAGAGGTTCCCCCATGACTGCATGAAAAGCACGTAAAAAACCTAGGATGCAAAAACCCTAGCAGAGCACCTCATTCCCCCCCCCCCCAAACCATCTTGAAATAATGACATTAGATCATATATATTAATATTAGCTTCCTAAATTTCTCGACTAAAATTTAATTTGAATTAACTTTCAATTTATGAAAACTTTTTAATCGTAAGATTTTATTATTATTTTTTTTAAAGACAAAACTTCCCATATTTATATTATGTTTACAGGTGATTATGAATAGGTTAAAATAAAGAGTTTTTTTTAAAAAAAAAATTAAAATGTATAAAATAATTTTAACTTGTACAAAATAACTTATTTTATTTTATCTTGTTAATTTATTTATTTTGTTATCTTAATACAAATACTTATTCACAAGTTTATCTAAATTAGAATATGTTTTGATAATTTATATTTTGGGAAATTGTGACTTAATAGGATATTTACAAATGAAAACTGATAATTTGATTTTATGATATTATCAAATGAAATTTAATTTTTTATAAGTAAAAGAAATTTAAAAGTTATTAATTTAGCATTCACAAATTATCAAAACTAACGGATTAGTAACAAAGACTAATTATGTTGATGAAAATTAATCAATAAAAGATACAGTGGTGGCCCTGAGCACGGTCAAGGTGGGTGACCACCCAGGGCCCCATTTTTAGAGGGGAACCAAATTTTTTTATTACGTTTATATAATGTAGTAATGCCAATATGGGACTGAAGAACTGTTCCTGTTCAATTAGGTTGCAAAATGTAAAAAAAGATAAAAGAAAAGAATAAAAATTAAAACTTCTCTAAAACATGTTAATTCTTATGATTTTGATGGTGAAATTTTATTTGAGGAATTAAAAGTCATTAGAGAGGTTTTAATAATTGAGTCAAAATCAAGTTTTATGATATTGAGTCTTTAAAGACATTTAATTATTTTCATAATGCATGTTCAACTTATAGAATAATATTAACTATTCATGTTAATTATTGTTGCATCTACTAAAAGAAATTTATCAAAATTAAAAATGTTAAAATCCTATTTGCGATCTACTATGTTAGATTAAATAATTTTGTTTTGATTTTTATCGAAAATTATTTCTTAAAGAATCTTGATTATGAACAGATTATTAATGAGTTTGCAACAAAAAAAATATAAAGAGGACAATACTTAAATGATTGTCAGGACATAATTTTTCGATCTGTCCAGGGCACCAAAAATCTTAGCACCGGCCCTGAAAGGATACAACCCTTAAAACATTGCGAAAGACTAAAACAAAAATACGCTAAAATGTAAGGACTTAAACATATACGTGGTTTAAGGAATATTAACTACAGGGACTAGTTATACTAACAGAAAATTAATAAGGGACAATTTTTTTTAAAAGAAGTCGAGGACAAAACTAAAAAAAATACTGAAATTCGAGACTAAAAAAAGTTATTTAAGCCTATAAATTGTTCCTTTTTATTATTTTTCCAACTTGACTTTACACTTAACCTACTTATGCACATGCTCATTGCTCAACAAAAATACCATAACAATGCATATTTCATTTCATTGAATGCACAATTCCATCATATTACAGAACTCTCTAATTTGTACAAAAGTCAATGAATCCTACTGCCTGGCTAATTTAGAACACTGCAGCTTTTAGTCTCCTTCCCAACTCCTTTTTGCTCATAAAGAAATTAATGACCATTGTTAGCATAAAACCAAAGCAAATATTTCTGTCACAGAGCAAGAGATTAATGAATAAAAATTTCAGCTTACCTCATCAGTTGCCTATCAAAGCCTGAAGCAGCCAAGAGCCCTCTATTCTCTTCAGCCCTTCTTAGAAGGTAAGGCATAACCATTTCTACTGGCCCAAATGGCATATACTTGCTAACCTGAAACCCTGCATTGCTCAAACCAAAGGATAGTGCCTCTGACATTCCATATAGCTGTGCAAATTCTAGCTTTTGGTTCACCTTTCCCACACCCAATTCATGTGCCTTTGCCACAGCCAATTTCCCTACACAACATTGACAGATCATATCAAACTCTTGAATTGGGATGTTGAGTTTTCTTATATTATAAAGAGTAATTAGTACATGCACTCCATGCACTGTCATTGTAAAAGGGTTTTGGTATTGTCATATTTTTTTGGTACCATGATATTATTATTTAATCACAAATCATGTCTTGTAAGGTAAGTTTGTTGACTTCTAAGATAACAACCTTAAAAGTTATATTAAAGATACTGTTTGATTTGTTAACACTATAAAAATTTTGCATAAAAATTAAATTCTATTATAAATCATAAAATGAATAGCCTGACTTGTACATTAGCTACAAAGTGAGTCTCAAAGAAAGACAAAGACACGTAATTCAGGTTGGACCCATCGATCTACAAAGTGAGTCTAAGAGAAAGACACATATTCAGGTGGGACTCATCTACTAGGTGAGTCTCACCATACCAGTGTCTTTCTCTTTTCTCCATTTGAGAAACCATGAAAAAAATATATGAAGCTGTCTGGAACTAATTCAATTAATGTTGAAGCTTAAGGTGAAGAAGCACTTACAGAGGATGGTGGAAGCGATTTGCTAACATCAACATTGTGAAGGAACCCTTAAAGGTTACGGTCACACCCCTCATTATCATGCGTGTCTTCCACCCCATAAACCAGCATTCCACGCAGCTCGGCGTCGCTCAGCGCGCTGATGCTCCGTCCGGTGGCGGCGGCAGCGGCATCTTCATTGGCGCAGAAGTGCTCGAAGAACGTCTCGCGAGTGGCAACCATAACGAGATTCCTCTGCACCCCTCTCTGGAACACCCTCGACTTCATCACCCGCGTTCCCAAGTCCACCACGGGCCCCACCGCCGTCGTGAGCACCGACCCGAACAGCCGCTTCGCATCGTCCAAGCTCAGTGCCGTCGCCGCCGAGAGAGCATCCGCGGCGGGGGACGGCGGCTTCTCGAAGAGTGATGCAACATGTTGTGTTGTGATTTATAGGCGCCAACATGAGGAAATGGGTCGGGTTAAAAGTAAGGAAAATACAACACTACAACGTTAAGTTGGGTAAGTTGCATGGTGTAAGCGTGTGTGATAAGGTTAGAGTGGTCAACTTGGGTCATGTTTTCAATTTTAGTAAACTAATCATTTCTTATTTTCTTTTAAATAGTGCCAACAGGGATTCAATCCTATTGCATATATGGAGTGCTAAAAATATATTTTTAAATAATTTTTACATATATGGAGTGTTGGTTAAAACATTTGTTTAGAATTATTATTGTTCATAAAATATATTTTAAATTAATCAAATTAAAAAATTAAAATTTGCACGACTAGTTGTATAAAAACTTATTTTTCTAATATTATTTATTGTTTCTATTACATCTTTCATAAAAAATTTAAATATTATATTTTATAAGATAATATATTTCTCAAAAATAATATATTCATTGAATGTATGATTTTTTTAATAAATTTATATATAATAAAAAATATTATTAAATAAAAAACAAGGTTTAAATATGTTTTTAGTCCTTTAAATGTGGGTCATTATTTTTTTAGTCCTCCAAATTTGAAATTGTTTTTTTGGTTCCTGGAATCCACAAAATGCTCTTTTAAGTCCCTCTGCACAGTGTGAGTCAAACAAGGAATAAAAGATTTGCAATTTGTGTCGGCTTTTGATCGCCATAATTTGATTTTCTATTTTAAATTTTAAAGTACAATTTCTGGCGGTTTAAAATCGCCTGAGTCAAGTCAATAAAAAAAATTAAAGCGATTTTTAAAACATTTAATGGGTTTTTAATTTTTTGAGTAAATTACAATGATCCCCTGAGATTTGCCTAAATTACACTTGACACCCCTGACTTTTTTACCATTACTTTTACCCCCCTCACTTAACGTCGTGATCTCTCTTCCTTTAATTTTAAAAAAATATTAAGGAATTATAATAACTTCATAATCCTATTTTGTCCTTGTCACTTACAAAGGGTCAGAGCCAAAGTTCCTTTGTGTCTCTCGTTTCAAAATTAGAATTGGGGCTTACTGTGGATGGCGAGAATTGGGGATTCCATGAGAGTTCAACTCTTGAGCGATTGAGCGGACTCTAAGGTGTGTAGTTGGTGCATGATTGCTAGCCTTGTTTCAATACGACGATTGTTTGTTGTCGTTGCTCAAAGATACGTGTTTGGAAGGAGAAAGGGGATGAAGACGTTTGGGGTTTCGAAGGTTTTTTTTTGTGTCTGCAAGTTTAAACTACCATTTGTGTATGAGGATAGGGTTTGTCGTGTTATTTTTGTAGGTTAGGATTTATTTTATTTATGTTGTGAACATAGTGGGGGACAAATTTTTATTTCGACGTTGTTTAGTATTGGGGGACCAGTTGAATTTTTTTATTAATTTGTTATGGTTGTGGACCACTGATTATGTCATTTTGCTTATGTTGGTTGACCACAGAGAACATAATGGATGAAGAAGACGTTTCGTACATGGGCCCTGATCCTAGTAATTTTGGACATTTTGGTACATGTTAGAGAAACTATTGAGGAGGTTGGTGGTGATCCTAAAGGAACATTTAATGATAATTTTGAGGAGGTTGGTAGTGAACCTGTTGTGGTTGATAGTGCAATGCCTAATGCTGAACCTGTTAGGGTCCCTGTGGAAATATCAATTGAATTTGATAATGATGTGCTTGTGTTTGGAGACAAGATTGTAGATAAACATCCTGTCAATGAACAGGTTCCTGGCAGGGATGAAGAAGTTGACTTTGTAAATCCTACTCCATGTCCTGATGAAGCTTATGTGAGTGAGGAAGAGAACATTCTAGTTGGTTATGATAATGATTTATCTAGGAGTGATTATGAGCTAGTGGATGAGGATGGAGATCATGATGAAGATTATGAACTTGATTGCCTAAGTGACTTTGAGGAGACGATTGATATAATTGGAAATGACCATTCGGATAGTGACATGGAAGAAATCTATGTTGAGAGGGGAAAATCTGGGTTCCCATTTAAGAGGATGCCAAATGGGAAGATAAAGCTTCTTAAAGGACAATTATTTCATAATGTGGATCATTTCAGGGAAATATTGAAGGATTATTCTATCCAGGAAGGCTTCCAACTTTATAGAGTGAAAACTGAAATGAATGTAATGCACTAGGTTGCACGTGGAGGATTCATGCATCCCCTACCCCAGATAAGGTTACCTTTCAAATCAAGACATATTATTCTAGCCATACTTGTATCAGAACAACAAAGAAAATTGATGCTAACTCAACATGGATTGCACAAAAACTTGAGAGCTTAATTATGGCTGACCCTAACATTAGCTATTCGTCAATGAGGCAAGTTCTACTTGAAAAGTGTGGTGTTGAACCAACTAGCAACATGCAACTCTATAGAGCTAAGAGGAAGGCATCAAACCACAAGTGGAATTCATTCTATTTCTTACAATCATTTGCCACCATGGATTGCATTATCTTGCATTTTGCTACATTTAATATCTGTGGGTCCAAACTGACAATATATTTGATGGTGTCTTACTCTTATGCTACTGATAGTTGAAAAAGGACAAACCATTGATTGAGACATTTCAACAAACACCCTTCAAGCAACACACAAAACACATAATGTTCATACCAAATTTGGGGGTAATCCAACACATGAGTATGACAACCCAAAACACAATAAATATAGCATACAACTACATATATTACACATCCTTAAAACAAAAAAATCAGACCAACAGCGACATCAACAAATAAGAATAAAAAAATAGAGCATGGGGAGAAAATGAAATGTGTAGAAGAGCGACCCATGAAGCATTTGACGAAACCTATGCACACACAAACATCATTATGTAAAAGAATGAGAAAAAAATAAAAATGAACCACTATGCACAGCAATGGAGCTCGAGCTCTTAGATTGGAACCACTATGTTCAACAATTGCAATGTAAAAGGAGGGTCATGAGGGCATTTTTGCCAAAAAAAAATCATTAAACAGCACGTGTAGCTCATGTGACACCATTTTGTTAACGTCATTCAGTTTCAAAATGTCCCAGGAGGGGGGAACTGTAACGGGATACCAACAATTAGGGGTATTTTTGTAGAGTTTAAAAAGACAAGGGTGTCGAGTGTAATTTAGGCAAACCTCAGGGGGGTCATTGTAATTTACTCTAATTTTTTTATTGACTTGATTTTGGCAATTTTTAACTACTAGAAAATCGTACTTTAAAATATAAAATAGAAAATCAAGTTCTGACGATCAAAAGTTGTCACAAATTGCAAATATCTTATTTTCCGTTTTGCTCACATTGTGCAGAGGGACTAAAAAGAGCATTTTGCGAATTCCAGGGACTTAAAAAAATTTCAAATTTGGAGCACTAAAAAATAATGACCCACATTTGGGGGAGTAAAAACATATTTAAGCCTAAATTTAATACCTGAATATAAATATATATATATATATATATATATATATATATATATATATATATATATATATATATATGCATATTGAAGTATTAATTAAATTACTTCAATTAATTACAATATTTGATATATATTTATTCAATCTTAAACTTATTAAATGAAATTAATAATTAATATTATTAATTTTAATAAAAAAACAAATGAATATACTATTTTAATAGTTAATTTATAACAAAATATCTTTTATAATATAAAGTAAAGAAGTTTTGATGCAATTTTTCCCTCCCAAAATAAGGGCACTTTTAGATAATTTCTTTTTAGTTGTTTTATTTTTATATTTATAGCTTAAATATGTCTTTGGTTTCTCAAATTTAGGTTACTTTTCTTCAAGTCCCCTAAATTTAAATTTGTTTTTTAAGTCTCTTAATTTCGAAAAATGTTCTTTTTAGTTCTTCTCCATAAAAATGAAAAAATAAACATCCAAATCACCCTAAAATCAATATGAGATTTCTTTTATATAATAACGATGGTGTGTCTAGAGGTTCTCCAGGGCATGCAGTAGGCGATGGCATTTTTCGTGATAGTAATGGGGCTTTCATGGGTTGGTTTGCATCATATATTGGTGTTAAATATGCATTGTGTTCTTACCGGATTTGGTAAGTCCTTCGGTGCGGTGGCTCTGTTGGGATCTCCTTGATGTACGGTGGGGGGTGTACCTGCAAGGACACTTCGACGCACAAGTTAGAGGCGCAAAGGCAAGAGACATCTATTACTAAAAGATGTAGAATTTCGTACCTTGATTGGAATTAATAACTTTGTACTTATAGGGTGTAAAAAAATAGATTTGATAGGGTTATTTTCCTATCAAATCTTATCAAATCTAGTTAATTATGACAGAGATAAATTTATTCTCAATCGTGATCTTTTATCTTAATCTTTGTATATCTTATCTTTTAGTAAGATATACTTTATGTTATAACTGCCTTGGTCCGAGTTGACTTCGCCTACTCGGCCAGGTCCTCTACTCGGTGGGGTGTCGAGTCCGAGTAGTACACATGCCCCCCTAAGCTCTGAAGCTATGTAAGAGCTTAAGTGGTTGTTACGCCAAATTCGAATTCAAATTTGGCTTTGTTAGCACTGTGTCTTACTCGTCTCGTTCCGTTGGATTCGGCTCTGTCGTTTCGAATGGTTATGTCACTTCAGACCTATTAAATCGTAACGTTTCCCAAGGGCGACAAAATGATTATTTTTTAATTTTGAAACATCCTCGGGATACTCAAAGGTCTCAAGTCCCCCCAGCCATTGATCCTTTCGTTGAGGAGCTTTGATCCAATGGTCCAAGTCATTTCGTCTATTCATATTCGACATGCTTGGGGCCCTATATAAGGGTCACTGTGCATGCCTTTTACTCATTTCTTCTTCTCTAAGTTTTTCTTTCTCCGGCAACCACTGTCCCTCTGCCACTTTCTTCTTCCTCCTCCTTACTTTCTTCTCCTTTTTCAATTCCAGGTACGCCCTCTCTTCCCCTTGCTCTGTTCTTTTTCTTTGGGATGTCTTCCTTTTTTGGGGAATCGGGGCGTTCTGGCGGTGGTAGGATGCTGCCGTCGGAGGTTCATTTGATCAGAGAGGATTCCAGTGGCGGAGCATCACCGCGTCATCATGACTCTGGTGGGGTTAGAGATGGCGCGTTGACGTCAGATGTCGCTGCAGTGGAAGTGGTTCGCCCTTCTATTTCTTATGAGTAGACAGAAATGCCTTTGGCTACTGCCATTGAGGGGGTCGTGGTATTGGACGACTCGGAGGCCACTGAGGAGGTTCCTTTGGTTCCTCGTCGTGTTCAGCCTGTTCCTCCTTCTTCCCCTCCACCCGAGCCTAGTAATTCTAAGCCTCCTAAAAAGGTCTTCCCTCCAATCACTCTTCTGGGTTATTTTTAGGTACACGAGGAGGTGGGGGTGATGGAGTTAGCCCTAGTGGCCAATCCATTTTAGACTATATTTGTATTATGACTTTGATATTTATATTTTAGGCATTTCAGTTATTATGTTATCTATGGTATGATATAGTAACGTCCTTAGATATCAGGCTAGTACTCAGGTATAAATATTAGGAGTAATATTTATACTAGATTGACCCACTATGAGAAGGATTCATAATAGTTATGTAAGTGTCATAAGCGATTCTCATGGCGACCATAAGGTGATAGTAGTCCTTCGACTTGAAGTCACTACGATTCCTACATGTAGGAGTTGTAGGCTTTAATGCTATCAAACGTTATCTATAACAGGGTGATTATAAAGGTAGTACTTGGGCATACAATGAATCATGTTGAAGAATGTGAGTGATGTATATAGGATTCATCCCTACTAGATAACAGGAGTTATGTCTATAGGCCTCTCGATAGAGTGAGACGTGCAATATGCGTGGCCACGTGCAAATTAACTGATATAAGATATTAAGTCAGTTTGTATTTAGACGTCTACTTGGGTATCGAGAAATAAATTATTGGACTTAACGAGGAAGACACTCTTATGTCTCGTGTTCAATCAAGACATTTGGATGAAGGGACAAAGGCTATACGGTGGAAATGGTTGTCGTAAAGGTTGAAATCGGATCATCGATTATCTCATAAGCTGGGTGGCAGCGATGCATTGCTAGATGCCAATCACTGTCTATAATATTATAAAGATCATGTTATTGCCAGTTTAGTGGGAGCCTATAGGGTCACACACATAGAATAATTAATTGGAGCAAATGAATAAATTAAATGTGATTTAATTTAGTTCATGATTAATTAATAAAATTTGATTGAATTAATTAATCAACATGTTTAATTAAATAAGATTTAATTAAATAAGACGCAAGATGATAAGATAATTAATTAAATATGATTTAATTAATTATCTAAATCAAATGAGATTTGATAAGGTAATATTTAATCAAATAAGATTTGATAAGATAATTATCTGTACATCTAATCAAATAAGATTTGATGAGATCTATATCTAATCAAATAAGATTTGATAAGATCAAATGAGATTTGATAAGATATTTTATGGGATTAAGATAGAGCTCATGTTTCTATATAAAGAGGTGCATACCTCACAACTGACGCATGAGAAAAACACTTTTAGTGAGCTCTTTCTAAATCCTACGCGTCTATCATCGGCTAGCACCGAGACCCCACTCCGATTTTACTCGCGTGGACTGAATAGAGGCGTCGTACTCTTTGGCGCTTGGTGATCAAGAGGGAACTCTATTTGGGTTGAAAGCACGCTACAAAGGTAACATCTAAACCCTTAGTGATTCATGTGTAATGCGAGGTCCATGGGATGGGGTTCTTCTGCTCAGGGTCTTTTTTTGAAAATTTTAAAAATTATAGACCTTGAAACCCCAACAGGGGGTTACTCTTCTCGGTATCAAACCCAGGAGTCTATTCGGTCTCTTTTAGAGGAGATCGAATTGTGTCACTCGGACTTACCGGATATTGTTCATGCTGAGCCTTGTAGGCCGAGTGAGCGCATTTTCCTTCGGGCTCTTCCTTGTGAGTCTCACTATACTTACATGTATGAGGCCTTGTTTACGTCTCTCGGCGTCACTATTCCTTTTGATAAGTTTGAGGCTGACGTCCTTCGAGAGCTGAATGTTGCCCCTACCCAGTTGCATCCGAATGCCTGGGCGTTTATGTGTGCCTTTAGGGTGCTTTGCAATGAGTTCTTTATTACTCCAACCGCTCCCAAGTTTCTCTTTCACTACTCGACGAAGGAGAGTAAGAAGGGTGGTTGGGTTTCCTTAACCGGTATTCTGGGTAAAGCCATACTCGGTCCTTATACTTCATCTTGGAAGAACTTTAAAGGAGGGTTTTTCTAAGTTCGGCCGGGTAAGGAAGGGATAACCGACTTTTTTGACAAACGGGGGAGGTCCAGATTTCCTTTGTACTGGACTCGGGCCTCGAATAAGCGGTTATCTTGCAAGATTGTAGACATGTCTCCTGAGGACCAGGATGACATGGTCACTTTGTGTAAATTTCCCCGTCAACTTTAGTGTAAAATTATTGTCGAGATTCCTGTCTCCAAGACTCCGAAAGCAAATTGGGATCGTGAGTACTTTTTTATTACTCGGCTTTCTCCCTTTTATACTTGCTTGTTTTTGTTAATCATTTCTTCTTTCCTTTTGTAGTTGTGATGGGGAAGTTTGATTACAAAAACATGAAGAAAGGCCGACAAGAGAAGCTGAAAAACCAAAAAGTTGCGGCCGGGGAGGCTCAAATTGCTTATGCGGCTCTTCCTCCACCTCCTCATTCTCCTTATCCGAAGAGGAAGAGTCTGAATACTGCTCAAGTGGAAGATGGACCTTCTAAGAAGGCTAAGCCAAGTCCTCCTCTCACTCGACCGACGACTTCCCACGTTGAGAGGCATCTGGCCTTTCTCTCTATGAAAGATGGTCGATCTTCATTATGGGGTTAAGACTTCAACCCTCAAGCCCTAATCAGTGCCGAGAATCTTAGTCAAGCTAACCAGGACATGTTATGGGATGCTGGTCCCTAAGTTTCTATGGTGGTGATCACTCTTATTCAGGCTCGCTCTTGGGCTATTGCCCAATTTTGGGCTGAAGAGTTTGAGTGTGGCCATTGTGAGTTTGTTATGGCTAAGGAGACTGCTTCTAAAGTCGAGCATGCCTTGTTGGATGCTACCGAGCTAACGAGACTCTACTTCAATCTGTTGAGGAGTCTCATAAGTCTTTGGATGCTGCTGATGCTAAGTTGAGGGAGGCCGAGACTCGAGAGGAGGCTCTGAAGCTCTCTTTGACAACTGCTGAGAACTCAGCCAAGGATCTTCAAGTGGAGCTTCTCAACTCAGAGTTGGAGCGAGTTAAGCCTGAGGCTACCAACTTTGAGGCTAAGTTGAAGGCTAACTTGGGTGAGGTAGTGACCTAGATTATTTCAACTTACGAGGCTGGGTTCAAGAAGGCAGTTCGTCAAGCTCGATTTTTCTTTAAGGACGCCGATGTCTTTGTTTTCAACATCGATAAAGATGTGAACAAACATGGGGAGTTTGTGGATGAGTCAACCATTCCAGATGAGAAGGCTCTTGACAACTCGGCCTAACCTGATCAGCCTACAACTTAGCTTTTTAGGCTTTCAGTTTTTATTTATTTTTGTAAAAGGCTCGCACCCGGCCCATCTAATAGGGTGCCTTTATCTTAATGGATTTTTATTTTCTCTTAAGTATTGCACCTTTTTAGTTAGGGTCTGCGTTATTATTTTAACTCTTTTTTTGTATCCTATAAAGGTCTACACAATTTTTAGCTTAACTCATTTTTCCGTATCTTGTAAAGGTCTACACAGCTAGCATGTTTTCGTAACTTAGTCTTGGAGATCTAGTTATCAATTTTTTTGGTCATTCTTCTTTCGGAATCCTGAATATTGCTTACTTCGAGTTGAGTGGCTTTTTATGTCGGGTATCAAATTGGTCTACTCGGTTTCAAGTGAGTCGTTGAGGAAATAATATAACGAAGAAAGACTTTATTAATGGTAGAAATCGGGTGTGCCTCATTAAAATCTCTTTGACAAAAAACCTCTTGTGAAAAATGTCAAAGTAGGAAAAAGAGTACATCACCACTTACATCATTCTAACTGTAGTAAAACTTTAGATGTTTAGCATTCCAAATTCGAGGGATGGCTTTGCCGGATGGATGCTCCAATCGGTAAGCTCCATTCCCCAGTGTTTCAGTTACTCTTAATGGGCCTTTCCAGTTAGCTGCTAGTTTGCCTCTCTAGTTGCTTTTCTTGCTTCTCTACACTTTCTCTAAACCAGATCTCTGGCTTCAAAGTTTCTTGGCTTGATTTTACTATTGTATCTCTTCTCGGCTCTTCTTTTGCAGGCCTCTGCCTTGATTTGGACCTCGCTAATGGTCTCTTCGGTCATGCCGAGAGCGTGCCTTAGTGATTGGTCATTATTTTCTTGGACAAAGTTTGCTCGTCGTAGGGAAGGCTCTCCAACTTCTACTGGTAACATGACATCTGATCCGTATGAGAGTCGGAAAGGTGTTTCCCCGGTTGTAGATTGCGGCGCGTAGCGATATGCCCAGAGGATGGCCAGGAGCTCATCGGTCCAACTTCCTTTGGCATTGCCGACATAGCAAAAGGTCATGGTGTAGTGATGCTGTGTAGTTCTTCTGCTGGTAGGTGAGATATATTGCCATATTTTTGGCATTCTTCACACTTTTTCACGTACTCGGCGCAATCTTGTCGCATTGTCGGCTAGTAGTATCTGGCTCGTAATACTCGGGCAGCCATGGTTTTTCCTCCTGAGTGCATTCCACATATTCCTCTATGCATCTCGTTTACCACGTACTCGGCCTATGCCTTTGTAATGCATTTTAGCAAGGGGCTGTGAAGCCTCTTCTGTAAAGGTCTTCTCCCTCGATCACATAGTAACTTGGCATTCTTCTGATTTTCCTAGCTTCATCTCAATTTTCGGGGAGGGTTCCCTTTTTCAAGAAGTTCCATACTTTGGTCATCCACTCTCGGTCTGCCGTGTTGACGTTGGAAACTTCTTTATCGATACTCGAAGCGGATATCGTCTCCTGTATAATGGTCCTATGTTGGCCTTTCTTCTTTGTGCTTGCCAATTTTGATAGCAAGTCAACTCTTTCGTTCTGTTCTCTCAGGATGTGGTTGAGTTCAAACTCGTTGAATTCGTCCTTTAGCTGGGTAGCCAGGTGGTAATATCTTGTCATCTAGGGGTCCTTTGCTTGACAGGATCCGTTCATTTGTCCCGTGACTAGTTTTGAATCGCTCCAACATCTTAAGTGTTTTGCTCCTACTTCTTTGGCGAGTTTTAACCCAGCTAACAAGGCCTCGTACTCGGCTTGGTTGTTCGATGCGTCGAAGTCAAATTTGAGTGATTGTTCTAAAAGAATCCCTTTAGGACTTTCGATTATGACACCTGCTCCACTGCCTTTGGTGTTCGAAAAGCTGTCTACGTAGAGGGTCCACCAAGGTGAGATGGCCTCTTTTGCTGGTGCTAGCTCTGCTATGAAATCGGCCAAGCATTGGGCCATAATAGGTCTTCTCGGCTCATATTTAATGTTAAACTCTGATAATTCTACTGACCAGGCTATCATTCTTTCGGCGAGCTTTGGTTTCCTCAATACTTGTCGTATTGGGTGGTCAGTTCGTACCACTACAGCTCAGTTCCTCAATAGCCATCGTGTTGAAGTGACCAGGGCTAGTGCCAATTTCTGGATCATTTGGTACTTCGTTTTAGCCTCTTTCAGCACTCAACTCACGTAGTAGACTGGTGTTTGCACCTATTTTTCTTGGATGATGACCGAGCTGATTGTGCTTTCCGATATTGCTAGGTATAGCACCAGATCTTTGCCGGGTTCTGGCCAAGTGAGGACTGGTGGTAAGGTGAGTAGTGTTTTTAACTTTTGGAAGTTTGTTTCACACTCTTCACTCCAATCGAACACTTGTTGCTTCTTGAGGAGTTGGAAAAGGGCTTGACCACCTCTGCCGCTCTCGGTAAGAAACTAGATAAGGAAGCCAGCCTTCCAGTTAATCATTGTACTTCTTTCATGCTATTCGAGCTTCTCATATTTATGATAGCTATACATTTCTCTGGGTTGGATTTTATGCCCCTGTATGTGAGCATAAAGCCTAAGAATTTTCCGCCTTGTACTCTGAAAATGCATTTCTCCGGGTTTAGCCTCATATTGTGTTTCCTTATTTCATCAAATATCTCGGCTAAGTCTTCCGGGTGTTAGTTCGGGCTCTGGCTTTTGACTACCATGTCATCTACATACAGTTCTAGGTTTCTCTCGAGTTGCTTGGAGAATATCTTGTCTATAAGACGCTCGTAGGTGGCTCCAGCGTTCTTTAGGCCAAAAGGCATCATTGTGTAGCAGTAGTTGGCACTATCTGTTATGAATGCCATTTTTTCTTCATCAGGCGAGAACATTGGTATTTGGTTCTAGCCAGACTATGCATCGAGGAAACTCAAGATGGGATACTAGGATGCTCCATCCACCAGCCTGTCAATACTCGGCAGTGGGTATGAGTCCTTGGGACATGCCTTGTTTAGGTCTGTGTAGTCGATATATATCCTCCATTTGCCATTTGCCTCCTTTACCATCACGACATTTGCTAGCCACGTGGTGTAGTGCGCTTCTCTGGTGAACCCGACGTTGAAAAACTTTTTAGTTTCCTCTCCGACTGCTTTTTCTCTTTCGGCTCCGAGCTTTCTCTTCTTTTGGGAGATTGGTTTGGCCTCTAGACAGATGGCGAGTTTGTGACAATGAAAGCTTGGGTGGATTCTCAGCATGTCGGCCGCTGACCATGTAAACAGGTCGGCGTTCTTTGCTAAAACTTTGGCAATTGCGTTTTTGGTCTCGCTGTTTAGTTGAGTTTTGAGCTTTATGCATTGGCCTACTTCTCTTCCTAACTGGAAGGACTTTACCTCTTCGTTGGGTTCTACTCTTGGTTCACCCTTCCTAGGATCGAGTTCGGCTTCCTCTGTTGGTTGTGTTATGAATGAGGTGCATACTACTTGCTTCACTCTCAGTTCGGGGACCTTTTTGCCGCTGGCTATCTTGAGACTTTCTATGTAGCACTCGCGGGTTGTTTCCTGATCCGCTTTTACTGTTACTATCTCTCCTTCGGAATTAGGGAACTTCATTGCTAGATGGGGGGTCGAGATCACTACTCCTAACTCGTTTAGTGCAAGCCTGTCGATGAGTATATTGTATGAGGTGAGAGCGTTAACTAAAAGGTACTTGACGGTAATAGTCTTGGACCCTTTGTGGTCTCCAAAGGTGGTAAGGAGGTCTATATAGCCTCTGGTATCAACCTTTTCTCCGGAGAATATGACTAGTTATTTGGTGTATGGTTGTATCTTGCTTTTGGGGATGTCTAGCTGCTTGAAGGTAGACCAGTACAAGATGTTAGCCGAGTTTCCTTGGTCCACGAGGACCTTGCATACTAGGAAGTTGGCGACTTCAACTTTAACCACTACTAGGTCATCGTGGTTGGGTTCTATCCCTTCAAAGTCCACGTCAGTGAACTTGATGGGGGTAGGCTTCTAGGTGATCTCAGTCTTACGGAAGCCAAGTTGACTGACCGGATGCCGTGTAGATGTATCTTCCTTGCCGAGCTTGAGCTCCCTTTTCCGGCAAATCCTCCTGCTATTGTGTTGATAACACCTCGGAGTCGAGTCTCAGGGGGGGGTTGCTTGGTTCCTCTTGGTGGTTCTCCTTTGTTCATAGGAATTTTCTGTCACGATCTTCTCCCCTATCGCGGGTTCGTTCTAGTTCAACTTTTCGATTGTCGTCTCAGACAAAACACCACAGTTTGCCATCCTGCATAAGTTTTTTCAATCTTACCCTTCGGCGTGGTGCAGTCTTCCATGGCGCGTCCATGTACCCGGTGGTATCTGCTGTACTTGGACCTGTCTGCTTTTTCTGGGGACTGATTCTGAGTAGGCAGGTTGATCAGTTCGGTGCTGCAAGCCTCTTCCAAGATTCAACTTCTGCTCTCTACCAAGGGGTGTAATGAGTGAACTTGGGCCGGGGTGGTTTTTGGGCCCTGGATCTGCTGCTAGAAGTCCTTTCGCGGCTAGTTCCAGTTTTCTCGCGTTCGTCGGGCTTCTTTCGGGATTCCCCTATGACGCGTTCTCAAAACTTCGTCATCTCCTCCATCTGGATGTACCCTGCCGCTCTTGTTCTGAGCTCGTCCATATCATGTGGTGACTTCTTGCATAGGCTATCTGAGAAGGGCCCAGATTTCAAGGCTATCAGCATGGCGGTTAAAGTGACCTGAGGATTCAGATCTCTAATCTGGATTGAGACTTCGGTGAATCTTTCCATGAAATCCATGAGGGATTCCTTGTCCTCTTGCCGAATGTTGGCCAAGGCCACTGCTGTCAAGTGGTTAGGCCGACTCGTGGCGTATTGGGCACTGAATCGGGCGACCAAGATGGCGAAAGAATCAATCAAATGCAGTGGAAGGTGCGTGTACCAGTTCAATGTTGAACCCTTCAATGTAGTTGGGAAAATGTGGCACATGATGGCATTGTTGTTTGTGTAGAGGTTGACTTGTGTAACGAATGCATCAACGTGCTCGTCCGGGTCTGTCAGACCATCATAACGGTCCATGGACAGGGTCTTCCACCTGACCGGTAGTGGCGTTTCCACTATACCATCTACGAACGGGTGTCGCCTCGTCATTTCTGACATTGCATTCTGTCTTGGGACTATGTCCATAGCGGATATGAGTTTGGATTTAGTTTGAGTTATCATTCGGTCTGCCTCGCTCTAGGTGGTGTCGGCAAGTGAGGTCCGATTGGGCTATTCATGATTAGTCGTGTGGGCAGCTGAGTGCATGTTTTGGTCTGCTCTCGAAGATTAGCGTTCTCCTTTAGGAGGTCCTCTATCTCCTTTGTGCTGTTTATTTTCAACGCGTTCAACTCCCCTTGTGCCGGTGGTTCCTATGTTACAGGTTCCTGCACTTGTGGTGTCTTTTCAAGATTCGCTGCTTGTTCTTTAGTTGTTGCCATCGTGAATGTATCATGCAGATTTGTGTGGCTGGGAAAAGTTTCATTGAGTCCCACGGTGGGCGCCAAATGTTCTTACCGAATTTGGTAAGTCCTTCGGTGCGGTGGCTCCACCGGGATCTCCTTGATGTACGATGGGGGTGTACCTGCAAGGACACTCCAACGCTCAAGTTAGAGGTGCAGAGGCAAGAGACAGGTATCACTAAAAGATATAGAATTTCGTACCTTGAATGGAATGAATAGCTTTGTACTTATAGGGTGTAAAAAGATAGATTTGATAGGGTTATTTTCCTATCAAATCTTATCAAATCTAGTTAATTATGACAAAAATAAATTTATTCTCAATTGTGATCTTTTATCTTAATCTTTGTATATTTTATCTTTTAGTAAGATATACTTTTTGTTATAATTGCTTTGGTCCGAGTTGACTTCGCCTACTCGGCCAGGTCCTCTACTCGGTGGGGTGCCAAGTCCGAGTAGTACACATTGCATGCAGAATTATATGTTGTGATGTTGGCTATTGAGCATGCTCACAGAGTGGGTTGGACTAGGTTGTGGTTGGAGTGTGATTCCAAGTTGGTTCTTGTTGCTTTTACAAATGCCAATATTGTCTCTTGGGATTACATAAATAAATGGAAGCGCCACCTTAGGCTTTGCTCTCAAATGCACTTTTTATCGTCACACATCTATAAAGAAGGTAGTCAATGTGCGAATAAGATGGCTGGTTATGGCATAGACCATAGGATAGATTTTATTTGGTAGGAGTCTATACCCTTGTTTGTTAGGGATGTTTTCATTTACAATCGTTATGGAGTGCCTTATTTTCATTTTTGCTGATTTTTCTTCACGGGTTTTGGTCTAGTCCCCCTATGCATGCTCACTGTTTGCTTTTGTTCCCTTTTTAATAAATTATGGTGTGTTGCCGATGAATAGTAGGCTTTGAGGTGCCAACGTTAGTGGGATGTGATTGTCTTATTGTGAGGATTTGCATGTCATAGCTTCTATAAAATTAAATTAAATTAAAATATAAGACTTTTTTATGGAGAGGGACTAAAAAAAGCATTCTTCGAAATCGAGGGAGCAAAAAAAATTTAAATTTGGAGAAACAAAAACAAAAGTAACCCAATTTTTTTTGGTAGTAGGAATAATAAACACAAAAAAACAAACTAACTACAAGATAGATAAATCATGCCCTAGGGCTGCACGAACTCCATCAGGTGGAAGATTGCACATCTGATCCCAATCCTTTAAATGAGAGCCCTAAGCAGCAAGAATATCAACGACTTTATCAACTTCAGGCGGGATATGCTCCAGGAAGCAACATCAACTTCTAGACAATATCAACATTGTCTTAATAATAGTATCTTTGTGAGGATGATACCAGAATTCCTCTTTTGATGCATCATTTAGAAGATGCATCATTTCGATGCAAGTCCAGGCAGTCACATTCACAAATGATGGAACGGAAACCATGGGACAAAGCTAACAACAACTTTTCTCTATCTGCCAAGAGCTTTTCGAGACAAGCATCACCATGTTGCAATGGACTTTGAAAAGCCCAAGTTTCATCTCCCAATATCGTCCCTGAGTACCCCTCCAATGCTCATGCAAGAAAGACGGCTCTCAAAGGTTCCATCTAAATTTAGTTTTATAAAAGGCTTTGTTGGCAATGTCCAAGTTAACCCAGGCAGACCCACAATACGAGTGGGACCAAAAAGTTGAAACTCAGCATGTACCAACTAGACTTGCCTACAGGTAAAGGACAAAGACCACTTCTTATAAGCAAAGAGCCAATTATTACGCCATCTCCATGCCATCCACACCAATGCAGCAATCAAACTTAATTCCTTACTACCTAGGATGCGCTTCAACCAAACATGTAGAATTGAGGTAGTAAATAAACCTCGAGATGAAAAGTAACCCAAATTTGAGAGACCAAAAACATATTTAAGCCTTTATTTATTTAATAAATCATATTAATTAGTTGGACATTTAATAAAAAGTGGATTTTAAATGCACATTTATTATTAAGTATTGGGGGAAGGATAATGAATTTAATGGTGTCATTAATTATTATTTGAATTCATGCATTCATTAATTCGTTATTATGCATTCATTTATTATATTTATACTCCCTTCATTCTTTTTTAATAATCGGATTTTTGAAAAAAAAAATGTATCTATTTATTTGTCATTTTCAAAGTTTAAGATAACATTAATTATTCTTGTCAATTATACCTTTATTTTCCACATTATCTTTAATTAATTTTCACATATGCATTTGTTGTGGAGTAGAAATGAAAAATGATAAAAATAGGAAACGACACAACTATTTTATTAGGATCAAGAAAATTTATTATATTTTTTGATTTCTACATAGAAACCTTAAAGGTCAGATTAAAATGAATGGAGGGAATAAATTTTAATTTTTAAAAATAAAAATATCATATTTAAAAAAAAAATAAAAAGAGTTAAAGGTATTAATATGTAATTATTACTTCATTTATCATTTATCATGTGACTCAATCCATTCCAGCTTACTACATGAGCACTTTTATGCTCCCTAAAACATTGGAAGAGGAGATGCAACATATGATTAACTCATTTTGGTAGGGCTCTAACCGAGGAAATGGTAAAGGTATCAACTGGTTGAGTTGGGACCGTCTTACTATGAGGAAAGAGCATAGAGGCATCACTACTACAAAAGGGACTTTTTACATTGATTCTGAGAGCATTTCTACATTGGTTTTCCAAACCAATGTAGATGGTGGGGGTCATAGAAAGTGAGACCTTTCTACATCGATTTTTTACTCGATGTAGAAAACCACTTTCTACATCAGTCACTTAACTAACTGATGTAGAAAGTCACAACTTTCTACATTGGTTAAGGCAATAATCAATGTAGAAAATTGTGTTTTCTACATCGAGTATATATTGACTTAACTAATGTAGGTACCAATATTCTTTTTAAATAAGTTGTCCATTTTGGGAGCATCCCAAACATGTAAATACAATTCAAAATAGACCCAAGTAGTTTCTCGTACGCATTCATATATATTATAAATTCAAATTATCATAAATAATGATTAATAAATCAATTAAAACATAGTTAAATCATAAAGTGCCTATTGTACTATTTTTTTAAAAAAACTTTAAACAATTTAAACTCCTTAATTCTATTATATCTGTAAACACACACACACACACACACACACACACACACACACACACACACACAAAATGTAATATAAAATTATTTCTATCTTATATTTGTAACTTCTAAAAAGAATATAGCCCATTGACGCTTGAATATTTGTTCAAGTGCCCTCTCATGCAGTGGTTGTGCATATCATTAAATATCTGCAACATATACAATCAAGTTTCATTAGCACAATAAAGAATAAAAACTAAAATTAATTTAAGTTGTTAAAGTTAAAAGTTATATTATCTGTTCCTAAGAATTCCTAATATTACTTAGGACTATGAGCTGCATCTAATGCATCACATAATATCCATACTCATAGCTGGCTGGTTGTTTGTTACACTAAAATAATATATTATATATATTAAATCAATTGTCATAATTGTTTTAAAAACTAATAAATGACCTTTTCAAGATTCTAGGATTGTAAATTACTTACCTTGAGTTGAATCCACTATGGGAGCTTGGATTGACTTGTTTGCTTACCATCCAGCATAGTGGATACCTTCAAAGCATTGATTAAATGAAACATCAATTAATATTGTAAGTTGAAACCCTATAATACAAAGCACAAAGTAAATTAATTGTTACCAATTGAACCTTACCCTTGTACTATGACTTTGATGTCTTTGTCGGAATTTTTCTGCAAGGAGCAGAACCTAACAACAACATTGAACTTCCGGACAAACAAGCAACAATTGCCAATATGTGCTGCATTGGGAAATAGTTAGTTACATGATATAAAGATATTATTTAAATGAAGTTGTTAGTTTTACTTATGCAAGAAAGTAAGCTCCTAGTTAAACCTCCTTTTTTGATGTTTGGAGCCATCTTTGAAGGTATGACTGGGCATCTATGCTCTCCTATCCCCAGTGCTAACCTATATGGATTATGGCTCCAAGAATCCATACACATTAGCATTCCCTTGGTCTTGACGTAATTCATGAAAATACCTATAAAATGTTCAAATAATTGTTAATTGTAATTTAATAAAGTAGACATTAATTAGCAGATGACTCTACAATTAAAATGTACTTACCGAGTCCAAAACTGTAAAACTAAGATGCTTAGACATCGATTACCCAATGGTAAGTCATAAACATCCCTATGCTCGAGGTAGAATGGGAAGTCGTTATTCTAGACCCCAAAGACGGTCGTATCCCACGACACTTGGAAATTATTTTTCATTAACTGTGGGGCAATAATAAGCAACTTATATATGATTCGTTTATGGATTTAGACGTTCTAGCAACAGAAACCCGTTTCTTTGCTTGCTCAATGTCCTAAATAATAAACATAATTTAATGTTAGTGTACAATTAACATTGGAAGTAATCTTGTGTAAAACTTATTTAAAGGATTAAAAACACATACTTTAGCTGAAATAACCTTGACAAGACGTCTCAACCAATCAAGGAAACTATGTAGGGCCTAGCCCACTAACTGAACATCATCAGTGGGCATATAGACATAAACATCAACATCAATAATGTCTTCAACCTCCACTCTGACTGAATCATCTGCCAGAGGCATCGAGTGGTTGGTTGAACCCCCTCGAGAACTTTCCCAATAGCCACTAGGTGGGAAAGTCCTCATCATTAATGTACAACTCACATCGTGCTAAGTTATTGGTGTGAGTGTCCTCCCATATTAGCTATTTATTTAATTTACACCATTTTATATTAGCAAATTGTATTGACACCTCTTGTGATTTCTTGATATTGAACAGGATATCCTCTAATTCTAACCCCTCCAGTAACCCCCTTTATTTATTTTTTAAATACATTACACTGACACCCTTTTTTTTTTCTTAAAACAAAAAACACATTACGATGTATATTCTCTAAGGGGGTTATTGTAAGTGTTAAAATAAAAGTTTGTATTAGAACATTTCTATCTCACCATTTCTTGTTTTTATACATCTTAAATAAGTCTCACTATTATACATCATCTATTTTTACTCTTTACAACTTCAACAAATCATTTCTCCAATCTAATAATTGAAAAAAAAAAGTTAATAAATGGGTCCCACAAATAATCTTTCAACCTTACATTTCCTCACACTAGCATTTATTATTACTTGTTATTTATTAAGAGTACACGCATTGATCGACCCATATAAAATATTTAAGCATCAATGCTTAAATAAGCACATGATGCTTCACACGCTCTACTCAAGCATTTTCCTTCTATTGCACATCTTTCAAGCATAATAAGATCGTTTGATACAAGCACCTTTGTCTCGGAGGTTTTCACAGAAAGTGTGTTGCTAACTAGCATTTCGATCTCTTTGTTTACGTCTTTAAGAGTTTTGTGCTGAAATTTGTTTATGTCAAATGTTTTAGGGGTTTGAACTGAAAATATAGGGAGCATTACTAATATTAAGCTTGGTTCTATGAGTACGGGAAAATCCAAAGGAGGGAGAAACAACAAAGATGTTGTTCAAGATACTAGTGAAGAAGGGCCAAAATTTTGGAAGAAATTGAGGATTTTGCTAGGTTGCATGCTTTTGAGTTGCAAAGGGGAATGATCCTCTATTGACAAAAGCAAACAATGTGAAGGTATATATATTCTATAAGAAATATATATACAAGTAGAATATATTTACCTGCACCTTGTTTGCTTTTGTCACTAGAGGATCCTTCCCCTTTGGAACTCAAAAGCATGCAACCTAGCAAAATCCTCAATTTTCTTCCAAAATCTTGAGCCTTCTTCACTAGTATCTCGAACAACATCTTTGTTGTTTCTCCCTCCATTGGATTTTACCATACTCATATAATCAAGCTTAATACTAGTAATGCTCCCCATATTTTCAGTTCAAACCCGTAAAATATTTGACATAAACAAATTTGAACACAAAATTATTAAAGACGAAAACAAAGAAGAGAAATGCTATTTAGCAACACACTTTCTATGAAAACCTCCGATAGTGGCGCTTGTGTCAAACAATCTTATTATGCTTCAACGATTAATAAGAGAAGTGTAGTAGAGGGAAAATGCTTAATTAGAGTATGTGAAATATCATGTGCTTATTTAAGGATCAATGCTTAAATATTTTATTTTGGTCACTTTTAATAATAAATGATAGGGTGATGAAATGTATGGTTGAGAGATTATTTGTGGGGTCTAGGTAGTAACTTTTTTTTTTTTTCAATTTATTGGGTTGGAGTGTGATTTGTTGAAGTTGTAAAGAGTAAAAATAAATTATGTGTAATAGTGGGACTTATTTAAGATGTTTAGAGAGTAAAAAACAGAAATGTTGAGTTAGAAATGTTATAACACACTTTTGAACACAATTTTTTCATTGGATAAAATTGATTGAAAATAACAAAATCTTGAGTCTTACACGTTATTTAATGAGTCTAATTTTTAATTAATTGTAGAAAGGGTGTTGAAAAGAACGAAATAAACAAAATATCAAAAAATGAAATAAAGAAGTTGAAAAAATGAACACGCACTCATCAAAACTCCAAATGCTCAAGAAAATAAAACAAGCAAAATTAAACATGAAACCCAAAATTGAATAAAGTCAACAAATCCCACATGGTGAAATTGGGTTTTACAACATTTTAATAATAAAAAAAGTCAGACATGCACACAAAGATAGAAAAGCACACACCAGACAGAGTTTATGTGTTTGCTAATAGAAATTAAAGGAAAGTGCTGCAGTAGGTGAAAGCTATGGTGAATATTAGAAATGGGTAAAGTACAATACCGTAGCATGAGATGACCAATCAGTCAGTAACACATCACACTCACTCAAGGGAAACACTAATTTTCAAAAGATAGAGATTGATGTGCGTTATGCATGAAAAAGTAGAAGGGAGACTTAAGGCAATGAAAATAATCAATGAATGTTCTTAGAGATAGAGAGAGAATATATTAACACTTAAAAAATTATTAAAAACAATTCAAACATATGGTTTTGATTTTTGAACGCTACAACATATTAAATAAGGGTGGATTAAATAAATAATTTAAACTTCTATTTAATAAATTCTTGACAATTTAAATTGAATATGTAAATATTTTTATATGGTCAGCTAATTAAATAATATCATAAACTTGATTATCAAATTCACAAGTCAACTCATAAACTCTCTATATATAAGTAAATAATTTATAATTAAATAGAATTAGTATAATAATAATACAATACATAATTAGATATTAGAAATATTATATAATAGTGATAAAATATATAACATACAATAATATATAAACATAATAAATAACGTATATAAATAAAAAGTAGTAATTGAATAAAACCTCACGAGTCAACTCGTAAACTCACGAGCCCACAACCCCAAACATGGTTAACTCATATGCAAACTTGTTTTTGAGTAGAATCAAGCAAACTCGTGCAAACACGGACAGACTCGTGAGTTCGAGGGTGAGACGGCGAGTTCGATGGGTTGGAAAAAATTAACCCAAATGGATGTCATTTGGGTCTTCTAAATCATTCGTCATCATCGCAAAGTGGCCACCCCATGCTCCTAAGGAGGTCATCGTAGAGCAGTCCATTATAGCAGTCGTCATGTTGCCATTTGTGGCTGAAATCTTGGAAGATCGCGACCATAAGTGGGCTTCTGGATTGGTCCAACATTTGCTCTGTTGGAAAATAGGCTGCACCATTTTTATCTGAAAGAAGAAGGAGGAAGATAATGGGCGATGGGATGAGAGAAAAGAAACATATTAGGGTTTTTTTAGGTTAGTGGGTATTGGGCCTGTACTCAAAATTGGCCCACTCTCTATATATAAGTAAATAATGTATAGTTAAATAAAATTAGTATAATAATAATACAATACATAAGTAGATATTAGAAATATTATATAACAGAGATAAAATATATAGCATACAATAATGGATAATAATATATAAATATATAAACATAGTAAATAATGTATATAAATAAAAAAGTACTAATTAAATAAAAACTCACGAGTCAACTCGTAAACTCGTATAAGTTTAGAAGCCTACAACCCCAAACCTGGTTAACTCATGCCAACTCGTTTTTTGAGTAGAATTGTGCAAACTTGTTTTTTGAGTAGAATTGTGCAAACTCGTGCAAACACGGACAAACTCGCGAGTTCAAGCGCGAGACGACGAGTTTGATGGGTCGGAAAACATTAACCCAAATAGACATCATTTGGGTCTTCTAAATCATTTGTCGTCATCGCAAAACGACCACACCATGCTCCTAAGGAGGTCGTCGCGGAGCAACTCATTGTAGCAGTCGGCATGTTGCCATTTGTGGCTGAAATCTTGGAAGATCGCGACCATAAATGGGTTTCTCGATTGCTCCAACATTTGCTTTGTTGGAAAATAGGCTGCACCATTTTTATTTGAAAGAAGGAGGAGGGAGATAATGGGCGATGGGATGAGAGAAAAGAAACATATTAGGGTTTTTTTAGGTTACTGGGTATTGGGCCTGTACTGAAAATTGGCCCACTCTCTATATATAAGTAAATAATGTATAATTAAATAAAATCAGTATAATAATAATAATACAATACATAAGTAGATATTAGAAATATTATATAATAGAGATAAAATATATAGCATACAATAATAGATAATAATATATAAATATATAAACATAATAAATAATGTATATAAACAAAAAAGTAGTAATTAAATAAAAACTCACGAGTCAACTCGTAAACTCGTATAAGTTTACAAGCCCACAACCCCAAACCTGATTTATTCATATGCAAACTCATTTTTTGAGAAGAATTATGCAAACTCGTGCAAACACGGAAAAACTCGTGAGTTCAAGGGCGAGACGGCGAGTTCGATGGGTCGGAAAAAAATGTAGTAATTAAATAAAATTAGTATAATAATAATAATAATAATAATAATAATAATAATAATAATAATAATAATAATAATAATAATAATAATAATAATAATAATATGTAGTAACTAAATAATAATAATAATAATCTAAATAAAGCATAATATGTGATATAATATATTAAAATAATAGTAATAATGATAAAAAAATATCATAAAATAAATAATAATAGTCATAAAAGCTAAATAAAACATAATATATAATATAATTATCTAAATACATGGGGTTGAAATGTTGAATTATTAGGTACTTTAATATTTTTTTTAATATGAAGTAAAATCTTACGAGTTTAACAACCTTTATCATAAATATAATTTTTAAAGTATTATCATATATAAATTAATGGTTTTCAATAATAATTTTTTGAACAGAAATATGGTGTCCTAGCACAAGGTAGAAAAAGTTTCCAGACTCAAATCCATTTAAGTTGAGTGTCTTCACTGCTACTGAAATCCCCATTCCAGGCCTTGTTGTATAGTTCCCATGTTGATTGACCCAACCTTTCAACACAGTTCCACCCACCCCCTTCACTAGGAAATTGTCAGACTTAAAACTCCACATTGCCAAGTTAAGGTCATTAGAGGTGAACCTTCGAAGAAGGGAAAAAGATACAATTAATTCCTAGCTTAAGTTAGGAGTACATGACCTTTGGTAGGTTTTTGAAATTTTGGTGGACGAGGAGCTTGGAGTAACCAGTTGGTGCTAACAATATCATTTGTAACATTTCTCCCTATTGATTTACAAGGAAAAAATTGAGATATTAAAGCAAATTGATTGACCTAAACTTTTAACACAATTCCATTCCCTCTCCCCTCACCAAAAAAATTGAGATAATAAATTCTATGTTGCCAACATAAGGTCATTAAAGGTGAACCTTTGAAGAAGGATAGAAGCTACAAATAATTCCTGGCTTAAGTTGGGAATATGTGATCTTTTGTTGACCTTTTGGTGGATGAGAAGCTTGGAGTAACTTATTGGTGTCTCACAATATCATTTGCAAAATTTCTTCCTGGTGATTGATTTAGAAGGAAAAAAAATAAGATATCAAAGCAAACTTGATGAGCAACATAAAACGTACATGAATTAGACATTAATTAAGTCTAAATTTGTCTCCCTAGAGGATCAAAGAAGATCCTGAATTTCCCTTTTTGCAACATACAATATATATATATATATATATATATATATATATATATATATATATATATTGTACTGAAAAACTTAGTTAAAGGATTAAAAATACGTACTTTGGCTAAAATAACATTGACTAGACGTCTTGGCCAAGCAAGGAAACTGTGTAGGGTCTAGCCCACTAACATCAACATCAACATCAATAACGTCTTCAACCTCCACTCTAATTGAATCATATGATAGAGGCACTGAGTGGTTGGTTGAACCCCCTCGAGAACTTTCCCAATAGCCACTAGGCGGGAAGAGTTCTCATCATCAACATACAACCCACATCAAGCTAAGTCTTCGTTATGAGTGTCCTTGCCTGTTAGCTATTTATTTAATTTGCACCATTTTATATTAAGCAAATTGCATTGACACCTCTTGTGATTTCTCGATATTGCACAAGATATCCTCTAATTCTAACCCCTCTAGCAAACCTTTTTATTTATTTTTGAATACATTACACTGACACCATTTTGTTTTTTCAAAAAAAAAAACATTACATTGTTTATCCTCTAAGGGGGTTATTGCAAATGTTAAAAATAAAAGCGTGTATTAGAACATTTTTATCTCACCACTTCTTGTTTTTATACATCTTAAATAAGTCTCACTATTATACATAATTTATTTTTACTCTTTACAACTTCAACAATTCATCTCTCCAACCCAATAACTTGAAAAAAAAATTCACTAAATGGATCCCATAAATAATCTTTCAACCTTACATTTCATCACACTAGCGTTTATTATTACTTGTTGTTGTTGTTGTTGTTCAATGGTCGACCCACATAAAATTTTTAAGCATCAATGCTTAAATAAGCATATGATGCTTCACACACTCTAATCAAGCATTTTCCCTCTATTGCACATCTCTTATTAAGCATCAAAGCATAATAAGATCGTTCGATACATGCACACCTCTATATCGGAGGTTTTCGTAGAAAATGTGTTGCTAAATAGCATTTCTCTTTGTTTACTTCTTTAAGAGTTTTGTGCTGAAATTTGTTTAGGTCAAATGTTTTAGGGGTTTGAACTGAAAATACGGGGAGCATTACTAGTATTAAACTTGGTTCTATAAGTACGGGAAAATCAAAGGAAGGGAGAAACAACAAAGATGTTGTTCAAGATACTAGTGAAGAAGGTTCAAGATTTTGGAAAAAAAATTGAGGATTTTGTTAGGTTGCATGCTTTTGAGTTGTAAAGGGGAAGGATCCTCTAGTGACAAAAGCAAACCTTTTGTCATTGGAGGATCCTTCCCCTTTGCAACTCAAAAGCATGCAACCTAGCAAAATCCTCAATTTTTTACAAAATCTTGAACCTTCTTCACTATATCTTGAACAACATCTTTGTTGTTTCTCCCTCCCTTTGATTTTCCCGTACTCATAGAACCAAGTTTAATACTAGTAATCCTCCCCATATTTTCAGTTCAAAGCCCTAAAACATTTGACCTAAACAACTTTCAGCATAAAACTCTTAAAGACGTAAACAAAGAGAAATGCTATTTAGCAACACACTTTTTACGAAAACCTCCGATAGTGGTGCTTGTGTCAAACAATCTTATTATGTTCAATGTTTAATAAGAGATGTGCAGTAGAGGGACAATGCTTAATTAGAGCATGTGAAGCATCATGTGCTTATTTAAGCATGAATACTTAAATATTTTAATTGGGTCAATATGTGTGTACTTTTAATAATAAAAGCTAGGGTGATGAAATGTATGGTTGAGAGATTATTTGTGGGGTCTATTTAGTAACCATTTTTCTTTCAAGTTATTGGGTTGGATAGGTGATTTGTTGAAGTTGTAAAGAGTAAAAATAAATTATGTGTAACAGTGGGACTTATTTAAGATGTTTAGAGAATAAAAAAGAGAAATGTTGAGTTAGTAATGTTATAACACACTTTTAAACACAATTTTTTATTGGATAAAATTTCTTGAAAATCACAAAATCCTAAGTCTTACACCCTATTTAATGAGTCTAAAATTTAATTATTTGTAGAAAGAGTGTTGAAAAGAACGAATTAAACAAAAAATCAAAAATTGAAATAAAGAAGCTGAAAAATGGACACACACTCATCAAAACTCCCAATGCTCAAGAAAATTAAACAAGCAAAATTAATAAATATTGTTGGCACAAGTTCAAAATTATAGAACTAATATAAAATTAATATTTTTTTCGAGAACCAAGAGACATTAATCATGAAACCCAAAATTGAACAAAGTCAACAAATCCCACATGGTGAAATCGGGTTTTACAACATTTTGATAATAATAAATAAAAAAAAATCAGACATGCACACAAAAATAGAAAGCACACACTAGACAGAGTTTGTGTGTTTGCTTATAGAAATTAAAGGAAAATGCCGCAATAGGTGAAAGCTATGGTGAATATTAAAAATGGCTAAAGTACAATATATATATATATATATATATATATATATATATATATATATAGAGCATTGCATTGTCACTCTCACTACCGTGGCATGAGATGACCAATAAGTCACTAACACGTCACACTCACTCAAGGGAGACACTAATTTTCAAAAGAGAGAGATTGAAGTGCGTTATGCATGAAAAAGTAGAAGGGAGACTTAAGGCAATGAAAATAATCAATGAATGTTCTTATAGAGAGAAAGAGAATACATTAACCCTTAAAAAAATTATTAAAACCAATTCAAACATATGGTTTTGATTTTTGAACACTGCAACATATTATATATGCTGGATTAAATAAACAATTTAAACTTCTATTTAATAAATTCTTAGACAGTTTCAGTTGAATACGTAAATATTTTTATCTGGTCAGCTAATTAAATAATATCATAAACATGATTATCAAATTCATGAGTCAACTCATAAACTCTCTATATAGAAGTAAATAATGTACAATTAAATAGAATTAGTATAAAATATATAACATACAATAATATATTTTTTTTTTAAACAAGAAAGAGTTGCCAAGGTGTCCATAGAGTTCCTAATCCCAACTATGTTGGCACCAGAAGCTCTACTCATCACCTGCAGCAAGCTCACAATTTATTAAAAAAGAAGAAGTACAAGAAAAAGACATGGGGGGATATAAGACCAGAACCCATGCAATGGATCAAAACTTAACAGAATCTATAATTAGGAAGACTTAATCTATCTCTAAATAGACTATCTCGAATAAATCTTGGAGGAGAATCCCACCAAGAAAAACCATCCACTTGAAGAGCATAATTGGCGAGGCTATCCGCGCTACCATTACCTTCGTGATATATGTGAGATACCTGAAAAGACATGGCATAAGTTAAAGCAAGACAATTACTCCAGCAAGAACGAAGCTTCCAAGGCACCATATTCACATTATTGAAAGCTTGGACAACTGCTAAAGAATCACACTCTAGCCATAATTTTGACCAACCCTTTTCAAAAGCTTTTTCTATAGCCATCATTGCTGCATGTAGCTCTGCGTGAAAAGCTACTAAGATAGAAAGAGATTGAGCAAATCAGCCGAGAAATTCACCAAAGTGATTCCGAAAGACACCGCCACAAGCTGCAGGACCAGGACAACCCCTTGCGGCCCCGTCAACATTGCATTTTACCCAATCTGATAAAGGAGGAGACCAGTTCACCATTATAATATTGGGAGCTCTTTTAGAATGCCCATTAACATGTAATTGCCTGAACAGAGTAAATTCCTCCATAGAATTTGACATAACTCCCGAAGAGAAATTACCCGATAAAGAAGCAGCAGCACAAACATGGTTCATAATGGTAGTTTTCATTAATGGACCACGTTGAAATCTAGCTTGATTTCTGCTAAACCAAATGAGATTAGCTAACTGAATTATCAAGGAAATAAAGACATCTTGAGCTTGCGAACTAGAAGCTGAATTCGCAGTTTCCAAAAGCCTTAGAGGAGAAGATAAGTCTAAATTGTGATGGATGAGCTGACTCAAGGAAGTCCATAGATCACAAGCAAAGGAGCACTCCAACAGAAGATGAGAGGCAGTTTCAGCATGAGAGGCACAATGAGAGCAAATAGATGCAAAAGAAATGCCACATTTCTGGAGATTGTCATCAGTAGGCAATCTATTATATATCCAACGCCAAAAGAAAAAAGCTCTCGAAGGAGGGATTTGAGCACACCAAATTAACTTACTCCAAGCTACTGGCTGAGCATTGGGCTGGAAAAAGTTAACTGCATCTTTGAAAAGCAAAAAACCAGAATCAGATGGACACCAAACTCGAGTATCATCAACATCATCAAGTGGGATAATAACATTTTTAATTTCCAGAACAAGTTGTGGAAAGTGTTGCTCAAATAAGGCTGGAAAAACCCACTGCTTATTAATAATGAAATCAGCTACTGAAGCCTTCAGATTACAACATACATCCAGAGGGATATTCAGAGAAACAGAAATTGGTTCTGATAACCAGTGATCTGTCCAAAAGGAGATATGCTTTCCATTTCCTAGTTGCCACGCAGAGTTGTTACAAATGATTGGAATATAAGGTTTGAGGCCAATGCAAATAGAAGAGGGAACATGTGATGTTCTAGGAGTGCCATTTTTGAAGAATCTACTGCGTCCAAAACATGCCCAGTGGGAATCCGCAGTGACCAAAGACCAACTAAGCTTAAGAATAGCTGCTTTATTAATTACCTTGAGGGGTCTAACTCCTAAGCCACCCAAATCAACTGGCAAACATACCTTCTGCCAAGCCGCAATAACCAACTTAGACTTATCAGCATCCCCCGTCCAAATAAAATGACGAATCCATGAATCAAGCTTATTCAACAAAGCAATTGGCCAAGCATAAATATGAAATGAGTACATGAGCATACTCTGAATAACAGATTTAATAAGCTGTATTCTTCCCATATAAGAAAGAAGCTTACCTCTCCAAGTCCCCAATTTGCAGCATACTTTATCCATAATTGGCTGAAGATATAATTTCTTTGGGCACCCTTGAAATAAGGGAACCCCTAGATAAGAGAAGGGAAGTGTTCCCTTAGAAAAGCCCAAAGTATCTTTAATAGAGTGTAATCTCCTACCCTCATGGTGAGAATAAAATTTGCATTTAGAGGGATTAATAAATTGACCTGAGGCCTCTCCATACTCCTTGAAAAGAGACATAAGATGTTGTAAGCTACGCTTTGTTCCTTTACCAAAAACCAGAATGTCATCAGCAAATAAGGCATGACTAGGGGTACAAATGCCATTAGGACCACTCATAGGTTGAAACAAACCATTATCAACCAGAGAAGATATTCCACGGCTTAGCACTTCCTCAGCCAAACAAAAAAGGAGGGGAGAAAGGGGGTCCCCTTGTTGGACACCCCTCTTACAGGGAAAAAAGCCGACCGCATTTCCATTGATAGAAAAGGAAATCTTTGCAGACATAAGAATTACATGGATCCAATTCACAAATTTAGCATCAAAGCCGAAAGCTCGCAGAACATCAAGAAGGAAATTCCAATCCAAAGTATCAAAGGCTTTACGAACATCAAACTTCATGATTAAGTTTCCTCCCACAGTGCGATACTTCAACAAATTTACTGCTTCAGAAGCAATACAGATACAATCACTAATCTGTCTATCTATAACAAAACCTCGTTGGTGCGGAGAGATGATTTTTGGTGCTATAATCGCAAGCCTATCTGCCAGAACTTTTGTAATGATTTTAAATTGAAAATTTGCCAAAGCAATCGAGCGAAAATTATCAGCTGAATCTGCCTCAGGAAATTTAGGGATCAAAACCACTAGATTAGAATTCATGTTAGGTAGAATCCAACCTTGACGAAAAAAATGGAGAATCGCTTGAAAAACATCTTCGCCAACAATGCTCCAAAAATGTTGAAAAAAACATCCTCCAAATCCATCAGGGCCAGGAGCCCCCTCACCATTCATACTAAAGACCGCTTTTCTCACCTCTTCCTTAGTTGGGATATTAGTAAGGAAGCAATTATCTTCCCTAGAAACCAAATCTGGAATGGTACGACTTATCAAGGCATTAGGCCTACAATTATTCTCACCAGCATAAATACTCGAAAAGAAATTTAGAACTTCTCCCTCAATATCTTCTTGTTGTTCAAGTAAACGGTCTCCACTGCGAAGAACCGAAAGTCTGTTGGCAGCACTACGAATGCGGGTAATTTTGTGAAAATAGGCTGTATTACGGTCCCCATGGCAGTGCCATTTAACTCTAGCTTTCCCTTTCCAGAAAATCTCTTGCATGGACAATGATTTCTCAAGATTAATCTGAGCATGTATCTCCTTTTCCCTAAGATCATCGGAATATCCCTTAGCAGAAATTTCTAGTTGAACCTCAGAAACAATGTCTTGGCAATTTTTAACATTATCATGAATGTTTCCAAAACAATTTTTGTTCCAAACACGAAGAACATTCTTCAAGTGACGTAGCTTACATCCCAAAATAAACATGGGACAACCAACGAAACTTTGGCTCTAAGAGGCTTCAACAATATTACTGCAATCCTTATGTTCCAACCACATTTTCTGAAAACGAAAAGGAGAGGGACCAGTCCTCACTTCTCGTTGCAAATTCAGTAAAAGCGGAGCATGATCAGAATGTAGTCTGGCAAGAACATTGCAACCAATAGAATTCCAAAAAGATAGGCTATCATCATTGCAGAAAGCACGATCAAGTTTCATGTCTATATGATTATGACCACTTCTACCATTAGTCCAAGTATAACTAGCGCCCATTGAAGGTAATTCTGTGAGTTTGCAAGAGTCAGCCCAAACACGAAAGTCGGAACAAGATAAAGCAAGAGGCAGCCGCCCTCCTCTTTTTTCATGAGATCCCATAATAGCATTAAAGTCCCCTAAACAGCACCAGGGGCCAATGTAATTTTGTTGAATTCTGGCCAAATCCTCCCATAATTGCCTACGAAGCACATAAGAAGTACTTGCATAAACCACAGAGAAAAAAACTTGGGTCCCATCAACATCAACAGAAAAAGACAACTGTTGTTGAGAAGTTGAAATAACCATAGGCTGTACAGATTCTTCACAAAGAGCCCAGAGATTAGGCTGAAGACTACCACGATTATTAACCGCAAATAACTTAAAATTAAGATGCTTCCAAAAAGATTCATAAACAACAGTGGGTGAGACCCAAGGCCCTGCAATGAATAAGAAAGCAGGTTTAAAAGCTGAACATAAATGTTTTAAATAGACAAGTGTAGCTTGATTTGCCACACCCCTGGCATTCCAGTAAATGGATTTCATCAAGCACGCATTTGAGAACCTTCCCTTGCACGGGTTCTATAAACTGCAGTTGTAGCTTTCTTAGGTTTCCTCCTCAATTTTTTCTGCTGGGACTTAGAGATAACAAGAGTAAAATCATCTTCCCCTTGTGAAGGAATTGAGTCAGCTACAAAGGGAATAGAAAGATTCTCCGTAGCAAGGTTGGGGCTTTCCCGCACCTCCTCTTCTACAATATCACCCCATAAACCAGTAATATTCTGAACATCATTTAAAATCCGCTGATGAGCCTCAGCATCCTCCCCTAACATGAACTCTGGATGAAAAGACTCATCACAAGAGTCTGAGGCCACAGCCGAAGTTTCTCCCTGATGATTTAAAGCCTTATCATTGCCCAATGTTTTCCCCCGAGGGGTTAAAACATTATCTTGATTCAAAGTCTCAGTAGGAATCAACCCAGCAGCATTGGCTTGGTGCTCCTGTTGACACGAAACATCCCCAAGTACTGCATTATCTTGATCTTTGGTATAGCTAGGCCCAACTGCTATATTACCATCATCCTGAACCACCAGGCCCTTATTTTTCTATTTAGGCACATAAGCCTGTCTTCCTTTTGAATCTTTCTTGGGAACATTATCACGTGGAGTCTTTTTCTTACAGTCCGAAAGGGAGTGCCCCACGATCCTGCAAAAAGAAAAAAATGAAATGTAGAGAAATACACTAGAAGGGGGGTTGAATAGTGTATTTAAAATTTCTTTGGAAAACTTTAGCTAATGTGAAGATAGTGTATCTTTACGTTTTACAGAAACTTAGTAAAACAGAAAAATAAGCTATCGTCCAGCCGATTAAAAACAACAGTCCAAAGAAACTACTCTTCTTCTTTTTCGTTTAAATACACGTAATAGATAAACTTAGATAAAAGGTGTATAGAAACCTTTTCGTAGTATGTTGAAGAGATAGTTTAAAAGAAATGCAAGTAAGCTAGAGGGCGAGAGAATATAATACTTAGTTTTATACTGGTTCACTCAACTGAGCTACGTCCAGTTCTCCTTCAAAACTTTTGAAGGGTTCTACTAATCAAAATCTGATTACTCTCAAGTATTCTAACTTTGCCACTTCTGGCTACAAGTATTCTCTAGGCCACTTCTGGCACACCTTTAATCTCCCCTTGAGATTAAACACAAAACCCAAGTATTCTTTAACACTAAGCCACTCCTGGCTTTCCAAACAGAATTGTTTGATATTGTAAGTAAAATTTAACTCTCACTGAGAGGATATTACAATAAGTATGAGTATACAGACTCGCTTAGCAAAGCTAAGATGAATGCTCTTTTCGCTTAAGATCGTCCAGTCGTTTTGACAGGGATTCAGCTCTTTTTCAATTTTTCGTCGTTTTTTTGATATGTGAGCTTCATTCTTCTATATATAGGAAGCTTGTTGAAAGGTATCCGTTGAGGGATCTGTTCCTTTTCCAAGAGCGATTCTTTCTGTAGCATATGGCCGTTGTCACATTTTGACTTAGGGTGAAGTGATGGAAGTGACAGCCGTACTTGTAGCGCCTCTCCTACTCGTACTTTTTCTGCAGAGAGAAGCTTCTTCTTTTCCTGTTCAGTACTATTCGAAAAGATCAAATAGAATGGCATGTTAAAATATGAGAGAGTGAACGTTGCCTTATATTGAATTAACATAGAAAACGTATCATCAAGATAGTAACAACAGTGAGTGTTATTCAAGCGTTGGACGCTTGCTCTCACAGGAGCATTGGACGCTGCCTGTAGGTTTCCTATAAAATATATTTGGACGCTTTCTTTATTAAAACATAAAGTCCAGGTTTGAGAGATACAATACCATTGCGGGATTGGACGATGTAAATCCTATAACACTCAAACTAGATCATTAGATACTTCAAAATTTATCCTTTAGTTATTATCATCAAAACCGAAATAGGAGGGGTTGGACATCGTCCAAGGTCTTAGAACCTAACAATCTCCCCCTTTTTGATGATGACAAATAATGGTAAATTTTGATGTTAACAGACACATAATCATATAAGAATACAATGAGTCAAGTCAGAGATGATTATGTTATGCCAGAGTATAAAAATGAAATGAAGTACTCCCCTTGAGTTCAACATTTCTTGTGCATCTAATAACAGATAAATATAAAGGCAAGTATAAATCATGTATAACAGATATCAGAATGAAAAACATATCAATGATATGGATGCGGAATATATGAAAATAAACACCTCATGTTTTGATAAAGGAGCCAATATATATATGCCAAAAAAAAGATTTTGAATACAGTTTATGCCAAAAAATATATATACAGTTTGTTTAGCTATTACTCATCAAAATTCCAATTTCTCCCCCTTTGTCATTAACAAAAAGGTTTGAAAGATGGAAAAAAAATTTGGCCATCATGGTCACCTTATGGCTGTGGAGGTGGTTCAAGTGGTGGTGGTGGTGGTTGTTCTGGTGGTGCTTGAATTGGTGGTGCTGGTTGTGGAGGTTGTTGTTGGACAGGTGGAACAGCATGAGCAACTTGTCCAAGTAAGGTGGCTGCTGTATTTTGAATCTGGTTCACAAGCATCTAGGAGAGACTCATGAACTGTTCAGTGATTGCATTTTGCAGCATTAGACGATGTTGATCAGCTTCAGCCTGTTGTCTTTGCTGAAAAGCTTGAAACGCGGCCTCAGTCTCCAGCTGTTGCTACCTTAGAGCCTGTTGCACTATTTCGTGAACACGATCTTCTGAGACTCCTTGTGGTTCAGCAAATCGCAAGGGATTGATGCCCCTCGGACTTGAAGATCCAGTTGGAACCAGTTGATGTGTGCCTAAATGTGCTTCAGTAGATGCATCAACAATGGGGAGGCTTGTGATATCTTCAGCAATAGGCTGTGCTGCAGAGGCTTCCATTGGCTTGGACGCTTCAACAACGAGCTCTCTATCATCCTTGGACCTATCAGATTGGACGGTAGGTTCTTCATGTGACGTGACAAAGTGTTCTACGTCCACTGGTACGGATGAGTCCAGGTCAAGATGAGCTAGCACCTTTGTCACTTTGGCAGATGCTTCATCCAGTTCTGCCTGTGTAGCTTTTGACTTAGCAACCGTATCTTCCTTTTCCATGATTGCGGTCTTAGCTTCCTCAAGAGCCAGCTGCTCTAGACGAGCTTGTTCTACTGCTGCGGCTTCTTCTGCTTGGTACTCCTCATGTAGAGTTTGGAGTTCCTCCACAAACTCCGTGCGATCCAGTGTTCTAAGGTCAAACACTTTGTTGCTTCTGATTTTTGGCAAAGTCTTCATCAACTCCAGATAATCATCTGAATCCTTCAGAAAGCAGGCAAATGTGTCTGAGAAATGGTGAGTCTTGACTGGACCCAGCACTTCTATACCATGAGGAGGATGAACAAAGTCATCCTTGGAACTGCCTGAGGATGAGGCTTGCTGGGAATCGTTCCATAATATCTGGCGCCAAAAGGTTATGGAATCAAAGGTTCCAAGTTCACGCGTGAGCTTACCAGACTTATCAAATAAATGACCCCAGGTGTGAGAGGATTTTTGCAGGGTTTCAACTTTCTCTTCCCTGCTGGGCATCTCAATGCCGTAGAATTTGAAGCCTTTCTTGCGACCAGCATCATATACAGGTAGTCTAAGACATACTCTGTCTGGTACGAACTTTATTTCTGTCGCGCGGCTTATGTGCATGTTTGGTGGGTAGGCGATGGCTTGGTTTGGAATGTACATTTGTTGCAGAAGCTTTCCAAGATCATCATAGTCGCCTGGCTGGAAGTTTAGCACTGGAGTTCCAGCTGGTAGAGGCAGGAACTTTGTGATTGGAGTCCAGATTTGAACATCCCTGACCCACCCTGCGTCTGGACGCTGCTGCGTTACTGACGGGTCCAGACTTTCTTTAATTGCCAATTGCAATTCTGTAGCCAGCTCAATATCTTTGTTAGCAGAAGACTTCTTGGACGGTGCCTTCTTTTTCTTTGGAGCCTTCCCTTTCTGCTCCGCAACCGTCTTGGTGAATCGAGAGGCAACTTCCACCTCTGGCTTCTGCAGATTTTCTGCTGCTGGACGCACTCTCTGCTGAGTCCCAGTTGGACAGATGTAAGGATGAGGCATGCGTACTAAGTTTGGGTACACTTCTCTCGTCCAATTGGGCAGAGGATTGCTGATGATTGTTCCTTTGGGCATAGCATAATAAGCAGCTGACAAAGATTCAGTGCAAACATACCTCGTCCACTCAGGTGCTGAGGCAGTAGTAAAATGCCGCTTCAGAGGCTCTTGCAGAGGCCTCTGGATCATATCACCTTCTTTACAGAAATTCTGCTCATTGCATGTGAGGAATGCAACCGGGAAGCATTCTCTGTCTTTCTCTTCTTTTGTTTTCTGCTTGGGGGGTATAGTCCATGGGGACCATGTATCCCTCCATGCATCTCTTGGACGCACAAACTTGGACAGGTCCAAGCGAAGAGGTGGTTGCTGGCTTGCTGATGTGGATGGAGCACCTGATGTTGTTGGTAGAAGGGTGCTGGTGGATACATTGTCGGTGTCTTGAGAAGAGGATGGTAGCACTGCAATTCTCTTTGGCCTTATAGCCTGAGTCTTTACCCGTCTTGGCACTTTGTCAAGAAAAGGAAGTGTTTTAGCAGGTTGTGCCTTCTGCTTCTTTTGCTGAGGTCCCTCTGTCTCCTTCATGATCTGACCAATTGGGATATGGTCATCATCATCAGAGTCGTCCAGTAATTGAAGCTTTCGTACCTTTTGCTTTTCTGGGGCAACCTTTACTGTTGCTGCCTTTGGACGCTTCTCGTCTTGAACAGGTTTGGACGTATCAGTCCTTGGACGCTTCCCTGCTGGTGACTGAGCAGCAGATGTCTCAGCATGCCTTTTCTTGGTCCTTCTCTCCTTTTCAGCGTCTTCCTCATGCACCTGAGACATTTGGCGTGTAATCTTTCTGCTCTCCTGTTCTTCCATCAGCCTTTTGATCTTTCTACCAATACCCAGAAGATCAATCTCTTCTTCTTCATCATTGGAGATGATCTTGCTCTGTTCATGATGTTGCTTGTTGATGGTGTCCTCGTCCAGGTCCCTTAAGACCTTGGCTGTTAGCTTGATCTTCATAGGCTTTATGTTGGGCTCACCAAACAACTGTTGTGTTGCTACCATTGGCCCTTTCTTCACTATAGCTTCGTGGGCTTCTTCATCCAATTCATCAAAGAAGCGTTGATAAATCTTCTGATCCCAGAAGATCTTGTTCATCAGGGCGGCGTAGAAAATGTCATCATTCCCACCCACAGACTTCATCATCCTCATGATATTGACGTAGATGATGTGAGGGAGATTGAAGGGAATGCCTTCCATAAGATGGAATATCACAAACTTGTGTAAGTCTGTGACTGAGTCCTTAGACCCAGCTTTGTGCAGGATACTCTTGTTGCACACCTGCTGCCATATTTTTGCTTCCTCGCACAGATTCCTGTACTCAATCTTCACCGACTCAGGGGTTTTGGTCTTGCAAAGCACAGTCGCAACGTGATTGTCGTACTGCTTGGCCCAGTTGGTTCTGTACTGGTTCTGCTCCCTGATGCAACCAGTGACCTTTTCTATGGCCTCGATGGACAGAGTCACTTCTCGTCCAAGAATCGTGGCCACGAGTTTCCTTGAGCTCTGGAACTTGGCATTCCTCCAGAACATTCTGATCAACTCGGGAAATATTTTCTGGTTCTCATTGAAGTAGCCTCTGATTCCACACTTCAGTAGGCTCTCGTTCAGGTTCAGTCCCAGCTTTTCAAGCTCTTCAATGTCAAAGAAGTGCTCAATGTGCACTGTAGCAGCTCCTTGGCACACAACTGTAGTCTCAGGGTAGGTGAGGACGTCGAGTTCTGAGTTGCTTGAGTTTGTAGAGATTGCCATTCTTGTAAAGTTTGGATTTTTAGGTTTTCTGTGAGGGTTTTTGGGGTTTCTGAGAGAGAGAGAGAGAGAGAGAGTTTAGGTTGATGATATTTTCAGAGAGGATTGATATGGTGGTGTTTTTCTGTGAGGATTTGATAAGTGTTTATTTGGGCTTTGTTTGGAGGATATGAAGCGGTTTTGTTTTTTTTTTTTTTTGAATATTTGAAAAAGTAACTGACGCCATAAAACCCGCCATGATGAGACGTGCTAAGGATATGGGTAACTGTGTACGGTTACAGGCATTTTGGTGACTCAGCATAGAGTATTCGCTCATACTTATACTTAAAACGATCTGTTTTGATAAATTGAATCAAGAGAAAAGACTAAGATAAAAAGACATCGTCCATATATTGGACTTAAGTGAAATATATGTAATGCATGTGCATGACTCTAGTGTTCCTTGGACGACATGTCCTTTGGACGCTATGAAGTTATTGGACGCATCATGTAGATGTTAATCATTCCTTTACAGAGTTCATGCCAAGTTTGTCCCTCAGAAGGATTAACTTGTCTTCAGTAAGGGGTTTGGTGAATATATCAGCAAGCTGATCATCTGTGGTTACAAAGTGTAATTCCACAGTTCCCTTTTGAACATGGTCTCTTATAAAGTGATGTTTAATTTCTATATGTTTGGCCCTTGAATGCAATATGGGATTTTTAGAAAGATTTATGGCAGCTTTACTATCACAGAAGATAGGAATGTTACTCTCATATATGTTGTAGTCCTCAAGTTGATGTTTGATCCACAAGATTTGAGAACAGCATTTTGCAGCTGAAATATACTCTGCTTCAGCAGTGGACAGAGCAATAGTTCCTTGCTTCTTGCATGTCCAGGAGACTAGATTACCACCGATGAAGTGACATCCTCCACTGGTGCTTTTTCTTTCAATGTGATCTCCAGCATAATCAGCATCACAATATCCTATTAGCCTGAAATCTTTCTTCCTTTTGAAATATAACCCAAGGTTAGTGGTTCCAGCAAGATATCGAAAGATTCTTTTAACAGCAGTTAAGTGAACTTCCCTTGGGTCAGATTGAAATCTGCCACATAAACATACGCTGAACATGGTGTCAGGTCTGGACGCTGTGAGGTACAGGAGTGATCCTATCATACCTCTGTATAGAGTATTATCTACTTTCTTTGAGTTGTCGTCCAGTCCAAGAACTGTTGTTGGATGCATAGGAGTTTTCATTGGTTTTGCATCGTCCAACTTGTACTTCTTTAGCAGCTCTTTGACATACTTAGTCTGATGTATATATATTCCCTTTTCAGTTTGTTTGATTTGGAGTCCAAGGAAGAATTTCAGCTCACCCATCATGCTCATCTCGAACTCTGTTTGCATTAATTTGGAAAAATCTTCACAGAGAGATTCATTAGTGGCACCAAATATGATATCATCAACATATATTTGTGCAATAATAAAATCAGAAGAGTAGTCTTTGCGAAATAACGTAGTGTCTACTTTTCCTCTTGAAAAACCATTTTCTGACAGAAATGTGCTGAGTTTTTCATACCAAGCTCTAGGGGCTTGTTTCAACCCATATAATGCTTTGTTAAGTTTAAAAACATGGTTTGGAAAAGCATCACTTTCAAATCCTGGGGGTTGTTCCACATAGACTTCTTCTTTTATAAGTCCATTGAGGAATGCACTTTTTACGTTCATTTGGTATAACTTCATATTGCTATGAGCTGCAAATGACAGTAAAATGCGGATTGCCTCCAGACGTGCAACGGGAGCATAAGTTTCAGTATAATCTATACCTTCTTGTTGTGAGTAACCTTTTGCTACCAACCTTGCTTTGTTTCTCACAACATTACCTTCTTCGTCCAGCTTGTTTCTGAACACCCACTTTGCTCCTACAGCTTCTTTGTCGTTGGGGAGTTCTACTAGCTTCCAGACATTGTTCTTTTGAAATTGGTCAAGTTCTTCTTGCATTGCTTTGACCCAGCCTTCATCTTCTAAGGCATCGTCCACAGTCTTAGGTTCTATTTGAGATATGAATGCTGCGTGACCTTGCTGTCGTTGAAGTGAAGATCTGGTTTTGACTCTGTCTTTTGGATCCCCAATGATTTGCTCCTGTGGATGATGTTTCTTCATTTGCCAGTTACGTCCAGTTGGTTCTCTTTGTTCTGCGACTGGATGGTCCAGTAGTGCATTTGATTCTTCAACTGAGACATCATGGTTGGACGAATCTGATGACTTACTTGCATCGTCCAATCTGAGATCTGCAAATGATTTGTCCAGCTCTGATAATTCCTTATTAGGCTTGTTGTCATTAAACTTCACATGGATAGCTTCTTCAACAACTAAGGTTCTAGAGTTATAGACTCTGTATGCCTTTGAAGTTTCAGAATATCCAAGCAATGTTCCTTCATCACACTTAGAATCAAATTTTCCCAGGTTTTCCTTAGTGTTTAGAATGAAGCATTGACATCCAAATGGATGGAAGTAGGATATGTTGGGTCTTCTACCCTTCCACAATTCATATGGAGTCTTTTTCAATATCGGCCTTATATAGATTCTGTTTTGTAAATAACAGGCAGTATTCACTGCTTCAGCCCAGAAGTGTTTAGGGGTTGAATTATCATTTAACATGGTTCTGGCCATCTCCTGAAGTGACCTATTTTTCCTCTCAACTACACCATTCTGTTGTGGTGTTCTAGATGTTGAGAAGTTGTGAAGGATACCATTATCCTCACAGAACCTTTGAAAACTTTCGTTTTCGAATTCACCCCCGTGATCACTTCTGATCGAAGTAATGCATACTCCTTTTTCATTTTGAACTCTTTTGCAGAGATTATAAAAGGCCTTAAAGGACTCAACTTTGTGGGATAGGAATAAGACCCATGTCCATCTAGTATAGTCGTCCACTATAACTAATCCATATCTTTTACCACTTACCGAGGCTGTTCTTGTGGGTCCAAACAGATCAATATGTAACAGCTCAAGAGGTCTAGAAGTGGAAACAATGTTTTTACTTTGAAAAGAACTTTTCACTTGTTTCCCTTTCTGACAAGCTTCACAAAGAAGATCATCTTTATATGACATACTTGGTAGTCCTCTTACGAGGTTGTGCCTGTTCAGCTTTGAGATTAACCTCAAGCTTGCATGACCAAGTTTTTTATGCCATAACCAATGATTTTCTTGTACAGAAACTAGGCATGATACATTTTGACTTGATAGTTCCCCAAGTTTAATCTTATACAGATTGCCTTGCCTCTTTCCAGTAAAGAGAAGGGACCCATCAGAGTTTTTGACTGTACATTCATCTTTGTTAAAGGCAACATCATATCCACTGTCACATAATTGACTTATGCTAAGTAGATTATGTTTAAGACCTTTAACATAAATAACTTTATCAATACAAGGATAGGGTGGTATACCAATCTTACCTACGCCAGCTATCATCCCTTTCTGATTCCCTCCAAAAGTGACTGTCCCACCAGTCTTGGGTAGGAGGCTTTGGAACATACACCTTTCTCCCGTCATGTGATATGAGCACCCACTGTCCAGGTACCATGATTGGAGTTTCTTTCCTGCTGTTAAGCATGTCTGCAACAGGAACAATTTTATCCTTAGGTACCCAGATTGACTTGGGTCCTTTTTTGTTAGCTCGAAGGGTATTGAATGCTCCCCTCTTAGGCAGGTGTCTGCATTTGGACGTTATATGTCCAGGTTTCCCACAGAAGTAGCAAACATCTGTTTCCCCATCATGAATATATTTCTTTCCCTTGTATCCATGTCCTGACCTGTCATTTGGTCTCTTACAACCTTCATATTTTAAAAGTTTTTTGAGGTTGTCAGAGCCCTTGACAAAGTTTGACAGATCCTTCTTTAGGCTGTCAATTTCCTCATGAAGTTTTACAACATCATGTGGTTGACCTCTTAAGGAAGTATCTGCTTCAACTTTCAGAAGCTTCTCAACTAGCCTTTTGTTTTCTGCGTTGAGATTTCGAATCTCTATGGAAAGATTTCTTTCTCTATCCCTTGAATCCTTATAGGATTTATAGGCTTGAGCAGCATCATTCCAGAGAGTTCGCCTCTCCATATTTGTAGTTTCATTTTGCCTTGAGAGCTCTGTAAACTTTTTCTGTAAATCCTCCTTTTCATTTTCCAGTTGTCTAACGTTTTCTTCTAAGGCTTCTTTTTCTTTTGAAAGTGATTTGGATGATTTCTTTAAAGTTCTATAGGCCTTTGACAAGATAGAAGAGTTTGAAAGTAGTTCATGATAAGCTTCTTGAATTGAATCTAAGTCATTAAAATCTACCTCATCTTCTTCTTCTGGCTCAGAGGAATCAGTTGAGGTGTCCGCCATCAGACATATGTGTGCTTCCTCCTCTTCTCCCTCGTCCGATGATGAGTCATCGTCCAGGTCTTCCCATGTGGACATCAGAACTTTCTTGCCCTTTCCTTTGCTGAAGAATTTCTTCTTCTTGTCCTTGCTTTTGTCAAGATCTGGGCACTCTGATTTGAAGTGTCCTGGCTTTTTACATTCGTAGCATATAATTGGACTCTTCTCCTTCTTTTCTTTGAAGTCTTTCCTCTTCAGGTTTCTCCATCTGGATCCACCTTTCTTTTTCCACATAGCATGTATCCTTTTGGATATAAAGGATAGTTCATCATTCTCGTCTGAGTCATCATCTTCATATTGTTCGTCTGATGATGTTTCAGCTTGCATGGCTTTGGACGATGATGCTTTCCTTGGCTTCTGGACGCTGAGCGCCAGAGACTTATTTTTCTTACCATCACTATCTTGATGCAGTTCTAGTTCATGCACCTTGAGGGTTCCCACGAGTTCTTCTAAGGACATATCGTCCAGTTCCTTCTTTGTTCTCAAAGCTGTAACCTGTGGTCTCCATTTCCTAGGCAAACTTCTTAGAATTTTGTCAATATGTTCATAGTTATTATAATCTTTACCATGTGCTCTAAGTTCATTTAGTATGGTTTGAAACCGTCCAAACATACTTTGTATGTCCTCGTTTTCTTCCATACTAAACAACTCATATTGACGAGTAAGGAGACTGAGTTTGTTACGTTTTACCTGAGTGGAACCCTCATATGTTAATGCAAGAGTGTCCCACATTTGTTTTGCGCTTTTGAGACTGTGCACCTTGTTGTATTCTTGTTCGCTTAGTGCACACATGATGATGTTTCTGGCTCTGGAGTTGAGATAAAATCTTTGTTTTTGCTCTTCCGTCCATCTAGCCTTTGGGATTTCGTTGAGGCTTGCATCAAGTGGAATATAATCGCCTATCTCCACAACTTCCCACATGTCAATATGGCTAGATTCAAAGAATGCTATCATTCTTTGTTTCCAGTAGTCATATTTGACACCCTTGAAGAGTGGTGGTCTATTCACAGCTTGTCCTTCGTTTTCCATCTTTCTCAGGATCTTTCCTCTGTACTGTTAAGAACTCAACCCAAGAGGTCGAGCTCTGATACCAACTGAAATGTAGAGAAATACACTAGAAGGGGGGTTGAATAGTGTATTTAAAATTTCTTTGGAAAACTTTAGCTAATGTGAAGATAGTGTATCTTTACGTTTTACAGAAACTTAGTAAAACAGAAAAATAAGCTATCGTCCAGCCGATTAAAAACAACAGTCCAAAGAAACTACTCTTCTTCTTTTTCGTTTAAATACACGTAATAGATAAACTTAGATAAAAGGTGTATAGAAACCTTTTCGTAGTATGTTGAAGAGATAGTTTAAAAGAAATGCAAGTAAGCTAGAGGGCGAGAGAATAGAATACTTAGTTTTATACTGGTTCACTCAACTGAGCTACGTCCAGTTCTCCTTCAAAACTTTTGAAGGGTTCTACTAATCAAAATCTGATTACTCTCAAGTATTCTAACTTTGCCACTTCTGGCTATAAGTATTCTCTAGGCCACTTCTGGCACACCTTTAATCTCCCCTTGAGATTAAACACAAAACCCAAGTATTCTTTAACACTAAGCCACTCCTGGCTTTCCAAACAGAATTGTTTGATATTGTAAGTAAAATTTAACTCTCACTGAGAGGATATTACAATAAGTATGAGTATACAGACTCGCTTAGCAAAGCTAAGATGAATGCTCTTTTCGCTTAAGATCGTCCAGTCGTTTTGACAGGGATTCAGCTCTTTTTCAATTTTTCGTCGTTTTTTTGATATGTGAGCTTCATTCTTCTATATATAGGAAGCTTGTTGAAAGGTATCCGTTGAGGGATCTGTTCCTTTTCCAAGAGCGATTCTTTCTGTAGCATATAGCCGTTGTCACATTTTGACTTAGGGTGAGGTGATGGAAGTGACAGCCGTACTTGTAGCACCTCTCCTACTCGTACTTTTTCTGCAGAGAGAAGCTTCTTCTTTTCCTGTTCAGTACTATTCGAAAAGATCAAATAGAATGGCATGTTAAAATATGAGAGAGTGAACGTTGCCTTATATTGAATTAACATAGAAAACGTATCATCAAGATAGTAACAACAGTGAGTGTTATTCAAGCGTTGGACGCTTGCTCTCACAGGAGCATTGGACGCTGCCTGTAGGTTTCCTATAAAATATATTTGGATGCTTTCTTTATTAAAACATAAAGTCCAGGTTTGAGAGATACAATACCATTGCGGGATTGGACGATGTAAATCCTATAACACTCAAACTAGATCATTAGATACTTCAAAATTTATCCTTTAGTTATTATCATCAAAACCGAAATAGGAGGGGTTGGACATCGTCCAAGGTCTTAGAACCTAACAAAAAAAAACTGTGGTAGTCTTTCATAGACTATATCAACAAAGAAAGCATATCCAGTCCGTTCCACAAGAATCTGGTCACGAAGATTATTAGTCAAATCTATGTCAACAAGAACCCTTGCATAGTGACCAAAGGTTTTATTACTGGTCGCATCATCCAGCGATAAAGGAATGCCAATTCCTCTAGCAATAGAGAATATAATTTTCGGCCTCCAATATTCTTGTGGCAATCCGAAAATACGAATCCAACATTGAGAGTTGGTTTGCTTCACCGACTCTCAATGTTGGATTCGTATGTTATTATATAACATACAATAATATATAATAATATATAAATATATAAACATAATAAATAATGTATATAAATAAAAAATAGTAATTAAATAAAAACTCACGACTCAACTCGTAAACTCGTATAAGTTTATGAGCCCAAAACCCCAAACCTGGTTAACTCAGATGCAAACTCATTTTTTAGTAGAATTGTGCAAACTCGTGCAAACACGGACAGACTAGCGAGTTCGAGGGCGAGATGTTGAGTTCAATGGGTCTTAAAAACTTAACCCAAATGAATGTCATTTGGGTCTTCTAAATCATTCATCGTCATCGCGGAGCGGCCACCCCATGCTCCTAAGGAGGTCGTCATAGAGCGGCTCATTGTAGTAATCATCATGCGGTCATTCCTGGCTGAAATCTTAGAAGATCGTGGCCTGTGGGTTTCTCAACTGCTCCAACATTTGCTCTGTTGGAAAATAGGTGGCACCATTTTTTTCTAAAAGGAGGAGAAAGATAATGGCCGATGGGATGAGAGAAAAGAAACATATTAGGGTTTTTTAAGGTTAGTGGGTATTGGGCTTGTACTCAAAATTGGCCCATTTTCTATATATAAGTAAATAGTGTATAATTAAATAGAATTAGTATAATAATAATACAATACATAATTAGATATTAGAAATATTAAATAATAGAGATAAAATATATAACATACAGTAATATATAATATTATATAAATATATAAACATAATAAATAATGCATATAAATAAAAAAAACTAGTAATTAAATAAAAACTCACGGGTCAACTCGTAAACTCATATAAGTTTACGAGCCCACACCCCAAACCAGGTTAACTCAGATGCAAACTCATTTTGAGTAGAATCGTGCAAATACGGACAAACTCACGAGTTCGAGGGCGAGACGGCGGGTTCAATGGGTCAGAAAAAATTAACCCAAATGGATGTCATTTGGGTCTTCTAAATCATTTGTCGTCATCGCAGAGTGGCCACCCCATGGTCCTAAGGAGATCATCTTGGAGCAGCTTACTATAGCAGTCTTCATACAACCATTCGTGGCTGCATTCTTGGAAGGTCTCGGCCATAAGTTGGTTTCTCGACTGCTCCAACATTTGCTTTAATGGAAAATAGGTGGCACCATTTTTTTTTTGAAAGAAGCATGAGGAAGATAATGGCCGATGGGATGAGAGAAAAGAAACATATTAGGGTTTTTTTTTTTAGGTTAGTGGGTATTGGACCAGTACTCAAAATTGGCCCACTTTATATATATAGGTAAATAATGTATAATTAAATAGAATTAATATAATAATAATACAATACATGATTAGATATTAGAAATATTAAATAATAGAGATAAAATATATAACATACAATAGTATATAATAAAACATAAATATATAAACATAATAAATAAAGCATATAAATAAGAAAAAGTAGTAATTAAATAAAAACTCATGAGTCAACTTGTAAACTCATATAAGTTTATGAGCCCATAACCCCAAACCTGGTTAACTCGGATGCAAACTTGTTTTTGAGTAGAATCGTACAAACATAGACAGACTCGTGATGAGTTTAAGGGCGAGACGGCGAGTTCGATGGGTTGGGAAAATTAACCCAAATGGATGTCGTTTGGGTCTTCTAAATCATTTGTCATCATCACGGAGCGGCCACCCCATGGTCCTAAGGAGGTTGTTGTGGAGCGACTCGCTGTAGCAGTCGTCATGAGGCCATTCGTGGCTGAAATCTTGGATGACCGCTGCCATAAGTGGGTTTCCCGATTGCTCCAACATTTGCTTTGTTGGAAAATAGGCGGCACCATTTTTATCTGAAAGAAGGAGGAAGAAGATAATGGGCGATGGGATGAGAGAAAAGAAACATATTATGGTTTTTCTAGGTTAGTGGGTATTGGGCATGTATTGAAAATTGGCCCACTCTCTATATATAAGTAAATAATGTATAAATAGAATTAGTATAATAATAATACAATACATAATTAGATAATAGAAATAGAAATATTATACCATAGAGATAAAATATATAACATACAATAATATATAAACATAATAAATAACGTATATAAATAAGAAAATGTAGTAATTAAATGAAATTAGCATAATAATAATTAAATGTAGTAAATAATAATAATAATAATCTAAATAAAGCATAATATGTGATATAATATATTAAAAATAATAATAATAATGATAAAAATATAATAAACTAAATAATAATAGTCATAAAAGCTAAATAAAACATAATATATAATATAATTATCTAAACACATGGGGTTCAAATGTTGAATTATTATGTCATTTGTAGGTATTTTAATATTTTTTTAATATGAAGTAAACTCTTGAGAGTTTACAAGTCGAGTTTACGAGGCTCCCATGAGTCTATGTAAACTCCCGAGTTTAACAACTGTTATCATAAATATAATTTTTAAAGTTATTATCATATAAATTAATGGTTTCAATAATAATTTTTTTAACATAAAGATGGTGTCCTAGCACAAGGTAGAAAAAAGTTTCTAGACTCAAATCCATTGAAGTTGAGAGTCTTCACTACTACTGAAATCCCCATTCCAGGCCTTGCTTCATAGTTCCCATGCTGATTGACCCATCCTTTCAACATAGTTCCACCTACCCCCCCCCCCCGATCACCAGGAAATTGTTAGACTTAAAACCCCACATTGCCAACATAAGGTCATTAGAGGTGAACCTTCTAAGAAGGGAAGAGGATACAATTAATTCCTAGCTTAAGTTATGAGTACATAACCTTTGGTAGCTTTTTGACCTTTTGGTGGATGAGGAGCTTGGAGTAACTAGTTAGTGTCTCACAATATCATTTGTAACATTTCTTCCTGTTGATTTACTGGGAATAAAATGAGATATTAAAGCAAATTGATTGACCTAACCTTTCAACACAGTTCCAATCCCCCTCCCCTCACCAAGAAAATTGTCAGACTTAAAATTCTATGTTGCTAACATAAGGTCAATAAAGGTGAACCTTCGAAGAAGGATAGAAGCTACAATTAATTCCTGGCTTAAGTTGGGAATACATGATCTTTTGTAGCTTTTTGACCTTTTGGTGGATGAGAAGCTTAGAATAACTGATTGGTGTCTCACAATATCATTTGTAAAATTTCTTCCTGTTGATTGATTGACAAGGAAAAAAAAAGATATCAAAGCAAATTTGATGAGCAACATAAAACATACATGAATTAGACATTAATTAAGTCTAAATTTGTACTGAAAAAGCGCTCATTCAATTTTATTTCACAAGTAATTCCACTAACATAAGCATATAGTATCTATGTAGATTTGGTTCAACTTATTTTAAGAAAGGAATTGATCTTTTATGTTGGTTTCTCAAAAGAACTTTTGAAAAAAAAATGTTTTTCAAAATTAATAATCCTTTCAACTTTCCATTTTTTTGCTTTTCTCGTCACATATCTATTACATTTATTACTTTTATTTTTATTTTTTTTGTTTATTTTCTCTCCAAATATATGCCCTGAAGGATGTAAAAGAAAATATTTTTTTTTATAAAAAAAGCTAAACCAAAATAAATATATAGTGCTTGATATAAAATCTCAAGTGGGATTCACATGATTGACTAATTAATATATATTTTGATTTAAGGTAAATGAAAAGAGAAAGGAGAAGTTACAGTAAGATGAGAAGGAGAAGGACAAATCCAAAAAGAAAGAGAGAGAGAGAGATGTAATGGTATATGGAAATATTTTTGTCGACACCCTTTTAAGTGTCTACACACATGGAGAGAGGGAAAAAATAAAATAAAGAGAAATAATAAATGTCATATATAATATAATGAAATACGAAAATAGAGATTAAAAAAATATTAATAATTGAAAGTAAAAAAATAGAATTAAAATAATTGATCTATAAACAAAATTACAATTTAAAACAATTAAAAACTAAAATTTTAAATACTCCAAAATAAAATTAAAGTTTATTTAAAATATCACATAAATATGTCCATTTCTGACATTTTATATTTTTTAGCTACTTCATTAGATAATTTTACCAAACACTTATGATTCAATAAGTTAGGTTTTCAGCTTTCAGCTATCAATTACATATTTTTAGCTACTAGCTAAGTTTTTAGCTTTCAACTATCAATTGCATGTTGTTAGCTACTAGCTAAGTTTTCAGCATTAATCTTGAAGATTTATTTATTTAAGAAATAATATCATTTGCTAAGAATGTAATTTTTTTTAGAATAGTGCTTAATAAATAGTGCTTCAAGGATTTTTTTATTGTTTTTTGAAGATAGTGTTTTAAGGATATTTTTTTTATCCATAGGAATTGAAGACAGTATCAAGGGGTTTACAACACTCACGCACCATGCTCAACCAAGTAAGCTAGATCCCTTGATAGTGCTTTAAGGATATTGTTTCCATGTTATAACAAAATTAATATTTTAACATATATATTAATATTAGCTTCCTAAATTTCTCGACTATAATTTAATTTAAATTATCTTTCAATTTATGAAAACTTTTTAATCGTACGATTTTATTATTAAATTTTTTTAAAGACAAAACTTCCCATATTTATATTATGTTTGCAGGTGATTATGAATAGGTTGAAATAAAGAGTTTTTTTTTAAATATTAAAATGTATAAAATAATTTATTTTATTTTATCTTGTTAATTTATATATTTTGTTATCTTAATACAAATACTTATTCACAAGTTTATCTAAATTAGAATATGTTTTGATAATTTATATTTTGGGAAATTATGATTTAATGGTATATTTACAAATGAAAACTGATAATTTGATTTTATGATATTATCAAATGAAATTTAATTTTTTATAAGTAAAAGAAATTTAAAATTTATTAATTTAGCATTCACAAATGATCAAAACTAATGGATTAGTAACAATGACTAATTATGTTGATGAAAATTAATCAATAATGGATACAGTGGTGGCGCTAAGCACGGTCAAGGTGGGCGACCACCCAGGGCCCCATTTTTAGAGGGGAACCAAATTTTTTATTATGTTTATATAAATATTAAAATAATTTTTTTATATAATGTTATAATGTAGTAATGTCAATATTGGCCTGAAGAACTGTTTCTGTTCAGTTAGGTTGCAAAATGTAAAAAAAAAAAAGATAAAAGAAAAGAATAAAAATTGAAACTTCTCTTAAACATGATAATTCTTGTGATCTTGATGGTGAAATTTTATTTGAGGAATTAAAAGTCATTAGAGAGGTTTTAACAATTGAGTCAAAATCAAGTTTTATGATATTGAGTCTTTGAAGACATTTAATTATTTTCATAATGTATGCACAACTTATAGAATAATATTAACTATTCATGTTAATTATTGTTGGATCTATGAAAAGAAGTTTATCAAAATTAAAAATATTAAAATCCTATTTGCGATCTACTATGTTAGATTAAACAATTTTGTTTTGATTTTTATCAAAAATTATTTCTTAATAAAGAATCTTGACTATGAATAGATTATTAATGAGTTTTGCAACAACAAAAAATAAGGAGGACAATACTTAAATGATTGTGAGGACATAATTTTTCGATCCATCCAGGGTACCAAAAATCTTAGCACCGCCCTGAAAGTATACAACCCTTAAAACATTGCGAAAGAGTAAAACAAAAATACACTAAAATGTAAGGACTTAAACATATACGTGTTTGAAGGAATATTAACGATAGGGACTAGTTATACTAACAGAAAATTAATAAGGGACAATTTTTTTTAAAAAAAGTCAAGGACAAAACTAAAAAAAATACTGAAATTCGGGACTAAAAAAAGTTATTTAAGCCTATAAATTATTCCTGTTTCTTATTTTTCCAACTTGACTTTACACTTAACCAACTTATGCACATGCTCATTGCTCAACAAAAATACCATAACAATGCATATTGCTTTCATTGAATGCACAATTCCATCATATTACAGAACTCTCTAATTTGTACAAAAGTCAATGAATCCTACTGCCGGGCTAATTTAGAACACTGCAGCTTTTAGTCTCCTTTCTGCTCATAAAGAAATTAATGACCATTGTTAGCATAAAACCAAAGCAAATATTTCCTGTCACAGAGCAAGAGATTAATGAATAAAAGTTTCAGCTTACCTCATCAGTTGGCTATCAAAGCCTGAAGCAGCCAAGAGCCCTCTATTCTCTTCGACCCTTCTTAGAAGGTAAGGCATAACCATTTCTACTGGCCCAAATGGCATATACTTGCTAACCTGAAACCCTGCATTGCTCAAACCAAAGGAAAGTGCCTCTGACATTCCATATAGCTGTGCAAATTCTAGCTTGTGATTCACCTTTCCCACACCCAATTCATATGCCTTTGCCACAGCCAATTTCCCTACACAACATTGACAGATCATATCAAACACTTGAATTGGGATGTTGAGTTTTCTTATATTATAAAGAGTAATTAGTACATGCACTCCATGCACTGACATTGTATAAGGGTTTGGTATTGTCATATTTTTTTGGTACCATGATATTATCATCTAATCACAAATCATGTCTTGTAAGGTAAGTTTGTTGACTTCTAAGAAAGTTTTGCATTAGTTAACACTAAAAAAATTTTGCATAAAAATTAAATTCTATTATAAATCATAAAATGAATAGCCTGACTTGTACATTACCCGATTCAATATTGTGGGTTGCAAGAACAACTGAACCGGGTCCATTGGCAATCTTCTCAAGCATAAATGATGAGCAGTCATTGAAGCAATTGTGTGTGTCCTGAATGGTATTGTGAATTGGGGATGCATACCCAAAAGACTCGGCCAATTTACTCTCTGTGGACATGTAGGCACCCCTCACCAATTTGAATCCCATTGGAACTCCCATTATCTCTGCCACCTTTGTTGTCAGCAACAACCTCTCTTTGGCATCTTTCAAGTAAGGTTGAATGGTTCCAAACACAATGGGGTTGTCATCCTTGTTGTGCTTGATGGCGGAAGAGTATGTGAAGTAATCAATAGCTGGCTGAATGTGGTGTGTTCTGCATCAACTAACAAAGGCATATTAGCTTCGTCACATTTTTGGCAAAGTTCAAGGAGTCTTTGGTTGGCAAGTTGAAGATCACTCTCTTCTTCTGGGGTTAGAGGCTCTGGTCTCTTCTGTGTGTGGTACAAAGGGCTAGATTCAGCAAAAATTTGGAGGGAATCTTGCTTCATGGCAAAACGAATGAAGGATCTCTCTGTTGCCATCTTAGAAGGTCACTAACTCTTTCTAGCAACGCCATGGGGCAGATTGCAGTGATTTTACAATGACAAAGCTCACCTATCACATCATTAATTCATCATCCACAAGTTAAACAATACTAGACACAAAGAAAAATAGATGAAAAATACAAGCAAACACATGAACCTCATGGCCTACCAACATAATGCAAAAAAATTGACAATGTAACAACTAAAAACAATAGTTAGAAAATGATAACAAACACACTACTCAACCCTGCCTCATTTCAAGCACAGTTACATGACATTGCATAAAGATTTTCTATATTTAAACATTAGTTTCCAATTTTCATGGCCTGAGAGTGGATCACAGTTCATGTGCAGAAGCAAAGGTGCCAAATCGCCAACTGTTAAGACGGATTGGCAAGTGCACCAGTCGCACAAGTAGTAAATGGATAAGTCCAAGTATCGTTTTCCCAAGGGATTTGCTTAACATAGGCAATGTTCACAAAGATATTAGCTAGACTGAACTGATTTTTTACAATAAGGCTATAAAAACGTGAACTTTGGTTGGTTTTGTAAAAGATAGAACAGAACTAATGCAGAACAGAAACTAACGAAGATATTTTTGTGGTTTTTAAGACAAACACAGCAGTAGAAAGAGGTTAAAACAGATAATAAAGATGTTGCAGGGGTTAGATCTCACCATTCTCTACTCTCTTCTTGCATGCACACAATATACATTCTATTTGCATTTAAATGTTAAAATCAATCAATAAAAACATTCTCAGCCCTAATTCCTTAGGTGCAGAGAGTATTAGATTACTCCCCCAAGCCTTGATTCCTCAACAACTTAACGAAGCAACTAGCTTTAAGTCTAGAGACCACAAGATAACCCATGAACTAAGCTCCATTCCTAGACACAAAGTTCATGAGGTATATTGCTTCAGTTCTAGACAACGAAAGTGTTTCCCAACAACAGTCATGTCCAAAGATCATGCTATGGGTGATCAAGCCACAACAAGCTTTAAGAAAAGAAGCAAAATACTAACTTTAAACACAAATATGCAGAATATATATAGATTATATCAAAAGATACAAGAGAGTTTTGAGAATGGTTACATCTAACCCCTAACAACTAAAAAAATCAGCCACTCATAGGCATGAGCAGCTGGAAAATACACATGGAGGGGGAAGGAGATGAGAAGAAAACTTAAGAACTAAAGAGAGAGCTTTTCTCTCCACTACACAGTACAAACGAGCTACAGAGAATGAGTCCTAAAAATGTTCAAGCACACTCTGAACTTCTGAAGGTCAGTCCTTTATATACAAGTGCAGAATTGCTCTTAAGTGACATTTGGCTCAGCCTGAAATTTTGGCTTGGCTGATTTGAAAATTCTGCACTTCAACAGATTTCTCTTGCAAATGACCTTCCACTGCTTCCAAAGCTCAGAATGCAGCTCCAAAACGTGATCTTCAACTTCAATCTCCATTTCCTACAAAAAGTGGGGCAAAACTCTAAGATATAACCATAAAACTAGAAAAACTAAAGAAATTCTAACTAATTTGCAATATTAATAGAAATAGAGTAAAACAACACTCCAAATGAGAGAAAAGGATAGATAATTGCATCAAAAACCACTTGAAAAGTAAGTAATTATAGCAACTAACAACTCCCCCAAACTTGGAGTTTTGCTTGTCCTCAAGCAAAAGATAAAGACAATAATTAAGGAACTAATAAAGCTGAAAATAGCTACCACTAACACAGAAATCATGGATCAAGATTAATCCCATCCTAACAAATCCAAACATTCTTCCTTCTAAGAATTGAAAAAGACCAAACAAATTATTCGAATTTCAAGCATGGTGCCTTAAACCGAAACCATAACAAGGATGCAAGTACCTAATTTCTCAAGAAATGAACCAAGCATAACAATCAAAATTTGGCAAAATCCAAGAATGTTTGATTCTTTTCACTCAAGTGTCTCACTCAAGCACCAAGTGGTATGGGTGCTGAATTCTCTCACAGTTAACACACAATGGAAACCACAAAATCAGTTTTGCCTTCCTTCTCAATGCAACAAAATTATGCACACAAAATAAGATCACAAGGGCTTGATCAAGGGCTAAAATGTGGCTAGGTTTGAAAAGAAATTGGTTTTTCTAGATAGACAAAACACCATGAGATAAAGAGAGCAATCAATGAATTTTTCAGATTTTCCCAATCCCTCTTATTTACTCACAATGGTAAAGATACCAACTCCTTGCATTTCTCAACTTTAAGCTCAAGAACATGCCACTATAATCACAACAAGTATCACGGCTTTTATTTCTTTTTGTTTTCCTTGATCTTCTTTTTTTTTTTTTTTTTTTTTACACACAAATAGAATCTACAGAACATAAGACACACATAGCTGTGACACTTCTTTTAATTTAATGAGAGTGACCCACAATTGTTCCCAAGTTCTTCATTTCATGCAAGATTTCCCCCAAACTTATTCTAAACCCAACACATGCAATTGCTCTCCTATCCAATGGTAAGGAAAGTGAATTGTTTTTCATTTAGGCTCATGGGTTATCATGACAGAAATTAATTTCAATTAAGGCTCAAGGGGCTGCACAAAAAGGATGACAGTAACCGGGATGGCTTTTTGGCTCTAGGATTCACAATCATCAAACAATATTTGCCTTGATCATTTCTTTATTAACATGCAAAAATCATCACAAGAGAATTGCTCAAAACCAACAGTGGTGCCAAAGGTGGCACTCATAAACATTTGAGACAGCACACAACTCACAAGAATCATTTCTCAAACATTCTCAAATCTGTCCTCACAATCAAATCATGCTTGAAACTTTTCTCAAACATATACGTGCATCCAAGCTATGCTAACGAAACGCGCAGCCACAAAAATCATTCAAATCATGGTTTCGCAAACGTATTTTTCTTTAAAAAGCGCGGGAAGCAACAAGGATAACGCACGATGGAATTTTTCTAAAACCATGAACAACCACAACATAAACATTAAAACATGCAAACATAACATAAGTACGAAGTTTAGCAAGCAACAAGGCCTTGGCCAACATCACCATAATAACAACTAAACTAACAACACCTAACTAACAGCAAACCCACAAAGAACTAACATGCACTGAAATTAAAGTACTGAAATGTAAAAACAGAAAAAGAAAAAAAATAATTTGTCCTGTTGCAATGGGAATTAAACCAGCAAATCCCCCATCAAACATTCTAATCTTCTTCGGTCTCCGAACTGCCGAATTCTTCCTCCTCCTCTTCTGTTCCTTCATCCTCCGCTTCAGTTTCCTCCTCCTCTGCTACAGCCTCCTCCTCTGCTTCATGTTCAGCAGCAGCTGCATCATTTCCAGCAGCAGCATCTGGGGCAGCAGCAGCTCCAGCACCCCCCAAAAAAGGAGGTCTGTCCCCAGGCCACGCGATGATAGCTTCAAACTCAAAAGGTGATGGCCACTGGAGACGACCATGAGGTCGTGGTGCTGCAGGGTTCAAATAATAATAGATGGAAGAATTGAGAGTTTGTTGGCCACGATGAACTGCTGCCAGTTGCTGGAAAAGGAACATGAAAGCAGTTGCCATTTGGGATCTGTTAAAGGGCTCCACTGCAGGAGGAATGGGAGGTTGAGGAGCATCCACTTCCGCGGGGTTGCGACAATGCTGGTCAATGAAACGCATGTTGATTGGCTCCCGGAGGTTGAGGAGGGGAGGACGGCGGACATTCACTCCTTTGGCTCTCACATAATGCAGTGATAAGGGCTGGAAACCCGAGAGGCCTTGGTGGAGAGGTAGGAGCTTTGGCAGTCACAAATTTGTGGATTTCTCTTGATATTATCCTCCCAATGTTGATGTCAATGTCATTCATGATGCAGTACACCATGAAGGCTCTGGTCATGCTCAACTCAGAGGTATGAGTTGTAGGTGTGATGTTAGAGAAGAGGAAGGAGGCCCAAATTTGTGAAATGGTTTTCAAAGCTGGTCTCTTGAAGCGTAGGGCCTTCCCCGCGTCATTTTCAACAAAGGAGTGGCCTGGAATGCAGAGGCTGTTGCTCACAGCAGTGTTGGTGACAGGGGTTCTCCTAGTAGACATCAAGAAAAAGCCGCAATCTTGGTTGTTGGGGTCGGTGAAGTCATTGGCCAGAAACTGGTTGATGGAAGGAGCATCATAGTAGACAAAGCAACCCCTCACCCAAGACCTACGGGTAGGGTCGCTGGTGCGCCTGGGAATAGCATTCGCGTAGAATTCGCGCACCACTTCCTCATTGATCTTGAGGGGAAAGCTGGTAAGTTTCTGCCACTTCCTTCGAGCGATTTCATCTTGTATTTCCTGGAAATCGCCAGCCAGCAGTTGTACTTCTCGCTCCATGATCAAACTTCTGTTGGCATTGTTCTTGAAACGCTCTTGGTTAGGAGGAGCCAGGAAGCGGTTCTTCTGAAGGGGCTCACGAGGAGTTTGGGGCTGCGGTGGTGGGGGTGGAATCTCCTGCACTTCATCATCTTCACGTGAGGCTTGAGGAGGAGCACGGGAAGAAGAACCCCTCCTTGTGACTCTTTGCTTCTTGGCAGAGGAGGTGGAGTCAGCAGCAGGTTGCTTGTGCTTAGGAGCCATGCTACACAACATAACAGAAATGAAACGGAATAGAACAGAAAGCATAAGAAGGTAAATCAGTTAATGACACAATGAGCTACAAGAAACAGAAAAATGGAAATCACAAGAACAGAAAAATAAAAATCACAACATAATTGAAACACAACACGAATAAAAGAAAAATAGAAAAAGGAATTGATGAAAAGCTAAATATAGAACTGAGAATCCACAAAACACCAAGGACATTTAGTCACATGCAAGTGCAGGAACAGAAAATGGACAGAGCAATGTGCAGAGAATTTGGCTTAGCATCCACAGGATGGCTTAGCCAAATTCCACTTAAACTGAAATTTTTACAATTGTGCAGGGAGATGTAGTTCCAGCACTCGTGTGTTGTCAAATCCAAAGAAAGACACGGTGGTCTCAGCTCTTAGGTAGTTAAAAACACACGTGCAAACAAGAAGAAACACAAAAAGAAAAAGAGTAAAAGACAAAGGGGAGCTTTTTGGGTAAAACAGAAGATTCAAAAAGGACCATGTGCTCCCCTGTAGCACACAATAGCAGCAGAATACAGAAAAATATTTAAACTATCACAGCAGTACAGGGATCCAAAACGTGGTCCCAAATCACAGAGAAAATAAGAACCTTCAAAGAATAAACAGAAAAACCAGCACAAAACCATAAGTGGTCCCGAAAATAATGACAAGGACAAGATCTACACAGATTCAAACATTAAAAACAAGAACAGAAAAAACCGAAAGGGAACAACAGCAAATTTACCAAAATGTGAACAACAACACAAACAGGAAAAGAGAGAACAACATATGACTACCTCAAAAAGGAAAGTTATCCCAAAAAGGCACAAGCAACAGAGAACACACAAAAAGATTGCTCTTTTTCAACAACCAGAAATCGGAAAAGACATATCACTCAAGGGAAACTTCAAAACAAGAGATAGAAAATAAGGTTATAGTAAAAGCTTTGACCTTTATCAACGAAAAGAGAAGAGAACAGAAAACTCAAACACAAAAGGTAAAAGTTTTATCATGAAACAGAAACCGAACCAAACAATGCATATGCTTCCCAAAAGTTGCAACAGAGGAAAAAATAAAAAAGAAAATAACAGAACTGCATAATCATGAAAAACAAAGGACCCTAGGATCTTTTCCAGAAAAGATATGAAAATGACAGTAGAGAAGGGAGCAAAAATCGCGGAAGAAAACTCACGCGTGGACGGCAATGGTGGTGCTCGAGGTGGGAATGGAGAGTAGACCGAGAGGGAAGAGTCACAGTCCTAGTGATGGATGCTGAGTTGAGGGATGAAGCAAGTTGCAGGTTTAGTTGCAGGCTTAGAGGTATGATGGGGTTGTAAGAGTAGGACTGAGTGGGAAGGTTGAAGGGTTGGGAGAGTAGGGGCAGACGTGAGGGTTTGGGGAAAGAGAACGAAAAAGGTGAATCTGATTGGAGAAAGTAGGTAGCTGTAATTAATTGTGTCAGAAAATTCTGATTGGAGGGGGGAGATGGTGACCCAACGTGATTGGAGGAGAAGAGAGGTGAAGAGGGAAGTGTAACTGTAGTGGGCATAGGGAAACGTGATTGGGAAAAGTGGAGACGTTGTGGGGTAAGTTGAGGGTCTTGGAACGTGGGAAAAAATTTGAAAAAGATCAGAGGGTCTGCATAAGTGGAAATTCGCTTGGCCCTGAGGCATGGCTTGGCAGAAAGCTCGAATTTGGACAGGGATCACAAAGTGGCTTTTGGCTTGGAGCCAGTATCAGTGGCTTGAGCCAAAAGTCACTTAACAGCAAAAATTCTTGTACAGACATGACCAAAATGCAAATTATGCAGAAATGAGCCTAAGTACTGCACTGTAACAGCTAAATGGGACATATGCAACTACTGAATGATGCTTCCAATTGATCACGTTCCAAAGAAACAAACTTAACACAATCAGCACACAGCATTCACACAAGAATCAAACACATGAACTCTAACTAATCAAAACACACAACCAGCTAAATTTAACAATTCAAAATGCAAAAATACAGAAATAAAATGGTAAGAAAACTGGGTTGCCTCCCAGGTAGCGCTCTTTTACTGTCATTAGCTTGACATTTGGTGACCTCAAGGATCACTTAGATGCAGAATTGTGGTCAGCCTTTCAATTTCACCCCCCAAATAGGGCTTTAATCTCTGACCATTGACTGTCCAGTTTCTTCCTGTTGAAGGATCCTCCAAAATAACAGCACCATGAGGCTTCACCTCCTTAATGATGAAAGGGCCAGACCATTTGGACTTAAGCTTGCCTGGAAATAATTTCAGCCTTGAATTGAACAACAGAACTTTTTGATTAGGCTGCAAGTTTCTCTTCTCAAGCTTCCTGTCATGATAGGCCTTGACTTTCTATTTGTAGTGCCTTGAGGAATCATATGCATTAAGTCTCATCTCATCTAACTCATGAAGTTGGATCTTCCTCTTCTCACCAGCCAAGGACTGATCAAAATTAAGGAACTTAAGAGCCCAATAAGCTTTATGCTCCAATTCCACAGGGAGATGACAAGCTTTTCCATAGACCATTTGGAATGGAGATAGGCCAATTGGAGTCTTGAATGCAGTCCTATATGCCCATAGAGCATCATCCAGTTTTACAGCCCAATCCTTTCTTGAAGAAGCAACTGTCTTCTCAAGGATCCTCTTGATTTCTCTATTAGAAACCTCAGCTTGACCATTGGTTTGAGGATGGTAAGGAGAAGCTACTTTATGTTTGACTCCATAATGCTCCAAGACTTTCTTCAATTGTGCATTGCAAAAATGGGAGCCTCCATCACTGATTAAAACTCTAGGAACACCAAACCGAGAGAAGATATTCTTCTTGAGAAATTTAATGACTGTCTTGGAGTCGCTTTTGGGACAAGCAACAGCTTCTACCCACTTTGAAACATAGTCAACAGCCACCAAAATGTATTCATTGGAGAAGGATGAAGGTAAGGGGCCAACAAAATCTATACCCCAGCAATCAAAGACCTCCACTTCAAGAATGTTTTGAAGTGGCATCTCATTCCTTCTTGATATCCCTCTGGTTCTTTGGCATTTATCACAGCTCTGCACATGCGCATGAGCATCTTTAAAAATTGTAGGCCAATAGAATCCAGCCTGGAGGACCTTTGCAGCAGTCCTCTCTCCACTGTAGTGCCCTCCATAGGGTGAATTGTGGCAGTGCCACAAGATGTTCCTTGCTTCCTCCTTAGCAACACACCTTCTAAGTAAATTGTCAGCTCCAATTTTGAATAAATGAGGATTATCCCACACATAAAGTCGAGAATCCTTGAAAAATTTCTTTCTTTGGTGCCAATTCATATCTGCTGGAATGATTCCACCAGCTTTATAGTTAGCCATATCCGCAAACCATGGCCTTTCTTGCACCGCAAGCAATTTCTCATCAGGAAACTCTTCAATAATTTCTTTCTCAAGAGTGGTCACCTCATCATTCACAAGCCGTGACAAGTGATCAGCAACTTGGTTTTCACTTCCTTTCTTGTCCCTAATTTCAAGATCAAATTCCTGCAACAACAAAACCCAACGAATGAGTCTAGGCTTGGAATCGGGTTTGGACAGCAAGAATTTAATTGCAGCATGATCAGTGTACACAACTACTTTGGAACCAATTAAATAAGAACGAAATTTTTCCAAAGCATACACTATTGCTAGCAACTCTTTTTCAGTTGTTGCATAATTCACTTGGTGTTCATTGAGCACCTTGCTAGCATAATGTATGGGATGGAAAATTCTGTTCTTTCTCTGGCCTAGGACAGCCCCTACTGCATAATCACTAGCATCACACATGAGTTCAAAATCAATTTTCCAATTAGGTGCAGTGAGTATAGGAGCAGAGACTAAACTAGACTTCAAAAATTTAAAAGCATTTAAACATTCAGCATCAAAATTAAATTGTGTGTCCTTGTTCAGTAGATTGCTCAATGGTTTGGCAATTTTTGAGAAATCTTTGATGAAGCGTCTGTAGAATCCAGCATGCCCGAGGAAGCTTCGAATTCCCTTTACATTTGCTGGTGGTGGAAGCTTTTCAATGACATCTACTTTGGCTTTGTCAACTTCAATTCCTCTTGCTGAAATTTTGTGGCCAAGAACAATTCCCTCGGTCACCATAAAATGGCATTTCTCCCAATTAAGAGTGAGATTTGTCTCAGCACACCTCTTCAAAACAGTTTCCAAGTTGGACAAGCACAATTCAAATGATCCACCAAAAACAGAAAAGTCATCCATGAAGACTTCTATGCATTTCTCCACCAAATCCGAGAAGATAGCTAGCATACACCTTTGGAAAGTGGCAGGTGCATTGCATAGCCCAAATGGCATCTTCCTATATGCGAAAACTCCAAAAGGACAAGTGAATGCTGTCTTCTCTTGGTCTTGAGGATCCACAGCAATTTGATTATAGCCTGAGTAACCATCCAAAAAGCAATAGAAAGCTTGACCAGCCAGTCTCTCCAACATTTGATCCATGAAAGGAAGGGGGAAATGATCCTTCCTTGTTGCTTTGTTGAGCTTTCTATAATCTATGCACATCCTCCATCCCGTGACAGTTCTTGTAGGAATTAATTCATTCTTTTCATTGTGGATCACTGTTATGCCACCCTTTTTAGGAACAACTTGCACAGGGCTCACCCATGCACTGTCGGATATAGGGTAGATCAATCCAGCTTCCAAGAGCTTTAGGACTTCCTTTCTCACTTCTTCCTTCATCACAGGATTAAGTCTTCTTTGAGGTTGAGCCACTGGTTTAAAATCATCCTCCATGAAGATTCTATGCATGCAATAAGAAGGACTTATCCCTTTGAGATCAGAGATAGACCATCCAATGGCTCCTTTGTTAGCTTTGAAAACCTCAATTAATTTTTCTTCTTCTGCAGCAGATAAGGAATTGCTAATGATGACTGGTTTGCCACCATTTTCTTCAAGGAACACATACTTTAAATGTGGAGGCAGCACCTTCAATTCAGGCTTGGTTTCCTCCACCTTCTCATCTTTCTTTAAATTTTCAACAATTTCTTCATTTGGAGGAATTTCCTTCAAAGTATCAAGACTTTTCAAGCATTCATCAATTTCCTTCTCTTCCTCCTCATTGAGTAACTCAAATGCATCAATTAAAGCTTTCTCAAGAGGAGTGGAACTAGGCACCTGCTTTCTAGAGGTGGTGTAAATTTCATCAAGAACATCCACTCTAAAGCATGATTTATCTTCACTAGGGTGCTGCATAGCTTCAAACACATTAAAAGTGACTTCTTCATCTTGCACCCTCATCTTGAATTGCCATCACTGACATCAATTAAGGCATGGGCTGTCATCATAAATGGTCTCCCCAAAATGAGAGGAACTTCAGCATCCTCTTCCATATCCATAATTACAAAGTCAGCTGGGAATATAAATTTATCCACCTTCACTAGCAAATCTTCAACAACTCCATATGGAAGCTTAATGGTACGGTCTGCTAGTTGAAGTGTCATCCTTGTAGGCTTGATTTCTACATCTCCTACTTTGCTGAGCATGGACAGCGGCATAAGATTGATGCTTGCTCCCAAATCTAACAAAGCTTTTCCAATGGACAGATTTCCAATGGTGCAGGGAATGGTAAAGCTACCAGGATCTTTGTGCTTGAAAGGCAATGGCTTTTGAATTATAGCACTGCATCCAGCTTCTAATTCAATTGTATCTTTCTCAATGTACTTTTTCTTCTTGGTGAGGAGTTCCTTCATGAACTTGGCATAAGTTGGAATTTGCTCAAGTGCATCCGAGAAAGGTAAATTGATTTGCAATCTCTTGAAGATGTCTAAGAAACGTGCAAACTGCCTTTCTCTGTCCTTCCTTGTTGGCACATGAGGATAGGGTAATCCTTGTGGAGGAACAGAATTTGAATCCTTTTTCTTCTTCTCCTCTCTCACCCTCTGGTGTTTTGTCATTTTTGACTCAGCCGCCTCACTGCTGTCATTTCTTTCTCCATTTTTCTCACTGATTTTCTCACTCTCACTCAATTCTTTTTCACTCAGCTCATTTTTTTCTTCCTCATCATCTTTCACATCCTCCACAACTACCTCTTGCTCACTTTTCTCTCTACTCAAATCTCCCACAATTGTACCTCTCCTTGTAGTTATAGCCTTGCATTGCTCCTTGGGATTTGCTTGAGTGTTGGCTGTAAATGCTCCACTTTTAAGTTCTGCCAAATCTTTAGCAAATTGTCCCATCTGCACTTCAATGTTTTTGATAGAAGAATCCGTGTTCTTTTGGTTGGTTAGAGAGACTTGCATGAATTGATTTAGAGTGTCCTCCAACTTAGAAACACGGTCTTGATGAAGAGGTTGGTATTGTTGATGACTTTGGTAAGGAGGTCTGTTCGAAGGACCAGCTTCTTGCTTCCAACCAGCATTGTTGTTTCTCCAACCTTGATTGAAAGGTTGAGCATAAGAATTGCCTTGCCGGTTTTGGTTCCCCATGTAATTAATTTCTTCTTGGGAATTTGGTGGCATGATGCATTGGCCACTTGAATGACCACCTCCACAAAGTTCACAGCAAAGAACTTGTTGAGTGTTGGACTGAATAGCTTGTAAGCCCTGGAGTTGTTAAGGCATCTTAGCAAGTTGCTTGGTGAGTGCATCAAGTTGCTGTGTGAGAAGCTTATTTTGAGCTAGGAGGGCATCCTGAGAATTTAATTCCAGAACTCCTCTCTTCTGCACTTGCACGAGAGTTCTGTCATGCTGCACTTCATAGTCATTAGAGGCTATATTTTCAATAATTTCCTTAGCCTCATCCGGTGTCTTGTACATGATTTTGTTTCCAGCTGAAGCATCAATCATAAGCTTTGTTTGAGGTCTAAGTCCAGCTAAGAAGGTGTTGATTTGAGCTGCCTCATTGAAACCATGTGCTGGACATTTCCTTAACAGGCCATTGAATCTCTCCCATGCTTCACACAAAGGCTCATCTGCTCCTTGAGTGAAAGTAGAGATAGCTGTCTTCCTCTGGTTGATCTTAGATTGAGGAAAGAAACGGTTCAAAAATCTGTCAACCAGCTCGTCCCAAGTCAAGGGAGTGTTGGGAGGAATGGCTCTGTACCAATCATTTGCCTTTCCATCAAGAGAGAATGGAAAGAGACTGATCCGGATATAATCATCATTAACTTGATGTAGTTTCACAGTGTTGCAGATATCAACAAAAGTAGTCAAATGAGCATAAGGGTCTTCATGGTCAAGGCCATGGAACTTGTTTTGCTGAATCAAGTGGATGAGAGATGCCTTCATTTCAACATTGTGAGCCTGCACCTCTAGTCTGGCAATGGTGTTGAAGAATCTTGGCCCTGTGTTGGCACAATAATCATTCAAAGTACGCCTTGGTTGATTCGCTTCCCCTTCTTCTGCCATTATAAATTCTTCTTCTTCAGGAATGGATGTCAAAGACAGATCTGGTGAAGCAGGAGAAAGTGGTTCTTGGCTAGCAAGTCTTTTTAGAGCCTTCCTCTTCCTTGTCCAGCTGTTGGTAAGTCTTGCTGTCCTCTCAATCTCCGGGTCGAAATACAAAGGATCAGCTGAACTTCTTGTGTGCATAAACAGAGAAAAAGAACAGAACACTAGAACAGAAAGTTAGCACAAGAAAGCAACAACCACAACAGAAATAAAAATGCAAAGAACAAAAGAATAAAGAATAAAGCCTATGATAATATGAATGTGAAGTTGCCTAATATTCAGATGCAAATCCCTGGCAACGGCGCCAAAAACTTGTTAAGACGGATTGGCAAGTGCACCAGTCGCACAAGTAGTAAATGGACAAGTCCAAGTATCGTTTTCCCAAGGGATTTGCTTAACATAGGCAATGTTCACAAAGATATTAGCTAGACTGAACTGATTTTTTAAAATAAGGCTATAAAAACGTGAACTTTGGTTGGTTTTGTAAAAGATAGAACAGAACTAATGCAGAACAGAAACTAACGAAGATATTTTTGTGGTTTTTAAGACAAACACAGCAGTAGACAGAGGTTAAAACAGATAATAAAGATGTTGCAGGGGTTAGATCTCACCATTCTCTACTCTCTTCTTGCATGCACATAATATACATTCTATTTGCATTTAAATGTTAAAATCAATCAATAAAAACATTCTCAGCCCTAATTCCTTAGGTGCAGAGAGTCTTAGATTACTCCCCCAAGCCTTGATTCCTCAACAACTTAACGAAGAAACTAGCTTTAAGTCTAGAGACCACAAGATAACCCATGAACTAAGCTCCATTCCTAGACACAAAGTTCATGAGGTATATTGCTTCAGTTCTAGACAACGAAAGTGTTTCCCAACAACAGTCATGTCCAAAGATCATGCTATGGGTGATCAAGCCACAACAAGCTTTAAGAAAAGAAGCAAAATACTAACTTTAAACACAAATATGCAGAATATATATAGATGATATCAAAAGATACAAGAGAGTTTTGAGAATGGTTACATCTAACCCCTAACAACTAAAAAAATCAGCCACTCATAGGCATGAGCAGCTGGAAAATACACATGGAGGGGGAAGGAGATGAGAAGAAAACTTAAGAACTAAAGAGAGAGATTTTCTCTCCACTACACAGTACAAACGAGCTACAGAGAATGAGTCCTAAAAATGTTCAAGCACACTCTGAACTTCTGAAGGTCAGTCCTTTATATACAAGTGCAGAATTGCTCTTAAGTGACATTTGGCTCAGCCTGAAATTTTGGCTTGGCTGATTTGAAAATTCTGCACTTCAACAGATTTCTCTTGCAAATGACCTTCCACTGCTTCCAAAGCTCATAATGCAGCTCCAAAACGTGATCTTCAACTTCAATCTCCATTTCCTACAAAAAGTGGGGCAAAACTCTAAGATATAACCATAAAACTAGAAAAACTAAAGAAATTCTAACTAATTTGCAATATTAATATAAATAGAGTAAAACAACACTCCAAATGAGAGAAAAGGATAGATAATTGCGTCAAAAACCACTTGAAAAGTAAGTAATTATAGCAACTAACACCAACCCCATTGTCCTTTTTCTGAGTGGGACCAACATAACTCATCACTCATCAATGCAAAACAAAAAATAAGGCTAGCATGATCTTAACTGGCATCTCAAGTTGTTGTACTATAATGCTGATTTTCTGACACTGATTTTTTATGCATGGTGCCCGCTTGTACATTCAATCACAGAAAACAACACATGCCGCAATGTACGTTTTCAATTGCAAGGTCCACACATAGCCATTTTTACTCTAGTACATTTTATAGAACAATGATATTTGGATACCTACAAATTTCAAACACCCCATCATTACCTCTCATTTTTATCTGTCTCTCTCTCTTCCTAGCTATCACATTATATTACTAATCAAATCAATCACTTATCTCCCCTGTCTCCCTATTTCTCTCAAGGTGTAGACACTTAAGGAGTATTCATGAATCATTTTCCCATTTTATATAACATAATAACAATACAAATTTTATTTTGATGCATTAGTGCAAAAGAGAATTTGATCAAAATGTTGATCCATTTTCAACTTTTTTTTTCCCACTATCACGTGAGGAGAAATTATCTAAACTAAATTACACATGTCTCTCATAGAGATTAGTCGGAACTATGAACTAAGTGATGATTTAAGACTATCTAATAATTTCTAATAAGGGATGAGACCCATTTACTAGCCCAGATGAGATGAGTCTCAGAGAAAGACAAAGACACGTAATTCAGGTTGGACCCATCGATCTACAAAGTGAGTATAAGAGAAAGACACATATTCAGGTGGGACTCATCTACTAGGTGAGTCTCACCATACCAGTGTCTTTCTCTTTTCTCCATTTGAGAAACCATGAAAAAAATATATGAAGCTGTCTGGAATTAATTCAATTAATGTTGAAGCTTAAGGTGAAGAAGCACTTACAGAGGATGGTGGAAGTGATTTGCTAACATCAACATTGTGAAGGAACCCTTGAAGGTTACAGTCACACCCCTCATTATCATGCGTGTCTTCCACCCCATAAACCAGCATGCCACACAGCTCGACGTCGCTCAGCGCGCTGATGCTCCGTCCGGCGGCGGCGGCATCTTCACCGGCACAGAAGTGCGCGAAGAACGTCTCGTGAGTGGCAACCATAACGAGATTCCTCAGCACCCCGCTCTGGAACACCCTCGACTTCATCACCCGTGTTCCCAAGTCCACCACGGGCCCCACCGCCGTCGTGTGCAACACCGCGGAGGACCGAAGCAGCCGCATCGTTGACACCGACCCGAACAGCCGCTCTGCGTCGTCCAAGCTCAGCGCCGCCGCCGGGAGAGCATCCGCGGCGGGGAACGGCTGCTTCTTGAAGAGTGATGCAACATGTTGTGTTGTGATTTATAAGCGCCAACATGAGGAAATGGGTCGGGTTAAGTAAGGAAAATACAACACTACAATGTTAAGTTGGGTAAGTTGCATGGTGTAAGCGTGTGTGATAAGATTAGAGTGGTCAACTTGGGTCATGTTTTCAATTTTAGTAAACTAGTTATTTCTTATTTTCTTTTAAGTAGAGCCAACAGGAATTCGTTGTAATCCCTTATTGCATATATGGAGTGCTAAAAATATATTTTTAAATAATTTGTTCATACTTTTTTATATTGTTGGTTAAAACATTTTTTGAGAATTATTATTGTTCATGAAATATATTTTAAATTGATCAAATTAAAAAATTAAAATTCGCACGACTAGTTGTATAAAAACTAATTTTTTCTAATATTATTTATTGTTTCTATTACATCTTTAATAAAAAATTTAAATATTATATTTTATAAGATAATATATTTCTCAAAAATCATATATTCATTGAATGTATGATTTTTTTAAATAAATTTATATATAATAAAAAATTATTATTAAACACAAAATACTTGTTTAAATATGTTTTTAGTCCTTCAAATGTGGATCATTATTTTTTTAGTCCTCCAAATTTGAAATTATTTTTTTAGTCCCTGGAATTCGCAAAATACTCTTTTTAGTCCCTTTGCACAGTGTGAGCCAAACGAGGAATAAAAGATTTGCAATTTGTGATGACTATTATTGCCAGAATTTGATTTTCTATTTTAAATTTTAAAGTACAATTTCTAACAGTTTAAAATCGCCTGAATCAAGTCAATAAAAGAAATTAAAATGGTTTTTAAAGCAGTTAATGGGTTTTTAATTTTTTTTATTGACTTGATTTTGGCAATTTTTAACTGCCAAAAAATCGTACTTTAAAATACAAAATAGAAAATCAAGTTCTGACGCTCAAAAGTTGTCACAAATTCCAAAACTCTTATTTTCCATTTGGCTCACATTGTGCAGAGGAACTAAAAAGAACATTTTGCGAATTTCAGGGACTAAAAAAAAATTTCAAATTTGGAAGACTAAAAAAATAATGACCCACATTTGAGGGACTAAAAATATATTTAAGCCTAAAATTTAATACCTGAATAGGAATATATAATAAAATATACATTAAAAAATATTATGTTATTATTGTTTAAAAGAATTAGTTTATAAAACATAATTGAAAACAAATCTATGCATATATATATATATATATATATATATATATATATATATATATATATATATATATATATATATATATATAAACACACACACGCACACGTATGTATAATGAAGTGTTAATTAAATTACTTCATTTAATTACAATATTTGAAATATATTTATTCAATCTTAAACTTATTAAATGAAATTAATAATTAATATTATTAATTTAAAAAAAAAACAAATGCATATACTATCTTAATAGTTAATTTATAACAAAATATCTTTTATAATATAAAGAAGTTTTGATGCACTTTTTCCCTCTCAAAATAAGGGCACTTTTAGACAATTTCTTTTTAGTTGTTTTATTTTATATTTATAGCTTAAATATGTCTTTGGTCTCTCAAATTTAGGTTACTTTTCTTTAGGTCCCCTAAATTTAAATTTGTTTTTTTAGTCTCTTAATTTCGAAAAATGTTCTTTTTAGTTCTTCTCCATAAAAATGAAAAAATAAAACATCCCAATCACCCTAAAATCAATATGAGATTTCTTTTATATAATACCGATGTTGCGTCTAGAGGTTCTCCAGGGCATGCAGCAGGCAATGGGATTTTTTGTGATAGTAATGGGGCTTTCATGGGTTGGTTTGCATCATATATTGGTGTTAAATATGCATTGTGTTCTTACCGCTGGGATCTCCTTGATGTACGATGGGGGTGTACCTGCAAGGACACTTCGACGCTCAAGTTAGAGGCGCAGAGGCAAGAGACATGTATCACTAAAAGGTGTAAAATTTCGTACCTTGATTGGAATGAATAACTTTGTACTTATAGGGTGTAGAAAGATAGATTTGATAGGGTTATTTTCCTATCAAATCTAGTTAATTATGACAGAGATAAATTTATTCTCAATCGTGATATTTTATCTTAATCTTTGTATATCTTATCTTTTAGTAAGATATACTTTCTATTATAACTACCTTGGTTCGAGTTGACTTCGCCTACTCGGCCAGGTCCTCTACTCGGTGGAGTGCCGAGTCCGAGTAGTACTCATTGCATGCAGAATTATATGTTGTGATGTTGGCTATTGAGCATGCTCATAGAGTGGGTTGGACCAAGTTGTGGTTGGAGTGTGATTCCAAGTTGGTTCTTGTTGCTTTTGCAAATGCCAATATTGTTTCTTGGGATTACAGAAGTAGATAGAAGCGCCACCTTAGGCTTTGCTCTCAAATGCACTTTTCATCATCACACATCTATAAGGAAGGCAATCAATGTGCGAACAAGATGGCAGGTTATGGCATAGACCATAGGATAGATTTTATTTCGTGGGAGTCTATACCCTTGTTTGTTAGGGATGTTTTTGTTTGCAATCGTTGTGGAGTGCCTTATTTCTGTTTTTGCTGATTTTTCTTCATGGGTTTTGGTCTAGTCCCCCTATGCTCACTATTTGCTTTTGTTCCCTCTTTAATAAATTGTGGTGTGTTGCCAATGAATAGTAGGCTTTGAGGTGCCAACATTGTTGGGATGTCATTGTCTTATTGTGAGGCTTTGCATGCCATAGCTTCAATAAAATAAAATTAAATTAAAATCCGAGATTTTTTTTATGAAGAGGGACTAAAAAAAGCATTCTTCGAAATTGAGGGAGCACAAAACAATTTAAATTTGGAGAAACAAAAACAAAAGTGACCCAATTTGTTTTGGTACAGTAGGAATAATAAACACACACAAAACAAACTAACTACAAGACAGATAAATCATGCCCTAAGGCTGCACGAACTCCATCAGGTGGAAGATCGCACATCTTATCCCAATCCTTCAAATGAGAGCCCCAAGCAGCAAAAATATCAGCGACTTTATTAACTTCATGCGGGTTATGCTCTAGGAAGCAATATCAACTTCTAGACAATATCAACTTTGTCTTAATAATGGTATCTTTGTGAGGATGATACCAGAATTCCTCTTTCGATGCATCATTTAGAAGATGAACAACTTCCAGGCAGTCACATTCACAAATGATGGAACGGAAACCATTGGACCAAGCTAACAACAACCTTTCTCTAACTGCCAAGAGTTTTGCGAGACAAGCATCACCATGTTGCAATGGACTTCGAAAAGCCCAAGATCCATTCCTAATATCGTCCCTAAGTACCCCTCCAATGCTCATGCAAGAAAGATGGCTCACAAAGTTGCCATCTAAATTTAGTTTTATAAAAGGCTTTGTCCAGGAAGACCCACAATACGAGTGGGACCAAAAAGCTAAAACTCAGCATGTACCAACTGGACTTGCCTGTAGGTAAAGGCCAAAGACCACTTCTTATCGGCAAAGAGCCAATTATTACGCCATCTCCAGGCCATTCACACTACTGCAGCAATCAAACTTAATTCCTTACTACCTAGGATGCGCTTCAACCAAACATGTAGAATCGAGGTAGTAAATAAACCTCGAGATGAAAAGTAACTCAAATTTGAGACCAAAAATATATTTAAGCCTTTATTTATTTAATAAATCATATTAATTAGTTGGACATTTAATAAAAAGTGAATTTTAAATGCACATTTATTATTAAGTATTGGGGGAAGGTAATGAATTTAATGGTGTCATTAATTATTATTTGAATTCATGCATTCATTAATTTGTTATTATGCATTCATTTATTATATTTATACTCCCTTCATTCATTTTTAATAGTCAGATTTTTGAAAAAAATGTATCTATTTATTTGTCATTTTCAAAGTTTAAGATAACATTAATTATTCTTGTCAATTATACCTTTATTTTCCACATTATCTTTAATTAATTTACACATATGCATTTGTTGTGGAGTAGAAATCAAAAAGGATAAAATAGGAAACAACACAGCTATTTTATTAGGATCAAGAAAAATTATTATATTTCTTGATTTCTATGTAGAAACCTTAAAGGTCAGATTAAAATGAATGGAGGGAGTAAATTTTAATTTTTAAAAATAAGAATATGATATTTAAAAATAAAAAAAGAGTTAAAGGTATTAATATGTAATTATTACTTCATTTATCATTTATCATGTGACTCAATCCATTCCAGCTTACTACATGAGCACTTTTATGCTCCCTAAAACATTGGAAGAGGAGATGCAACATATGATTAGCTCATTTTGGTAGGGCTCTAACCGAGGAAATGGTAAAGGTATCAACTGGTTGAGTTGGGACCGTCTTACTCTAGGAAAGAGCATGGACGCATCACTACTACAAAAAGGACTTTTTTACATTGATTCTGAGAGCATTTCTACATTGGTTTTCCAAACCAATGTAGATGGTGGGGATCATAGAAAGTGAGACCTTTCTACATTGATTTTTTACTCGATGTAGAAAACCACTTTCTACATCGGTCACTGGATGACTGATCGACGTAGAAAGTGATCACTTTCTACATCAGTCACTTGACTAACTGATGTAGAAAGTCATAACTTTCTACATTGGTTAAGGCAATAATCAATGTAGAAAATTGTGTTTTCTACATCGAGTATATATTGACTTAACTGATGTAGGTGCCAATATTTTTTTTTTTAAAATAAGTTGTCTGTTTTGGGAGCATCCCAAACATGTAAATACAATTCAAGATAGACCCAAGTAGTTTCTCGTACGCTTTCATATATATTATAAATTCAAATTATCATAAATAATGATTAATAAATCAATTAAAACATAGTTAAATCAAAAAGTGCCTATTGTACAATTTAAAAAAAATTCAAACAATTTAAACTCCTTAATTCTATTATATATATAAACACACACACACGCACACACATACACACAAAATGTAATATAAAATTATTTCTATCTTATATTTGTAACTTCTAAAAAGAATATAGCCCATTGATGCTTGAATATTTGTTCAAGTGCCCCCTCAATCAAGTTTCATTAGCACAATAAAGAATAAAAACTAAAATTAATTTAAGTTGTTAAAGTTAAAAGTTATATTATTTGTTCCTAAGAATCCCTAATATTACTTAGGACTATGAGCCGCATCTAATGCATCACATAATATCCACACTCATAGTTGGTTGGTTGTTTGTTACACTAAAATAATGTACTATATATATTAAATCAATTGTCATAATTGTTTTAAAAACTAATAAATGACCTTTTCAAGATTCTAGGATTGTAAATTACTTACCTTGAGTTGAATCCACTATGGGAGCTTGGATTGACTTGTTTGCTTACCATCCAACGTAGTGAATACCTTCAAAGCATTGCTTAAATGAAACATCAATTAATATTGTAAGTTGAAACCCTATAATACAAAGCACAAAGTAAATTAATTGTTACAAATTGAACCTTACCCTTGTACTATGACTTTGATGTCTTTGTCTGAATTTTTACGCTGGAGCCATCTTTGAAGGTATGACTGGGCATCTATGCTCTCCTATTCCCAGAGCTAACCTATATGGATTGTGGCTCCAAGAATCCATACACATTAGCGTTCCCCTGGTCTTGACGTAATTCATGAAAATACCTATAAATTGTTCAAATAATTGTTAATTAATTGTAATTTAATAAAGTAAACAATAATTAGCAAATGATTCTACAATTAAAATGTACTTACCAAGTCCAAAACTGTAAAATTGAGATGCTTAGACATCGATTTCCCAATGATAAGTCATAAACATCCCTATGCTCGAGGTAGAATGGGAAGTTGTTATTCTAGATCCCAAAGACTGTCACATCCCACGACACTTGGAAATTATTTTTCATTAACTGTGGGGCAACAATAAGCAACTTATATATGATTCGTTTATGGATTTAGACGTTCTAGCAACAGAAACCCATTTCTTTGCCTGTTCAATGTCCTAAATGATAAACATAATTTAATGTTAGTGTACAATTAACATTGGAAGTAATCTTGTGCAAAACTTATTTAAAGGATTAAAAATATGTACTTTAGCTAAAATAACCTTGACAAGACGTCTCAACCAAGCAAGGAAACTATGTAGGGCCTGGCCCACTAACTGAACCTCATCAGTGGGCATATGGACATCAACATCAACATTAATAATGTCTTAAACCTCCACTCTGACTGAATCATCTGCCAGAGGCACTGAGTGGTTGGTTGAACCCACTCGAGAACTTTCCCAATAGCCACCAGGTGGGAAGAGTCCTCATCATCAACGTACAACCCACACCGAGCTAAGTCATTGGTGTGAGTGTCCTCCCCTATTAGCTATTTATTTAATTTGCACCATTTTATATTAAGCAAATTGTATTTACACCTCTTGTGATTTCTTGATATTGCACAAGATATCCTCTAATTCTAACCCCTCCAGTAACCCCCTTTATTTATTTTTCAAATACATTACTCTGACACCCTTTTTTTTTAAAACAAAAAACACGTTACAATGTATATCCTCTAAGGGGGTTACTGTAAGTGTTAAAAATAAAAGTGTGTATTAGAACATTTCTATCTCACCATTTCTTGTTTTTATACATCTTAAATAAGTCTCACTATTATACATCATCTATTTTTACTCTTTACAACTTCAACAGTTCATCTCTCCAATCCAATAATTGAAAAAAAAGTTAATAAATGGGTCCCACAAATAATCTTTCAACCTTACATTTCCTCACACTAGCATTTATTATTACTTGTTATTTATTAAGAGTACACACATTGATCGACCCATATAAAATATTTAAGCATCAATGCTTAAATAAGCGCATGATGCTTCACACGCTCTACTCAAGCATTTTCCTTCTATTGCACATCTTTTATTAAGCATTGAAGCATAATAAGATCGTTTGATACAAGCACCTTTATCTCGGAGGTTTTTGTAGAAAGTGTGTTGCTAACTAGCATTTCGATCTCTTTGTTTACATCTTTAAGAGTTTTGTGCTGAAATTTGTTTATGTCAAATGTTTTAGGGGTTTGAACCGAAAATATGGGGAGCATTACTAGTGTTAAGCTTGGTTCTATGAGTACGGGAAAATCCAAAGGAGGGAGAAACAACAAAGATGTTGTTCAAGATACTAGTGAAGAAGGGTCAAAATTTTGGAAGAAATTGAGGATTTTGCTAGGTTGCATGCTTTTGAGTTGCAAAGGGGAATGATCCTCTATTGACAAAAGCAAACAACGTGAAGGTATATATATTCTACAAGAAATATATATACAAGTAGAATATATATACCTTCACCTTGTTTGCTTTTATCACTAGAGGGTCCTTCCCCTTTGGAACTCAAAAGCATGCAACCTAGCAAAATCCTCAATTTCTTCCAAAATCTTGAGCCTTCTTCACTAGTATCTTGAACAACATCTTTGTTGCTTCTCCCTCCCTTGGATTTTCCCATGCTCATAGAACCAAGCTTAATACTAGTAATGCTCCCCATATTTTCAGTTCAAACCCCTAAAACATTTGACATAAACAAATTTGAGCACAAAATTATTATAAAGATGAAAACAAAGAAGAGAAATGTTATTTAGCAACACACTTTCTACGAAAATTAACCTCCGATAGTGGTGCTTGTGTCAAACAATCTTATTATGCTTCAACGCTTAATAAGAGATGTGTAGTAGAGGGAAAATGCTTAATTAGAGTATGTGAAACATCATGTGCTTATTTAAGGATCAATGCTTAAATATTTTATTTGGGTCAATATGTGTGTACTTTTAATAATAAATGCTAGGGTGATGAAATGTATGGTTGAGAGATTATTTGTGGGGTCTATGTAGTAACTTTTTTTTTCTTTTCAATTTATTGGGTTGGAGAGGTGATTTGTTGAAGTTGTAAAGAGTGTAAAAAAGAGAAATGTTGAGTTAGAAATGTTATAACACACTTTTGAACACAATTTTTTCATTGGATAAAATAGATTGAAAATAACAAAATCTTGAGTCTTACACCTTATTTAACGAGTCTAATTTTTAATTAATTGTAGAAAGGGTGTTGAAAAGAACGAAATAAACAAAAAATCAAAAATTGAAATAAAGAAGTTGAAAAAAATGAACACACACACTCATCAAAACTCCAAATGCTCAAGAAAATAAAATAAGCAAAATTAAACATGAAACCCAAATTTGAATAAAGTCAGCAAATCCCACATGGTGAAATGGGTTTTACAACATTTTAATAATAAAAAAATCAGATTGCACACAAAGATAGAAAAGCACACACCAGACAGAATTCGTGTGTTTGCTTATAGAAATTAAAGGAAAGTGCTGCAGCAGGTGAAAGCTATGGTGAATATTAGAAATGGGTAGAGTACAATATATATAGAGCATTGCATTGCCACTCTCACTACCATAGCATGAGATGACCAATCAGTCGGTAACACATCACACTCACTCAAGGGAAACACTAATTTTCAAAAGAGAGAGATTGATGTGCGTTATGCATGAAAAAGTAGAAGGGAGACTTAAGGCAATGAAAATAATCAATGAATGTTCTTAGAGAGAGAGAGAGAATATGTTAACACTTAAAATAATTATTAAAAACAATTCAAACATATGGTTTTGATTTTTGAACACTGCAACATATTAAATAAGGGTGGATTAAATAAATAATTTAAACTTCTGTTTAATAAATTCTTGACAGTTTAAATTGAATATGTAAATATTTTTATATGGTCAGCTAATTAAATAATATCATAAACTTGATTATCAAATTCACGAGTCAACTCGTAAACTCTCTATATATAAGTAAATAATTTATAATTAAATAGAATTAGTATAATAATAATACAATACATAATTAGATATTAGAAATATTATATAATAGTGATAAAATATATAACATACAATAATATATAAACATAATAAATAATGTATATAAATAAAAAAGTAGTAATTAAATAAAAACTCATGAATCAACTAGTAAACTCACGAGCCCACAAACCCAAACCTGGTTAACTCATATGCAAACTTGTTTTTTAGTAGAATCAAGCAAACTCGTGCAAACACAGACAGACTCGCGAGTTTGAGGGTGAGACAATGAGTTCGATGGGTCAGAAAAAATTAACCCAAATGGATGTCGTTTGGGTCTTCTAAATCATTCGTTGTCATCGCAAAGTGGCCACCCCATGCTCCTAAGGAGGTCATCGCGGGTCACTGTAGTAGTTGTCATGTTGCCATTTGTGGCTGAAATCTTGGAAGATTACGACCATAAGTGGGCTTCTTGATTGCTCCAACATTTGCTCTGTTGGAAAATAGGCGGCACCATTTTTATCTGAAAGAAAGAGAAGGAAGATAATGGGTGATGGGATGAGAGAAAAGAAACATATTAGGGTTTTTTTAGGTTAGTGGGTATTGGGCCTGTACTCAAAATTGGCCCACTCTCTATATATAAGTAAATAATGAATAATTAAATAAAATTAGTATAATAATAATACAATACATAAGTAGATATTAGAAATATTATATAATAGAGATAAAATATATAGCATACAATAATAGATAATAATATATAAATATATAAACATAATAAATAATGTATATAAATAAAAAAGTAGTATTTAAATAAAAACTCACGAGTCAACTCGTAAACTCGTATAAGTTTACAAGCCCACAACCCCAAACCTGGTTAACTCATGCAAACTCGTTTTTTGAGTAGAATTGTGCAAACTCTTGCAAACACGGGTAGACTCGTGAGTTCAAGAGCGAGATAGCGAGTTTGATGGGTCGGAAAAAATTAACCCAAATAGACGTCGTTTGGGTCTTCTAAATCATTCGTCGTCATCGTAAAATGGCCACACCATGCTCCTAAGGAGGTCGTTGCGGAGTAGCTCACTGTAGCAGTCGGCATGTTGCCATTCGTGGCTGAAACTTGGAAGATCGCGACCATAAATGGGTTTCTCGATTGCTCCAACATTTGCTTTGTTGGAAAATAGGCGGCACCATTTTTATCTGAAAGAAGGAGGAGGAAGATAATCGACGATGGGATGAGAGAAAAGAAACATATTAGGGTTTTTTTTAGGTTAGTGGGTATTGGGCCTGTACTCAAAATTGGCCCACTCTCTATATATAAGTAAATAATGTATAATTAAATAGAATTAATAATAATAATACAATACATAATTAGATATTAGAAATATTTTATAATAGAGATAAAATATATAACATACAATAATATATAATAATATATAAATATATAAACATAATAAATAATGTATATAAATAAGAAAAAGTAGTAATTAAATAAAACCTCACGAGTCAACTCTTAAACTCGTATAAGTTTATGAGCCCACAACCCCAAACCTGGTTAACTCAAATGCAAAGTCGTTTTTTAGTAGAATCGTGCAAACTTGTGCAAACACAGACAAACTTGCGAGTTTGAGGGCGAGACGGCGAGTTCGATGGGTTGGAAAAAAATGTAGTAATTAAATAAAAATTAGTATAATAATAATAAAATGTAGTAACTAAATAATAATAATAATAATCTAAATAAAGCATAATATGTGATATAATATATTAAAAATAATAGTAATAATGATAAAAAATATCATAAACTAAATAATAATACTCATAAAAGCTAAATAAAACATAATATAATATAATTATCTAAACACATGGGGTTGAAATGTTGAATTATTATGTTATTTATAGGTATTTTAATATTTTTTTAATATGAAGTAAAATCTTACAAGTTTAACAACCTTTATCATAAATATAATTTTTAAAGTATTACCATATATAAATTAATGGTTTTCAATAATAATTTTTTTAACAGAAAAATGGTGTCCTAGCACAAGGTAGAAAAAGTTTCTAGACTCAAATTCATTTAAGTTGAGTGTCTTCACTACTACTGAAATCCCCATTCCAGGCCTTACTGTATAGTTCCCATGCTGATTGACCCAACCTTTCAACACAATTCCACCCACCCCCTTCACTAGGAAATTGTCAGACTTAAAACTCCACATTGCTAAGATAAGGTCATTAGAGGTGAACCTTCAAAGAAGGGAAGAAGATACAATTAATTCCTGACTTAAGTTAGGAGTACATGACCTTTGGTAGGTTTTTGAACTTTTGGTGGATAAGGAGCTTGGAGGAACCAGTTGGTGGTCATAATATCATTTGAAACATTTCTCCCTATTGATTTACAAGGAAAAAATTGAGATATTAAAGCAAATTGATTGACCTAACCTTTCAACACAATTCCAATCCCCCTCCCCTCACAAAAAAAATTGAGATATTAAATTCTATGTTGCGAACATAAGGTCATTAAAGGTGAACCTTCGAAGAAGGATAGAAGCTACAATTAATTCCTGGCTTAAGTTGGGAATACATGACCTTTTGTTGACCTTTTGGCGGATGAGAAGCTTGGAGTAACTTATTGGTGTCTCACAATATCATTTGTAAAATTTATTCCTAGTGATTGATTTGGAAGGAAAAAAAAAAGAGATGTTAAAGCAAATTTGATGAGCAACATAAAACGTACATGAATTAGACATTAATTAAGTCTAAATTTGTCTCCCTAGAGGATCAAAGAAGATCCTAAATTGCCCTTTTTGAAACATACAATATATATATATATATATATATATATTGTACTGAAAAAGTGCTCATTCAATTTTATTTCACAAGTACTTCCACTAACATAAGCATATAGTATCTATGTAGATTTGGTTCAATTTATTTTAAGAAAGGAATTGATCTTTTATGTTAGTTTCTCAAAAGAACTTTTGAAAAAAATGTTTTTGATAATTAATAATCCTAATTTTTTTTTTTATACTTCAACTTTCCATTTTTTTCCTTTTTTTTTTCAAAAAAATGTTTTTCAAAATTAATAATCCTAACTTTTTTCCTAAATTAATAATCCATGTTTTTCAAAATCAATAATAACTAATTTTGAAAATCTCGTAATTAAGTATATTATTCTAAAAAGTAAAATGAAGTTTTAAATATCTTTAATATTAACTTTAAAAAGTAAATTGAAATAAGGATTTGAAACTATTAATGAAGAAGAGTATTCAAATGAGAGTTAATGTAGGTAGTTATAGAAGTATTTATAAAAAAAGAAGATAAATGTAGGTAGTTATAGAAATATTGTGAATGTTGGTAGTTACAGAAATAAATAAGTCTATATGTGCTCTCCTAACATGCATTTGGTTCTTCTACTTTTCCTAAAAATTTTCTTATCAATTTGTGTAACTACTCACAATTACAATATTTCTATAACTACCTCCAATCATTTCTTTATCTAATGCTATCTTTTTTTTTAAAATATTTTTTTTATAAGTTTTTCTAACTCTATTTCTAATTCCGAAGCTTTCTCTCTTTTATCAATAAAATCAAATTCTTAATTCAATTTACTTTTCATTTTTCAAAGTTAATATTAAAAAAATCAAAGTTCGTCACATCTTTCCTTATCTTTTTTTTAAAAAAAATTTATAGTTTCTAATTTCTTTTATAATTATCACTTTTTTAAAATTTCTTTCGATATCTTATATAATTCATTGCTTTTTTTTTTCAAATATCTTTTTATTTACTATATAAATAAGGTGTAGAAAATTTGAATAAGCCCGTGCGTTGCGTGGGGCTAAAACACTAGTTTTGTTTAAAGACAAAACTACCTAGATATATTATGTTTATAGGTGATTATTAATATATAGGTTAAGATAAACAATTTTTTTTAAAAATATTTAAATGTATAAAATAATTTTAACTCGTACAAAAAAATTATTTTATTTTATCTTGTTAATTTATTTATTTTGTTATCTTAATACAAATACTTATTCACAAGTTTATCTAAATTAGAATATGTTTTGAAAATTTATTTTTAGGGAAATTATGATTTAATAGGATATCTACAAATGAAAGCTTATAATTTGATTTTATGATATTATCAAATGAAATTTAATTTTTGGCTAAATTATCTTTATGGTCCCTTATCTTTATTTTAGGTTGTAATTTGGTCCTTTAGTTTTTAAAAGTTGCAAAATGATCCCTTATCTTTATTTTAAGTTGCAATTTGATCCTTTATTTTTTAAAAGTTGCAAAATGGTCCCTTAAGTTTTTAATAAATTTATATATAATAAAAATTTATTATTAAACAAAAAATAAATATTATAAAATTTAATACCTGAATATAAATATATAATAAAGTATACATTAAAAAATAATATGTTATTATTGTTTAAAAGAATTAGTTTATAAAACATAATTGAAAATAAATATATGCATATGTGTATATATATGTATGTATAACGAAGTGTTAATTAAATTACTTCAATTAATTACAATATTTGATATATATTTATTAAATCATAAACTTATTAAATGAAATTAATAATTAATATTATTAATTTTAATAAAAGCAAATGCATATACTATCTTAATAGTCAATTTATAACAAAATATCTTTTATAATATAAAGTAAAGAAGTTTTGATGTACTTTTTCTCACTCAAAATAAGGGCACTCTTAGACAATTTCTTTTTATTTGTTTTATTTTTTATTTATAGCTTAAATATGTCTTTGATCTCTCAAATTTAGGTTACTTTTGTTTAGGTCCCCTAAATTTAAATTTGTTTTTTTAGTCTCTCAATTTCAAAAATATGTTATTTTTAGTTCCTCTCCATAAAAATGAAAAAAATAAACATCCCTTTCACCCTAAAATCAATCTGAGTTTTATTTTTATTTTTATATTATACCAATGGTGTGTCTAGAGGTTCTCTAGGGCATGCAGTGGGCGATGCCATTTTTCGTGATAGTAATGGGGCTTTCTTGGGTTGCTTTGCATCATATATTGGTGTTAAATCTGCATTGCATGCAGAATTATATGCTGTGACATTGGCTATTAAGCATGCTTATAGAGTGGGTTGGACCAGGTGGTGGTTGGAGTGTGATTCCAAGTTGGTTCTTGTTGCTTTTACAAATGCCAATATTGTCTCTTGGGATTACAGAAGTAGATGGAAGTACTGCCTTTGGCTTTGCTCTCAAATGCACTTTTTATCGTCATACATCTATAAGGAAGGCAATCAATGTGCAAACAAGATGGCAGGTTATGGTGTAGACCATAGGATAGATTTTATTTGGTGGGAGTCTATACCTTTGATTGTTAGGGATGTTTTCGTTTTCAATCATTGTGGATTACCTTATTTCCGTTTTTGTTGATTTTTCTTCATGGGTTTTGGTCTAGTCCCCCTATGCTCACTATTTGCTTTTGTTCTCTTTCTAATAAATTGTGGTGTGTTGCCGATGAATGGTAGGTTTTGAGGTGCCAACTTGTTGGGATGTCATTGTCCTATTGTGAGGCTTTGCATGTCATAGCTTCTATAAAATAAAATAAAAATCTGAGATTTTTTTTATGGAGACGGACTAAAAAAAATTCTTTGAAATTGAGGGACAAAAAAAAAATTTAATTTGGAGAAACAAAAACAAAAGTAACCTAAATTTGAGAGACCAAAAACATATCTAAGCATTTATTTTTTGGCTAAATGTCACTTTTAGTCCTTTATGTTTTAGTGTGTTTTTGTTTTGGTACATTAAGTTTTAAAAGTCTCATTCTGGTCCTTTATTTTTTTGAAAGGTATCGTTTTGGTCATTTCTTGAAGTTTTCGTTAACACCGTCAGTGTTCCGTTAACACTATTAGTATTTTAAAATCTAAAATAATTAATTTAACATAATGGCGGCTAAAAACCGCCACTATGTGTTTTTTCAAAAAAAAAAATACTTCACTCCCCTCTTTCACTTTCTCACTCACCCACATGTTAATCTAAGGGACACACAGAGTACGCTTGAGGAAGAAGTGATTGCTTCTTTGGAGTTAAACAAAGTTGATTATGCAGTGGAAAGAAAGAAATCACTGCGAGCCCGCTACTTTGGCATTATATTCTTGATAATGAATCTTGCTGCCTGGTTTTTCCGTGACTATGGGCAAAGTGTTCTTCTACCATTTATTCATTGTAAGTCAATTTTCTATCCATTTCCATTCTCCAATCTTAAGACACCAGAACTTTTGTACGGCACACTGTCCTTATCCAATATTTTACAGTATGAATTTCAGTTATCACAATATAATCTAGCTTCATTCTTTTTTATTATAATAAGAAAATTTCATAAACTCAGACCCTAACCCTCTGCCACCGTTAATTTTCCCTTTCTCCATTTTGTCCTACGTCTCCGGAAGTCTGACTACTCCGCCACCTGGCACAGCTGTGAAGACTGCCGCGAGAGGCTATTCTACAGCACTTTGCAGCTCGATCCCACCTTCTGCGGTAGCGATTCTGCCTACCACGTTGATGCAAATTTGTTCAAGAAACGCTTGAACAAGTTTTGAATGTTCACGAAGATTTTTAGGTCTAGATCGAAGAAGTTCCAATCGGACCAGGCATGCGAGCAAGCCTTGTACGCATCGCCGTCGTGGTTCTCGGCGTTATTCCCTACTCGCAAGAACAGGGATTGAGTGGAATGACTACTAATGAGTACACATAGTGGCGGTTTTTAGCTGTTACTATTTTAAATTAATTATTTCCAAATTTAAAATTTAATCGAAGCACTAACGTTTTTAACAGAAAATGAAAAAAATGACCAAAATGAAACTATCGAAAACATATAGGACCATAATGAAACTTTTAAAACTTAATGTACCAAAATGAAAAAACACTAAAACATAAAGGACCAAAAGTGAGGGACTAAAAAAAGCATTCTTTGAAATTGAGGGACCAAAAAAAAACAAATTTAAATTTGGAGAAACAAAAACAAAAGGTAACCCAAATTTGAGAGACCAAAAACATATCTAAGCATTTATTTATTTAATAAATCATATTAATTAGTTGGACATTTAATGCAAAGTGAATTTTAAATGCACATTTATTATTAAGTATTGGAGGAAGGATAATGAATTTAATGGTGTCATTAATTATTATTTGAATTCATGCATTTATTAAATCGTTATTATGCTTTCATTTATTATATTTATACTCACTTAGTTCTTTTTTAATAGTTAGATTTTTGAAAAAAATGTATCTATTTTTTTTGTCATTTTCAAAGTTTATGATAACATTAATTACTCTTGTCAATTATACCTTTATTTTCCACATAATATTTAATTAATTTACACATATGCATTTGTTGTGGAGTAGAATTGAAAAAGGATAAAATAGGAAACAACACAACTATTTTATTAAGATCAAGAAAATTTATTATATTTCTTGATTTTTACGTAGAAACCTTAAAAGACAGATTAAAATGAATGGATGGAGTAAATTTTAATTTTTAAAAATATAAGTATCATATTTAAAAGTAAAATAAAAAGAGCTAAAGATATTAATATGTAATTATTACTTCATTTATCATTTATCATGCATGTGGCTTAATCCATTCCAGCTTACTCCATGAGCACTTTTATGCTCCCTACAACCTTGGAAGAGGAGATGTAGCAGATGATTAAGTCATTTTGGTAGGGCTCTAACCAAGGAAATGGTAGAGGTACGACTGGTTGAGTTGGGACTGTCTTACTATGACAAAGAGCATGGAGGTATCACTACTACAAAAGGGCTTTTTACATTGATTCTGAGAGCATTTCTACATTGGTTTTCCAAATCGATGTAGATAGTGGTGGTCATAGAAAGTGAGACCTTTCTACATCAATTTTTTACTTGATGTAAAAAACCACTTTCTACACCGGTCACTAGACGACTGATCGACATAAAAAGTGGTCACTTTCTACATCAGTCACTTGACTAACTGATGTAGAAAGTCACCACTTTCTACATTGGTTAAGGCAATATCCGATGTAGAAAATAGTATTTTCTACATCGATTATTCACTTAATTGATGTAGATACCAATTTTTTTTTTTTTTATAAATAAACTATCTGTTTTGGGAGCATCCTAAACATGTAAATACAATTCAAAATAGACCTAAGCAGTTTCTCGTACGTGTTCATATATTATATAAATTCAAATTATCATAAAAAATTATTATTATATCAATTAACACATAATCAAATCATAAAGTGCCTATTGTATAATTTAAAAAAAAAATTCAAACAATTTAAACTCCTTATTCTATTATATATATAGACACATAGACATACACACACAGTGTAATATAAAATTATTTCTATCTTATATTTGTAACTTCTAAAAAGAATATAACCCATATATTCACGCTTGATTTGTTCAAGTGCCCCCTCATGAGTGGTTGTGTATCATTAAATATCTGCAACATATACAATCAAGTTTCATTAGCACAATAAAGAATAAAAACTAAAATTAATTTAAGTTGTTAAAGTTAAAAGTTATATTACTTGTTACCAAGAATTCTTAATATTACTTAGGACTATGAGTCACATCTAATGCATCACATAATATCCGCACTCATAGATGTCCGGTTGTTTTGTTACACTAAAATAATGTATTATATATATTAAATCAATTGTCATAATTGTTTTAAAAACTAATAAATGAGTTGAATCCGCTATGGGAGCTTGGATTGACTTGTTTGCTTACCATCCAACGTAATGTATACCTTCAAAGCATTGATTAAATGAAGCATCAATTAATATTGTAAGTTGAAACCCTATAATACAAAGCACAAAGTAAATTAATTGTTACAAATTGAACCTTACTCCTATACTATGGCTTTGATGTCTTTGTTGGAATTTTTGTGCAAGGAGTAGAACCAAATGACAACATTGAACTGCGGATAAATAACCATTAGTTGCTAATGTGCACTACATTGGGAAATTGTTAGTTACATGAAATAAATACATTATTTAAATGAAGTTGTTAGTTTTACTTACACATGAAAGTAAGCTCCTAGGTAAAAACCTCCTTTCTTGATGTCTGGATCCATCTTTGAAGGTATGACTAGGCATCTACTCTCCTATTCCCAGAGTTGACCTATATGGAGTGTGATTCCAAGAATCCATACACATTAGCATTCCCCTTGTCTTCACTTACTTCATGCAAATACAAAAAATGTTCGAATAAATGTTAATTGTAATTTAATAAATTAGACATTAATTATCAAATGATTCTACAACTAAAATGTACTTACCAAGTCCAAAACTGTAAAACTGAGATGCTTAGACATCGATCACCCAATGCTAAGTCATAAACATCCATGTGCTCGAGGTACAATGGGAAGTTGTTATTCTGGACCCCAAAGACTGTCGCATCCCACAACACTTGGAAATTATTTTTCATTAACTATGGGGCAACGGTAAGAAACTTATATATGATTTGTTTATGGATTTAGATGTTTCTAGCAACAGACACTCGTTTCTTTGCCCGCACAATGTCGTAAATAATAAACATAATTTAATGTTAGTGTACAATATACATTGGAAGTAATCTTGTGAAAAACTTAGTTAAAGGATTAAAAATACGTACTTTGGCTAAAATAACATTGACTAGACGTCTTGGCCAAGCAAGGAAACTGTGTAGGGTCTGGCCCACTAACATCAACATCAACATCAATAACGTCTTCAATCTCCACTCTAATTGAATCATATAATAGAGGCACTGAGTGGTTGGTTGAACCCCCTCGAGTACTTTTCCAACAGCCACCAGGCAGGAAGAGTCCTCATCATCAACATACAACCCACATCGAGCTAAGTCATCGATGTGAGTGTCCTTGCCTATTAGCTATTTATTTAATTTGCACCATTTTATATTAAGCAAATTTCATTGACAGCTCTTGTGATTTCTTGATATTGCACAAGATATCCTTTAATTCTAACCCCTCTAGCAAACCCTTTTATTTATTTTTGAATACATTACACTGACACCATTTAAAAAAAAAACAAACATTACATTGTTTATCCTTTAAAGGGGATATTGCAAATGTTAAAAATAAAAGTGTGTATTAGAACATTTCTATCTCACCACTTCTTGTCTTTATACATCTTAAATAAGTCTCACTATTATACATCATTTATTTTTACTCTTTACAACTTCAACAATTCATCTCTCCAACCCAATAACTTGAAAAAAAAGTCACTAAATGGATTCCATAAATAATCTTTCAACCTTACATTTCATCACACTAGCATTTATTATTACTTGTTGTTGTTGTTTATTGATTGACCCACATGAAATATTTAAGCATCAATGTTTAAATAAGCACATGATGCTTCACACGCTCTAATCAAGCATTTTCCCTCTATTGTACATCTCTTTATTGGAGGTTTTCGTAGAAAATGTGTTGCTAAATAGCATTTGCACACCTCTTTATCGGAGGTTTTCGTAGAAAATGTGTTGCTAAATAGCATTTCTCTTTGTTTACATCTTTAAGAGTTTTGTGCTGAAATTTGTTTAGGTCAAATGTTTTAGGGGTTTGAACTGAAAATATGGGGAGCATTACTAGTATTAAACTTGGTTCTATGAGTACAGGAAAATCAAAGGGAGGGAGAAACAACAAAGATGTTGTTCAAGATACTAGTGAAGAAGGTTCAAGATTTTGTAAAAAATTGAGGATTTTGCTAGGTTGCATGCTTTTGAGTTGCAAAGGGGAAGGATCCTCTAGTGACAAAAGGGAGTTGCAAAGGGGAAGGATCAAAAATTGAAATAAAGAAGCTGAAAAAATGGACACACACTCGTCAAAACTAACATTAAACAAGAAAAATTAATAAATATTGTTGGCACAAGTTCAAAATTATAAAACTAACATAAAATTAATATTTTTTTCGAGAACCAAGAGACATTAATCATGAAACCCAAAATTGAACAAAGTCAACAAATCCCACATGGTGAAATCGGGTTTTACAACATTTTGATAATAATAAATAAAAAAAATCAGACATGCACACAAAAATAGAAAAGCACACACCGAACAGAGTTTGTGTGTTTGCTTATAGAAATTAAAGGAAAGTGCTGCAACAAGTGAAAGCTATGGCGAATATTAAAAATGGCTAGAGTACAATATATATAGAGCATTGCATTGTCACTCTCACTACCGTGGCATGAGATGACCAATAAGTCACTAACACGTCACACTCACTCAAGGGAGATACTAATTTTCAAAAGAGAGAGACTGAAGTGCGTTATGCATGAAAAAGTAGAAGGGAGACTTAAGGCAATGAAAATAATCAATGAATGTTCTTAGAGAGAGAAAGAGAATATATTAACATTTAAAAAATTTATTAAAAACAATTCAAATATATGGTTTTGATTTTTGAACACTGCAACATATTATATAAGCTGGATTAAATAAACAATTTAATAAATTCTTTGACAGTTTTAGTTGAATACGTAAATATTTTTATTTGGTCAGCTAATTAAATAATATCATAAACATGATTATCAAATTCATGAGTCAACTCGTAAACTCGCTATATAGAAGTAAATAATGTACAATTAAATAGAATTAGTATACAATATATAACATACAATAATATATAATAACATATAAATATATAAACATAATAAATAATGTATATAAATAAAAAAATAGTAATTAAATAAAAACTCATGACTCAACTCGTAAACTCATATAAGTTTACGAGCCCATAACCCTAAACCTAGTTAACACAGATGCAAACTCATTTTTGAGTAGAATCGTGCAAACACGAACAGACTAGCGAGTTCGAGGGCGAGACGTTGAGTTCAATTGGTCTTAAAAACTTAACCCAAATGGATGTCATTTGGGTCTTCTAAATCATTCATTGTCATCACGGAGCGGCCACCCCATGCTCCTAAGGAGGTCGTCGTAGAGCGACTCACTGTAGCAATCGTCATGCGGTCATTCGTGGCTGAAATCTTGGAAGATCATGGCCTGTGGGTTTCTCGACTGCTCCAACATTTGCTCTGTTGGAAAATAGGTGGCACCATTTTTTTCTGAAAGGAGGAGGAAGATAATGGCCGATGGGATGAGAGAAAAGAAACATATTAGGGTTTTTTAAGGTTAGTGGATATTGGGCTTGTACTCAAAATTGGCCCACTCTCTTTATATAAGTAAATATTGTATAATTAAATAGAATTAGTATAATAATAATAATAATACAATACATAATTAGATATTAGAAATATTATATAATATAGATAAAATATATAACATACAGTAATATATAATAATATATAATTATATAAACATAATAAATAATGTATATAAATAAAAAACTAGTAATTCAATAAAAACTCACGAGTCAACTCGTAAACTCATATAAGTTTACGAGCCCACACCCCAAACCAGGTTAACTCAGATGCAAACTCGTTTTTGAGTAGAATCGTACAAACACGGACAAACTCATGAGTTCGAGGGCGAGACAGTGGGTTCGATGGGTCAGAAAAAATTAACCCAAATGGATGTCGTTTGGGTCTTCTAAATCATTTGTCGTCATCGCAGAGTGGCCACCCCATGGTCCTAAGAAGATCGTCGTGGAGCGGCTTACTATAGCAGTCGTCATGCGGACATTCGTGGCTGAAGTCTTGTAAGGACTTAAACATATACGCATTTGAAGGAATATTAACCATAGGGACTAGTTATACTAACAGAAAATTAATAAGGGACAAATTTTTTTAAAAAAAAGTCGAGGACAAAACTAAAAAAAATACTGAAATTCGAGACAAAAAAAAGTTATTTAAGCCTATAAATTATTCCTTTTTATTATTTTTCCAACTTGACTTTACACTTAACCAACTTATGCACATGCTCATTGCTCAACAAAAATACCATAACAATGCATATTTCATTTCATTGAATGCACAATTCCATCATATTACAGAACTCTCTAATTTGTACAAAAGTCAATGAATCCTACTGCCGGGCTAATTTAGAACACTGCAGCTTTTAGTCTCCTTCCCAACTCCTTTCTGCTCATAAAGAAATTAATGACCATTGTTAGCATAAAACCAAAGCAAATATTTCTGTCACAGAGCAAGAGATTAATGAATAAAAATTTCAGCTTACCTCATCAGTTGCCTATCAAAGCCTGAAGCAGCCAAGAGCCCTCTATTCTCTTCAGCCCTTCTTAGAAGGTAAGGCATAACCATTTCTACTGGCCCAAATGGCATATACTTGCTAACCTGAAACCCTGCATTGCTCAAACCAAAGGATAGTGCCTCTGACATTCCATATAGCTGTGCAAATTCTAGCTTTTGGTTCACCTTTCCCACACCCAATTCATGTGCCTTTGCCACAACCAATTTCCCTACACTACATTGACAGATCATATCAAACTCTTGAATTGGGATGTTGAGTTTTCTTATATTATAAAGAGTAATTAGTACATGCACTCCATGCACTGACATTATAAAAGGGTTTTGGTATTGTCATATTTTTTTGGTACCATGATATTAATATTTAATCACAAATCATGTCTTGTAAGGTAAGTTTGTTGACTTCTAAGATAACAACCTTAAAAGTTATATTAAAGATACTGTTTGATTTGTTAACACTATAAAAATTTTGCATAAAAATTAAATTCTATTATAAATCATAAAATGAATAGCCTAACTTGTACATTAGCTACAAAGTGAGTCTCAAAGAAAGACAAAGACACGTAATTCAGGTTGGACCCATCGATCTACAAAGTGAGTCTAAGAGAAAGACACATTTTCAGGTGGGACTCATCTACCAGGTGAGTCTCACCATACCAGTGTCTTTCTCTATTCTCCATTTGAGAAACCATGGAAAAAATATATGAAGCTGTCTGGAATTAATTCAATTAATGTTGAAGCTTAAGGTGAAGAAGCACTTACAGAGGATGGTGGAAGCGATTTGCTAACATCAACATTGTGAAGGAACCCTTGAAGGTTACGGTCACACCCCTCATTATCATGCGCGTCTTCCACCCCATAAACCAGCATGCCACACAGCCCGGCATCGTTCAGCACCCTGATGCTCCGTCCGGCGGCGGCGGCGTCTTCACTGGCGCAGAAGTGCGCGAAGAACGTCTCGCGGGTGGCAGCCATAACGAGATTCCTCAGCACCCCACTCTGGACCACCCTCGACTTCATCACCCGCGTTCCCAAGTCCACCACGGGACCCACTGCCGTCGTGTGCAGCACCGCGGAGGACCGAAGCAGCCGCATCGTCGACACCGACCCGAACAGCCGCTCCGCGTCGTCCAAGCTCAACGCCGCCGCCGTCGGGATAGCATCTGCGATGGGGGACGACAGCTTCTCGAAGAGTGATGCAACATGTTGTGTTGTGATTTATAGGCGCCAACATGAGGAAATGGGTTGGGTTAAAAGTAAGGAAAATACAACACTACAATGTTAAGTTGGGTAAGGTTGCATGGTGTAAGCGTGTGTGATAAGATTAGAGTGGTCAACTTGGGTCATGTTTTCAATTTTAGTAAACTGATCATTTCTTATTTTCTTTTAAATAGTTCCAACAGGGATTCGATGTAATCCCCTATTGCATATATGGAGTGCTAAAAATATATTTTTAAATAATTTTTACATACTTTATTATTGTTCATGAAATATATTTTAAATTGATCAAATTAAAAAATTAAAATTTGCACGACTAGTTGTATAAAAACTTATTTTTCTAATATTATTTATTGTTTCTATTACATCTTTAATAAAAAAATTTAAATATTATATTTTATAAGATAATATATTTCTCAAAAATCATATATTCATTGAATGTGTGATTTTTTTAAATAAATTTATATATAATAAAAATTTATTATTAAATAAAAAACAAAGTTTAAATATGTTTTTAGTCCTTTAAATGTGGGTTATTATTTTTTTAGTCCTCCAAATTTGAAATTGTTTTTTTGTTCCTGGAATTCGCAAAACCCTCTGCACAGTGTGAGTCAAATGGGGAATAAAAGATTTATAATTTGTGACGGCTTTTGATCGCCATAATTTGATTTTCTATTTTAAATTTTAAAGTATGATTTCTGACGGTTTAAAATCGTCTGAATCAAGTCAATAAAAAAATTAAAGTGGTTTTTAAAACAGTTAATGGGTTTTTAATGTTTTGAGTAAATTACAATGACCCCCTGAGGTTTGCCTAAATTACACTTGACACCCGTGACTTTTTTATCATTACTTTTACCCCCCTCACTTAGTGCCGTGATCTCTCTTTCCTTTAATTTAAAAAAAATATTAAGGAATTATAATAACTTCATAATCCCATTTTGTCCTTGTCACTTACAAAGGGTCAGAGCCAAAGTTCCTTTGTGTCTCTCGTTTCAAAATTAGAATTGGGGCTTACTGTGGATGGCGAGAATTGGGGCTTCCATGAGAGTTCAACTCTTGAGCGATTGAGCGGACTCTAAGGTGTGTAGTTGGTGCGCGATTGCTAGCCTTGTTCGATACGACAATTGTTTGTTGTCGTTGCTCAAAGATATGTGTTTGGAAGGAGAAAGGAGATGAAGACGTTTGGGGTTTCGAAGGTTTTTTTTGTGTCTGCAAGGTTTAAACTACCGTTTATGTATGAGGTTAGGGTTTGTCGTGTTATTTTTGTAGGTTAGGGTTTATTTTATTTATGTTGTGAACATAGCGGGGGACCACTTTTTATTTCGACATTGTTTAGTATTGGGGGACCAGTTGAATTTTTTTATTAATTTGTTGTGGTTGTGGACCACTGATTATGTCATTTTGCTTGTGTTGGTTGACCATAGAGAACATAATGGATGAAGAAGACATTTCGTACATGGCCCCAATCCTAGTAATTTTGGACATTTTGGTACATGTTAGAGAAACTATTGAGGAGGTTGGTGGTGATCCTAAAGGAACATTTAATGATAATTTTGAGGATGTTGGTAGTGAACCTGTTGTGGTTGATAGTGCAATGCCTAATGCTGAACCTGTTAGGGTCCCTGTGGAAATATCAATTGAATTTGATAATGATGTGCTTGTGTTTGGAGACAAGATTGTAGATAAACATCCTGTCAATGAACAGGTTCCTGGCAGGGATGAAGAAGTTGACTTTGTAAATCCTTCTCCATGTCCTGATGAAGCTTATGTGAGTGAGGAAGAGAACATTCTAGTTGGTTATGATAATGATTTATCTGGGAGTGATTATGAGCTAGTGGATGAGGATGGAGATCATGATGAAGATTATGAACTTGATTGCCTAAGTGACTTTGAGGAGACGATTGATATAATTGGAAATGACCATTCGGATAGTGACATGGAAGAAATCTATGTTGAGAGGGGAAAATCTGGGTTCCCATTTAAGAGGATGCCAAATGGGAAGATAAAGCTTCTTAAAGGACAATTATTTCATAATGTGGATCATTTCAGGGAAATATTGAAGGATTATTCTATCCAGGAAGGCTTCCAACTTTATAGAGTGAAAACTGAAATGAATGTAATGCATCAGGTTGCACGTGGAGGATCCATGCATCCCCTACCCCAGATAAGGTTACCTTTCAAATCAAGACATATTATTCTAGCCATACTTGTATTAGAACAACAAAGAAAATTGATGCTAACTCAACATGGATTGCACAAAAACTTGAGAGCTTAATTATGGCTGACCCTAACATTAGCTATTCGTCAATGAGGCAAGTTCTACTTGAAAAGTGTGGTGTTGAACCAACTAGCAACATGCAACTCTATAGAGCTAAGAGGAAGGCATCAAACCACAAGTGGAATTCATTCTATTTCTTACAATCATTTGCCACCATGGATTGCATTATCTTGCATTTTGCTACATTTAATATCTGCGGGTCCAAACTGACAATATATTTGATGGTGTCTTACTCTTATGCTACTGATAGTTGAAAAAGGACAAACCATTGATTGAGACATTTTAACAAACACCCTTCAAGCAACACACAAAACACATAATGTTCATACCAAATTTGGGGGTAATCCAACACATGAGTATGACAACCCAAAACACAATAAATATAGCATACAACTACATATATTACACATCCTTAAAACAAAAAAATCGGACCAGCAGCGACATCAACAAATAAGAATAAAAAAATAGAGCATGGGGAGAAAATGAAATGTGTAGAAGAGCGACCCATGAAGCATTTGACGAAACCTATACACACACAAGCATCATTATGTAAAAGAATGAGAAAAAAATAAAAATGAACCACTATGCACAGCAATGGAGCTCGAGCTCTTAGATTGGAACCACTATGTTCAACAATTGCAATGTAAAAGGAGGGTCATGAGGGCATTTTTGCCAAAAAAAATCATTAAACAGCATGTGTAGCTCATGTGACACCGTTTTGTTAACGTCGTTCAGTTTCAAAACGTCCCAGGAGGGGGGAACTGTAACGGGATACCAACAATTAGGGGTATTTTTGTAGAGTTTAAAAAGACAAGGGTGTCGAGTGTAATTTAGGCAAACCTCAGGGAGGTCATTGTAATTTACTCTAATTTTTTTATTGACTTGATTTTGGCAATTTTTAACTACTAGAAAATCGTACTTTAAAATATAAAATAGAAAATCAAGTTCTGACGATCAAAAGTTGTCACAAATTGCAAATATCTTATTTTCCGTTTTGCTCACATTGTGCAGAGGGACTAAAAAGAGCATTTTGCGAATTCCAGGGACTTAAAAAAATTTCAAATTTGGAGCACTAAAAAATAATGACCCACATTTGGGGGAGTAAAAACATATTTAAGCCTAAATTTAATACCTGAATATAAATATATAATTATATATATATATATATGCATATATACATATGCATATTGAAGTACTAATTAAATTACTTCAATTAATTACAATATTTGATATATATTTATTCAATCTTAAACTTATTAAATGAAATTAATAATTAATATTATTAATTTTAATAAAAAAACAAATGAATATACTGTTTTAATAGTTAATTTATAACAAACTATCTTTTATAATATAAAGTAAAGAAGTTTTGATGCAATTTTTCCCTCCCAAAATAAGGGCACTTTTAGATAATTTCTTTTTAGTTGTTTTATTTTTATATTTATAGCTTAAATATGTCTTTGGTTTCTCAAATTTAGGTTACTTTTCTTTAGGTCCCCTAAATTTAAATTTGTTTTTTAAGTCTCTTAATTTCGAAAAATGTTCTTTTTAGTTCTTCTCCATAAAAATGAAAAAATAAGCATCCAAATCACCCTAAAATCAATATGAGATTTCTTTTATATAATAACGATGGTGTGTCTAGAGGTTCTCCAGGGCATGCAGTAGGCGATGGCATTTTTCGTGATAGTAATGGGGCTTTCATGGGTTGGTTTGCATCATATATTGGTGTTAAATATGCATTGTGTTCTTACCGGATTTGGTAAGTCCTTCGGTGCAGTGGCTCTGTTGGGATCTCCTTGATGTACGGTGGGGGGTGTACCTGCAAGGACACTTCGACACACAAGTTAGAGGTGCAAAGGCAAGAGACATGTATTACTAAAAGGTGTAGAATTTCGTACTTTGATTGGAATGAATAACTTTGTACTTATAGGGTGTAAAACGATAGATTTGATAGGGTTATTTTCCTATCAAATCTTATTAAATCTAGTTAATTATGACAGAGATAAATTTATTCTCAATCGTGATCTTTTATCTTAATCTTTGTATATCTTATCTTTTAGTAAGATATACTTTATGTTATAATCGCCTTGGTCCAAGTTGACTTCGCCTACTCGGCCAGGTCCTCTACTCGGTGGGGTGTCGAGTCCGAGTAGTACACATGCCCCCCCTAAGCTCTGAAGCTATGTAAGAGCTTAAGTGGTTGTTACGCCAAATTCGAATTCAAATTTGGCTTTGTTAGCACTGTGTCTTACTCGTCTCGTTCCGTTGGATTCGGCTCTGTCGTTTCGAATGGTCACGTCGCTTCAGACCTATTAAATCGTAACGTTTCCCAAGGGTGGCAAAATGATTATTTTTGAATTTTGAAACATCCTCGGGATACTCAAAGGTCTCAAGTCCCCCCAGCCATTGATCCTTTCGTTGAGGAGCTTTGATCCAACGGTCCAAGTCATTTCGTCTGTTCATATTCGACATGCTTGGGGCCCTATATAAGGGTCATTGTGCATGCCTTTTACTCATTTCTTCTTCTCTGAGTTTTTCTTTCTCCGGCGACCACTGTCCCTCTGCCACTTTCTTCTTCCTCCTCCTTACTTTCTTCTCCTTTTTCAATTCCAGGTACGCCCTCTCTTCCCCTTGCTCTGTTCTTTTTCTTTTGGATGTCTTCCTTTTTTGGGGAATCAGGGCGTTCTGGCGGTGGTAGGATGCTGCCGTCGGAGGTTCATTTGATAAGAGAGGATTCCAGTTGCGGAGCATCATCACGTCATCATGACTCTGGTGGGGTTAGAGATGGCGCGTTGACGTCGGTTGTCGCTGCAGTGGAAGTGGTTCACCCTTCTATTTCTTATGAGTAGACAGAAGTGCCTTTGGCTACTGCCATTGAGGGGGTCGTGGTATTGGGCGACTCGAAGGCCACTGAGGAGGTTCCTTTGGTTCCTCATCGTGTTTAGCATGTTCCTCCTTCTTCCCCTCCACCTGAGCCTAGTAATTCTAAGCCTCCTAAAAAGGTCTTCCCTCCAATCACTCTTATGGGTTATTTTTAGGTACACAAGGAGGTGGGGGGTGATGGAGTTAGCCCTAGTGGCCAATCCATTTTAGACTATATTTGTATTACGACTTTGATATTTATATTTTAGGCATTTCAGTTATTATGTTATCTATGGTATGATATAGTAACGTCCTTAGAATAGGCAGGTTATTTGATGATGTGAGATTCATTGAATAATAGAGTGTGATTCTTAAAGTGTCTATAGTCGAGTATCATTATTAGCTAGGACGACGATGATGCATCAAGACTATTATGTGAGTAGCATGATGACCGCATCTCACAGGTCATGGATATGAGATATCAGGCTAGTACTCAGGTATAAATATTAGGAGTAATATTTATACTAGATTGACCCACTATGAGAAGGCTTCATAATAGTTATGTAAGTGTCATAAGCGATTCTCATGGCGACCATAAGGTGATAGTAGTCCTTCGACTTGAAGTCACTACGATTCCTACATGTAGGAGTTGTAGGCTTTAATGCTATCAAACGTTATCTGTAACAGGGTGATTATAAAGGTAGTACTTGGGCATACAATGAATCATGTTGAGGAATATGAGTGATGTATATAGGATTCGTCCCTCCTAGATAACAGGAGTTATGTCTATAGGCCTCTCGATAGAGTGAGACGTGCAATATGAGTGGCCACGCGCAAATTAACTGATATAAGATATTGAGTCAGTTTGTATTTAGACGTCTACTTGGGTATCGAGAAATAAATGATTGGACTTAACGAGGATGACACTCTTATGTCTCGTGTTCAATCAAGACATTTGGATGAAGGGATAAAGGCTATACGGTGGAAATGGTTGTCGTAAAGGTTGAAATCGGATCATCGATTATCTCATAAGCTGGGTGGCAACGATGCATTGCTAGATGCTAATCACTGTCTATAATATTATAAAGATCATGTTATTGCCAGTTTAGTGGGAGCCTATAGGGTCACACACATAGAGTAATTAATTGGAGCAGATGAATAAATTAAATGTGATTTAATTTAGTTCATGATTAATTAATAAAATTTGATTTAATTAATTAATCAACATGTTTAATTAAATAAGATTTAATTAAATAAGACGCAAGATGATAAGATAATTAATTAAATATGATTTAATTAATTATCTAAATCAAATGAGATTTGATAAGGTAATATTTAATCAAATAAGATTTGATAAGATAATTATCTGTACATCTAATCAAATAAGATTTGATAAGATCAAATGAGATTTGATAAGATATTTTATGGGATTAAGATAGAGCTCATGTTTCTATATAAAGAGGTGCATACCTCACAACTGACGCATGAGAAAAACACTTTTAGTGAGTTCTTTCTAAATCCTACGCGTCTATCATCGGCTAGCACCGAGACCCCGCTCCGATTTTACTCGCGTGGACTGAATAGAGGCGTCGTACTCTTCGGCGCTTGGTGATCAAGAGGGAACTCTATTTGGGTTGAAAGCGCGCTACAAAGGTAACATCTAAACCCTTAGTGATTCATGTGTAATGCGAGGTCCATGGGATGGGGTTCTTCCGCTCAGGGTCTTTTTTTGAAAATTTTAAAAATTATAGACCTTGAAACCCCAACAGGGGGTTACTCTTCTCGGTATCAAACCCAGGAGTCTATTCGGTCTCTTTTAGAGGAGATCGAATTGTGTCACTCGGACTTATCGGATATTGTTCATGCTGAGCCTTGTAGGCCGAGTGAGCGCGTTTTCCTTCGGGCTCTTCCATGTGAGTCTCACTATACTTACATGTATGAGGCCCTGTTTACGTCTCTCGGCGTCACTGTTCCTTTTGATAAGTTTGAGGCTGACGTCCTTCGAGAGCTGAATGTTGCCCCTACCTAGTTGCATCCGAATGCCTGGGCGTTTATGTGTGCCTTTAGGGTGCTTTTCAACGAGTTCTTTATTACTCCAACCGCTCCCAAGTTTCTCTTTCACTACTCGACGAAGGAGAGTAAGAAGGGTGGTTGGGTTTCCTTAACCGGTATTCTGGGTAAAGCCATACTCGGTCCTTATACTTCATCTTGGAAGAACTTTAAAGGAGGGTTCTTCTAAGTTCGGCCGGGTAAGGAAGGGATAACCGACTTTTTTGACAAACGGGGGAGGTCCAGATTTCCTTTGTACTGGACTCGGGCCCCGAATAAGCGGTTATCTTGCAAGATTGTAGACATGTCTCCTAAGGACCAGGATGACATGGTTACTTTGTGTAAATTTCCCCGTCAACTTTAGTGTAAAATTATTGTCGAGATTCCTGTCTCCAAGACTCCGAAAGCAAATTGGGATCGTGAGTACTTTTTTTTTACTCGGCTTTCTCCCTTTTATACTTGCTTGTTTTTGTTAATCATTTCTTCTTTCCTTTTGTAGTTGTGATGGGGAAGTTTGATTACAAAAACATGAAGAAAGGCCGACAAGAGAAGCTGAAAAACCAAAAAGCTGCGACCGAGGAGGCTCAAATCGCTTCTGCGGCTCTTCCTCCACCTCCTCCTTCTCCTTCTCCGAAGAGGAAGAGTCTGAATACTGCTCGAGTGGAAGATGGACCTTCTAAGAAGGCTAAGCCAAGTCCTCCTCTCACTCGATCGGCGACTTCCCACGTTGAGAGGCATCTGGCCTTTCTCTCTATGAAAGATGGTCGATCTTCATTATGGGGTAAAGACTTCAACCCTCAAGCCCTAATCAGTGTCGAGAATCTCAGTCAAGCCGACCGGGACATGTTAAGGGATGCTGGTCCCTGAGTTTCTATGGAGGTGATCACTCTTATTCAGGCTCGCTCTTGGGCTATTGCCCAATTTTGGGCTGAAGAGTTTGAGTGTGGCCATTATGAGTTTGTTATGGCTAAGGAGACTGCTTCCAAAGTCGAGCATGCCTTGTTGGATGCTACCGAGCTAACGAGACTCTACTTCAATCTGCTGAGGAGTCTCGTAAGTCTTTGGATGCTGCTGATGCTAAGTTGAGGGAGGCCGAGAGGAGGCTCTTAAGCTCTCTTTGACAACTACTGAGAACTCAGCCAAGGATCTTTAAGTGGAGCTTCTCAACTCAGAGTTGGAGTGAGTTAAGCTTGAGGCTACCAACTTTGAGGCTAAGTTGAAGGTTGACTTGGGTGAGGTAGTGGCCTAGATTATTTCGACTTATGAGGCCGGGTTCAAGAAGGCAGTTCGTCAAGCTCGATTTTTCTTTAAGGACGCCGATGTCTTTGTTTTCAACATCGATAAAGATGTGAACAAACATGGGGAGTTTGTGGATGAGTCAACCATTCCAAATGAGAAGGCTCTTGACAGCTCGGCCCAACCTGATCAGCCTACAACTTAGCTTTTTAGGCTTTCAATTTTTATTTATTTTTGTAAAAGGCTCGCACCCGGCCCATCTAATAGGGTGCCTTTATCTTAATGAATTTTTATTTTCTCTTAAGTATTGCACCTTTTTAGTTAGGGTCTGCGTTATTATTTTAACTCTTTTTTTGTATCCTATAAAGGTCTACACAATTTTTAGCTTAACTTATTTTTCCGTATCTTGTAAAGGTCTAAACAGTTAGCTTGTTTTCGTAACTTAGTCTTAGAGATCTAGTTATCAATTTTTTTGGTCATTCTTCTTTCGAAATCCTGAATATTGCTTACTTCGAGTTGAGTGGCTTTTTATGTCGGGTATCAAATTGGTCTACTCGGTTTTAAGTGAATCGTTGAGGAAATAATATAACGAAGAAAGACTTTATTAATGGTAGAAATCGTGTGTGCCTCATTAAAATCTCTTTGACAAAAAACCTCTTGGGAAAAATGTCAAAGTAGGAAAAAGAGTACATCACCACTTACATCATTCTAACTGTAGTAAAACTTTAGATGCGTAGCATTCCAAGTTCGAGGGATGGCTTTGCCGGATGGATGCTCCAATCGGTAAGCTCCATTCCCCAGTGTTTCAGTTACTCTTAATGGGCCTTCCCAGTTAGCTACTAGTTTGCCTCTCTGGTTGCTTTTCTTGCTATTCTACACTTTCTCTAAACCAGATCTCTGGCTTCAAAGTTTCTTGGCTTGATTTTACTATTGTATCTCTTCTCAGCTCTTCTTTTGCAGGCCTCTGCCTTGATTTGGAGCTCGTTAATGGTCTCTTCGATCATGCCGAGAGCGTGCCTTAGTGATTGGTCATTGTTTTCTTGGACAAAGTTTGCTCGTCGTAGGGAAGGCTCTCCAACTTCTACTGGTAACATGACATCTGATCCGTATGAGAGTCGGAAAGGTGTTTCCTCGGTTGTAGATTGCGACGCGTAGCGATATGCCCAGGAGCTCATTGGTCCAACTTCCTTTGGCATTGCCGACATAGCAAAAGGTCATGGTGTAGTGATGCTGTGTAGTTCTTCCGCTGGTAGGTGAGATATATTGCCATATTTTTTGCATTCTTCATACTTTTTCACGTACTCGGTGCAATCTTGTCGCATTGTTGGCCAGTAGTATCTGGCTCGTAATACTCGGGCAGCCATGGTTTTTCCTCCTGAGTGCATTCCACATATTCCTCTATGCATCTCGTTTACCACGTACTCGGCCTATGCCTTTGTAATGTATTTTAGCAAGGGGCTGTGAAGCCTCTTCTGTAAAGGTCTTCTCCCTCGATCACATAGTAACTTGGCATTCTTCTGATTTTCCTAGCTTCCTCTCAATTTTCGGGGAGGGTTCCCTTTTTCAAGAAGTTCCATACTTTGGTCATCCACTCTCGGTCTGCCGTGTTGACGTTGGAAACTTCTTTATCGATACTCGAAGCGGATATCGTCTCCTGTATAACGGTCCTATGTTGGCCTTTCTTCTTTGTGCTTGCCAATTTTGATAGCAAGTCAACTCTTTCGTTCTGTTCTCTCAGGATGTGATTGAGTTCAAACTCGTTGAATTCGTCCTTTAGCTAGGTAGCCAGGTGGTAATATCTTGTCATCTAGGGGTCCTTTGCTTGACAGGATCCGTTCATCTGCCCCGTGACTAGTTTTGAATCGCTCCAACATCTTAGGTGTTTTGCTCCTACTTCTTTGGCGAGTTTCAACCCGGCTAACAAGACCTCGTACTCGGCTTGGTTGTTCGATGCGTCGAAGTCAAATTTGAGTGATTGTTCTAAAAGAATCCCTTTAGGACTTTCGATTATGACACCTGCTCCGCTGCCTTTGGTGTTCGAAAAGCTGTCTACGTAGAGGGTCCACCAAGGTGAGATGGCCTCTTTTGCTGGTGCTAGCTCTGCTATGAAATCGGCCAAGCATTGGGCCATAATAGGTCCTCTCGGCTCGTATTTAATGCTAAACTCTGATAATTCTACTGACCAGGCTATCATTCTTTCGGCGAGCTCTGGTTTCCTCAATACTTGTCGTATTAGGTGGTCAGTTTGTACCACTACAGCTCAGTTCCTCAATAGCCATCGTGTTGAAGTGACCAGGGCTAGTGCCAATTTCTGGATCATTTGGTACTTCGTTTCAACCTCTTTCAGCACTCAACTCACGTAGTAGACTGGTGTTTGCGCCTATTTTTCTTGGATGATGACCGAGCTGATTGTGCTTTCCGATATTGGTAGGTATAGCATCAGATCTTTGTCGGGTTCTGGCCAAGTGAGGACTGGTGGTAAGGTGAGTAGTGTTTTTAACTTTTGGAAGTTTGTTTCACACTCTTCACTCCAATCGAACACTTGTTGCTTCTTGAGGAGTTGGAAAAGGGCTTGACCACCTCTGCCGCTCTTGGTAAGAAACTGGATATTCCGGTTAATCATTGTACTTCTTTCATGCTATTCGAGCTTCTCATATTTATGATAGCTATGCATTTCTCTGGGTTGGATTTTATGCCCCTGTATGTGAGCATGAAGCCTAAGAATTTTCCGCCTTGTACTCTGAAAATGCATTTCTCCGGGTTTAGCCTCATATTGTGTTTCCTTATTTCATCAAATATCTCGGCTAAGTCTTCCGGGTGTTAGTTCGGGCTCTGGCTTTTGACTACCATGTCATCTACATACAGTTCTAGGTTTCTCTTGAGTTGCTTGGAGAATATCTTGTCTATAAGACGCTGGTCGGTGGCTCCAGCGTTCTTTAGGCCAAAAGGCATCATTGTGTAGCAGTAGTTGGCACTATCTGTTATGAATGTCATTTTTTCTTCATCAGGCGAGAACATTGGTATTTGGTTCTAGCCAGACTATGCATCGAGGAAACTCAAGATAGGATACTCGGATGCTCCATCCACCAGCCTGTCAATACTCGGCAGTGGGTATGAGTCCTTGGGACATGCCTTGTTGAGGTCTGTGTAGTCGATACACATCCTCCATTTGCCATTTGCCTCCTTTACCATCACGACATTTGCTAGCCACGTGGTGTAGTGCGCTTCTCTGGTGAACCCGATGTTGAAAAACTTTTTAGTTTCCTCTTCGACTGCTTTTCCTCTTTCGGCTCTGAGCTTTCTCTTCTTTTGGGAGACTGGTTTGGCCTCTAGACAGATGGCGAGTTTGTGATAATGAAAGCTTGGGTCGATTCTCAGCATGTCGGCCGCTGACCATGTAAACAGGTCGGCGTTCTTTGCTAAAACTTGGGCAATTGCGTTTTTGGTCTCGCTGTTTAGTTGAGTTTTGAGCTTTATGCATTGGCCTACTTCTCTTCCTAACTGGAAGGACTTTACCTCTTCGTTGGGTTCTACTCTTGGTTCACCCTTCCTAGGATCGAGTTCGGCTTCCTCTGTTGGTTGTGTTATGAATGAGGTGCATACTACTTGCTTCACTCTCGGTTCGGGGACCTTTTTGTCGCTGGCTATCTTGAGACTTTCTATGTAGCACTCGCGGGCTGTTTCCTGATCCACTTTTACTATTACTATCTCTCCTTCGGAATTAGGGAACTTCATTGCTAGATGGGGGGTCGAGATCACTACTCCTAACTCGTTTAGTGCAAGCCTGCTGATCCGCTATCGCGCACGGATCAAAACGAGTGATTTTGAAAATATAGTTACGGTAGCGACAACTCGAGTATCGTTCTCAAGGATTCTTGTATTATTATCAATCAATACAGTAACGATTAATGGGGGGGTTTCGATTACGAATTCAAGAAAAAGGGATTAAAATAAATTGTGATTATCAAATAAGCTAAAGCGAATCAACCTACTGTATCGACTTCCAACTTATCATTGATCCCTATAAATTCCAATTCCCTAAATGGATCTGATCCTATTCGACTATAATAACTACTGACAAGCGCAATAGAAATTATACGGCGTATGTTCCTGAATTCCGGATTAAGCAAACGGCAATATGATCAAACGCGATAATGCAAAAGCTACGTTAACGCGAAATTGATTCAAGATCAAACAACCAATCGAATTTAAGAATTATATCCTATAACAACAATCAAATTAAGCAATTAATTGAGATTATTGGAATAAATCAAAGGAAACAGATTGATATGGAATTTATAGAAGAACCTCAAAGTGGAATCCGATTACAGTAGATCGATTCTTCGGAAATTAGTTCTCCATTACAATTGTTCAAAACCTTCTAAAAGAATTTCGTGAACAGTGAATGTATGAACCGTGAATGAGTAAACAGTACGCGGCCCTCTGTTCTATATTTATAAAATTTTAAACTACTGACGCGGATCACCACGGCCGTGCTGATCAGATGACCACGGCCGTGATCCTTGCATAGTCTGGAGGTCCAATCTGCGTGCTTTTCGAGCACGGTCGTGGTAAATTAACCACGGCCGTGGTCCTTGCATAGTCTGGAGGTCCAATCTACGTGCTTTCCGATCACGGTCGTGGTAAATTAACCACGGCCGTGGTCCTTGCATAGTCTGGAGGTCCAATCTACGTGCTTTCCGAGCACGGTCGTGGTAAATTAACCACGGCTGTGCTCGAAAAGTTGACGCTGATGCAAAAACTTTCAGTGATTTCTGCTTGGCCGTGGTTATTTCACCGCGGCTGTGGTGGCTTAGCACGGCCGTGCTTAGGCTACCACGGCCGTGGTATTCCAGACAAAGGTTTCCAACGAATATTAGAACGCCTCAATCTGATTCCTGTAGCTCCAGTTATGAATCTTCCATTGAAAGCTGCTAATGCTGAAAATAAAATACGAAAATTAAATAAAGCTAGAAACAAACTTAAATATGAAAACACACTAAAATGGTGAAACTAATGAAATAAACTAAGGAAATGCCTAAGAATAACAGTAGAAGAATGTGCATGAAGATGCACTGATCACCTGCCGATGAGTATATTGTATGAGGTGAGAGCGTTAACTAAAAGGTACTTGACTGTAATAGTCTTGGACCCTTTGTGGTCTCCGAAGGTGGTAAGGAGGTCTATATAGCCTCTTGTATCAACCTTTTCTCTGGAGAATCCGACTAGTTATTTGGTGTATGGCTGTATCTTGCTTTTGGGGATGTCTAGCTGCTTGAAGGTAGACCAGTACAAGATGTCAGCCGAGTTTCCTTGGTCCACGAGGACCTTGCATACTAGGAAGTTGGCGACTTCAACTTTAACCACTACTAGGTCATCGTGGTTGGGTTCTATCCCTTCGAAGTCCACGTCAGTGAACTTGATAGGGGTAGGCTTCTAGGTGCTCTCGGTCTTACGGAAGCCAAGTTGACTGACCGGATGCCGTGTAGATGTCTCTTCCTTGCCGAGCTTGAGCTCCCTTTTCCGGCAAATCCTCCTGCTATTGTGTTGATAACACCTCGGAGTCGAGTCTCAGGGGGGGTTGCTTGGTTCCTCTTGGTGGTTCTCCTCTGTTCATAGGGATTTTCTGTCACGATCTTCTCCCCTATCGCGGGTTCGTTCTAGTTCAACTTTTCGATTGTCGTCTTTGACAAAACACCATAGTTTGCCATCCTGCATAAGTTTTTCAATCTTACCCTTCGGCGTGGTGCAGTCTTCCGTGGCGCATCCATGTACCTGGTGGTATCTGCTGTACTTGGACCTGTCTGCTTTTTCTGGGGACCGATTCTGAGTAGGCTGGTTGATCAGTTCGGCGCTGCAAGCCTCTTCTAAGATTCAAGTTCTGCTCTCTACCAGGGGGTGTAATGAGTGAACTTGGGCCGGGGTGGTTTTTGGGCCCTGGATCTGCTACTAGAAGCCCTTTCGCGGCTAGTTCCAGTTTTCTCGCGTTCGTCGGGCTTCTTTTGGGATTCCCCTATGACGCATTCTCAAAACTTCGTCATCTCCTCCATCTGGATGTACCCTGTAGCTCTTGCTCTGAGCTCGTCCATATCATGTGGCGGCTTCTTGCATAGGCTGTCTGAGAAGGGCCCAGATTTCAAGGCTATCAGCATGGCAGTTAAAGTGACCTGAGGATTCAGATCTCTGATCTGGATTGAGACTTCGGCGAATCTTTCCATGAAATCCATGAGGGATTCCTTGTCCTCTTGCCGAATGTTGGCCAAGGCCACTGCTGTCAAGTGGTTAGGCCGACTCATGGCGTATTGGGCACTGAATCGGGAGACCAAGATGGCGAAAGAATCAATCGAATGCAGTGGAAGGTGCGTGTACCAGTTCAATGCTGAACCCTTCAATGTGGTTGGGAAAATGCGGCACATGATGGCATTGTTATTTGTGTAGAGGTTGACTTGTGTAACGAATGCATCAACGTGCTCATCCGGGTCTGTCAGGCCATCATAACGGTCCATGGACAGGGTCTTCCACCCGGCCGGTAGTGGCGTTTCCACTATACCATCTACGAACGGGTGTCGCCTCGTCATTTCTGACATTGCATTCTGTCTTGGGACTATGTCCATAGCGGATATGAGTTTGGATTCAGTTTGAGTTATCATTCGGTCTGCCTCGCTCTAGGTGGTGTCGGCTAGTGAGGTCCGATTGGGCTATTCATGATTAGTCGTGTGGGCGGCCGAGTGCATGTTTTGGTCTGCTCTCAAAGATTAGCGTTCTTCTTTAGGAGGTCCTCTATCTCCTTCGTGCTGTTTCTTTTCAGCGCGTTCAACTCCCCTTGTGCCGGTGGTTCCTATGTTACAGGTCCCTGCACTTGTGGTGTCTTTTCAAGATTCGCTGCTTGTTCTTTAGTTGTTGCCATCGTGAATGTATCATGCAGATTTGTGTGGCTGGGAAAAGTTTCATTGAGTCCCACGGTGGGCGCCAAATGTTCTTACCGAATTTGGTAAGTCCTTCGGTGCGGTGGCTCCGCTGGGATCTCCTTGATGTACGGTGGGGGTGTACCTGCAAGGACACTCCAACGCTCAAGTTAGAGGTGCAGAGGCAAGAGACAGGTATCACTAAAAGATATAGAATTTCGTACCTTGAATGGAACAAATAGCTTTGTACTTATAGGGTGTAAAAAGATAGATTTTATAGGGTTATTTTCCTATCAAATCTTATCAAATCTAGTTAATTATGACAAAAATAAATTTATTCTCAATTGTGATCTTTTATCTTAATCTTTGTATATTTTATCTTTTAGTAAGATATACTTTTTGTTATAATTGCTTTGGTCCGAGTTGACTTCGCCTACTCGGCCAGGTCCTCTACTCGGTGGGGTGCCAAGTCCGAGTAGTACACATTGCATGCAGAATTATATGTTGTGATGTTGGCTATTGAGCATGCTCACAGAGTGGGTTGGACCAGGTTGTGGTTGGAATGTGATTCCAAGTTGGTTCTTGTTGCTTTTACAAATGCCAATATTGTTTCTTGGGATTACATAAATAAATGGAAGCGCCACCTTAGACTTTGCTCTCAAATGCACTTTTTATCGTCACACATCTATAAAGAAGGTAGTCAATGTGCGAATAAGATGGCTGGTTATGGCATAGACCATAGGATAGATTTTATTTGGTGGGAGTCTATACCCTTGTTTGTTAGGGATGTTTTCATTTACAATCGTTATGGAGTGCCTTATTTCATTTTTGCTGATTTTTCTTCATGGGTTTTGGTCTAGTCCCCCTATGCATGCTCACTGTTTGCTTTTGTTCCCTTTTTAATAAATTATGGTGTGTTGCCGATGAATAGTAGGCTTTGAGGTGCCAACGTTGTTGGGATGTGATTGTCATATTGTGAGGATTTGCATGTCATAGCTTCTATAAAATAAAATTAAATTAAAACATGAGACTTTTTTATGGAGAGGGACTAAAAAAAGCATTCTTCGAAATTGAGGGAGCAAAAAAAATTTAAATTTGGAGAAACAAAAACAAAAGTAACCCAATTTTTTTTTGGTAGTAGGAATAATAAACACAAAAAACAAACTAACTACAAGATAGATAAATCATGCCCTAGGGCTACACGAACTCCATCAGGTGGAAGATTGCACATTTGATCCCAATCCTTTAAATGAGAGCCCTAAGCAGCAAGAATATCAACGACTTTATCAACTTCATGCAGGATATGCTCCAGGAAGCAATATCAACTTCTAGACAATATCAACTTTGTCTTAATAATAGTATCTTTGTGAGGATGATACCAGAATTCCTCTTTCGATGCATCATTTAGAAGATGCATCATTTCGATGCAAGTCCAGGCAGTCACATTCACAAATGATGGAACGGAAACCATGGTACAAAGCTAACAACAACTTTTCTCTAACTGCCAAGAGCTTTTCGAGACAAGCATCACCATGTTGCAATGGACTTTGAAAAGCCCAAGTTTCATCTCCCAATATCGTCCCTGAGTACCCCTCCAATGCTCATGCAAGAAAGACGGCTCTCAAAGTTTCCATCTAAATTTAGTTTTATAAAAGGTTTTGTTGGCAATGTCCAAGTTAACCTAGGCAGACCCACAATACAAGTGGGACCAAAAAGTTGAAACTCGGCATGTACCAACTAGACTTGCCTACAGGTAAAGGACAAAGACCACTTCTTATAAGCAAAGAGCCAATTATTACGCCATCTCCATGCCATCCACACCAATGCAGCAATCAAACTTAATTTCTTACTACCTAGGATGCGCTTCAACCAAACATGTAGAATCGAGGTAGTAAATAAACCTCAAGATGAAAAGTAACCCAAATTTGAGAGACCAAAAACATATTTAAGCCTTTATTTATTTAATAAATCATATTAATTAGTTGGGCATTTAATAAAAAGTGGATTTTAAATGCACATTTATTATTAAGTAATGGGGGAAGGATAATGAATTTAATGGTGTTATTAATTATTATTTGAATTCATGCATTCATTAATTCGTTATTATGCATTCATTTATTATATTTATACTCCCTTCATTCTTTTTTAATAATCGGATTTTTGAAGAAAAAAAATGTATCTATTTATTTGTCATTTTCAAAGTTTAAGATAACATTAATTATTCTTGTCAATTATACCTTTATTTTCCACATTATCTTTAATTAATTTACACATATGCATTTGTTGTGGAGTAGAAATGAAAAATGATAAAAATAGGAAACGACACAACTATTTTATTAGGATCAAGAAAATTTATTATATTTTTTGATTTCTACATAGAAACCTTAAAGGTCAGATTAAAATGAATGGAGGGAGTAAATTTTAATTTTTAAAAATAAAAATATCATATTTAAAAATAAAATAAAAAGAGTTAAAGGTATTGATATGTAATTATTACTTCATTTATCATTTATCATGTGACTCAATCCATTCCAGCTTACTACATGAGCACTTTTATGCTCCCTAAAACATTGGAAGAGGAGATGCAACATATGATTAACTCATTTTGGTAGGGCTCTAACCGAGGAAATGGTAAAGGTATCAACTGGTTGAGTTGGGACCGTCTTACTATGAGGAAAGAGCATAGAGGCATAACTACTACAAAAGGGACTTTTTACATTGATTCTGAGAGCATTTCTACATTGGTTTTCCAAACCAATGTAGATGGTGGGGGTCATAGAAAGTGAGACCTTTCTACATCGATTTTTTACTCGATGTAGAAAACCACTTTCTACATCAGTCACTTAACTAACTGATGTAGAAAGTCACAACTTTCTACATTGGTTAAGGCAATAATCAATGTAGAAAATTGTGTTTTCTACATCGAGTATATATTGACTTAACTAATGTAGGTACCAATATTTTTTTTTAAATAAGTTGTCTATTTTGGGAGCATCCCAAACATGTAAATACAATTCAAAATAGACCCAAGTAGTTTCTCGTACACATTCATATATATTATAAATTCAAATTATCATAAATAATGATTAATAAATCAATTAAAACATAGTTAAATCATAAAGTGCCTATTGTACAATTTTTAAAAAAAAACTTCAAACAATTTAAACTCCTTAATTCTATTATATCTGTAAACACACACACACACACACACAATGTAATATAAAATTATTTCTATCTTATATTTGTAACTTCTAAAAAGAATATAGCCCATTGACGCTTGAATATTTGTTCAAGTGCCCCCTCATGCAATGGTTGTGTATATCATTAAATATCTGCAACATATACAATCAAGTTTCATTAGCACAATAAAGAATAAAAACTAAAATTAATTTAAGTTGTTAAAGTTAAAAGTTATATTATCTGTTCCTAAGAATTCCTAATATTACTTAGGACTATGAGCCGCATCTAATGCATCACATAATATCCATACTCATAGCTGGCTGGTTGTTTGTTACACTAAAATAATATATTATATATATTAAATCAATTGTCATAATTGTTTTAAAAACTAATAAATGACCTTTTCAAGATTCTAGGATTGTAAATTACTTACCTTGAGTTGAATCCACTATGGGAGCTTGGATTGACTTGTTTGCTTACCATCCAGCGTAGTGGATACCTTCAAAGCATTGATTAAATGAAACATCAATTAATATTGTAAGTTGAAACCCTATAATACAAAGCACAAAGTAAATTAATTGTTACCAATTGAACCTTACCCTTGTACTATGACTTTGATGTCTTTATCGGAATTTTTCTGCAAGGAGCAGAACCTAACAACAACATTGAACTTCCGGACAAACAAGCAACAATTGCCAATATGTGCTGCATTGGGAAATAGTTAGTTACATGATATAAAGACATTATTTAAATGAAGTTGTTAGTTTTACTTATGCAAGAAAGTAAGCTCCTAGCTAAACCTCCTTTTTTGATGTCTGGAGCCATCTTTGAAGGTATGACTGGGCATCTATGCTCTCCTATCCCCAGAGCTAACCTATATGGATTATGGCTCCAAGAATCCATACACATTAGCATTCCCTTGGTCTTGACGTAATTCATGAAAATACCTATAAAATGTTCAAATAATTGTTAATTGTAATTTAATAAAGTAGACATTAATTAGCAGATGACTCTACAATCAAAATGTACTTACCGAGTCCAAAACTATAAAACTAAGATGCTTAGACATCGATTACCCAATGGTAAGTCATAAACATCCCTATGCTCGAGGTAGAATGGGAAGTCGTTATTCTAGACCCCAAAGACGGCTGCATCCCATGACACTTGGAAATTATTTTTCATTAACTGTGGGGCAATAATAAGCAACTTATATATGATTCGTTTATGGATTTAGACGTTCTAGCAACAGAAACCCGTTTCTTTGCTTGCTCAATGTCCTAAATAATAAACATAATTTAATGTTAGTGTACAATTAACATTGGAAGTAATCTTGTGTAAAACTTATTTAAAGGATTAAAAACACATACTTTAGCTGAAATAACCTTGACAAGACGTCTCAACCAAGCAAGGAAACTATGTAGGGCCTAGCCCACTAACTGAACGTCATCAGTGGGCATATAGACATAAACATCAACATCAATAATGTCTTCAACCTCCACTCTGACTGAATCATCTGCCAGAGGCATCGAGTGGTTGGTTGAACCCCCTCGAGAACTTTCCCAATAGCCACTAGGTGGGAAAGTCCTCATCATCAACGTACAACTCACATCGAGCTAAGTCATTGGTGTGAGTGTCCTCCCATATTAGCTATTTATTTAATTTATACCATTTTATATTAAGCAAATTGTATTGACACCTCTTGTGATTTCTTGATATTGCACAGGATATCCTCTAATTCTAACCCCTCCAGTAACCCCCTTTATTTATTTTTTAAATACATTACACTGACACCCTTTTTTTTTTTCTTAAAACAAAAAACACATTACAATGTATATTCTCTAAGGGGGTTATTGTAAGTGTTAAAATAAAAGTGTGTATTAGAACATTTCTATCTCACCATTTATTGTTTTTATACATCTTAAATAAGTCTCACTATTATACATCATCTATTTTTACTCTTTACAACTTCAACAAATCATTTCTCCAATCTAATAATTGAAAAAAAAAAAAAGTTAATAAATGGGTCCTACAAATAATCTTTCAACCTTACATTTCCTCACACTAGCATTTATTATTACTTGTTATTTATTAAGAGTACACGCATTGATCGACCCATATAAAATATTTAAGCATCAATGTTTAAATAAGCACATGATGCTTCACACACTCTACTCAAGCATTTTCCTTCTATTGCACATCTTTCAAGCATAATAAGATTGTTTGATACAAGCACCTTTATCTCGGAGGTTTTCACAGAAAGTGTGTTGCTAACTAGCATTTCGATCTCTTTGTTTACGTCTTTAAGAGTTTTGTGCTGAAATTTGTTTATGTCAAATGTTTTAGGGGTTTGAACTGAAAATATAGGGAGCATTACTAGTATTAAGCTTGGTTCTATGAGTACGGGAAAATCCAAAGGAGGGAGAAACAACAAAGATGTTGTTCAAGATACTAGTGAAGAAGGGCCAAAATTTTGGAAGAAATTGAGGATTTTGCTAGGTTGCATGCTTTTGAGTTGCAAAGGGGAATGATCCTCTATTGACAAAAGCAAACAATGTGAAGGTATATATACTCTATAAGAAATATATATACAAGTAGAATATATTTACTTGCACATTGTTTGCTTTTGTCACTAGAGGATCCTTCCCCTTTGGAACTCAAAAGCATGCAACCTAGCAAAATCCTCAATTTTCTTCCAAAATCTTGAGCCTTCTTCACTAGTATCTCAAACAACATCTTTGTTGTTTCTCCCTCCATTGGATTTTACCATACTCATATAATCAAGCTTAATACTAGTAATGCTCCCCGTATTTTCAGTTCAAACCCGTAAAACATTTGACATAAACAAATTTGAACACAAAATTATTAAAGACGAAAACAAAGAAGAGAAATGCTATTTAGCAACACACTTTCTATGAAAACCTCCGATAGTGGCGCTTATGTCAAACAATCTTATTATGCTTCAACGCTTAATAAGAGAAGTGTAGTAGAGGGAAAATGCTTAATTAGAGTGTGTGAAATATCATGTGCTTATTTAAGGATCAATGCTTAAATATTTTACTTGGGTCACGTTTAATAATAAATGATAGGGTGATGAAATGTATGGTTGAGAGATTATTTGTGGGGTCTAGGTAGTAACTTTTTTTTTTTCAATTTATTGGGTTGGAGAGGTGATTTGTTGAAGTTGCAAAGAGTAAAAATAAATTATGTGTAATAGTGGGACTTATTTAAGATGTTTAGAGAGTAAAAAAGAGAAATGTTGAGTTAGAAATGTTATAACACACTTTTGAACACAATTTTTTCATTGGATAAAATTGATTGAAAATAACAAAATCTTGAGTCTTACACGTTATTTAATGAGTCTAATTTTTAATTAATTGTAGAAAGGGTGTTTAAAAGAACGAAATAAACAAAATATCAAAAAATGAAATAAAGAAGTTGAAAAAATGAACACGCACTCGTCAAAACTCCAAATGCTAAAGAAAATAAAACAAGCAAAATTAAACATGAAACCCAAAATTGAATAAAGTCAACAAATCCCACATGGTGAAATTGGGTTTTACAACATTTTAATAATAAAAAAATCAGACATGCACACAAAGATAGAAAAGCACACACCAGACAGAGTTTGTGTGTTTGCTAATAGAAATTAAAGGAAAGTGCTGCAGCAGGTGAAAGCTATGGTGAATATTAGAAATGGGTAAAGTACAATATATATGAGCATTGTATTGCCACTTTCACTACCGTAGCATGAGATGACCAATCAGTCAGTAACACATCACACTCACTCAAGGGAAACACTAATTTTCAAAAGAGAGAGATTGATGTGCGTTATGCATGAAAAAGTAGAAGGGAGACTTAAGGCAATGAAAATAATCAATGAATGTTCTTAGAGTGAGAGAGAATATATTAACATTTAAAAAATTATTAAAAACAATTCAAACATATGGTTTTGATTTTTGAACACTACAACATATTAAATAAGGGTGGATTAAATAAATAATTTAAACTTCTATTTAATAAATTCTTGACAATTTAAATTGAATATGTAAATATTTTTATATGGTCAGCTAATTAAATAATATCATAAACTTGATTATCAAATTCACAAGTCAACTCATAAACTCTCTATATATAAGTAAATAATTTATAATTAAATAGAATTAGTATAATAATAATACAATACATAATTAGATATTAGAAATATTATATAATAGTGATAAAATATATAACATACAATAATATATAAACATAATAAATAACGTATATAAATAAAAAAGTAGTAATTGAATAAAACCTCACGAGTCAACTCGTAAACTCACGAGCCCACAACCCCAAACATGGTTAACTCATATGCAAACTTGTTTTTGAGTAGAATCAAGCAAACTCGTGCAAACACAGACAGACTCGTGAGTTCGAGGGTGAGACGGCGAGTTCGATGGGTTGGAAAAAATTAACCCAAATGGATGTCATTTGGGTCTTCTAAATCATTCGTCATCATCGCAAAGTGGCCACCCCATGCTCCTAAGGAGGTCATCGCAGAGCAGTCCACTATAGCAGTCATGTTGCCATTTGTGGCTGAAATCTTGGAAGATCGCGACCATAAGTGGGCTTCTGGATTGGTCCAACATTTGCTTTGTTGGAAAATAGGCTGCACCATTTTTATCTGAAAGAAGAAGGAGGAAGATAATGGGCGATGGGGTGAGAGAAAAGAAACATATTAGGGTTTTTTTAGGTTAGTGGGTATTGGGCCTGTACTCAAAATTGGCCCACTCTCTATATATAAGTAAATAATGTATAGTTAAATAAAATTAGTATAATAATAATACAATACATAAGTAGATATTAGAAATATTATATAACAGAGATAAAATATATAGCATACAATAATGGATAATAATATATAAATATATAAACATAGTAAATAATGTATATAAATAAAAAAGTACTAATTAAATAAAAACTCACGAGTCAACTCGTAAACTCGTATAAGTTTAGAAGCCTACAACCCCAAACCTGGTTAACTCATGCCAACTCGTTTTTTGAGTAGAATTGTGCAAACTTGTTTTTTGAGTAGAATTGTGCAAACTCGTGCAAACACGGACAAACTCGCGAGTTCAAGCGCGAGACGACGAGTTTGATGGGTCGGAAAACATTAACCCAAATAGACATCATTTGGGTCTTCTAAATCATTTGTCGTCATCGCGAAACGACCACACCATGCTACTAAGGAGGTCGTCGCGGAGCAACTCATTGTAGCAGTCGGTATGTTGCCATTTGTGGCTGAAATCTTGGAAGATCGCGACCATAAATGGGTTTCTCGATTGCTCCAACATTTGCTTTGTTGGAAAATAGGCGGCACCATTTTTATTTGAAAGAAGGAGGAGGAAGATAATGGGCGATGGGATGAGAGAAATGAAACATATTAGGGTTCTTTTAGGTTACTGGGTATTGGACCTGTACTGAAAATTGGCCCACTCTCTATATATAAGTAAATAATGTATAATTAAATAAAATCAGTATAATAATAATAATACAATACATAAGTAGATATTAGAAATATTATATAATAGAGATAAAATATATAGCATACAATAATAGATAATAATATATAAATATATAAACATAATAAATAATGTATATAAACAAAAAAGTAGTAATTAAATAAAAACTCACGAGTCAACTCGTAAACTCATATAAGTTTACAAGCCCACAACCCCAAACCTGATTAATTCATATGCAAACTCATTTTTTGAGAAGAATTATGCAAACTCGTGCAAACACGGAAAAACTCATGAGTTCAAGGGCGAGACGGCGAGTTCGATGGGTCGGAAAAAATGTAGTAATTAAATAAAATTAGTATAATAATAATAATAATAATAATAATAATAATAATAATAATAATAATAATAATAATAATAATAATAATAATATGTAGTAACTAAATAATAATAATAATAATCTAAATAAAGCATATTATGTTATATAATATATTAAAAATAATAGTAATAATGATAAAAAAATATCATAAAATAAATAATAATAGTCATAAAAGCTAAATAAAACATAATATATAATATAATTATCTAAACACATGGGGTTGAAATGTTGAATTATTAGGTACTTTAACATTTTTTTTAATATGAAGTAAAATCTTACGAGTTTAACAACCTTTATCATAAATATAATTTTTAAAGCATTATCATATATAAATTAATGGTTTTCAATAATAATTTTTTGAACAGAAATATGGTGTCCTAGCACAAGGTAGAAAAAGTTTCCAGACTCAAATCCATTTAAGTTGAGTGTCTTCACTGCTACTGAAATACCCATTCCAAGCCTTGTTGTATAGTTCCCATGTTGATTGACCTAACCTTTCAACACAGTTCCACCCACCCCCTTCACTAGGAAATTGTCAGACTTAAAACTCCACATTGCCAAGTTAAGGTCATTAGAGGTGAACCTTCGAAGAAGGGAAAAAGATACAATTAATTCCTAGCTTAAGTTAGGAGTACATGACCTTTGGTAGGTTTTTGAAATTTTGGTGGACGAGGAGCTTGGAGTAACCAGTTGGTGCTCACAATATCATTTGTAACATTTCTCCCTATTGATTTACAAGGAAAAAATTGAGATATTAAAGCAAATTGATTGACCTAAACTTTTAACACAATTCCATTCCCTCTCCCCTCACCAAAAAAATTGAGATATTAAATTCTATGTTGCCAACATAAGGTCATTAAAGGTGAACCTTCGAAGAAGGATAGAAGCTACAAATAATTCCTGGCTTAAGTTGGGAATATGTGATCTTTTGTTGACCTTTTGGTGGATGAGAAGCTTGGAGTAACTTATTGGTGTCTCACAATATAATTTGCAAAATTTCTTCCTAGTGATTGATTTAGAAGGAAAAAAAATAAGATATCAAAGCAAACTTGATTAGCAACATAAAACGTACATGAATTAGACATTAATTAAGTCTAAATTTGTCTCCCTAGAGGATCAAAGAAGATCCTGAATTGCCCTTTTTGCAACATACAATATATATATATATATATATATATATATATATATATATATATATATATATATATATATATATATATATATATATATATTGTACTGAAAAACTTAGTTAAAAGTTAAAGGATTAAAAATACGTACTTTGGCTAAAATAACATTGACTAGACGTCTTGGCCAAGCAAGGAAACTGTGTAGGGTCTAGCCCACTAACATCAACATCAATAACGTCTTCAACCTCCACTCTAATTGAATCATATGATAGAGGCACTGAGTGGTTGGTTGAACCCCCTCGAGAACTTTCCCAACAGCCACTAGGTGGGAAGAGTTCTCATCATCAACATACAACCCACATCAAGCTAAGTCTTCGTTATGAGTGTCCTTTCCTGTTAGCTATTTATTTAATTTGCACCATTTTATATTAAGCAAATTGCATTGACACCTCTTGTGATTTCTCGATATTGCACAAGATATCCTCTAATTCTAACCCCTCTAGCAAACCTTTTTATTTATTTTTGAATACATTACACTGACACCATTTTTTTTTTAAAAAAAACATTACATTGTTTATCCTCTAAGGGAGTTATTGCAAATGTTAAAAATAAAAGCGTGTATTAGAACATTTTTATCTCACCACTTCTTGTTTTTATACATCTTAAATAAGTCTCACTATTATACATAATTTATTTTTACTCTTTACAACTTCAACAATTCATCTCTCCAACCCAATAACTTGAAAAAAAAAAGTCACTAAATGGATCCCATAAATAATCTTTCAACCTTACATTTCATCACACTAGCATTTATTATTACTTGTTGTTGTTGTTGTTGTTCAATGGTCGACCCACATAAAATTTTTAAGCATCAATGCTTAAATAAACATATGATGCTTCACACACTCTAATCAAGCATTTTCCCTCTATTGCACATCTCTTATTAAGCATCAAAGCATAATAAGATCGTTCGATACATGCACACATCTATATCGGAGGTTTTCGTAGAAAATGTGTTGCTAAATAGCATTTCTCTTTGTTTACTTCTTTAAGAGTTTTGTGCTGAAATTTGTTTAGGTCAAATGTTTTAGGGGTTTGAACTGAAAATATGGGGAGCATTACTAGTATTAAACTTGGTTCTATGAGTACGGGAAAATCAAAGGGAGGGAGAAACAACAAAGATGTTGTTCAAGATACTAGTGAAGAAGGTTCAAGATTTTGGAAAAAACAATATTGACGATTTTGTTAGGTTGCATGCTTTTGAGTTATAAAGGGGAAGGATCCTCTAGTGACAAAAGAAAACCTTTTGTCATTGGAGGATCCTTCCCCTTTGCAACTCAAAAGCATGCAACCTAGCAAAATCCTCAATTTTTTACAAAATCTTGAACCTTCTTCACTATATCTTGATCAACATCTTTGTTGTTTCTCCCTCCCTTTGATTTTCCCGTACTCATAGAACCAAGTTTAATACTAGTAATGCTCCCCATATTTTCAGTTCAAACCCCTAAAAGATTTGACCTAAACAAATTTCAGCACAAAACTCTTAAAGATGTAAACAAAGAGAAATGCTATTTAGCAACACACTTTCTACGAAAACCTCCGATAGTGGTGCTTGTGTCAAACAATCTTATTATGTTCAATGTTTAATAAGAGATGTGCAGTAGAGGGACAATGCTTAATTAGAGCATGTGAAGCATCATGTGCTTATTTAAGCATGAATACTTAATATTTTAATTGGGTCAATATGTGTGTACTTTTAATAATAAATGCTAGGGTGATGAAATGTATGGTTGAGAGATTATTTGTGGGGTCTATTTAGTAACCATTTTTTTTTCAAGTTATTGGGTTGGAGAGGTGATTTGTTGAAGTTGTAAAGAGTAAAAATAAATTATGTGTAACAGTGGGACTTATTTAAGATGTTTAGAGAATAAAAAAGAGAAATGTTGAGTTAGTAATGTTATAACACACTTTTAAACACAATTTTTATTGGATAAAATTTCTTGAAAATCACAAAATCCTAAGTCTTACACCCTATTTAATGAGTCTAAATTTTAATTATTTGTAGAAAGAGTGTTGAAAAGAATGAATTAAACAAAAAAATTGAAATAAAGAAGCTGAAAAATGGACACACACTCTTCAAAACTCCCAATGCTCAAGAAAATTAAACAAGCAAAATTAATAAATATTGTTGGCACAAGTTCAAAATTATAGAACTAATATAAAATTAATATTTTTTTCGAGAACCAAGAGACATTAATCATGAAACCCAAAATTGAACAAAGTCAACAAGTCCCACATGGTGAAATCGGGTTTTACAACATTTTGATAATAATAAATAAATAAAAACAGACATGCACACAAAAATAGAAAAGCACACACTAGACAGAGTTTGTGTTTGCTTATAGAAATTAAAGGAAAATGCCGCAATAGGTGAAAGCTATGGTGAATATTAAAAATGGCTAAAGTACAATATATATATATATATATATATATATATATATATATATATATATATATATAGAGAGAGCATTGCATTGTCACTCTCACTACCGTGGCATGAGATGACCAATAAGTCACTAACATGTCACACTCACTCAAGGGAGACACTAATTTTCAAAAGAGAGAGATTGAAGTGCGTTATGCATGAAAAAGTAGAAGGGAGACTTAAGGCAATGAAAATAATCAATGAATGTTCTTATAGAGAGAAAGAGAATATATTAACACTTAAAAAAATTATTAAAACCAATTCAAACATATGGTTTTGATTTTTGAACACTGCAACATATTATATATGCTGGATTAAATAAACAATTTAAACTTCTATTTAATAAATTCTTTGACAGTTTCAGTTGAATACGTAAATATTTTTATCTGGTCAGCTAATTAAATAATATCATAAACATGATTATCAAATTCATGAGTCAACTCATAAACTCTCTATATAGAAGTAAATAATGTACAATTAAATAGAATTAGTATAAAATATATAACATACAATAATATATAATAATATATAAATATATAAACATAATAAATAATGTATATAAATAAAAAAATAGTAATTAAATAAAAACTCACGACTCAACTCGTAAACTCGTATAAGTTTATGAGCCCATAACCCCAAACCTGGTTAACTCAGATGCAAACTCGTTTTTTAGTAGAATCGTGCAAACTCGTGCAAACACGGACAGACTAGCGAGTTCGAGGGCGAGATGTTGAGTTCAATGGGTCTTAAAAACTTAACCCAAATGGATGTCATTTGGGTCTTCTAAATCATTCATCGTCATCACGGAGCGGCCACCCCATGCTCCTAAGGAGGTCGTCATAGAGCGGCTCACTGTAGCAATCATCATGTGGTCATTCGTGGCTGAAATCTTGGAAGATCGTGGCCTGTGGGTTTCTCAACTGCTCCAACATTTGCTATGTTGGAAAATAGGTGGCACCATTTTTTTCTAAAAGGAGGAGAAAGATAATGGCCGATGGGATGAGAGAAAAGAAACATATTAGGGTTTTTTAAGGTTAGTGGGTATTGGGCTTGTACTCAAAATTGGCCCATTTTCTATATATAAGTAAATAGTGTATAATTAAATAGAATTAGTATAATAATAATACAATACATAATTAGATATTAGAAATATTAAATAATAGAGATAAAATATATAACATACAGTAATATATAATATTATATAAATATATAAACATAATAAATAATGCATATAAATAAAAAAACTAGTAATTAAATAAAAACTCACGGGTCAACTCGTAAACTCATATAAGTTTACGAGCCCACACCCCCAAACCAGGTTAACTCAGATGCAAACTCATTTTGAGTAGAATCGTGCAAATACGGACAAACTCACGAGTTCGAGGGCGAGACGGCGGGTTCAATGGGTCAGAAAAAATTAACCCAAATGGATGTCATTTGGGTCTTCTAAATCATTTGTCGTCATCGCAGAGTGGCCACCCCATGGTCCTAAGGAGATCGTCTTGGAGCAGCTTACTATAGCAGTCTTCATACAACCATTCGTGGCTGCATTCTTGGAAGGTCTCGGCCATAAGTTGGTTTCTCGACTGCTCCAACATTTGCTTTAATGGAAAATAGGTGGCACCATTTTTTTTTGAAAGAAGCATGAGGAAGATAATGGCCGATGGGATGAGAGAAAAGAAACATATTAGGGTTTTTTTTTTTTAGGTTAGTGGGTATTGGACCAGTACTCAAAATTGGCCCACTTTATATATATATAAGTAAATAATGTATAATTAAATAGAATTAATATAATAATAATACAATACATGATTAGATATTAGAAATATTAAATAATAGAGATAAAATATATAACATACAATAGTATATAATAAAACATAAATATATAAACATAATAAATAAAGCATATAAATAAGAAAAAGTAGTAATTAAATAAAAACTCACGAGTCAACTTGTAAACTCATATAAGTTTATGAGCCCATAACCCCAAACCTGGTTAACTCGGATGCAAACTTGTTTTTGAGTAGAATCGTACAAACATAGACAGACTCGTGATGAGTTTAAGGGCGAGACGGCGAGTTCGATGGGTTGGGAAAATTAACCCAAATGGATGTCGTTTGGGTCTTCTAAATCATTTGTCATCATCACGGAGCGGCCACCCCATGGTCCTAAGGAGGTTGTCGTGGAGCGACTCGCTGTAGCAGTCGTCATAAGGCCATTCGTGGCTGAAATCTTGGATGACCGCTGCCATAAGTGGGTTTCCCGATTGCTCCAACATTTGCTTTGTTGGAAAATAGGCGGCACCATTTTTATCTGAAAGAAGGAGGAGGAAGATAATGGGCGATGGGATGAGAGAAAAGAAACATATTAGGGTTTTTCTAGGTTAGTGGGTATTGGGCATGTATTGAAAATTGGCCCACTCTCTATATATAAGTAAATAATGTATAAATAGAATTAGTATAATAATAATACAATACATAATTAGATAATAGAAATAGAAATATTATACCATAGAGATAAAATATATAACATACAATAATATATAAACATAATAAATAACGTATATAAATAAGAAAATGTAGTAATTAAATGAAATTAGCATAATAATAATTAAATGTAGTAACTAAATAATAATAATAATCTAAATAAAGCATAATATGTGATATAATATATTAAAAATAATAATAATGATGATAAAAATATAATAAACTAAATAATAATAGTCATAAAAGCTAAATAAAACATAATATATAATATAATTATCTAAACACAAGGGGTTCAAATGTTGAATTATTATGTTATTTGTAGGTATTTTAATATATTTTTTTTAATATGAAGTAAACTCTTGAGAGTTTACAAGTCGAGTTTACGAGGCTCCCACGAGTCTATGTAAACTCCCGAGTTTAACAACTGTTATCATAAATATAATTTTTAAAGTTATTATCATATAAATTAATGGTTTCAATAATAATTTTTTTAATAGAAAGATGGTGTCCTAGCACAAGGTAGAAAAAAGTTTCTAGACTCAAATCCATTGAAGTTGAGAGTCTTCACTACTACTGAAATCCCCATTCCAGGCCTTGCTTCATAGTTCCCATGCTGATTGACCCATCCTTTCAACATAGCTCCACCTACCCCCCTGATCACCAGGAAATTGTTAGACTTAAAACTCCACATTGCCAACATAAGGTCATTAGAGGTGAACCTTCTAAGAAGGGAAGAAGATACAATTAATTCCTAGCTTAAGTTATGAGTACATGACCTTTGGTAGCTTTTTGACCTTTTGGTGGATGAGGAGCTTGGAGTAACCAGTTGGTGTCTCACAATATCATTTGTAACATTTCTTCCTGTTGATTTACTGGGAATAAAATGAGATATCAAAGCAAATTGATTGACCTAACCTTTCAACACAGTTCCAATCCCCCTCCCCTCACCAAGAAAATTGTCAGACTTAAAATTCTATGTTGCCAACATAAGGTCAATAAAGGTGAACCTTCGAAGAAGGATAGAAGCTACAATTAATTCCTGGCTTAAGTTGGGAATACATGATCTTTTGTAGCTTTTTGACCTTTTGGTGGATGAGAAGCTTAGAATAACTGATTGATGTCTCACAATATCATTTGTAAAATTTCTTCCTGTTGATTGATTGACAAGGACAAAAAAAAAAATCAAAGAAAATTTGATGAGCAACAAAAAACATACATGAATTAGACTTTAATTAAGTCTAAATTTGTCTCCCTAGAGGATTAAAGAAGATCCTGAATTGCCCATTTTGCAACATACACTATATCTATATATATTTTTGTACTGAAAAAGCGCTCATTCAATTTTATTTCACAAGTAATTCCACTAACATAAGCATATAATATAGTATCTATGTAGATTTGATTCAACTTATTTTAAGAAAGGACTTGATCTTTTATGTTGGTTTCTCAAAAGAACTTTTGAAAAAAAAATGTTTTCCAAAATTAATAATCCTTTCAACTTTCAATTTTTTTTTCTTTTCTCGTCACATATCTATTACATTTATTACTTTTTTATTTTTTTGTTTATTTTCTCTCCAAATATATGCCCTGAAGGATGTAAAAGAAAATATTTTTTTATAAAAAAAAGCTAAACCAAAATATATATATAGTGCTTGATATAAAATCTCAAGTGGGATTCACATGATTGACTAATTAATATAGATTTTGATTTAAGGTAAATGAAAAGAGAAAGGAGAAGTGACAGTAAGATGAGAAGGAGAAGGACAAATCCAAAAAGAGAGAGAGAGAGAGAGAGAGAGAGAGAGATGTAATGGTATATGGAAATATTTTTGTCGACACCCTTTTAAGTGTCTCACACGTGGAGAGAGGGAAAAAATAAAATAAAGAGAAATAATAAATGCCATATATAATATAATGAAATAAGAAGATAAAGATTAAAAAAAATATTAATAATTGATCTATAAACAAAATTACAAGTGTTTAAAACAATTAAAATTAAAAACTAAAATTTTAAATACTCAAAAATAAAATTAATGTTTATTTAAAATATCACACAAATATGTCCATTTCTGGCATTTTATATTTTTCAGCTACTTCATCAGATAATTTTACCAAACACTTATGATTCAATAAGTTAAGTTTTCAACTTTCAACTATCAATTACATATTTTTAGCTACTAGCTAAGTTTTCAGCTTTCAACTATCGGTTACATGTTTTTAGCTACTAGCTAAGTTTTCAGCATTAATCTTGAAGATTTATTTATTTAAGAAATAATATCATTTGCTAAGAATGTAATTTTTTTTAGAATAGTGCTTAATAAATAGTGCTTCAAGGATTTTTTTATTGTTTTTTGAAGATAGTGCTTTAAGGATATTTTGTTTATCCATAGGAATTGAAGACAGTACCAAGGGGTTTACAACACTCATGCACCATGCTCAACCAACTGAGTTAGACTCCTTGATAGTGCTTTAAGGATATTGTTTCAATGTGATAACAAAATTAATATTTTATCATATATATTAATATTAGCTTCCTAAATTTCTCGACTATAATTTAATTTAAATTAACTTTCAATTTATGAAAACTTTTTAATCGTAAGATTTTATTATTAAATTTTTTTAAAGACAAAACTTCCCATATTTATATTATGTTTATAGGTGATTATGAATAGGTTAAAATAAAAAGTTTTTTTTTTTAAATATTAAAATGTATAAAATAATTTTAACTTGTACAAAATAATTTATTTTATTTTATCTTGTTTATTTATTTATTTTGTTATCTTAATACAAATACTTATTCACAAGTTTATCTAAATTAGAATATGTTTTGATAATTTATATTTTGGGAAATTATGATTTAATAGGATATTTACAAATGAAAACTGATAATTTGATTTTATGATATTATCAAATGAAATTTAATTTTTTATAAGTAAAAGAAATTTAAAAGTTATTAATTTAGCATTCACAAATGATCAAAACTAATGGATTAGTAACAAAGACTAATTATGTTGATGTAAATTAGTCAATAATAGATACAATGGTGGCCCTAAGCACGGTCAAGGTGGGCGACCACTTAGGGCCCCATTTTTAGAGGGGAACCAAATTTTTTATTACGTTTATATAAATATTAAAATAATTTTTTTATATAATGTTATAATGTAGTAATGTTAATATGGGCCTGAAGAACTGTTTCTGTTCAGTTAGGTTGCAAAATGTAAAAAATAAAATAAAAGAAAAGAATAAAAATTGAAACTTCTCTAAAACATGATAATTCTTGTGATCTTGATGGTGAAATTTTATTTGAGGAATTAAAAGTCATTAGAGAGGTTTTAATAATTGAGTCAAAATCAAGTTTTATGATATTGAGTCTTTGAAGACATTTAATTATTTTCCTAATGCATGTACAACTTAAAGAATAATATTAACTATTCATGTTAATTATTGATGCATCTATTAAAAGAAGTTTATCGAAATTAAAAATGTAAAATCCTATTTGCGATCTACTATGTTAGATTAAATAATTTTGTTTTGATTTTTATTGAAAATTATTTCTTAAAGAATCTTGATTATGAACAGATTATTAATGAGTTTTTAACCAAAAAAATATAAGGAGGACAATACTTAAATGATTGTGAGGACATAATTTTTCGATCCGTCCAGGGCACCAAAAATCTTAGCACCGGCCCTGAAAGGATACAACCCTTAAAACATTGCGACAGACAAACAAAAATACGCTAAAATGTGAGGACTTAAACATATACGTGTTTGAAGGAATATTAAAGATAGGGACTAGTTATACTAACAGAAAATTAATAAGGGACAAATTTTTTTAAAAAAAGTCGAGGACAAAACTAAAAAAAATTACTGAAATTCGGGACTAAAAAAATTTATTTAAGCCTATAAATTATTCCTTTTTCTTATTTTTCCAACTTGACTTTCCACTTAACCAACTTATGCACATGCTCATTGCTCAACAAAAATACCATAACAACGCAAATTTCATTTCATTGAATGCACAATTCCATTATATTACAGAACTCTCTAATTTGTACGATACCGGATGGGTACTCAGCTATATAATAAAACTGAGTACCCTCCACAGTAGATAAAGTATTCGACAAGAAGATAGCCGAATACCTTCCACACCCTAGGCTTGGAAAATAAACAGAAGACCCTATATGCTAGAAAACTATTCGGCATCATGAAGGCCGGATACCGCGGGTAGTATTCGAATAAGGTAAAAACTACTAGAAGGATATCATTGAGATAACCAAAGATTTAAAGGTAATTAAGCAACCTTAATTAACAATAACAAATCATTAGCATAATCAACGCCCATAAAAGTCCAAGGGCCCAGTAAGGTTAGTATAAAAAGGAGTATGATTCTCGAAGTACGGTAACTTCTGACACTTATTTGTTACCCTTATTAAATGCTATGAGCCAAAAGCTAACTTGAGCGTTGGAGTGCCTTTTGTAGGTACCCCCTCCTCTCTCCACCTTGGAGGATTCGGATACTAGCGGAAGATCGTGGACCGAAGTCATCAGCAGAAGATTACCTTGTTACCCTCAGACAGGAACATTTTGGCGCCCACCGTGGGGCCCTGGTAAAACTTATCCCACAACCCCTCAAAGAATGGTTACTACTCGGAGTCACGCACACATGGATATACCAAGATCATCAGCACCAGGCATGCAACAAGGCACGGAGGGACGACATCACATTGCTGAAAACTTGGCGCACGTCGAAGACCAAACGAGTTTGTCTTCGAAGTTAAGACAGTTGAGAGCTGATATATCAGCAATGCGAAAGCAGCATGCTCAGGAGATATCAGCACTCCGTCAAGAGAATGCTGAGTTGAAGAGTTTGAATCGGTCTTGGAAGCCCAAAGACCAAACACCTGGCCGACAACATGAAGGCGAGTCAACGACCAATCTCAGCATCCAGGGGGTGACACACCGGCTCTCAACCTTTACCGCCGACACTCAATCACACCCTTGCAGACATCCTTTCATTTTCGGAGTTATGGAAACCCCTCTCCCCCCCCAAGTTGGAAAAGCCTCAGCTTGGACCGATATGATGGTAGCACTGACCCAGATGAGCACAAAGACGTCTATGTAACCCAAGTTAGTCTCTATACCACCGAAGACGCTATCCTATGTAGGGTATTCCCCACATCCCTAAAGGGACAAGCCCTTAATTGGTTTACTCAGCTTCCGCCTAATTCCATTGACAGTTTTGAAACACTTACGGCTAGATTTGGCACTCAATTCGCAACAAGCAGACCTCATCACTTGACTTCGGTCGCACTGGTGAACATTCGGCAGGAAAAGAAGGAATCGCTTCGGACTTTCATGGAAAGGTTCGACAAGGTTGCCTTAAACATCCGTAACCTGGACCCAGCGATAGCCATGCATCACTTGGTGATGGCCCTTCGGCCAGGAGCTTTCGTCAATAATCTTTGTAAGAAATTGGCACTCGACATGGATGACCTCCGACGAAGAGCAGTAAAGTACATCCAGATGGAAGAGTTGGCCGAGTATCGGAACCAAGTTTGAGCAGAAGCCAATACAGGGAAGAAAGAACATGAAAAAGATAATCAAGGGAAGGGAAAAGAGAAGTTTCACAAGGATCGGGAGTATCGTGGCCCCCGATACACTACCTATACTCCGCTCAACACTAGTTGCTCCCGGATACTTGAGCAAGCTCTTGCAACCGAAATATTGGCTTTGCCAAAAAGAGCTAACACCCTTCCTAAGGCCGACTATAGCAAGCAATGCCGATACCATCGCAACAGAGGCCATTCCACCGAAGAGTATGCTGCACTCAAAGACAAGATTGAGGACCTCATCAAGATGGGACACCTCAAAGACTTCGTTCACAATCCTAGAACCGAAAGGTCTCATTACTCGAGGTACAAAGATGACGATAGAACTTACAGGAAAGATAGTGACTATGACCGAGAACATGACAGAAAGGCTGAAAGGTAAAGAAGTAGGTTTAGGGAGCGGCAAGAAGCAAAACCCCATGAACATCCTCGAAGAGTGATCAATACGATTGCAGAAGGATTCGCTGGAGGAGGTAGTACCTCTTCAGCCAGGAAGAGACATCTCCGCCTCGTTCGGTCAGACAACATGACATCGACCGTAAGCAAGCTGAAAATGCTACCTATTACATTCACAGATGCAGACTTTCAGGGTTCTGACCCCCGTACAGGAAGATCCAATGGTCATCAGCGTGGACATAGCTAACTGCACAGTCCGAAAAACTCTAGTAGATCAAGGAAGTTCGGCCGACATCCTATATTGGAGTTCCTTCAGGCAGTTGGATATATCGAAAGGGAAGCTCATGCCCTATGACCAACCCCTGGTCGGGTTTTCAGGTGAAAAGGTTAACACCAAGGGATGTATAGAACTGAACACAACCTTCGGATACGGGGAAAAGGAGTGCAAGACTATAAAAGTTAGATATATAGTGGTGCACGCTAACACTTCATATAATATACTACTCGAATGACCGCCCTTGAATGCTCTAGGGGCCATAGTATCCACTCCACACCTGGCAATGAAGTTCCCCTCCAGCCGAGGCACAATAATCACAATTCATGCCGACCAAAAAGCGGCTAGGGAATGCTACTTAGCAAGCCTCAAAGTCACTCAGTTGAAGAAAGAGGAGTACAAGTCAGTAAACATTGTCTCAACAGCTAAACCTTTGGCCCAACCCTTAGATCTTGATCCCAAGATTGACAAAGACAAACTTGCCTAACCAAATGAGGAAACCTATGCATTTCAGATTGGTGAAACAAAGAGCCAAGTCACATACCTCGGCAGCAACTTATCCGAAAATGATCGACTTCAAATCCAAAGAGTGATTAGGCAAAACGTCGACTTATTCGCTTGGAAAGCCTCAGACATGCCGAGCATCAATCCAAATTTCCACGGTCACAAGTTGGCAATATGCCGAGAAGCAAGGCCAATAGCTCAAAAGAAAAGAAAGATGGGTGAAGAAAGGCGGAATGCCATGGAAGAAGAAGTAGCAAAGTTGATGGCAGCTAACTTCATCCGAGAAGTCAAGTACACTACTTGGTTAGCCAATGTAGTCATGGTGAAGAAGTCGAATGGTAAATGGAGAATGTGTACAGACTACACGGATCTGAACAAAGCATGAACGAAAGGATGCATACCCCCTACCAAACATCGATCGACTAGTTGATGGGGCAGCCGGGCATACTTGCCTCTGCTTTTTGGATGCATACTCGGGTTACAATCAAATCTGAATGTACTCTCAAGACGAAGACAAGACCACTTTCATCACCGAGTCAGCCAACTATTGCTATAGAGTTATGCCATTTGGCCTGAAAAATGCCAGAGCAACTTATCAAAGGCTAATGGACAAAGTTTTCCAAAAGCAGTTAGGAAGAAATCTGGAGGTATATGTTGATGATATGGTGGTAAAGTCTTCCAATGCCAGCTAGCACAAGAGGGACCTTGACGAGATCTTTGCCGAACTTAGAAAGCGCAACATGCGTCTGAATCCCGAAAAGTGTGTCTTTGGTGTTCAAGGAGGAAAGTTTTTGGGCTTCATGTTAACTTGCTGAGGCATAGAAGTGAATCGTGATAAATGCCAAGCTGTTATTTGTATAAGGAGCCCCAAAACTCCAAAAGAAGTTCAAAGACTGACAGGAAGGATCGCTTCTTTATCGCGATTCCTACCTAGGATAGCCGAAAGGGCGAAACCTATCATGAAACTATTGAAGGCATCCAGGAAATTTTCGTGGGATCAACAGTGTGAGGAAGCCTTTCAAGATCTGAAGAAGACCCTCTCAGCCCCACCAGTACTCAAGAAACCGGACCCCCAAAAGGAATTAATGTTGTACATCTCGATTTCCCAAGAAGTCATAAGCGCAGTACTAGCCCAAGAACATGAAGAGGGTCAGGCACCCATATACTTCATCAGCCGAGTGCTACAGGAAGCCGAGACGAGATATCAAACGATAGAAAAGGCAGCTCTGACACTAGTTAACGCTGCAAGGCGCCTGAGATAGTACTTTCAGGGTCACAGAGTAGTCATCAAAACAGGTTGCCCCATAGCAAAGGTATTGAAGAAGCCAGAACTGGCCAGATGAATGATGGCATGGTCAATAGAGCTCTCAGAGTTTGATATAAGGTATGAGCCGAAAGGTCCTATCAGGGCACAGTGTTTGGCAGACTTCATTAATGAGCTGCACCCCGTCGAGCACTTCGAAGACGAATGGTGGATTGTGCACGTTGACGGCTCGTCCAACCAGCGTGGGAGTGGGGCAGGTGTCATCATGGAAGGACCAAACCAGATACGATTGGAACAGTACTAACGATTCGGTTTCAAAGCATCTAATAATCAGGCCGAATATGAAGCATTACTAGCTAGACTCAGGTTAGCCAAGGAGATGGGGGCTCGAAAATTAGAATTTGGAGTGATTCTCAAATTGCGGATGAACAAATTAATGGTTTTTTCCAGGTCAAAGATCCACAACTACTGAAATACTATCATGCCTTCATACAACTAAAACAAGAGTTTGACAAGGTCCAAGTAAAGCACTTGGTTCGAGAACACAATGATAGGGCCGATCAGCTTGCCAAATTAGCCAGCATTCAGAAGCCACGGCAGCTAAGAACTTTCATTTAAGAAGTGTTACCAGATCCGAGTGTAACCACCAAGGAATGCATGCAAGTCTCGGCACCCAAAGACCCTTGGATACATGAGATCCAACAGTATTTGTTACAAGGTACTCTTCCGGAGGACAAGGAGAAGGCAAAAAGGTTACGCGTCAGCGTCGCAAGATACGTTCTAGTGGCTGAAGAGTTATATAGGAGGGCATATTCCACCTCTTTGCTTAAATGCCTCGACAAGGATCAGGCTGAGTATGTCACAAGAGAGCTGCATGAAGGAATCTGTGGCATGCATTCGGGTGGACAAACAATGGCCACTCGTGTGTTAAGAGCAGGATATTACTAGCTAACTCTCAAGTCTGATTGTGCCGAATATGTTAAAAAGTGCACCCAATGCCAAAAGCACGGAAACCTTATTCACTAGCCCGCCGACGAGCTACATGCTTTTTCGTCACCATGGCCTTTCACTGTCTGGGGGGTCGATATTTTGGGACCTTTTCCCATAGCCAAGGGGCAATGCAAATTCCTGATAGTGGTCATTGATTACTTTACAAAGTGGATAGAGGCCGAATCCCTGGCAACCATTTTGCCCCAAAATGTGCAGAAGTTTTTTATGGAAAAATGTAATCACGCGTTTCGGCATTCCGCATGTGATCATCACTGACAACGGGCTATAGTTTATAGATAAAAGCTGAATACCTTCCTGGAGGAACTAGGAGTAAAGCATAGGGTGACCTTGGTCAAACACCCGCAAACAAATGGGCAAGCGGAATCCGCCAACAAAGTTATCTTGTCGGAACTGAAGAAAAGGCTGGGTGCAGCTAAGAGTGCATGGGCCGAAGAAATACCTAAAGTTTTGTGGGCATACAGGTGCACCCCACAGTCAATAATCAAAGAATTACCCTTCAGAATGGTATATGGAACCGAAGCTATGATTTCGGTAGAAGTAAGGGAACCTACCTTCCGAAGACAAAATTTCGAAGCCTCCCAAAATGAAAATTCGATGAGGGTTGAGCTTGATCTGGTCGAAGAAGTGCGTGACCAAGCACGCTTAACTGCCGAAGCATGCAGGCAGAGGATGAACAAGAGGTTCAACTCAAAGTTGAGGCCAAGAGAATTCAAAGAAGGAGACCTAGTCCTAAGAGTTCAGGGTGATGCACAAAAAAATGCCAGGGAAGGGAAATTAGCAGCCAATTGGGACGACCCATTCAGAATCCGACAAAACCTCAATAATGGAGCATACAAGCTAGAAGAACTTTAAGTAAAGGTGGTACTGAGAACATGGAATTCGACCCACCTTAAATATTATTTCAGTTGATTATGTAATTGGGTGATGTACTCTTTTTCCTTACTCGGCTTTTTATCCCTACAAGAACGTGAAAGGGTTTTTAACGAGAAGGTTTTAACAAGGCACACCTTTTTAACTGAATTAATGAAACGCATTGTTCGGCATGTCTATGATTATTTATTTTTCTAGTCATTATTTCTTCACAAATGGTTTCCCTCCCGAGTACTCCTACTCGGCTAAGGATGCACCATTCAGAATTTCTTCACAAATGGTTTCCCTCTCGAGTACTCCTACTCGGCTAAGGATGCACCATTCAGAATTTCTTCGCAAATGGTTTCCCTCCCGAGTACTCCTACTTGGCTAAGGATGCACCATTCGGAATTTCTTCACAAATGGTTTCCCTCTCGAGTACTCCTACTCAGCTAAGGATGGACCATTCGGAATTTCTTCACAAATGGTTTCCCTACCGAGTACTCCTACTTGTCTAAAGATGCACCATTCGAAATTTCTTTGCAAATGGTTTTCCTTACTCGGCAAAGCATTTCCTTACTGAGCACCACTACTTAGCTAATTACACACTGGTCAGGATTTCCTTTTCAATGATTTCTTTCCCAAGTATTCCTCCTCGATCAAGATAATACACCATTAATTTGTTTCACAAAGAATCATGAAGGGTACAATTTAACAAAATATTCGTATCCTATTGTGAAGCACCTATTGGCTAAAAAACATTCAGGCCGAAATACTTCTCCATTGTAGAAAGCATTCATTTAGTTGTAATAAATTCGAACCCCACAAGTTAATTTTCTTTACCCACTTATACTTAGTACTCGTCTTAAGCATTGTAATCGGTCATTAATCAGTACAAAAATATTATTCTAAGTGTAAAAGGAGAAACATCACTGAATGACAGAAAGCAAGGTTGATTGATAACAAAGGAAGGTTACAAAAAGTCTTTTCAAATAAAGACTCTAATGGCCTGAAGTACATCAAGTTTTAAATGGCAGGGCCATCTTGATTCACCACATCCTCGGCATTCTCTTCATTATCTTCATTCTCTTCAACATCCCTATGCGTATATTCGATTTCTGCAGCCGGAATCGTTTACTGGAAAGGATTTTTAAGAACCGCGTCCTCAGGAATATCATCAAGAGATAGTAGGTGGCCTTCGTACATGTCCTTGTCCATGTCAACAGTTGGGGATGTCACAAGAGTATGAAGTTTGCCGAATAGCATGATGAAATCCAGCCTCGTGCTCGGCAAAAATTTTGTCTTGAGCCGAAGCCATCACCCTTTCCTTCGCATCACGCTCGGCGTGCCTCTCCTTCTCCATCTGTGCAAACATCAATTTCAAGCCTTTAATCTCGTCGTCTTGAAGTTTAGCATCCTTCTCGGCCATGACAACCTTGGTGTCCATGTCTTTCAATTCAGCCGACAACTGAGCCACTTTTTCTTTCAATTGAGCATTGTCATCGGCAAGGGTGATGTTAGCCTCTAATGCTTGACGGTTAGAGTTCTGTGCGTCCTTCAGGTTCTTCTTTAACTTTTCGGCCTCCTTCGATGGGTTCATGAACATGTGATAGGCAATGGTCGAAGCCTTGGCCTGAAATTCGCAGTAGAACGACCAGTTGGAGGAGGCGTCGACACTATTTAGAATTTTCTTCCCCATTTCTGAAACATCACTTGAACTGATCATCTTCTTAGGATGAAAGTCCTTAGAAAAGAATCCCTCAGCAGTGATAGCCGGAATCGAAGCCATGGATCCGGATCCTGAGAAGTCTAGCGTCTACTACTTCATCTTCTTTGATTTGTCTTCCTCCGAGGTCTCATGGCTTCGGTGGCGCTTCTTATGCTCATGGGTTTTCTTATCAGCAGCAGAGGGGCCACGGTATCGTGAGGAGGTGGCCTCAGAAGAGGTTGTTTTACAACAGGAGGAAGGGAGGCGACACCCAAAGGGTTACCAGCAGCTTGGGCTCGGTTCTTGCGAGAATTACGGAAGGATAGAACATCACCACCCGCGTCGGCCATGATACCTGCATCCGACAACATAATTAGTCATTTATAAGAATTAAAAGCAATAAAGGGTTAGAAAAAGGAAAATCGAAGCCTTACCACACATATCAATCAAAACATTGGAAGAATTAAATAAAGCCACAAGTTGTCTAGCCGGAAGCTTTCGTGGGAGTGACTCAAGAAACAGGAGATCCTCGCGTTCCTGATCGGTCATCATAGACTTCATAAACTTGTCATAATGTCGAGGAGTCTTTTCCCAGTAAAAAGGAAACAAAGGCTTCCCACCATTATCATAAAAATGGTTGGCTCCTATACTCGGCTTAATTATTACTTTAAAGAAGTCGATTTTAAATTTTTTGTAAGAGGAACTGAAAGACTGGAATAGAGGCCTTTTCGGTTTTCTTATTAAAGAAACCCACAAACCGCTCCTAGGCCGAATACAAAAATAGTACGGGAATACGCTTACAGAAGGTTTCACAAAATTAAATATGCAAATAGCTCGGAAGGTCGAGATCACGGCCCAACCATTCGGATGTAACTGGGAGGGTGCCACATTCAAAACCCGAAGCACCCTCATAGTAAAATCATCGAAAGGGATCGTCACATGAAGGTCTCGGAAGGCACAATCATACATATAAAAGAAATCCCTTTTAGACTCACTTATTCCCAAGAAAACAAATTCAACGTCAGTTTCACGCCGACAACACTGAAAGATCCTCGGTGATAGTACATACATTTACATAAGTTACAAAATTTGACACACTAAGTTTATCATCATAACCAGACCAGTAAGACCCAACCTCCCCATTTACCCATGTATACCCATCCAGGGTTACCGGCGGAAATTCTCTTTTCCCTTACGTAACCCTTGGTTTACACGTTGGAATCGAGCTCGAAGTAGCCTTATTAGCTGGGGAGGGTACTACATTTTCGCCCACCCCCTCCCGGAGAGAGGAAGAAGACGAAGACGAAGAGGACGAAAACAAAGAAGACGAAGACTCTTCATTAGACTCCTCGGCAGACGAGGATGATGACTGAATATCAACCACCTCAGTTTCTCCAGAAAGCTTATGACCAGACGAACCCATGATAAAGGGAATAAAGAATAAAGAGAAAGACCGAACCCTCGTACCGTAGTAGAGACAAAAAAGATGAAGCACCAAGGAGTGTTCGACCGAGAGCAAAAATGGATCGCTAAGATGTAAATAAGTGGAGTAAAGATGACATCCATCATGTACCCTATTTATAGGGCCCAGGCTCACAACCGTCCAAAAAGCGCAAAAGCTATCAACCGTTAGATCAGTTCAGATCAAAGGTTCACAAGAATGCAACGCTTCGTTCCTCACCCCAACAGTTTTTTCTGTCATAATGGTAGGGATACGAAGAGACATCATGAACAGTGCCCACCTCGAACAAGCCAAGCCGATCTAGAACATAAAGCCTCTTCGTCACGGCTGTTCACTCGAGGCTGGGGGGCATGTATACCGGATGGGTACTCGGCTATATAATAAAATCGAGTACCCTCCACAGTAGATAAAGTATTCGGCAAGAAGATAGCCGAATACCTTCCACACCCTAGGCTTGGAAAATAAACAGAAGACCCTACATGCTAGAAAAGTATTCGGCATCATGAAGGCCGGATACCACGGATAGTATTCGGATAAGGTAAAAACTACTAGAAGGATATCACTGAGATAACCAAAGATTTAAAGGTAATTAAGCAACCTTAATTAACAATAACAAATCATTAGCATAATCAACGCCCATAAAAGTCTAAGGGCCCAGTAAGGTTAGTATAAAAAGGAGTACGATTCTCAAAGTACGATAACTTCTGACACTCATTTATTACCCTTATTAAATGCTTTGAGCTGAAAGCTGACTTGAGCATTGGAATGCCTTTTGCAGGTACCCCCTCCTCTCTCCACCTTGGAGGATTCGGATACTAGCGGAAGATCTCGGACCGAAGTCATCAGCAGAAGATTACCTTGTTACCCTCAGACAGGAACATGTACAAAAGTCAATGAATCCTACTGCCTAGCTAATTTAGAACACTGTAGCTTTTAGTCTCCTTCCCAACTCCTTTATGCTCATAAAGAAATTAATGACCATTGTTAGCATAAAACGAAAGCAAATATTTCCTGTCACAGAGCAAGAGATTAATGAATAAAAATTTCAACTTACCTCATTAGTTGCCTATCAAAGCCTTAAGCAGCCAAGAGCCCTCTATTCCCTTCAGCCCTTCTAAGAAGGTAAGGCATAACCATTTCTACTAGCCCAAATGGCATATACTTGCTAACCTGAAACCCTTCATTGCTCAAACCAAAGGAAAGTGCCTCTGACATTCCATATAGCTGTGCAAATTCTAGCTTGTGATTCACCTTTCCCACACCTAATTCATTTGCCTTTGCCACAGCCAATTTCCCTACACAACATTGTCAAATCATATCAAACACAAGAATTGGGATGTTGAGTTCTCTTATATTATAAAGAGTAATTAGTCCATGCACTGATATTGTAAAGGGTTTTGATATTGTTATCTAATCACAAATTAATATATATGGTAAGTTTGTCGATTTATAAGATAACTACATCAAAATTAAACTTTATTATATATAATTCATAAGAAAATGAATAGCCTGTATTGTACATCTCAAGTACCTGATTCAATGTTGTGAGTTGCAAGAACAACTGAACCAGGTCCATTGGAAATCTTCTCAAGCAGAAATGATGAGCAATCATTGAAGCAATTGTGTGTGTCCTGAATGGTATTGTGAATTGGGGATGCATACCTGAAAGACTCAGCCAATTTATTCTCTATGGACATGTAGGCACCCCTCACCAATTTGAATCCCATTGGAACTCCCATTTTCTCTGCTGCCTTTGTCCTTTGTTGTCAGCAACAACCTCTCCTTGTCATCTTTCAAGTAAGTTTGAATGGTTCCAAACACAATGGGGTTGTCATCCTTGTTGTGCATGATGGCAGAAGAGTAATTGAAGTAATCAATAGCTGGCTGAACTGTTGTGTGTTCAGCATCAACCAACAAAGGCATATTGGCTTCCACACACTTTTGGCAAAGTTCAAGGAGTCTCTAGTTGGCAAGTTGAAGATCACTCTCTTCTTCTGGAGTTAGAGGCTTTGGTCTATTCTGTGTGGTACAAAGGGCTAGATTCAGCAAAAATTGGGAAGGAATGTTGCTTCCATGGCAAAATGAATGAAGGGTCTCTTTGTTGCCATCTTAGAAGGTCACTAACTCTTTCTAGCAATGCCATGGGGCATTTTGCAGTGATTTTCACAATGACAAAACTCACCTTTCATACAAAAAATTAAATTTGCCTCCATAAGTTCAGCATTACAAGACACAAAGAAAAACAGATGAAAAATACAAGCAAACACGTGAACCTCATGGCCTACCAGCACAATGCAAAAAAATTGACAATGAAACAACTAAAAACATTAGTTAGAAAATGATAACAAAAACACTACTCAACCCCTGCCCCCATTTAAGCACTGTTACATGACATTGCATCAAAATTTGCTCCCAATTTAAAACATTTGTTTCCAATTTTTATGGCAGGAGAGTGGATCACAGTTCATGTGCAGAAGCAACGATGCCAAATCGCCAACCCTATTGTCTTTTTCTGAGTGGAACCAGCATAACACATCACTCATCATTGCAAAACATTTATTGGCCTCGGTGTAGGAAACAAAGCCATGTGTAATTTAGTCTTTGTGGGGGTACAATTAGTTTCGCTGGTAGGTATTATTGGTCTGTTGTACACATGTCTCGGTGGTTATTTGGTATTTATGGTGCAAAACTTATAAATACTCAATAACCATTGTGTGGGGTGAATGCTGGCTTATTTTGTGGGGGACTTTTATGTTTTGGGTATTTAGGTACCCCTTGTACCTTTTTTTTTACATATAAATATATTTGCTTTTGCTGATAAACAAAAAAACAAAAAAACTCATCATTGCAAAACAAAAAAAAAATAAGGCAAGCATGACATTAACTGGCATCTCAAGTTGTTGTACTATAATGCTGATATGCTGACACTTATTTATGCATGGTGCCCACTTGTACATTCAATCACAGAAAACAACACCACAAGCCGTACCGTACGTGTTCCATTGCAAGGACCACACACAACCATATTTTACTCTACTCCATTTTATATAACATAATAATAGTACGAATTTTATTGATGCATTAGTGCAAAAGAAACTGATCAAAATGTTGGTCTTGTTTTCACTGTCATTTTTTTAAAGATGTAAAACCACGAGTTAATAAAAAATAGAAAAACTGTAAAGCGACTCATTTTCAACTAATGGAAAAGTGGGGAAGAAAAGAAAAATGAGTGCCACGCACTCTTTTTTTTTTTATTCCGTTACATCTCATTCTATTTCAAAACTGATCTGACATGTCATTTAAAAGAAAGTAAAGATATAAAAATAAAGAGTAAATTACATAGAGACACTATGAAGTTTACTCTTATTATACCTAGAATCCCTCTATATGTTTTACATTATTTTGAATATCCTTAATGGGAATAAGTATAATATTTTTTAAACCTGAAAAGGGGGATCAATCTAATGAAAGTCCAAAAATTATTAAGTTTTCTGTAGATTCAAAAATGGAGAGATGCTAGTTATAATAAAGACAAATTTGAGGAGGTGAACATGTAATTTACTCAAAAATAAATGTAAAATAAATACAAAACAGAGATTATCAAAAGTCAAAACATCGTAACTTGTGGAAAAAAAATTAACGTTTGATAAACATAATCAAATAATATTTGCTTCACAACACCATTTTTACACTATTTGTATTTCTCAAAAAGCTGTCAGTTTCTCCATGGAAATAAACATAAACATATGTCTCCATGGAAATAAAAAAGACACATGATTAAGATGAAACCCATCTACCAGGTGAGTTTCAAAGAAAGACACACCATTCAGGAGTAGGGGTTCTCAAATTAACTAGTTATACAATAAGTTAACTATAACTGCATATAACCAGTTTTATAATATCTAGTTAATTAAAAACAGTTTTAAAATTTAACCATTTCATTAATTAATTTAAAGTTTGGTTATCTAAATTTTTTAACTGGTTGAAAATGGTTAGTTATATTTGATAACCAGTTATAACTGGTTCTGCATAGTGTAACTGCTACAAATTACCCACTTCTGTTTCCTATCCCGGCTGTCCAATTATAATAGTTTTGGTGCTAAGTTTAACGGATAGCCTTGAGCCTCGTGTAGGTTTTCTATATCACCGAGAACGCGAAAAATCCGTGAAGTTAAGATGAATGGGATAATAATATTTCTATACATATAATTAGAGTAATTATATTCAAGTAGTTTTAAGAATTTTTTTTAACTTTTTAACATGCGGAATAAAAAAATATGCGGAATGTGCCAGAAAAGAAAATGAGAATTTAGTTAGCTAACATTTGAGGACGATTAATTAATGAATAAAAAAATGATAAAATTCATTTATTAATTTAAAAATGAAATATTAATCATTTTAGTAAAATAGTTGGATTGAAGAAATGGACGGTGTGTAAATGTTGGATTGAAGAAATGGACGGTGTAAATACTTAGGCAAGATTCGGGAATAAAAAAATTACTTATTAAAAATCAATTGGGTTAATTATGTTTTTAGTCCCTAAATTTTTTCAACTTTTCACTTTTAGTCCCTAAATAAAAAGTTGACTAGTCTTAGTCTCTAATATTTTTTTCCGTTTTCTTTTTTCGTCCTTGCCTTTTAAAATGCCGTAATGTGCTGATGTGGCACTTAATTTTAATTATTTTAAAAATGTTTGTGGCGGTAAAACAACCACCAGAAAATGCTTAATGAGAAGTGTTTAAAATGTAATCGACCATTTCTGGCGATTTTCAGAACGCCAGAAATTGCTTTAGTGGAATCTATCTTTAACGGGTACGAACACACCCCAAAAACCCATCCGAATCTGCTTTGCGAAATTTTGAAACCCACCTCAGATACCAAACAAAGGAACCATGAACATCCCACCAAAAACCCATATGTTAAAGATTGTAACTTGATCCATGAAATTTGTAGGATTACTCGAACAAAGCCCAATACCCATCTTTCAATTTTTTGACCCCTCTTTCTTCCCCCTTTATGTCAATCATTAAAACAACGCCTTTCTTTCCCTTCGTTTATCTTCCAACAAAAACGGCAAGCCCCCACCGCGCGTCGAGGCGCGCATGCAAGATGAGTTGTCGTCGATCTCCATCTCCGGCGCCGACGAAGACAGGCACGAACACGCATTCCCAAACCGAAGCTATGGTGGCGGTGCATCGGTGAACGAAGTTATAACTATGGTGAATTGGGTCACCTTACTAGGGATTGCAACCAAGGGGGTGGTGGAGATAGGTACGGCGGGTGCGGTGGTGGTAGGTACGGTGATGGGGTGGAAGCTGCTACGCTACGATTGCCCAACTGGTGCTTGTTAAATTTACTGTTAGGGTGTTTTAAGTTTTGCAGATTGCTTTAAGTTTTTACTTTTAATGTTTTAGGAATTTTAATGGTTTCTGTTCAAAGTATGAGGTTTTTTACTCAAATGTTTTTGACTGCGCGTGGTGATTTTGCTTTGAAGATTGAATGGTATAGTTAGGGATAAATGTCTACGTGTGGTGATTTGTTAGGAATATTGAATGGTATAATTAGAGGATGAATGTGGTTGTTGATAGAGATACTGTATCAAAGCACGAATTAGTATTTGGTGTGTTGTGATTATTTCCTGACATAGGAATTAATTAATTGATTTGAACCATCCAACCTGGTGACTATACTATTGCTATGCTATGGGAGTTTCTTTCGATTTTGCGTACAAATCTTCAATTCTCAAGCAATTTCAGAAAATGGTCTAATATATTTTAAACACTCTACTCAAGTCTTTTTTTTTTGGCAGTTTTTGACCGCCATAAAATAAACCTCCACAAAATAACTGTCACCTCAGCACATAACGGAAATTTTAAACGGCAGGGACAAAAAAAGAAAATGGAAGTAAACATTAGGGACCAAGATTAGTCAACTTTTTGTTCAGCGACTAAAAGTAAAAAGATGAAAAAGTTCATGAAACAAAAACATAATTAACCCAAATCAATTTCATATGAAAATCAGTTTTAAGAACTAACTTTTTTTTTTTTTCAAAACTAGTTAAATAATCAATTATATAGTTATAACCGATTATATAACTAATTTTTAAAAACAATAACTAGTTATACCAAATCATAACTAGTTATGGTTATGCAAAACTAATTATAGTTATAATAATCACTTGAAATCTAGTTATTTAGTAGTTATGGTTATTTGAATAACCAAACCATGAGCACCCTTATTCAGGAGGGACCCATTGAGTCCTACCGAACCAGTGTGTTTCAAAAAATGAAGCTGTTTGGTGGAACCCAATTAACATTGAAGCTTAAGGTAAAGAAGCACTTACAAGGATGGTGGAAGCGATTTGCTAACATCTACGTTTGTCAAGGAACCCTTGAAGGTTTCTGCCACAGCCATCGTTATCATGCGCGTCTTCCACCCCATAAACCAGCATTCCACGCAGCCCATGGCAGCCATGATGAGATTCCTTAGAACCCCGCTCTGGAACACCCTCGACTTCATCACCCGCATTCCCAGGTCCACCATGGGCCCCACCGCTGTTGCATGCAGCACTGCAGAGGACCGGAGCTACCGCGACGTCGACACCGACCTGAACAGCTGCTCCGCGTCCTCCAAATTCAGGGCCGCTGCCCCTGCCACGTCTGCCAGAGCATCCGCGGCGGGGGACGGCGGCTTCTAGAAGAATGACGCCGCAGCGGTGGCTACAGAGAGGGAGGGGCGAGTGGTGTTGAGTGGCTTGGTTGTGGTGTTGTAACGGAGGTTCTTGAGGATTCTTGGAGGAATCATGCGGGTTGCCATTGAAATCTCACAAGTTTTTATGATGTTGTATTGTTGAAGAGGTTAATGGGTGTGTGCGCGTTTCTTTGTTTCTTTGTTGTGTTGTGTTGTGTTATTTCTCTCTTCTCAGGTGTGGAAATGATGCAACATGTTGTATTGTGATTTATAGGTGCCAACATGAGGAAATGGGTTGGGTTAAGTAGGGAAAGTACAACACTACAACGTTAAGTTGGGTAAGTTGCATGGTGTAAGCTGTGTGATAACATTAGAATGGTCAACTTGAGTTATGTTTTCATTTTTAGTAAACCAATCATTTCTTATTTTTCCTTTAATAGTAGCAACAGGATGATGTAATTGCTTTATTGCATATATGAAGTGATAGAAATACATTTTTTAATACAAATTTTTCACACATTCTTTTTATTGGTTAAAGCATATTTCTTTTAAAATTATTATTGTTCATAAAATATATTTTAAATTGATCAAATTAAAAAATTAAAATTTACATGACTATTTATATAAAGCTTATTTTTCTAATATTAGTTATTGTTTCTAATATCTTTAGTTACTATATTTTATTATTATTATACTAATTTTATTTAATTACAACATTTTTTATTTATATACATTATTTATTATATATTATTACATGATATATATTTTATCTCTATTATATAATATTTGCAATATATAATTATGTATTCTATTATTATTATACTAGTTCTATTTAATTATACATTATTTACTTATATATTGATAAAAAAACATTATTTACTTATATATAGAGAGTGGGCCAATTTTGAGTACAAGCCCAATACCCACTAACCTAAAAAACCTAATATGTTTCTCTTCTCTCATCCCATCAGTTGTCATCTTCCTCCTCCTTTTTCAGAAAAAAATGGTACTACCTATTTTCCAATAGAGCAAATGTTGGAGCAATCGAGAAACTCACTTATGGCCGCAATCTTCCAAGATTTCAGCCACGAATGGTAGCATGATGACTGCTACAACGAGCCACTCCGCAACGACGTCCTTAGGAGCAACAGGTGGCCACTCCACGACAACAACAAATGATTTGAATGATCCTAACGATATCTGTTTGGGTTAATTTGTTTCGACCCAACGAACTCACCCTCGAACTCGCGAGTTTGCGCAAGTTTGCACGATTCTACTCAAAAACGAGTTTGCATTCGAGTCAACCAGGTTCGGGGGTGTTGGCTCATAAACTCCGACTTTACGAGTTGACTCGTGAGTTGGATAACCATGTTTATGATATTATTTAATTAGTTGACCAGATAAAAATATTTACATATTCAATTTAAACGGTCAAGAATTTATTAAATAGATGTTTAAATTATTTATTTAATCCACCCTTATTTAATATGTTGCAGTGTTAAAAAATCAAAAACCATTTGTTTGAGTTGTTTTTAATAAAAAAATTTAGAGTTAGTCTACTCTCTCTCTCTCTCTCTCTAAGAATATTCATTGATTATTTTGATTGCCTTAAGTTTCCCTTCTACTTTTTCATGCGTAACGCATGCCAATCTCTCTGTTTTGAAAATTTTTCCCTTAAGTGAGTGTGACGTGTTATTAACTTATTGGTCACCTCATCATGGTAGTGAGAGTGGCAATGCAATGCTCTATATATATTGTACTCTACCCATTTATGATATTCACCATAGCTTTCACTTACTGCAACACTTTCCTTTAATTTCTATAAGCAAACACAAACTCTCTCTGGTGTGTGCTTTCTTTTCTTTGTGTGCATGTCTGATTTTTTTTTTTTATCAAAACGTTGTAAAACTCATTTTCACCATGTGGGGTTTGTTGACTTTGTTCAGTTTCTGGCTTCATGATGAATATCTCTTAGTTCTTGAAAAAAAAAAATTGTTGGTTCCACAATTCTGAACTTGTGCCAACAATATTTATTAATTTTGCTTGTTTTATTTTCTTGAGCATTTGGAGTTTTGTTGAGTGTGTGTGTCCATTTTTTCAGCTTCTTTATTTCAATTTTTGATTTTTTGTTTAATTCATTCTTTTCAACACCCTTTCTACAATTAATTAAAATTTAGACTCATTAAATAAGGTGTAAGACTTAGGATTTTGTGACTTTTAAAAAATTTTATCCAATGAAGAAATTGTGTTTAAAAGTGTGTTATAACATTTCTAACTCAACATTTCTTGTTTTTACTCTCTAAACATCTTAAATAAGTCTCACTATTACACATTATTTATTTATACTCTTTACAACTTCAACAAATCACCTCTCCAAACCAATAACTTGAAGAAAAAAATACTAAATAGACCCCACAAATAATCTCTCAACCTTACATTTCATCACCCTAGCATTTATTATTAAAAGTACACACATATTTATCCACATAAATATTTAAGCATTGGTGCTTAAATAAGCACATGATGCTTCACATGCTCTAATTAAGCATTCTCCCTCATCTCTTATTAAGCATCAAAGCATAATAAGATTGTTTGACACAAGCACCACTATCAAAGGTTTTCATAGAAAAAGTGTTGCTAACAAGCATTTCTCTTCTTTCTTTTTGTCTTTATGAGTTTTGTGCTGAAATTTGTGTATGTCAAATGTTTTAGGGGTCTGAACTAAAAATATAGGGAGTATATACTTGTATTAAGGTTGGTTATATGAGTGCAGGAAAATCCAAAGGAGGGATCAGAAACAATAAAAATGTTATTCAAGATAGTACTAAAGAAGGCTCAAGATTTTGGAAGAAATATTGAGGATTTTGCTAGGTTACATAATTCGACATTAGTGTTGATTAAAAGTGAAATCCTCAATTTCTTCCAAAATCTTGAGTCTTCTTCAATAGTATTATCACAATGACATGTATGGATGTTTGGATCAGCAATGGTTCTATGCTCTCTCTTTGAAGTAAAGCAGCTCAATGTTAAGTGTTTCATTCCATTCCATAGCCAAGTAAAGTTTTCTATGTTTGTCTTGGTGGCATGTTCTGCTTCTCCCACACTCTTAACTTTTTTTTTTGTCATTTACTAACCTTTTGCATGACCTTTTACTTTAATTTTTGTGCTCTTTAAAAGCCTCATTTAACATAATAAGTATCCCTCGGTGTCAACCAGTAATACTAAGCTATCTTTCACACACACCTTAAATATGAGGAATCATCATCAAAGTCTAAGAAAATTTAAAATAACTTTAGAACTGTGTTTTTAATGCACCCAATATTTCCTATATTTTTTATTGGTTGCGTTGACAAATTATGTTTGTTGTGAGGCTTTTCAAAATGGTTTGTTATAACGCTCATAAACTTTTAACATTATTTTAAAACTTTTCTTAATAAAATTTATTAAAATAAGTTGTTTTGAATTTATCTTAATAAATTTTATTGTTAAATTTATGAAAAAAATAATATATGCATTGATAATGTAAAGATTTTTTTACATTAATATTGTTTGATTATATATCGTAATGTCTTGTAAATTCATTGATTTTTATATTAATTATCTTAAAAAATCAATGAATTTACAATACATGGTGATTTATAATTAAATAATATTAATGTAAAAAATCTTTACATTATCAATGCATATATTATTTTTTTTCATAACTTTAACAATAAAATGTTATTAAGATAAATTCAAAACAACTTATTTTAATAAATTTTATTAAGAAAAGTTTTAAAATAATGTTAAAAGTTTATGAGCGTTATAACAAACCATTTTGAAAAGCCTCACAACAAATAGAATTTGTCAACCCAACCAATAAAAAATATAGGAAATATTGGGTGCATTAAAAAGACAGTTCTAAAATTATTTTAAATTTTCTTAGACTTCGATGATGATTCCTCATATTTAAGGTGTGTGTGAAAGATGGCTTCGTATAATTACTGGTTGATACTGAAAGATATTTATTATGTTAAACGAGGCTTTAAAGAGCACATAAAGTAAAGTAAAAGGTCAAGCAGAAGGTTAGTAAATGATAAAAAACAAAAAATAGGTTAAGAGGGTGGGAGAAGCAGAACATGCCACCAAGACAAACACATAAAACTTTACTTGGCTATGGAATGGAATGAAACACTTAACATTGAACTGCTTTACTTCAGAGAGAGAGCATAGAACCATTGTTGATCCAAACATCCATACATGTCATTGTGATAATAACTCATTGGATGCAATTCAATGTCCAGAGAATTTTGTTAACCACTACATCTCAAACTTTTTATTCAACATTTTTTAACGTTAATTATTTGTATACTTACCCTTATATGGGTTCAAGACTCATATGGTTTGGAGATACCTCTATTTAAAAAAAAAAAAAAAAAACTATCAAACTAATCACCTCATTAGTAGTAACTAATTAATTATAATTTATCATAGACAGGATCTTTATTTATATTTATAATTTATCAATGATTTTAAATATTATAAATAAATGTTGTCAAGATTATAACATAAATACATGTATTTTTTTTTTAATAAATGGCCCATGCATTCATTCTGCCAACCAACTCTAGCTTGTGGAGGATTTTTCATATAGGCAGGTTAGTTCTTATAACTATCTGATGAGCTTAAAAGTAATGCTTAAGGCATCTTACTATCAATATGAGTGCAAGAGCTACTTTCTCAACTTTGGGATATCGTACTTTGGCTCCTTACAAAGCTTTGCTGGTAAAGTAGATCGGCTTTTATCCATTTGGGGTTACTGCCAAATACAAGTACAAAGTTTCTTTTGATTCTGGCTTGGTAAGGATGGGGGGAGAGGCCAAAATCTCTTTGAACTGAATTAAAGCGTCTTCACATTTTGTGACCACTCAAATGCATGACCCTTTTCTTAAGAGTTTGAAGAGGGGAAGCACATTTTGATGATTCGACTTTGCTATGAACTGGGATAAGGTAATTAACCTTCCCATTAGCTTATGAGCTTCTTTAACATTTTTTGGTCTCTGCATTTCCAATACTGCTCTTCATTTTTTTGGGTTTACTTCTAGTCTGCATTTTGTCAACATATATAACCCAAGAATTTTCCAGCTGCTACACCGAAAGGTGCATTTTGTTGGGTTTAGCTTGACATTGTAATTGTACTTCTTGAGTTGTTTAAAAATTTCTTCCAAATCATTTAAATGTTCTTCTAGTGTGGAGCTTTAATGATCATGTCATCTACATAGATCTCCAAAATTCTTCCTATTTGTCCTTCGAAGATTTTGTTCATCATCTTTTGATAAGTGGCCCTTGCATTCTTTAGTCCGAAAGACATAACCCGTTAGCAATAATTTTCTTTCTCCGTCATGAATGTTGCCTTCTCTTGATCTGCCAAGTGTAAAAATAGGATTTGATTGTATCTCGAATATGCATCCATAAACGATAAGAACCGAAACCCTAAGGAATTATCAACAAGTTTGTCTGTGTTTGGGAGTGGATATGAGTCTTTATGGCAATGCTTATTCAAATTCGTGTAATCCATGCACATCCATAATTTACCATTTTGCTTCTTGACTAAGATCACATTTGCTAACCAGGTGGTGTTCTTTACTTACCTTATCAATCTCGCTTCCAACAACTTCCCAACTTGTCTTTCAATTTCCTTTAATCTTTTCGGAGCCATTCTTCATCTTTTTTTTGGCAAACTAGCTTCACAGTTGGATCTACTTGCAACTTGTGACAAAAAAGATTGTGATCTATGCCTTACATGTCAGTTGGTTCCTAGGCAAAAGCAGAGAGGTTCTTTTTCAGGAATTCAAAAAGCTTTCATTTCATGTAGTTTTTCTAGAGTTGCCCCTATTTGCACCACTTGCTTTTCTTCTTCATCAATTTGTAGGAAGAAATAATCCCTTTGAGGTTTTGGACGGTAAACCCACTTTTCCTTTTTTGTCGTCACCTCTCTAGTCTAACTCATGCAACATCACTTTCGAGTTTTCGCTACCAATGACACACTATCGTATTCCTGGCTAACCGTGACTTCCAGAGACTTTATAACACTCCCTCGCTTCCTTTTGGTCTCCTTTTTGGGTTACTACATGTATCTTGTCGCTGATGAACTTCATCGTCAGGTGGGTCATCGAAATTATGGCTCCTAACCCGGTTAAAGTTGGCCTTCCCAAAATGGCATAGTAGGAGGATTTAACATCGACCACTATGAATCTGATCATCATTGTTTTAGTGTTGGGTTTTCTACCAAATATGACTAGTAATTTACATATCCCACAAAAGTTATATGATGCCCCAAAAACCCTATTAAATCCCCATGATAAGGAAGTAACTTAGTTTAATGAATTTTCAATTTTTTGAATAAGTTGTCAAACATAATGTCAGCATCAGCAAAACTCCCTATGTTAAACAGTAGCCTATGCACTTCTTTATTGGCGATTAATGCTGCTATCACTAAGGGATCATCATGATTTGGGAGACTATCCATAAAGTTGGATTCATTAAAAGATAAGGCGTCCAGAACGATCGACCGAGCGGCAAAGGAAGTAGATAATACCTCTCTAGCATGTCTTTTCTAGCGTTGTATTTGGGCTCTTCATCAACGAAGCCTCTCATAATAACGTAAATAATCTCATGACTGTTAGTAGTAGATTGTGCGGGAGACCGACATACATGTTTTGGCAACTCTTTTTTGTTTCTTAAACCTCTAGACCGAGTTTACTATCTCAAACAGGTGATCGAATACAAGCTGGGTTTGCCTATCATAATCTCTTTCTCTTTTCTCATCTCATCTTTCTCTCCTTGGGCTCCTTGAATGCTCTTGCCTCCTATCATACCTCTTTCCTCCTTCATCTTGTTGCCAATCTTGAACAAAACGACCTGACCTTCCTCTTCTTATGACCATTTCTATGGCATCTTTTAATTGATAACATTCATCACTGTCATGCCCAGCAGATTGATGGTAACGACAATATTTGGATGGATCTCTGGCATTTTTATTGTATATTGGCTTTGGCGGTCTTACACCTTCCTCCTTGAACTCCATATGGAAAACTTCATTCAAAATTCCCCATGGAAGTGTTTAAAAGTGTGTACTCTTCAAAACGCAGTCTCCTCCTGAGAAGCCCCCTATTCTCTCTATTATATCAGTTTTCTGGTCTTAGTGGCTTTATTTCATTGGAAGCCTTATTATTCTTCGTATAATCAATTGCTTTTATCCTCCCAGCTTCCAAAGCATTCTTATAGTTGATGTACATTTCGTCCCTTTTTAGAAATTCTTCAACAGTTTGCGGATGTGTTTTGGCTATCAATGTGAAGAAAGGTGATCCATCTCTCACTCTATCTTTAGCTAACATCAAAACCACTCTTGGCTATGAATTTACTGTCACCCTAGCCTCTTAATTGAAACGGTTTGTATACTCTCTCAAAGGCTCTTGTGCTCCTTGCCTTTTTTTCTTTAGATTGGTCTTAGTCTTTGGTCTTGCTTGGCTAGTGGCGAAGGTAGCATGGAATTTTTCCCTTAAATCAATTGAACAATTAATTGACCTTGGAGATAGCGACGAGAACCATTTCAACGCAAAACTCTTTAGAGAGAGAGAGAGAGGGAATGCTCTGCACATCAAAAACACAGAGGCACCTTTGTATGACAATGTAGATTTGAACCCAATGAGGTGATCATTCAGATCAGTAGATTCGTCATACAACTCCATAGTTGGGAGTTGTTGCAATTGCTTCAGGACATGCAAACTCAAAATTATCGCTGAAAATGGCATGTTGAACGGAATCATCTCCTCGTTCTTGACACCTCCTACCATATTTACTAGCTTTCACTTTTGGATGCAACAAAATTCTCCTTTGTTCTTGACCTTTTTTCCTTTTCTTTTCTCAATTCTTCAATCAAGCGTTCTTGCTTCATCAGTGTTTCTGGTTGTTGTTGCAAGAGTGTCATAAGTCCTGCAACTAAGATTATCAAAGATTTATGTTCGTCTTCAAGAATAAACTCATTCCGAGGAGTGACGAAGACTTCTTCTCCCTCCTCTTGAGGCAATTGCAATTGCCTTGCCTGACAAAGTGTTGAAGCCTTTCTCCAATTCCTCGTTCTCACCATCACTGATTAAAGGATCTCTTTCAAATAAAGAATTGTTCAACGATTTGATGAATCAACGAAACTAATTCCCACAAACGGCACCAATGTTCTGATGTGGACCCAAGGGATAGGATTCTAGCCAGCGGCATGGTGGAAGATACGGTGGATTGTGATGGTTCTCAAGTGACTCTGATGATGACACCTACAGAGGTTTCGATGCTCAAGTCAGAAAGTGTACGAGGAATAGTAAAAAAATGAGTGAAGTTATCATACTTGAGAAAAGTTCCTTTATTTATAGGTTTTATTGGCGGTAAAATTTGTTTCTTAGTTGTGTTTCATGTGAGAGGACATGTGATTGTGTGTCCATGTGTGTCGTTATTTGAGTGCGAATATTATTCTTATTCCAGTATTCTCGAGTTAAGTGCATATGCTAGTTTAAGTTTAAGACAATTGGCTTTATAGTTCAGATTAATTAGGGAAAGTTGAGATGACCCTATGCACTTAGTCCCTCATAAATTTTTTCTATGTTTTTAGTCCCTCAAAAATCGTTTCATTTTGTTTTTAGTTCCTGACATCAATTTCAATTATTAGTGATGTCGTAGCGAGCAAAATTTGCACTTAAAAAATTTATGTTTAAGTTTCTAGTAGTTCTTAACTACTGCAAATTTTCTGGCAGATTAAAATTGTCAAAAATGTTAAAAAATAATAAAAAAATCAAAATTCGAACACCAGATTTTCTAAAATCACAAGAAATGTTACAAAAATAAACATTTTTTGCTGCCAAAAAATTTGTAGTGGTTCAAAGTTACTAGAAATTTAACCAGGAAATTTCATACACACAGTTTATGCCCCTCGTGTCATCACTTAACAGTTGAAATTAACGTCAAGGACTAAAAACAAAACAAAACAATTTATGAGGGACTAAAAACAGAACAAAACAATTTATGAGGGACTAAAAATAATAAAAAAATTTATGAGGGACTAAAAACAGAAATCAAGAAAAAATGAGAGACCAAAAACATATTTTACCCAATATATATATATATATATATATATATATATATATATATATATATATATATATATATATATATATATATTACTTTTTTTTCTTTAGTAACTAGCTAATAATCAAATACATCCTTATTTGATTAAGGTTATGTTTGGCAAGACATTTCAGCTAGTTTTTAGCTTTTTTTTACTAGCTTCTAGTATTTTTTGAAACGTTATTTCAAGTTACGTTTTTTAAAACGTTAGCTTCTAACTTTTTATTTTTATTCCCTTTTAGTCCTTGAATATTTATTAGATTTTCTTTTTAATATTTTCTATATAAGGTAAGATTTTATTATTATTTTTTCTCTTATTCCACTCATAAGGTAGGATTGTATATTATTTGACCTTTTTTCCTTTTTTTACATAACATAGGATTTTCTCATTTTTACCTTTTTATTATATAAGATATTGATAATGATAGATAATAAGTTTATTTTATTTGTTTTTATTATTATTTTTTGATATTTTCAAATTACACTATTTATTTTAACCATTATACTATTTACAATATTTATTTTATTATTCTAACTTATACTTCAAGATATTTTAACACTTACGTTAATTAATTTAATGAAAGTGTGATGTCTACTTAAAAGTATGTTATTTTTACTTTATTTTAAATTTGATAGAAAATATTTTAGGATATAGTATAAGATGAATAGTAAAAAACACAATATTTAACAAAAATAATAATTGAAAGTAAATAATAGTATTAAAATAATTTATCTATAAATAAAAAGTTACAAGTGTTTAAAACAAGGGTTAACTAAGTTTTTAGTCCCTAAACTTTTTCAAAATTTGATTTTTAGTTCCTAAACTTTAGTTTGACTGGTGAAGGTCCTTAAACTTTTTAAAAATTCAGTTTTTAGTCCCTAAGCATTAGTTTACCGGGTCAAGGTCCCTAAACTTTTTAAATATTCGTCTTTTAGTTCCTAAACTTTTTAAAAATTCAATTTTTAGTCCCTAAAATCTCATTAATTCAGGGACTAAAAACTGAATTTTTAAAAAATTTAGGGACTAAACCAAATTTTTAAAAAGTTTAGGGACTTTGACCAGTCAAAATTTTGTTCAGGGACTAAAAACCGAATTTTTAAAAAGTTTAGGAACTTTGACCAGTCAAACTAAAGTTTAAAAACTAAAAATCGAATTTTGAAAAAGTTTAGCGACTAAAAACTTAGTTAACCCTTAAAATAATTAAAAACTAAAATTATAAATACTCCAAAATAAAATAAAAGTTTATTTAAAATATTACATAAATATGTTCATTTCTGTCATTTTATATTTTTCAGCTGTTTCATCAGATAAATTTACCAAATACTTATGATTCAATAAGTAAATTTTTCAATTTTCAGCTACCAGCTACCTTTTCAACTTTTAGCTAGCTTTTTAGCTAATTTTGCAAAACATAGCATAAATAATCTTGAACATTTATTTATTTATGAAATAATATCATTCGCTAAGAATGTTTAATTTTATTATTTTTAGAATAGTGCTTAATAAGTAGTGCTTTAAGGATTTTTTTTTTTTAAGAGAGTGCTTTAAGGATATTGTTTCAATGTGATAACAAAATTAATATTTTATCATATATATTAATATTAGCTTCCTAAATTTCTCGACTATAATTTAATTTGAATTAACTTTCAATTTATGAAAACTTTTTAATCGTAAGATTTTATTATTAAATTTTGTTTAAAGACAAAACTACCCAGATTTATTATGTTTATAATAGGTGATTATGAATAGGTTAAAATAAAGAGTTTTTTTTTAAAATATTAAAATGTATAAAATTGATAATTTGATTTTATGATATTATCAAAAGAAATTTAAGTTTTTTACTCATAAAAGAAATTTAATAATTTATCAATTAATATAGCATTCACAAATGATCAAAAGATTAGTAACAAAGACTAATTATGTTGATTAAAAATTAATTAATTAAGGATACAACCCATAAAAACACATTGTGAAGGACTAAAGCAAAAATACGCTAAAATGTATTAACCTATTTTAACAAACTCTGTAACCTAGGAACAAACTAGTTATACTAACAAAAAAATTAATAAGGGACCAAAAAACTTTAAAAAAAAGTCAATAAGGATTATCAGGGACTAAAATGTTATTAAAACCTATAAATTATTCCCTTTATCTTATTTTTCCAACTTGACTTTACACTTTTCCAACTTATGCACACGCTCATTGCTCAATACAAAAGCTTCATTGCATTTCCAACAAAAATACCAAAACAAAGCAGATTTTCATTTCATTGAATGCACAATTCCATCATATTACAAAACTCTCTAATTTGTACAAAAGTCAATGAATCCTGCTTGCTGGCTAATTTAAAACACTGCAGCTTTTAGTCTCCTTCCCAACTCCTTTCTGTTCATAAAGAAATTAACATTGTTAGTAACATCAAAGCAAATATTTCCCATGTCACATGCTAAGAGATTAATGAAATGAAAATCTTAACTTACCTCATTAGTTGCCTATCAAAACCTGAAGCAGCCAAGAGCCCTCTATTCTCTTCAGCCCTTCTCAGGAGGTAAGGCATAACCATATCTACTGGCCCAAATGGCATATACTTGCTAACCTTAAACCCTGCATTGCTCAAACCAAAGGATAGTGCGTCTGACATTCCATATAGCTGAGCAAATTCTAGCTTGTGGTTCACCTTTCTGACACCCAATTCATGTGCCTTTGCCACGGCCAATTTCCCTACACAACATTTTTAAATCATATCAAACACTTGAATTGGGATGTTGAGTTTTCTTATATTATAAAGAGTAATTAGTCAATGCATTGACATTGTAAAAGGTTTTGATATTGTCATCTAATCACAAATCGTATAACGTAACTAAGTTTGTTGCCTTCTATAATAACAACCTTAAAAGTCATATTAAAGATAATGTGTAATTAGTTGACACTATTAATTTTTTTTGCATAAAAATTAAATTCTATTATAAATCATAAGATGAATAGCCTGAATTGTACATTACCTGATTCAATATTGTGGGTTGCAAGAACAACTGAACCGGGTCCATTGGCAATCTTCTCAAGCAGAAATGATGAGCAATCATTGAAGCAATTGTGTGTATCCTGAATGGTATTGTGAATTGGGGATGCATATCCGAAAGACTCAGCCAATTTACTCTCTGTGGACATGTAGGCACCCCTAACCAATTTGAATCCCATTGGAACTCCCATCTTCTCTGCTGCCTTTGTGGTCAGCAACAACCTCTCCTTGGCATCTTTCAAGTAAGTCTGAATGGTTCCAAACACAATAGGGTTGTCATCCTTATTGTGCTTGATGGCAGAACAGTATGTAAAGTAATCAATAGCTGGCTGAACTGTTGTGTGTTCAGCATCAACCAACAAAGGCATATTGGCTTCCTCACATTTTTTGCAAAGTTGAAGGAGTCTCTGGTTGGCAAGTTGAAGATCACTCTCTTCTTCTGGGGTTAGAGGCTCTGGTCTCTTCTGTGTGTGGTACAAAGGGCTAGATTCTGCAAAAACTGGGAGGGAATCTTGCTTCCATGGCAAAATGAATGAAGGGTCTCTCTGTTGCCATCTTAGAAGATCACTCATTCTTTCTAGCAATGCCATGGGGCATATTGCAGTGATTTTCACAATGACAAAGCTCACCTTTCATATCAAAAGTTAAATTTGCCTCCATAAGTTCAACATTACCAGACACAAAGAAAAACAGATGAAAAATACAAGCAAACACATGAACCTCATGGCCTACCAGCACAATGCAAAAAAATTGACAATGAAACAACTAAAATTAAACTTTAGTTAGAAAATGATATTAGTACACATTACTCAACCCTGCCCCATTTCATGCACTGTGATGACATGACATGACATCAACTTCTTCTCCCAATTCAAAGACTATTTCCAATTTTCATGGCATTAGAGTTGATCACAGTTCATGTGCAGAAGCAACGATGCCAAATCCCCAACTCCATTGTCCTCTTTCTAAGTGGGACCAACATAACACATCACTCATCATTGCAAAACAAAAACAAAAAAAAGTTGTTGAACTATAATGCTGATATGCTGACACTTATTTATGCATGGTGTCCACTTGTACATTCAATCACAGAAAACAACACCACACGCCGCACCGTACGTGTTCCATTGCATGGACCACGCACACAACCATATTTACTGTTTATTGATGCATTAGTGCAAAAGAAACTGATCAAAATGTTGGTCTTGTTTTTCACTTTGAAAGATGTAAAATCACGAGTTAATAAAAAAAATAGAAAAAGTGTAAAGTGACTCATTTTCAAACAAGTGGGGTGAAAAGAAAAATGAGTGTCTGGCACTTTTTTTTTTTTTTCGTTACATCTCATTCTATAAATGACTGATATTTCAAAACTGATCTGACATGTCATTAAAAGAAAGTGAAGATATATAAAAACAAATGTAAAATAAATACAAAACAAAGATTATCAAAAGTCAAAACATCGTAACTTGTGGAAAAAAAAAATAACGTTTGATAATCATAATAAAATAAAGAAAGAATATTTTCTTCACGACACTATTTTTACCCTCTTTGTATTTCCCAGAAAACTGTCAAACTCTTACAACATTTTTACCGTAAATGTAAAATTAAACATGAAAAAGAAAAGGGTGACGAAAAATTATTGTATGATTCAAGATCATTAAGTAATCAATCTTGGCATGATGTGTAATTGTTTTTTAATATACAAGGAAAATTTATAAAATTCGATTGCATGTCATATATATATGAATATTAATCCTAACCATAAACATGCAATAGTCTCAAAAATCATATTTCTCTCCATGGAAATAAAAAAAACACATGGAATTAAAATGTAATAGTCTCTGCCGCATCTGAGAAACCATGGAAAAAAAATTAAAAAAATGAAGCTGTTTGGTGGAGTGGAACCCCTCAACCCAATTAACGTTGAAGCTTAAAGTGAAGAAGCACTTACAGAGGATGGTGGAAGCGATTTGCTAACATCCACATTGTCAAGGAACCCTTGAAGGTTACGGTCACAGCCATCGTTATCATGCGCGTCTTCAACGCCATAAACCAGCATGCCACGTAAGCCGGAGTTGTTGAGCGCCTGAATGCTCCGTCCGGCGGCGGCGGCATCCTCGCCGGCGCAGAAGTGCGCGTAGAACGTCTGGCGCGTGGCAGCCATGATGAGATTCCTTAAAACCCCGCTCTGGAACACCCTCGACTTCATCACCCGCATTCCCAGGTCCACCGCGGGGCCCACCGCTGTCGCATGCAGCACCGCGGAGGACCGGAGCAGCCGCGAGGTCGAGACCGACCCAAACAGCCGCTCCGCGTCCTCCAAATTCAGGGCCGCCGTCCCCGCCGCGGATGCCAGAGCATCCGCGGCAGCGGGGGACGGCGGCTTCTCGAAGAGTGATGGCGGAGCGATGGAAGCTGGGTGAGCAGTGTTGAGTGGCTTTGTTGTGGTGTTGTAATGGAGGTTCTTGAGGATTCTTGGAGGGATCACGCGGGTTGCCATTAAAATTGCACGACTTTTGATGATGTTGTAACTTGTATTGTTGAAGAGTGTGTGTGCGTTTCTTTGTTTCTTTCTTGTGTTGTGTAGAAATGATGCAACATGTTGTGTTGTGATTTATAGGCACCAACATGAGGAAAATGGGTCGGGTTAAGTAAGGAAAATACAACACTACAATGTTTAAGTTGGGTAAGTTGCATGGTGTAAGCTGTGTAGGATAAGAATAGAGTGGTCAACTTGAGTCATGTTGTCATTTTTAGTAAACTAATTATCATTTCTTATTTTCCTTTTAATAGCACCAACAGGATTCGATGTAAATCATGTAATCACCTATTGTATATATGGAGTGCTAGAAATATATTTTTTAATACATTTTTATATTGTTGGTTAAAACATATTTTTCTAAAATTATTATTATTGTCCATTAAATATATTTTAAATTGTTCAAATTAAAATTTACATGACTAGTTGTATAAAAACTTAATTTTCTAATATATTAGATATGGTTTCTATTACATCTTTAATAATATTTTTAAATATTATATTTTACAAGATAATATATTTCTCAAAAATCATATATTCATTGAATGTACGTATGATTTTTTAATAAATTTATATATAATAAAAATTTATTATTAAATAATTATTATTATAAAATTTAAAACCTGAATATAAATATATAATAAAATATAAATTAAAAAATTATTATGTTATTATTGTTTAAAAGAATTAGTTTATAAAACATAATTGAAAATAAATATATGCATATGTGTGTGTGTATATATATATGTATGTATGTTTAATGAAGTGTTAAATAAATTACTTCAATTAATTACAATATTTTTTATATATTTATTCAATCATAAACTTAATAAATGAAATTAATAATTACTATTGTTAGTTTTAATAAAAACAAATGCATATACTATCTTAAAAGTTAATTTATAACAAGATATCTTTTATAATATAAAGTAAAGAAGTTTTTGCGCACATTTTTCTACCCAAAATAAGAGCACTTTTAGGCATTTTCTTTTTATTTGTTTTATTTTTTATTTATAGCTTAAATATGTTTTTAGTCTCTCAAATTTAGGTCACTTTTGTTTAGGTCCCCTAAATTTAATTTTTTTTTAGTCTCTCAATTTCAAAAAATGCACTTTTTATTCCCTCTCCATAAAAATGAAAAAATAAATATCCTAATCACCATAAAATCAATTTGAGATTTTTTTTTTATGTAATACCGATGGTGCTAGAGGTTCTCAAGGGCATGCGGTAGGTGGTGGCATTTTAAATGCATTTTAAATGCACATTTATTATTAAGTATTGGGGGATGGATAATGAATTTAATAATGTCATTAATTATTATTTGAATTCATGCATTCATTAATTCATTATTATGCATTCATTTATTATATTTATATATACTTCGTTCATTGTTTTTTAATTATCAGATTTTTGAAAAAAAAATGTATCTATTTATCTGTCATTTTCAAAGTTTAAGATAACATTAATTACTCTTTTTGTCATTTATTATATCCTTATTTTCCACATAATCTTTAATTAATTTACACATATGTATTTGTTATGGAGTAGAAATGAAATAAAATAGGAAACAACACAATTATTTTATTAGGATCAAGAAAATTTATTATATTTCTTGGTTTCTACGTAGAAACCTTAAAAGACAAATTAAAATGAATGGAGCGAGTAAATTTTAATTTTTAAAATTAAAAATATCATATTTAAAAATAAAATAAAAAGAGTTAAAGGTGTTAATATGTAATTATTGCTTCACTTATCATTTATCATATGGCTTAATCCATTCTAGCTTAATGCATGAGCACTTTTATGCTCCCTACAACCTTGGAAGAAGAGATGCAACTTTAACAAAGGAAATGGTAGAGGTAACGACTAGTTGAGTTGGGATTGGCTTACTATGAGGAAAAAGCATGGAGGCATCCCTACTACAAAAAAAAAAAGGTTTTTTACATCGATGTTGAGAGCATTTGTACATCAATTTTTCGAACCAATGTAGATAGTAAGGGTCGTAGAAAGTGAGACCTTTCTACATCGATTTTTTGCTCGATATAGAAAATCACTTTCTACATCAACCACTGGACTACTGATCGATGTAGAAAGTGGTCACTTTCTACATCAGTCACTTGACTAACCAATGTAGAAAGTCCCCACTTTCTACATTGGTTAAGGCAATAACCAATGTGGAAAATAGTGTCTTCTACATCTATTATTGACTTTACCAATGTCGATACCAGTGTTTTTTTTTTTTTTAAATAAGTTGTCTGATTTGGGAGCATTCTAAATTTGTAAATACAATTTAAAACAAAACCAAGCAGTTTCTCATACGCGTTTATATATACATTATAAATTAAAATTATTGTAAATAATGATTAATAAATCAATTAACACAAAATTAAATCATAAAGTGCCTATTGTACAATTTTAAAAAAAACTTCAAACAATTTAAACTCCCTAATTCTATTTTACACACACACAAATGTAATCTAAAATTATTTCTATCTTCTATTTCTAACTTTTAAAAAGAATGTAGCCCATTGACGCATGATTTGTTCAAGTGCCCCCTCATGCAAATGATTCTACAATTAAAATGTACTTACCAAGTCCAAACTATAAAACTGAGATGCTTATACATCGATTGCCCAATGCTAAGTCATAAACATCCCTGTGCTCGTGGTAGAATGGGAACTCGTTATTCTAGACTCATCAACTGTGGGGCAACGGTAAGCAACTTATATACAATTTGTTTATGGATTTAGACATTCTAGCAACAGAAACCTGTTTCTTTGCCCGCTCAATGTCCTAAACAACAAACATTATTTAATGTTAGTGTACAATTAACATTGGAAGTAATCTTGTGAAAAACTTAGTTAAAGGATATTAAAAATATGTAGTTTGGCTTAAATAACATTGAAAAGACATCTCGGCCAAGCAACAAAATTGTGTAGGGCTTAACCCACTAACTGAACCTCATTAATAGGCATAGGGATGTCAACATCTGCATGAAGAATGTCTTCAACCTCCACTTTGACCGAATCATCCGCTAGAGGCATTGAGTGGTGGGTTGAACCCCCCTCAAGAACTTTCCCAATAGCCACAAAGCGGGAAGAGTCCTCACCATCAACGTACAACCCACACCGAGCTAAGTCATCGGTGTGAGTGTCCTCCCTTGTTAGCTATTTATTTAATTTGCACCATTTTTTATTAAGCAAATTGCATTGACACCTCTTGTGATTTCTTGATATTGCACAGGATATCCTCTCATTCTAACCCCTCTAGTAACCTCTTTATTTTTTTTCTTAAATACATTACATTGACACCCCTTTTTCTATAAAAAAAAAAAAGAACATTACAATGTTTATCCTCTAACGAGGTTACTGCAAATGTTAAAAATAAAATCGTGTATTAGAACATTTATATCTCACCATTTCTTGTTTTTATACATCTTAAATAAGTCTCACTATTATACATCATTTCTTTTTACTCTTTACAACTTCAACAATTCGTCTCTCCAACCCAATAACTTGAAGAGAAAAAAAAGTTACTAAATGGATCCCACAAATAATCTTTCAACCTTACATTTCATCACCCTAGCATTTATTACTACTTGTTGTTGTTGTTTATTAAAAGTACACGCATTGATCAACCCACATAAAATATTTAAGCATCAATGCTTAAATAAGCACATGATGCTTCACACGCTCTAATCAAACATTTTCCCTCTATTGCACATCTCTTATTAAGCATCGAAGCATAATAAGATCGTTTGATACAAGCAGCTCTATTGAAGGTTTTCGTAGAAAGTTTGTTGCTAACTAGCATTTCTATTCTTAATTTGTTTACGTCTTTAAGAGTTTTGTGCTGAAATTTGTATATGTCAAATGTCATAAGGGTTTGAACTGAAAATATAGGGAGCATTACTGGTATTAAGGTTGGTACTATGAGTGTGGAAAAATGCAAGGGAGGGAGAAACAACAAAAATGTTGTTCAAGATACTATTGAAAAAGGCTTAAGATTTTGGAAGAAATTGTGGATTTTGCTAGGTTGCATACCTTCACGTTGTTTTCAAAATCTTAAGCCTTTTTCAATAGTATTATGAACAACATCTTTGTTGTTTCTCGCTCCCTTCGATTTTTCCACACTCATAGTAATCACCTTAATACCAGTAATGCTCCCTATATTTTCAGTTCAAACCCCTAAAACATTTGACATAAACAAATTTGAGCACAAAATTATTAAAGACGAAAACAAAGAAGAGAAATGCTATTTAGCAACACACTTTCTATGAAAACCTCTGATAGTTGTGCTTGTGTCAAACAATCTTATGCTTCAATGCTTAGTAACAGATGTGCAGTAGAGGGAAAATACTTAATTAAAGCATGTGAAACATCAAGTGCTTATTTAAGCATTGATGCTTAAATATTTTATTTGGGTCAATATGTATGTACTTTTAATGATAAATGCTAGGGTGATGAAATGTAAGGTTGAGAGATTATTTATGGGGTCTATTTAGTTTAGTAACCTTTTTTTTTTTCAAGTTATTGGGTTGGAGAGATGATTTGTTGAAGTTGTAAAAAGTAAAAATAAATTATGAGTAATAGTGAGACTTATTTAAGATGTTAGAGAATAAAAACGAGAAATGTTGAGTTAGAAATGTTATCACACACTTTTAAACACATTTTTTTCTTTGGAAAAATGAAAAATGTTGTTTTAATAATTTTTTAAGTGTTAATTAATCTAATATTCTCTCTCTCTAAGAACATTCATCTATTATTTTCATTGTCTTAACTCTCTCTTCTACTTTTTCATGCATAACGCATGCCAATCTCTCTCTTCTACCGTGGCATGAGATGACCAATAAGTCAATAACATGCCACACTCACTCAACGAAAACACTAATTTTTAAAAGAGAGATTGGCATGCGTTATGCATGAAAAAGTAGAAGGGGGACTTAAGGCAATGAAAATAATCAATGAATATGTTCTTAGAGAGAGAGAGAGAGAGAGAGAATATTAACACATAAAAAAATTATTAAAAACAACTCAAACAGATGGTTTTGATTTTTGAAAACTGCAGTATATTAAATAAGGGTGAATTAAATAAATAATTTAAATGTCTATTTAATAAATTCTTGACATTTTAAACTGAATATGTAAATATTTTTATCTGGTCAACTAATTAAATAATATCATAAACATGGCTATCAAACTCGCGAGTCAACTCGTAAACTCGTACGAGTTTAGGAGCCCATAACCCCGTACCTGGTTAACTCGGATGCAAACTCGTTTTTGAGAAGAATTGTGGAAACTTGTGCGAACTCGGACAGACTCGTGCAAACTCACAAGTTTGAGGGCAAGTCGGTGAGTTCACTAGGTCAAAAAAATTAACCCAAACAGATATATTTGGGTCTTCTAAATCATTCGACATTGTTGCGGAGCAGCCACCCGATGCTCCTAAGGACGTCGTCGCGGAGCAGATCGCTGTAGTAGTCATCACCCTGCCATTCATGGTTGAAATCTTGAAAGATTGCGACCATAAGTGGGTTTCTCGACTGCTCTAGCATTTGCTCTATTGGAAGATGGTGACTGATGGTATTAGAGCAAAGAAACATATTAGGGTTTTTTTTATGTTAGTGGGTATTGGGCCTGTACTCAAAATTGGCCCACTCTATATATATAAGTAAATAATGTATAATTAAATATAATTATATATAATTATTAGTATAATAATAAAATACATAATTAGAAATATTATATAATAGAGATAAAAATATGATATAATTATAATATATTAAAAATAATAATAATAATATAATAAACTAAATAGTAATAGCCATAAAAACTAAATAAAACATAATATATAATATAATTATCTAAACATATGGGATTAAAAATGTTGAATTATTATGTTATTTATAAGTATTTTAATTTTCTTTTTATATGAAGTAAACTCTTACGAGTTTACGAGTTGTGTTTATGAGACTTCCATGAGCAGGCCTGGTCCTAAGGGCTGTTTTGAGGGGCGATGACACTGTGCCCCATGACTGAAGGGGGTCCAAAATAAATTTAATGTGAAGAGGATAAAAAAAAAGTTTCCAGTTCCTTTAACAATAACTTAATCCTGTTGATTTTTTCAAAAGCCTTTCAATTACTAATTTCAACTTATCCAAGAATTAAAATTAACAAAATTTTATTTTCCTCCAAAAAATTAAAAATCTCTTTGCATGTAATATTTTGTATTTGTATATATTTTTAGTAGAGAAAACATTTTGTATTTAATAAAATATATTATCTTAATGAAATTACATGTCTTTTTTTTATGAAACATATGTTTATATTTTACAGTAGGCTTAAATATGTTTTTTGTCCTTCAAATAGATCATCCTGAAGAAGGGAGCTAATCATCAACTACAAGTCCTATACAAGTCCTTTCGAAGAAGGAAGAAGACTTACCTGTAGAAGATTCACTTTTTCTAGAGTAGCAAAACTCATGACTATGCTGGAGAAAGGAGAAATCATGAGCCACTAACAATAACAAGCACCAATGACCACAATTTTGAATTTAAATTGTGTGCAAGTTGTTTCAGCTAAGGAAAAAGAAGGAACCAGTTGTATTGATGGAGACAACTCACAACAAATCTCCTTGTCCTCCAAGACTCTCAAGAAAGGAGCAACAGTCATCTTCAAGCTCTATATAAGGACGAAGAGATGCTAAAGCTCATTGCTAGGAAGGAAAATGGGATAGAGATGGTATAGATTAGAAGCCACATTGTACATATATATCATTTGCTTCTAATACCAGTCTTCTTTACACTACAAAAAAGTGTGTAAATAACGGCGATATTTTTGGTAAAAAATGCCTGTTACAACCGCCATTTTTTACATGAATGGCAATTTTCAAAGGCGCCATAATTTCTTTCGCCACAATGTATAAAACGGCGGGTTGAAGTGAACCGCCATGCACACTGCCATTTTATCCAATGGAAAAAATGGCGGTTCATTGTCGTTAAAAGCGGCAGTTTTAAACCGCCATAATTTGCATAAATTAAAAAAAATTACGAAATATGGCAATTTTAAACTGCCATAATTTGCATGCAGTAAATAAAAAAATAATACTAATTATGGCTGTTTTAAACCGCCATAATTTGCATACAGTGAATAAAAAAAATTCATTAGAAATATTTTAATTTTAAACTGCCATAATTTACAATTTAGAATCTTCACTATACAAAATTCATTCCTAATGACCACATTCTAACTAATGAACACATACAAAACCACTAATCTTTAATAACCCAAGCACTTATAGTTAAAATATCAAATGTAATTTTCAAAATACAAGTTAAAATCCATAATATTCTAAAAAAAAAAATCTATACTAAAAGGATTTAAAATGAACATCAAATATTGCTAACACCAATTGATCCCCTTGCATCCAGTGGTAAATTAAGCTAACTTGAAACCTGAAATAGCAAAAGAAAAACACTAAATTAAAATATTTAAAAAATAAAAATTTGCTTCTTAAAAGTAATATCATTAAAATAATACTCTACTTTTAATAATAATATTCTATTAATTCTTTAAGAATCATATCAAGTCTATTTGTCATTTTATCCAATATATATTTACCTTAATAAAAAAATATATTCACTTTCATAATTCCTAGATATAGCAACTTTGAAGCCAAGTTAATATCGTGTGCTAGAATCAAAATCAACATGTCCAAGCAAAGAAACAATGCATTGGTTTGTTGTTCCATGCTAACTTTTTTGTAAAAGCATGTCCAAGTCTATTTACTATATTAATTGAATAATATAATATGACTTGAATAAAAAGATATACGTTTACTCTTGCCTTGTATATATTTTATTCTATTTTCTAATGGCCTAATTAATCCCAATCCCACTGTTAGAATGTTACTAAAGGTTGATATAAACAACTGCAAAATTGCTTAAGCCAATAAACACAAAGAACTGAGTGTTTTTTTACATAGGAAAATGTACTAGAAAGCTACAGAATAAATTCATCCCACTAATACAAGCTCATTAGAGGATTAAAGCTTTGCAATGGGAAAGGCTCTAAACAGAAGTTAACGGGCAATTAAATAAAATTGCACAGTAATAAGATAGAAAGTTTAGTTACAATATATACGTGTGGCCTCCAATGGTAATTGTGGGTGGTTCAAATAGAGTGAATCTACATTCACAATCACAAAAATTAGGATTTCCTCATCTGCATTCACAATTTGTAATTCAAATGGAGTAGATCTTTTATATTAAAGAGATTGAGGAAAGAAAATTTATAGTTAGTGCAAGCAAAATAATCTTCCTCGCACAACTACTTTTTCAAAGTTAAAGGAGTTAGACTTAGATAAGTTTACTTATTCAAAAAACAAAATTGTTGAATCTTTCTTGTAAACAATTCAAAATTTTGATTCAGAGGATCTATCACTAAGGGGTCCAAACAAACAGGATTTTCTATGAGTAAGACAACGCAACCTGAATTGGTAAAGACAAGGAAAGATACATCGCAACCACCTATGCTTTCTAAACAAAATTTGTTGATACTCGAGCTGGTAGAGATTGAAACCTGATAGGAAGACCCTTAATTAAACACTGAAAAAAGTAAAATGGAGAATTTATAGTATATCAATAACAAAATTTGACATAGCTTAACATGAATAAAAGGGCCAAAATTGGTTGCTCTATTATTTAAAAACCTTACCAATTCTTGAGGGAAGAAATTGAATAAATTGACCTTTAAAAAACTTAGATTCTCCACAGCTTCCTACCAATCCTCTGTTAAGACTTTTACTTAACATGAAGATAAGTACTAAATGCAACCTACACCACACTAACCACAATATATCTTACTGCAATAACATTTGTTCCTTTGCACTCAACAAAAGAAATAAACAATCAATAAAACAAGAAAAAATAGAGAGGTAACAGGCTGACCTTCAAAGGGAAGAGGCCTCTCCAACACATTCTCTCTCTGTTTTTTTCCCTACTACCAGCAACAAAAAAAAGTGGCAAATATTATTTAAATACACATTCCATTGATTTGATCTATTACTTGCTTGCTATTAATAATCCATTTATCATATTGAAACTTTTCAAGTAAAAATAGATGGGAAATATCCAAAGATCATTGAGGACATCTACCCATAAAAAATAAGAATTTATTAAACTCCACAATCCACATCCACTTCGGAGAGAGTGAAATAAATTGCACCTAAACATTATATTTTTAACAAAAGAAAGAGCATAAGACAATGGAACAAAGGTAGGTAGAAGAAGTATTACCAGATGAAGAGCAAAGAAGGCTTGAGAATGCTTGCTGGGGGTTGAAAAACTAGTTTACAGTATATTTATATAAAAGAAACGAGAATCTCTCATTTGACACATATTATTTTTTTATAAAAAAAAATTCTTCCAAAACTTTTCTTTTTTTTTTCTGACTTTTCTCTTTTTTTTACTTTTTTATTTTATTTTTTTGTTATTTTTTTTATTTTTTTTTCTTTTTTTCTTTTCTATTATCTATATAAGTAAATTTGGTCTTTTCTATTGTAATTATTTTTTAACATGTACCATTTTATATTTTTTATATATTTATTTATATTATTATATTAGTTATATTGTTATTACATTACTATTTTATATCTTTTATTTATAAAATTTTATATTCTTGAAATCCTTAATAAAATAATATGCTCAATATTACGTAAAAGTATATTATTATTTATATTAAATGCATGATAAATTTATATAATTACTTATTTAAATTAATTATAATTTATTAAATAAAATTTATATTAATTAGTTAACATATTTTCTACAAAATAACATTTGAATTCTATGTTTAATAACTTTATATGTAATGATTATATGTTTTATACTTTTTATATATTTATATTATTATATTATTTATATTTTTATTATATTTTTATATCATTTTTTTACAAAATTTTATATTCTTGAAATATTTAATATAATAATATGCTCAATATCACACAAAAATATGTTATTGTTTTATATTTAATGATAATTTCTTTAAATTAATTATACAATATTTACCTGAGACTAAAAGTGAGGTCAGTATAAAATATAAAAGTATTAATTATGATATTCCTTCCATCCTAAATTGATTGATGTTTTAACATTGAAAAATTTTCATATTAAAACATTCATTTCAATTTTTTCCTCTAATAAATACTAATGTTATAAAAAACTTAATAATACATTTATTGAAATTAAGAAAGGGAATAAGGATATTTTAGTAAAATTTTTCCTTAATAAATACTATTATCTTGGAATACTTACTTTTCGTAATCTGTGTAAAAAAAATCTTAAATACCATTCAATTTGGGACAAAAGGGGTATATAATATATGATTTTAGTATTTATATAATATGAAAATGTCAAAGTGATTTAAATTTGTGTAAATATTGTATCATACATGTATAAAAAAATATTGTATCATACATACACAATGAATATAAAACTCAAGTGTGCAATATAACTCAATATATAATATTTTAACAATTAAAATCAATGTAAAATATTTATTATATATCAACTTTTAAATAGTTTGAAAATAAAATTATCAAGCTCGTGCACTGTGTATTACAAATTATATTATATTGTTCTAATATTTATTTAATATTGAAATGATATATTTATATGCAAAATATATAAATATTTATAAAATATGAGAAGGGATCAAGTTATTTCAAGAATAACTCTAAAAGAGTTACTCTCTATCATCACCATTTAATATACTTACAACATATAATATCGTTATAAATCATTCATGAAAAACTGATTGAAATATTTAGACAGAATTTTTAACTTAGTAAGTTTTCTACTCACGGGTCAAAGATAATACTAAAAATCTATAACAACTCATCTTACGCAAGTACTTACTAATGAAATATAAATTGTCTATTACAGAATAAAATAATAATTTATTAGTATCAATTGATGTTAGCAAAATAAGACTTGAACCTAAAATCTTACTTAAGGAATTCGATCTCAATTCCTCTCGAATCAACAACATGTTGGTAAGTAATATTTGATTTCAAAAGTTTGCATTTAATTTAATTAATTCCTAGACTTTAAATTATTTGAAGTATTATTTATAAACTATAAATATTATAAAATTAATAATTTTTTATTTGCAATATAGTAGTAAAATAATTGAATTATTTTATCATTTCACATTTCAAAATTACAAAAAAAAAAAATTGAACATAAGTTAAATCCTTTCTAAGTTTTTAAACATAAATTTCTCATACAATTTTATAAATATTTTAAATGAAATAAGAAATATCTATGAAATTATAAGTAAATATATTTTTTCTAATTGAATACTCTAACTCTTTTTGTATTTTTGGATAATTTAAACAGCTAATTACATTTATCTCAATATAAAAAATTAATTTTATAAACATGTGTATTTCAAACATGCATGAAAATTAGTGAACCATGCGAATACACAGATATCTTCTCCTATTTTTGCTATTTTTTTTTAGTAACACTTTCAGAGACATTTTTTACCATGAGACTAAATTTTTTATTATGTTTCAAATTACTATTTTAACATAGGATATGTAACATTAATCAGGTCAACCATTCTTGCTCTATCATTCTTATTAAACATTCATGTTTTGGTTTCTTATTGCTATTGAGCAATAAATGTATATCTAATATTTTTTTTAAGTAAATTATGATATACGTAAATTGTCTCAAAAAATATATAAAAATCAAAATAACCTGTGCGAACGCACTGGTAACTGGCTAGTTTTAGAAGAAAGTAAGTGTTAAAAATAAAAGTTGAAGGTAGAGCAAAGTGAGATAATGAAAAAAGTAAAAGAGTGGAGCGGGATAATGAAAATGGTAAATAATGGCAGTTAACAATGCCATATTATAATTTCATGTTCGAATAGTTTTAAAAAGTAAATAATGGCAGTTGAAAACGTCGTATTATCATTGAATATTAAGGCAGTTTGAAAACCGCTGTATTATACCGTAAAAAGTGATGGTTTTAAATAACTGGCCATATTTTACTTATTTTTTTGTAGTGTTAGCCCATACTCTTTAGATCCAAATCCTTTAGTCATAGAGTGTTTGTAAACATCTTCTCGGGAGAAGGTTACTAATGAGTTTTCCTTGAAAAGTGTATTAGGTACCTGTCCTTAAACAGAACCCATTTATGATAAGGAACCTCAAAAGAGCAATCAGAGGATTACTGCTTTTGAAGGTTTAGAGTGAGCACAACAAGGTGTTGTGTGAGTCAAGTAGCAGTTGCTACTTTTGGTTTGAAGCCTGAAAAGGCTTTTTGAAACAATACTTGGGTAAAAGCCTGCAAAAGACTTAGGGGGCGTTTGGTAGAGGAGAAATTCTTAGATTCCCAGGAATGTTAAGTTAGGAATGTTAGTTTCCCATGTTTGGTTTCTATTTTAAAAAAATAAGATTCCTGGGAAAGGATGTTTCCTGGGAACGTTTTTTAATCAGTTTCCCACGAAAACTTTCCCACAGGGGGAGGTGGGAATCTAACTTTCCCGACTAGGGGGAAAGTTTTAATAATATGAAAAGACTACATTACCCCTTTTTTTAAGTACAAAATATTCTCACCTAGGGTTCATCTTTATCTATAAGCTTATCTTCATTGTTGAACGTTGCACTTATCCACGTGATTCTATCTTTCTTTAATTTTGAAAAAAATATTAATTTTAAAATTTGAAATTTTTTATCTTTATCTTTTTTTTAAAACATAGATCCCAACTACTTTATTATCTAAGTTTATCTCATTATTTATTATTTTATCTTTTGTATTATTATATTATAATATTATAATTCAACCTCAAATATGATAGTAATTCATAATAATATTATTATATTAATGAAGTTATTTTAATAAAGGGTATATTTGTAAAAATTTCTTATATACCTAGGAAAGTTCTACTGTAACCAAATATAGGAAACTTTAATTCTTAGGAAACATACTATGACCAACCAAACATATTTTAACCACTCCCAGGAACCATGATTCCCAGGAATTGACTTTCCCAGGAATCATCATTCCCGGGTATGAAAAAACTTCTCTCCTACCAAACGCCCCCTTAGAGAATACTTGAGGCGAAGCCTGGAGAGGCTTTTCAAAAGAATACTCGGGTTGAAGCCTAGAGAGGCTTTTCGAAAGAATACTCACAGAGAGCTTGCAAAGGCTTGGAGAATTATGGTTTAGGAGCTTGTGGAGGTTTCAGGAAAGAAAGAATACCACAGTTGGTGCTTGTGTTAGTAGAAATCCTATAGGTGTAAGGACTCGATGTAGCGCAAGGTTGTGGATGAACTAGTATAAATTGTGTGTGTGTTTTATCCTTCCTTACTGCTTCTGATTTGTTGCTTTTATATTTTCTTGTTTGGAAAACATATTTTACATCGCTATATCTTAAAAAGTTTTCCCAAATGGTTTTCAAAGTTCAAAAGCAACATCTACTTTCTTCAAGAAGAGGCAAAACATAATCTACTTTAGCTAGAATCTGATATTTTCAAAGTAGCTTTTGAAAAGGTATCTATTAGTATCTTTGAAGCATTTTAATAGATAATCATTTTTGTACAAAGTACTATAGAAGGATAAGTTGTGCTCATAACAAGGCTTTTGAGATTTAAATTGAAAGTTAATTTAGAAAAAGTTAATTTAGAAACTTTAGAAGTTGAGTGCTATTTTGTAGGAAAAGCCATAGTTAGTTAAGAGTTAGTGACCTTCTGATCCACTTAAAACATGTTAACTAATCGAAGGCGAAAATAGCTATCGCACTAGGGCTAAACTTTTCAATAGTAAAAAATGCCGTTTGCACCTTTGTGGTGATTGGTATGGGCTTCAAAATTTTCCCTCCCGTTTTTGCACATGGCCAAAACCCTTACCTGAATACCATGCTTGGCTAAAAAGGGTAGTCGCCATGAAGAAAAAGATTGGAAAGAGTGGGGATTCACGACATGACTTATAATTAAAAATGTTGTAAATGTTTTCTTATAACTTATAATTGTTGGAATTAAATAATTAAATTCAAGTTTATTAATTTAATTGTTTAAAAATTGTTATAAAAATAATTTTTTGAAATTGGAAATAGTTAGTTTTAAAAAATTAAATTTAAATTTATAAATTTTAACTATTTAAAAATTATTATAAAGGCTTTCTTGAAATTTTAAACTTTTAAAAGATGTTATAATTGCTTTCTTGAAAACTGTAAATAGTTGGATTAAATTAGTAATTTTAAATTTAACAATTTTAATTATCTAAAAATTGTTATAAATATTTTCTTGAAATTTTAATTTTTTGAAAAATCTTATAAATGCTTTCTTAAAACTATAAATATTAGGGGTTAAATATAGATTCAACTTCTCTATTTTGACTATTTAAAAATTGTTTTAAATGCTTTTCTGAAAATGTGTATAATTGGTGTTAAATAATTAAAATTAAATTTAAAAATTTTAATTATTTATATAAATATTTATCAATTCTTTCTTGAAATTTTAAATTTTTAAAAATTTCATAAAGGCTTTATGAAAATTAGGAACAGTTGGGGTTAAATTAGTAATTTCAAATTTAATAATTGTAATGATTTAAAAAATTATAAATGTTTTCTTGAATTTCTTTTCTAAAAAATATTATAAATAATTTCTTAAAATTGGAAATAGTTGAGATTAAATAGTTAAATTTAAATTTACTAATTTTAATTATTTAAAATGGTTATAAATATGTAGAAAAAATTAAACTTTGAACAATTTTATAAACACCTTTTTGAAAAAGAATGGTTGAGTCTAAATTAGTAGTTTTAAATTTATTATTTTTTATTATTTAATAATTGTTATAAATATTTTATGAAAGTTTTAAACTTTTACAAAATGTTATATCCTTATTAAAAAAAATTAACTGATTTTATATTTTTTTTAACAATATAAGAAATTAACAAAATTGTTAATATTTATACATAAAAAAAAAGAATAAAACTTAGATGCAATTCTATATGTATTCTATATATTGTTCTCCAATAAATTTTATTTTAATAATCTGCGTAAAAAAATTATTATTAAAAATAAACAACACTAAAAATATACGGGAAATTGTATCTAAGTTTTGACCTACAAAAATTACTCTCCTCAATGCACCGGTTTATGCTCTAGTTAAAAAAGAAAATTCATAGGTTATACGTTGATAATGAAGAAGGCAATTTCAAATTTGAGATACTTTATTACAATGTTTTTAAAACCGGACCGGTCATTGAACCGGTCAAGGTACTGGTTCAAGGTTCAATGGTTCAACCGTGGTTCAACCGTGATTGAACCAGTTGAACCGGTATTAATAAAATAATAATAATAAAACAATTTATAAAATAATATTAAATAAATATAATATCACATAACTTTATAACATTAAAAACTATAATAAAACTTAAAACATCACTTTACAAGGTTTTAACATTCAAAAAATATATAAAAGTTTAATTAAATATATCATAATACTTAAGTTCAAATTTTAATAAAATAAAATAATGTCCATTAACAATAACAAATTTACATTTAGAATAAAGAAAGAAAATGACAAATTAATATAATATAAAATTATCAAAAATCAAGATATAAAAAAATTATAAATTAATATAAATGACCAAATTATATGTTTTACAAGAAAATAATAATAATAATTGATAAAATAATTTATATCTATTTGAGATATTTATTAAATATGTGTTTTTATTTTTTAATTATTTTTAAAATATTTTATATTAAATTTAAAATTTTAAATGAAAAAATTAAAAATTAAAAAAAAAAAAAAAAAACCGGTTCAAACCGGTTTTGGCTACCGGTTCTTGACCGGTTTTGGCCGGTTTTGGCCCGGTTTGACCGGTTCTTGACCGGTTCCCACCGGTTCTGAGTTCCTCCGGTTTTATAGAGTAACCAAACCGGTCACCAGACCGGTTCCCGGTCGAACCGGCCGGTCCGGTCCGGTTCTGAGAACATGGCTTTATTACATAACGTATGGGATAAAAAAAAAAAAAGCCGTGAAAAACCAGTGACTGGTCGATAGGGATGGCAAAAAAATCCACGTCCGCGGATATCTGCGGATAAAATCCGTCACGGATAGAAGATGGATAGTATAAACGGATATCCGCGAATAACGGGTACGAGTTTTTTATTTACCTGCTCATTAACGGGCGGGTACGGATATCATACTATCCGTGCCGGCGGATACCCGTTACCCATAAAATTACTAAATTACTCGCATATATATATATATATATATATATATATATATATATAATTTAAAATCACTAGTTTTTGCTCTTGATACTAGTAAATATTATGTCTAGAGATTCAAAATCACATTATAAGATTCTTATTTCTTTGATTTTTTTTAATTAAAGACATGTAATTTTCACATAAAAATTCAATTAACTACACATTTGATTCTTTATTCTTCTTGTAGTAAATAATATGATTTTATTTCCAAATTTTATTGCACATAAAGGATCTATTTCTTAGTATTTCTTCTATAAAAATCACCTTTTTTTAAAAAAAAAATATTTTTTTTAATATGAAATATCCATGGGTATCCACGGATACTCGCGGATATAAGAAAAATCCGCGGATTTTTTTCAAACGGATATCCGGCGGGTAAAGGGGCGGGTAACGGGGCGGATTTTCTCCGGTGGGTCGGGTAGCGAGTAACCACTATCTGTGCCCGACCCGACCCGTTGCCATCCCTACTAGTCGATCAGATTAATGATATCATTAAATTGTATGTTACTATTTCTTTTATTAATTCCTTAACTTCTCCAATTTATTACTACCAAAATCACGGAAACTTCTGACAAAAATTTAGGGAGGGAGAGAAAGAGGGGTTTGGCTAAAGTGGAGTTTGGAATAGGTGAGGTACCGGTGAGAAAGTGTTTCTTACCTGCTGCAGTAGGTTAGTCACCGATTTTTAACCTGTTGTAGTAGGTTAGCCATCAGGAGAAAAAAAATTATTTAAAAAATGAAATTATATAAAATTATTAGAATAAAAATTTTCTCTTTTTTTTAAAAAAGTGGGACCCATCGGTGGTACTTGAACAAATTATCTACTATAATAGGTTGGTTAACTAGGAAAAAAAAAATCATTTTTTTATTTCTCTTATGCCCCACCGGGAGAAAAAAAAATATTTTTTAATAATTTTTATATAATTTCATTTAATAAAAAAATGATTTTTTTCTCTCGGTTAACCAACCTACTATAGTAGGTAATTTGTTCAAGTACCACCGGTGGTTTCCACTTTTTTTTTTTTTAAAAAGAATTTTTATTCTAATTTTTATTATAATAATTTTATATAGTAGGTAATTTGTTCAAGTACCACTGGTGATTCCCACTTTTTAAAAAAATGAGAAAATTTTTATTATAATAATTTTATATAATTTCATTTTTAAATAAAAAATATTTTTTTATTTTTTTCTCTTGATGACTAACCTGCTACAGCAGGTTAAAAACCGATGACTAACCTGCTGCAATAGGTAAGAAACACTTTCTCACCATACCTCACCAATTCCAAACTCCACTTTAGCCAAACTCGAGAAAGAGAGAATAAAAAACTACCTTCATTTCTTTAAAATTAAATCAATAACACAATTAATTTCTCAGATAACAATCCCGTTTATTTTTCCATCTAAAAAAAATAAAAATGAAAAATACACACCCATGCTTGTTTTAAAACGCAGAATCTCGATCAGATTCTATTTGAATGAAAAGTTTCCGCATAAAGCTGCTAGGAACTTGAATAGATCCATTCAGAATGCTTCCATTTCCGGGTATGGCGCGACCATTATAAAAGTCAAATACTATCTCCTCCTCTAACATAAGAATCTTTTAATTAATTCATATTCTTTAAAAAAATTAATTAATTTAATTAATAATATTAAATTTATTAATAATTTATATTATTTTTTTAAAAATATTTTTATAATTATTAAGACTCATTATTTCTTTTTTTTTATTTAATTATTTTATACTTAATTAATTAATAAGTACTGGTCATTTTTTTCAATTATCACAAAAAAAATAATATACTTATTTTATTAATTTATAACTTTTATTGTAAAATAATTAAAAATATTTTTATCAAAAAATAATTAATGTAAGAAATAACTTAATAAAATAAAATAAAATTTTTATAAAAAAGAATATTATATTTAAAGATGGTGTAAATATTTAATATTGCTTTTCTTGTTTTCTCTTTTCTGGTTACTTAATTATTTTATACTTAATTAATTAATAAGTACTGGTCATTTTTTTCAATTATCACAAAAAAAATAATATACTTATTTTATTAATTTATAACTTTTATTGTAAAATAATTAAGAATATTTTTATCAAAAAATAATTAATGTAAGAAATAACTTAATAAAATAAAATAAAATTTTTATAAAAAAGAATATTATATTTAAAGATGGTGTAAATATTTAATATTGCTTTTCTTGTTTTCTCTTTTCTGGTGTTTGAATTTGACTCACTCATTCGACACAACTCAGAAACAAGATGATCACAAATTAAGAGCATGCTACGGTGGATCCACGCAAGCCCATTCCACCGACCTATGTAGCCAACTCATATCTGCGTGGAATTGAACACTAGAAACACTACACGTTCCATTCCATTTACCAACATCAAGTTCAAAGTTATTACTATTAGCAACAAACACTATCTCTAGGCTCGTGCCCATATCCTCCTTGTGCGTGAATATAGCACCTACCAACTACTCCTACTATTACTCTCTTCTCTTTTAATTATCTCCCACACACTAATCATTTTTTAGCCTCAACTCATGCATCTTAAGTCTTAACTGCCACTTACAACTTCCAACTCAAAACCCTCCAAGAGAAACATACAACACGTTTTTTTTTTTTTCCCTTAATTTCGACCAAGTCATTTTTAGGTAATTTATTAAAAAAAACGTGGTTTTTTTAGATTAAAAAAATAGGAAAAAAACGTGGTTAATTCGTTCAATTTTATCAATTCTACATACCATGAAGGATGTATATACCTATCTTGTCATTAAAACAGCTACAAGTTTGCTAATTATTTCATGCCTCTTTAATTAGAAATAATAAAATTAATGTACGCTAGTATTTTCTATCATTGTCAATAAGGAAAGATAACATAAAATAGAAATAAAAATATAACTAAAATTTAATTTCTATAGACTGTACATGTAACAAATTTTACACCCTCAACCAATCAAAATTTTGTTAAATATAATTTTTAAGGTAATTCTTATAAAAATCAACAAACTTTTACCTCGGTAAATCAAACTTAAAATAAGTATATAGTTGAGATGTGAATCAATCCAACTTCATCTAAATTATGATTATAATACATAAAAGGGAAATAGTAACAACATGTTCTTTAGCTGTAAAAAAAAAAAAACATGTTCTTTAATATGTTTTAAACACATTTTTTATTATTAATTAAAATATATTTATAAATTTTATTTTTTTCATTTAACAACTCTTATCATAATTTTATATTTTCAATAACATTTAACTAATAATAAAAAATATATTAATAAGTATATTACTGGCACCACATACTTAAAAGAGTATTTATATTTAAACACTAAAAACTTATAATCATCTTATCAATGTCTCTTATTTTTCTTTATTTTTCTCTTTTTATTAAGTGATATCACCAATTATATAAATTATTCTAGAAACGTCCAAAAATCATTTTTTTTTCCCTATATGAAGTGATTACGTCGAATCCTGTAGGAACTATTAAAGGTAAAATAAGAAATATGAAGTGATTACGTCGAATCCTGTAGGAACTATTAAAGGGAAAATAAGAAAATTGATTCGTTTACCAAAAATAAAAAAGATAACCCAAGTTGACCACTCTAATCTTATGACACACGCTTACACCATGCAACTTACCCAACTTAAACGTTGTAGTGTTGTACCTTCCTTACTTAACCCGACCCGTTTCCTCACGTTCGCGCCTATAAATAACACCACCCGGTTGCATCATTTTCACACCTGAGAAGAAAGTAAAAGAGAGAGAACAACACACTCTCATTAACCTCTTCAAAAAAAAAAAAAAAAGCATCATTATTTCAATGGCAACCCGCGTGATCCCTCCAAGAATCCTCAAGAACCTCCGTTACAACACCACAACGAAGCCGCTCAACGCGGCCCACCCCTCCCTCTCTCCTGCCATGGTCCCGCCGTCCATCTTCGACAAGCCGCCGTCCCCCGCAGCCGCGGATGTCCCGGCATCCGCGGTGGGGACGGCGGTCCTGAATTTGGACGACGGGGAGAGGCTCTTCGCCTCGGTGCCGACGTCGCGGCTGCTCCGCTCTTCGGCGGTGCTGCACGCGACGGCGGTGGGGCCCATGGTGGACCTGGGAATGTGGGTGATGAGGTCGAGGGTGTTCCAGAGCGGGCTGCCGAAGGATCTTATCATGGCCGCCACGAAGGAGACGTTCTTCTCGCACTTCTGCGCCGGCGAGGACGCCGCCGCCGCCGGACGGAGCATCAGGGCGCTGAACGAAGCCGGCTTACGTGGCATGCTGGTCTATGGTGTGGAAGATGCGCACGATAACGATGGGTGTGACAGAAACCTTCAAGGGTTCCTTCACACTGTGAATGTTAGCAAATCGCTTCCACCATCCTCTGTAAGTTCTTCTTCACCTTTGCCTTCAACGTTAGTTAATTGGATTTCAAACCTTTTTTTTTTTTTTTCTTTTTTTTTCCATCTGTCTCACATGCACATTATTAGAGAAAAAACACATCTTTCACGTGGGACCCATCTATCAGGTAAGTCCCGACATGAAATGAAATGGGTCTCACCTTAATTGTGGTTTTTTTTTTTAATTACATGTTTATTTATAATTTATGCGTTTAGTGAAGATTTTTCACTTGAAGGTCTCGAACCATATTTTTTCATGTTTAAGTTTACATTTGGGGTAAAAATGTTGTAAGAATTTGACGTTTTTTTGGGAAATATAAAGAGAGTGAAAAAAATGTTGGGAAGAAAATAATTTTTTAGTTACGGTTATCAAACGTTAATCTTTTTCACAAGTTTTGATGTTTTGACTTTTGAAACTCTTTATTTTGTATTTGTTTGACATTTATTTTTATATCTTTACTTTCTTTTAATGACATTTCAGATCATAGTTTTGAAATGCATGCCATTATTATTTATTACTACTATTTATTATAAAATAAAACGTAAGGAAAAAAAAGAAAAAAAAGAGTGACACTCATTCTCTTTTGTCCCCCACTTTTCCATTTGTTGAAAATGAGTCGCTTTACACTTTTTCTATATTTTTTATTACCACGTGATTTTGCATCTTCAAAAAATGGTTGTTGGAAAAAGCAGGTGAAAATATACCAACATTTTGATTAATTTCTTTTGCATCAATGCATCAAAATAATACTGTTTTTATGTTATATATGAGATGTGGTAGAGTAAATATGGTTGTGTGTGTGGTCCTTGCAATGGAACACGTACGGTGAGGCTTGTGGTGTTGTTTTCTGTGATTGAATATACAAGTGGGAACCATGCATAAATAAGTGTCAGCATTATAGTACAGCAACTTGAGATGCCAGTTAAGGTCATGCTTGCCTTTTTTTTCTTTGTTTTGCAATGCTGAGTGATGTGTTATGTTGGTACCACTCAGAAAAAGGACAATGGGGTTGGCGATTTGGCATCGTTGCTTCTGCACATGAACTATTTTCCACTTTCATGCCATGAAATTTGGAAACTAGTGTTAGAATTGGGAGAAAAAGTTGATGCCATGCCATGTCATGTCACAGTGCTTGAAATGGGGTTGGGTTGTGTAGTGTGTTTTATTATCATTTTCTAACTAAAAGTTTTTAGTTTTTTATTTGTCAATTTGTTTGCATTGTGCTGGTAGGCCATGTGGCTCATGTGTTTGCTTGTATTTTTATCTCTTTTTCTTTATGAGTTGTGATGTTGAACTTATGGAGGCAAATTTAATTTTTGATGTGATAGGTGAGCTTTGTCATTGTGAAAATCACTGCAATATGCCCCATGGCATTGCTAGAAAGAATGAGTGACCTTCTAAGATGGCAGCAGAAAGACCCTTCATTCATTTTGCCATGGAAGCAAGATTCCCTCCCAATATTTGCAGAATCAAGCCCTTTGTACCACACACAGAAGAGACCAGAGCCTCTCACTCCAGGAGAAGAGAGTGATCTTCAACTTGCCAACCAGAGACTCCTTGAACTTTGCCAAAAATGTGAGGAAGCCAATATGCCTTTGTTGGTTGATGCAGAACACACCACGGTTCAGCCAGCTATTGATTACTTCACATACTCTTCCGCCATCAGGCACAACAAGGATGGCAACCCCATTGTGTTTGGAACCATTCAAACTTACTTGAAAGATGCCAAGGAGAGGTTATTGCTGACAACAAAGGCAGCAGAGAAAATGGGAGTTCCAATGGGGTTCAAATTGGTTAGGGGTGCCTACATGTCCACAGAGAGTAAATTGGCTGAGTCTTTCGGATATGCTTCCCCAATTCACAATACCATTCAGGATACACACAATTGCTTCAATGACTGCTCATCATTTCTGCTTGAGAAGATTGCCAATGGACCTGGTTCAGTTGTTCTTGCAACCCACAATATTGAATCAGGTACTTAAGATTCAAGCAATTCATTTTCTTATGATTTATAATAGAGTTCTATTTCTAAAATTTTATACTGTTATCCAATCAGAAATCATCTTTAGTGTGAATTTCAACAAACTTATCATACATAACTATCTGTAAAGTAATTGAATGAAAGTATAATTAGTGCATTGACTATTTAGTATTTACTCTTTATAATTTAAGAAAACTCAGCTAGCATCCCAATTTCAAGTATTTGATATTATGTGACAATGTTGTGAAGGGAAACTGGCTGCAGCAAAGGCATATGAATTGGGGGTTGGAAAGGTGAACCACAAGCTAGAATTTGCACAGCTATATGGAATGTCAGAGGCACTTTCCTTTGGTTTGAGCAATGCAGGGTTTCAAGTTAGCAAGTATATGCCATTTGGGCCAGTAGATATGGTTATGCCTTACCTTCTGAGAAGGGCTGAAGAGAATAGAGGGCTCTTGGCTGCTTCAGGTTTTGATAGGCAACTGATGAGGTAAGCTAAGATTTTCATCTCATTAATCTCTTAACATGTGACATAGGAAATATTTGCTTTGATGTTACTAACAATGTTAATTTCTTTCTGAGCAGAAAGGAGTTGGGAAGGAGACTAAAAGCTGCAGTGTTCTAAATTAGCCAGGAAGCAGGATTCAATGGCTTTTTGTAAAAATTGGAGAGCTTTGATGGAATTGTGCATTCAATGAAATGAAAATCTGCTTTGTCATGGTTCTTTTTGGTTGGAAATGCAACTGAGCTTTTGTGTTGAGCAATGAGTGTGTGCAAAAATTGGGAAGTGTAAAGTCAGTTGGAAAAATGAATAATTTGTAAGGCTTGGGTTGGCCAAGTTTCTCAATCTAATTGGTTCCGTTCCTTTAATTTTTATACAAACTCCCTGCGTTCAGAGACTTCAAATTTTGATTCGTACTGATCAATGTTAATTGCCATGGATGCAAGTGGGTTAAACAACAATCAGATTAAAGTTTTCACTAACAATAAATGAAAATTTTTTTATTAAAAATTACAATAAAGGTGTATTAGAGATTACAGTGCAAAAATTGGTTAAGTCCCACCTTGGAAAAATAAGGAACATAAAAAAAAAAATTATAAGGCTTGGATTGGCCGAGTTTCTCAATCTAGCTTTAAATCAAGTTGGTTGCATTCATTAATTTTGATACAAACAGCCCTTGTTCAAAGACTTCAAATTGATTCGTACATGGATGCAAGTTGGTTAACTAACACATTAAAGTACTCACTAATATTTTTCATATTAGTATCTTATATTTATATTGATATAAATGTTAAATGGGTACTTTTAATTAATTGTGGATTGTGGATATCTGAAAAATGAGAATAATTTTAATTTTTAATTACCAATTAGCCATAGGTCAAGGTGTGATCATACTCTCAATTGCAACCTTGCATTCAAATCGAAAGGGATTAATTAATATTAATTTCTAAATCACGGTCTCCAATTTCTATGAAGTTATTCTGATATGAGTAAATATTTTCATAATTTTAATGATCCTGAGCTTTCTTCCTTAATAAATAATATGTAGACTTTTAACCAGTCAGTGTGAGAAACGAATCTCCATCCCAAATGCTTCTAGATTCCATTGAAAGGTCAGGTTAGAAAAGAATGACTTCTTGAATAATCAGTGATTGTGCAAGCTTATCGCGGAAGAACTTTGAACACTTATTTTCCCCTTAAAAAAGATAAGATTGGTTCAACATCATAGCCTCCTAACAAATCAATATCATGATAACTATAATTATAATATTTATATACACAATCACATACGCACTTAGCCACTTATAATAAGCGATTGAGAAATTTTTATCGTCACTTTATACTTAATTTAAAATTTCACGATCATTTATTTTATATATAAGAATTATATGACATAAGACTTATGTGCATCTATTATTATTCGTTTTCCTTTCTTTGACATGATGGGAGAACTTTCACGTTGGTCTCATCAATTTCACTTTCATAGTTTCATTTCATACGCCTACTTGGCTCTATTGTTTGGTTGATAGATGGGGAGCATATCCTATCGCTTTAATGGAAAGGAAATTGAAAGTGAACTTTATAAGGGATATAATATGATTGTTCCTCCACGGCTCCACTTAATTGATAGGTATGGACCAATAAGAGAACTTTATTTATAAGAAAGAGAAACTATATTTATATATAACTTTTTTTTACAATAAACAAGATAAAAAGAGAAGAGAATCATACATAATAAAATAATGCTTAAATTAATCTGCAAGTCCCTATACTTTTATCAAATTTTTAATTAGGTCTTTGAACTTTTTTTTCTTTCAATTGGATCCCTGAACTTTTTTTTTTTAATTGGGTCCCTCGTCTAATTATCGTTATGAAAAATCAACCACAAACACTTAATTAGATGTGCAAACAGTGAACTAATACTTCTGGAATGTGTTGTAAGCACAACTGAATCAATTCTAAGAGATTTCTACAAAGTTTCAACATCTACAGGTCAATTTAACCCAGATATTCTTTTACAATTATTTGGTTATGCAGAAGGTTGAAATTTTGCATAAAACTCTCACAATTGACTCAGTTGTGCTTACAACATATTCCAGAAGCACCAGTCCACTATTTGCACCTCTAATTAGGTGTATGCGGTTAATTTTTCATAACGACAATTAGACGGAAGGACCCAATTGAAGACAAATAAAAGTTCATGGACCTAATTGAAAAAAATATAAAAGTTTAGGGACCCAATTAAAAGAAAAAAAAAGTTCAGGGACCTAATTAAAAATTTGGTAAAAGTATAGGGACCTGTAGAATAATTAAACCTAAAATAATTGATATAGTAAAAAGAAATATTGTAAAAAAAATATTATGAAAAATTATTATATAAATAATATAATTTTAAAAGAAAATTTTATCTTATTCAATTTATCCTTCAAAGTATAAGATTAGTGATAAAAAAAATGAGTTTAATTTTCATATATCACGAGTGTGTAAAAAATTTTATATTGTCAACTATTAAATAAATAATTATTTTAAATATATTTTTTTAAAGAAATCATTATAAAAATTATTAATTTTATACATCATAATTTGTAATCAATGATATTATATTCTAACTAAATTTTAAAAGAAGAATTATAGAAATGATTTATTTTTCCAACACATATACCCGAATATTTAATATTGAAGATAAGAAGGGAAGAGCTGTTCGTGCCTCACCAATCTGTCTAGTTGTGTTAGTGAGTGGCTATATTTATGCAAAACATCACATCTTTATTTTTATTTTACTCCTTTTAATTATAATATATACTACATCTAGCACCTTCTTTTCTTTCTTTCTTTTTTTTAATCTCTCTTTCATCACATGGGCATATTCTCAAAGAGTGGCATACACTCATAATTCCTTTGCAATAAGATAAAAAAGGAATAGATTTCATCACGTACAAAAAGTTTGCGAAAAGCTCCTTATCAGCTGCAAATTAGATAATAATAATAATGAATGAATAAATAAATAGTTAAAAAGAGAAAGACATTCAACAAAAAAAAAAAAAGAGAAAGATAAAATGTAAATGAATGGTATTAGATAAACTTTAATTACTTACCTGTAAGATTTTGTGTGTGTGTGTGTGTGTAAATATAAGTATTCAAATAATGATAAATTGATAATGAAATCTTGATTAGAGTACAAGTGTTTAAGCAACTTTATAGAATGTGTCAAAAAAAAAAAAACTTTATAGAAGACAAAAAGAACCCAAGGTATGTCGTATACATCAAAATGATTACAATTTCCACGATCGAAAACGATGGCAGGAGGGTCTCTATCCTAGGTTGGGAGTTTGGTAGTTCACGAAATTTTCACCAAATTTACTTATATTTTTAAAACAGGTTTTCAACGGAGACCCTTAATTCTTGAGCATCCAAAATTGAAAGAACCGAAGGAACTTATAGAGAAATCGTACCAATCTATATATCATTAAATATAGTGTACGATAGTAAAGAGATTTTATACTGATATTTAATTACAAATAATTTTATATAAAAAATTTGTTGATTTTTATAATATATGCAAGTGAAATTAATTATATATTTTTTTAATCTTTGACTTAAAATCCATAATGATGATTAAATAATAAATAAAGTTTGTCTGGAGTTTCATTATAACCAATGTTGGGTAATATCACCTATTATTTATTATTTTTATATGTATTTTTATTCTAAATAAATGAGTATTTTCTTAAGATAATTGTGTCATCAATTAAAAAAATTTATTTTTCTATTGTTTTGCTCCAATATTATTAACTTGAAAAGATCAAAATTCAATTAAAATTTCATATACATATCTTATCCTTTTAAACAATAATTAATTATTCACTTTTTAAAATTTAAATTAATTTAAATCCTTATTATATATAAGTTTATAAGAATATAATATCTTTAAAATTTCAATTAATAAGTAAAATATATTTTTTATATTATTAAGATAATTATTAGTTTTATACTCAAAGTTGGTGAGGTGAGTTTTGTTTTTTTTTTTTGTTGCAAATTTTCCATAGTTAGGAAGTCGCTCTCAGCCGAAAAGTAAACAAAGCATAGCCTCAAGGAGTTGGATTCCAAATTCCATAGTTCCATTTCAAAGGACAAAATTTGAAGTCCAAGTTGCAGATTCCATCGCCCACCATTGCTGAATTGGATTCCACGGATTCCATTGCTCCATGCAGAAATAGAAAAATAAAAAATACCGTCTCCACTAATTAACAATAGTAACAAGTGGTGCCTTTTCATGGGAATCCAACATGCTTGGAGGATTTTCAGTGTCGGAGCATTCAGAAATATGTTAATTTTAAACTCTCTCAAAATCTACTCAACGTTTATTTAATTTTCAAAGAAGTGGTACTAAATAAATACCTGATATCTTATATTACTATTATTGTATGATTTGATGATTAGAATAAGTGCTATAAAATAATGAGTTTTTTTTTAAATATGGATGAAAAAGCTCTGTTGTTCCTATATATGTTTGAAGAGATAATATACAAAAAGAGGGGAAACATAAAAAATATATTATCTCTGGAGCCATTATTTTGATTTTTGATTATTTGAACGACAAGAAGGTCCAAGGTGAGGCAGAGTGGCAGTTGCACATGCATTTCCAGATCCAATTTTTTTGGCATGACATATTAAAAGTCAAGACAACTGCCATTAATTATGATTGAATATCTGGAACTATATTATTTCTAAGATAAAGCTTGCTATATTAATATTTGCTTTATTTTTCTTTTTGTATTCTCTTTAACAAAGTTACGAATTTTGCATTTAAAAATAGTATTATTATATTCTTAACATTATAAATTATCAGAATATAAAAATAATAATTTTGAATAAAACATTGTAAAAATAACTTCCATGATAGCCGTCGTAGTGTGTTTAAACTTTAAATTTCAATTTACAAACTTGATTTTTCAATAAATTTGATTTTAAAAAACTTATTTTTTGGCCCCATAATATTATTGTGGAGTATTTACCAGCTGTGTTAATGATTAATCTCTATTGGAAAACCTGACTGACTACTTTTTGTGGGAGTCTCTCCTCCCAACTACATTTTTTACATGCACAAGAGTTGAACTCGAGACCTTACTTAAAAGATCGAATCTAATTTCATTTGGACCAACTACTTATTGGTACAAAACTAATTTTATTTAGAAGAGAGTAAAGTAAATCATAAATATAAGTATTTTTTGAAGGGAAATCATAAATATAAGTATTGTAAATCACAAATCATGGATTTGTATAATAATACATTGGTACTTGTTCATCTCTTGGATATTAGCATTTATCAGCAATCAAAGTGTCTAATAATTCAAAAATATTATTAGACACTAATAGAGATTTTTTGGTGACCGAGATAATATTGTTACGGAACCCTGTGTCCTAGATTCATCCCATATGGTAAAAGTGAATATTTCATGTCAATACGGGCATCACGCAAATATGGTGCAAAGAATCCAAACTCTAGCCTTTCTATTCTTGTCATAATTCAAACTTGAGGAAGAGGAAGAAGTGAGAGGATGCTAAGATAAAGGCAATATAAAGAGGAAAAAGATAAATTTAAAAGAGATTCAATGGAACATAAGACTATAAGGCAAAGTGCTAGAAAAACTAAGTGTGTGTTTGGTTTGTAGTAGGGGTGGACAAAATAAACTGAACTACATTGAACTGTAGTTAACTAAACCAAAATAAACTAAAAAAAACTGAATTGTTTTAGATAAAAATTGAACTGAACTATTTTTTCAATTCAATTTTAAGGAACTGAATTGCTAAAAGAACAATTCAGTTAACTGCCAAACTGTTACTCACGAGAGTTGGAAAAAAAATCAATTTCAAGAACCTGAAACCACTTCTAATTTGGCTTCAATATTTCCATGTTTTTCTTTTCGTAAGTTATTGCTAAATATCCTACAACATCCCAACTACAAGCCTAAAACTCATGTTAGTAGCTCCAACCAATATTCCCCTGTACCCTCCCATTACACGAAGAAAAGCAAGAACCACATCAATTAAGTCGCCAAATAAGATGCAGCACTTAGAAGCAAATATTGTCTCGTGTGGCCTCCATCATCGTGAGCATCATCGCAGTATATTGGATATTAATGGCATCAAATTAAATTGATTCCAGTAACTTGATGTAAACTGACGGTTCACTTCAGTTAATTAGTATAAAGTATGACTAAGAAAATTAGTTATTATAAAGTGAAAAACCATCTTTTTGAATGCAGTTCAGTTCAGTTAAAAGCAAAAAAAAAAAAATAGTTCAATTTGGGTTCAAAGCACAATTCAGTTTGAACTTTAAGAATACGGTTAACTGAACCAAATAACAATTCGGTTCAATTTTCCTGAACAATTTTTCAATTCAGTTCAGTTTGGACGAACTATTTTTTTAGTTCGATTTAGTTTGTTACCAATTCATTTTAATTCAGTATTTTTGGCCACCCTCAGTTTGTAGTTGCAAACCTTCAAACTTCCGTTTAATGGAAAAACAACAAATTGTTGCTTCCTATTTTGGTGCCTTGGAAAGTGGGAACTTCCGTTTGCATCAGCATTGATGCAAACCGGTTTCCAAACACACCTTAAGAAGTTATATTCTAAATGACAAAGTTTCAGCCAATATTCCCTTAATTGCCTTTTTTTTCTAGGCAATTAAAGTTTGAGTGCATATTTGAGAAAGCCTTTTCAGAGAGAATAATCATTTTTTTCTTTCTTTCAAGAACTCTTTTTTTTTTTTAAAGAATAATTATGTTTAAAATAGATTAAACCACACGAAAATTTATTGGGGTTTATTAGCTTTAGGGGCCGATCGTTCCCTTCCCGAAACTTAAAGAAAGCGAGAATTTTTGTATTGCAATTTGCAACATTAACACTTTCTTAATTGAGAGGGTTTAGTTCAGTTGGTTAAGCAGGATCCATAAGTTATTGTAAATCCCTCGGTACCTATCTTCAATTCCTACAGATAAAAAAAAAAAACATTAACACTTTCTTAACAAACGAGCTCTCTTTCCTAACTCCTAACCCACTAATTTCTATTTCATTCCTGACTTAGGCCTAATGTCTCTAAAAAGTGGGGTCTATTTTGATATACATTATTTCAATAATGATGGCCAAACATTATGATAGACATTATTTTTATCCAATCATACCAATCATACATTATTTTTGACATGACGATTTTAGTTTCTTTTTATTTTATCAGACTATTTTAGTTTCTTTATGTTTATATTTGGCCAAACTGCCTGTTAACTTGCACAATCAGTGTTCTAATTGCTGTTCCCAACACTTAAGAAGAGTGAAACATCAAGCAAATTTGGGAAAGCATGCGCCTCAACTTTGGGTTAGGTATCATGTGCAGCGTGCACTAAGTTTGGATCTGGGTCATGTAATACAAGGATTGCACTCATAAATCAATGCAGTACAATTCAAAAGAGATGATCTTAAAAAAAAGAATAGTAATATCAACTTATTTAACCATGGTTAATTTATCTTTGAATATTATCTTCGTTGAAACACTTAAAAGTGGTGCATTTTAAGAATTCAATTTTAATATACTATTAATATAAAGATTTTTACACTATTAACTAAAATAATCCCAAATATGACTTTTAAAATAATTATTATAAAAATCAACAATATACCATTCATGGTATCCATAATTAGATCAGTGCATTCTAATTAAATTAACATTTTAAAGCTAGGTTACAACTGGTAACTTATAAAATTAATTGGTGGGTGTATGACAAAAATGTACGTTATTCTCACTACCACTAAATCAAGGACTGGGTTTTTTTTTTTTTTGTTACTATCATTATTACTTAAATTTCCTTGCAATTGCTGCACAACTACACTGGTTCATTGATCTAGGGAGACCAATTCTTTATGAAATGTGTGGTATGAAATGTGCAACCAAATTTAAAGGCCTAAAGGGTGAGGATGCTAACCCCATGAAAACCAATAGAACAAGCTTTATGTCAAGCACTTTGAATAAAATGATAAGGCAATCCTGTTGATGCAGACACCATATTGTGTAAATCAGTAGAGAAGGTGGAATCTAGAACAGCCAAAGTAGCCACTGTGTAGTGATGGTCAATCCCTTGTAGCAAAGAACTTATTCAATACCATAGCGGAGAGAACCTATTCACAGCTGCGTAGTGAAATGTCAAGCTATGAATGTTTTCTTATTGAGTTAAATATATTTTTAGTATCTACAAATAAAAAAATGTTCACTTTTAGTTCCTAAAGGAAGGAAAAAAATAAAAATAAAAAACATTTCCTTTTGATCTTTCATTTATAGAAATGTATTAGATGTGATTCGTATTAATAACACAGTTACATGAAGACAAAGGGAAAGACAAGAACCACATCTGACACATTTTCATAAATTAGAAATTAAAAGAAGGCAATTCTTTTAGGAACTAAAAATGAACATTTCCCTATTTGCAACAACTAAACATATTTAACCCTTTCTTATGTTATATTCTTCCTTGTGTAAGGTACTGCTAGTGATATCGTATAACGAGTGTTTGGGTGTTAAAAATCTCCTATCCTAAGCTAGAAAAGCATAATGAACTTGGTAGTGGCAAAAATTTGGGCTGTTACCAGCTCTTATATTTTCCCTTTCTGCTGACAGTGTATTCTTGGGCATCATGTAAAGGGTAACAATGAAATGAACAAATATTGAGGAAAAATATAAGCAAATTCATGAACTCAGTGATTGATAACCTAATGGTCCTTGCAGGTCATCCTGTCTCCTCTCACTTTTTCCCATCAATGATGGCATCCAAGGGAATAGCTTGCCTAGCTCCTTGCTTATTTTACTAGACCTCAATTGTTTATCATTGATTCCGAATTTTGCTCTTTCAATGGCTTCCATTATCTCTTCCCTTGCCACAGTTTCACTACCTGCAAAGTCCAAATATATACATATGACTTACTGGTCACTCCTAAATGCATCAGACTTGAAAGTGTATACATATCATTGTTTAAGCAAAAGCAAACTAAAAGAACTCGTCAATAAAGGTGGAGAGAGCAGAAGGAATGTGTGTAGTGGGAAGATAATAGGTGGCAAAATGGGTCGGGCTAGCTGGCCAAGCCCGAACCTGCCCAATGAAATGTATTTTGAGATTAAACTAAACGTGAAAAAATACCTTTTTAGCCAGATCCGGGCTTAGCCTGCAAAAACGTACCAAAAGCCCAAAAAATTGGGCTTCCACTGGGCATGGGCTTCATTTTATGGGCCCAAACTGAATATGGATTTTTGGCCTGACCTGCATCATGCCCGGAAGCCCATTTTGACACCTTTTTATAGGCGCAACTAAAACTAATTTATCCAGGATTAGATATCACAAGACATGATATATGGTCATCAAATAGTTTAACATTAGTTGAGATACAATGTATTGGGAAATGCTAATTTGTGAATGCAATAAGCTTAGTGGCTAGTGAGTTAAGTGCATGTTTGGTTTGGATTAATTTTTTGAGGAATAGTTGCTTATTTTTCATGAGTTCTCTTAGCAAGCTAACAAAAATAGGTGATTATTTCTCTAAAATAAGTTGAACCAATCACACATTATATATAAAAATTGTAAGTTGGTGTTACCTCTACGAGCAGCAAGCAAAGCAGCTTCATTGACAACATTTGCCAGATCAGCACCTACAAAACCAGTAGTAAGAGAAGCAATTAAATGGCAAATGATGTTAGTGTCCTCCTCCAAAGGAACTCCTCTTAGATGCACAGCCAATATCTTTCTCCTTCCTTCTTCATCAGGTTCACCTACATATACTTTTCTTGAGAAACGACCAGGGCGACATAGGGCAGGATCCAAGGCTTCTGGCCGGTTAGTTGCTGCAATGACTACCACTCTCATCTCTGATTCAAATCCATCCATTTCTGTCAGCAACTACATAGACAGAAAATACTTTAAAGTTCAGCTTAGAGCATATAACAACTATTCAAAGCATATGATATTTTTCTCACTTTCATACTTAAAATTCCAATTAACATATGAAGTATTTGTCTTTCATGTAGAAAGTATTTACTAATATACTAATACTGTGAAATAATTGAAGAACTGGACTTATGGACATTATCTTCCCACCACACACTACTCAATATATACAGAATGTGAGAATGCTGGGTATTCAGTAGTGACTAGTGAGCCATAACCAATTCTTGATAATTTGTTTCTGCTAAGGAAATACAATATATTAAGTAAACTTACCTGGTTTAACGTCTGGTCACGTTCATCATTGAAACTTCTTCCACGCTTGCCTCCAACTGCATCAAGTTCATCAATGAATATGATTGATGGTGCAAATTTCCTTGCTGCATTGAAAAGGTCTCTGATTCTAGCTGCCCCTCTTCCAACAAACAACTCCACAAACTCACTGGCAGATACAGTGAAAAAGGGTACACCTGCTTCCCCTGCCACTGCACGTGCAAGTAGTGTCTTCCCAGTTCCAGGAGGACCCACCAGCAACACACCTCTAGGTAACTTTGCCCCTAACTTTCGGTAATTTATATCCCCTTGCAGACATGAAACTATCTACAAAAAGGGACTGTGTCAATAACAATAACACAATAAAGTTGCTTAACCATTCACAAGAAAAATTCTACTAAAATTATAAATAATCAATATATCAAGGCATTGGGTTAAAAAGTGTTTTAGTCCATTATAGTATAATTGGAAATTCATTTTCCAGTTGTTACAATTTAGTCCTCCATATTCAATGATCGGATGGGGCCAATTAATTAATTGAATATGATATAATATTCTTCCATGCTTCCTCCTAAGTTCCTAACCTTTCATGTTTTTTTGTCCTTCTATCTCTCTCTCTCTCTCTAACTCTTCCAAACCATTATTTTCTCTCTCTAATATTTTTCAACAAAATGGTTACATATCTCAAAGCAATCTACATTGGACATTAATCAGTGAATATGTTATGAACTAAGATAGAATAAATGGAAAATCGATAGAAACAAATGAAAAGAAATGAACAATTTTATCAAATGATTGAGACTAAGAGAGAGGTCTCTTCTCCAAGGGCTTCCCTTTCCCCTTCAGTTTCACTAAGGATTTCTCCTTTCACACAAAAACTATCAAATTCACAGAATCAATCCCTCTAATCCGATTTCCCCTATTTATCTAATCAACCCTTTGCAAGGAACTAACCAATGGGCTAACTGTCTAATACCTGTCCTTATTCAGCTCATAGTTCATACAAATATAACATTTCAATGTACAATATTTTGATGCAATCTAATTGCCACAGGCTATACTTATAACTAAGAGGCAAGAGTAATTTTAAATGACAACCTTTAAGCACATCTAATTGGCAGGAAAACCTTGTTTCAATGTTTTAATTGTCCAACCCTGTCTTAGTATGCTCATACGGAAACAACAACAAATATGAGCCAATCCTAGAATATTTAAATAGTAAAGCAGAGAAGATCAATGCAGAGAACTACGTGGCATTTTATGATTGAAAAGATCTAACATAAATGCGTAACAGAACCTCAGTAATAAATGATTTTGATTTTGACACAAAAAAGAAATGATGTTTCACATGATCAAAGCTTTCTTTATTTGGACAGTCAAATGAATTTGAACATAATTATTATTCTGAGATAACAAATTCTGAATTTGATTATAAGAAAACCAGATTATTATCTATAAACACTGCACATCTCATAAATTATAAACTGTCATAGCCCCTGATACTAAAGCTTTTACGCCATTTGTACCATGTCATAAGCTAAATATTGTACTATTGATCACTAATTCCAACTTCCAATTGATAAATTAATAGAAATGCAAAATGAAATAAAAAACAAAAGATGTTTATCATATCTAGCAAATTACTATTATCTACTGACACTATTATTCAGTTTATAATACTACCAAGTCAGTTAGCCACATATTTCTTCTTGCTATGTTATAAACTGAAGATAGCAATTTTTCAGCCATATAATTTTGAAAATTCAAACGAAAAAGTAAAGTACAACAATTCACATTCTAGTATTAATAGCATAAATAACCAATCAGTACCAGTACACCCAGTATTCTGAATCTTTTTAAAACTAAGTGACTAAGCCAAAGGATTGCTAACTGCAAACCCAACTCATACTTAGTTGTGAATACAACAGGAATACAGGATATTTCCCCAGTGGAGGAAAAAGAAATCACGTCAGCAGTAACTGTCACTTCTTAACCAAACTAACAAAAGTATGCTACATAATTATTATAATTTATAAACATTCTAGTACGAGATAATTACCTCCATGAGCTCTACTTTTGCAGAATCAACACCTTCCACGTCATCAAATCCAACTGTCTGACTATTCGGTCTCTGCTTCCTTGCGGGACTATTAGCAGCAGAAAGTTGACGGTATAGAAGCCACATCAATGGAATTAAAGGTATCCACAGTGTTATCACAGTGATCAAAGTACTCCTCATTGACATTAACACAGATTGAGGAGCAGAGCTATATGTAACCCCTTTTTCTCTCATCAAACTAACAAGGAATTTTTCATCATGATCTATTTTTCTCGTGGAATACTGCCACTCAGGAATTGAAGCTCGAGTCTTAGAGAATTTCTTTAGTACATTCACTACTGGAGTTTGGCCAGCTCTAGAAGGACCCTCACTCACAATCTTATCAACATCCTTATCAATTGAAACATCTGCAACTTGAGATTCTTCACCAGAAACCTGATCATTTTCAATAATTTGGGACTTCATATTGTAATATATGCGTCGAGACCCCTCTTCAACTAAAACTTTTTCAACATATCCATTCTCAAGGCTGATGATCAAGTCAGAATATGGGACAGATTTCGGAGGGGGGAGTGCAGTCAATTTCAGAAACAGGAAACAAAGGCTGAATACAACAGAAACTGAGGCAGAAAATGACACTGCTCGAATGTTCTTACGAATAAGGATTCCCACCTCATCCAAAATGGACTTAATGGAAGCCCTTTTCATTCTCATAGCCAATAACCATAACCTTGGCCGCAATCTCAATGAAAATCTCTTCTTCAACCTTTTGCCTTCACCTTTACCATAGTGAGTCTTTCTCTCACCCTTGCTTCTACTCACAAATGGCTCAATTTTATTGTTACTTGAAACACCATGTGGAGTCTTGCAACAATAAGGAACCCTCAATGAGGGAATTCTACTTCTACTAGCACAATACCCAAGTTTCTTGTTCCAAACCAACTCATGTTGAAATTTGCAGCATTGGTTAAACCCTAGAGAAGTAAAAACAAATGACCTAGTGCACAAACCTCCACGCACCCCAAAATATCTTCTTTGAGCCACAGTTGGGGTAACAAATGACCCAGTATTGCAAGGTAAAGAAAAACAAGCCATGCCTCTTCCACAATCAAAGCTATATACCCATAAAACCTGCTTGTGCCACATAAACAGCATTACCCCACAAAGAAAGTTTGAAGCTTGAAAACATAACAGGATGAGAAGATAAAGAATCACAGAAACATTTATAGAATAACATGAACATGAACAAGAACATTAACAAGAAGGGCATTTATTACCTGATCTCATGTTATCATGTCGTGTGAAGTGAAGACAGGAATTGTGTACAATGGACGAGGAAGATGAACAGAGTGCTTCTTTCAATGTTGGTATATATATATTATTTTGGGTATATCTAGTATTAGCGGATTACGTGTTCAGTCTCGTACCTGGGTGTTCGGGACTCCAAGATTCAAGGGTTTGCTATTCTCACCTCCCATTTTGCTATTCTCACCACCCAGCTGTCTGAAATTTCTCCCATACCCCTCTCTCTGCAACCCTCCACCCCCTCCCTCTTCCCCTCACCCCCTCACCTTGCCTGCTCATGTTTCTTCTCACCCCCTTCCCTGCTCACGTCTCTCTCCCTCACTGATCCTCGTCTCTCCCCGATCGTCGCGTGTCTCCCTCACCCTCGCATCTCTCCATCACCCTCGCCTTTCCCACATTGCCTCCCTGAGGTTGGTAGCCCTTTATTTTTTTTCAATTTGTCGCAGTACAACAGAATTGTGATTCCATTGTATTGTACTGTTTGAAATAAGCAATACAATGGAATCGCGATTCCATTGTGTTGTTTGAAAATCAACACAACGGAATCAATACAACGGAATCGCAATTCCGTTGTGTTGTTTTATTTTTTTAAAAATTTTGAATTTTGAATTTGTAAAATAATTTTTTTTAAAACAAAAAAATTTAATTATATTTATATTATATATTTACAGGATTATTTTTAATATTTAATTTTTAAAGTAAAATAATAATTTAATTGAATAATTTTTTTTTGAATTAAAAGAATATGAAAATAAGAAATTTATATTTTTAAATGTGTTATATTTACATTGTAAATTTGTTTATTTATTTGTTTCTTTAGTTATATAGAATTTGACTTTATTTATTGTTTATCGAGTTCTAAGTATTTTAGTATATTTTTTGCATATTTATTATGACTCGGACGAAATATGTTTCATACGATCGCCGAGAGGATCCCCCCACTTTGGAGGAAGATGTTGTTGCATATGCTGGTCAGCCTGCCCAGCCATCCAGGACAGACCAGCGCTGTGTGACAACATCTGCTTGCCGTCGTCGGACAGAGGATACTCATGCTGTTGGAGCAGTACAGCACGACAAGCCACAGCCAGATGCAGATGTGCCACAGCCTGAGGCAGACGTGCCACAGCCAGCAGGTGCAGTGATCCCATTTGCTGACCAAATCATTGGACCGCCATTTCCTGGTGGTTCTGCAGTTGATACACTGTTGGGGTCCTACAAGGACCACGTGGCTGGACATATTTGGATTGATCAGCCTCGGGAGGAGCTGAAGGTGGTCAGCCACACTGGGAAGTTGATTCCCTACCCTACCCAGCCACAGGTCTGGACATACGTGGATCAGTTTGGCTTGATAGGCCTTTATCATGGGCGATATATCGCGAATAAAGGCTTCGTCGATGCCTTTATTGAGAGGTGGCATCAGGAGACATGCACCTTCCACCTGCCCATTGGAGAGATGACTATCACTTTGGATGATGTGTTATGTTTGCTGCAGTTGCCTATTACAGGCTTGTAGATTGCCGGTAAGGCGACCGCCTTTTCAAAGGCTAAGATTAGGATGTTGCTGAGGACCATGCTAGGCCTGCTGTCTGACGAGGAGGCTGATGCTACTACGACGGCAGGAGCTAGGGTCTGTCTCACATGGCTGAGGGAGCTATATGGGAGGTATGTGCAGTCTGGTTCATATGTGTGGGTCGCACGGGCGTACTTGTTGCACTTGCTCAGCTGTACCATTTTCGCCAACAAGAGCTCCACACATGTGAACATTTTCTACCTCTGCTACCTCAGCGATCTGTCCACCTGCTCGCAGTACGCTTGGGGAGTATCTGCATTGGCATATCTTTACGACTATCTCTCCTATGAGAGCTTGCGGGAGACCAAGCAGTGTAGAGGTTGTATGACATTACTGATGGTAAGAAATTATTTAGTTGTTGTTTACATATTTGTTTGTGTGTATAATTTTTAATACAAATATTAACATGATTTGTTTTCTTTATTTTACAGGCATGGGCATTTGCACATCTGCCATCAGTTGGCGGATGGGAGCTTGTCGCTTGTGACCCCGCGCTTCCCTTTGCTGCCAGATGGAAGACTACCAGGGGTACCGGGAAGGCTTGGAGGACCAGGCCGTTGCTGGATATGTTGCAGATGGAGGACGTCGTCTGGTCCCCATATGATGATGGATACAAGGCTGTCACTAAGAGACCCTTCTTGGAGCAGACATATTATTCTGGCCACATAAGGAGTGGCACAAACATGAGACCCTATTTGCCAGAGAGGGTTTTGAGGCAGTTTGGTTACGTACAGGGGATCCTTCCACCACCACCTCCTCGTCCTCCATTTGAGACAGCCATTCAGACGTGGGCTGAGTGGGAGCATCATAGAGTGCAGCTGGGCGAGCATGTGCCAGAGGATGCTCCATGGGCCTGCACTTTCGACTACATGGCGTGGTATTATGAGCATTCACATCCATATGTGATTCCGCCAGAGGAAGGAGAGGCAGCACGGAGCCCAGTACGTATGTCCGACCCCATTCCTCAGCCTCAGCATCAGTCTCAGCCTGGTGACCCTCTGCCAGAGTTTCTGGATGGTGTAGATTACCCGTGCGAGGTAATGTAATGCAAACACTTTTTCCATAATTGTTTACATTTTTTTCGATTTGAAATTATTAATTTTAATTTTCGTTTATGTAGGATCGGTACCGGATGATGTCTGCGATTGCAAAAAGGTTGTTGCATACCAGAGCCATTCCTGAGGGCACGCATGACCATGAGTTGGTGCAGCGGCTATTGTGCATTGCACAGGGTGACTTAGGTGCTGGGTGCAGCAGCCAACGCAAACAGAGGAGTAGGATTGAGGGCGGTGGGCGCAGAGGCGGTTGATTTTTTATGTATTTTTTTTATATTTGTATAAACTTTTATTTTGTATATACATTTTATTATATAAATGACGTTGATGTTTTCAGTTTATTACAATTTTCTTTGTAAACTCTATAAACAACACACGCACGCCTGCTAATATAATGAAGAACGAACGATTTCTCTATTAAAATTATAGAACAAACAACAATGACAACAACAACAACAACAATGTGCAACATCATAGCACCAACAAAATATAGGATTTTTGCCAGGTATTATTTTTGCCAACTATTTCAAACCAACTCTCTATATGAATCGTATAACATACATCAACCAATGTGCATTAAATTGGTATATTTATTTTGGCCAAGTCTTTAAAACCTAAATTTATACATTTCAAAAAACATTACTCAATAAAAAAAACTTACACAAAATTAGAATAAATTAAAAAAATGTGCAATGGAATCGTGATTCCGTTGTACAACGTTGTACACTTGTACAACAAAATCAGGATTCCATTGTACACTTGCACAACGGAATCGTGATTCCATTGTACACTGTATAGCATAATCACAATTTCGTTGAAAAGTGTACAACGAAATCCTGATTCCATTGTGCAAGGGGGTGAAATAAATTTGTACAACGGATTTACGATTCCATTGTACACTTTTTTTCCACCTCTTGTACAACGGAATCAGGATTCCGTTGTACATTTTTCAACGGAATTGTGATTCTATTGTACAGTGTACAACGAAATCCTGATTCCGTTGTACAAGGGTATTTTGGGAAATCAACAAAAAATACCCACGTGGGTGGTGAGAATAGCAAAGCCCAAGATTCAATCTTGCACATGTCAATCGGTCCATTGGATCTAGGCTTCTTCAATAAGAGTCGATGTATAATGTATTGCATTAGTGTGACCCAATCCATTATTTAGGATAAAACCTAAATGTAATTTTTTGGGAAGAGTTTAATTTTTATATACGTTAATATAAAATTTCTTATATTGTTAAATAATTAGAAAATATTTTTTAAGTATAATTTTTAAAATAATTATTTAAAAATTAAATGAGTCTAATTTAGTTGATTAAGCAGTGTGTTTGAATTATTGTAAATCTCTTAATCCTTGAGTTTAATTCCTATGAATAAAAAAATAATTATTTAAAAAATTAATAATTTTATCATACATAATAATTTATAATTAGAAAATAATATTAAAAAATATTTTATATTGTGAATGTATATTAATTAAACTCTTTTAAGTATTTTTATTGTTCTCGAGTCAAAATTAAGTTTCACCCTTGTTAACCTAACCAATCTTTTATCCAAATCTTTAGTACACAAATTATTAAGATAAAACTCTAATTTTAATTGAAGAATAATATTAAAAAATTACTGAGAAATTGCATTTAAGTTTTGTCCATAATTAAATTAGTTGATGGAATGATAATTTTAAATGATATACGTTGACAAAAAAAGGGGTATAAATGCAATTACCACATCATTAGAGGGTAAAGTGCAAAAGATCCTAGCTCTCTATATGAATGAATGGTCCATATCATGGCACCTTATTTAAATTACCAAATCATATTTATTTTTTTAAAAAAAATATAATATTTAATTAAAATTAGGGGAAAAAAACATTGTATTCTTGCGCGCCTCAAAAACGATCTGTTTATAGAGACGCTAAGTTTAGTTATGATTAGCTTCAAATTAAGAATAAGTGAGATCCTATTAAAAAATGACAATATTGGTATAAATTTTTTAGAAAGGAAACTAAACCTAGTTGGAATCAAGAGAAAAATAACTTTAAAGCATCACTTGATTGGTGAGGAAAATATTGGTAGGTTTTAATAAAAGAAAGGTTAGAAATGTGATTATTATATATATATTTTTTTTGTGTTGACTTTAATCATTGTGTGCTTGGTAGTTGTAGGAGAAACCTAAAGCAACACAATTCCAAAAGAAAGGTTTAAAATTTAAAATCTATTTCTTTAATAGAAAAGAGAACCCCTTGGTTGTCACATGTCATTATTTGAGAAAAAAATTTCCCTCCAAAAACTCTGTCTCTTTCTTTTTATCTTTCTTTTCAGCTTTTTGTTTTTGTTTTTTTGTTTTTTTTTGTTTTCTATTATATATCTATTCTATATAAGAAAATAAATTCTTTTATTATTTATCCTACTCAATTTTTTTCTTTCTTCTTTTTCAGTTTTTTTAAACGTATATTTCTTTTTTTTTCTTTTTATGTTTTTTCTTTCTTTTTTCAATTAACGTTTCTTTCTTTCCTTTTTTTCTTTTATTACTTTTCATTTCTTTTTTCTTTTTAAGTTATTTTTTCTTTCTTCTTTTTCTTTTATTCTTTTCAGTTTTTCCTTTCGATGCTTCTTTCTTTCTTTTTATATTAAATGATACATAAATTTAATTGTTTATAATATTATAAATATAAATATTTATATTTTGACTCTATGTTTAATAAATCCATAGACAAGAATTTTGTTGATTAATCTTTATATAATAATGTTAAATTTTTATACATAAATATACAATAAAAATATTTAAATTAATTTATTAAATATATTTTTATTACAAAATAGTTTTAGATTACTTCGTCAATAATATCATAAATAAATTGAGTTAGTTTTAATTTTTTTAAGACAAAGACGACAAATATCATTCACGGAAGACAATCCTGGTCAAATTAGGTACGACCATTATAGGTGACAAATCTCTTTCTTCAAATATTTAACATAACGGCATATCCAAGACTCAATTATATATATATATATATATATATATATATATATATATATATATATATATATATATATATATATATATTACTTTTAAATCCTATAAAATCATTTTTACTTAGAAATCATGTAAAATAATTTTATAAATAAATATTTTGTTGAATAATATTTATATTATGAAGTTAAAAATTTTATACTAAACATTAATTTTTATATTAATTACAAAATAATATTTTAACTTTTTGTTTAATAACTTTTTATACGAAAATTTAGAGTTGATTAATTACAAACCTTCTCTTTCTTTCCAACTTTTCTCTCTTTCTAACTTTTTTTTTTTTTACCTTTTTTGTGATTTTTTTTAATTTTCTTTTTTTTCTTTTTTCCTCTTCTACTATCTACATAAGGAAATTTAGTCCTTGCTATTGTCATTATTTTTTAACATGTACTATTATATACTTTTTACATATTTATATCATTATATTATTTATATTTTATTTGTATTATTGTTTTATATCTTTTAATATAATATTATGCTCAATATTACATAAAAATATGTTATTATTTATATTAAATGAATGATAAATTTATATAATTACTTCAAATTAATTATAATTTAAGAAATAGAATTTACAATATATTATTTTTTTATATCTTTTATTTATAAAAATATATTCTATAATTTATATTAGCACATATAAAATAAAAGAAAATTATTGTAGTTTTGTTGACATGATATTTATTTTTTCTTGAAATATTTAATATAATAATATGCTTAATATTATATAAAATATGATTATTATATTAACTGAATGATAAATTTCTATAATTACTTATTACCTATTAAACTAATTATAATTTAATTAACTAAATTTATTTTTACTTTTAAATCCAATAAAATTATCTTTACTTAGAAATTGTATTGAATAATTTTAAATAATTTAATAAATATATGGTTTGTTGAATGATACTTATATTATGTGGTTAAAATTTTTATACTAAAAATTTATTTTAAATCTAAGTAGTTAATATATTTATACAAAATAATATTTTGACTCTAAGTTTAAAATTAATTTATTAAATATATTTTTATTACAAAATAGTTTTGAATTACTTTAACAATAATATCATAAATTAAATTAGTTTTAATATTTTTATAGTATAAACTACAAATATCATTCACGGGAGACAATCTTGCTTAAGACCAGTATAGGAGACAAAACACTTTTTCCGAGTATTTAATACAACTACATAGTTTTAAATTAGTTACTCAAGTGTAAGGCCCTGTTGTGTTCACATATGGGGGAATGATCAATTTAGCAAGAGAACCTGTGTTCAATTCCCTTCATGTGCGAAAATTTCCTTGGGTCAGCGGCAGCCACGCACCGTGAGCCGGATTAGTCTCTGACCCAGTGGGTTGGGGGACACCCGTGGTCTCTAACCTAGGACCCAAAAAAATGCTTACTCAATATTATCATAATTAAATTAGTTTTAATTTTTTTTAATGATATAGACGACAAGTATCATTCATGAAAGACAATCTTGCTCAACACTGTTATGGGTGAACGATTTTGAGCGACAAAGCTCTTTCCGTGACTATTTAACATAGTTGTATATCAAAGACTCAACAATGTTTATTTTTACTTTGAAATCCTATAAAATTAGTTTTACTTAGAAATTGTATAAAATAATTTTAAATAATTTAATAAATAAATATTTTGTTGAATAATATTTATATTACGAGGTTGAAGTTTTTATACTAAATTTAATTTATATATAATTAGTTAATTATTTATTACAAAATAATATTTTTACTTAGAAATCATATAAAATAATTTTAAACAATTTCATAAATAAATATTTTATTGAATAATATTTATATTACATGATTAAATTTTTTATACTAAAAATTTATTTAAATCTGATTAGTTAATATATTTATACAAAATAATATTGTGACTCTATGTTTAATAACCGTCACTATTTTTTGTTAAAAAAAAAACTGTCACTATTTTTTTTATTGAAATTATCTTTTTCTATATGGTAAAGTTATATGACAAACTTTAAAGTTTTATCATTTATGTATGCATTGACTTTAACAAGATCTTTCAACCATAAGACTTGAATATAAGACCTTACTTAAGGGATTCAATCTCAATTTCACTCAAATCAACATGGTGATAAGTAATATTTGATTTTAAAAGGTTTGCATTTAATGTAATTAATTATTAGACTTTAAATTATTTGAAGTATTGTTTATAAACTATAAATATTATAAAATTAACAATTTTTTATTTGCAATATAGTTGTAAAATAAATGAATTATTTTATCATTTCACATTTCAAAATTACAAAAAAAAAAAAAATTAAACATAAGTTAAATTCTTTCTAAATTTTTAAACATAAATTTTTCATACAATTTTATAAATATTTTAAATGAAATAAGAAATATATATGGGATTGTAACTAAATCTATTTTCTCTAATTAAATACTCTAACTCTTTCTACATTTTGGACAACTTAAACAACTAATTACGTTTGTCTCAATATAAAAAATTAATTTTATAAACATGTGTATTTCAAACATGTGTGAAAATGAGTGACCCGTTGGAATGCACGAATATCTTGTGCTATTTTTGCTGGTGTTTTTTTTTTCTTATTAACACTTTCAGATGCGTTTGTTATTGTGAGACTAAATTTTTTAATATGTTTCAAGTTAATATTTTAACACAGTTTATGTAACATTAACCAGGTCAACTATTTTTGCTTTATTATTTTTATTGAACATTCTTGTTTTGGTTTCTTATTGTTGTTGAGCAACAATCATATATCTAATATTTATTTTTAAACAAATTATGTTATACGTAAATTTTCTCAAAAAATACATAGAAATCAAAGCAACCCGTGCGAACGTACGGGTAACTGGCTAGTTTGCTACTAAAATGATTTCTTTATTTGCTCCTGGTACAACCACTGGTGAACATGCATGGGCACCATCATTGAACATATTACCTTAATGATATCGAAAAGTTGGAAACAACTGAGGCTTCAGGGGTAGGGGATAGTGAAGACCTAATTATCGATAGAAGTGTTGCGGGAGCCAATGGCAACACTAATATTGGTGGTAGTTTGGATTTGGAAAAATCACACCGAATAACTTTGCAGGCAAGTATTTAAGTGGAAAGAAAATAAAACATGATGGACTAATGTTACTAATCGGAGGTGAGTGAACACAATGGAAAAATCTTAACAATTACATTGAAATATTACTTAGAGCGGTTGAGTCTTGCACTATGACTATTAGTAATGGTAGAAATTCCAAGTTGAGTGATCCTTATGCAATTACCATTGTCATGAAAGAGGTTAAGAAGTTGTTTAATTCCCAGTTGCTTGCTTAATGTAGACATATCTTGAAAGACCTTGTATCAAGACAAATGTTTATGGCTCTTAAAAATGTAGATTCAAGGCTTAATTATCTATTGTATGAAATTGAGAAGGTGAATAATGTGGTTTAAGTCATAAGGTTTAGAGTTTAAGGAGTGGGTTGGTGATAGAATGAATTTGTGATATATAAATAACTTTTTGGAATAAGGACTTTTTTTGAATGATTTTGGATATAGTCACAAATCATTGTGATAGTTGAATCTAGATTTGCTACTATAATTCATTTTCAAATGTTAAATATAATTATAATGATTTTTGCATGATTTCCATTTTAAAATGGTTATTACAGGCTCATCATAGTACAATAACAACTAGAATGAAGATAATATTGAAAAGTTTGAAGAAGATATTGTACTTATACTACCATTAGCGACTATGCTACTTATTGATTATAGTTGGAAGTACATATGCAAAGAACCATGTCGAACTAGTGCATTAACAGGACATAATTAGGTTCGAGAAATTTTAGGTGGCCATGGTATTCATTATTATGAAATGTTTAGAATTTATGTCTTCTGTGAAAAATTAGTTAAGCATGAATTGAAGCATAGTAAAAACATTGGAGTGTTAGAGATGGTGACCATGTTTTTGAATGTTGTTGGACATAGAAATGGAAATAAAATGGTCCAAGAAAGATTCCAACACTTAGGTGAAATTGTTAGTAGATGTTTTACAAATTTTTAATGGTTTGTTTGAAGTTGTTAATGAAATTAATCAAGCCATAGGATCCATCTTTCAAGAACATTCATACAAAGGTTCAATATGATGAAAGACATTTGTCCCTTTTTTAAAAGATTGTATAGAAGTAATTGATGGAGTTTATGTTGTGTAGTGCCTTAACATGAACAACCAAAATATATAGGCAAAAAAGATATATAAGCTAAAATGTCATAGTTGCATGTGATTGGGATATATACTTTACATTTGTGTTGGCAGGCTGGAAAGGTTGAGTACCATTGAATCTAAACCCTTATTTTAATTATGGCAAACCTTTAGAAGACAAATTATTAATTTGCTGAGGTTTATGATCATTAACATGTGTGTTTAAGTGTTTCCAAAAAAAATTAATACATAAACTCAAAGTTTTAAGATACTAAAGAAGTATAGTATATTGCATAACTATTTCAGAAGTCCTCATCATGAATCTCCACCAAAGAAAAATATCAAAATGGTACCATTATAATAATATACCGAAAAGGTGCATCAAAAAGGTTCATCAAAATGGCAATATCAAAAAGTTGCATTACAATGAGACTTCAAAATGTTGTTTGACTACTCATAAAAAAAATGTTGTTTGACTTACAATTGAGATTGATAGAAAAGTTTTACAAGGTTGTACCAAGTTGTTTGAAAGCTATAGATTTTTGGACCTTCTTATAACAACTATTTCTTCATCTATTTAAAGCAGAGGTGTCAAAATTGGCCTGGCCCATCAGGCCAGGCCGGGCCAGGCTGTAAAAAAGTTGGCCTAAAAGGAATCAGGCCAATTTGGCTCGACCTAACGGGTCAAATGGGCCAGGCCGGGCCTATAAATTTTTGGCCTAAACACTTGCGGGGCAAATAGGCCTGAAATTATTTTTTATGTTTTTATTTTTTTTCCTTTTAAAATTAGTGTAAATTTAAGCAAAAAAATAAATGGGCCAACTTACCTGGCCTAACAGGCCAAACGGACCAGGTCGGGCAACGAAAAATATGACCTATTAGAGATTCGGGTTAGGTCGGCCCGGCCCGTTTTCACCAATTGGCCCGATGGGCCAGGCCGGCCCAGCCCATTTGACAACTCTAATTTAAAGAGAAGAAGCTACTGGCCTCATCCAAAATGAAGTCCAAAGTGAAGAAAAACAAGAACATAAGTGCTAAAAATCCTCTGTTAGGACTAATTGGCTGAATCTGTGATATTCTAAGCAAGAATAAGAAAGCTTTTCTAGTACACGAATTTTTTACTAAGAGATAACTAACTTCTATACAATGTGTCTATAGCTTTAAAAAAAGAATTAGAAGTGTGAACTAGGTGTCCTTGTTGTAAAAAATCCACTCATGTGACAATTGGCGAGCAACTGTGTTTTGTGCAATTTTTCACATAAAATTCATTTTGCTAATGAAATTGTTTGTAACCTCCCAAGACTTATGTATGGTGTTATGGTTGTGGTGTTGCTATTTTATTGTACTAGGTGTTGGTATTGTGTGGTGACTACCTCTCATGAATTAGTGTAATTCCTTAGTTAAGAACCTATAAAGATTCAGAATACTAATTGTTTTTGAAGCCTGAAGAGCTCTAAAGAATACTATCTTTTAGTGAAAATTCTACCTGGAGCCGTCAAACGGGCCGTAACCCGCTGGTCAACCTAGCCCACCATGGGTTTGGGCCGGGGTGGGCTGAAAAAAATTGCAAATTTCTATTATTTAAAAAATTTGACTCCGCCCACTTACGGGTCGGCTTACCCAAGTTGAACCTGTGGTGAGTCCGGCTAGCCCGCGGGTTAGTGTTAATAAGTTAAAAAAATCTATGACCTAGCCCACTTTAGCTCAAGTCTCGGGCCACTTTTATTTTTCAATTTTCACCTATTCAATATTGTGCAATTAGCTTAAATTGATTTGGATATTGTTGGAATTTGTTTTTTTATTTAAAAAAATTATTTTGTGCTGGAATTTGTTTTTTATTTAAAAAATTATTTTGTGTTGGAATTTGTTTTTTTAATGGATTTTTCTTTATTTTTTATTTTAGGTGGGCCAACTCGTTTAACCCACCAACTCGTGGTGGGCTGGGTCGGGCCAGCATTTTTTAAACTCACCAAGAGGTGAGCCAAGTTGGGTTGGCCCACCTATTAAGTGAGCCAAGGTGGGTCAGGCCCAACGGGCTGGGCTGGCCCATTTTGACATTCTACGTTATGTGTGATGACTAAATGTAGCCCAAGTTAAAGGTGAACTAAGATAAATTGTTTGTGTTATTTCTCTATCTGTTGAACTTGTTTTTCTTTGATAACATAAGAATAATAGTTGATAACATACATCAGAAAATCAAAATCTTGGATTCTGAGAATAACTCTTAAAAACTTATTTACTCTTTCGATCAAAATTATTGAAAGTTTTCTTAAAGAGATAAGGAGTTTAAAAGAAACATAATGCATGTGAGATTCTTAATTATTAATAAAAGAACTTTCACTAAACATTCTTAACACGCTAAAAAAAAGGGCTTTTTTTTTTCACTTTTAGCAACATAGTAACTAATTTTCAGAGTTTAAAAGAGTGCAACAACTTAGCTAATTATAAGTGTTCTCAAATCTACACATTTAATAAAGCGTTTCAAGATTTGAAAGAAATAACAAGATTTATCAAAATCAAATATTTCTTTAGAAAGAGGTTTGATTTTGTAAAAGAGATATAAATCAATATGAATTGTATTCTAAGCATCTAAATATGCTCAAAAGGATTTGTCATGCATTTAACAATTCTTTTAAAATCACAATTCAATATTTCTTCTTGTGATATTCTGATTCACATCTAGCATATTATGGAAGAATTTTTCATGAAGCACTGCATAATTTAAACTTTAAATTTTTACATCCTTCCATAGGTTTGATATTCTAACTAATCATTTACATATTACTTGCATGTTTCTATATATTTTTTTCTCACAGTTTTTTTAATGGTTGGTCAAGCAAATATCATTTGGTTGATGTTAGTTATCCAACACTAATTGGCTACTTAGGCCATATAAAAGTAAGTGATATCATCTTCCAAATTTCAAGCATGCTACAAACTTTAATAAACACAATGAAGTTTTCAACCATTTTCATTCTAGCTTAAAAAGCACCATAGAAAGGATATTTGACGTATGGAAGAATAGATTTGTTATTTTTAATCATATGTCCAAATTTAAATATTCCACTTGGGTTCAAATAGTTATCGCAACAAAGACAATACATAAATTTATTAGACAAAATAGTATTATAGATATTTAGTTTAACAACATTATTGATAATGAGAATGAAAGAACCATAGCAGATGATGCTACCAATAATGACAATGACCAACCTAAACTCATGGATAATACTTAAGTGTCAGAGTATCTTTTTTATGTACTCACTCTTGTCTTGTCTATGGTGTCTTAGTTGTTTCAGAGAACAACACCATCATTAGAAGACTTTGGACCTAGGTATGTGAGAAGTCCCCTTTGCTCAATACAATCTAAAGTTCAATTAATGTCAATAGTCTCATTTTGAAAGCATCACTTACCATATAAAATGAAAACATCAGTTATCATACATAATAATTTGTGATTAAATGACAATGTAAAAGATTTTTACATTGTGAGTGTATGTATTATTTAATCTTGACTAAATTGCAGGGTGTGCAATTAACTATGAACTCCAAAGCGTCTTGATCCATTTTTTTTAATTATTTAATAATAATAATAATAATAATAAAATAATAATTTAAATTGCATCATTTATTAATTAAAATTACCACAAGATTAAATATTTAAATACATAATTAAATGATTGTACAAAACTTAATTTTAATAAACTCTTGATGTAAAACTTTTTTGACTTAATTGTGCCATTAGTCCATCAAAAATCGCGATTGCATGATTTTGATCCTTTATATTCTAGTTACACTAATTGAATCCTTCAAGTTTTCTCTCATTTACAATCAAGTTCCTCCATTATGATTCCATTCAATATTTAACAAAATTAGTTGATGTAGCATATTGGACATGATATGACAATGAGTAAAAATAATGTATTTGCTAAAAAATATAGAATATCCAAACTAAATGACCTAAAAAGATACTATGAATGTATTGACTTAATTATCGTGTTAATGATATTTGTAAGTTATTATTTTTATGACAGGAATGAACAATAAAATTAATGTCTTTTCATTATGAGCAAATTAATAACTTAGATATGAATGAAATTACAATGAAAAGACTTGATTATAAATAGAAAAAAAATTGAGGAGTAAAGGAACTAATATCCTACAATTGCGATGTCCAAAGAGTAAAAGTACAATTAACTCAACTTTTTTATTGTACCTTGTGCTTTTTATTTTATTCGATCCAAAGAAGAAACATCTATTTTCATTAAATTTTGATTTAGGTTTCAACTATCAAACATGAAATTTTAAACAATATCATATTATTTATTTTTTTATTAATTAAATAATTAACATGATTTTGTTTATATCCTTAATATTAAACAGAATTGTCGAAAACAAAGAAAAAAAATACTATATATCAAAATAATAATTACGCCTTCTTATAATGGACCACAAAACATGACTAGAATATTGAAAATGAATATATTTTATTTAGTGTTTCTGGTTCGCTCATCTTGTTAAAAATGCCTATCCCTCTCTCTTTTCCCGTTTCCGAGGTTGTTGCTAACCCCCCCCCCCCCATTGCACATCTGATATGATCCTGTCAAGGTCCAATTATTTCAAATATCTTTTGCAATGGATACAAGTGCCCAAATCAAGAATTGTCTCATATCTACATTGTGAAGATAATTTCAGCAAACTTAAAGACAATAATTTGGAGAGCACAATGAGCCCAGCACTTTATATTCAAGATGCAGCTATGGGCTGGAGTTTATTTGGATGGAAGACATAGCTTTTGGGCTAAAGAACCAATTGAGGCCCATTTTCTAATTTTCCATGAATTTCGTATTTAATTTTGTTGTAATAAGTTCATATGACTTTTCATATGTTCTAGGTCAGTTATTAGTGTTTTAAGGCTTCCTGAACCATTGTGATGGTTCGTGAACCATTGTGATGGTTTGTGAACCATTGTGATGGTTAGTGGGGTTTTATTTCTAGTGGAAATTTAATGCTTAGTGGGAATTCATTTCCTAATGGAAAGTAAAAGCTTAGTGGGAATTAATTTCCTAGTGGGAATTAATTGCTTAGTGGGAAGTTTAGAAGGAAGCCTAGCCTATAAATAGGGGAAACTTTGTAGCTTTGAAGGAAGTTGAATGATAATGAAATCTGAGTTTTCTCCATTTGTGAGAGCTTCCCTTGGTTCTTGGGCAAAGAACTGAATCTGATCTTATCAAGGTAACTTGTGGCGATCAATCCTATGACTTATCACTCACCTTCTCACCTATTTCTTGAGTGTGGCGTCAATATCCTTCTTTAAAAGAAAACTAAAAATTGATTCCTAAATCTGAATTTTCAAGGCGATCCATTTTCGTTTCCGTAATCATATCATTTGGTATCAGAGCTTAGGCTCCTTGAAGTTCAGGTTTGAGTTTTCTTTGTTTGAATCTGTTTTTTTGTTTTTTTGTTTAGTTCTTGTTCTTTAGTTCATCTTATTTTGTTCCATTTCTTTAAGTCTTCTTTTGTGTTCTTCTTTTGAGTTTTATTTCCTTTTCTTTTTGTGATTCCTTGTTCTTCTTTTGTGTCTTTTCATTTCCCTTCATCATCCTTGTGTTTCACATCAAATTTCTAGTTGAATTTTGAGTTCTGTCCAAAAAAAAAAAACAAGTAAGAAAGAAAGAAAGAAATTCGTGCAAAAAAAAAATTAAAAAAAAATAGTTGCTACAATCATTTATATTCTGTTTGAAAAAAAAAGTTGTGAAAAAAAATAAAATCTAAGACGATTCAAGAGTGCATCAACAACCTATTACACAATCCAGTTTCTAAAAAAAAAAAAAAAGGAAAACAAAGTTTTCTTTTGTGAATTGGAAGGACTCTATACTCTTTGTGTCATCTAATCTTGTGGTGTCTTTGTTCTTTATCTTTGTTGTGTCTATCCATCTTGTTCTTGTCATATTCCTTGTTTGCTTTTTTTTCTCTAAACTCTAAGTCACTTGAATGTTCCCCTTACTGTCTTGAAAAACATCATTGATAAGGTTCTCTCTTAAGAACTTACAAGAGGAAGTTGAGTGGTAAAAGGCAAGAGTGGTGAGATCATCATCGGGTAAAAGCCTTGATTGTGTGAAACACGAGTGATCCCATTAGTGGAGTAAAACACTTAGTGAGTGGAGAGGATCTATATTTTTACTTGTTTGTTGTTTGAAGCTATGACTACTCATTGGGGCTTTAGTATGGATGAGTTGGAAAGGAGAAATGGGAGACATACAAAAGGGTGGAAAGAGTTAGAGGTTTTGAAGGTAAAGGTTCCAAGCTTCCAAGGAAGGAATGATCCCGAGGCTTACTTAAAGTGGGAGATGAAAATGGAGCAAGTGTTTGCATGCTACCAATATGGTGAAGAGGAAAAGGTTAAGGTAGCCGCTCTAGAGTTTAAAGATTATGCTCTTATTTGGTGGGACAAAGAAAAGAGAGATAGGAAGAGATTCAATGAAACCCCAGTGGAAACATGGTTGGAGATGAAGACCTTAATGAGAAAGAGGTATGTTCCTAGAGAATATCAAAGGAGACATATAGAAGAAGAGAGAAAAAGAAGAACTAATGAGAGAGATGAAAGGTTTGGTTGGAGGACCAAACAAAAGAGGGAGGGTATCTCTACTAGTGCTAGACTCACTAGATCTATTCATCCAACTAGAAGTAGGGAACCTGAATATCTCATGTGTTTTGGAAGAGGGCATATGATCTATCAATGCCCAAGGTGGGAGACATTGACAAAAGAAATAAAACAAAAAGAAAAAGCGAAAGAAAAGGAGAGAGAACTAGAAAGAGAAAAAGAAAAAGAATTGAGAGAAAAAGAATTAAAAGAAAGGGAGAGAAAAATAGAGAGAGAGAAAGAGTTAAAAGAAAAAGGTATGAAAGAGAAAGAATTAAGAGAAAAAGATAAACAAAAGGAAGAATATTCTTGTTTCTACTCTAACCCATTGTTTAATTGTGATGACTCTCTTTTGAAGGAAATCAAAACAGTGGTTCCAAAGGAGGAATGCAAAATCATATGTTCTAACCCTTTGTTTATAAATGATGATTCTGTTTTGAAGGGACTTGCAGAAGTGCTTCTAAAGGTGGAAAGCAAAGCATCATATGAATATGAACTTGAGATTTCAAAGAAACTTGATATTGTAACCCAGAGGCATTGGCCATTCCAAGTAGTTGAAAAGATCAATGATAATGCTTATAAACTTGAGTTTTATGGTAAGTATCAAGTCAATGTCACTTTTATTGTTGCTAACTTAACCTTGTTTGATGTAGATGATGAACTCGATTCGAGGACGAATCGTTTTGAAGAGGGAGGGAATGATATGATCCTGTCAAGGTCCAATTATTTCAAATATCTTTTGCAATGGATACAAGTGCCCAAATCAAGAATTGTCTCATATCTACATTGTGAAGATAATTTCAGCAAACTTAAAGACAATAATTTGGAGAGCACAATGAGCCCAGCACTTTATATTCAAGATGCAGCTATGGGCTGGAGTTTATTTGGATGGAAGACATAGCTTTTGGGCTAAAGAACCAATTGAGGCCCATTTTCTAATTTTCCATGAATTTCGTATTTAATTTTGTTGTAATAAGTTCATATGACTTTTCATATGTTCTAGGTCAGTTATTAGTGTTTTAAGGTTTCCTGAACCATTGTGATGGTTCGTGAACCATTGTGATGGTTTGTGAACCATTGTGATGGTTAGTGGGGTTTTATTTCTAGTGGAAATTTAATGCTTAGTGGGAATTCATTTCCTAATGGAAAGTAAAAGCTTAGTGGGAATTAATTTCCTAGTGGGAATTAATTGCTTAGTGGGAAGTTTAGAAGGAAGCCTAGCCTATAAATAGGGGAAACTTTGTAGCTTTGAAGGAAGTTGAATGATAATGAAATCTGAGTTTTCTCCATTTGTGAGAGCTTCCCTTGGTTCTTGGGCAAAGAACTGAATCTGATCTTATCAAGGCAACTTGTGGCGATCAATCCTATGACTTATCACTCACCTTCTCACCTATTTCTTGAGTGTGGCGTCAATATCCTTCTTTAAAAGAAAACTAAAAATTGATTCCTAAATCTGAATTTTCAAGGCGATCCATTTTCGTTTCCGTAATCATATCAACATCATTCTCTTCTTTCTTGTGTTTGTGTGTTCCCTCAAATTCAAAATCACAATCCTCACACTCTTCCCTTCATTTCTTAATTCCTAATATTCAACCTTTGATATTTGATCGTTTGCACCATCTTTTTTCTTTGTTTGCATATTTCACAATTTGGGTGCTCCTTTTGTTTCTTCTCTCACCATTAGGTTGAATAATTTGTAGTTTCTTCCAATTGAAAGTAACAAGCATTGAGTTCAAATAGAATAATTGTACCGTTAATGAAAAATTTAAGCTTCTTTGTTGGGTATTGTTAGCACAATTATTGTTTTCTTGCTATTGGGTTTTGTGTTTACTGTTGAATAAAAAAAACCTTGAAATTTAGAGAAAATATGTCTTTGGAAGCACATCATAATCATATTCCTCTATGTAGAACAGGCCTCCACTTATATGTAACTGAATGAAGAATAAAGAATTATGTTTTGCTTTTGCACTTATGATCTTAATGATTTTGCAATATCGAGTTACTCCATGATGTTTTTCTTGGTATGTGAGTGTTTACTTTTTTTTTATGGATTATGAATTATTTGATAAGTTTAATAGGCATGCGGTGTCATTGTAAAAGTTTTTATACAATCAACCAATTAGAAATAATAATTTGTATGACTTATAATGCAATTGTTATAAAAGTAAGCAAACATAGCATACATGCTAGTTTTTATTGGATAAGAGTGTACACAACCTCTTTATACTGTTATTACATTGACTATTTACTTTTATTAATCAATAATATTTTGTAGACAATTAGGATTAGGATAAAGAGATATTGGATAAGGTTTTTGGTTGCTTTCTTTATATTATGCTTTGTTCTTGGAACAACAAACTAGAATCTCATAATACATTTTATTTTGATTATTGCATACTCGTTGTGTATGCTTTAGATTACATGAGCAAATACTACAACTATGTATATGGCAAACTTATTTGTTTGTTTATTTATTTCAATAATTCTTGTAAAATGATAATGACATCATTATTTTTTGCGTTTCTATTTTTCAAATTTTTCTCATTGAGATGTTTCAGGAAGCCAACTATGCCATTTGTCTTTTGGTTAAAGAGAGCTACTTTGTGGTTTTTGAATGGAAAAGAAAGTATTAAATGACTATGAACCAAGTCCTGTTCCTTCACCAAGAGCATTAGATAGATTTGGGTTTGTAAAACAAGATGTTAATACATCTAATGGCTTAGTCAAGAATAGATCAGCATATGAGTATGAGAGGTATTTTTTTCCTGTTTATTTATGTGTTTTTTTGTATTTTAAGCATGAATGAGAATAATAAATATAGCCAGTGATTTTACATGTATTACCATTTACCTTTCATCAGATATAGGGAGGAGAGAATGGTTAAAAATTGGAGAAAATATCATGTTGTTAAAAGGCATATAAGGAAAGGAATTCCTGATTGTTTAAGGGGCCTTGTATGGCAATTTATATCTGGAAGTCTAGACCTATTGCTGATGAACCCTGGAGTTTATGAGGTAATCAAGTTAAATTATTCTAATGAAAAATTGTCATATATAAATTTTGTATAATATTTTGTAAGCTATGATCACTACTTACCACATTGTTGTTTCTTATAGTTCTCCAATAAATACGAATTAAAGAATATTTTCCATTTTTATTCACACATATATATTTTTTTTATCACTTTGTGTATTTGTCTTTGCTGCCAGTCTCATCTTCATGGTGAATATGCTGGGTGTTTTAAGTTGAACAATATTTTTCATGGTAATACATAGCTTAAAAACTATCTTGAATATGGATGTGTACATTATTTGAAGTTATTTGACTGCTCCAATGAAATCCTACTTAGGAGTTGTCTTCCTAAAAAAATCATTTTGTATGGAATTGGAAGATATAGTTTGAATTAACCAATTTTTTTTCATAATGGAATTTCCTCCTTTTCTTTTTGAAATTATCTTGAGTTTTTTTACCCAATTGTTCCTCATTTTGGAGTTTGCATTGACAACACATTATAACTATTGCAGCAACTAGTCATATACGAGACTTCAATCTCTGAACTAGATATAATTCGAGATATTTCTCGAACCTTCCCCTCACATGTATTCTTCCAACAGAGACATGGACCTGGGCAACGGTCCCTCTAGAATGTTCTAAAAGCTTACTCAATCTTTGATAGAGATGTAGGCTATGTTCAGGTTTTACTTAGGAACCCATCACCTTTTTGTGCTTGTTGCAAAGTAACTCATAATATTGACCATTTTAAAACTTTAGGGGATGGGGTTTTTAGCGGGGCTTTTGCTTCCTTATATGAGGGAGGAGGATGCATTTTGGTTGTTGGTGGCATTGCTGAAAGGAGCAGTTCATGCCCCAATGGAGGGATTGTATCTGGTAACTATTTTGTTCCATGAATTTATTTGTTATGATTATTAATAGGGTTCATATGTAAATTCCTGTGTTATATAAGATACATTCTATGAGGAAAGAATTGGATATGTATTAAATTGCATGTTTATTGTTAACATTATTTACTCTTTGATTATAATTACTCTTTTAGAAAAATTAATGTTATCTTGGTTATAGGCAGGATTGCCTCTGGTAGAACAGTACCTCTTTCAATTTGAATGCTTGGTGAGGGAGCATCTACCGAAGTTGGGAGAACATTTTTCCAACAAAATGATAAATCCTAGCATGTATGCGAGCCAATGGTTCATAACTGTATTTTCATATTCCTTTCCATTTCATTTGGCTCTTCGAATTTGGGATGTCTTTCTCTATGAGGTCAGTTGTGTTTTCCCTTTGAAGAACCATTTATTGGTTAGAAATATGGACCAATAATGATGACTTTCTTGTCCTTCCAGGGTGTTAAAATTGTCTTCAAAGTTGGCTTGGCCCTATTAAGGTACTGCTATGATGACTTGGTTAGTATCATGTGACCTTGTGACCTGTGTATGTTATAAACCAAAGCAAATTTATCTCACTATTTTTTGTTTGTTTATCAGATTAAACTACCTTTTGAAAAACTGATACATGCCTTGAAAAACTTCCCTGTGGATGCAATGAATCCAGATACGTTGTTACTGTAACGACCCGCTATCGTCACAAGACAACTTAACTACTATATTGCGAAAAGATTTAACTAAAAACTTATTATAAGTTATTTAGAAAAATACGTGTAAATTTTTTTTTTCGCGCAAGATCACTAATCATTCATAACATTCATCATTAAGAAATATACATAACTACATCTGAAAATTATCCATACATAAATACATATATCAGAAGTACAAATACCAAGCCATATGGTCATATACAAACCGCAGACCAAAAGTCTGATATATCTCAAAAGGTTCGGAATACGTGTATACCAGTACAAAGGTGCCCATTTCCTACTAGCTGGCCACAACTACATATTACCCTTAGCTAGAAACTAGGATGATATAAGAAAAGATAAGGAATAGATGAAGTAGGTCTCCTGTGACTTCAGCCGCGTATAGCCTGATCTGCCGGTAGTTCACCGTATGCTCCCGCGAAGAATCGCGATCATCACAGTCAAACACATACAAACAAACAGCGCAAGGATAAGCTTACAGAACAAACATCCATTTAAAATAAGGCATTAAATTTATACTAACATATTCACAAAGTTAAATAATAACAATATACAGTGAAATCCAATTCAATAGGTAAATTACCAACATATCCTCAAATAATATGTCCTAGTTATGCACTATATGTAGACACGACTCCATGGAGATTTTCACTAGTCGAGCGACCAGCACAGTCAAATCCCTTAACATAGTCCAATTTGACCATTGGGGGAAACGCCGATACTGGTCTTGGAAATAATTAGTGGCTTTGTCAGGATAGGTGTACGTGGGTAGTGGCTCACCATAACACAAGATCTGCAGAAATCTTGGTCTCAATATGGAATCGCCCGTCCATCCCATCCCCCGGGTCCATGTACACGACCCCACCAATCTTTCCGACACTAGGTTGAAAACCTTCTTAATTAGCATTCTCAACTTACGTGTCAACTCGTATCCACAGTCACGATCCACTGTGGACTTATGCATGTATGCACACACAATTCAACACAACAACATATCCACAGTCATCGTCCACTGTGGTCAACAACAACATATCCACAGTCACCATCCACTGTGGTCAATAACATATATCCACAGCCCTCATTCACTGTGGTCAACAACATGTATCCACAGCCATCATCCACTGTGATTCAAAGTTAAAGAAAACATCGAAGTTAACTGGACACTGATCAAAACCTTAAAATTTTTAACTATTAAAACTGTCTATAACACTTTGGAGTTTTTTCTAAAATCTCATAAAAACATTCGAAATACTAGAAATTATAGAAATCATCTTTAAAACTTTAGAAAGATTTTGAAAGGAAATTAAAAGATAAAATCATAATCTCTAAATCATCTTTTAGAAAGTGTGCCAAAATTTTCAAAAATCTCAAAAATAGATTTTCTTCACTGCAGATGGGTCAGTTTCAAGGAAACTTTTGAAATAGAAATATAATGAATTAGAAATCATATCATACACCGTTCGAAAGCTTGAAATGTCTATTTTCTAACCATATAACTCGTTTTTGAATACGATTTTTGTAGAAATACAGAATTGCAAAACAAGATACTATGTTCAATCACGTATTTCTGACCGGACCTTCAACTTTCGAGGGCTATAAATCCTTTGATTTTCAATATTTTTGAGCAGTTCTTGTGCCAAAACTGTAGCCCCGGATGTCTATTTTCATCCCCAACAAACTAAATTCAATTTCATTCACCACAGCCAAAGTTATCACAAAAATACTAATATATGTTCAGAAAAAAACGTACCAGACAACAAGCACTTTGTTTCTAGCTATCATATAATTCCAATCAATCAACTTATATCACAAACAAATTATCAAAACATTACTTTCAGAATCAATACACATCACAACATATCCATACATCAAAGAATACATGAAAACTGTAAACTTTTCTTACTTCGAGAAGATGCTAAAATAAGAGCTTTGAATGATGGAGGAATAAAGGAACTTTTAGTTTTCTGGAGCATGAATATTAAACCACCACTATGAACCAACAACAGATCATAGTATAAAAACTTGAGACTTAGAGATTTTGAAGGAGAACTGTTGGAGAAGTATAATTACTCAACGGTGAGGGGTGTCGGAAACAAAATGACGTTAGATAGAGAAAATGGGGCTGCAAATAGAAAGTTTTGGAGAAAAGGAAATTTTCAAGCAGAAATGAGTTCGGTTGAGGTTGTGCAGTTTAAAATCCTCGCTGCAACCTTCATTTATATAATAGTAGAGATATTTTTTTATTATTATTTTTTTTCTTTTTCTTTGACTTTGTAATCTCAAGTGATAGAAAGAAAAGGAAACGTAAGATTATATTTTCCTGCTAGCAATCCGACTCTGTCAGCAAGATTTAGGGGAACTGCTTTTGAAATTTGGGCATTCAAAATTTTTTTTTTGAACGTGAGAATGGGTTCCTTGAGTCAACAAAATTTATGAAAGCTTTTGAAATTTTTTCTACAAAGTACGTAGGAGTAAATTATGATAGGTGTAGTTATAGTTTTAGGTAGAATAATGAGCAGGTAAGGTAATAAAATGCAAATCAAGCTAATTAAATTAGTACATGTATGACTTACTAATTTTAATTTTGGATATCTAATAAAATTTAGAATGTCTTAGAATTTTTCTAACTCTAAAAAAGTTCTCAAAAACACACTCTTCGGAACCATATTAAAATATTATTATTTTAATCAAGTGTAACAAAATAACATACAAATTTTATAGGAACTTAATTATACTTATTAGAGACTAATTATAATTAAATCCTTTTAATTTCTTTACTATTTCCTTACTTTCACAGTGTATTCTTACACTACCAGTGTGCAACACAGTCCAGATTTCAGTGAAATTTTTCACTAAAACTTATATAGAAAAATCACACATATTTATTAATTATATTTTCTCATGAAATTAAATTTAATTATCTCTTATAATTATTTTCAATCCAAGAGAGAAGAAAGAAATGAGAAAACGTTGGAAAGTAAGAAGTACAGAGGATATAAAGATTTTGACTTTTGCTATTCGTAACCATGACTTTCTAACCTCACACCCCATTTTCTATAACAAACTTACGTAAAGTCGAAACTATTACGAAAACTACTAAACACACCATAATCACATAAACAAAACAATCTATTTTGTTTATATAGTTCATTAAATAACCTAATTTAAATTTAATTTATCTTGCATTTTAAGTAAGTCACTTATCATACATTATGAAAATTCATAGCGTTACAGTTACCACTTTCTTATTCCCTTAAGGTTCTCTTCCTTTCTCTACATTTTTATTTTTTAACTTGTACAAACCCAAAAATACATGTTCTCCTCCTTGTCATGGACTATGAATGATATGAATTAGAGCATGATACATGTTTTCCTTCACTTCTTAACTACCACATGCATTTTTTTTGTAAAACTTGAAGTTACTTTTGAAATTGAATGTTATACTACCAGTTAATTATAAATCTCTGGTTTTTTTATTTGGTTGATCAAGCAATGATAATCATAGTATTGATACAATCTTTAAAGTTGGTCTGGTTCCAAAATATCAAAAACTACATTAAATCTATGTCTAGAAAATACCTGTGTCTCCGTATAATTTTTGGCACAGTCTGAGCAAAAAAGGTTTTATTGGCTAAAACATTTTTTTTCTTTATTAGTGTCTTTGCTCTTTTACCTTTGTCAAATAGGTTGGAGTTGGGATTAAACATTTATTATCTTGAATAGGTAGCTCAAATATAGAGCATAAATTCCTATTTAATTTGGAAATTTCCATGCTAACATAGTTGTATATTGAGAAATTCTTGATTCTTGGCTAACACCATGATGCATATTTTTTTCCAGCTCTCTAACACTTTTCATAATTTGATAGTCAAATAAAATTTATGTTAGCCTTTTTAATGACAGAAACACAAGTGATGAATGAGGACAAAAGGTTTTGCAAGGATTGCTTATCAAGAGAGTTCCTAACTACCTAGCATGGGGTTTTGGTTCTTTATATGCATTCCATGAATAGGAAGGAGAAATGAAATTAACTTCAAAATCTAGGATTAAATGAAGAATAATGATTGGTGGTTTAGAGAAATTTATTAGAAGGGATTCTGAGGACACCAAGGATTAGAAATCTATTATAAGAAGAGATGTCTAGTAGGATAAGGGTTTTCGAGGGTAACATAAGTAGTTTTTGGTGAATCAAAGGGATTTTTTAATTGTGGAAGTCAAGAATCATGTTAGTAGGAAATTGTTCAAGAGAATGTTAAAACTAAAGGAGGATGCTTTAGTTTGTGGTGAAAATGGGGTAGCTAAGAAAGATAATAAGCAAGTGGTTAGCGTGATGAAAACCAAAACATCTTTATGGATATATCTATGAGGAAATACATATATACAAATATGACAAGTGATATGATGCGTGCAAAATATACTTAAGGATAAGTGCACCTTGTCATAAAAGTAATAAAGGGATTTTAGTCCTAAGTGTGGTACCCAAAGAGATAAAATATTAAGTACCAAATTCGTAAGATTCTTGGCTATCTAAACAACCAAGTTCGATGGGTTATCAAGATTAACTAAATTCAAAGGGAGAAGTCACTAATGATGAGATCTAAGGTCTTGGGTTTCACATGCAATCGATTATGATTCTAATAAGAACTTTATGAGAACCACAACCACGTTACAAAAGCTAGTTGTTGAAGTTAGAGAGCCGAAAGACTTATAAACCCCACACTAGAAAATCATATTTTCAATGTGGAACTCAAGTTCTATACCTTGCAATTGGATCATAACATCCCTAATGAATTCACTAAATGATTCATAGGATTTGTTAGCTCAAGTCCCATACCCCACACTAAATGATTCAATTGGATCATACCCCATACTAGAATTCACTAAATGATTCATTAAATTTATTAGCTCTTGGACTTGGATAGTGCACTTGGGTGGTTGCAACATAGTATTTTGGGCATAGTTTTAGAACATAGTTTGTATATTTTAGAACATAGTTTCCATTCATAATTCTATCTATCTGACTTTTTAACAAATCATTTTCTTTTCTAGCTTCTGAAAGTTGATTATTAAGTGAAACACATTTTTGACTAAGTGTATGTGAATCAGATAATAGATTGTCAAAAGCATACTCAAGTTCTCTATAATCACTACTACTAGGGAGTTTAGAAGTACTTACCTCATTCAATTATGCTTTTGATCCATTTGCCATTAGGAAGAAATTGGCTTGCAAATCTTCTTTTGAAGATGATTTTTCACTATCATCCCATGATGCCATCATTGATTTCTTTTTGCCTTGGCTCCTCTTTAGCAGTGGACATTCTGACTTGTAATGTCCAGGTTTATTGCATTCATAACAAGTAACCTGGTTCTTCTCTTCCTGCTCCTGTGAATCCTTCTGGTTCTGGAAGAATCTTCTCTCTGTGTTCCTCCCTCTGAACCTCATTCTTTGGATTCTTCTTAAGATGAAAGCTAGTTCATCATCCTCTCCAAAAGTAGTATGTTCTACTTCTTCGTCAGAGTTTGCTGGCTGATGTGAAGATCTTCTAGAAGAGGTACTTGCCTTGAGGGTTATGTTTTTCCCTTTCTTAGCTTGATTTTCATCCATGATTTCCTACTCATAGACTTTCAGAGATCCTAGCAATTCATCTAGCTTTAACATAGTTAGAACTTTTACTTCCTAGATAGCTATTACCTTAGGTCTTCATACCTTAGGTAAGCTCCTTAGGATCTTCCTAACCTGATCTTAGGTACTATATGTCTTCCCCAGAGATTTCAAATCATTTATAATAATTGTGAATCTACTGAACATGTCATCAATAGATTCAACTTCTTCCATCTTGAACAACTCATACTGGTGTGTCAAGATGTTTATCTTGGATTCCTTCACTTGGTTAGTCCCTTCATGGGTTACTTGAAGTTTATCCTATATTTGCTTGGCTATCTCACAACCAATAACTTTGTCATACTCACTTCTTCTGAATGCTCATAGAAGAAAGTATTTTTTTTATCCATAGGAATCGAAGACAGGTATCGAGGGGTTTACAACAACTCACACACTCTGCTCAACCAACTGAGCTAGATCCCTTCGGTACAGAAGAAAGTATTTGCCTATCAAGTTAAGAAGATATCTTTGCTTCTCATTTGGACTCCATTCTGCCTTTGGATTTACTTCTAGAACTCCTTCTGACTTCCTCTTGGTAGGGATGTATGAACCTTCTTGGACAATGTCTCGCATGTCCACATCTTGAGATTCCATGAAGAACTTCATTCTGTCCTTCTAGTAGTAGTAATTCTTCCTGTCAAAGCTTGGTGGTCTGTCTGTGGATGCTCCTTCTAGTATGAATACTCTAGTGCTCTTGCTAGTCATTATTTCCTTAAGATCTTCTCCTCATACACCGTTAGGTGTGCTCAACCTTAAGAGGTTGAGCTTTGATACCAATTGAAGTGGATCAGTTGGTCACTAGAATGGGGGTTGAATAGTGACACGCGAACTGACTAGGCTTTTTCTTGCACAAAAATACTTGCTTATGATTTTTCTTCTCAAGCTTCTTGGCTCGAAAATCAAAAGTTCTTTTAGGAGCAAGGCTTTTCCTTCTTAAGTACTTGGATAAAATAATAACCTAATGTATAACCTCCAAGTAAAACTTAAAGATACTACTTTAGGAGTTACCTTTACAATCACAGATTATGTTATTAAACAATTTATGGTTTTCACTTTTTTAATATAAGGTAGATGTTGCTTCTGAACATTAAAATTGTTTTATAAAAACCTTCTGATAAAATATTAGAGTAAAGCTTTTGTAAAACAAGGTTTTTTAAAACTAGAAATAAATATGCAGCAACTGAAAGTAAATGAGAAGCAATAAAGAAGGATACAACAAACGAATGAATTTATATTGGTTCACCCCAACCTAGGCTATGTCTAATACCTATACCTATAGGCTTTCTCCACTAAGACCAAGCACACAATTGTGGTATTCTTTCTTCTAATGCCTCCATAGGCTCCTACACCTAGTATTCAAAACCTCTACAGGTTCCACTCAATATTCTTTACTTACCTCTGTAGGCGACACCCAAACCAGTATTCTTAACTTTTGTCAGTTCCATTCAACATTCTTTGATTGCCACTGCAAGCAACACCCAAACCAATATTTTAAACCTCTGCAGGTTCCACTCAGTACTCTTTAATCCTTTGCAAGCTCTACCCAGTATTCTTTAAGCCTTTGTAAGCTCTTTCAAGTACTCTTTCGAAAAGCCTCTTCAGTCTTCACTTAAGTTTCTTTCAAAAAGTCTCTCCAGGCTTCACACCCTCAATAGCAACTGTTACTAGACTCATATAGCACCTGCTGTGTTCACTCTAAACTTTAGAAGCAATAATCCCCTTATTACTCTTTTGAGTTATTTCCTCTATCCTAAAGGGATGAACACTACACCTTCGGGGATACCTTCTACTAAGGCTCTACATATAAAGGTGTTTACAAACACTCCTAAGATTTGGATCTACTTGGCTCCACCTATAGTGTTTTGGCTAAAAAGGATTCTTCTAATTAGGGTATTCTGGATAGCCTCTTTTTTTACCTTAGCCTCTCTATTTGTCACTCCTTCCTTACAAATTGCTCCTTCAAATTTGCATCCATATATAAAGCTTTGGAACTAGCCATTTATGGTTGTTGGAGGTAGAATTCGAACTTCAAATTGCTGCATAAGTTGTCTATGTTCATAAAGCTGGTTGTTATGCACATTGCTTCTCCAAGTTTTTGCAGCTTCAAACTCTTCTTGAGCTGCTTCATTCATCTCTGCTTTTCTCCATCGTTATTGACAGCTTGCACATTTCAAATTTGAAATGTATTTGTTGTCTGCTTAGTTGTGTGTTCTTAGTGGACCCACATGATTTTTTGAATTTGAATCATAGGAAGTCTTCTAAAGATTGGTTTGCAACATGTTTTTTGGAGTGGTAACTACAGTGCATTGTGCTTTAATCTTCTGTCTTATGGTTGCTTATCTTTGGTTAGGACTTGTTGTCTTCTTCGAGTTCCCTTCTTTTGAAATTCTTCAAGTATACTAGAGAACTCTCAGCTTCAGAATCAGTGTTTCCATTCATTGATGCATGCTTTCTAACTTGTAAGGTCTGGTGTGTGCTTCTGAATAGTGCAGACACGTCTGTCTTTACTAATCTTAGTTGGAATGCATCTTCTAATGATCCCTTAGCCATATGTAGCTTCTATTATCTACCCGGGCCATTGACTAAAGCTACCCCCAACATCATGCTTCTAGTCATATACAACTTTTGTTACCTTCTTGCTTCTAAATAGCTCTCATTTTGATAGTTTTGCTTCTGATTGTGCAAAATCTATGCTTGGAAAACTTATATTGTAGGCCTATGTTTCACACCTTCTACATGCTTCTGAATTTAGTCCTGTCTAATTAAGCACACTCAAAGCAACCATTAGTAGCTAAGTTCAGATAACTTGAGATTTGCTTCTTAATGGTTTGTCATCATTAAAACTCTAGCTTCTAAAGGGACTTCATCTCAACAACTTTGAGTCAAAGAATTTTCACTTGAGTAAGAGTAGGACAAAGTATACTCCTTGTAATTTTTGCAAGAAATAAGAGGAAAATCACTTGGAAGTAAATGGGAGATGATGTTATACCAGTATACCACTGGTTTTGAAGTTTTAATATCTAGAATCCGTATTACAAAGTGATGGAGAAATTATAAGATAATAGGAAGACTGATTTCATTGAATTAATGGTCAGATACAGGAGATATATATATATATATATATATATAACTAGAATGGTTATCAAGTATGAGCAATACAAGGAAAGGATAAACTGCAGTTTGAGTACATTTGAATTTGAAAATATAAAATCAATAGAAACTGAAATTTGAAAATATAAAATCAATGGAAATTGAATTTAAGATTACGGTGCATCAGATATATTGTTATCTGAACAACCGTAACTAACAATGCCAACACGCCCCCGTAAGATGGTGGTGGAGGAATCCACACCAACCTTGGACATGAGCCACCGATGCCGACAAGAACCGAGAGGCTTGGTTAGAAGATCTGCAAGTTGATAGCTAGAAGGAATATGAGAAACTGTGAGCTCTTTCTTTGCCACCAAGTCCTTAAAAAAATGATAATCAATGGAAGCATGCTTCATTCGAGTGTGGAAGACCGGATTTGCACAGAGATATATGGTGCCAATGTTATCTAAGTAAAGTAGGGGCTGTCCAGCAAAAGGTAGACGAAGTTCAAGAAACAACTCACGCAACCAAAGTAGTTCAGCCGTGGTGGAGCTAATGGTTCGGTACTCGGCCTCAATTGAAGATTTGGCCACTATTTTTTGCTTTTTGCTGGACCAAGACACAACATTGGGACCCAAATAGATGATATATGCTGCAGTTGATTTCATGTCAGCAAGGTCACCTCCCCAATCAGAATCATAAAATGCCTAGAGACGAAGATCAGAGGAGCGTCGAAGATGAAAATCGTTGTCAAGTGTGCCTTTGAGATACCAAAGAAGTTGTTTAATAGCATGCATGTGGAGCATGGTTGGAGCATGCATGTACTAGGACAGTTTGTTGACTGTGAAAGCAACATCAGGTCGAGTAAGGGTTAAGTATTGAAGAGAACCCACAAGTTGGCAATAGGAGTGAGCATCACATGTAGGGGTATCACCAGGAGTTGCCAAGTTTATCGAAATGGACATCGGAGTGGACACTGGTTTGGCATCAAGCATGCTGGACTTTTGGAGAAGATCACACACATATTGGTGTTGGGTAAGTAAATGACCAGCAACGGTGAGGATGAGTTCCATGCTAAGAAAGTGGCTCGGTGTGCCCAAATCCTTTAAGGAGAACGTTGCTGCAAGTGTGGATTTGAAGGACTTAAGGAACACAAGATCGTTCCCTATTAGCAAAAGATCATTCACATAGATGCGAAAATAAGCAAGGGTTGTGCCATGGCTATAGATGAAAAGTGATGTATCGGACTTGGCATTGTTGAATCCATATTTGATAAGGAAGTCCTTAAGAGAGTGGAACTAGGCCCGATGAGCCTGCTTAAGGCCATAAAGGGCCTTCCAAAGCTTACATACATGTTTAGGGAACTGAGGATGAACAAACCCCAGTGGTTGAGACATATAAATTTCCTCATCAATAGTGCCATGCAAGAACGCGTTGTTGACGTCCATCTGAGTTAAGGTCCAGTTCTTAGAGAGTGCCACACAGAGAACCAATTTTATTGTTTGTGGTTTGATCACAGGACTGAAGGTGTCATGATAATCAATGTCGTGGCATTGATGGAACCCCTTGGCCACTAAGCGTGCTTTGTAGCGAGCAACAATACCATCAATGTGCCTCTTGATCTGATAGACCCACTTGGTCCCAATGATATTATAGTGATCTTTCTTAGGAACAAAGGTCCATGTGCCATTAGCCATTAGAGCATTGAATTCCTCAGACATGGCAGTTTTCCACTCCGGAGATTTAAGAGCCTGAGTGAGACAAGATGGTTTAGTTGGTTATGGAACTAGAAACTTTGTGGCAGAATTAACTTGTTTGGGGTTTAAAAATGCCACTCTTAGATCTTGTCACCATGGGATGAGTGGAGGTGGAAGGTGACACTTCCGTTGAAGGAGAGTTAAAAGACAAGTTGCCCAAGTTGCAAGTATTTGATGGTGGAGAGAGAGAGAGATAATGATGGGTGAGGGAGATGAGGAAGTGTTGTTGGAGTTCAAGTTTGTTAAGGAATTGGAATTGTTGTTAGAGGTTGTGTCGGTGGTTTGAATTAGAAGGTTGTTGAGTTGGTGACTAATGGAGAGAGGTTGTGGGGCAGTGTTTAAGATTTGAAGTGGATCTGATTCGGTTGTTGAGGAATTTGATATGGTGGAGAAGGGAAACAAATTTTCAACAAAGTGCACATGTCTGGATGTGTATATTTTATCTGAATTTGGATCATAACAAAGATAAGCACTTTGTGTTTTGCTATAACCAAGGAAGACACAAGCGTGCGATTTAGTTTGGAGTTTGTTAGTGGTGTATGGAACAAGCCATGGGAAACATAAGAATCCAAAGACACGGAGTTTTGAGTAGTTGGGTGAGCATTGGAAAAGGACTTGGAATAGAGATTTCATATGGATTGTAGGTGTAGGCATACAGTTAATTAAGTATGTGGCTGTTTGAAAGGCATATGACCAGAATTGAAGGGGCAGGGAGGCATGGCGGAGAAGACAACGGGCAGTTTCAACGAGGTGTCTATGTTTTCGTTCAGAAAGCCCGTTGTGTTCAAGAGTGTAAGGTGGAGTTGTGAGGTGTGAAATGCCATGTTTTTGGGGTTGAAGTTTAATGAATTCGCTGCCATTGTCCTGTATAAGGTTTTGATGTGACATTGAAATTGTTTTTCAACTAGCGACGTGAAGGTTGGAAAAATGAATGAAACATCAGATTTCATATAAGATAATGGGAAGACTGATTTCATTGAATTAATGGTCAGATACAGGAGATATATATATAACCAGAATGGTTATCAAGTATGAGCAATACAAGGAAAGGATAAACTACAGTTTGAGTACATTTGAATTTGAAAATATAAAATCAGTAGAAACTGAAATTTGAAAATATAAAATCAATGGAAACTGAATTTAAGATTGCGATGTATCAGATATATTGTTATCTGAACAACCGTAACTAACAATGCCAACAAAAATTAATGAAAATGTCACACACATGGTACAAGTTGGCCAGTTAAAATGAGGAAAAAAAAATTGGGGGTGTTAGCGATTGTAGAATATCTACCAAGCTCAAAGGAAAGTTTTATTATATTGCTATAGTCTAGTTATACTCTATGGTAGTAAATGTTGGACTTTAAAGAGACAAGAGAAAAAGGTGGAAGTAATAGAAACGGGAAGTTAAGATGGATGTGTGGTCAAGCAAGAAAGGATAAGATACATAATGATTCTATATGAGAAGATATTGGTATGACACTTATTAAGGAAAAGTGGATAAAAAAATTGATCAAGGTAGTTTGAACATGTGCAAAGAAGACCACTAAAAGCACTTGTAGAGGGGGGCTAAAAAGGATTTTGGAGGAAATTTTGAAAAAGAGATTTTATGGTGAATAATATTCGTGAGAATTTAGTTTTTAACCAATCCTAATGGTGTTATGTGATCTATGTAGCTGACCTCACCTAATAGGATAAGGTGTTTGTTATTGTACTAGTGTAAAATCCTTTTACAATATCCTTCAATCATATGATGACATGCAATTTAATGATACTTGACACATAATTTGTTCCCTTATGAACAAGTATTTTGTTTAGAGAAAGCTATATAACTAGATCATTATCAAAGACTTATAAAGTTGTGGACCCCTCGCATCATCATCATTTTATGTGTGTTATATATAGTTATGTGCTTTTGTCTAAATAGTAGAATGCCTACTTTTGCACTGTAAGGTATCCACTTTCTGTGAAACAATCTTTTAGCAGTTTTATCAGGCAGCACTGGGTGTGTGCCTTTATTGTTGTTCAGCTTGTTGGTCCTCCACGACATAAACATGCTGGTTATATTTCTTCATTTATTGTGCTATTACTTGATACACATGTTGGTCCCTTTATTTGGTTTTTTGAATCGAGCCCACTGTCATTGTGTAATCTATGTAGCCAACCTTACTTATTGTTGTAGTATTATACTATTGCTTAATTAGCTTCTTACCATATATTAATTGAATATTTATAAGTTGTTTCAAATTTATTTACACATACATCCCTTTATAATTTTGTTTCTCCTATACCAATAAAAAAATAATTAATTGGTTACACACTACCTAATGGCCATTACAATACTGCATTGCTATAATGTTATATTTGTTATGTTGTATTTGTTCAAGTTAGATATAATTTTAGGATTATGAATTTGCATTAAGGTTCTCATTAGATATCCAAGCGTTTAGAGGAAATGAAACAAGAGGATGAAAAGAAGAATGGAAAGATAAGACGATCTGGAGAACTTTCTGAAAAGCCAATACTTCCTAATGTCCAGGGCAACTGAAGCAGGATCATACGTAGACAACATTTGTTAGACATGTAGAAAACTATTGGTAAAGTTGAGAGTAAGACCTCCCAATGAAGGTTTCTCTTTCCTGGTGGGAACTAATCCAGTGTGAAAATCATACTCTTAAATTCCATGTTGTGATCATATGTTGCATATTATGTATAGTTGTATTAGTCGCTGACTCTTATCAAAATTAGTTTACATTTTGATATATAAGTAAGAAGAATATACACTAAATGTAGAAGAAAAAAAACAATTTAAATATGTATGTATTATGTAGAGGTATATCAAAGTAAGAATTTTCTTTAGAAATGAGAATCATAAATTTGGGTTATATAATGTTAAATGGATGATCAAAATTAAAAGTTATTGATTACATAATTGTTTTAAAAAGGCATGTATATTTGGGTTTAAACCAAATCAAACTAATGTAATTCAATCATATTTGGATTGGGTATTAGCTTTGTAATTTAGAACCTCTTGTTAATGGAAGTTATTTCGATGGATTTTATGTAATTTTGACTTGGATTTGAAATTTTTGTCGATTTCCACTATTTGTTTGATTCTAAATGTTAGTATTGAAGACTTAGAATCAAAATTTACTTGGTTTTGGTAAATCAACGATGTTTAGTTTTCAATTGCATGACATATATAAGTCAAAATTAAATCTTAATTTAATGTTTCAATTAAAATTTTAATGTGCAAACAATTTATTGAATTCAATTTGTCTGAGGTATAATTGAATTTATTCGTGACTTTAACTTTTTGAATTTGAACAAATATGGAAACTTAGGTAAAAAGCGTTTATTTCGATTCAATTCTAAATGAATATAGAATTCAATGTCAACTTAATAAAGTGTTAAGCATAGTGTATAGAGATTAGAATTGCAACTTTGAAAGGAATAAAATCAAAGTTAAATGACATTGTAAAAAAATATATGTAAGCTTCATAATGAATCTCAAGAAAGAAGGCAAAAATTATAAAGAAGTAGTTAAATTTAAAATTATTTAAAAGAAAAGCATGTAAAATGCAAAGAAATTAAAGTCAATTTGAAATTAAAAGATCTAGAATGGTAGAGTATTTTGTGATTAGTTGTCATTGATGTGAGGCGTTTCAGGTATATTATATAGAGTATTTTGTGTTATGTTTTTCAACAACAAAAAAGAGTTACAAGGTCTTTTTAATTAATAGATTTTTTCTGTTAATAGTCAAGAAATTTGATACAAACATGTTTCGAGTTACCTAAAAGTGACTAAGATATTGACATTTGTCTTGATTCGTGTAACATTTGATAACTGTTAGAAACTTCTCTCTGACTTGAAGTATTCAAATCCTTGATTTGAATTTATCACTTTCTAATACTTATAGTCACTTTGTCAAGGTATTTTAGTTACCGCTCTATGAAATGCTTCGTTTGGATATTCTAAAACTAGAATTTGAAGAATTCCTCAGTATTTCAATTCTTTCTAAAATTAAGAATTTGAAATGCCACTAAAATAGGTGGAAATTTTGAAATTCTTCAATCTTTGTCTTCATCTCAACAGAAGATGTATCTTGCTCTCCTCCCTCTAGTGCTTATCTATCACTTGCTTCTCTCTGGCAAACTTCGTCGAAGCTTCAACCCTCCGATCGTCCTACAATCTCTTTCGAGGAATCCAAGTTGCCCAAACCGTTGACGACAAGAGTTGAAGATCATTGACGAACCAAATTGCTTACAAGGAGAGTCAACGATCACTGACAAACTAAACCATTGGTCGGAGACCACCATCGGTGATCACCACGAAGGAGGAGTTGACGACATTTCATCGTCTTTGATTGTTGAGATCAACGAACATTTCTTTCCTTTTAAATATCTTTCTTTTTGTATTAATAAATTATTTAATTGTTAATTATATTTTTTTTTCCTTTTGCTAGAAATCAAATTGAGATTGGAAGTGGAACAATGGTGCAGTTGTTGCAATTGCTCGGTATTGGACGAGATGTGACATAGAGAAAAATTGAGGAGAGAGAAGAAGGTTACAAATAAAAACTGTAGTTATTCTGAATTGATATGAAAATACATTTTAAGATTAATAATCCAAACAAGTTATTTTTAAAATAAATGACATTTAATTGTTATCAATTGAATTACTTAGTATTTCAAATTTCATGATATTTTAAAAATCTTCATCCAAACACAAGGCTAAAGTCTTTTGATCTCCCCCTATTAAGAAATATGACTATGTTGAATGCTTAAATCAAGTTGAAGCGAGCAAGAAATATCATTGGATCAAGCTTTGAATATACGACTTGATCCAACTCAACAAATTCGATTTGAGTTATAACCCTACCATGCTTATAGCATTTTCTCTATTTTGGAACCGAAATAACAATTCTTTCAATGTTCCTTGTGGCATGATTGGACCCACTTTGTTCAAGGTAACTACCATCACTAGCCTTTGACCTACAAAGACAAAGATTAATTCCCTCAATGTACAAGGAGAATCATAAGCTTGAATCAAATTGGTTTAAGGTTACTTACAACAAATTCATCTAAAACATTGGGAAAAATTATGAAGAGGTCATTGACTCCAACCACATTACTTTCAATTTAAGTGTTTTCTTTAAATTTCTACATTATTTTCTTAAAGTTTATTTACATTTATAAAAGTTAAATGTTTTCTTTATATGTTGTCATTTAACTTTGGTTTTACTCTTTTAAATTTACATTCTTAGTTTTAGAATTAAAGTTTCTTTCAAAATTTCACTATACTTGATATTTCAAGTTTCAATTGTAACATCGATCAAGTTAAAAAGTATTTTGATTTACACAAAAATAAATAGAAAACAAATGCTTTGTGCACAAGATTTTACATTTGTTCAAAATCACAAAGTTAAAATCATAATCAAATTTAATTATGTATCACCCCTTGTTACTATTAAGGAATTTCTATTTATTTGAATTATTAGCGAAAATAATTCAATGCTGGATTGTAAAGTACCCTTCAAAATGCGAGAAAATTTATTCTTTTTTTTTAACTTTCAAATCTTATTGCTTTTAACTCCAAAAGAAGAAACATCCTTGTTAACTTATCATTCATTTAAAAACTCTCTTTTTGTGATATAAATTTCTTAATAAACTAAACTTGAATTATCAAACGTCATAACCACGGTAAATCATTAAAGTGTAATAGAATTTCTTTTAAACATCCTCAATTTCATCATTAAACGATTCCTTTACACAAAACTGAATACACTTTTACATCCTTGAAAGCGAATACATTTTTCAAATGAGTCACATGAAGGAAAATGATACATCATAACACTAAATCCTAGTCTACTCTCATTTATAGAAGAAGGGACTGAGACTCATAGCAGTGACCCAATGAAGATTAAAACCCAAAATACCCATTAAACCCATGAGGCATCCTCGGGAGGATCCTCTTCTTCCTTGGACATATTCATTTGCATCATTGGCACTTGGCATAGTGTTTCCACTTCGTCTTCATCATTCACACATGGCCAACCATCTTCCTCTGAAAATAAAAATAAAAACATGGGAGTGAGTTCTCCATTTCCTTGGTCGCCATAAACAATCGGACTTATAGTCCCAAACAACCTATGCAACAACTGCATGTGGTTCACTAACAATAATCGCTCACGGTAATCCTAGTTCGAGTATCTATCTCACAACATATATTCCTATAGGCCCTACTGCCATTAAACCTCCTAGGTTTTAATGGTCATATGCATTTACGTGGATGGCGATTGGGAGTACACGACGTAGGTGGTACAAATGGCACTTCATTCTCACTAACCTTGGCTATAGCCTCGCTCTAGTCAGGAATGCCAAGTCGATAGTGTGAGTTCCCCATACTAACCGGGCTTTTACCTTAGTCGAGGTCGTTACAACTTGACACCATATCCCCCAGGACTCTTTTAAGCCGAACAAACTATTCTCCACCATACCAACTATAAATCATCCACTCCTTACAACGATTTCTCATACGTTTTTCACGCCGTGAGAATCATCGTTCTCAGGACATTCAGTTTCAATGGTACTTCTGAGAGGACGTCAGAGGACCTTCCCCCGTGTATAGAGCCAAACCCCATCTTTGATTCATAATACCGTCCCTCTAACTCCAACCCGTCTTTGCCACCAATGTCCTTTTCACACAATTCCATCTCCTCTTAGCGTGCATCGTCCCGTGCAAGGTAATGACACGAAATGTCATCCACTATTCCTCGTACAACAAGAGGATAAGGGTTTCGTCCCTTCTCACCTTTTAGCGTCATGAACATTATGACTGCTTAAAGTGGGTACATCCACTTACAAACATCTTAGTACCTCGGGCACCTCAACCTCAACCATTCTATTCATGCACACAAACAAAACCAACATGCATTGCCGAGGGACAAAGCCCATCGGACTCAGATCATAACAAAATAATATATAGCAAATCTTACACAGTTTAATATCCAATGTCAAAGGTCACATCCTTTCAGTCTTAGCAAACAAACCATAATGAAATGATCAATAAAGTAACAATATACAATTTAATATTACAATGCCGAAGGTCACATCCTTTCATTCTTAGCAAACAATTCGTCAAGAATAGTCAATGAAGTAACATTCACAAAATTGGGGAAAAATAAATATCCAATCAACTCATGATAAAAATAACATTCACATGGATATATCAACATACTTTTACCATTTAAAAGCTCATCACAAACTCTAAAATTTGTCCAACCTATAGCTAACACAAAACCAAAATTTTCAAGCATCATAATTTCATAAATTGGGTTCCAAACACTCCCAAATTATGCCTCAACCTATATATACATATAAACTTTCATTTTTCACTAAAAAGAACTCAATTTAAGCATTTAAATTAAAACTTGGATTCTTGGTAGTTTAACATCAACCCAAATTAGGTCCTAAATCCCCCTTAAAAAGCTTTAAAACTTAAAAATTAGATTCTCGTTGATCTAGAAATTCGTTTTCGATGAACCAAATATGTAACCCTATATTTTAAAATATGAGGAATCCATTTTTGAGGTCAAAAATAGCTAATTCCAGCCCCATAATTCCCAGTTTTCAAAACAGTAGCAAAATAGAGCAAATGAACTTAAAACTCAAGAATTAAATTCCTAATGATCTACAAATCCATTTTTGATGAATCTTATATGCAACCCTATATTTTCAAACATGAGGAATCCAATTTTGAGGTCAAAAACAGCCAATAACAGCCCCATCATTTCCACTTTCATAAACAGTGCCAAAACAGGATAAAATGTATTGAAACTCAAAAATTAAATTCCAAATGATCTAGAAATCCATTTTTGATGAATCTTATATGCAACCCTACATTTTCAAACATGAGAAATCCATTTTTAAGGTAAAAACAGCAAATAACAGCCCCCATCATCCCCACTTTCGTAAACAATACCAAAACATGGTAAAAATGCATTTAAACTAAAAAATTAAATTCCAAATGATCTAGAAATCCATTTTTGATGAATCTTATATGCAACCCTACATTTTCAAACATGAGGAATCCATTTTTAAAGTCAAAAACAACATAAAACAGCCCCATCATGCCTAGCACACCAAACAGAACCCAAAACAAGTATAATGACCCTAAAACTCAAATATTTCATTCCAAATGATTCCAAAATCCAAATGTAACATTCCACATATGCAACCCTAGGTTTTCATACCCAAGGAACCCATTTTTGGGGTCAAAAAATCAAAGAGTGTACCCATCATTCCCAGCCACGTGAACAGTAACGAAAATATCATTTAACACACATGTCATATATGCAAAATCACATTTAATGGCATTCAAGCTTAATCCACTAAGGGTAAGTCACAAAACAAACAATTTAGGCTCAAGAAAAAGAAAGAACTCCTCTCATACCTTAGCTCTAAGTGTAGAAAATGCTCAAAACACAAAAAGAGAACCACCCAAGTGTAGAGCTTCTCAAGCTCTACAACATATCACAAAATGAAAGCAAGAGGAGAAGAGATTAGAGTAGAAAGCTAGAGAGAAGAGAGGAAGAAACTTCGAGAGATGGAGAGAACTCACCTTTCTCTCCAAGAGGAAGAGAAAAACTCAACTCTCTCTCTTGCATCCTAAGGGCTAGCTGCACAATGAGGGGGAAGGGGTCCCCTCTTTGGCTTTTATAGGGGGCCTTAAACCCTAGAAGGATGGCCCCACATTTAAAAAAAATTAAAACCTAATTATGATTAGGGTGTTTAGCTATTCTAGGTTTTTATTTTTTTTAGCTCTAATATGTTTTTAAAACACAACATTTAATTTCCTAAGCCAATGCCTCTGAAATCATTCAATTTAGAATTTAAATGAATTTTCTAGGTCCAAAATACTAAATAAATTGCTAAAATTGATAATTAATTCAATTTAATTATTTTTGATGAACTTATGTCATTTCCATGCTTAATTATAATTATTAAAATTTTATCTAAGTCTAAAATAAATTTTTGAGATCAAAATCTCATAATTACGAAAATGCCATTAATGAGAATATTCATTCCTTTGACCAGATTTGACTTTTGATCAAATCATGGTTAAAACTTGATTTTATTAATTATTTTCACTTCATTAATGAAGATTTGATATCTCACGTTCATTTAGTTGGTAACTAGCTCTTTTTAGGCTTTAATTAAATAAATTGCACTCTATTTTAATTAAACAAATTGCACTCTATTTTGTTTAATTATCTTAATTAAATTTTCTAAATCATCAATTACTTTAGAACAATTAATTTAACTAATTAAAGTTAATCTAGACCCATTAGTAAGTTAATTATGCTCTTAAAAGTCTAATTTTAGATTTTAGACTCAAGTTCCTCTTAATTACAACAATGTCATTAATGAATTGACCAAATCTCTTTCCATTGACTTTGACCAAAGTGAGTCTATCTTTGACTTTTCAAATTTTGAATTTTCCTTCACTAACCATGTAATGTCTCTACTTAATCATTATTAAGTAATGCTTATTTTTATTATTTCCTTTATTTTTCTTAATTACTCAATTAATAACTAATTAAGAGGTTAATTTTCTATTTAATCTTAAATTCTAAAATTTAGGGTGTTACAGATTACATATTAACTAATCGAATTCAATAACTTATTGCGTAATAGAATCTTAACTGAATTGTTAAAATAAATAAGGTTTTAACTCATCTGCATGTCATTCAACTAAAGACTAAATGTTGTTGGCTTAACAAAAAAAAAATAAAAAACTTAATTTTGATTTCCAATCTCCAATACTAAAATGTTTAGAATCAAATACTGGAAATTCATAAAAAAAAAAAATTGAATCAAATTCAAATTGAAAAACATGAAAGAAAAGTCGAAACAAATTTCACTATCATTACATTGCAATCAGTGTTTTAAGAACCGGACCGGACCGACCGGTCCGACAGGAACCCGGTGGCTTAACCGGTTCAATTCGATGAAAGGACCGAAAATGTGTGTTTTAATTTTTTTTTAATTTTGTTTGTGTATAAAACTTATTTATGGACTTGTATTGTCATAAATATTTATTGTTATTACTTATTTGGAATATTAAGTACTTTACAATGACAATAATTTTAAATTTGGAGTGTTGAATGATTAAATTATGTTAGCTATATTATTTTTTTAAATTTTTTTAATATATACCGAGTCAAACCGGTCCGACCAGTGATCCACCGATCCGAGCAATGACCCATTAACCCAGTACCTCGACCGATTCGATGACCGGTTCGGTTCTTAAAACATTGATTGCAATGTACGTTTTAAAATATTTAATTATTTTATTTTCCTTCAAATTAGAGATAAAAGTTTTTTTTTGTTAGTTTTATATTTCTTCTTATAGAATAGATTGAATATATTTTACTAATATTGTTTTAAAATATTTTCAATGTAAGGATATGAATAGTGTAATGCTCACTTAATTTCATCTAAACCAATATGGTACATAAATGCACCTAAAATTAAGCTTATAATTCCTAATAAATATTTGTGTTTGTAAGTCGAAAGGCATGAAATAAATAGATTAAAGAGTGTCTACATGAAAATAACTCTTACGAAAAGTTTAGTTGGCTTAATAAAATTTAAATATTGAACAACATAGATGTAACGCCAACTTTTATCTATAATTATAAATTATAAATAGATAGATGTATAGGCTCCAAGATTATCTCATGATAACTGATTAAGATTATTGGAAAAAAAAATTATCTAATTATCAAATTTGTAAAATTAAGCTACAATAAAAATAAAGGCACGAAATCAAGTATACAATAAGCAATATTGTCTTAATTAAGTAATCATGTCCCATATTAGACACCAACTACCTAGATGTAATAAAATTTAAAATTAAGCCAAGTCGAACTTTTATAGCTAACCTAACACAAATCTAGCTCGATCTTATTGCCACCCTTACTATAACAAGTTTTGGATCACAATTTTTATAGTCACTTTTGGTGTTGGTCAGCATGTTTCTGTAATATTAGAACCATTCAAAAATTCACCAAAAAAACAAACAGAACCATTCAAATTTGAAACTTGAAACTTGATCATTAATGAAACTGGTTTCACTAAATTAAACTATCGATGAAAAATGATTACATTTGAAATAAAATGGAATCATGTTTCTACAAAATGAAATAAAATGAATACATTTGAAATAAAAAGGAATCACGTTTCTGCAAAATACATTAATCAGCAGAACATAGTTTATTTCAAGGGAAACCAAGTCCAACATAATAATCCATTTAGCTTCATTAGTTGTTCATCCCTGTTGCATTCTTCACAGCATCAGCAGCTCCTTGTGCTTTAGCCTGCATTTGTTGCCCAGCCTGTACACAACAAAATAAACTTACTTTTAGGGGTCCAATTTATTAAGAATTTAACTTTCATGCACTAATAGTGTAAAAATATTTTTATACTATTAACTAATAAAAAATCATGATAAGTATGAGTTTTAATAATTATTGTAAGATTAAACAAATATATCATATATGCCAATTTGTAATCGCATGTCCGTGTAAAATTCTTCACATTGTTAGTGTACCTATATATTTATTCATTTAATTTGGACAACATTATCAATCTATTTAATTTGGACAAAAGTTGACAAATATAATATAGAAGAACCTGTTGCATGGAGTCTTGAGCAGATTGAGTAGCATTGCTAGCCTTGTCCATCATGTTGCTAGCCTTTTCCTGCATTAATAGCACAAAAAATACTTATATGTGAGTTCTCAATATTGAGCACATGAAGAAACTATACAAAGAAAAAGTTAGAGGCAAACCTGAGCTTGGCCCTTGGCTTGTCCAGCATTGTAGCTCATGTTTTGGGAGTCCATCTTGATTCTTGTATTAAATTGTTTGTGAAAATCAAGTGTTGTTTTAGTTTTTCAATTGCATATTTCCCATTCTTTATTGTAACTTATATACTTTCTCAAAGCACCGAAGCATTCAACACATGTTTCTTCTCACGTTTTGTTACACAAATTACGGTTCTCAGTTTACTCCTTCACTTATGTTTTCAAGGGCACATATCCCAATTTTAGAAAGTGGCTTCCGCACTTGTTGACCAGCATATATGCATGTGGAGGAGATTCATTCATTATTCCAATCTCCCACCTAATTAGCTTAGACGAGTTCTTATTTTATTTGCTAATAATAGGGAAATTTTAATTCCATTTTTATAGTCTTTGAGTAGTAAGGTCAACACATGTATAACAAAGTGTGACATACTAATTAAAAGTGATGCCTGAGTATCATTAATCAATCTATTTAAGGTATATCATATATTAGAATGACACATACCAACAAGTTGTTGGTCCGAGTGGTACTGGATTCAGTTCCCTTAAGTAAGGTCTCAAGTTCGAGCCTTGTGGATGAAAAAAACATGGTTGGGAGGGGAGACCCACTAAAGGTGGCCAGTCAGGTTCCTCAGCAAAGAGTAGTCATCAGCAAAGCTGGTGGATACTCCGCACCTATGTCATGGGTACCAAAAAAAATATTAGAATGACACACTAAAGCTAATAGTAAAAGGAGTAATGATTCACGTATCACCCCAGAAATGTCTATATAGCATCCACCAGTATACATGATTAATTAAGTACGTAAATACAATAAATTTTGTTTCACGAGTTGTTAAGAAAAATGAATGTGGTTATATAATTATGAATATATTAACCAGTTTTGAGACACAATTAACCACTAATAAATATTTTAATAACATCATTATACTATTAACTACTTGTGAGATAAAGTTAACTATCATTAAACAATTCAATAACCTTATATCTTTAATTATATTAATTAATTAAAAAAGGTCATGAATGTTTCAACAAAAAATAAAAAGTCACAAGTGACTAAAGAAAACATGTGACAGAAAAATTCTGATGTTTCCTCTTTTACAAAACACATCTTTTTAGCTTTTATCTCTCAGTCGTGTGATTGATCCAAAGGCCATTATTGTTGATGGATAGGGCTGGAGAGAGAAAGCTGATGGAGAGAATCCAAATCCAAAACCCAGGGCATAATAATTGCTTCGTCTTTTCCTTCCAAACCTTCTTATTCATTCTCTTTCGCACTCACACCTCTCTCTTTCTCAAAATTTCTCTCTCTTCAATCTTCTTCTCCCTCTCTTTCTTCTGGATCCTCATGTTGTCGCCTCTGCTAATACCTTGGAGTTGTCATTGTCCTTGCCACTGTAACACCCAATCTAATTAATTAATTATATATTCATCTATTAAAATAAGTTTAATTTAATTTGTTTTATTATGAAAATGTAGAGTTGAGTTTTTTCCAAATAAAAAATATTGAATTTATTTTGTCACATTATATTTATTCTAAATATTGATGTGCTAATAGAATAAATAAACAACAATTGATAGTGAACATACTACGTCGTATATCATACATCACTGTTACCAATATGATTACTTTTAAATGTCGTCAAATAATAAATACATGACTAGAAAGATAATTAACTACCCTTCAAAAAGATCCTAAGCCAAAGTAGTGACTATATACAATCCCATTCCCATTCTAGAACAAATATATAGTGATGATAGTCCCTCTATGGCATCATGTTCCTTTGCATTCTTCCCAATCTCAACATCTTCGTTATAGCTTTCACTTTCTTCATCTTCTACCAACAGTAACGTCGTACTACGCACACATGTACAATAAAGAAAAAATAGAAGGAAAGCACACATAGAAAGGAGTAAGGACATATATAACCTCAAATCATTTTCACAAAAGGCTTGTAGAACTAACCTACAACCTAAAATAGCAAACAAGTTATTAGCAAACAAATGCAATGAGGAACCTAGGGTTTGACCTAAGTTATCATTGAACAACCCAGACTTTCATAACTCATATAGATCTATACCCCCACTGATGATTACCATAAATCATCATTCATCCTGGGAAGTGATTGGGAGCTCGTATCCCCTTCATCTCAATACCAACATCATCACCATTTTCTTGAGAAACGAGCACACAGCTCCAAAGGGGGCATACACTACACCTATCCTGGTGATGCTCAACAATTGTTAGGGTTATCAAGTCGATTACGTGATTGTCCCGACATCCAAGGGGCACTATCCTAGCCACAGGACACTCACAACTCGATACCAGAGTATTACATAGTAACATATCAAAATCATCCATGATTAAGCATCGATAATCCATAGAATCATCATAAAACAAAACAAAAACAAGAAAATATAAATAGCTAGACTATGGAGATTTGGGAGACAAATCTCCTCCCACAATCCTTTGATCAATGATATAAAATCCCCACTACGAGTGTCACGCTTTACGCTCTTGTGGAGATGATTGAGAACTTGCAGAGATATTTAGGGATGACTTTGGAGGATCATGAGATTCGAAAATTGAACAAGTTATTAGAGGCTTTGGGAGAAATTGAGCGCTTCTATGACTGTATTGGAGGAATTATTGGGTCAGTTCTTCGTTTAATTAGTTGCTTTGGAATTGTGGGCTCAAATTTTTTGCAGGAATTTAATTTATTTTTATGAAATTGTTTGTTTGAAAATAACAATTACTTGGTCTTGGTTTTAAGTGTGTTATGCAAACAACAGTTACAAGTCCTTATTTTGTTCTGCATGTGAATCATATGTCTTGGTGTCATTAGTGTTGTTGACATTCATTTTTATTTCGTAATATAGTAGTCAATAGCTGATAGCGGTGCGAAGTGACCGCCCCCAAAAACACTATAGCGGGATAGTGATAATGACCGCTATTTGGATTTTTTTTTTAATTTGTACCTATTCTGATCATATATATATATATATATATATATATATATATATATTTATATATATATATATATATATATATATATATATATATATATATATAATACAAACTACATATAGGTGTAAAAATCTAAAATCTATACACGTGTGTGTGTATGTTATTTAATAGTATTTTATATTTTTTACTTATTATATATATATATATTTCTTATTATTATATTACTTAGATCTTTTTTTATTATTTAGCTCATTATATTCTATATTATATTTTATTTAGTTTTTATTACTATTATTATTTAGTTCATTATATATTTTTTATTTTTAATTTATTAATCATATATTATGAATTATTTAGTTTATTATTATTATTATTTTATCTGGTTAATATATTATATTATATATTATGTTTTATTTGGATTTTATTATTATTATTATTATTATTAGTTTTATTTGGTATTTATTTCTATTATTATTATTTAGTTTTTTATATTATATGTTATACTTGAAATAATTTTAAATTTTTTTAATACTATTATTATTATTATTATTATTTAGTTAATTAGATTATAAAATTATAAATTATAAAATAAATAACAGAAGAGGACCCGACCGACCCATCACTTCTCTAAGACCCAACAAATTAAAAAGAGGGAAACCTAACTAGGACCCGACCCACCACAAGTGAGACGTTCTCTCGCACTACTGCATTGTACAACAATTTGACAATGTATTACACGTTTCATTATAAATTTTAAATTGATTTTGTATGTTAATTTCATGTAGTCATTAAATACAAATGTCATATAAAGTAATAAGAAATTCTTAATAATAAACTGTTTAAAAAATGTAGATAATAATAATTAACGGAAATTTTGATGTAATCAATTTTTTTTAAAGGGCGTACTCAATTATTATTAACTTTACATGTTGGAAAATTAATAAATTTTAATTTTATTTCCACTCTAGATGTAAAATAATTAAATTTTTATATTTAATATAGGCTTAACAAAATATAAAACTATTTAACATTTTCAATATAATTTAAAATATCTTAAATATAATTGAATATAATATTAATATAAATATTACTAATAAAAGATTACTAGTGAATGAAATTAGATTAGATTATTTAATAGAGGAAAAACAATAACTTTAATTCACTGTGAGAAAAATAACAAAATATGGAATTCATACAATAGGGATAAAACCAAAAAGACAACCATTCGGTTGCTCATCATTTAATTTAGAGTAAATAGTTAATTTAGTCCCTGAATTTGTATTTCATTATCATTTTTGTCCCTGAAATTAAAAAAAACTCAAATAAGATCCTAAAATTTTTTAGGATTTCATATAAATCCCTAACATTAACCCCTTTTTCTCATTTTGATCATAGTTTAAGGACTTAAGTGATAATAATAACATAAGTTTATGATCAAAATGTGAAAAATTGGTTAATTTCAAGGACTTAAATGAAACTCTAAAAAACTTCAAGGACCTATTTGAAATTTTCTTCATTACAGGGATTAAAATGATAATGAGATACAAATTTAGATACTGTTAGCCATTTACTCTTTAATTTAAGCATAAAAGACAAATATACATGTGTCAAAAAAGAGGTTCTTAAAGCTAGATGCTTAAAAAATTGACACGTGTTGTACTTGTGTCAAATATACATGATTCAAAAGTCAATTTTTAGTCTCATTAAAGACTGCACTTTATTTCCCATCTAAAGCTTGACAAAGAACATTAAGATTACTGATTTTGATTTTGCAGCAGTTTTTAAATTTAACATTCAAAAATATCTCGTTGTATTTTTGGTTTTGTGATGTGCAACATTGATGTCAATGGGTATAAACATAACGGTGTTTTTGGCACTATAAATTTGAATGTATGAACACCCGTTTTGAAATTTTGATAATTTCTAAAATTCTTTGCAATGTCGTGTCCTATTGTCACGAATTTAAGTATTATCAGAAAACTCATATATATAGAACCTATTTCTAACTAACTAATATTTCTCTTAAGTCTTAACACCCTCCCATAAGCTCATAAGTGGTATCACCACAATGAACTTGAATACAAAATAAGCTAAAAACTGATATGAAAAACAGAATTTAATAAACAAAAGAAAATGTGGCCCTAATGGTTTGAAACCAAACATAGGCAGCAAAGTCTATCCCAAGTGTAAACTTCAACAGTAGAACAACATGGGCATGCTTCTAATCAAGTCATGAGCTTTCCTCACAGTCATAACAAGCCAAAATTTCCACAAAGCTGAAATCATTAGAGACCTCAGACCATTCTTCTCAGTTTCTCACGTCATCTCTTCAAACAAGTAAATCCCAAATTCACCCCCTTCTTCCAAAACTCATAAATTATGAGGTTCCAAACGATCATGTCCCTATCACGCATTGTCTCAAACACCTTGCTGCCCATTCTCTACATAATATGAGATAACACAACTCCAGGAAACCAAAACTCTCACACACATTTTATCAAACACCTACAGAGCATCCTTTAAACAACACACACATGTAAAAGAAACCAAATACTTGGGTGCCAAAGAATCCAACTCAGTAACGAAATTGCAGGAAAAAAATCATCAATAACTGAGATATAAAGAGACCGAACAAAAAAAAACCTCAACACTTCCATGATTTTCTTTAGCTTGGAGATCAACCACAAACGAGCATTTCCTCCAGGATCAAAGATGAATATGCACACACTTGAAAGATTGAAGGACCTAACATAACTTTTGGGGGGCGAGCACAGCGGTTATGAGCTGTTGCTCCGGAGCCTCCACATAACCAGCAATTCCTCAAACAGTTTCTTTACAACTGCGATTCCTGTAAACTTGTCATTTGGAGAACCCATTTTCTGTGATTCGATGATGGCAACCTTAGAGAGTTGAAGTAGAGAAGGAAAATCGTTGATTGTAGGCACCCATTAATGCTTGGACATTAGGTTTTCTTCGTGCTCTTGATCAACATCAACAATGCTCTCGAAAATGAACATTTTAGGAATGCTTACGATCTGCATTTCTCTCACCTCCGAATATGAAAGTATTTCCTCTTTGGACATCTGTACTGGCACATGGTGGCTCCCAATCATGATGAATTCTCCTTCCATCGGAAGTTGCTTTGCCTCCATTAGACTCATATCTTCAATCGCATTCTCTCCATCATCATCCTCGGCAGCGGAAATCTCCTCAATGGAGAGCTCTGATATCATATTAGAAAACTCAGGAGAGATGCAAGTAATACCCATTTGATGAGGCCATAAATCATAGATCTCAAAGAAAACGAGAGGAGTACCAACAAAGTAACTCATTGTATTAGATTGTGAACATGTAGTGTATATATATATATATATATATATATATATATATATATATATATATAGCATCCAGGTAGAGCAGAGCTGTATAAAATTTCTTTTTAGTTTTTTTTGTCTCATTTTCCATCCAAACTAAAAATAAAAAAACATTTGATATGTTTATTTGTTATAACAATAATTAATTTTTGTTTGTAAATCACTTTTTATTTGTTATAACAATAATTATTTTTATTAAAAAATAAAAAACTATTGACATCCTTTTTGGAAGATTGATTTTGACTTGCATGATAATAAATTAATAATTAGCATGATTATATAATAAAAATATGCAGTCCAGATTTAAAAAAATATACTATTAAAATTTAGAAATATCATATGTAATACAGCTGGACATTGTGATTAGGGTGGGGTCAGTGGATGCACTGCAGAAAAAGCCAAATGAAAAAAGTAAAGTAAAGAAAGAGGGAGGAAAACCCAAAATTGCATCATCAATCTCTCATCTCTGTGACGGTTGGGGCGATGAAGATTTCTTGCCGTTGCCGATAATCAATCCATTGAAGAAATCGGAGAAGTGGAGAGGCAAGACGCTGCAAATTAATTTTCTGGTGCACTCCTTTAACCTTCTCTTGTGCACCATTTCTACCTTTCAGAGTCTCTGTTTTGGTTCTGTTCGATAACATTCTCTCAGTGTCATTGACTGATTTATATAAACGATTTGCAGGAGTATCCGAGATTTACGTATCTTACGCGTATCGGAAATTTTGAATTATTATTTTTAAGCAAAATCGTATCCTGGAGGTATCAGAACGTATCCGTATCGGATCGGTGCATCAGAGGTTAGCAAAGTTACTGTTCTCTTGCTATTGGGTTTTTTTGTTTAATGTTGAATGAAAAAAAAAAAAAAAAAACTGAAATTTAGAGAAAATGTGTCTTTGGGAGCACATCATAATCATATTCCTCTGTGTAGAACAGGCCTTCGCATATATGTAACTGAATGAAGAAAATTCTTCATTTATGATCTTAATGAATTTGCAATATCCAGTTACGAATTATTTGATGAGTTTAATAGACATGTATTGTCAAAGTTTTTATACTTTCAACCAATTATAAATCATTATTTGTACGACTTCTAAGGCAGTTGTTATAAAAGTTAACAAACTTATCATACATGCTAGTTTGTATTTGGATGCTAGTTTAATAGACTATTTACTCTTATTTGTTTGACACCTTAATCAATACCATTTTTGTAGATAGTTAGGGTTAGGATAAAAAGATATTGGATGAGGTTGTTGGTTGCTTTGTTTATATTATGCTTATGGATTATGGCAGAGCAAACTGTAATCTCATATACATTTTATTCTGATATTGCATACTTGCTGTGTATGCTTTAGATTAAATGAGCAAATACTTCAACTATGTGTATGGAAAACTTATTTATTTATTTTTTCAACATTTTTTGTAAAATGATATTGACATCATTTTTTTTGCATTTCTATTTTTCAGGTTTTCCTTATTGCGATGTTTAGGGAAGCTAGCTATGTAATTTGTCTTTTGGTTTGAGAGAGAGCTAATTTGTGGTTTTTGAATGGAAAAGAAAAGATTAGATGACTATGAACCAGGTCCTGTTCCTTCACCAAGAGCATTAGATAGATTTGGGTTTGTAAAACAGGATGTTAATACTTCTGATGGCTTAGTCAAGAGTAGATCAGCCTATGAGTATGAGAGGTATTTTGTTTTTCACCTGTTGATTTGTGTTTTTTTCTTTTAAGCATGAATGAGTATAAAAAATATGGCCAGTGATTTTGCCTGTATTACCATTTACCTGTCATCAGATATAGGGAGGAGAGAAGGGTTAGAAAATGGAGGAAGATGATTGGGGTTGGTGGCGGTGATTGGAAGCATTATCTAAGGAGAAAACCTCATGTTGTTAAAAGGCGTATAAGGAAAGGAATTCCCGATTGTTTAAGGGGCCTTGTATGGCAATTGATATCTGGAAGTCGAGACCTGTTGCTGATGAACCCTGGAGTTTATGAGGTAATCAAGTTAATTTATATTTTATACTGATGAAAAATTGTGATATATTTTGTAGAATATTTTTTAAGCTATGACCAGTGCTTTTTTGTTGTTTGTTATAGTTCTCCGGTAAATAGTAATTAAAGAATATTCGTCATTTTTATTTGCACATCTTTCATTTTTTTTTAATTTTTTTTTATCTGTGTATTTGTGTTTGCTGTCAGTCTCATCATCATGGTGAATATGCTGGGTGTTTTAAGTTGAACAATATTTTTCATGGTAATACGTAGCTTAAAAACTATCTTGAATATGGATGTGTACATTATTTGAAGTTATTTCATCAAATTTTATTTGACTGCTCCAATGAAATCCTAGTTAGGAGTTGGCTTCCTAAAAGAATCATTTTTCATAATGAGGTTTCCTACTTTACTTTTTGAAATTATCTTGAGTTTTATTACCCAACTGTTCCATGTTTTGGAGTTTGCATTGACAAGACATTATACCTATTGCAGCAACTAGTCATATATGAGACATCTGCCTCTGAACTGGATATAATTCGAGATATTTCTCGAACCTTCCCCTCACATGTATTCTTCCAACAGAGACATGGACCTGGGCAGCGGTCCCTATACAATGTTCTAAAAGCTTACTCAGTTTTTGACAGAGATGTAGGCTATGTTCAGGTTTTACTCAGGAACTCATCACCTTTTTGTGCTTGTTATGAAGTAATTCATAATATTGACCATTTCAAAACTCCAGGGGATGGGGTTTTTAGCAGGGCTTTTGCTTCTTTATATGAGTGAGGAGGATGCATTTTGGTTGTTGGTGGCATTGCTAAAAGGAGCCGTTCATGCCCCAATGGAGGGCTTGTATCTGGTAACTATTTTGTTTCACAAATTTATTTTTTTTGATTATTGATGGTGTTAATGTATTATCCCTGTCTTATATAAGATACATATTCTATGAGGAAAGAACTGGATATGTATTAAATAATTTAAATTGCATGTTTCTTGTTAATATTATTTACTTTTTGATGATAACTAGTGCGTCAACCCGTGCGATGCTCGGGTACATGAAATGATAGCAATGAATATTACAAATATCACTTTAGATCATTAGACCAATTACAAGGAATTTTAATTAATTAGTATATTTTCATGGAGTAGTACTTAGATGTATATAAGTATTACCTAAAGCAAATAAGGCTTTGTAACACTATATACTGGCTTGTGACTTCATAAGGCTATGAAATGATTCTGCTGTCATTTTGGTCTAGCATACATATTAAACATTATATAAAAACTTGTAATATAATTTGCCAGAGAAGGAAGCAAATACAATGCCACAAAATTAATCTGGATATCACTTGGTAATAAAGAGTAATTCATCCACATAACTCAAAAAAACACATTTTCAACTGCAAAATCTAACAAACTGATAGAGGCAACTGTATATATAATCTAAAAGATCATTCTCTACATGATCCTTTTCAATCTGATTAAGTGACAAAATTCTAATTTCAAACTTGTTATCTCCTATATAATGTATCCAAGCTTCATGTTTTGTTTGGAGTTGGTAAAACTGAGTCATACTCAAAACACCTGCAGAAAAATAATTCTGAACATTTGAGTGTTCAAATATTTTGAGCAAGAATAAACTCCCCTCTGGATCAGTGACTTGTGCATTGCCCTCAACCAAATGTTCCTACCAAAAATAATTGAAGGTACTACCAAGCTCCATAAAATCCTGACCATAAGAACATATAATCAGCATAGTTATATTGTATAACATTAAAATTTGTATATTACTATATACCTCATTTGAATTGAGAAAGGTCTTTATAGCTCTGTTAAATTCCTCTGAAAACATGTAATGACATTCTCTTACACTGACGTCTGGAATGGGATATTTAACTTCAACATATTTGAGGTCATAAATCTTAATGTTAAGTAAGTTTTCTCCCATATAATGGAACATGAAACATGAACTTCTCTCAACCCGTAAATACCTGTGATATTGAATGCACTGACTATGAAACAGGGATTGTCTTTCTTCCCAGATAAATAAAGATGTGAAATATTCTGATTTGGATCATTAACTTTGCTAATCCAGTTATCTTAGAATCTCCCCAATAGCTATAGAAAGTGTTCCCAATCATTATAGAATCCTATATAAGAAATTTTTCAAGTGAACTACATCAGATAAAAAAAGATATAATATTCATCTTTTACTTGAAAAAAAAAAGTATTATTGCAGAAAGGATATGACACCTTTTGTGGGCTTATTTTTTATCCAAATGTCTTAAACCAATTGGTAAAACTTCTATAGGAGGAAGCTTCCATCCAATTGAAAAGAGCAGAATTTAGATATGTTCTATTTACAATAAGTAACAAAAGATACGATTTATGCACTTGTATGCAACTTTACAACAAGGAAAATCATGTTTCTGCACATTTCACCTTCAGTTTGTTATGCTTTTCGATGGACATGTCATTATAAAGTTAAAGTTGTGATACAGAATCCATGTTGTATTTTTTCATACATACATGATGCAAAACTAACTTGGATGTTAGCTTTGATACTGATGGGAAAAAGAACATACCTAGTTTACGTTACAAATAACAATACTCAATTATATATATATTGAAGAAAAAGTTTGAAAAGCTTTCCTGATTCCAGAATCTGCAATTGAGTAAGCAAAAAAATTAGTTAACAGATTTATAAATGAAATCTTTAAATACAAACCTAAAAAGTTGTCTATTAGGGAATTTACCTTGTATTTGAAAGCAGTGTGATACAATGCAGAACAAATTGTAACTAAATGGCAGTACGAAATTTTGTTCTTTAAATTGCTTTGTGATATATGAAGAGAAGTACCCTAGACGCATTAACAACCATGAGAAGTACCCAGGGAAGATTTTGCGAGATGGAGGATTGAGTGTGATGGGTAAGTGAAACATTGCAGGATTTAGATGAGTAGAACTTTTGCTCGTACAAGATTATGAGTATGAAATTGGGATTTATATAGTGTGAGATGAAAGGGTAGAACTTGGGAAAAGATATCCTGACCAATGAATGCAATGCTTAACACTATGTTGAGTAGTAGTTGTTTGTATTAATTAGCGCCATCAACAAAGCGTTTCTGCTGGTAATTGTTTAATGCGACTGCTTACATTATTCACGGGAAATTTTTGCAGCAGAACTTATTCGCTTTATATTAAGTAAGATAACTCTCTTAGCAAAATAACTGTTATTTTGATTACAGGCAGGATTGCCCCTGGTACAACAATACCTCTTTCAATTTGAATGCTTGGTGAGGGAGCATCTACCGAAGTTGGGAGAACATTTTTCCAACGAAATGATAAATCCTAGCATGTATGCAAGCCAATGGTTCATAACTGTATTTTCATATTCCTTTCCATTTCATTTGGCTCTTCGAATTTGGGATGTCTTTCTCTATGAGGTTAGTTGTGCTTTACCTTTGAAGAACCATTTATTGGTTAGAAATATGGACCTGTAATGATGACTTTCTTGTCCTTCCAGGGTGTTAAAATTGTCTTTAAAGTTGGCTTGGCCCTATTAAAGTACTGCCATGATGACTTGGTTAGTATCATGTGACCTTGTGACCTGTGTCTGTTATAAACCAAAGCAAATTTCTGCTCACTATTTGTGTTTTGTTTGTTTATCAGATTAAACTACCTTTCGAAAAACTCATACATGCCTTGAAAAACTTCCCCGAGGATGCAATGAATCCAGACACATTGTTACCACTGGCTTATTCTATCAAGGTTCTCTCCCTTTCTCTGCATTTTTATTTTTTCACTTGAAAAACTTCTTGTTATGGACTATGAATGATATGAATTGGATTTGGAGCTGGATGCATGTTTTCCTTTACTTCATAACTTCCACATGCATTTTATTTGTCAAACTCAAAGTTACTTTTAAAATTGAATATTACATAATCTGTTACTTTTAAATCTCCGATTTATTGATGTGGTTGATCAAGTGATGATAATCATATTACTGATACATTCTCTAAAGTTGGTCTTGTTCCAAGATATCAAACTACATTAAATCTGTGTGTAGAAAATATGTGTGTCTCCATATAGTTTTTGGCACAGTCTGAGCAAAAAAGGTTTTACTGGGTCAAACATTTTTTTTTACCTTGATCAGTGTCCCTGCTCTTTTACCTTTGTCAAAGAGTTGGACTTGGGAGGGATTAAACATTTATTATCTTGAACATGCAGCTCAAATATAGAGCATGGTTTAAATACCTTTTTAATTTGGCAGTTTCCATCCCAAGATAGTTGTATATTGAGAAATTCTGCTTCTTGGCTGACACCATGATTCATATTTTTTCAGCTTTCTAGCATTTTTCATAAATTGAGAGTAAAAAAAGTTGATGTTAGCCTTTTCAATGACAGAAACACAAGTGAGGAATAGGGACAAAAGGGTTTGCAAGGATTGCAAAGGCATACCAAGAGAGATCCTAACTATACCTAGGATGGGGTTTTGGTTCTTTATGTGCATGCCATGAGTAGGAAAGGATAAATGAAACTAACTTCAAAATCTAGGATTGAATGAAGGATAACGATTGGGGTTTTGGAGAAATTTATTAGAATCCCTTCTGTTGACACTGGGGATTGAAAATCTAGTGTAAGAAGAGATCGCTAGTAAGATAAGGGGTTTAGAGGGTAACAAAAGTAGTTTTTGGTGAATCAAAGGGATGGTTTAATCCTAAAAGTAAAGAATCATGTTGGCAGGAGATTGTTCAAGAGAATGTTAAAAAATAAAGGAGAATGGTTTAGTTTGCAGTGAAAATGGGAAAACTTGTGTAGCTAAGAAAGATAAAAAATAGGTGGTTAGCCTGATGAAAACCAAATCTTTTTTAGGGTTATATCTACGAGGAAATGCATATGTACAAATATGCCAAGGGACGTGATGCGTGCAAAATATACGGGGCAAGTGCACCCTGTCATAGAAGTAATATAGGGATTTTAGCCCCAAGTGTTGTACCCATAGAGATCGAATATTAAGTACCAAATTTGCAAGATTCTTGGCTATCTGGACCAACGAATTTGATTGGTTATCAAGATTTAACTAAAATTCAAAAGGAGGCAGCAAGAACATTGAGAACCCCAAGAGAATTCACTAATGATGAGATCTAAGGCCTGGGGTTTACCTTGCGATTGCAAGTGAAACAAATGCAAGCCATAATGGTAATCACCTCTTGCTTTGTGGATCCCCATGGGAGTGGCCTAGAGGATAGAGAAAATTAGATGGACTTTCTTTGATTGGTTCTAGGTGACTAAAACAAAATACATATTGTTTACTTGGGAAGTTTTTGTAGGTGTCTTGAGAATTGGGTGTCTGGAAATAATGCTTTAGTGACTAAATGGTTATTACACTTTCCTTTAAAGATTAATTCATTGTGGCACCTAGTAATTTAGAACAGTTATAGATAAATTAGAGCGTGTGCATGTAAATTTAATTCATGCTAGTCCTTTGATGTTTATTTCACGGGGATATATTCTTTTAGGGATTAAATTTTTATTCATTACTAGTGTAAAATTCTTGATATAGTTTTGACTGAAGAATTAAGAGGAAGAGGTTAACTCTAAACTTGAGCTTTGTAGACAAGCTTTGGAATCAAATGGTTTTTGGTTGAGTAGGTGTAAGACAGAGTATATGCATTCTAGTTTTAGCAAGAAACAAGAGGAAAATGACTTGGAGGTAAAAATGAGAGAAGATGTCATACCATATGTTTTTAAGTTTAAATATTTGGGATCAATATTATAAAATGAAGGGGAAATTAATGAAGTCATGCACAAGATATAGGTCCTGTATAAATAAACATCTCAATAAATACTCATAGGAAAAGAAAATAAGAAGGTAAAATAAATTAATCATCTCCCATTAGTTAAAATCAGTTTTTTGAGAAGCTAAATGAGAGAAGTTATATAAATTAGCTTAAGCATAAGCTAATTTTAACTTATGGGAGAAATATAATTCATTTTACCTTCTCATTTTCTTCTCTTGTAAGTGTTTGTTGAGAAGTTTATTTAAAAAAACCATAAGCTAGGTAGTTAAAATGGAGAAAAACATCAGGGGCTGTTTGTGATTGTAGAATACCTACCAAGCTCAAATAGAAGTTTTATTGTACCGCTATAGTCTAATTATCTATGAAAGTAAATGTTTGAATATAAGGGACAAGAAGAAAAAAAAATGTGGGAGTAACAAAAATGAGAATGGTAAGATGAATTTGTGGCTACACAAAAAAGGACAAGATACAAAGTGATTGTATATGAGGAGATATTGGTATGACACCTATTGAGAAAAAGTATTACACTATTGCTTAATTTGTTCTTTACCATATATTAATTGAATATTTATAAGTTGTTTTAGGTTTACTCATCCCTTTATAATTCTGTTTCTCCTGTACCAATAAAAAAAAAACTAATTGGTTATAAGCTACATAATAACCACTACAATAATGCATGGCTATGATGTTGCTAGACTATATAAATATTTAGGCAAATGCTAACCAGTGCCCTTAGGGCACTGGTTTTGGTTAAGGAACTAAAAGGAGAAATGTTTTTATTGGGAGGCGCAAAATTGCGCTGTCCATGATTTTTTTTGCGTTCTCCTATGATTTTCACAATAAATATTTTCTCCTTTTAATTATTTAACCACTGGTTAGCAAGACCCTAATATTTATTCAAGTCAGATATAACATCTGCATTATGGTTCTCAACAGATATCCAAGCGTTTAGAAGAATTGAAACAAGAGTATGAGAAGAAGAATGGAAAGATAAGACGATTTGGAGAACTTTCTGAAAAGCCAATACTTCCTAATGTCCATAGCAAATGAAGTAGGAGCATATGTAGACAACATTTGTTAAACATGTAGAACTATTGGTAAAGGTGAGAGGAGGACCTCCCAATGAAGGTATCTTTTTCCTGCTGGGAACTAATCTAATCCCGTGTGAAAATCATACCCTCAAAGTCTATGTTGTGACCATATGTTGCATACTATGTACAGTTGTATTAGTTGCTCACTCTTATCAAATTTCAGTGTTAAGAGGCTTCAATGAATATGAAAATCTATTGCATATCTAGAGACCGATATGGGTCTCCTTTCTCTTCCTTTCAACTCTATAAAGATGAGGTTGTTTTATAAATTGTGGTTATTGTTGTTATAAAAGGAGAAAATGTGTGCTTTGTTGTAAGAGATTGTATCTTTTTTCGGTGAAACTGTTAACTGCGAAAGGAATTAGTTTTCAGCTGTTTGTAGGGTAATATGTGCACACCGCAAAATGAGGCAAATAGATATAGTGTGAAATTACTATTTATTATTGAGTAAATTATGTTATACTTTTTTTGAGAGATTTGATCAAATTCCAAACTTTGTTGTAAATACAAAGGATTTAGTTCAATTGGTTGAGTATTGAGTTATAAATTTTTTGATACTTGAATTCAATTCTTACAAATAAAAACAAGTTTTAAACTTTGTCATCAATTACTACTTGTCAATGAAAGTCCACTGACAAAAATACATATTGACTATTTCAAATCATTAATGACTTAACATCATTAAGTATTTTAAAAGATTGCTTCTAAGGTGGATCACCTTTATAGATGGTTCCAGTGTTGTGAAAATCGGACTGGTCATCGACCTGGTCGAGGTACTGGGTTGATGGGTCAGTGGTTGAACCGGTGGGTCACTAATTGACCCGATTTGACCTGGTATATATTAATTTTTTTTTAAATATAATATATCTAACAAAATGTGACCAATCCATAATTCATACTCTAGAATTAAAATCAATCATTATCAAACTATAAATTTTACATAATCATTTATTACTATAAATTATTTTGTTGGATATTATCATTAAATTACTAAGAAAACTCATGTTATTTTTCACAGCTAAGTATAAAAGTTATCGGAGGACTATGAGCAAGTATGGTAAAGATGAATAAAACACATAAATATTAAATCATATCAAAATTAAAATAATAATAATAATTAGCTATTATATATTATTGTCAACATCAAAATAATATTATAGGAGCATAATATTATATACTATTAAGTAATTAACTATTAACAATTTGATTAAAATGTTATAGGAGTATATTATTATATTATATTATATACTATTTAGAAATTAGTTTTTGTTATGGTTTCAAATTTTAAATGGTATTATAAAAAGAATTTCAAATAACAACATTGATACAAGAATTGTAAAAATAAAAAAAATCGGGTCAACCGGGTCTAGGTCACCAGTTTTAACCAAAATCGGTCGGGTCAAACCGGGTTAATCCAGGTCAAACTGGGTCGATGACATATCCAGTCTGATAGCTAAACTGGACCGGATAGGGCACCGGTTTTCGGTCAAATCGGTCCGACCGGCCGGTTCGGTCCGATTTTTATAACTATGGATGGTTCACTATGTACCACTAATAATGACCATTAGATTAATCTAAGGTGTACAACCCTATCATACATCCTCCACACTATAACTTTACCCTTCCTACTCTTTCTCCTTTTCCGGCAGCACTTCCACTAGTTCCAACAGCTTTTCCACTGCCTCCGGCGGCTCCGTTGAGACGCACCACCACGCCCCCCAAACACCGTTGTCTCTTACCAATCCCTCCACTTCCCTCTCTCTCTTCTTCCCCAAATCCCACATTCAACGTTAACTTCATTTATGAAATTGCAACCAGCAAAACTAACAGTTTAACACTGTCAACAACACCACCAATCCATGAATTTGAACGAGAATAATTAAATATCAATAATCAACAGTGGTAGAAAATGAAATTAATTGCAGGAAGCAAAACAAATATGAGGCATCTTTTTTTCTTTTTCCTCGTTTTATCCCAAAACCAAAAATCGTTCCAGACGCAAAAATCGTTCCCGAAGTCAATGGTGACTTGGGCGCTCGATGTCGCGAGGGGGTTGCCGCTAATGGATTCTAGGTCATAGGCATTGTCTGGGGCGGAGTGCTTGTTAGCGGCGAAGGCGCGATGTGTCTCGTGGAACGCAGAGAATACACCGAGGGTGTGTTCTGAACATGATGTTGAATCCATTTGCAGGTTGTAAGGAAAATGCTAAACAAGAAATCAGAGGTTGCAGATCCGAGTACGGGTGAAGACTGTTGAACTCTCAAATATGAATCTGGCACGAATGCTCCACTTACTCTTTTCCTTTTTATTTGGTTTGGAGAAGAAAAGAGAAAAAAATAAAAAAAAATATATCGTCGCCACCGGAAATTATCTCTGGTGGCGTCGAACGGTGGCCGGTGGCGAGGAGTTTCTGGGGAGAGGAAGACAAGTAGTGCTATGGTGTGGAGGGTGTATCATAATGTTGTTGAGTTGAGATCAATCTAATGGTAATTTTTTGTGGTGTTTGGTGAACCACTTGTTTCACCTTAAACTTGGTCATTTTAAAAAGAAAAAATAGTAATTGTCAGTGAGTCATATATACGACAAATGTTTTTCAAACTTAATCTTCTGATCTCTTCCTTACAAAATCTAGTTTGCGTTTTTTTATTTAAAAGTAAGAATATATGCTGAATGTAGTAAAAAGCACCACAATTCAAGTATGTATGCATTACTAGTATTTCACTCCGCGATGCTGGGGATTTTTTTAATCTTTATATTTAAATTTTTTTAAAAATTAACATGATATAAAGTTAAATTCAATTTTAAAATAAAATATTTTAAATTACAGTAAAATATACATATTTTAAAAATAATGATATAATATAAAATTATCTTAGTTTTAAATATGGATACTAATATTATAGATTTAAGTTAATCAAGCTCTTTTAAGTAATTTTGTTTAAGATTATTCTATTTTATTTCCAAAAATATTTAAAATGTTTGAATTATATCTATAAATTAAAATCATAAAATATATTAAAAAATGTAATACATTGAAAATTAAAAAAAAAAATTAATTATGAATTAAATAAAATCAATTAAAAATATTACTGGATATATTAAATTCTAGAGTAAGATCCCAATGTTTGGTACCTGCGTGTGATATACATGGGCACCTCATGTTTTTTTAAACTGGACATGGGCACCTCATGTTACCATATCATATTATCATTCAAGATTATTTTAAGTTTCTTTTTTATTTCAAATAGATTAAAGAGCCTAGCACCCATATTGCCATCTGGCGGACATAGGGGTGGCTAGGCGTTGGATTGATTCGGTTTTAGATGATTTTTCGATCCAAATCAAACAAATTTTATAATATAATTGAATAATATAATTGCTACAAATTAACTACTAATTAGCTATATATATATATTTTTTTTAAAAAATAGCTACAAATTAGCTAGAATTATTTTCCTAGCTAATTTGCTACTTATTCTATGCTACCAACAATTTTATAGTTATTTTGCAGCTAACTTGTAGCTAATTGTTTTTACTAGAGATTAGCTAAAAAAATAACTACTAATATTATTGTAGCTAATCTTGAAATTTCTTGTAGTGTTCATTTAAGAACTTTTAAAAATAAAAATATTTTTTCTAAAATTGAGCTACGATACAAATAATGCCACGAGATGAATTAAGTATTCAATGAGAAAATTGTCTCGATTATGCGTGATCATGTCCCATAATAAAATTTAAAATTAAGCCAAGTCGAACTTTTATTGATCCAATGTTGCACACAAATCTATTGAGTAGTTCGATCTTGTTGCCACCCTTTCTGTTACAAGTTTTGGAGTAATATTGTTTTAGTCAGTTTTTGGTGTTAGCCAGCTTGTTAATTTCCATAATATTAGAACCATTTAAATTTGAAACTTTAATTTTGATCACTAATGAAACTGGTTTCACTAAACTTATACTATGGAAAATGATTACATTTGAAATAGAATGGAAATAATGTTTCTGCAAAATACATGAATCAGCAGTGCATAACAGAGTTTATTTCAAGGGAAACCAAGTCCAACATAATGATCCACTAAAGCTTCATTAGTTGTTCATCCCGGTTGCATTCTTCACAGCATCAGCAGCTCCTTGTGCTTTAGCCTGCATTTGCTGTCCAACCTATACACAACAAAATAGACTCACTTTTAGGGGGTCCAATTTAATATTGAATGTAAATATGGAATGAAGATGTGCATGTTATCACATCATTATTAATCTATTTCATTTGGACAAAAGTTGACAAATAAAATATAGAAGAACCTGTTGCATGGAGTCTTGAGCAGATTGAGCAGCATTGCTAGCCTTGTCCATCATGGTGCTAGCCTTTTCCTGCAATAGCACAAAAAATTATGAGAGTCATCGAAATTGAGCTCATATGTAAGAGAAATTATTAGATAGTCTTAGACTACCAAATTTCTATGATTTTGACCAATTTTTAAGTGACACATAGTCCAAATTTTCAATTTACACGAAAGAATTAAGGAAAAATACGTTTTTAATTCCTTATAATTATGGTCAAACGTGGTCAAGATCCCTGTACTTTCGTATTAATGAATTTGGTTCTTAGACTTTAAAAAACACGCAAATTTAGTCTCTCTTAGCGATGAATTCTTAAAAAGGAGGAACTAAATCACATGTTTTTTTAATGTTTGAGAGCAAATTCATAGATATGAAAAATATAGGGACCTTAACCATGGTTAACTGAAAATATAAGAACTAAAAACACATTTTTTTCCAAAAATTAATAAAATTCAACTATATGTCACGTGGAGATTAATCGGGACAGTGATGGCCCCAGGCTATCTAATAATTTCTTCGTATTGTATGAAAAATGATTAAATAGTTCTTGAACAACTGAATATCCATGGATCTGAACAATTTCTACATGATACTTAGAGAGAAAGTTAAAGGCAGACCTGAGCTTGGCCCTTGGCTTGTCCAGCATTGTAGCTCATGTTTTGGGAGTCCATCTCGATTCTTGTATTAAACTGTCAATTAAAAAATCAAGTGTTGTTTTAGTTTTACATATGCATATTTTCTCCATCTCTGTTGTAACTTATATAGTTTCTCATTGGACTGCATCGTTCGACACGTGTTTCTTCTCACGTTTTACTAAAATTAATTGCGATTCACTTTTTCCTCCTTCGGATGCGTTTTCAATGGCACATGTCATGTCATTCTTGGAAAGCGGCTTGGGCACTGTTGTTGTTGATATGCATGTGGAGGAGATTCATTCATTATTCCAATCTTGAATCTTCTGCCTTTGCTTGGACGAGTTCTTATCTTTTTTTTGCTAATAATAGGGAAAATTTTATTCCATCTTTTGGCTGAAATCATGGATAGAAAAGTCTACACACGTATAACAAATTAAGTGTGAGAAAGTGATGTGTAAGTAGAATTAATTAATCTATCCAAGTATATATATATCATATGAGCATGCTACACTCAATCTAATATTAAAAACCAATCGTGGTAATGTCACGACTGAGATAGAAATGGAACGCAAAAAGAAAAAAAATTAAAAAAAAATTGAAAAATGGAGTTGTCATTAACATTTACTTAATTTGAGAAAAATATTAGAAAAACTATCTTTTTTTAGAAAATAAAATAGGTTTGAAAGTTGATTTACGCATTGGGTGGGGAGCGGTGGTAATTAAATTCCATACTACTAATGCATGCACTTTGAAACTATTACCTTTAAGTTGACTGTGTAATATTTTTAGTAACTATTTTTTTTTTATTTTTTTGCCTTTTAATTAAAACAAAAAAAGACATCATTTTGGGATTTAAAAAAAATGAAAGAAAACAAAAGAGACATTTTGTAATGAAAAGCATAAGTAAAATTTGGAAAGAAGGATGGCAAAGATAGGGATGACACTTATATCTGAACTAATGGGCATTCATCATGAAGTGAATAAATAACACAAAAAGGGGGGTTGAATTGTGTTTTTAAAAAAAAAAACTTTGATTCTTTTTCGGTTTTGAGATAAGTTCAGAAGAGATAAGTTCAAAATAAATATTTGTTCTGAGCTCAGAATGAAATTTGTAGCAGTTTTCCAGAAAAAGGTGTTTTCTTAGAGCGAAACTTCAAGTTCTCTGTGTATTAAAAAATCTTTCCCAAAAATAGTTTCTATATGAAATACTGTTTATAAAAGGTTATTATTTGATATAAACCAAGAGTTATAGAGCTCAACCAAATAAAACAATAAAGGGAAGAGAAGATGAAGATCTCACAGAAAATTTTATACTCGTTTACCCCAAACCCAAGGCTACATCTAGTTCTCACTCTCTAGTGAGATTTTCACTAAAGCAACATAACAACCAATCACTACTGGCTTACACAGCAACCTCAACAGGTTCACCACACCATAAAGCTTAACACAAGCTCTTTACACAACAACAACAGTGTCACCACACTGTTACAGAACCACTCCCTCACCACAGCACCACACCTTGGTCTTGGCTTGGAGATTTCACCAATTTACAACAAAAGGTATATGTGAATCACTGCACAGAAAACAGATTTTCCCTAAAGGGGATTTCCACTCAGGAAATACAAATCACACTTCTATCTTGTTTACAAGGAATGGCTCACTAAGACTAATGCAGAAGTGGGTCACTCTCACTGAGAGGCTTGTAGCAGAAAATACGAAAATCCTCACTGAGGAAGAAAGGCTCGAGTTGCTCGCTTTCTTGCTTGCTTCAAGGTGCTTTCAAAGGCTTCTAAGAGGTCCCCTTTATAGTGCTTAAACAAGTAGCCGTTGGACTCTTGGCACAATTGTTTCTTAAAAGAAATTTGAAATATGCCAGTTGTATGTGACCTGTCATCATTTTGAATATGTTCTGATAAAACCATTCTTATGGACAGATTCTGATGAGCTTCTGAAGATACATTAGAAAATGTATTTTGATGTTTGCTAAGGAAGGACCTATTCTGATGTAGGTTCCTTCTGATGAAGACTTCATGATAAGGCTTTGTAAAGAGCATATCTTCGTCCAAATGATTAACTCTTCACAACACAAATCATTTTGAAGCATCTTGCTTCAGTATATATATCTAATTTAGGTGGCTTGTTATTGGTGTTGAAATTGAAAGTATACTGTCCTTGGTGCAGTCTTTTGGAAGGTCTTCTTAGCTTATTTCTGATGTTCCACATTAGATTCTCAAGGACACATCTCATCTTTGATTCTTCTTGCATCCTCAATTTTTGTTAACATCAACTTCTGATGAACCCTCAGTGATTGTGGTTCATATGGAAGATGTGATGTTGTTAACTTCAGTCTTCTGATAAGTCATTTGTGTATGTGACTGCATATGGAAGACATGATGTTACACTTCATTCCATACTGATGCATTGAATCTTCAGGGTCTTGCCTTCAACACGTCATGCATATGTGATTATCTCATAATCTTTCTTTGTCTAAATAACATCATTGTGATGCTTTTCATTCTACAGCTTCATTCTGATGATGTAGTCTCTGATATATCTTTACATAAGACTGTCTTGATGTTTCTGCAGCTTGCGAAATCAGAGGTCTTTAGAGGAAGTACTGTCTTCATCATGTAGATGGGGCTTCAATCATCTTTTTGAGACTTCATGTGATGCACAAAGACATTGATAATTGTTGTGCATACTTACATTTGCACTTAATTTTCACAACAATTATCTCATTTTCTTCTCATTTATTGCTTTGATATTGGTCCCTTTTAGTTAGGAATTACTTCCTTTTAGGATTTAGTTTTCATGTAGTTAGTTTTAGGAACTTATTAGCTTTTTAATTGTGTTTTTACAGAGTTCTAGTACACTGGAAGAAGAGTTGAAGTTGAGGAATTCAAGGTAACTCGCTCAGCGAGCTGATGCTGCCGCTTAGCGAGAGAGGTCGCTCTGAAGAGGACATGTGACAAGTTGAAGGCTAAGCAAGAAGTTCTGTTCGCTTAGCGAGATTGGAAGCTGAAGAGGCAACTTGGACACATCAAGATCACTTAGCGAGTTCATGCTCGCAAAGCGAACTAATCTCTCTGCCTGAAGAAGAAATTGGATTTAATGTAATTCGCTTAGCGAGTTGTTGCTCGCTAAGCGAGTTGTGCCTTTATGTAGAAGCGACAAAACAAAGATTCTCACCCTATTTAAAGTGTCTTTTCATTGGGATCATCATCAGATCATTCTAGGGTTGTGTGTTGGCGGCTGAGGCTCTCACCTAACACATTCCTTCATCCCTTCACCATTTCTCTTCCATTTTCCTTTGTTCCTTGTAATTTTTAGTGGCTTCTCATGACAATGAGGAGCTAACTTCTTTGTAGTTGGGGATTTGGTGTACTAGCAACTCTCATGTAATTACTCTTACTATCTATTTAATGAATATTCAGTGTTAATGCTATTCTCTGTGTTTAATGTTGGTTCTTAGCTTGATCACCCAAGCACTTTTCTATTTGTTTTTATTGTCATTGAGAAATGCTTTGAAATTTGAGATTTGAGAATAGTATCTAATGAATGTGTCATCTAGGAATGGAGTGATGTTTGTTAGTCTCTTAATGATCCTTGCTCTTAAACAAATCATTTAACTTCACTTGCTAAGGGATTAAGAGTAGAGTTAAGTGCTTTAGCTTCTTTCACTTGAGGAATCAAGGTTAGAAGACTTAAGTGGGTTGAAATAGCACTAGGGTTTTCATTAAATGGAGAAATATCTTTTATATTACTGAGATGTTTGCCAAGTATCATCAAATACTCCAAGTAGCTTGTTTAATTGTTGTTTTCAACCGCTGCACATCAACAGTTTGATCTTTTGCTTATTTGAAATCTGTTCTATTTTTAATAATTTATTTTAGAACTTAGAATTTATTTTCTGAACCTTTTTCACAAAAACAACATATTCTTTTGCCTAGATCTTGATTTTACACAAATCCTAGTACGAACAAGTCCTTGTGGAGACGACTTTATACTCAAATATCGAAAATACTATACCGATTGGTGTGCTTGCCAACGATGTGAACAGACATCTATTCTAAGCTTGTTCTGAACACATCAGAATGCATGTTTTCGAGTCCCATTCAACTTTAATATAGTTAAAATTGCTTTGATTAGGATTGGGTTTTCTCCGCTTTGTAGACGTAACATTCATCTTATAATAACGCTTTTGTTTTTAAAAGATATTTGTGAAAAAATATTTTTTTTTCTTTTCGACATAATGTGAAAAAATATTTAAAACACAATTCAACACTTTTATTGTATTTTTTGGTGCTTTATAATTTATTTAAACAAATGATTTTAATAATAAAAAACTAATTCACATATAACACGGGTTAAGATTACATGAACCGTTACGATTATACGATACGACGACACTTAAGGAAGGTGGGCCATATAATCAACGTCACATATTGTTGTTTGAAATTTAAAATTGATATATATATATATATATATATATATATATATATATATATATATCTTAGCGGCTATTCTCTATTGCCAATTAATATCCTCCATTTTTCAAAAGTTTACGAGAATCATCTATAGTTATCAAAACCAAATTGCGTCCATTGATCCAATTAATCGGTTTACAACATGTTTGTTTGCACATCAAATACAATTCAATCTACGTTTCTGAGAAGTAACAATAGGTAGCTTTGGCTCATTTTGGCCATTTAGACGTGGTACGTAAGAGGGGATTGATTTGCGTCAGTAAATTTATTCCAAATATGCACTTAATTGAAAATCAGACCTAAAATTAGTTTGAACCTTCAAAATCGATATGTAAAAAATCAATGTTAAATTGATTAAATTGGTTTATTGCAAAAACAAATATTATTTATAGTTTAAAAGCTTAATCATATAATAATTAATATTATCTTAACTTAGTATTATAACGATTATATCAATTATATTTATTTAATTAATAATAAATATTATTACTTGTGTTTCCTTAAACTTTAATTTTATTGCATATTTTATTTTATGTTAAATATTATATATAATAAGTTTGAGTAACCATATTTATAAATAAAATTTAGGCCAAAACATATTTTGGTTTTTTATCTATTTACTAAAATTTGTTTTGGTCCTTTATCTTTTAAAAGATTTAGTTTAGTCTTTTATCTTTTAAAATTTGGGTCAATGTTTGTCCTTTTGAAACTTTCAATTTTGAATAACGCTTTTGAACCTTTTTATAAATAATTTAAGACGTGAAACTTCTCTCATTATATTCATCTACATGAATTTTATGGAACTCAATTAATGTTTGAATAAAAGAAGGTGATAAACATAGTGAAGATTGTGTGAAAAGTGAATCTTATGAGCAACTTAAAAATTGAAAAATTTAACATCAATTTTTTTTTCCAGTTACTCTCTAGATACAATTTTCATCATTTTTATACCCCTCTTTGGTTCATACATGAGTTGAGTTTCCTAATTTTTATGTAGGTGAATATAATAAAATAAGTTTTAACATCTTAAATCAATAAAAAATAGTTCAAAACCATGCTACAAAATAAAAAAAGATAATTGTTTGGGAAAATAACATCAACTCAAATTTAAGAGTTAAAAGACTGCAATAAATCTTTTAAAATATAAAAAAACTAAAGCAAATTTTCACAAAAAAAAAATACAAGACTAAACATATATGTTAACTTAAAATTTATTTTTTATCATTAAATTAAAAAAAAAATTAACCAAATAAATCTTCAGAGCATGACCACTCTCTATCAGTGTCGGCCGGCCGTGAGGCCTGTTTGGAGGGGTGATGACACTAGGCTCCATGAGTGAAAGGGGCCAAAAAAAAAAACACTTTAATGTGTTAGGAGGGTAAAAAGTTTTTAACTTCTTTGACAATAAATCTTGTTGGCTTGTTTAAAAGCCTTTCAATTATTAATTTCAATTTATGCAAGCATTAAAGTTAACAAAAATTTAATTTCTTCCAAAAAAAAGTCTATTTGCATGTAATATTTTGTATTTGTATATATTTTTTAGCAGAGAAAAAAATTTGTATGTAATAAAATATATCATTTAAATGAAATTATATGTCTATTTTTTTATGGAACATATGTTTATATTTTACAACAAGCTTAAATATGTTTTTAGTCCTTTAAATTTGGATCAATGTTATTTTTGGTCCCCTAAATTTAAATTTATTTTTTTAGTTACTTAATTTAAAAAAATATTATTTTTTTAGTCCCTCCTGATTGATTTTTGGCATTTTGGATGTATAATTTGTGGCAATTTTTTTTACCTAAGAAGGGACTAAAAAAAAACATTTTTTTGAAAGTATGGGAATAATAAAACCAATCTTAGGTCCCATATAGAATGGTTGCGAGTTTTTTATTTTTTCATTCTTGGCTTTTAAATTCAATTTTTAAAGTATATTTAAGCATTTACAATATTTATATATCAAGAATCTTTATCTATTATTTCTTCTTGTACCTATAAAATATCAGGATCGTCCTGCTCTATGTGCTACTAACATTCTAGTTTCTACCATTTGCAGTCACTTCACACTTCCAATAAAAGAATTAACTTCCATGGCTTTCTATACCAAAAGAGTTCATGAGTGTAGTCACATTCACAATAATTCACAATGAAAGAATCCCATGCTTTATTTACGGGTACATTAATTAACCTCTGTACTGCTACACTTCTGTGTCACATTCCCAAGTAATTTATTTTTTTGGTGAACACATTCCCAACTAATTAAAGAATAATCCCCACATTCCCAACTAACTTTCATACACTCTTGTGAATTGTACACATGCTATAAAGCAAAGTTTCAATGAAGCAAAGGTGCTGCTCGAATCGACTGCTCTCTGTCCCACTAACTTTTCTGATCACTCTGTCGTGCCAATATCTCAATGGGGTTGGGCTCAATCGCCTGGAATCCTTCATAACTTTTTCCCGTCTGTTTGATAAGTAAGAAATTTGGAGAGGGAAGTAGATAAAAATTAGGTTAAATGATTATTTTACTCCTTTATTTTATTTATTTTGTTTAAGATAATCTTTTATCTTTTAAAAAATTTATTTTGATCTTTTATCTTATTTAAAAGATTTAAAATGGTCTTTTATCTTTTAAAAAATTCACTTTGGTACCTCATATTTTAAAAGATTCAAAATGATCCTTCAACGTACTATTTAAATATATTCAAAATGGTCTTTTATCTTAGTGTTATTCAAATGACAAAATTGAATATATTTAAATAGTTGAATGAAGATTTTGAACATTTTAAATACATGGTACCAAATTGAACTTGATAAAAGGACAATTTTGAACCATTTAAATAAGATAAAAACAAAATAAATAAGATAAATGACCAAAATGGTCATTTAACCTAAAAATTATTTGGCTTGTTTGGTGGAAAAGATTTAGAAGGGAATTAATTTTAAGACTGATGGAACTCATTGTACTATTTTTCAGTATTTTACCCACCTCTCTCCTTATTTCTTTTTATTTCTCACCTATTTTTCCTCATCATTTTTATTTGGCTAAATGTCACTTTTGATCCTTTATGTTTTAACATTTTTTTTTTCCGTTTTGGTACATTAAGTTTTAAAAGTCTCATTTTAGTCATTTATATTTTCGAAAGTTTCATTTTGATTCTTTCTTCTGTTTTCCGTTGAAACGTTAGTGTTTCGTTAACTTTTAAATTTTGAAATAATTAATTTAAAATAGTAGCGACTAAAAACCGCTACTATGTGTTTTTTCCAACAAAAGAAAAGAAAAAAAACCTCTTTTATGAGGGAATTAAAGAAGTTGTTTGGACGAAAGAGAAGGTGGGGGGTGGGTGGTTTTGGTTAAGAACGAGTGTGTTCCGAAAACCACTTCTAGAAAATTGCAAAGAGGGAAGGCTAAGGAGAAGCTTCTTGCAGGGGAAATGATGATTGTGATGGAGAGGCGGTTTGGAAAAGATGTTACTGCTTTGAAGAGAGCACAGAAGGTAAGAGAAGCGGCATGGGAAGAGAACGTAACTGGTTCACTTTTATGTGTGGAAACTCGTAGCTCATTAATCTCACTTCTATGAGATAGAGCACGATAGGGGGTGTAACACCTGAAAATTGAAAAGTGTTTAGTTTTTTTTTTTTTTTTTTTTTTGGAAAAAATACATAGTGACTGTTTTTAGCCGCCACTATTTTAAATTAATTATTTCAAAATTTAAAAGTTAATGAAATACTAACGTTTCTTACAGAAAACGGAAAAAGTACTAAAATTAAACTTTCGAAAACATAAGTGATCAAAATGAGGCTTTTAAAACTTAATGTATCAAAATAAAAAAAAATTCTAAAATATAAAAAGACCAAAAGTGACATTTAACCCTTTTATTTTCATCTATCCTATTTCTCTTCTTTCTACAAATAGGACATTAATGTTTTGCTTGTTTGGTGTATGTTGTAGATGGGGCCATGGCCCTACCATTAATATGCACTTGATTCTCTTTTAATTTAGTCTATAAAATAAAAAGAAAGTAAAAGAAAAAAGTGAGATGATTATTTATATTACTGCTATGTTTACTGTTTAGTATGAAGAAAAGAAATATATTATAAATAAGGTAAATAAAAATATGGAAGAAGAAAATAAAGTGAATAAAATTAGATAATAAATAGAGTGAATTTTAGGGGTGTTTGATTTAAAAGAAATAGAAAAAAAATAGAGATAAATGAAAAAAGAATATAAATAATTTATTTACTTCAAATAATCAACTTTCAAAATGTTATAATCAATTATAACATTCATGATAATCTATTATAACATTTTGGAAATTGATTATGGATCGGGTGCATGAAAATCATTTTTTTTTTGGTTTGAGGAGAAATGAAAATCAATAATTTTTCATTATATATTCTAATGATAATCGATTATCAACAAAAGTAATCCATTATATTTTGTGTTAAATGTGTTCTACTGTTTATTTTTGCATAGTTTTGTGAGAGAAATTAAAAGATGTGAGACTCACATTTTTATTTCTCTTTCCCTCAATTTCTTTGTTATCAAACTATCATCTCTTTTCTATATCTTCACTTTCCTTTCATTTCTGCACAAACAAATAGAGCATACGGTTAGAACTCTGTAAGAGGAGAGGAATGAAAAATATATTGTTTGAACCATCGAAATATAGGGTGGACACGAACTGCGTGACCCGGTATAACCAGGTCGATTTTTCGGTTACACACCCTAGAGGATTTGATCTTGTGCCCTTGAAGCCATGAACTCCACAACTTACCACTAAACTATCTCAATTTATTATTATACATGCGCCTAAAATAATATATATACGTATTATAAATTTTGTTACTTATAACTAGTTTATGCAGTTTAATTAGTGATCCACTGGTTCAACCACTGACCCATTGATCCAGTACCTCGACCGGGTCGATCATCGGTTTGGTTTTTAAAACTATGCTTGCAAGGATTTTGATGCTCAAGTCAATGAGAGGTGACATGTAGAGATGAGGACTATATTAATACTCAATGGGCGAGTTCGCTTGATATAGTAATAGTTTTTACAGGAACAAACGTTAGGTCGTTATGTGCCAATGCCATTTATCATGGTCACATAGGACATTAAAGAAGTTGAAGTCGGTTAACTGACATGGGGAAGTCGACGATGAAGTTGGTCATGAATTTAGGGGTGTTCAAATTAATTGGTTATAAAACTAGTTAATCATAATTGTACATAATTGGTTATAAAATATCTAGTTAGTTAAAACTAGTTATAAAAATATAACTGTTTTATTGATTAGGTTAAATTTGGTTATTTGATTTTTTTAACTGGTTAAAAATAGTTAAATTATATTTGATAACTGGTTATAACCGGTTATAATAAGAATTAGGTTCAGCATTGCTGTTCCAAGTGGTGAAAACGAGCTCAGAACTGAGAGTAGCAAAATGCAGGTTGTTTGGAGCATTGTCGATGGAGAATGGGGTTTGCTTTTAATTTGCTGCTCAATGCTCGCAGTTTTTCACTCAGTCTCGGAGTTCTTAATTACTGTGCCATGGCAAGCAGATCAAAAGTGTTAGCTAGAGAAAGTGAGTGATTAACAGTGATAACTGATAATGAACAAGGTTAAGTGTGAACATAAGCAGGGGATAATCTTTCCTGTATGAATTATATATGTAGTATTAGTATAATATACGTTCTCTTTCCCCGAGTCCTAATTAAGCTATCAGTGTAACTGTGGGTATGATATTTTACCATATTCGGTGAAGGATAATGATTGTAGAGAAGTTCTTTTGATTAATTTATTAATGGAAAAAGGCAAAAAAGGGAGAAGTTGATAGGTACATAATCAGTATTTGTCACAGAATAAATACCGCAATCAAATACTTTTGCCTTTTTTTTTGTGTTTATTTTATTTTTTTGAATACTATTCAAAAAGGAAATTTATATTGCTAAATTTTGAATACTATTGGGTTAACATGTATTTATATATTGTTAAAAGGAAATTTCATTTAAAAATATTATCAGTGTTAAGTTTTATTTTTTTTCAAAACTGGTTAAATAACTGTTTATTTATATAAATGGTTATTTATCTATAATTGGTTATACAACTGATTACAGTGACGGATCTAGAATTTTTGTGTGTGGGGATAATATTTATTTAGATAAATTTATATCATTATCATTTTTGAAAGTATAGATATATATCATAATTATTTTCTACGAGTTTTTATATTCTTATTCTTAGAACAATTGATGAATTTCTCCATCTTAGTGACAAGTGGGAAATGAGTAAGGATGCATGAATATCTCATTCAATTTTCTACTATACTGGATTGGCAAAAATGCAATAAAAAAGTAATATTAAAAGAATAAGCTTGAAAAAAATGCATATATATATTTGCTTTGATTATAATTTTTCATTGTTTAAAATTAAAATTAATAATATATTAAAGATAAAAGTTGAAACTATACGATGCACTAACCTCCAAAAATGGTTGATAACGGAGGAGAAATGGAACGAAACATAACTGTTCTTACCAAATTTCGGTAAGTCTTCCGATGCGGTGGCTCCCCAGGATCTCCTCCGTGACTGGTGGGGGGTGTACCTACAAAGATACTCCGACGCTCAAGTTAGAGGCGCAGAGGTAGGAGACAAGTATCATAATTGAGATTAGTTTTTTGTACCTTGCTTGGAACGGGTTGCTATGTTTTTATAGGGTGAAAAGAGATAGATTTGATAGGGTTATTTTCCTATTAAATCTCCTCAAATCTCGTGATGAAGATAGAAATAATTCTATCTTCTATCATTATCTTATGACCTGATCTTTCTCTATCTTATCGTATAGTAAAATCTGTTCTTTCTGTTATTATCCTCTGGGTCCGAGTGGGAGTTTTTACTCGGCCAACTTGACTAATCGGTGGAATGCCGAGTCCGAGTAGTACACATGCCCCCAAGCTCTGAAGTAATGTAGGAGCTTAAGTATGGTTGTATCGACTTCAATTTTTACTTGACCGAGACGAGTTTACTCGTTCCATTTGTACGGGTCCGAGTTCGGTTCTCGAAGCGTCACGTCATTTGATGATGGTGTCGTTTCAGACTTACAGTTGTAATGATTCCCAAGGGCGGCGACACTTGATTGTTTTTAAATTTTGAAAAGATCTAGGGATTCCCAAAGGTCTCAAGGCTTCTTAGCCGTTGATTGGCCTGATGAGCGGTCTTGATCCTACGGTTCGGACCATTTCGCCTTTTCGCATTCGAAACGTTTGGGGCCCTATATAAAGGGCATTGTTGATGCAGGTATTCACTTTCTTCTTCGCGTTTTATTTTTTCTGGCGAGATTTCCCTTCCTCCTGCCATTTTGTCCTCCTCCTTCTAGCTTTTGCCTTTTCCTTATTCAGGTACGCCCTTCTCCTCTTCATTTCTCTTCTCTGTTATTCTAGAATGTCTTCTTTTTTCGGGGATTCGGGACGTTCTGGCGGAGGTCGTATGCTTGTGCCGAAGGTTCACCTCATCGGAGATGGTTTCGATGGCTGTTCTCCTTCCCGCCGCTCTAATTCTGGTGGAATTAGTGATGGTGCGTCGGCGGCGAATGCTGTCGTTGCGGGTGTCGAGGTGGTTTGTCCATCCTTCGACCTTGCACAGGTACCTTTAGTTGCTCCTGCTAGGGGGTGGTGGTTCTAGATGATTCCGAGGCTACTCGGGATCGTCCTCTTGAGACTCGGAATGGTCGATTTTCTTTTCCTCCCACTCACCCCAGCCTATAGAGCAAAGGGGTAACAAAAAGGTTTATCCTCCTGTTACTGCTTCCAGTTATTCTTGGGTGGCTGGGGAGGTGGTGCGTATGCCTCTCGGTATTAGACCGAGGAGGCTTTGACTTCCCTTCTTGAGACGATTGACTTGTGTCATTCAGAAAGGCCGGGTATGGTCTATCCCGAGCCTTGTGGGTCGGATGATCGAGTCTTTATGTTTGCTGTCCCGCATCAGTCTTATTTTACCTTTGTGTATGAGGCTTTATTTTCGGTTCTCGGCATCATGGTGCCGTTTGACCAGTTCGAAGCTGACATTCTTCGGGCATTAAACGTTGCTCCTACGCAGTTGCATCCGAATATCTGGGCTTCGCTACAGGCTTTCTGGGTGCTCTGCAGTAAATTTTTTATTACTCCTACTGCTCCCAAATTCTTATATCATTACAAGGTTAAAGAGAGTCAGAAGGGCGGCTGGGTCTCCCTGACCGGGATTCCTGGTCGGTCCATCCTTAGTCCGTATACCTCCTCTTGGAAAAATTTTAAGAGTGGTTTCTTTAGTGTTTGACCGGGTCCGGAAGGGGAGGTCGAGTTTTTTGATAGTCGTGGGAGGCCGAGGTTCCCCCTTTATTGGACTCGTTCCCCAAACAAACGGTTGTTTTGGCAGGTCGTGGACATGTCTCCTGAAGATCAGGATGACATGGTTACGCTGTGTAAGTTGCTGCGTTCCCTATCTTGTAAGACGGTTGTGGGGATTCCTACTTCTCGGGCCCCGAGAGAGGACTGGGACGGTGAGTACCTTCTTTTTATTCGGTCTTCTTTCTTTTACTTTGTTTTTTTTTTTTACTGATGTTTGCTTCTTTTGCAGCTGTGATGGGGAAATTCGACTATAAGACGGTCAAGAAGCAGATGCTAGAGATGTAACGCCCTTCGTTACAATAACAACCCATAATAAAACATTCTTTTAAACATAAATGATATAGGCTTGTTTTTTGAAAATACAATAGTCTGAAATACCTCAAATATTATAAAAATAAGATTGAATAAATAAATCTTTACATATATAAAAACGTTATCCTCAAATATGGGCATCTAAAACAATGAATAATAAAGAGTAGCGGAATTAACCACAACCAACCTTTTATTCTAAAGGTACTAACCCCAAAATGTAACTAAAATTAAATAAGTCTTCAAGTCTCCAACGTCTCAATAGTCTCTCCCTCGTGCTCTGATAACAACACTTTTAATGAGATAATAATCCCAGTGAATAAAACAAGTTCTAAAAAGGTTCGTAAATAGTATTGTTTTCAGCCGATGCGGTAATCCGCAAAAACTCAACCATGGTACCCGCGATAATTTAAAATAAAATATTGTATATATTTATATGTATATATATACTCCAATAGAAGTCAAATTAAAAACAACCACAATTTACTCTCATAACATTCTCATTAAGGTAAGTATTTCAATAAATAAAATTAACACAATACATTCAAATAGATATCACAAACACAACTTAGTGATTCCTAGAATCACTAGACTAGACTCTTTGGTTCCCAGAACTGGTGTGGATATCAGATTCGTAAAAGGTCTATAAGCTCATATCCATGCAATGGCGTCCCACTGCCTTCCCCATCTTAGATGGAGGTATCTGAATCTCTTCCCCATCCTAGATGGAGGTATCTCAATTCTCTTCCCCATCCCAGATAGAGGTATCTATCATAAATCTCATATTAGAATGTTTACCGTCATTCCTTCCTGGAAGGTAATGACTGACTCAAGTAATAATACAATATATCATTCCAAATAGTTGCAAAATAAATTCTCAAACACATGTCAATCATAATTCTTAAGATCACACCATGCTAATATCATAATTTCATAAATATCAATTAACTACGTGAACAATGCACCAATACATGTACACAATTTAAATTAAATTCATACATAAATATAGATAAATATACATGTACATATAAACTTGTTTAAATGCAAGGCACAAGCACGCTGGTACATGATTCACAAAGTTAATTCAACGTATATGTACACAATATATATAATTCAAATCCCAAGTTCGTACATATGCCATTCAAATGTCAATTTTCCGTTAACTATATATAGCCACACAATTAAAGAAATTACAATAAAGTCATAATCATAATCTAGAGGTATATATATTTTTATATATTTAATTTGAATGTAAAGAAAACTATAATGCAAAGCTAACACAAGTTATCAACCAAGGAGATCGTAAAGGTGAAATTAACTTCAACATTTCCAATAAAGACCACTTTTGGCCAATTCTAAATTAATTGCAGTGATGGACTACACATAAGAAAATAAACCAAACACTCAAAAGTTATTAAGAACCTTAAGAATTATATCCATAAAAAATATATCATGGAAGGTTTTCGAAAAGGTTGTTTTACTCACCTCTTGAAGCAAAGTAATTCCTACTCTTATTTATTCTTCATCTTCTCTTTCTACGCGTCAACATGATCCACTCTATGTCTCCTTCTCCTCAATCCTCAACTAACTATTTACTAATTTTTCTATTTCCCAAGAGACTGACTATGCAATTCTAGAAGGGAAACTGTCTATCCTTATATAAGTGCAGTTGTACGTGATTAAGATTAAATAGCATAAGATTTATTTTAGCATATTTGGCATATCAAATCTTTCTTTATCTTCTTCTACTTTATTATCTAGATTTATCTCATTATTAACATTATCTACTATTTTCTTTTCTTTCAAGATATATCAAGATAAAACATGATAAGATTTAAATCGAGAACCCATTTAAACTATATATAACAAATATTTTATCTAAACTAGATATATAATATTATACTATCACTATATTAATTATCTTTTGCATAGATGTTAGATAATCTCAACAATTCTTATATTAATCACCTAATCTTATTATTGATAGAATAATTATTTAACTCGATAATATTTAATATATAGTAACTAAATAGCAATATTTTAATTTAAACATCTCAATCAAAGTTAATATATCATAATACAAACATTGCAAACAATATAATATACTAAGATAAGATTTCAATCCAAATAAAATAATATCACAATCAATTCAAATAACATATCATGATACAACATTCTAAATATAATATCATATTATATCATAATAATTCAATCCTTCTAATTCAAATAAATTCTTATACTAATAATTTTTATATTAAATCTCATAACAATTCAATATTTTAAATAACAATAATTATATTAAAATTTCAGGATGTTACAATTCATTACCTTTATTGGACCCATTCCCCAAACAAACGGTTGTCTTGGCAGGTTGTGGACATGTCTCCTGAAGCTCAGGATGACATGGTTACGCTGTGTAAGTTGCCGCGTTCCCTATCTTGTAAGACGGTTATGGGGATTCCTACTTCTTGGACCCCGAGAGAGGACTGGGATGGTGAGTACCTTCTTTTTATTCTGTCTTCTTTCTTTTACTTTGTTTTTTTACTGATGTTTGTTTCTTTTGCAGCTGTGATGGGGAAATTCGACTATAAGATGGCTAAGAAGCAGAGGCTAGAGAAGCTGAAGAGCAAGGAGCCTGCCGCTGAGGCTATCCAGGTTGCTCCTACCGTTCCTTCTCCTCCTCCTCCTCCTCCGAAAAGGGATCAACGAGAGGTTGTTTTGGGGGGGGGGGGGGGATGGCCCTTCCAAGAAATCGAAGCCGAGTCTGCCTGGTACTCAAGCTGTGGGTTCTGATGTTGAGAAGCATCCGGCTTTTCTTTCTATGAAAGATGGGCGGACTTCGCTTTGGGGGAAGGACTTCAACCCCGGGGCTCTCATTTGTGCAGACAATCTCGGTCAAGCTGATCGGGATATGTTGAGGGATGCTGGGCCGCTGCTCTCTATGGAGGCTGTTTGTCGCTTCCAGGCTCGTTCATGGGCTATTGCCCAGTATTAGGCCGAGGAGTTCGACCGCGGCCACCGGGAGCTGGTGATGGTGAAGGAGGCTGCCGCTAAAGCCGAGCAGACCCTGGTGGAGACTACCCGGGCCAACGAGACTCTTCTTCAATCTACTGAAGAGTCTCGAAGGTCCCAGGAGGGGATGGAGGCTAAGTTAAAGGAAGTTGAGGGCCGTGAAGAAGATTTAAAGCTTTCCTTAGCTGCGTCCGAGAACTCAACCCGGGAATTGCAGGCTGAGGTGGATAGGCTTATTCTTGAGCTTGCTCAGGCAAAGACTGAGGCCGCTGAATCCGAGGCTAAGCTTAAAGCCAATTTGGGCGAGGCCTTAGATGAAATCGTTACTACCCATGAGGCCGGGTTCAGCAAGGCACTTCGCCAAGTTCGGTATTTCTTCAAGGATGCCGACACTTCTCTTTTTGATGTTGATAAGGATATCAATAAAGAGGGATAGTTGGTGGAGGAGTCTGCTCTTAAGGGTGAGGATGCTCCCGGCGGCTCTACTCAGGAGGGGGAAGATGCCCCCGGTGGCCTTATTCAGCCAGCTGCTTAGTCTTGGGAGATTTTCTTTTTTCTTGTAAGGCTCGTACCTGGCCTACCGAACAGGGTGTTTAATGAAATTTTATTTTTTATCTCAAGTATCTCATTTTTCTTTTCCTCTTGTGATTTGTTTGTGGTCCATTTTCATTTCCTCGCTTTTTTGTATCCTTGTAAAGGTCTACGCGATTTTTTCTAACTCGCTTTTCGTATCCTTGTAAAGGTCTACGCGGTTTTTTTCTAACTTGCTTTTCGTATCCTTGTAAAGGTCTACGTGGTTAGTTTATTATATTGAAATTCGGTCATTCTCCATTCGGGATGCCGAGTATCGCTCACTGAGTGGCGTTTTGATGCCGGTATCCGATTGGTTTACTCGGTCAAATATACATGTATAATTTGAATAGAAGAGTTTTTATTGATAAAAGAAATTGGGTGTGCCTCATTAAAACCTCTTGGGAAAAAATGTCAAAGTAGGAAAAATAGTACATTCACCACTTTCAATTTTCCTAGCTGTAGTAAAACTTTAGATGTGTAACATTCCAAGTTCGGGGGATGGCTTTGCCGGTTGGATGCTCTAATCGGTAGGCTCCATTTCCCAATGACTCGGTTACTCTGAAGGGACCTTCCCAATTGGCTGCTAGTTTTCCCTCTCCTGTAGCTTTCCTGGCTTCCCCACACTTTCTCTAAACCAGATCTCCGACTTCGAAGTGTCTTGGTTTGACCTTGGTGTTATACCTCCTCTCGGCTCTTCTTTTAGAAGCCTCTATTTTGATTTGGACCTCGTTGAGGGTTTCTTCGGCCATGTCGAGCGTATGCCTTAGTAGTTGATTATTGTTTTCTTGGATGAAATTTGCTCTTCGTAGGAAGGGTTCCTCGACTTCTACTGGTATAATGGCATCTGATCCGTATGAGAGTCTGAAAGGTGTTTCCCTCGTTGTTGACTGTGGTGTGCAACGGTATGCCTAAAGGATTGCGGGAAGCTTTTCGGCCCAACTTCCTTTGGCGCTTCCTACCCGTTTCTTCAGTTCTCCGAGTATTACCTTATTTGCGGCCTTAGTTTGCCCGTTGGTCTGTGGATGTTCCACTGAGGTCACTCGGTGCTGAATTTCTAGATTTTTGAAAAATTCCTCGAGGTTCCTTTCGGTGAACTGTTTTCCATTGTCGGATATTACCGAGTGGGGGATGCCGAATCGGTATATTATATTTTTCCATATGAATTTTTGCACATTGTGGGCGATGATAGTGGCCAGGGGTTCAGCTTCGATCCACTTCGTAAAGTAATCGATTTCGACAAGGAGGAACTTTACTTGTCCTTTAGCGAGTGGGAAGGGGCCTAATATGTCTATTCCCTAAACGGCGAAGGGCCATGGTGCTGTTACGTTGTGCAACTCTTCCGCTGGTAGGTGGGTTATGTTGCCAAATTTCTGGCATTCTTCGCATTTTTTTACGTACTTGGCGCAGTCACGGCGCATTGTTGGCCAGTAGTATCCGGCTCGTAGGATTCGGGCCGCCATGGTCTTTCCTCCTTAGTGCATTCCACATATTCCTTTGTGCATCTCGTTTATCACGTAGTCGGCTTGAATTTTCGTGACACATTTCAGCAGTGGTGTTGTAAAGCCTCTTCTATAAAGGTCTTCTCCCTCTATAACATAGTAATTGGCCCTTCTTCTGATTTTTCTGGCCTCTTCTTATTTTTCTGGGAGGGTTCCTTCCTTTAGAAAGTTCCATATCTCGGTCATCCATTCTTTGTCCGCCAGGTTGACACTAGAGACAACTCTGTCAATACTTGGAGCATATATCGTTCCCTGTATAACAGTTTGGTGTTGGCCTTTCTTCTTTGTGCTTACCAACTTTGATAGTAGGTCGGCCCTTTCATTCTGTTCTCTTAAGATATGGTTGAGTTCGAAATCAACGAACTCATTTTTCAACTGGGAGGCCAGGTGGTAATATCTCGTCATCTGGGGGTCCTTTGTTTGATAGGATCCATTCATTTGCCCGGTGACTAATTTTGAATCGCTCCAGCATCTAAGGTGTTTCGCCCCCACCTCCCTAGCGAGTTTCAGTCCTGCTAGTAGGGCTTCGTACTCGGCTTAGTTGTTAGATGTGTCAAAGTCAAATATGAGTGACTGTTCCAAGATAATTCCTTCAGGGCTCTCGATTATGACCCCTGCTCCACTACCTTTCATGTTTGAGGAACCGTCCATGTAGAGGGTCTACCACGGGGAGGGTGCCTCTTCTACTGGTACTAGTTCTGCGATGAAGTCGGCCAAGCATTGTGCTTTGATGGGTCCTCTCGGTTCGTACTTGATGTCGAACTCGGATAATTCGACTGACCTTGCTATCATTCTTCCGGCTAGTTATGGCTTCCTCAGTACTTGTCGTACTGGGTGGTCGGTTCGTACAACTATCTGATGGCTTTGAAAGTATGGTCGTAGCCGTCGTGTTGAAGTGACTAGGGCTAGTGCTAGTTTTTCTATCATCTGATACCTGGTTTCGGCATCTTTTAACACTCGGCTTATGTAGTAAATTGGTTTTTGCGTCTGGTTCTCTTCTTGAATGATGACTGAACTGATTGTGTCTCCCGAGACGGCTAGGTATAGCACTAAATCTTTGTCGGGTTTAGGTTGTGTTAGGATTGGTGGTGATGAGAGTAGTGTTTTTATCTTTAGAAAATTTGCTTCACACTCTTCGTTCCATCCAAAAACCTGTTGTTTTTTGAGCAATTGAAAAAAGGGTATGGCGACTTCTACTGCCTTTGGCAAGAAACGGGACAAGGATGCGAGTCTTCCAGTGAGCCGTTGTACCTCCTTTATGTTACTCGGACTTCTCATGCCTATGATAGCTGCACACTTCTCCGGATTAGCTTCTATGCTTCTGTGGGTGAGCATGAATCCCAATAATTTTTCGCCATGTACTCCGAATACACATTTCTCAGGATTTAGTCTCATGTTATGTTTTCTGATCTCACTGAAAATTTCGGCCAAGTCTCCTGAGAGTGAGTTTGGTTTTCTACTTTTGACCACCATGTCGTCGACGTAGACTTCTAGGTTTCGGCCGAGTTGTCTTGCAAAAATCTTGTCCATCAAACGCTGGTATGTTGCTTCTATGTTTTTTAGCCCGAACGGCATTATCGTGCAACAGTAATTGGCCATGTCGGTTATGAACGCCGTATTTTCCTCATCCAACGGGTACATGGGTATTTGGTTGTACCCGGAGTATGCGTCCAAAAAACTCAGGATCGGATAGCCGGCTGCTCCATCTACCAGCTTGTCTATGCTTGGCAACGGGTATGAGTCCTTTGGACATGCTTTGTTAAGGTTCGTGTAGTCAGTGCACATTCTCCATTTTCCGTTTGCCTTCTTTACCATAACTACATTTGCAAACCATGTGGTGTATTGGACTTCCCTTATGAAGCCGGGGCTGAGTAGCTTTTTGGTTTCTTCTTTGACCGCTTTTCCTCTTTCAGCCCCGAGCTTTCTTTTCTTTTGGGAGATTGGCTTGGCCTCTGGACAGATGGCAAGCTTGTGGCAATGGAAGTTCGGGTCGATCCCAAGCATGTCGGCGGCTGACCAGGCGAACAAGTCGGCATTGTCTAACAGGACTCTAACGATTGCGTTTTCTGTTTCTCTTGCTAATTGGGTCCCGAGTTTTGTCCATTGCGTTGGTTCTTTTCCTATTTGGAAGGTTTTACCTCCTCTGTAGGTTCTGCTCTCGGCTCGGCTTCCCTGGGGTTGAGGTCGGCTTCCTCTATCGGCGTTGTGAGTGATACGCAGGCTACTTGTTTCACTACTGGCTCCGGAACCTTGTTACCGCTAGCTATTCTTAGACTTTCTAAGTAACATGCACGAGCTGCCTCTTGATCTGCTTTGACTGTTACTATCTTCCCTTCTGATCCTAGGAATTTCATTGCCAAGTGTGGAGTTGAGATCACTGTCCCTAGTTCGTTGAGTGCCGGCCTACCTATGAGAATGTTGTATGAGGTAAGGGCGTTGACTAAGAGGTACCTGACTGTGATAGTCTTGGACCCCTTTTCTTCATCTCCGAAAGTAGTGAGGAGGTCAATGTAGCCTTTGGTATCGACCTTTTCGCCTGCGAAATTGACTAACTGTTCGGTGTATGGCTGTATCTTGCTTTCTGGGATGTCCAGTTGTTGGAAAGTGGACTAGTATAGGATATCTACTGAGCTGCGTTGGTCGACTAACACTTTGCACACCAACCAATTCGCAACCTCCACCTTGACCACTACTGGGTCATTGTGGTTGGGTTCTACGCCTTCAAAATCCGCGTCTGTGAAAGTTATAGGAGGCATTTTCCTTTGTACCCTAGGGCTTATTGAAGCCATGTTGATTGATTGGAGGCTGCGTAAGTGTCTTTTCCTTGCCGAGCTCGAACTTCCCCCTCCTGGGAATCCTCCTACTATTGTGTTGATAACACCTCGGAGTCGAGTCTCGTGAGGTTTGGTCGGTTGCTCCCAACGGGGCTCTTTCGGGCGTCTGGTTTTTCTGTCATGATCGTCCTCCCGGTCTCGGGTTCGCTCTCGTTCAGGTTTTCGGTTGTCATCTAGGACGAAGCGTCGTAACTTGCCCTGTTGGATGAGTTTTTCAATTTTATCTTTCCAGGTGGTGCAATCCTCAATGGCGTGTCCATGTACTCGGTGGTATTTGCAAAATTTAGACCTATCTACTCTCTCTGGGGAGCGATTCCGAGTAGGTAGACTTATCAACTCGGCACTGCAAGCCTCTTCTAAGACCCGCGCTCTACTATTTGTTAAAGGGGTATACTGGGCGAATCTTGCACGAGGCGGTCTGTCGGCTCTAGGTCTGTTACTCCGCTCTCAGCTTGTTCCTAATTTCTGCCTTTCCTCGTGCCTTTTAGATGATTCGCCTCTGACTTGTTCTCTGAACTTAGTCATTTCTTCCATCTGGATGTATCCTACTGCTCTCGCTCTGAGCTCGTCCATGTCATGCGGCGGCTTCTTGTAGAGACTGTCCGAGAAGGGCCCAGATTTGAGTGCCATTAGCATGGCGGTCAGTGCTACTTGTGGGTTTAATTCTTGGATCTTGACAGAGATTTCAACGAATCTCTCCATGAAGTCCCTGAGGGGCTCATTGTCTTCTTGCCGGATGTTGGCTAATGCTACTGCTGTTAGGTGATGGGGTCTACTCATGGCGTATTGAGCGCCAAAACGAGAGACTAATGTAGCGAATGAGTCGATCGAGTGAGGGGGGAGGCGTGTGTACCAATTTAATGCTGCCCCCTTCAGAGTTGTTGGAAACACACGGCACATGATGGCATCGTTGTTTGTGTAAAGGTTCACCTGCGTGACGAACGCATCGATGTGCTCATCCGGGTCGGTTAGGCCGTCGTAACGGTCCATAGACAAAGGTTTCCATCCGGCCAGCAGTGGAGTTTCCATGATCCCATCTATGAATGGGTGTCGCCTCGTTGTCTCGGGTGTTGCGTTCCGCTTTGGGGCTGTCCGTGAGCCTGAGGCGGGTCTGGACTCTAAATGAGTTGTTGTTCGATCTGCCTCGCTCCAGGTGGTGTCTTCCTGCTCTGTTCGGCCAGGGTGTCTGTTGGTGGTTGGGTGGGTAGCCGAGAGTCCGTTGGCAGTGGCGTGGGCAGCCGAAAGTTCATTCCGGTCCTCCTGCAATTTTTGGTACTGCTCTCGAAGGGTAGCGTTCTCCTTGCGGAGGTCCTCTATTTCCTTAGCATTGTTCTGCTTCATTGTGTTGACTTCCCTTTGTAGGGCTTGGATCAACGGGTGATTCTCAAGCGCCTGACGCAGGAAGGACGCCACGTTGTTGGGGTTACCTCCCTAGGTATCCCCTGGAGGTGGTACACCCAGGATTTGGGTTTCCGCCCCTTGTGGTCGATTTTCGTGGTTTTCTATTTTGCTCTGGGTTGTCGCCATTGGAATTATGTCGTCTTGATTGGTGTGGCTGGGAATAGTTTCACCGAGCCCCACGGTGGGCACCAAATGTTCTTACCAAATTTCGGTAAGTCTTCTGATGCGATGGCTCTGTCGGGATCTCCTCCGTGACTGGTGGGTGGTGTACCTGCAAAGGCACTCCGACGCTCAAGTTAGAGGCTCAGAGGTAGGAGACAGGTATCACAATTGAGATTAGTTATTCGTACATTGCTTGGAACGGGTTGCTTTGTTTTTATAGGGTGTAAAGAGATAAATTTGATAGGGTTATTTTCCTATCAAATCTCCTCAAATCTCATGATGAAGATAGAAATAATTCTATCTTCTATCATTATCTTATGACCTGGTCTTTCTTTATCTTATCGTATAGTAAAATCTGTTCTTTCTGTTATTATCCTCCGGGTCCGAGTGAGAGTTTTTACTCGACTAACTTGACTAATTGGTGGAATACCGAGTCCGAGTAGTACAATAACATATAAACCACAATACATACTCTCCACAAACTCTCAAATTCCAACGCAATAAGCTTTTAAATACACAGCTACATAGAAAAAAAAATGCTCAGAAACGGAGAAGCCAATGCGTGAGACAAATTAAATTTTCAATTAACATTCTTTTTTTCAAAAAAAAAAAAAAACAGATGCAATCCTGGGCATTTTGCATAGAAAATCATAACGAACAATTAAACATTTGTCACAAATACTAACAAGTCATTCGTCCGAATAATACTAGATTTGATCTTCTTAAGTAACGTCTCGGTACATTATCATGAAACTCTAAAAAATAATACTATTAAATATCAAAAAGTCGGAAGGGAAATAAATAAAAAAAGAGACCACGTATGTAATAAACTAATAATGGTTCCTGACAATAAAGTTATATGGTGTGACGTTGGTGTTCTGCCTTACAACGCGGACTTGAAGGATGACAGAAGGGCAAAGGCCAATAGGTTAAAGATTGGTTCAGAATACATTAGAATTAGAATTAGAATGAAAATACATTTATCAAAAAAGCTTTTCCTTCCTTAGTACATGTAAATAAGAAAGGAAAGAAAAAACAAAAATGAGCCCCGCATTAAAATATATTCTCTCCGATTTGAGGAGAAAACAATAGTAAAAAGAGAGCAAAGATAAAAATATCATTATTACAATATATACATACCAAATTATTATATCTCATTTTTATTTAGAGTTATTTATTTCATTTTATAAATATATTTCTTTTTTCTCTCCTATCAAATTACTAAATAATATCATCTCATCTACTATTGTGTTTCTCTTTACCTCACATACTTTCCTTTCATTTTCTTTCATAAACCAAACCAAATATTAGAGATTTGGTATGAGAGAAAAAAAGTGAAAAGAAAATAAAAAATACATTTATAATATGACATAAATATTTCTAAGTAAAAAGAAATATAATAAAGAAAAAAATATAAAAATAAATATAGCATCAAATTTAAGATAAATTTAAAATATTTATTTTATCTATCAAATAAAACAAGAGTAAAATATGTCAAAAAAAGTTATTTATTTATTTATAATGAAGATCTATACTATATAAAAACTCAAGATAAATTTAAAAATAACAAAAATATATTTTTATTCTATTTCTCATTTGTTTTTCTTTTTATTTTATTTCACTTCAATAGTATTTGGTTAGAAGAAAAAAAAAAAAAACACAGACAGATAACATGTAATCATGTACTTTTCTTTTTGGTAATTGTAACCATGTACTTTTAATCCAAACAAACCAGAATGGTAGATGTCCCTATCACCAACATGTATGATATTGTTTATAAATTGAAAAAAAAAATTCATCCTAAATTTGAGATGCATGGATAAAAATAATAACAAACAGTAGAGAGAAAAAACTAAAAAAAAATGACGAATAATATTACAAGAAAAATAAAAATAAAAATAGATGAAAATAATACAATACATAATTGAATTATATAATACTTATAAATGAGACATAATATAGTGGTGGTTTTGAGTACGGTCAAAGTGAGTGAGTGCTCAAGCCCCATTTTCATAGGGATACCAAATTTTTTATTACATTGAATTTTTATATAATGTTATAATGTAGCAATGCCAATGTGAGTCTGAAGACCTATTTTTGTTGGGTTGCAAAATGTAAAAAGGAATAAATTAGGAACTTAAAAGAAAAGGATAAAAATTGAAACTTCTCTAAAACATGATAATTTGGTGAAATTTTATTTGAAGAATTAAAATTCATTACAATTAAATTAAAATTAAGCTTTATGATATTCAGTTCTTTAAAGGCATTTAATTGTTTTTCTAATGCATGTACAACTTATAAAATAATACTAACTATTATGTTATTGTTGTATCTACTCAAAGAAGTTTATTGAAATTGAAAATGTTAAAATCCTATTTGTGATCTACTTTGACAGAAGGTAGATTAAATAATTTTGCTTTGATTTTTATCGATTTTTTTTTTAAGAAACTTGATTATGAAAAAATTATTCATGAGTTTTGCAATAAAAAAAAAATGCAAGGAGGACAATATTTAAATAATTATGAAAGCATAATTTTTCCAGTCTTCAGGCACAAAAAATCTCAGGACCGAGATTGCCTTATAAATTTGTTTCTTGACTATTGTAGCAACAGCCAAGTAGGGCATCAGCACAATATTCTTGTTCATTGCATCAGAAACCTTTCTCTACAATCGGGCTTCTGTTTCCATGGCTCACCCTGTTGATCATTGTCAGAAGATGAAAATCATAGAGCAATGTCAAGTTTCTCCTCCACCAGGATCCGTTCCACCAACCTCTCTTCCTCTAGCTTTCCTTGACCTTCCTTGGCTTTACTGTGACACAGTGCAAAGCATTTTCTTCTATGAGTTTCCTCACTCTAGTAACCATTTCTTGCAAACAGTGCTTCCAAATCTCAAACACTCTCTTTCCCTCACTCTCCAACACTTCTTCCCCTTCTCTGGAAATCTCGTGATCCCTCCTAAGCCCCACTTCCCTCACATCCTCTACACCCGTGAAAACTCCATCTCCTTCACCATTGCAGAATCCACTGCTGAGTTTCCACATCTCATAGCTGACACTGCAAGAGATGTCAGAGACTCTCACCCTTTTGTTCCTGTGTTACCTACCCCAAGTACCAAAGAAGATGATGGCACATGGCAGCTCCCTCTTATGGCTATTCAACTCACCATTTTCCCCAACTATGGCTTCAGCATTTGCATGAGCTTTAGACATGTTGTTGCTGATGGTAGAGCATTCCTTCATTTCATGAAGTTTTGGTCCAACGTTTGTAGGACAAAATGTGACGTGGCATCATCCTCTCAAGCTCTACCGTTGCTCGATAGGGACATCATCAAATACCCCAAAGGGCTTAAGCTCGTTTTCTCAGAGGAATTATGGAATTCTCCTATGGAAGCTATAATAAAAGATCCCATCCCCAATGTTGTTGATAACAATAACAATATTGAAAAAGTACGTCATGTCTTTGTGTTGAGCCATGACCATGTTGAGAAGCTAAAGAAATGGGTGTCTATTGAGTGCAAGAGTTATTATGAGTCATTGCACATATCAACCTTTGTGGTGACAAGCTCTTTGATGTGGGTTTGTAAGGTCCAATCTGAAGAAGAGGCCAATGCTAGCACTATTCCTAATAATGATGAAATCTACAAATTGGCCTTTCTGGGAGATTGTCGTAACGGTCAAGAATTTTCGATTCCTTCAACGTACTTTGGGAACAGCGTTGTTGTACGCACTGTGTCACTCAAGAGGGGCAAGCTAATGGGAGACAAAGGGATTGTTGAGGCAGTGATTGAAATTGGGAGGGAAGTTAGAGATTTTCAGTTTGATGCTATGAAAGACGTTGAGAGTTTTATGTCTATCTCTAAAGGAGTACGAGAATGGATGCATTCGGTTACAATTGCAGGGTCGCCAAAGATAGGTGCATATGAGACTGATTTTGGGTGGGGAAAGCCCAAGAAGAGTGAAATACTTCACATAGAATATTCAGGAACTATCTCGCTTTCTGATTGTAGGGATGAAGAAGGTGGAGTGGAAGTTGGGTTAGTACTTGGAAGGGCTCAAATGAGCAAATTTTCTACTATCTTGGAACAATGTCTTAGAATTATTGCTACTCGTGACTAAAATTCCTGTGTGTTAAAGATGGATGTGCACATTGCTTTGCCGTGCACCGAAGTATCAACTACCAATTATCTAATAGTGTTTTCATTTAAAATTAAGATGTGAAAGTATGTATCACTGAATAGGCTCTAAAATATAAGATGGTTTACGTCCCAATATATTATTGCTGTTTTTTGGGAATTATATTAATTAGTGTTTTTTGAATTTACTCAGTTTAGTCTTTATCAATATTTTTAAGTTTTATGTCCCTTTATTATTTTCCCTTCAATAATATTAGTCTTTGCACTTAATTAATTGGTATTAAGTGATCATGTTTCTGCTTTTCCATAATGTCCATGTCACGGCACACCAAATAATCTCTTTTGAGATTTGATCTTGTTGGTAATCTGTTAAGCATCAACCTCCATACAAAATGCATAATATTTGCAAGTGTTTGCATCTTCTAAATGTAGTTGAGCAAAGCCTTTTTCTTGTTGATCCCCCTGTACTTGCAATACCTTGTATGCTGACTTTACTGCTTTTTTTCCACTTAAACCATTGTCTACGCCATGTTAGATTCCATTTCCACTCTTCCCCTTCCCATTTACCAACATTCCCCAGTACTTCATTTTGTTGAGTAGAATTAACAAAGAGTCTTTCAAGGAAATTGATTGACAGGGATGAGGTGTTGAGGCTACATTGAAGATCAGTCACTTGCTGCCAGAACAACAACAAATGAAGAAGTATGCTAACCAGAAACAATGAGATTTGTCCTTTGAGGTAGGGAATAGATTTTTTTTCTTAAAGTTAAGCCTCATCGCCAATAATCTGTGGCCAGAACAGTGAATGAGAAGTTGGCAACACGATTTTATGATTTTATGACCCTTGTCAAATTTGTAATCGTACAAGAGATGAATACTTTATATTAGGGTACCCAAATACACCTTATGCTGCAACTTTCAACTGAGTGCTTAACATCCGTGAGAACAGTAGTTAACTTCATCGCAAATTGAACACTGCTAGAACTCTTACGAGCACATCTCGTGTCGCCTGCACCCAATGTGCATGCACAACCAACCCTTGCCTCTAGAGCTGTCAATTTGACTCAGTTATCATGAGCCAAAAAAAAGTCCACAAGACCAAAAAGTTGACAAAGGGATGTGGACCAAGGCCAACCCATCAACTTTGAAATTTTAAGAAACTAGTGTTTAACCCCCGCTATTTACAAATATTTAGTTATAAATTTACAAATATTTTTTATACGAGAAAATTATGTTTAAAATTTTCAAAAGGATTTAATTGATATTAAATTTAAATATTTTTGTAATTTTGAATGGTGAAAGGATAAAATAATTTAAGTATTTTTCAAATTGTAATGGCAATAAAAATGCTTCTTAAATGTAAAAACAACTTAAATACTTAATGGAAAAGCTTCTTGTCCAAATTTGTATGATACTACCAAATTCTATAATAAATTATTCATTAAGTTTGTGTTTTTATAAATTCTCCTATTTGATTTCATAAAAAGAAATGTCCACCAATTCCTATGAGTTTATTTTATATATAATATATATAATATAATTTCACTACAAGGAATAAGCCATTTAGTGACAGCAAAAAATCATGGATACAAGACAAAAAATCATAGATATATCCCCAAAAAGCTATTCTAACGAACATTTATTTCCGTCATCTATAATTTTCTATACCTACGGTTTGTCTCTATCACTATAGATTTTAGTACTTTACCATGTACCTACAGTTTTTCTACCATTAGTATAGGTTTTAGTAACCAATAATAATTTTATATACCTACGTAACCTACCATTTTAATGTTGTTGCTATAGATTATAATAATGAAATTTAAAATTGTTAGTAAAACACAATGACGTATACCCACAACTTATCTTCCATTAGTATAGGTTTTAAGTGGCAAAACGAGCTAGCCAACCTGATGTAAGTTGAGCTATAATGAACCGATCTAAATTAAGAAGCCCAAATTCGATTCATGCCTCTAAAATTAAGTTCGAGCCAAATAAAAGCCCTTTTTTTGGGTTTTTAGCGAGTTTGTAGGCTAAGCCTAAATCAATCTAAAATAGTCATCGCTTGATTTGAATTCAAATTTCAAACTCAATAAATAGATTTCATCGGGTGATTTTGAACAACCCATTTGGTCACCTCTAGCTTTTAGTGAAAAATTATAATTTATTATATTCACATTTAATAGTCGATCACTAATTTTTTAGGTGACTATTGTGTTAATTATAAATAATTTGAGAATAAAATTTATATGTTTTAAGTTTTATTTATTATTTTTTATAAGACATTAATCCAATTTAAAGATAGATATACGATAAATAAATGAATTTAACAACAAAAAAAATAAACTTCAATCATATTAAAAATTAACATGCCTAAAAAACTTTAGACATGTTCATCTAAAAGTCGCATACTTGAATAAGCTATAACAAAGTATCATAACTATTTAAAAAATCACAAAGAAATATCTACTTAAATGATGAATATTATATAAAATTGCTAGTGTAGTCATACTTGATCAACAAATTTGCGTCATAAAGCATTATTTAGCCTCCTAATCTTCACCTGCACGTAATAAAAAGAACATATAAATGATAGTATGAACATAAAAAATTAACAATTTTAGTAAGCATTAATTAATGCTAAATGAACCATACTAGTTGTCTTCATCATCGCTTGAACTTGGAGAACTCAAATGATCAGGGGCTTTAGAAGCATTTGGAGCCTATTTAAAACAAAAACAAAAAAAAAATATAAACTTAGAGACTCAATGTAATAAGTAGTACACATTTACATTCACAAGAAAAATATATTCCTCAACAAATTAGGAAAGATCAAATAAAAATCATATAACAAAAAATATAATATACATATGGAAAACAAACAATAACATAAAACATTCTATGCAAATCAAAATCTAAACATTGAATCATAAAAATATTAGGAAAAAAATGATATACCTGTCTTGCAGCCTCTATAATGTCATTAACATCTCCAAGAAATCGGCTTTGAATAAATGTCAAAAGATTTGTTAACAAGCTTTCCATATGCTTAACTTTATCATGCAACTCTTCATTTTTTTTTCAAATATGCACTTAATTGAAAATCAGACCTAAAAGTAAGTCCTATGAACAACTTAAACATTGAAAATTTTAACATCAACTTTTTTTCTAGTTACTCGTGAGATACAATTCTCATCATTTTTATACCCCTCTTTGGTTCATACATTAGTTGAGTTTCCTAATTTTTATGTAGGTGAATATAATAAAATAAGTTTAACATCTTAAATCGACAAAAAAAATAGTTCAAAACCATGCTACAAAATAAAAAAGATAATTGTTAGGGAAAATAACATCAACTCAAATTTAAGAGTTAAAAGACTGAAATAATATTTTAAAATATAAAAAAAAACTAAAGCAAATTTTCACACAAAAAAATAAAAGACTAAACATATATGTTAACTTAAAGTTTAATTTTTATCATTAAATTAAAAAAAAAATTAACCAAATAAATCTTCAGAGCATGACCGCTATTTGTCAGTGCCGACCGTGAGGCTTGTTTGGAGGGGCGATGACACTAATATCCATGATTAAAAGGATCCAAAAAAAACACTTTAATGTGTTAGAAGGGAAAAAAAGTTTTTAATTTCTTCAACAATAAATCTTGTCGGCTTTTTTAAAAGTCTTTCAATTATTAATTTCAATTTATGCAAGCATTAAAGTTAACAAAAATTTAATTTCTTCCACAAAAAAAGTCTATTTGCATGTAATATTTTGTATTTGTATATATTTTTTAGTAGAGAAATTTTTTTGTATGTAATAAAATATATCATTTTAATGAAATTATATGTCTATTTTTTTTATGGAACATATGTTTATATTTTACAATAGGCTTAAATATGTTTTTAGTCCTTTAAATTTGGGTCAATGTTGTTTTTGGTCCTCTAAATTTAAATTTATTTTTTTTAGTTCCTGAATTTCAAAAAATATTCTTTTTTAGTCCCTCCTGATTGATTTTTGGCAGTTTTGATGTATAATTTGTGGCAATTTATTTTACCAAATGAAAGACTAAAAAAAGCATTTTTTTTAAAAGTAAGGGATTAAAAAAACCAAACTTATATAGGCCCTGTATAGAATGGTTGCGAGTTTTTTTATTTTTTGGCTCTTGGCTTTTTAAATTCAATTTATAAAATATATTTAGGGCCTGTTTGGGTTAGTTTATCCAAAAACACTTCTAGAGGAAGAAAAAAAAAAGAAACGGGTTCTCCATAAGCTAAAATTAGCTTGTACATAAGTTAATTTGTAAAAAGTCTCACATCTTCTAGAAAAGTTATATGATAGAGCTTTTAGAAGTTATCTTATAAAAAGTTCCACATCTTCTAATTTTAGCTTATGGATAAGCTTATTTCATGTTTTTTTATTTTTATTTTTTTCTCATAGAAGTACTTCTGGATAAGCTTAGTTAAATAGGTCCTTAAGTCTTTACAATACTTATATATCAATAATCTTTGACCATTGTTGTAGCTCACCATATGTATTCTATGCCCCCTTATCCATACCTAGCTACTGACTATGGTACACAACTGTCATTGTTTACACATCACATGTGGATTGGTGGATTTCTCATAGTCGGTGCTACTGCGCATGTAGCTATTTTTATGGTAAGAGACTATGATCCGACTATTCGATACAATGATCTATTAGATCATGTCCTTAGGCATTGCGATGCAATCATATCACACCTTAACTGGGTATGTATATTTTTAGGCTTTCACAGTTTTGGTTTGTATATTCATAATGATACCATGAGCGCTTTAGGGCGTCCTCAAGATATGTTTTCAGATACCGCTATACAATTACAGCCAGTCTTTGCTCAATGGATACAAAATACCCACGCTTTAGCACTAGGCACAATAGCCCCTGGTGCAACAATAAGTACCAGTTTGACTTGGGGGGTGATAATTTAGTAGCAGTGGACAGTAAAGTTGCTTTGTTACCTATTCCATTAGGAACTGTGGATTTTTTGGTCCATCATATTCATGCATTTACAATTCATGTAACAGTATTGAAACTCCTAAAAGGTGTTCTATTTGCTCGTAGTTCACGATTGATACCGAATAAAGCAAATCTAGGTTTTCGTTTTCCTTGTGATGGACTTGGAAGAGGGGGGACATGCCAAGTATCCGCTTGGGATCATGTATTCTTAGGACTATTTTGGATGTACAATTCAATTTCGGTAGTAATATTCCATTTTAGTTGGAAAATGCAGTCAGATGTTTGGGGTAGTATAAGTGATCAAGGGATAGTAAATCATATCACAGGAGGAAATTTTGCGCAGAGTTCCATTACCATTAATGGGTGGCTCCGTGATTTCTTATGGGCACAGGCATCCCAGGTAATTCTAGACGTAGAGTGCGCAGGGCCTTGAACCCAAATACATTACCGACAATGGAAGTAAACATGTTAGTAACAGAACCTTCTTCAAAAAGGTCTAAGGGATAAGCTACATAAGCAATATATTGATTTTCTTCCCCAGCAACAGGTTCGAGGTGGTAGCATCATCCTTTGTAACGATCAAGACTGGTAAGCCCATCGGTCCACACAATTGTCCATGTACTAGTAGAAGATTCGGCGGCTACCGCGACACCTGCTTCTTCAGGCGGAACTCTAGGTTGAGGAGTTACTCGGAATGCTGCCAAGATATCAGTATCTTTTGGTTTCATAGTCAGGAGTATAATAAGTCAATTTATAATCTTTAACACCAGCTTTGAACCCAACACTTGCTTTAGTCTCTGTTTGTGGTGACATAAATCCCTCCCTACAACTCATGAATTAAGAATTCTCGAAACAACAAGGTCTACTCGACATGACTTAGGAGTTAATGAAATCTTTCACTTCACAGGAATCTTTCACAAATAATCAACTAATATTATCAATTAATCCCCAAGGTTTGTTATTATTAAACGGCGGTATTTGATTTGTCAAATACATCATTATTGTATACTCATTTAGATGTATGGCGCAACCCAATTTTTTTTTTTTTTCAATTTTGAATCTCCTATCCTTTTTTGAATTTTGGAATCGAAATATCTAATCTAAATAATAAAAAAATTCACTCTTAATCTTGACAGTGATATATGTTGTATATGTAAATCCTAGATGTAAAAGTAAAAATAGGCAGACTTCTCCCTGGAAAAAAAAAGTAGGTAAAAAAATATGTTAAGTATAAATTGTCTACTGATGAAATACGAAAGCCCATGATATTGAAAAAAAAAGAATAGTAAATAAGGTTCAGGTTCGACTTCCATAGAGAATATATATGATATTGTCTATAATGATAAAAAAAAATAAAAAACTTTCGAAAGATTTTATCCAATTGAAATTTTCAAAATGACTAGGGTAAACGTAAGAATTCAATAATTGAAATTGAATAAGTAAACAATTTCATTGGATTGGTTTGATGGTACCAAAAAAATAGAGTACTAACTCCTATTTCTTATTTATTATTGCATTTCTTATTTATTATTGAATTAACCGATCAACTTGCTTTGTTATTGAACAATTCTTTTTTATTTCAAAAATTTTCCGAAAAAAAATTGGATATATTTTTATATGCGAATAAATCGTACTACTTCTGGTCCTGAGGTTTTTGCGCTTGAAAAAAAAATCTGGGACGTATCGCCCAAATAATTGGTCCGGTACTAGATGTAGCTTTTCCCCCAGGGAAGATACCTAATATTTACAACGCTCTGGTAGTTAAGGGTCGAGATACTGTTGGTCAACAAATTAACGTTACTTGTGAAGTACAACAATTATTAGGAAATAATCGAGTTGGAGCTGTAGCTATGAGTGCTACAATTAGTAGAAGATGGGGTGGGCTGGCTTTTTTATTCCCCAAGTTAATTGGTATTTATTGCTTCCTTTAGTGGTAAATATTCATTAACCTGTGGTTTATATTTGTTTGCAAATTTGCTCTGGTACTACTGGTACCTATTATATTAATATATATTTATCTTTGCCGATCAAAAAAAAAAAAGTCACATTCACAATAATTCACAATGAAAGAATCCCATGCTTTATTTACGGGTAAATTAATTGACCTCTGTACTACTACACTTCTGTGTTACATTCCCAACTAATTAAAGAAGAATCCCCACATTCCCAACTAACTTTCATACAAATGATACAATCATACTACACTCTTTTGAATTGTACACATGCTATAAAGCAAAGTTTCCATGAAGTAAAGGTGCTGCTCGAATCGACTGCTCTCTGTCCCACTAACTTTTCTGATCACTCTGTCGTGTCAATATCTCAATGGGGTTGGGCTCAATCGCCTGGAATCCCGCATAACGTTTTCCCGTCCGTTTGATAAGTAAGAAATTTCGAGAGAGGGGAAGTAGATAAAAATTAGCTTAAATGATTATCTTACTCCTTTATCTTATTTATTTTGTTTAAGATGGTCTTTTATCTTTCAAAAAAATTATTTTGGTATTTTATCTTATTTAAAAGATTTAAAATAGTCTTTTATCTTTTAAAAAATTCACTTTGGTACCTCATATTTTAAAAGGTTTAAAATGGTCCTTCAACGTACTATTTAAATATATTCAAAATGGTCTTTTATCTTAGTGTTATTCGATGGAAAAAGTTGAATATGTTTAAATAGTTGAATGATCATTTTGAACATTTTAAATATGATACCAAATTGAACTTGATAAATGACAATTTTGAACCATTTAAATAAAATAAAAACAAAAATAAATAAGATAAAAGATCAAAATGATCATTTAGCCTAAAAATTATTTGGCTTGTTTGGTGGAAAAGATTTAGAAGGGAATTAATTTTAAGATTGATGGAACTCATTGTACTATTTTTCAGTATTTTACCCACCTCTCTCCTTATTTCTTTTTTATTTCTCACCTATTTTTCCTCATCATTTTTATTTGGCTAAATGTCACTTTTTGTCCTTTATGTTTTAGTATTTTTTTTTTTCGTTTTAGTACATTAAATTTTAAAAGTTTCATTTTGGTCATTTATGTTTTCGAAGGTTTCATTTTGGTCATTTCTTCTGTTTCCGGTTAGAAACATTAGTGTTTCGTTAACTTTTAAATTTTGAAATAATTAATTTAAAATAGTAGCGGCTAAAAACCGCTACTATGTGTTTTTTCCAACAAAAAAAAAGAAAAAAAAAACTCTTTTATGAGGGAATTAAAGAAGTTGTTTGGAAGAAAGAGAAGGTGGAGGGTGGGTGGTTTTGGTTAAGAGCAAGTGTGTTCCGAAAACCACTTCTAGAAAATTGCAAAGAAGGAAGGCTAAGGAGAAGCTTCTTGCAGGGGAAATGATGATTGTGATGGAGATGCGGTTTGGAAAAGATGTTATTGCTTTGAAGAGAGCACAGAAGGTAAGAGAAGCGGCATGGGAAGAGAACGTAACTGGTTCACTTTTATGTGTGGAAACTCGTAGCTCATTAATCTCACTTCTATGAGATAGAGCACGATAGGGGGTGTAACAACTGAAAATTGAAAAGTGTTTAGTTTTTTTTTTTTTTTGGAAAAAATATATAGTGACTTTTTTTAGCCGCCATTATTTTAAATTAATTATTTCAAAATTTAAAAATTAATGAAATACTAACGTTTCTTACAGAAAACGGAAAAAGTACTAAAATTAAACTTTCGAAAACATAAGTGATCAAAATGAGATTTTTAAAACTTAATATATCAAAATAAAAATAAAAAAATTCTAAAACATAAAAGATCAAAAGTGACATTTATCCCTTTTATTTTCATCTATCTTATTTCTATTCTTTCTATCAAGTAGGACATTAATGTTTTGCTTGTTTGTTGTATGTTGTAGATGGGCCATGGCCCTACCATTAATATGCACTGGATTCTCTTTTAATTTAGTCTATAAAATAAAAAGAAAGTAAAAGAAAAAAGTGAGATGATTATTTATATTACTGCTATGTTTACTTTTTAGTAGGAAGAAAAGAAATATATTAGAAATAAGGTAAATAAAAATATGGAAGAAGAAAATAAAGTGAATAAAAATAGATAATAAATAGAATGAATTTAAGGGGTGTTTGATTTAAAAGAAATAGAAAAAATAAAATAGAGATAAATAAAAAAAAAGAATATAAATAATTTATTTACTTCAAATAATCAACTTCAAAATGTTATAATCAATTATAACATTCATGATAATCTATTATAACATTTTGGAAATTGATTAGGGATTGGGTGCATGAAAATCATTTTTTTTTGTTCGAGAGAAATGAAAATCAATAATTTTTCATTATATATACTAATGATAATCGATTATCAACAAAAGTAATCCATTATATTTTATGTAAAATGTGTTCTACTGTTTATTTTCGAATAGTTTTGCGAGAGAAATAAAAAGATATGAGACTTACACTTTTTTATTTCTCTTTCCCTCAATTTCTTCGTTATCAAACTATCATCTCTTTTCTATATCTTCACTTTCCTCCCTTCATTTCTGCACAAACAAATAGAGCATACGGTTAGAACTCTGTAAGAGGAGAGGAATGAAAAATATATTGTTTGAACCATCGAAATATAGGGTGGACACGAACTATGATTGAGGCTACTTTTGTTAGGTGGAGCACGATGAACTGGGATTACAACATGGTGGCCAAGAGGATCTTCGCTGATCGGCCATGCATTCAGTCCAGTGTGTCAGAAACCTGCTTTTGTGCACTGTCCAAGGCGTCATTGTTGCTACTACTGTGGGCCCACATCAATTGTTGCTTCAATAATGTAAAGAAACATAAACAAAAACACCTTGGAGGATTCGATCCTCTGCCCTTGAAGCCACAAACTCCACAACTTACCACTAAGCTATCTCAATTTATTATTATACATGTGCCTAAAATAATATATATACGTATTATAAATTTTATGTTACTTATAATTGGTTCATGCAGTTTAATTAGTGACTCACTGGTTCAACCACTGACCCACTGACCCAATACCTTGACTAGGTCGATCACCGGTTCGATTTTTAAAAATATGCTTGCAAGGATTTTGATACTCAAGTCAATGAGAGGTGACATGTAGAGATGAGGACTATATTTATACTCAATGGGCGAGTTTGCTTGATATAGTAATAGTTTTTACAAGAACAAACGTTAGGTCGTTATGTGCCAATGCCATTTGTTATTGTCACATAGGACATCAAAGAAGTTGAAGTCGGTTAACTGACATGGGAAAGTCGACGATGAAGTTGGTCATGTAGGGGTGTTCAGATTAATTGGTTATAAAACTAGTTAATCATAATTGTACATAACTGATTATAAAATATCTAGTTAGTTAAAACTAGTTATAAAAATATAATTATTTTATTGATTAAGTTAAAATTTGGTTATTTGATTTTTTTAACTGGTTAAAAATAGTTAAATTATATTTGATAACTGGTTATAACCGGTTATAATAAGAATTAGGTTCAACATTGTTGTTCCAAGTGGTGAAAACGAGCTCAGAACTGAGAGTAGCAAAATGTAGGTTGTTTGGAGCATTGTTGATGGAGAATGGGGTTTGCTTTTTAATTTGCTGCTCAATGCTCGCAGTTTTTCACTCATTCAGTTCTTAATTACTGTGCCATGGCAAGCAGATCAAAAGTGTTAGCTAGTGTTAGCTAGAGAAAGTGAGTGATTACAGTGATAACAACAAGGTTAAGTGTGAACAGAAGCAGGGGATAATCTTTCCTGTACGAATTATATGTAGTATAATATACGTTCTCTTTTCCTGAGTCCTAATTAAGGTACCAGTGTAACTGTGGGTATGGTATTTTATCATATTCGGTGCTGGTGAAGGATAATGATTGTAGAGAAGTTCTTTTGATTAATTTATTGATGGAAAAAGGTAAAAAAGGGAGAAGTTCATAGGTACATAATCAGTATTTGTCACAGAATAAATACTGCAATTAAATACTTTTGCCTTTTTTGTGTGTTTATTTTTTCAAAACTGATTAAATAACCGTTTATGTAAATAGTTATTTATCTATAATTGGTTATACAACTAATTACAGTGACGGATCTAGAATTTTTGTGTTGTGGGGGAAATATTTATTTAAATAAATTTATATCATTATCATTTTTTAAAGTATAGATATCAATTATCTATCTATATATTATATAAAACACAGTTGCACTAGGACTAATTGTCTACGTGTCACATTCTGGTGACATTTCTAATTTTAGTATCAACATAATTAATTAATTAATTATTGATTAGCACAATCACAATCTTAATATTTGTAAGACGTTTAATATATGATTAATTTTCTTTTTAGATTTAAATAGAAATTTTAAAATTATATTTTGAATGTTTCATAACCTGCATAATATATATTTTAATATTTTAATTAAAGTAATTTTTATTCAATTTTAAAATTATTATTATTATTATTATTATTATTATTATTATTTTATATTTGATTTGATTTGATATTATATATTCAATTATATGTGCAATATATGATATCAATCAATTAATCAATCTATTATATAAAACACAATTGCTGAGTAGGATTATCAGTACATGTGTCACGTTTTGATTGTGAATTGAGGCATTCCTAATTTTACTATCATTAATTAATTAAGATTGTGAATTGTGCTAATCAAGATATATTATTTTAAATAGACATGTGATATATTATTTTAAATAACCAAATATTATAATATTAATTGGCATCAATTAGTATACAATTGTTATCTATATTATTTTAAATAGACATGTCATATTAGAGATTAATATGTAACATTGTTTTAAGAAGATTTAAATTTAAAATTGAAAATAATATCTAGAACATGATAATTTTATACTGTAAATAATAAGATCATGATAATTTATTATAAAAGTAAAACATTAAAAAAGAAATGCTAAATCAATTAGCGTTTATTTGTAGGCAGTATCATCTATGGACAAATTAGATAAAATTAATTAGGATCATGCTCCAAATTTAAATACAAAACCCTTCCATTTAAATACCCATACTTCTTCAGAGAAAGTCATATGAATGAATAATGAAAAATTTCTGGCTTTGATTTATGTAATTTTTTATACTTTTGGGTTGTGATCGGACACATAGTGGCTTTTGTTTTAATTTAATGATTAAGTTTTAAAATAATATATTGTGATCAGCTTCATATTTTTAAAAGTAATATATATTATACTTTTCTAATTACTTTACATATTTTGTATATTAGGTAATTATAATACACATTTGGACCAAACAAGTTATTTGTAGCGGGACAATTTGACTTGTATTGTTTAAGGAATTTATTTGCGTATTTAAAAAATTATTCTTTCACTTTACCGAATCTAATGTCTACAAAAGACAAACCTTTGAGTTCAGACTTTTTAATTTGTTTCAAATTTAAATTGGGTTTTTAAATTATATATTTTTTATTTTATTAAATTCGTATTTACCAAACCTACTACTAATAGACTGTATTTGCACACATTGTGAACAATTTCATTCCTTTGGAACAAGATATTTTATTTCTGGAACTACAACAAATTCCACGTTTTCATGTGTTTATTTATTAGTTATATTATTAAATTATTAAAAGAAAAATTATAAAAGTGTTACTTTTAATTAATTGAAAAACTTAAAAATATATTTTGTTAATTTCTTATAAGTTTTTAATATTTTATTTCTGGAACTACAACAAATTTCACGTCTTCATGTGTTTATTTATTAGATATATTATTAAATTATTAAAAGAAAAATTATAAAAATGTTACTTTTAATTAATTGAAAAAACTTAAAAATATATTTTGTTAATTTCTCATAAGTTTTTAATATTTTATTTTTGAAACTACAATAAATTTCACGTCTTTATGTGTTTATTTATTAGTTATATTATTAAATAAACACTTAAAATTGAGAATAATTAGATTAAATAATTATATTCAAATTAATAATTTCAATTATCTAAATGATTCTAAATGCTTTCTTAAAATTTTAAACTTTTAAAAATATTATAAATAATTTTTTTAAAAATTGAGAATAGTTGTGCGTAAATTAGTAATTTCAAATTAAGTAATTTTAATTATTTGAAAACTATAATAAACTTTTAAAAGATGTTACAAACGTTTTAATTGAAATTGAGAATATTTAAAATTAAATAATTAAAATTCATAGTTATTAACTTTCATTGTTTAAAAATTGTTAAAAATATTTTTCTTGAAAATTGTTATATCATATCAAATTAAACATAAATGAATGTGATATCTGATCAAATTTAACAAAAATTATTGTGAATATGATATTGTACTGACTTTTAATCGTTTAAGTATGTGTTATTAAATTTAAATTTTCATTAATTTACTTAATTTTGTTTTCCATATTTTTTTACAGGATATTAAATTAATAATCTCCATAAAAGTGATTATAATGTATAAGTTTCTTATTGCAAAATTTGAATTAGTTATATATTTTTTTAAGTAATATAACAAATTAACAACATTATCAACATATTTTATACGTAAAAAAATTTCATTCACTTCTCAATAAACCCATGCATTGCACGGGTTCTATCTAGTATTAATAAAAGAAGGTTTTGCCACGTAGGTTGATGTCATATGGCAACACCATATTGATTTTTTTCCCTCCAAAATGAAGACGATTTTATTTTTAAAGTAATTTTAAATTTTAAATTGTTTAATTCATATTAATTGATAACTCTAATTTAAATTTATATTTATATTCAAATTTAAAAGTGATCAATATTTTAAGATATTTATTATTTGAAATTTTAAATTGTTTAATTCAAATTAATTGATAACACTAATTTAAATTCAAAATTATAACAAATTAAAATAAAGAAATTGTGCAATTAGATTTTTTATCTCATAATTTTATAATGCAAATATATAATTGATAATTTAAATAATATCTATATATACGTGTGGTTGAAAATAAAATTTGAATATTATCAATATTTTAAGATATTTATGATTTAAAATTTGAAATTGTTTAATTCATATTAATTGATAACATTAATTTAAATTCAAATTGTTTATTTATAAAATTATTTTTATTATCACAATTTTATGATTATATAATAATAATAATAATAATAATAATAATAATAATAATAATGATGATGATGATGATGATGATGATGATAATAATAATAATAATAAAATTATCAATTATCAATTCATTAAATTCAATTTTATTTTATATTGTATAAAAGAAGATTTTGCCACGTAGGCAAATGCCACGTGGCAACATCATATTCATTATTTTCCCTCCATAATGCCATTAAATAATTCTATTTTATTTTTAATTCATAAAAATTTATTTTTGGTAATTATGATGATTGTTTATAAAATACTTAATTATGGTAATCAATCATGACTAGAATATTCTAATTATTAACCATATAATTATATACTCTTATTAAAATTAATTAATAACACTAATATACATTTTGATTCAAATTTGATTTTAAATTTGTTCCTTAATCCATCAAAAATAAAAAAAATAAAAAGATTACGTTATTTATCTGCTAAGAGATAGATCACATTATTTAACTCATCAAAAATAACTATATTGTTTTTTATAGAGATAAATCATGATGATCTTTATTTACTTAGATATAGATCATGTTTCTTAATTAAAAAAAAAATTACCTTCCTTATTTGCTTTTTTTTTTTTCCTTCTATTTATTATGTTTGATAAAAATCTTTGAATAAGATTTTAATTTAATTACTATTGTATTTTTAATCAATATTTTATTTATCAAGTTCTCTTAATTAATTAAAATACAGGTAATGGGTGCCGATCAGGTACAGGCATTTACAGACCCAACAAGAAAAGACACGGGTATTAAAGTTACTATCCAGCAGGTGTGGGTCTGGATATGGGAATTTTTTTTAAAGTATGGTATGGAGACTAATACTATAGTACCCTAATCAGACCCTACCCATTGTCAACCCTAAACATTTATAAAGATAATAATTTTTTAAAAACAAACATTTATATATATATATATATATATATATATATATATATATATATATATTAAAATGATATAAGACATATATAAATATAAAGTTATTTTAATATATATCAATATTCATAATTATTTTACATATTTTTTATATATTAAATACATATTTGCTAACATATATTTATGTAAAATTTAAAAATAATTAAGAAATACACAAAAATACAATAATATAAAAAATGTATATTATATATTTAACATTCGTGCATGGCACGGGTTATTAAGCTAGTATATCATAATTATTTTCTACGAGTTTTTATATTCTTATTCTTAGAACAGTTGATGAATTTCTCCATCTTAGTGACAAGTGGGAAATGAGTAAGGATGCATGAATATTTCATTCAATTTTCTTCTATACTGGATTGGCAAAAATGCAATAAAAAAAGTAATATTAAAAAAATAAGCTTGAAAAAAATGCATATATATTTGCTTTGATTATAATTTTTCATTGTTTAAAATTAAAATTAATAATATATTAAAGATAAAAGTTGAAACTATACGATGCTAAACCTCCAAAAATGGTTGAAAACGGAGGAGAAATGGAACGAAACATAACATATAAACCACAATACATACTCTCCACAAACTCTCAAATTCCAATGCAATAAGCTTTTAAATACACAGCTACATCTCTTCAAAAAAAAAAAATACACAGCTACATAGAAAAAAAATTACTCAGAAACGGAGAAGCCAATGCGCGAGACAAATTAAATTTTCAATTAACGTTCTTTTTTTCAAAAAAAAAAAAAAAACTGATGCGATCCTGAGCATTTTGCATAGAAAATCATAATGAACAATTAAATATGTGTCACAAATACAAATTCTTAGTCCGAATAATGCTAGACTCGATCTCCTTAAATAAGATTTCGGTGCATTATTATTAAACTCTACAAAATAATATTAAATATCAAAAAGTGGGAATGGAAATAATAAGAAAAGAAACCACGTATGTAACAAACTAATAATGGTTCCTGACAATGAAGTTATATGGTGTGACGTTGGTGTTCTGCCTTACAACGCGGACTCGAAGGATGACAGAGGGGCAGAGGCCAATAGGTTAAAGATTGGTTTAGAATACATTAGAATTAGAATGAAAATACATTTATCAAAAAAGCTTTTCCTTCCTTAGTACACATGTAAATAAGAAAGGAAAGAAAAAACAAAAATGATCCCCGCATTAAAATATATTCTCTCCAATTTGAGGAGAAAACAATAGTAAAAAGAGAGCAAAGATAAAAATATCATTATTACAATATATACATACAAAATTATTATATCTCATTTTTATTTAGAGTTATTTATTTCATTTTATAAATATATTTCTTTTTTCTCTCCTATCAAATTACTAAATAATATCATCTCATCTACTATTGTGTTTCGCTTTTCCTCACATTCTTTCTTTTCATTTTCTTTCATAAACCAAACCAAATATTAGAGATTTGGTATGAGAGAAAAAAATTAAAAAGAAAAAGAAAAAATACATTTATAATATGACAAATATTTCTAAGCACAAAGAGATATAATAAAGAGAACAAAAATATACAAATAAATATAGCATCAAATTTAAGATAAATTTAAAATATTTATTTTATCTATCAAATAAAACAAGAGTAAAATATGTCAAAAAATATTTATTTATTTATAATGCAGATCTATACTAAATAAAAACTCAAGATAAATTTAAAAATAATAAAAAAATATTTTTATTCTATTTCTCATTTGTTTTTCTTTTTATTTTATTTCACTTCAATAGTATTTGGTTAGAAGAAGGAAAAAAGAAAAGAAAGAAGACAGATAACATGTAATCATGTACTTTTCTTTTTGGTAATTGTAACCATGTACTTTTAATCCAAACAAACCAGAATGGTAGATGTACCTATATCACCAACATGTATGATATTGTTTATAAATTGAAAAAAAAAATTCATCCTAAATTTGAGATGCATGGATAAAAATAATAACAAACAGTAGAGAGAAAAAACTAAAAAAAAAATGACGAATACTATTATAAGAAAAAATAAAAATAAAATTGGATGAAAATAATACAATACATAATTGAATTATATAATACTTATAAATGAGACATAATATTTAAAGAAAAAAAGGGCTATGCACTAATAGTTTAAAAAGTTTTACACTGTCATCCAATCACAACCCATCATGTATGGTAAGTTTGTTGACTTCTAAAAAATTATCTTAAAAGTCATACCAACGATGATTTGTGATTGGATGACTATATAAAACACTTTTACATTGTCAATGCATAACCATTAAACTCGTATTTAAATGCCTAAATAATACGAAGATTCTATGAACACTTCTATTTTTTTTAATTATTTTTTCTTTTTATCACATTACTTCATTAAAAAATATTAATTAAGTATTTCTACTATATTCATATATATCTCTCATTGTAAACCTGTTGAGTGTCTAGGTATCTTTTTCCGTTATAATATAGTGATGGTTCTGAACACGGTCAAGGTGAGTGACTGCTCAAGCCCCATTTTCAGAGGGGTACCAAATTTTTTATTACATTGAAAATTTTTATATAATGTTATAATGTAGCAATGCCAATGTGAGTCTGAAGAACTACTTTTGTTGGGTTGCAAAATGTAAAAAGGAATAAATTAGGAACTTAAAAGAAAAGGATAAAAATTGAAACTTCTCTAAAATAATTTGGTGAAATTTTATTTGAAGAATTAAAAGTCATTACAATTAAATTAAAATTAAGCTTTATGATATTCAATTCTTTAAAGACATTTAATTTTTTTCCTAATGCATGTGCAACTTATAAACTAATATTAACTATTATGTTATTGTTGTATCTACTCAAAGAAGTTTATTGAAATTGAAAATGTTAAAATCCTATTTGCGATCTACTTTGACACAAGGTAGATTAAATAGTTTTGCTTTGATTTTTATCGATTTTTTTAAGAAACTTGATAATGAACAAATTGTTAATGAGTTTTGCAATAAAAAAAAAATGTAAGAAGAACAATGTTTAAATAATTATGAAGGCATAATTTTTCCTTGTCCATTCAGCACAAAAAATCTCAGGACCGAGCTTGCCTTATAAATTTGTTTCTTGACTATTGTAGCAATAGCCAAGTAGGGCATCAGCACAATATTCTTGTTCATTGCATCACAAACCTTTCTCTACAATCAGGCTTCTGTTTCCATGGCTCACCCTGTTGATCATTGTCAGAAGATGAAAATCATAGAGCAATGTCAAGTTTCTCCTCCACCAGGATCCGTTCCACCAACCTCTCTTCCTCTAGCTTTCCTTGACCTTCCTTGGCTTTACTGTGACACAGTGCAAAGCATTTTCTTCTATGAGTTTCCTCACTCTAGTAACCATTTCTTGCAAACAGTGCTTCCAAATCTCAAACACTCTCTTTCCCTCACTCTCCAACACTTCTTCCCCTTCGCTGGCAACCTTGTGATCCCTCCTAAGCCACACTTCCCTCACATCCTCTACACACATGGAAACTCCATCTCCTTCACCATTGCAGAATCCACTGCTGAGTTTCCACATCTCATAGCTGATACTGCAAGAGATGTTAGAGACTCTCACCCTTTTGTTCCTGTGTTACCTACCCCAAATACCAAAGAAGATGGCACATGGTTGCTCCCTCTTATGGCCATTCAACTCACCATTTTCCCCAACTATGGCTTCAGCATTTGCATGACCTTTAGACATGTTGCTGCTGATGGTAGAGCATTCCTTCATTTCATGAAGTTTTGGTCCAACGTTTGTAGGACAAAATGTGACGTGGCATCATCCTCTCAAGCTCTACCGTTGCTCGATAGGGACATCATCAAAGACCCCAAAGGGCTTAAGCTCGTTTTCTCGGAGGAATTATGGAATTCTCCTATGGAAGCTATAATAAAAGATCCCATCCCCAATGTTGTTGATAACAATAACAATGAAAAAGTACGTCATGTCTTTGTGTTGAGCCGTGACCATGTTGAGAAGCTAAAGAAGTGGGTGTCTGTTGAGTGCAAGAGTTATTATGGGTTAGACTTAGAGTCATTGCACATACCAACCTTTGTGGTGACAAGCTCTTTGATGTGGGTTTGTAAGGTCCAATCAGAAGAAGAGGCCAATGCTATTGGCACTACACCTAATAATAATGATGAAATCTACAATTTGGCCTTCGCGGGAGATTGTCGCAACCGTCTAGAATTTTCAATTCCTTCAACCTATTTTGGAAACTGCGTTGTTCGTCGCGTTGTGTCACTCAAGAGGAGCAAGCTAATGGGAGATAAAGGGATTGTTGAGGCAGTGATTGAAATTGGGAGGGAAGTTAGAGATTTTCAGTTTGATGCTATGAAAGGCGTTGAAAGTTTCATGTCTATCGCTAAAGGAGTACGAAAACGGATAAATTCTGTTGCGATTGCAGGGTCGCCAAAGATAGGTGCATATGAGACTGATTTTGGATGGGGAAAGCCCAAGAAGAGTGAAATACTTCACATTGAATATTCAGGAACTATCTCACTTTCTGATTGTAGGGATGAAGAAGGTGGAGTGGAAGTTGGGTTAGTACTTGGAAGGGCACAAATGAGCAAATTTTCTACTATCTTGGAAGAATATCTAAGAAATATTACCAGTCGTGACTAAAATTCCCGTCTTTTAAAGATGGATGTGCACATTGCTTTGCCGTGCACCGAAGTATGCTCTTTTCCCTTGATTTCTTTTCGTACTGCATGTCTTTGTTTCTTATAATTTATTGGAGGCAAGCAACCATCCCCTCTCTGAACTGAACCTTTAGTTGAGACAGGATCAATCTTCATAATAAATTAGAAGTATAGCAACATTTTTAGAAATGTAAGTAATAAAATGTTGCCTAAAGTCATATGTGCAGTAGTGTATCCACTACCAATTATCTAATAGTGTTTTCATCTAAAATTAAGATGTGATTTGAGTCAAAAAAAAAAAAAACAAAATTAAGATGTGAAAGTACGTATCATTGAATAGGCTCTAAAATATAATATGGTTTAGGTCCCAATATATTAGTGCTGTTTTTTGAGAATTATGTTACTAGGTGTTTTTGAATTTACTCACTTTAGTCTTTATCAATATTTTTAAGTTTTATGTCCCTTTATTATTTTTCCTTCAATAATATTAGTCTTCGCGCTTGAATTTTTAAATGTTTCTGCTTTATGTCTGTTCATGCTGTTTGAATTTTTAAATGCTGAATAACATTTCCCGGCAGAACTGTCTTGTGTATACCAATCCATGCATAACACTCCTTCCACACCTGATATGTGAATAGGCAAGAACAAAAAAGATGATCAGCTGTGTTTCTTCTTGTAGCTGACACAAATAAACATCATTTGGCTATTGGATACATCTTTTTCTGAGATTTGATCTTGTGGTAATCTGTTAAGCATCAACCCCCCATATGAAATGCGTAATATTTTCATGTGTTTGCATCTTCTAAATGTATTTGAACAAAGCCTTTTTCTTGTTGATCCCCCTGTGGCTGTACTTGCAATACCTTGTATGCTGACTTTACTGAGAACACTCCAGCCGCGCGCATCTGCATTCCAACACCAAATATCCTTCCCTGCAACCTTCGGCTTGAAATTTACTATTAGTGGTTGCAACTGATCCGCCAAGCTTTTTTTCCACTCAAACCATTGTCTAAGCCATGTTAGGTTCCATTTCCACTCTTCCCCTTCCCATTTACCAACATTCCCCAGCACTTCATTTTGTTGAGTAGAATTAACAAAGAGTCTTTCAAGGAAATTGATTGACAGGGATGAGGTGTTGAGGCTATATTGAAGAGTCACTTATTGCGAGAAGTTAGGATGAGCCTAGGAACGCCCAAATATATCCTAAAATTAAAGTGGTTAAAGGATTATATTGGGTGGAGTTAAATATTTACATTGTAATTTATATTTTAAATAATGAAATGTTGACACATAGATAAATAACATCTATTGATTAACATCAATTAGGATTATATAAATGTATTCTTTTACGAGGAAATTAATCAAGAAATGAAGAAATATTTTGAGTATCATTTTAGTCATATTTTCCTTTTTACCTTCTTTATTGTCTGTTTAGGTTATTTTTTATTACTCTACTTTTAGCTTTGTAACATACTGCGAGAAAAACAACAAATGAAGAATTATGCAAACCAGAAACAATGAGATTTGTCGTTTGAGGCAGGGGAACGGATTTTTCCTTAAAGATAAGCCTCATCGCCAATAATCTATGGCCAGTATAGTGAATGAGAAGTTGGCAACACGATTTTATGACCTTATCAAATTTGTAATTATACTAGAGATGAATACTTTATATTAGGGTACCCAAACAAGTTAGGCCCTACATCGCAAATTGAACGCTGCTAGAACCCTTACGAGCACATCTCGTGTCGCCTGCACCCATTGTGCATGCACAACCAACCCCTGCCTCGAGAGCTGTCAATTTGGCCCAGTTCATAGGGTTTCATGAGCCAAAAAAAGCCCACAAGACCAAAAATTCCACAAAGCAATATGGACCGGGGGTAACCCATGGACTTTATTTATTGTTATATAGTTGGGAATAGCTTCTTGCGCCCCATTTTTTGTTTCTTGCACCCTATAGGAAATTTAAACAGACAAAAATACCCTTGTCCCAAACCTTAGCGTACCTCATCTTCTCCCACCACAACGATGTCATGCTGCTAGGCCACAAGGACCACTACCTACCGGACTCCACCATGTAGGTCACCATCACCTTCAACCACTTTGGCGAGAGCCTCGTGCAGCGCATGCCGCGCTGCAAGCTCGGCTACATCCACGTCGTCAACAACTTCACGCGACCACCATTAATTGCCAAGGGAATTGCTACACTACCCCGGAGGAGGTTATGAAGAGGCTGGATGCTGGGGAAGGGGACTGGAGCGGGTGGAATTGGAGGTCCAAAGGGGATTTTATCATGAACCCCTTCCTTCAATGTTGTGTATTATTAAAACTTCAACATAAATATTGTGATATAATTTTGTTGCTGCATGAATTTTTATGCTAGTTGAAGCTCCAACACGATTATGAAATATTGATCAAGGCGGTTTGAACCAAAGAGGAAAATTTGTCCTTCGACAGTGGGTTTCCAAGCTACTCCAAAGTTTGCTTGGTAGGTGAATAATGCGGAAAAGATTAAAAAAAAAAAGAATAAAGATTTTTGCTATAATAAACAAAAAGCAATAAATAAAAACTATAAATGAGAGAACGATAATTGACATTTTTAAAAATATTTTTAATTAAAAACACTCTCTTTTTTCTTAAATAAAAAAAGACGAAGCATAAAATAAACGAAATTAATTCACCACCCACGTATAACAAATTGATTTCTAAGTCATTGAGTTTTTATATCAGACTAAGGTATTATTTGAAAATAATGAAAATATACTCGCAAAAAGGATAAAGGATCTCTCTTTCTCTCTCTCTATTGGGATACTATATGGCAATAATTTTTTTTTTACAAATAATTACCATTATGAAATATATTGTTCTCTATATGTACAATTTGAAATAAATGAAACACATTAGAAGGGTTTTTTTTTTTAATTGGCAAAAGAATTTTTTGTATATATAAACAAAGCAGGTATAAGAGATACCCTTACAAGAAGCCGAACATAGTTTCTCAAGTTACAATGTCCCATCATGGTTATATCATATTTGCCATAGTTATTATGGAAATATTTAATAACCATTATAACACTCCCTATCCCACACTAACACCGACGATTTTGTCTACTGGCATTTGTTTCGTGCACCAGTCAGAAAAGAAAACCCAAACTATGTGTAATTGTTAAATATTTAATGCTTAAAACTTAAAACAACAACTATTTCAAATTTTTTAACATATCAAATACTTACTCATATTTAATGTTTTCTCCCTTAAGTCAAACGCTTGTGTTCATATTTAATTTTCCCTTTTTGAGGTCAAAGTCAAACTAAATTTGTTGAAATCAAAGTCAAACTATATTTAATTTTGTTTTTTCTTTCCGCAACAGACGTGCGTCCAAACACCCACCCTCACACTTATTAGTCACATTCAAAATCAACACTACACACACTTACACATTCCTTCCACTACAAGAAAACGCCCAATTAGCGTTGGCAATTAGCGTCGGCTAAGCCGACTCTAAACGGACACTACATAAATTTTTTAATTTAATTTAGCTAGATGCAGAAAATTTTGTTTTTGTGTCGGCCTAGGCCGACGCTATATAATAATAAATAATGTAAAAATTATTTAATTATATGTGTGCGACGGCAGAGTCGACACTATACTGTAATTTTATTTTTTAAAAACATATTTTTGATGATTTGCGTCAATTTGACATTAGGGTTGGCTTAACCGACACTTAATTTATTGTATTTTCTTTAAAAAAAGTTGTGTTTAGTGTGAGTTTGGCCGCATCTATGTATTATTTTTATTTTATTAGATTGATTATTTGTAGAGTCGGCTTGACCGACGCTTATTGTCTTGGTCCATCTTTAAAAAAATAGCATAATATTTAAAAATTACTTGTGTATATATAATTAAAATAATGTATTGTTTCATTATTATATATATTTTTAAAATGACATATTTTTGAAGTTTAAAATAATTAGTCTAAATAAAATACAAAAACTAAATAATATTACTGTAAAACATTAGACAATACTAATGTAAAAATATTGAAGTGAAAAAATAATATTAATGTAAGAACTAACATATGTTAAGTAATTTGTTATTATTACTTTGAATGAGAAGAATCTTCAACACTTTGTAAATTTAGAATGTCATGGTGATTTGGATAATAAATTAATTAATTTGTTCATTATCCCTAATTTAATAGTTTTTTATAGACTATAGATATTGTATTGGAGGTAATCTACTGGTTGGATTGGTTTGGATTTATGGTGAAATCAAATCTAAACCAATCATATTCATATTTAATTTATTTATGTCCAATTCAAATTCTACCAATTTTTTTAATATTGGATTGATTTAGTTCATATCATCAGGTTATGATAAAAATAAATTATTATATTATTGGTAATTTTTATCTCTAATTATTGTTTATTTTATAAAAAATAGTTTTATATTAATGTAAGGTAAAATTATTTCTTGTTCTATACTTTTAAATGTTTATTTATTTAATATTTCATTCTTTCCATAATTATTACTATATATTTCATTAAAAATTTTTACTCAAAATATTTAATAAAAAATATACACGATAAATACGATCAAATTAAGACACTTTATAATAGTGTATAAGATCATAAGAAGAATAAAACAAATGAAGGGAAAAAGATAAAACTAAAAGAAATTTTTAAGTACCAAATAAAATATATTAATCTTGAATTAAAAATAATTGATTAGGTCATCATTCAGGTTTGTTCAAATTGAAAAAAAAAAAGAAGATAAATTTGAGAATCAAATTGATTATAATTGATTTGGTTTGGATTTGAAGTGAGACGAACAAATTACCCGAACCAATTTAATTTAGTTGGTTTTGATTGGGATAGTCAGGTTCATCATGTCAATTTGATTCGATGAATATCCTTAGAAAATCTTAATTGAATAAGATCGCTGTGAGCAGCAAAACTCTCTCTGAGTTATTTAACGTAACTACATAAATAAGACTCAAACTCGAGACTGTTGGTTAAGCTAAAACAAATATTTTTAACAAAATATCATATCTTAATTATTTTTATTACATTATTCTTCAAGAATGATTAATTACAGTGAAAGTGAACCATGATTTTAGATAATATTACTTTCAATGTCACCTGTTGAAGAATTGTTATTCTAAATATATTTCTCTCCTGACCATTACCAATAACTTAATAATTAGTCTTGTAATTGTGTCTATAGAGATATCATCAAATGCCAAAAAGTGCTATTGAGATATTTCATAAAAAACTTAAATATCCTGTAATGTAAAAAGAAGAATATTGTTTAAGTGTATTAATGCAATGTATGAGATAAATATATACAATATATTATATTTACAATGTTATCAAATAAATAACTTAAAAAGTATTTTGCAATAAAAATATAATTAAACATCGTTACATTGCTGGGATGCAGTTTCGAGTTTTCTATAGGTGTTTTCTGTTCCTACTAGAAGCCAAGCCAACCCTTCTATATCTTGGATGCCTCCTTCTTTGGGTTGGGTCTCTGTGTGTGTGGATGATTCTGTGAGAGCATCAGGTGATGAAGCAATATGTAGTGGTGTTGTCTGTAATCATTCTGGTTTTTCCTCGCGGGTTATAAGGTTGGTTTGGGAAGAGACTCAATGATTTGTGCTGAATTATAGGCCACGTTCCATGCGTTGAAGTTAGTTTTAGATAGAGGGTTCTCACATATTGTCCTAGAATCAGATTCAGCAGAGGTAGTTCAACTAGTGTCATCTTTTGCTATGATTCCACACCATCCTTATGCGTCTCTTGTGTAGGATGTTGTGAGGCTATCCAGACTCCCTACTGGTTTCTCTATAAGTCATATCCTTAGGGAATAAAATAGAGTAGCTAATGTTTTCATTAAAGAAGCATTAGGAGGTGTCTCATTCTTTGTTTGTTTTGATGATCCTCCTCCTTGTGTTACCTCATTTTTACATTATGATGTAGTAAGCTCTATGCTTACATCCTAGTCTTTCGTATTCTTTTCTTGGGCTCTTGCCCCTTTCATCCAATAAAAAAAATTAAAAATCAATTTATTCATACAATTTTAAAAATAAAATATCTTATAGAAAATATTGAGTGAAACAGATATCTTGCTAAAAATTATGTGTGTTTCAATTTAGAAATATTTATAGAAATAGATTTTTTTAATAAATATTATATATAACTCCCTAAAGGTGAATAATTATAATGAAAAATGTTGTGTATATATATATTATTTGTTATTTTTAATAAATTTTATATTATATATTAACTATGAGGAGAGATCAAGTAATTTGAAATTTTATTAGATTTATTATTATTATTTCTAGAACTAGCTTTATTGTCTTTCATTTTTTAACCCGTAAGTCTCTGTCCCTCTTTCTTAAAAAACTTGTCATGAATTTTTTTCAAGTCCCGCCGTTGAAAACCCAAGTCCCTCTTCCCTCTTTCTTAAAATTTTGAAGAGTAAAACCTAAAAACTAAATGACTCAGTTTTCACTTCTTCATCTTCGTCCTCCACTGTGACCTCTCTCCGTGGCGTGCGACCTCTCTCCACAGTGTGCGACCTCTCCATGGTGTGCGACCTCTCGATAGCGTGCGTTCTCTCTGTACAGTGTGCGTTAGTGTGTTAGTCCCCTGTTACGTGTGCTCGATGTTCGTTAGTTCGTGCGTTAGTCGTGAGTTCTAAAGCCCTCGACTCCCTGTGCTCGACGTGCCTTAGTCCCCTCACTCAATCACTTCTCGCGACGAAGCAGGTATTCTATTCTCCTCGTATTCATAAATTATTTTGATAGGGTTTCTTGAATATAATAATTTCTTCAATTTAGTAACCTCTTGTTGAAATTCCCAAATGTTTATGGACAATTATGTCTTCAATTGAATAAATGTGTAGGCTGCAAGAAAATGTGCACCTATAACCTGTGGAGATAGGAAGCCTCATCGCTATGCCCCGGAACTGTGGCTTTTGGGTAACTTGCACTTTTATGTAAATGTTTTGTTTCTTGTCTTGATTTTGTTTTACCTTTTCATGAATGTGTGTTTAATTCTGGTAGACTGAATATGAGTTACAAGATTGTCTTCTCTGCATGGTCCTGGTTAAGTGGTTACATGAATTCTTTTAACTACACAAGTTTTGATAACAGTGTGGCAGGGCATTCATCCCATCTAGATGACTATGATTGACCACCACCCTTTTGTATGGTTAATGTCCGATCGTACGTTAATGCACACGGCAGAAATATATCCTTAATTAGCTTAATCTTTTTTGGTGATGTTTCTAATTTTTGGGATATTTTTAAATAAAAAGTGACAAGTGATTAGAAAGATGTTTTTCTCTTCATTATGAGTTTTTTCTGAAATTTTGTATTAAAAAGACTAGGGACAAAAAACAGAGAAAGGTGATTTGGTTTTGAAATGATCTTGTCATGGTAAAGTAACACAAATTCCTCAATTTGTAAACTGTAACAGTTATCACTTTGTTCATTAAGCTAAAAGACGTCCTCGTATGCCTTTCTCAACAATGCATTTATTTATGTAATGGATATAACAAAACAGAAGAAAAGATAACTCAATTTTGTAAATTCATGCAGCAGCTGTGGGTTAGTTGCCTTTTCAATGAATGGAGAATCAAAATAAATCTAGTGCCTTTCTTAAAAATCTAATATTTCATTTTTGACACATAATTCTAATCAAATGGTTTTCAACTCTTAAAAAGGGTTAACTTAAAATATTGATTAGTTTTAGGGTTGTTCATAGTTCATAGTTTAGACAAGGTCTTCACTCCCAGTGCAGTTGCACGTAGGAAAATTAACAAGCTATCTTTTTTAATATTGTTCAATGAAAAAAATGAAATAATTTGAATTCAAAAAAATAGGAAATAATAACTATGTATTATGCAGGTCCAGAAGTATAACTTCCAGTACACTTTTGACCCTTATTCACTGAGTGAACCAAGGATTGTTAATGGTATTTTTTTTAGGTTCAGTGCAGTGCACTGGACTGTTTTATAAAATAGTTTACTTTTAAAAACTGAACTTAAAAAACAGTTTAAGTTCAGTTTATTTTTAAACAATTCAGTTTTTTTAAGTTCAGTTATGTTAATAAAAGTTTTAGTTCAATTCAGTTATTTTGGCCAGTCCTAATTAGTTTTGATATTACAGAATTAAAACAAATTAAGTATCTATTTAATAATATAGTTAAATTTGTGATGAACTATTTTTTATTGAAGATTGAACTGTTTCTCTCCTCTTTCCCTCTATTCTGTTTTCTTCTTTCTTCCCTTCTTTGTTTCTTTGTCTTTCTGTTTGGTTTTTTTTTCACACCCAAATTCTATATCATAATGCTGATTGATAACTACTGTCTACATTTTTTTAAGGAGTGTAAATATGGCAAACCAGTAGATCCAGATGTGTTGTTTTTGGCCACTCACATAGACAAGAATGGTTGTTGGGTTGATGAACGTGCTCGCAATACATATGTAAGTTAGTCGTAATTATTTTGTAGTGCAATTACAACTTTTAACATAGATTTCTAACTATTTTCCTATATTGTAATTAACTAGGAAAAATATCATGAGTGTTTGCAAGTGGCTGAATCACATATGGTTGAAGGGTCCATTAATGATAATGGGGCGATGAAGGTTCAGTGTTGGAAAGATGCTACTGGAGGCAAGAGTAGGGGTCGGTGTTATGGAACTGCGGACTTGGCTTCCAACATTCGTCATGGTGTGACATGGCTCACTCAGGGGTCATTATTAGCTGCTCACACTAGTCATGCAGACCAACATTCAGCTGAGACTGAGGCATTGCGCCAACAGGTTCAGCAAGCGACTGAGCGAGCTGATGCAGCAACTGAGCGAGCTGATGCAGCAACTGCAGGCTTAATTGAATCAAATAAAAAGTATGCACTAATGGAGGAAGAAATGCGGTTGATGAAAGAGCAGTTACAGATGGTGTTGGACAACCGGAATGGAGGCAGTTCGACGGTTACTAGTCAAGTGCACCCTCATTATGCTGAGGACTTGGATGACCAGCCACTGGATGACGAGAGCCCCTCAGCTCGTCAACACCGACGTCGTTAGCTGTTTCCTTTTAGGAAGTTTACTATTTAGTATTTTTTTGTCATATCAACTTTTTTGGTCCCATCAACTTTTTTGTTGTACCTACTTTTTGTTATGTTGGTGTCAATGTGGTTGTTATGACCAACTCAGTGTGGGTGTTGGTGGGGTTCTGTAGCTTGGTTCTGTTCTTATTTATTTGTATTGGGGTGGGCAAAGTGTTGGGGAGAGGCTATGTCTGCTGCTGACCTATGAAACATGATTAGGAAGTACTTTTTGCAGCATATATCGTATGTACTTGGAGTCTCTGTTGGCATTCTGGTTGGATGGTTATGTAGGAGGGAGTATATTTTTCTCCTCTGGTATCTTCGTGTATGCTAATCTTTCATGTATACACCAAGATTCTAGAGTGTGGTTGGGTAGATCAGAAGTCTCCTCTGCTGGTAGCTATTATAGCCTAGAGGCTGCTCTTTTACTGCATTATCATTGTTGTATTATGGCACTTCTTGTGCTCCTCAATTTATATATATCATTCACTTTGCTTATAAAAAAAATGTGGTTGTTATGACTTACATATTTTATTGTTGATTTCCATGTATGTGGTTAGCTTAGATCATTTTTTTATTCACAAAAACCCATCAATTTGTTGACTACAAAAGATGGGTATATACTTGGTAAGTTTAGAGTCCATATTGGTCTTCTACAGGTATAAATAAATTTTTCCTTTCTTCCTTTCTCTCTCCCCTCCCCCCTCTCTTTCTGTCTGTCTGTCTCTCTCTCTCTCTCTCTATGTATATACACTATTGTGATGTAGGCAGTTTACTTTTTGTTGTAAAATTTATTTTGATATCAAAATTTGGCTATTCCTGATGCAGGAGGATGTTGCTTCTAAGATAATATACTCATTTTGTGATGCATGGGTCAAGTGTGACTAAGATTATAAAGCATCTGCATAGAAATTTTGAAGAAAAATGATGTTGAATTGGACTGTAATTTTTCTGGAAGCACTTGAAAAGGTAAGCCTTTTGGTGTAGTTTAATAATTGTTGTTCCTCAATGTTGCTTATATATGCATGGTAGATGAAGTTGGGTTTTCTTTTGTCTTTATGAGGATTACATTGAAGTGCTTGCTTGATAGTTCTTATTTTTGCCTAAAGTTAAAAACAGTCATTGTAGTTTAACTTATGTTGCATAAGCCCTATAAAAAAATCCTAAGGATTATGAGGTAATTTTTAAATACTCCACTTTTTTATTCTGTTAAATCAAAGTTGTTCATGCATTAAACGGCTTAGAAAAAAATATATCATTCTATGTAAATAGCTTTATGACATTGGTCTGTATATCACCAGGACTTTTGGAACTGCATACAAATGAACCTTTTAGATTACATGCACTATCAGTTAAACAATTTCTAGTTTTCTACAAACTTTTATAAATAGTTTGATTTAATTATTTTAACTAATGTCTGCAATGTTAGTAAACTAATTATGTAAAAATCTGAGTCTACACAATAAGCTTCTTATATGGTTTTGTTATTCTATTGTCTGCATGGTCTAGGATCAAACAACTCCATAAAAAAAAAAATTAGAGTCGGCTAAACCGACTCTAAAAGAAAATAAATAATTAAATATTGTTCACAATAGTGTCGGCTAACCCGACAAAAGATAAACCGGAAAAAATAAAGCAGAAACATTCGAGTCGGGTAAACCGACTCTAACTTAAAATAATAATTAAATATATACCACTTAGAGTCAGATAAAAGTCGGCTAAACTGACATAAAGTTAAAAAGAAAACTAAAAATAAAACATAATTGACTCCACTAAACCGACGCTAACTATAAGATAATTAAATGCGTTGAAAATAGAGATGATTAAGCCGACACATTAAAGTCGGACAAGCTGACACTAAATGAAAAAAAAAAAACATTAAAAATTTGTAATGTAGCGTCGACTTTTAACTATGACGGTGTATATGTCAGCTAAGCCGCCTCTACATAGTGTCCACCTATGAACACCGACACTAGATAATTAGCTTCGAGGGTTTTAGAGTCCACATTGTGTTTGACGCAAGACCGACACTTAAGTACTAGTTAGAGTCGGTTTTTCGAAGTTAGAGTCGGCTTTTGGCCGACGCTAAACGGCTGTTTTCTTGTAGTGTTCTGAATTCATAGCCACTATTTAATTTATCATTCTTCGTTCCTTTCCATTGTTTCACTCAGGTTCAAACTTTTTCCATGGAATACCAATATCGTCCTGGCCAAAACCATAGAACACCTTCAACAATGCCACACCCTCTTTCCACAATCAACTACATGAATTCAGATATTTTCTGAAGCTCATTAGAAGGTAACACTCATAATTTTCTTCATGTTTGATCTTTTCAAGAGACCCATTTGTTTGGATGTTTAAAAAAATAACTTTTCTCAAATGAGTTCATTTGAAGGGTGTGAGTTTGCACCAGGAGGTTTTCTTGGCAATGCTTCAGTGCCAACAATGTCAATGCCGGTGTTGGTCAATGTCGACAAAGCGTTCCAACGAGAATGGGAGAGAGAGCATATACGATGTGAGTTAGACAAGGAGGAAATCAGAAGACAGATAATCGCCAACGAGACAACATTTGCACAACAGCGAGAGCTGGAGGAGGAAGTTAGGAGGTAAATGGAGTTGATCCCAATGCAAAGATTGGAAGGGATATTGGTTCCCGAAGGAGTTTCCACGTCTTTTAATCAAAGAATAAGAATGAACCGGGCTAATAACATTAAGATTGGTGGGTCACATTCCCAAGTTACTAATCCACTTACTTGCAAGGATCAAGGGATCATACTGGTTAGTAGCGTTATGTTTAATTTACCTTTTTTTTTCTTTTTATCTTTTCTTTTCATCTTCTGATTTTGTCTTTAGCTTCAATTTTATTTATTTTTTTCTTGCTTCATCTTTCGTGGTGTTTCGATTGTGAAAAAGTTTTCTCTTCTCATTTTTCATTGAAAAAATGATACCTTATTTTTGAGAATGACCCCCAAATAGTGGCTGAATTGTTTGCAATCATTTATTCACTTTTGACATAGTTAATCATGTAGTCATGATATAGTGGCTGAATTTCTTTTTCTTAAATTCTAGTAACTTATAAAAGTTAAAAAAAAATATAAAGCTTCATGGATCCCTTTGTGTAAAGCTTTATTTTTTAAAATATAAGAAAAGTTGTGGATGATGCAAGCAATCCAAGTCCAAAGTCGATAACCACTTCAAATATGTAAGTGATGTTGAAAGTTGTAAAGAGAAAAATTATGCCTATTACAATAAAATAAATGACTAAAATGTGACATGCACTTACTAATCTCTTAGGAGTTAGGAGTGGGGAGAGTAGTGCAATTTGAACATACCTCAAGGAAGCGGAGTATAAACACTTGCTTGATTGTTTTTTATTTTTTATTTTTAAAACTATTTTGGAAAACTATTTTTCATGAAAAAATAAGGGGAAAAAAACTTGTTTGATAAGTATTAATTTGAAAACAATTTTGGAGATGAGAAATAGAAAAACTTCTTTGGTAAATTTATTTTGAGATTAGATTTTCTTAATTATTTTCTAGTTTGCATATTTCCTCTTATCATAATTAAAAAAGAAAAGGCGAAAACAGAAACAACTGTAAATGTTTGGATAAAATTTTCAATAAATATTTATAAGAAACAAAAATAAGAAAGTGAAATAAATTATTCTTCATCCTATTTCTTTGGCTAACTGATAATTGCCTCATATTACTATATTTTGTAGTGATTTTTTGGGCAATTAGTTGATATTTTTCATGCTTTTGAGCTTTGTTTATCTTCATTTTAATTAAGTTTTAATAAAAGTCTAGTTTAGTTAGGAATTTCTAGTTTTTTTTTTAATCTTTTATGCTTGATCCTTTGGTTGCTTTCTTATGTTTTTTTTAGGAGTTTTATGGAAGCAAAAGAAGTTTGTAGGAAGCCTTGGAATGGGCCTGCACAACCAAGCTGTGCACCTGTGCAAGAGTGTTGAAAATCTGAAGTCAATGAGTTGCACAGGCTGTGCAAAAATCCATTCACCCATGCATTACGCGCTGCAAGATTTAAGTTTTAATTTTGTGTTTTATCTTTTGTTTGGGCTTGAACCCTCTTTGGCCCATAGCTTTAAATAGGGATTTTCTAGTCTGTCCTAGTGTTCCGGACGTGGTGTAACAAAAGGAGGTGAATCCCGAGATGTGCGTAACGGCTTAGAACGTGTTTTGGCTCAGTTCTCCATGCTTTCATCATCTCTTGCTTCTTCCCCCCATGGCTATGCATAGCTAATTCCATCTTTGTTGGGGTTTGATGTAATTGGATAATCTTTCATGTAATTCGTACATTATTTTTTATTCAATTAAATTCAGTTATTGTTTCTCTTATACACTTATTGCTTGTTCTTGGCTTGATAACCTCGGTGCATGATTCTTTTATTGATTGTAATTGGGAAATTCAATTGATTTGCGAAATGAAGAGAACAACCAATGAACTTTATGCCTAGGGATAGAGTAAAGGTTATTGGTCATCGTTGAAACCCCCGTTCTTAATGCAAGTCCATTAATTACACTAATTCAAGGGATTGATAGTGTGATTATGATAAAAATCCCTTTCCGGATCTCAAATTCAGCATCAACAAAAATTACGAAAACTCAAAAGGTGAAGAAAATATAAAGCGGAAAGACAAGAAATGGGATATGACACCACAATCGAAGCTCGATTGATAAGTCTAGGAGGATTCGCCACAAAGAAAATGTTTCTTTGATAAGAATCTAAAGGTTCATCACAAGAACCAAGAGAGAACTTTCTTACTTAGCACAATGCTAATTTCTAAAAATGATCAAAACTCCTTACAAATGTGCTCTAAGGGCCTATTTATACTAACACTAATAAAAATGACCCAAATAACTAAAAAGGCCCAACACAAGTGATAATGGACCCAAACAAAAGGAAACATCATTAAAAATTATAAAAAGTTCAACAAAAGCCCAAATTAGGCCCAAATTACATAAACTTCTATTTTAAGATTTGGCTCCACTTTAAGCTCTTCATGTACAATCCTAGTTCTCTATCATTCCCTCTTTCTTGAAGGAAATTCGACCTCGAATTTAGAGCCAAGGTACCTACATCACAAAAATAACACAAAACAACATGTTTTAGTTTTGAGAAAATATTAAAAAAAGAAAATCCTATCTATATTGAGACTTGAATCCCTTAAAAAGGCAAATATCTTATTATCTATGTGCTTATATATCAATCCTCCTGGATCAAATACAAGCCTAAAGAAGCCATCAAACAACACTAAAATGAAATGCTTAAACATAAAATCCATAACCAAGTCAATCCAATGAAAATTATGAACAAGCAATGACATTTTCAAACCAAGAATAGAAAATTTAGATTTTTCAATATTATGCACAATCTGTCTATCAAGACACTTAATTGTTTCATGCTTCATATAATTCCAAAAGAAATGTTCATACATCAGTAAACTTTCACTATGAGTTCCTCCAATCAATGAATCATGAAATGAATATTTAGGCACACAAAATGCCACATCTTTAAACATATGCTCTTTATGCCTATAGAACTCATCATTTTCAATTTTTCCATAAACAATAACACACCTAGAGGAAGACTCATCATGATCATACAAGTCCAAATGATGTGCATTAATATCAAATTTCAAGAACTTGGCACCATCACCTAAAACAATATCATGCATGCCAAAAGTAACATGCAATTCAAGAGCATTTTGGATTAACACATGGTACATATCAATTAAATCACAAGGTTTAGAGATGGTGTAAGCCAAAATTTTCTTCTCTCTATGGTTGCATTGGTCCTCATATGCCTCAACTTCTTCTCCAAATTGTCTTGCCCATTGATCCTTGATGTATAATTCTTCCCTAGGCATCAAAACAAAAGAATTACGGTAAGGTGCACAATCAAATTTACAAGAAGAATTAAATTTACAATCCAATTTAGGAGAAGAAATTAGAGTTTTGCACTCCTCCGTTGAGACCTCATCTTCAATTTCCTTCACATGAGAGACTTCATCATCAAACAAAGGGTTAGAAGAAAAACAAAAACAATCATTTTCCTCTTTATCTTTTGCTTTCTCTTTTTCACTTTCTTTTTCAATTATGTCTCTTTCTCTCATCTCTTTTTCCTTTTCTCTCAACTCTTTTTCTCTCATTTCTTTTTCTCTCATCTCTTTCTCTCTTATTTCTTTTTCTTGTAACTCTTTTTCTCTCATTTCCTTTTCTCTTCTTTTCTCCACTTACTTATCTCTTTTGTCATTTCCCTACAAATTCTATAGATTGGATCACTCTTATCAATAGTAGAAAGGTATTTCTCATCTTTCTTTTCTTTCTCTTTCTCACTTTTTTTTTCTCTCTTTTTGCTCTTTTCACTCCTTTTGCTTTCTTCTTCCTCTTTTTCTTTTATCTCCCAATTTGGGCATTGATAGGTCATGTGCCCCCATCCCTCACACATGGAGCACTTCATAGTACTAGTTTTAATCCTTGAAGATGACCTCTCTTTATGCTTTCTCTCTATCTCTCTTTTGATTCTTTTCTTCTCCATCCTTATATCCTCCATCACTTCTATAATAAGAAGAATAATACATACCTACAAAAAAAAATGGTTAGCACAAATAATAGAAATATGGACATCACCACTCACTAAGTGTTTCAGTCAAAACCACTCGTGTTTCTCTCTTTTGAGGCTTTTTCTATAATGCGCACACTTGCCTTTTTCCACTCTTGTTCCTCTTTAGTTCTTGAAAAGAACCTCCAAATTACAATAACAAAGAATTTTCTATGTGAAAGATGTCACAAATCCAAACTTGACTTGAGAGTCCAATGAAAGGAAAACTCAAAGACACAACAAAGGAAATTTAAAGACAAGCAATAAAAGCTAAAAAATAAGAAAGGATGACTCAAAATAGAATGTCAAGGAAAGACAAGACTAGAAGACACAAAAATAAGAGCAACACAAACTAAGAAACTCAAATTTTCAACTTTGTGAAGAACTAGTGTATTTAAGAGAGCTAAAATGACATAAAAGTGTATGAAAAAGAAAGAATTAAGTAATGGTGTAGAAGGACTTCTTATAGGGCAGAATTTTTTCTTTCCAATGGTATAATTTTTTGAATTTTTTTTACACTTTGGCCCCCAAACTTTTCATAATTGCACTTGGGCCCCTAAACTTTTTCTTTTTGCACTTTTACCCCAATATTTTCTTTTTTTATCTTTAAGTCCTTTTCTTTTTCTAATAAGTCCTCAAACTTTTTAATATTTATGAAAAATACCCAAACTCACTTAATTCAAATTTTTATGGATCAAACAAGAGGGTTTAGCCAAGGCTTTCAAGAACATACATGAACAAAGATGAACATTCAAGAACACTAAGTGCAGAATTGAGTCAAATTTGACACAAACTCAAAAAACTGATGCAAGAGATAAAAAAATGGGTGCCAATAGAAATTTCAACACAATTGACACACATATTAGATTCAGAATTCAAGTGCAGCACCAAAATGTGAAGCAAGCAGCTCACGGATTCGGAATTCAAGGCACCGATAGCTTTTGATCAAATGAACAAAATGACACGCACAACAAATCAATTAAAGGTGACGCACATATATAGATCAGCTCACAAAAGTGACGCACCAGGCTAGGATGCACAAACAGGAATGATTCAATCAGATCGAAATAAATATTGGAAACACTAACCGAATGGAATTGATGCTAATAGCCAGCAAAAATTGACGCAAATGACGAACTCAGATCGGATTTGGAAATCCAATTTCGCGTAACCAGTGATTAATAAAAATGAGGCACCTTGATCTCACGCAATTCCGATCAAGATGGCGTGATCAATTGGCGCTCCAATTTCAGCCAATTTCAGACACGAAATTGCAGCAACAAAAATCAGAGTTCGATGCACAAACTGCTCCACGAAATGAAGTGCCACCGAATTCAATTCAGCCCCAAGAGACAGAACAACGAACTAATGTAAAATTGATGCTAAATCTTTGCTCTAAATACCAAATGATGAAAACCCTTTCCGGATCTCAAATTCAACATCAACGGAAATTACGGAAACTCAAAAGGTGAAAAAAATATAAAACAGAAAGACGAGAAATGAGATATGACGCCACAATCGAAGCTCGATTGATAAGTCTAAGAGGATTCACCACAAAGAAAATGTTACTTTTGATAAGCTAAAGGTTCATCACAAGAACCAAGAGAGAACTTTCTCACTTAATACAATGTTAATTTCTAAAAATGATCAAAGCTCCTTACAATGTGCTATAAGGGCATATTTATACTAACACTAATAAAAATGACCCAAATAACTAAAAAGGCCCAACACAAGTGATAATGGACCCAAACAAAAGGAAACATCACTAAAAATTATAAAAAGTTCAACAAAAGCCCAAATTATGCCCAAATTACATAAACTTCTATTTTAAGATTTGGCTTCACTTTAAGCTCTTCATGTATCATCCTAGTCCTCTATCAGATTAAGGGGCTTAGGTTCTCTCGCTTAAGGGATTAAGGTTAGAATAAATGGTGGGTTGATGATAACATATGCCTAATTGAATAGGAATAACTAGGAATGCATGTTAGGTTGATTCAATGAAGTCAAACCCCGACAATTCCCACCATTGATATAACCTCGTTTTCTACTCTTACAAAGTGTTTGATAAAATTCTCAAACCTGAATTCTTCCCTTCTACTCTTTACTTTTATGCAATTGTCTTTAAATTTGGTTACTTAAATTATCTCAATATTCATAGTCTACTTAATTTACGAAAATTATCCAATTATCGCACAAGTCCCTGTGGAGACGATACTCTACTTATCATTGTGTTACTTGAACGATTTGGTACACTTGCCAAAATTGCAACAAGTTTCTGGCGCCGTTGCCGGGGACTTGTGTCTCGGTAATTGGGCAAATTTTTAGTAATTTTTGTGGACTTTAAACATTCTTTTATTCTTTCGCTTTTTAAATTTATTTGTGTTTTCCCTTACTTTAATTCTTCTTTTCTCATCCGGTGCTAACTTGCTTGTTTTCTAGTTGCTTGTGATTCTGTTTATGCCAGATACTATAGGTACTAGGAGTAAAACTAATTATGAAGAGCTCATTTTTATTCCGGAGATCGTGAAGACTGCTAGGCTGATTAGCGGTCAAACAAGAAGAGCAAGGCAACAAGCACAACAGGTGATATTGGAGGAGAGTTCCTCTATCCTACCTTCAGAAGAGTCTTCCAGTTCAGACGAAGAGACCACTACATCTGAAGAGGAGATGGCAGAAGAAGAACAGCCTGCTAGGAGAACTCTTGCGGATCATGTCAACAATAATGGTCCAAGAGTGGTCTCTAGTATCGCCAGGCCAAGGAACACCAACCGCATAGTTGAAGCTAAGCCAGCATTGCTCACACTTCTCAGTCAACATGCGTTTGCTGGCTTAGAAAATGAAGACCCCTACAACCATCTGACCACTTTTTATGATCTGTGTGACACAACAGGGGTGGCCCAGAATGAAGAGGAGAGCCTATATATGAGGGTGTTCCATTTCTCCCTCATAGGAAATGCATTGAAGTGGCTCAACAACCTTCCATCTCAGAGTCTTACCACTTGGATTTAAGTGGAAAGAAAGTTCTTGGATCGGTTCTTCCCTGAAGTGAAGAAAAGCCAAGCAAAGATTGACATATTGGGCTTCCGCCAAAGGAATGATGAGTCACTCCATGAAACTTGGGAGAGATACAAGACTCTCTTGATGAAGTGCCCCAACCACGGGATTGGACAGGTTGATCAACTCTACATCTTCCTTGGGGGTCTGAAGGGGCAAACAAAGGTGATGCTTGATGCTGCAGCTTGTGGAGGAGTGATTAAAAATAAGTCACTGGATGAAGCCATAGAATTGATTGAAAACATGGTAGCCAGTGATTTTGAAGCTCAACATGGTAGAGCCCCACACAAAGGGGTAATGGAGCTCAACTCTCAAGTTGCAATTCTAGCCCAGGTGGAAGCACTCAAGGTGCAAGTGTCCAATCTTCCCCAATAGTCAATGAAAACTACTTCTTCTCAGTCACATCACCTAGTGCTCAGTTGTGAAATTTATGGGGTTGAGCATCATGTAGAGCACTGTCCGTATACTTCCAGCACATAAGAGGAATAGGAGAATTATATAGGGAGACAGACAACTATGGCCAAGGGAAGCAGAATTTCTACGATAACAATTCTAACCGTAGTGGCTTTCAGACTCATCCTGTCTTTGATAAAGGAGCTGGTGAAAGATCTTTCCAACAGAAGCCTAATCTCTATGTCCAGCAAACAAAGATGGAAGACACCCTCACCGAATTCATCCAACTCTCCACTTCCAATCAGAAGAGGACTGATGCATCTTTCAAGAATTTGGAGACTCAGGTGGGTCAGTTTGCTAAGCAAGTAGCAGATTTGATGGAGCAAACCAGGGGTGGTTTTTCAGCCAATACTCAAACTAATCCTAAAGGTAATTATAGTGCTATCTGTACTAGGAGTGGTGGTGAGTATGAGAGTGTGAGTGAAAAGAAAAAGAAAGCTGAGAAGGTGGTGAGATTCACAGAGGATGAGGAGAAAAATAGTGAAAAAGAAAAAGAGAGTGAGGGTGAAGAAGAAGTAGTAGTTGAGGGTGTTGGAGTGAGAAAGGCTAGAGACATGAGTGCTAAAGAAGAAAAGTTGAAGGCCAAGACCTCCATCACTAAAGAGCTTCCTTACCCGAAGAGTCCAACCAAGAAGGATAAGGAGCGATAGTTTGCTCGTTTCCTTGAAATTTTCAAGAGGCTGCAGATTAATATTCCATTCTCAGAGGCTGTGGAGCAGATGCCTACATCTGCTAAATTTATGAAGAAGCTCCTTACGAAGAAGATGAGGTACATTGAGAAGGATAATATTGAGCTTGAGGCGGGTTGTAGTGAAATCATTAAGAAGATGTTACCTGCCAAACACAAGGATCTGGGTAGTTTCACCATTCCCATCACTATTGGGAATCTCTCTGTTGGCTGAGCATTGCTTGATTTGGGGGCGAGTATCAATTTGATGCCCCTATGCATGTTGGAGAGAGTTGGTGATGTCGAAGTGAAGCCAACCTGTATGACATTGCAGCTTGCGGATTGTTCCATCAAACACCCCTATGGTGTAGTTGAGAACATGCTTGTTAAAATTGACAAATTTATCTTTCCTGCAGATTTTGTCATCATCGACATGGAGGAAGATGCTGACATTCCCATCATTTTGGGAAGGCCTTTCATGTTGACGGCCAAAGCCATAATTGATGTTGGCAATGGAGAATTCAGGCTCTCGGTTCAAGATGAGGTGATCAAATTTAATGTGTTTGATGCTATGACTCACCCAAATGACAATGGTGCTTGCTTCCGGGTAGATGTTCTTGAGGAGATACAACAAGATGTTCCTACTCATCTAATTTCTCACTCTCCTCTTGAGCAAGTCTTACTTAATCACCATGATGAGCTCGATGAGGAAGTTGAGGAATGTGCAAGAAGCCTAGAGTATTGAAAGAGATTCCACCAGAAGAAGCAAAGTTTGAAGAGCTGAAGAAGGATGGTGTATCTGAGAAGCCCAAGCTGGAATTGAAGCTGCTTCCATCTCATCTCAAGTATGTTTTTCTTGAGGATAATGATGGGAAGCCAGTAATCATCAGTAGTTCCTTGTCTGCCTTAGAAGAGGAGAAGCTGATTGAAATTCTGAGGTTGCATAAGGGAGCTTTAGGGTGGCATATTTCTGATCTTAAAGGTATCAATCCTTCCTATTATATGCATGACATCCACCTCGAGAATGATGTCAAGCCAGTTGCTCAACCTCATAGGCGACTTAATCATATCATGAAGGAAAATGTGAGAAAGGAGGTATTGAACCTTTTGGAGGCCGGGATGATTTATCCCATTTCTGACAGTGCTTGGGTGAGTCCAGTTCATGTGGTGCCAAAGAAGGAAGGTATGACTGTTGTGAGGAATGATAAGCATGAGCTTGTTCCCACAAGAATAGTCACTGGTTGGCGGATGGTTATTGATTACAGAAGACTTAATCAAGCTACTCGGAAGGCCCACTTCCCACTCCCTTTCATGGATCAGATGTTGGAAAGGCTTGCGGGGCAAGCCTATTATTGCTTTTTAGATGGAGACTCCGGGTATAACCAAATTGAGGTTAACCCGGCTGATCAAGAGAAAACAACGTTCACCTGCCCCTTTGGGATATATGCCTATAGGAGGATGTCGTTTGGCTTGTGTAATGCACCTGCCACATTCCAGAGGTGCATGTTAGCTATATTTGCAGACTTGGTGGAGAAGTGCATTGAGGTATTCATGGATGACTTCTCAATTTTTGGCACTTCCTATGATTTATGCCTCACCAACTTGGAGCTTGTATTGAAGAGGTGTGTGGAAGCCAACCTGATTCTGAATTGGGAGAAGTGCCACTTCATGGTCCAAGAAGGCATAGTTCTTGGTCACAAGATTTCTACTCGTGGCATAAAGGTGGACAAGGCAAAGATTGACGTCATTGAGAAGCTTCCTCCTCCCGTTAATGAAAAAGGTATTCGGAGTTTCTTGGGACATGCAGGATTCTACAGGAGGTTCATCAAAGACTTCTCTAAAATAGCCAAGCCCCTAAGCAATTTGTTGGTCAAAGATACTCCCTTTGTGTTTGATGCTGAGTGTCACAAGGCGTTCAATACCTTGAAAGAGAAGTTGATTTCTGCTCCTATTATCATAGCTCCGGATTGGAAGCAAGAGTTTGAGCTTATGTGTGATGCTAGCAATTATGCAATTGGTGCAGTATTGGGGCAAAGGAGAAATAAGGTGTTTCATGCTATATTCTATGCAGTATTGGAGACGATACTCTACTTATCATTGTGTTACTTGAATGATTTGGTACACTTGCCAAAATTGCAACACTAACCAAAACCCAACAATACATTTTCTTCATGGTATACTTGCATTATTATAACTTTACTGCCAATGGAGCCATGTTGTGAGATCACAAATGTATATCTTATTTATACATTTGAAACAGAAGATGGAATGAGTATATAGGATGTTGAATCTCATGTAGAACTTCTTAATTGGTTGATGAGCATATGTAATTTTCTTTATACCATTGCAGGCTATGCCAGATGCTGATGATTATGGTACAAAGCGCAAAGCAGTGACACATCCTGCAGTTGATGACAATGAGCATTATCCATGCAATTTGCCGAAGAAGCCCAAGACGGATTAGAGTTGTGACTTATGCCAAGTTGCTGCAACAAGTGAGAAATAGTTAAATGACCATCTTCAAGGAAAAAAACACAAGGCCAAATTAAGAAGCATCCCCGAGTCAATGAATATTTCTGAATACATGATTTTCTTTTTTATTGTAGATGTAAACTTGTTATTGTTAATGATCAATGCTGCATATTATTAAAACTTCGACATAAATATTGTGATATAATTTTGTTGTCGCATGAATTTTTATGCTAGTCGAATGTATCAGCTAGTCGGAGCTCCAACACGATTCTGAAATATTGATCAGGCGATTTGAGTGAAAGACAAAAATTTGCGCTTCGAGAATGGGTTCCCATGCTACTCTAAAGAGTGCTTGGAAGGTGAATAATTAAAAAAAGAAAAAATAAATAAAGATTTTGCTATAATAAACTAAAAGCAATAAACAAAAACTGTAAATGAGAGAACGATAATTGACATTTTTAAATATATTTTTAATTAAAAACACTCTTTTTAAATAAAAAAAGACGAAGCATAAAATAAACGGAATTAATCCACCACCCACGTATAAAAAATTGATTTTTAATTCATTGAGTTTCTATATAAGATTAAGGTATTATTTTTTTAATTCATTAGGCACTTTGGAATATTTGAAAATCATCAATAAACCTTTCAGTTAAACTAATTTTTAAATTCTGAAGAGCTAAAAGGTTTCAAATTTTTAAATTTTGTATGATCAATAAACTAATATTCTATTAATTAATGGCAGCCAAAGAAAAGCGATGACATGACACTAAAAACTAGGTTAATTTAAGGAGGAAATAAACATGTAGATTACTACTTCTGAGGATGCAACACAATTTTTTTATAAGCAAAATATTATTTAGAACCAAAATTAAAAGTTATACTCCAAAACACATTTAAAAATGTTATAAAATCATTTCAGAATCAATCTATACCAATTAGAAAAAAAATGTATTTGACATTACTCATTGTAGTCTTAAATCGTATCTACTATTTAACCTTTATCAAATCTTAAATGCAAATATTAACCAGTGTCCTAAGAGCAACTTTAACGGTGCCTTAGGAAGCAACGAACCTGCTGAAGCAACGCGCTAGGGAAGCAATTTTCCGTTGCAGCCTTATATGAATTTCAGCTCAAGAAGCACCGGTGCTTTAGCTTTAAAAAAACATTTAATTATTTAAATAGTAAATTTGAAATGTATGGGTCTGTTGAATTTTTTTTTGCAATTATATTTTTTTAATCACTGTATATGAACACGTATATAAATAGGGGTACTTCATATTTTTTTTACACAACTAAAATCTCTCAAATTTCTCTCATTCTTACTCTCAAAATATTTTCAACTACCTCTTTGATTTGTTTTCATTCAATGGAATCAAACCAAAATCGATTCAATATGAATCTTTATTTTAATTTCATGTCAAATTATCGATTTTCTACAAATCCAAAATTTCAAAATTCTCCAAATTTACCAAACTCACAAAATAATTCAAATATGACAAATTATCAATTTCCTACATGTAATTTATATTATTTTAATTATTATCTTGTATGTCATGATATTTGTGTGAGGTTAGCTATTTTCATCATTTTAAATAAAATATAATTTAATTATGTTTTTATTTTTATTATAAAAAATAATTTACATAATAATAGTCTAAAAATTTCTTAATTTTTAAAATTTAATTATTTTATAAATAAGATAATCATCTTAATAAAAAAAAGTTATTAATAAAATATAATGATGTAAGTTTTTTTGTGGGACCCATTGGAATCACCCAAGGAGAGTTGTTCCATTGGAGGGAATTAAGTGTTTAGAGGTGCTTGTATTGGAAAGAGTAAAAATGAAATATGTGTACAAGTGGTCCCATTGGAAGCACTCAAAGAAGGTTGCTCCATTAAAGATGCTCTAAGGGCACTAATGAAGGAACTAAAAGTAGAAACGTTTTTACTGGGATGCGCAAATTGGGCTGTCCATGATTTTTTTGCGCTCTCCTATAATTTTCACATTAAATATTTTCTCCTTTTAATTCCTTAACCAATGTCCTAAGGGAACTGGTTAGCAAGGCCCAATCTAAAATAAGTCAAGGATGCAACGCAATATTGTTTTGCTACTTTTAGCAAAAAAATGAAAATATACTCGTGCAAGGGATAAAGGATATCTCTTTCTCTCTCTATTGGGATACTATATGGCAATAATTTTATTTTTAAAAATAATTACCATCACAAAATATATTGGTCTATATATATATATGATTTGAAATAAATGGAACACACTAGAAGGGAGTTGAATAGTGTGTTAGAAAAAAATTGAAACTTTTTCGAAACAGATTTTGCACGATAGGTTTTGAAACACGATAAGACTATCTTCCAATGAGTTATCCATTTCGTTAATTTATTAATAATACGTATCAAATATTTGTAATTGTTAAATATTGAATGCTTAAAACTTAAAATAATAAATATTTCAAATGGCTTAATTGCCTATTTGGTCCCTTAGTTTATTAAAAATGCTCAATAAAGTCCCTTAGTTTTTTGACTATGCAATTGGGTCCCTTTGTTTTTTAGTTTTACCTAATTGGTTTCTTTCCATTAGATTGAGTGGACGTTCGTTAAGGATGAATTTCGACAGCTATCAATTACGAATAGTGGCGGTTTAAAACCACCATTATATTTATTATTATTTTTAAATTAAAAAAATATAATATAATATAATTTTAAAACTCCAGTGAACGATTTTTTTTTCCAACACAACATCCCCCAAATCCAATCCCCTGAAATTCCTCATCCTAACATATGTGAAGAAAGAAATTTGAGCACCTTGTTGGATGTAGATTTCCTAGGGAGCGACAAACCGGTTACGAATGTGGCTGTTGCTCCTGCGGCCATTTTTGAGGATGCTGAAACTCATTCGCCCCGTCGCGAACGTGGACCGGAATCCCTAACGGAACTTTATGCTGTTGTAAATTACTGTTTCGTGAGGATGGCATTGAAAGTTGAAATTTAAACAGATAGTAATTTCGGGGAAATAAAAGGTATTAAGAGGATAAAAATAAAGGAAGAATCAATGATGATTTATTTTGATTCCTGAGAGAACACGCACACTTGTACCTCCATGGATGATGAGCTTGGTGGAGCAAGAGGAAGTTCCGGAGGAGAAATCCCCCCTCTTGACTAGACCGACGAGAAGCCCTCGGGTGATGACGTTGAGCGCCATGCCGGAGTCGGTGGCGCCGCTGCCGATGACAAGAATGTCGAGAGGGTTCGTGGCGCCGGCACTGACTGCTGGACCTCTCTTGCCGGCACAACGGTGAAGGGGTCATAGATCTTGTCCCAGACAGCGGCGAGAAGCAATCCTCCGAAGCCGTGGTCGTTGGCAGAGACCGGAGTGCAGACGTGGATGGCGCTGCATATGCAAGAAGACGTATTTATAAAATTTTATTTTTAATTTTGATAGTGGCGGTTAAAAATCGCAACTAGTTGTAAATTGAAACTACCAGAAAACACAACCTAACGGCGTCAGTCCCAGCCTGACGGAAAGGAACCAATTGAATCAATTTTAAAAATAAAAGGACCTAATTGCATAGTCGAAAAACAAGGGACCAAATTGGGTATTAAGCTTGTAAAGGCGAAATTCACAAGAAGGGGGTTGAATTGTGATTTATAAAAATTTTCGCAAACTTTTCTAAACAAACAGTTCATCTATAACAGGTTTAAAAAGGAGTTTAATAGAAAAGCGTTAACAGATGATGTTATGCAAGATAACAGACTAAACCCTTTCAAAACAAAACAAGACAAATCACAAGATACAGTTCAAGTAGTTAAAAGAGAGAGGGAGAGCAGGAAGGAAAACACAGAGATTTATACAGGTTCGTCTCACTCGAGACTACATCCAGTTCTTGGCAAACCCCTAAGTTCCACTAACTTTCACAAGTTACAAGTATTGTTCACTGCCATTTCTGGCTCAACCCAAGTAGTTTTTGCACTTAGCCTCTCCAAGCTAAAACCCAAAGTATTCTTTACTACCAAGCCACTTTTGGCTCTACAACAAATTGCAAGATTTGTTTTTGTAAGGGCACACAAACTTATATGTTTCGTCTTACAGGCAAATATACAAGATGAAGAACAAAGTCTTTTTCTCTTAGGATACTAAAGGTGTTTTGAAAGCTTTTGAAACTTAGAGAATTATACAAGAGAAAGAATGAAGGCTTGAAAGAATGCGTGCAAAATTTGAATTAAGTTCAGTATATTCAGCACTTCAGTTCTTCTACTATATATAAACTTGCTGAGGAAGTAACCGTTGTCTCTAAACGACCTTCTTGCATGGGTTTAATCAGTGTCTGAAGGAGAGTGGCCATTGGGGCAATTAATGTGAGCATTAAATACTTGTCACAAACTAGTTACTTTCAGCTGATAAAGCACTCTGCTTATCTTCCTTGAGGGGCACTCCATATCCTTCTGCTGCAGTGGTCACATGCTTGCTCAGGCAAGTACTCATTTCTAGCTGTAGTGCATCTTTTGAGGCTAGGGAAAGTTTTACTACTTTGACTCTTCTTTTTTTTCCCCTTTATGCACTTTGATAGATCCTAGGAAGGATGTTCCATGAACATTCCCTACAAAACATATTGAAACAATAGTGCATTTACTATGCCTTTAAATGCTTCTTCAGACTTAAGCGTCTGTCTGCATATCATCTGTATTTCACAGACGCATATTCAACACTTTCGTCTGTTGGCATTTTCATATGCAATTTCTTAACTTAATATTTATTTGCAACAAATCAAAATTATTGAGGGTCCTGATTCGTCTTATGACTTAACAAAGCCATTTCAAATTTTAAACATATCAAATACTTATTCGTATTTAATGTTTTCTCTCTTAAGTCAAACATTTGTGTTCGTATTTAATTTTCCTTTTTTGAGGTCAAAGTGAAACTAAATTTGTTGAATTCAAAGTCAAACTATATTTAATTTTGTTTTTTCTTTCTGCCATAAATGTTCATCCAAATACCCACCCCTCACACTCAAAATCAACTCTACACACACTCACACATTGTCTCTGAATTCATAGCCACTGTTTATCATTCTGCGTGCCTTTCCATTGTTTCACTCAAGTTCAAACATTTTTCATGGAGTACCAATATCGTGCTGGCCAAAACCAAAGGGCACCTTCAGCAATGCCACATCCTCTTTCAAAATCAACTACATGAATTCAGATATCTTCGGACGCTCATTACAAGGTAACACTCGTATAATTTTCTTCATGTTTGATCTTTTCAAGATACCCATTTGTTTTGTTGTTTAAAAAAACAACTTTTCTCAAATAAGTTCATTTGTAGGGTGTGAGTTTGCACCAGGAGGTTTTCTCGGCAATGCTTTGTTGCCAACAATGCCAATGCTGATGTTGGTCAATGTCGACGAAGCGTTCCAACGAGAATGGGAGAAAGAGCAGATATGGCATGAACTAGACAAGGAGGAAATCAGGAGACAGATAATCGCTAACGAGATAGCATTTGCACAGCGGCGAGAGTTGGAGGAGGAAGTCAGGAAGGAAATGTCGTCGATCCCATTGTAAAGGCTGGAAGGGATGTTGGTTCCCGAAGGAGTTTCCACGTCTTTTAATCAAAGAACAAGAATGAATCGGGCTAATAACATTAAGATTGGTGGGTCACATTCCCAAGTTACTATTCCACTTACTTGCAAGGATCAAGGGATCATACTGGTTAGTGTATATAGCGTTTTGTTTAATTTACCTTTTTTTCTTTTTATCTTTTCTTTTCATCTTCTGATTTTATCTTTAGCTTCAATTTTATTTATTTTTTTTTACTTCATCTTTTGTGGTGTTTTGATCGTGAAAAGGTTTTCTCTTTTCATTTTTCAATAAAAAATGATACCTTATTTTAGAATGACCCCCAAATAGTGGTTGAATTGCCTGCAATCACTTATTCACTTTTGACATAGTTAATCCCGCAATCATGATATAGTGGCTGGATTTCTTTTTCTTAAATTCTAGTAACTTTTAAAAGTTAAAAAAAAAAAGCTTCATGGGTCCCTTTGTTTAAAGCTTTATTTTTAAAAATATAAGAAAAGTTATGGATGATGCAAGCAATCCAAGTCCAAAGTTGATAACCAGTTCAAATATGTAATTAAGTGATGTTGAAAGTTGTAAAGAGAATTTTTTTGCATATTACAATAAAATAAATGACTAAAATGTGACATGCACTTAGGAGTGTGGAGAATAGTGTAATTTGAACACATCTCAAGGAAGCGGAGTATAAACACTTGCTTGATTTTTTTATACATTTGAAACAGAAGATGGAATCAGTATATAGGATGTTGAAGCTCATGTTGAAGTTCTTAATTGACCAATGAGCATATGTAATTTTCTTTATCACATTGCAGGCTAAGCCAGATGCTAATGATTATGGTGCAAAGCACAAAGCGACAACACATCATGCAGTTGATGAAAATGAGCATTATCCATGCAATTTGCTGAAGAAGCCCAAGTAGGATTGGAGTTGTGCCTTATGCCAGGTTGCTGCAACAAGTGAGAAACAATTACATGACCATCTTGAGGGAAAAAAACACAAGGCCAAATTAAGAAGCATCCTCGAGTCAATGAATATTTGTTAATACAACATTTAGTTTCTTTTTTATTATAGATGTAAACTTTTTATTGTTAATGATCAATGTTGTGTATTATTAAAACTTCGACATAAATATTGTAATATAATTTTGTTGTCGTATGAATTTTTATGCTAGTCGAATGTATCAGCCAGTGGGAGCTCCAACACAATTTTACCACTTTTTTTTGGTGAAGATGGCAAATCCACTTTGGAACATAGGCCAATTCACGGCCCATTGTGGAGAAGTAAGTCAAAACAAGTACCACAAGTTGCAATTGTTTCCTTTATCGCTAACAGGAACAACTTTTACTTGGTATTCGTCTTTGCCACCTAATTCGGTTCAAAGTTGGGCTGATATGGAGAGGTATTTTTATAGCCGATTCTATCGACCTCTGCTTGAGGTTACCATCACTGACTGAATGAGTATGGAGCAGCAAGTCAATGAATCGGCAATGGAATTTATTAAACGATTCCGTAAGGTGGCTAGCAGGTGTTCGGTACAGTTTCTTGAAGCTGAATAAGTTGCTATTGCCATAGGGAACATGCACTCTCAATTGAGAGAAAAGCTAGTGTCACAAAAGTGTAATGATATGAGTCAGTTGGCCTCTAAAGCTATTCGTGTGGAACAATTTATTATAGATAAAAAAATATAGGCAAGCTAATAAAGGAATAGGCCTACATCTTGTGTCCATAATTGAAGCTGATGGTTATGATATAGTTTTGGGAAAGAATGAAGTAGAAATCATGGCAGCGAAAATTGTCAGAGGTAAGCCATACTATTGTCCTGCTTTAAGGGCAGCAAAGTGTAAGGTTACTAACACCTCAAACGACAAAATGGAATACTCATTTGACATCTCCAAAGCAAATCAAATTTTTTATTATCTACTTAAAGATCAACATATTCGCCTGATGGAAGGTCATAAGATTCCTTCGGCTGAAGAGTTAAAAGATAAGAAGTATTGCAAATGGCATAATTCGTATAACCATCACACAACCAATTGTTTAGTGTTTCGACAAGCAATTCAGAAGGCTATGAAAGAAGGAAGGTTTAAACTTGTTGATAAGAGTATAACCGACATGACTGTTGATACAGATTCGTTCCCTAGTATCGACAACAATATGGTTTCATATAGCAATAGGAGGAAGATAGACAAACTGTTTGGCAACTGAAATAGATGCAGTCTTCGGCATCAAACAGTCGACCTCGCACCAGTATGTTTGAGAGGTTAGGGAGATTGAAATCATTGATGCTGAAAGGAGTCTGGGTACCTCATCAATCTTTGCATAAAGGAAATGAAGGGAAATGCTTATGTCAGTAAGGACTTTCTTCCATGCTTAGGAAGAATCAATTGACTAGGCCTAAAACTTTTGAAATGAGACCACTAGTGGCTATGTGTCATCAGAGGCAAGATTAGCAAAGTCAACAACATTACAAGGACAAGGGGAAACTACATATCTTAAACGATTCTCCTATTCTTGAAAGGGGAAAGAGAATGGCAAAATTCAGAGTAGAAAATGGTATGAGGACTCTAAATATTACGGTAAAAAATGATGAAGCTTTAGGTGGTCAAATGATTAAGCCTTCGGCTAATGTGAAGGACGAAGAATGGATGCAAAATCGGCCGAAAGAAAGGGCACAACAGCCTAAGCCTTTAACGAGGACCCAAAAGATAAGGCAATAAAGGAAGAAGTCTGTACAGAGGACGAAACAAGCATTGATGATGATCAGTGAAGTCAGGGAAAAAGGTCAAAAGGAAATATCTTCCCCAACAGTGGCTAAAGCATTACAAAAGTCGTTCAGCAATAATGGAGAACCAGTTTCGGCAGATTCCTCGATAAAGGAGAGCCCGCCAATAGTAGAAGATGTTGAACTTGCTTCGCCTTTGCAAGATGACCAACTAGATATCAATGAAACTAAACTGTATGTTGGCTTAACCAAGAAGGACTAAGATTAGCAGAATGATCAATCTTCTCAACTAATTGATCCAACTTTGGACCAGAGTTTTGAAGAATCCTTGACAGACTCCATGCTAGGAGAGGAAGTTAATTTTCTGCCAGCTGAAATAGAGGTAGTAAGCCTTATATCGATTGAATTTTGGGCTAATGAAAATTAGCCTGATTGGTTAGATGTGTAACACCCTAAGGGTATTACCGTAACTACGCTTATTTTTCTAAGGACGTGAAAATTTAAAAACATTTATACAACGTTATCATGCGGAAACTAACAAATAAAAATACATAAATTACAACTCACTCTCAAATGTTATTTAAATACAACTTATTTCTCATGATTTTTACTTCATACCACACATAATGAAAATACATAGAAATATAAAATAGTAAACTACATCTTCCATGACAAGACTCCATGCTCTAATGATACGTGCCATCACAAGTTTCTTGAAAAAGAGGGAACTTAAAGGGTGAGACATAATGTCTCAGTGAGTGCTCGAAGGACTCTACGGTTAGGTTAGACTATTTTACCCAAACAATCCATTCATTACTCTCTCATGTCTTTACCCTCACAGGGTCTCTATGAAACTCTATTATTTCTCTCTCGTGTTAATTCCACTTCCCTTACTTAGGCTTTACTCCCTAACACTCACCTTGTATCTGTCTATTCTCATTAGCAGTATTCATTCTAACTTCTATGTTTACATAGTGTCATTCTAGGTATATCTCTATCCATGCCCTTAAAGAGTCACATCCCATTCCATTACAAGTCAACAAGATAGTTTAATATATAGATACATATACGTTCATAGTATATTACGACTATGGATAAAATCATTCACACATCACTCAAGTAAAACATAAGGCATACATGGCATCCACATCATACCACACAAGCCAAACAAACTCATAATAATGCACGTATGCAATGCAATGTTCCTTTCTCTTTTCTCATATGCATGTGGTACCAGTAAAACACATTGCGAAAGAAGCCCGGGAGGACATGCAATAATGGACCCACATGATCCTACTACTACACTCTCACCAAGATGAGACTGTCGGTGGTGCGTCAGGGTTACCTAGCCTTACAAGGATACTCCAACCCATGGGATCAGCATGAGCCTCATTGAGATTCCAAACCGGATAAGACCCCCAAGGACAGAGTCATACTTCAACTTATTCATGACCTCCCTGGTTAGCTCAACAATATCTCTCGACTTAAGAAAACATATGCACATTTATGATGCATGTCTCAAACATTCATATACAAAGTGGTTCCATTGAACCTCATCTTAAACATAGTGAGCCCATTCTCGCCCCACATGGGATAAGTCACCCGTCTCAATGGCATCTAACCACAACTTATCATAACATGGTTGGTCCCTGCTCCACATGAACTCGGGCCATTTATAAATCTTTTCAAAACATTGCCATGACATCACTTGCACAACATAGATATATATATATATATATATATATATATATATATATATATATATATATGTATGTATATCACAATTCTTGTTATAGCATTCACACATGTACCTACACATCATCATTCAATTAAGTCACGTACACAAAATACATCCTAATTCTATACCACATACCCACTATAACAACCATCTACTAAGTCTTATGACTCGTATAGCCCTTCTTAAGTTTCGGGAGTTACTTCTATCATTTTACCTAATGCATCTATGACCTCTGTGAGGTGTAACACTTTATCTAGAGCTATACTAATCCTATTAAGTTGATCGTTATCTCTCTAGAAAGCCAAGACAATTATTTATAACTTCTATGTTGACCTCAAACTCTAATTCAATGGTTTACTATGTCTAAAGTTAGGAAGAACACAATTTGATTGTGAAACTACTTTGGCCCTGCAAGCCACACTGTCTAGCCTAGCTAGAGACTCCCTGTAACTCACTTCACATTCTGTCTTGTTCTGGCCCAGTGAGCCACATTATGCTTGCCCAGCCAGAAGATTCCAATGGCTCACCTCGCTACTGACTCTTTCTGGCCTAGTGAGACACATTGTGCTCACCCAGCCAGAGGCTTCCAGTAGCTCACCTCGCTACTGACTCTTTCTAGCCCAATGAGACACACTATGCTCGCCCAGCTAGAGGCTCCCTGACAGAACGTGATTATGCGTTTTTCTGCATAATCTCTCCCTTAAGGGTTCTTAACACCCCAAAACTCATTCTAAGTATACAAGACTCAAAACTCAACCTATCTCAAACATCGCAAACCACACAAAGCATAGAAAACACAAATTAAACACGTCCGATACAAATTCATAGAAATCAATTTGATTCAATCCCAAGAACACAAAAGGGGTAAAACACCAAACACTCAATTATCAAGTCAAGACAATAATTATGAGCTTCGGGGTATTCACAACCAGTCCAATTGAATTGAAATACAATTATAATGAATCAAGATATAACATACCCAATGACCACCCAAACCCTAACTTAGGGCAACAAAGGGACAAAGGAAAAGGGAAAAGAGATGAACTCAAGAACCAAGAGGGGTTTGAGAAGACAAGGGGAAGAACACTCACCTAAATGAGGCACGAAGGAGAGCTCCAGCTTGAGCCTCCAAGTTCCTCCTTCCTTTTTCTCTCTTCTTCTTCTTCTTCTCTCTTCTTTCTTCAACAACAACAACAACAACAACAAATGGAGATGTGTTTGCCGAAGAAGCCGAGTGTACAACCTTGATCGAAGTTCCTACCCAATCGACTAAAGCAATGTTGTTTGAGAAACCTACTGATGAGATACGCAAACACCTTAAACCATTGAATATCATAGCCCATATCAATGGTAAGACTCTCAGCAGAGTGATAATGGATGGGGAGCCATGCCGAATGTAATGCCGATTAGTACTTTGAAGAAGTTAGGGAAAACTATTGATGACTTGACAACTACAAATATGAAAATGTTCAACTTTATAGGATGAGGTACTCATGCTGTAGGAGTTTTGGTTGTTGATATTACAGTTGGCACTAAAACAAGGAAGATTGTGTTCTTTGTTGTGGATACGAAACTTGCTTATTCCTTGCTACTTGGGTGAGATTGGATACATGGTAGCAAATGTGTACCTTCTACCTTGCATTAATTGCTGATGTTATGGGATGGAGACAAAGTTGAGGTGGTTTTTGTCGATAAAAGTCCATTTGAAGCCGATGTCAGAATGGCAAAAGCCATTTTTTATTCTCCACATATGGAACCTATTCAAGTGCCTAACAATTATGAAGAAGGTTCTTAGAAGGCTTTGTAATCTGGCTTCTAAAGGATTTGAAATAGAGACTTAGGCCGACACCTCAACCTTAATATGCTTGACCGATGAATAAGGACAAATAGGTCATGATCGACTTACTGGATCAGTTGACTTTGTTTAATGTAAAAAACAAGATACCTGATTCTGTAATAATAAATGACATAAAAGAAAAAGCAAGAGCACTTTGAGGAGCAAGAAGCGAAGACACGACAATAGCCGAAAATGCTTAGGGGGCATTCTGCCCATATTTCGATTGACGTGTGCGAACCACAACTCCCTATCTAAAAACAAACACCTTTTTTTGAAGCTCAAGACCCATTGGTCGATGTAAATCTTGGTACAGTTGATGAGCCCAAAATGACTAAGGTGAGTGGCTTATTAACTGAAGAACAAATGGGCAGCATAAGGGGCAGATTGGTGGACCTCGTTAAGAAGTACCGAGATTGCTTTGCTCGGGATTATCATGAGATGCCAGGGCTATCTCGAGAATTAGTAGAACACTACTTGCCAATTAAGCCAGGTTTTAAACCTTATAAACAACCACCCAGAAGATTCAAACCTCAGTTGATTCCTCAAATAAAAGCTGAAATTGAGAGACAACTGAAGGCAGGATTCATTAGAACAACGAGATATACTAAGTGGTTGTCTAACATTGTACCCATTATTAAGAAAAACAACAAGCTTATGGTGTGTACCGATTTTAGATATTTGAATCTGGCTACTCCTAAGGATGAATACGTCATGCCGGTAGCCGATATGTTAGTCGATGCTACTGCTACTCATGGAATTCTATCTTTCATGGATGGCCATTCTAGCTACAATCAGATATATGTGGCTAAGGAAGATGTGCCCAAAACTGCATTTCGGTGTCCTGGAGCTTTAGGTATATACGAGTGGTTATTTATGCCATTCGGCTGGTGCCACATAGAAAGCTATGAATGCTATTTTTCATGAGTTGATTGGAAAATCCATGGAAGTATATATAGACGATGAGGTTGTAAAGTCTGTCGATTTTGAGCAACATCTATTTGACTTAGAACAATCTTTGCCGAGAATGAAATTTCATAATTTAAATATGAATCCGGAGAAATGTGCTTTTGGTGTATCGACATGAAATTTTTTGGGTTTTTTAGTGCATCAAAAGGGGCTGAGGTTGATAAGAATAAAGTCCGTAGGATAACTTTCATGCTCATGTTTCTAACACAAACACATACAAATTATATATCCTATTCATAATAAAGAATTGTTTAATAATAATATTTTAAACAAATGTAATATACCTTACGCATAGCTTGAATCATATCAGATGCAGTCTTTCCACTACTCGATCAAAAAGTACAAAACTCGTTGAACCTGTTCTATCAATGACATGCATTTTGAACCTATATGATGAAAGATTTAGATTGTCACTTTTAGTACAACATAATTAAAATTATAATTAAAAATAGAATGAATACCTTGGTACTGCAAGCATTAAGTCCTCACAATTTTCACAATAATGTTTAGATCCAACCAGTACAACTTTTTTTAGACATTTGCTGCATGAGTCATAATACCAACCTTTACCAGTGCCAACATTATCTACCTTAGCAAGCACAATACAAAAAAAATTCTACAAAAAAAACATAATCAATCAATTATATATTTCTATATAAAAAGTATCATAATTGTTATTCAGAAGTAAGCCGTCTTCCTATAATCAACATCTCTTGGTCGTGACTTGTTGTGAGTCTTTGATGACTTGTCTATGCACTAATTCAAAAACAAGAAAAAAAATTTAAAAACTAAGATGATTAGAAGTGAAAAATAACAAGTAAATAAAAGAAAATAGAGTTTAAAACATTTTAAAAATGTGGGTTTAGTTTAGGGAAAAGAATCACAACACAAATCCGACCTTGAGTGGGAGTCGAGCCTCGAGAAGGAGTTTTGTGTGAGCGAGGGTCCAGTGAGTGAGATTCGAGCCTCAACAGGGAGCTCTGTTTGTGTCTGACGTGAATCTGGTGAGCATCTAGCATAGAGGAATTTTGGATTTAGGTTTCAGTGGGTGAGGGTCTCGTGATTGAGGGTCCAATGTGTTTCCAAAGAGTGCATCGAGCGTGGGAGGATTTGGGATTTAGGTTTTAGAAAGGACTCAAGAGCAGAAGAAATTAGAGGTGGTTTGGGGTTAATGAGCGTACATGGGGAATGCAAAGGTAACTTTAGATGGCAGTGCTTTGTGCGATATTTCGATTCGATTCAATAACAGAAAGAGAATTGAATGAATTGAATATAATTGAAGAGAAGAGAGAGAGAGTGTGTGTGAGAGAGAGAGAGAGAAAGAAAGAAAGAAAGAGAGACAGAGGGGGATGGTGACCTGAAGAAGTGTTGCCAAATGGAATCCAAATACGCAAGGGGTTTGAGAAAGGTGGATGTCATCGTCAAATTGCAAATGTCGTGGAGGCTTAGGTAGCCAAAGCACTGAGCTATGAAGTCTTCGTTGAGATCGATTATCATCGTTGTCGACGTCACCGGCGACCGAGATGGCTCGGCCATTAAACCCTAGAAGCCATGCCAGTAGTTGGCATCGACCAAATCAGCGGCGTTGCGGAGCCAACCAAGCCTCGACACCTTAGCCACCATGGAAGGCACGCCATACATGTCGCTCAACGTTTGCTTCAACCTCTGAAAGTCATTGGAGTTGTGTACTTGCAATGTTTCTTTCCATTGCAATTGATTATGACATGGATGATTGATTATAGATGGCTTTTTCTCTTTGGGATTTAGGGATTTGAAATCACGTTATTTATTTATTTTTTTCTTTACATATTCTGGTAGTTTTTAGACGTCTTGCATCTAAATTAGAAAACATAATTTTTGCAGTCAAAAACCGCTAGACAAATCATCATAAGAAAACTAATGAAAAATTACCTTTTTTTAAGGAGGGTATAATAGACATTTAACACATTATACTAAACTATTATCTCCGATCTTAATTATAAGTAACATAAGACAAATCATCAATACCAAGGAAAGTAATTAAATTAGTTATTTTTAATTAATTCTACCATAAATTCAAATTTTATTCCAAAAATACCCTTTGCTTTAAGTGATTGTAGAGTTAACAATAAATTAAGGGTATAAAAGAAATTTAATCCTAAGTAACTTTAAAAACTGGTGATTGTTGCTTATAATTAAGACAAAAAAAATTTCCAATTTGTTGTTTATAATTAGGACCAAAGGTAATACTACCTATGGTCCTAATTATAAGCAACAAATTGATTTTTTCTTTGGTCCTGATTATAAGCAATAATCACTAGCCTTTAAAGTTACTTAAGGTTAAATTTCTTTTATACCCTTACTTTATTGTTAGCTTTATTCCCTATGCATCCACTTATTACTATGGCAACCACTTAAAGAAAAGGGTGCTTTTGGAATAAAAATTAAATTTATGGTAGAATTAATTAAAAAAAGTTGTATTAACTACTTTCCTTGGTATTGATTATTTGTCCTATGTTGCTTATAATTAGGACCAGAGGTAGTATTAATTAACATTTTCATTTATTTTTAATGTTTCACTTCAATATTTGGGTCCATCAATTGGACCATTTGTCGCAAATTAAGGACCACGGTAGAATAGGGAGCCAAAATATTGTTTCCAACAAGTGGATGGCAGAGGTTTTGGAATCGAAGGAGATGGTCTTCAAAGTTCAAACAACAAGTTTTTGGGATGCTATGGGCCATTTGGAGAAGGAGGAATCTATGGACGTTTGAACAAAAAGAGACCCCAATATTCCTTTGGTTATCTCTCAAGGTTTTTGGGTTATTTGTCCTGACAAGGCACCTCACCATCCCACCATACAAGCACATCCTACCAGCTGGACGCCACCCACTCTCACTAAATAGTTCAAGATAAATTTTGATGCGTCACCATCACAGAACAATGGGACAGGCTTAGGTCTAGTGTGTAGAGATCCAGAAGGAAATTGTCTAGCTACTGCTACAAAGCTGCTCTCCGAACATGTCACTCCAAAAGTGGAAGAAACTGATTGCAAGATATCTTTCTTTTCACTCATTTGTGATAGAAACTGATTGTCTACAATTGACATTGATTCATGCCTGGCAGGATTCAAAAGTGACAACTATGACTTATTTTGATGGCATTATACAGGATTGTAAATACAAAATTTCAAATTTATCTTTGTAAAGAGACAGGTGAATAGAGTAGCTAGTTGATGCTTTAGCTAAGTTGGCTTTTGAACATAGGGAAAATTTCTTCAAAAAAAAAAAAAGGACCATGATAGAATCGCCCTGTACTACATGCACCTACACTCCTGTGTCACATTCCTATCTAAAGAATCCCCACATGCCCCAGCTCAATCTATAATTAACCTATCATACTGCACTCGTGTACAAAAACACATGCTATCAATCAAAGTTTCCCACTAACTTTTGTACATGTGCTGCTCGTAGAAGATTTCTACGGTGAACCTGGTTGGTAGGTGGTCCACCGGTGAGGAAACAATTTTTTACCGTTGGATATATGCATAAATAAATGAATGGTTGAGATGTTATCGGTATTGAGAATTTGCAAGAAGATGTAATATCATTTTTCGAAATCGTTAACTTTGCAACAGTGTTACATGGTATAGTGTTGTGACTAAATTGACCTTGAGTTATGATTGCGGTTTTGTTAGGGGGCGTCATTGGTTTAATAAGCAGTGTTCGACTGTTAGTTGTTAACAAAAAAATTATTTGGGATGTGTAAAAAAATATGGTGGGCCAGAGTAGACTGGGCCTAACATCCAAACTTACCCATAATTTGCACAAAAGTTTTGCAAAATGGTAGCCCGATAATTGAACGAGCCGATGATTTGTCTGAGGGTGAAGACTAGAGCCGGGCATTTGGGCTTGGGTCCGCGGGCCACCCGCATAAGCCGCAGCCCGTGTAACACCCTGAAAATTTCAACTCAGTTATATAAGTATATATGTATATATATTTATAATTATGTATATATTTATATATTTCTCTGTAAGTAACTCTCTGGAATTAATTTTCTACAATTAATTCTCTATAGTTACTTTCCTGTGTTTTTGATTGTAAGTTGCTATAGAATTTTGTGTGATTGAATTGTCTATGTTGTTTATTTATTTATTTATTTATTTGTGTAGTGTAATATGTACTTAATGATCAAGTACGTATATTGTCTGTGTATGCTTATCTGTTATGCCTGCTAGTAATTAATTGAGCTGAGATTAATTACTAGTAGTAAAATATTTATAATATCTATTGCTATGTATTAATTAATCTATTGGTTGCAAATTGGTTTTAATTATTTTAATTATATTAAATTCTAGTAACTTGCACAACAAGTTACCTCTTATAAAGTTTATCTATAAATAATTTCTTTACAGAGGAAATTTTATTTGAGCTACTAGAAAAGTTTTTATTACTAGAAGTTTTATAAAATTAATTAGATGTTTGAAATTAAGTTTTAAAATTTTAAAACACACCTTTTTACGATTACACAGTATAAAATTACACTGTGTAAATTAAAATGAGTAACCAAATTCCCTAATCCTAAGCTAATGACACAACATTACATGCAAAGCCTAAACTAATGACACCTAGCTACCCAAAACCCCACGGCCAAACCCAACAACACAACACTAATCTCACTTTCTCTCACTCACCTAAACACCAAACTTAATCTCCAAGTTTTGAACAAGGAAAAAAAATCCTCTCATCTCTCTCTTTTCTTCTCTTGGCTGAGAGCTAGAGGAAGGCAAGGGAGGCCATTGAAGAGCTTGGTGATTGCATGCAAAGCTAGGATCATCACCAACACATCCTCTAGTTTTCATTTCCACTTTCACCTCTTCTCCTTTTCGGTTGAATTTCAACACTAGGTGAGGGAAACTCTTTGTGAATTCAAATTTCTATTGAAATGTGGTTGAGGGTTAGGGGTCTCAACCACACCTTGCATGCATGCCCCTTTTGGCTTTTGTGTTGTGCTTTGGTTGGTGCTTGAATTTGAAAAAGTTGATGGAATGGGTTGGAAAACCCTTTGGCAGTGACTGTGTAATTGCATGTACTAATCTTGGGATATTTTTATTTTTTATTTTTGAAATTGATTGGGAAGGCTCCTAACACAAAGGAGACCATGCCCAAATTTTCTTGAAATTATTTGGTAAGCTTTGCATTTGAGAATCAAACCACAAAATAAAGTGGCAGTGGCTGTTTGGTTCGTCCAGCTATGGACAGCCCCCACAGTTTTACGATTTTTGAAAGATATAACTGTTGGTTTTCATGAAATTTGTTTTGAATGAAAATAGATACAAAATAAAACAACTTTCGTTTTGACACCTTTGAAAAAATAATTTCATCTTGGGGTTCATCCCTGGCTCGAAAGTGGACTGTCCTGTTTTGGGGTTTCACTGGAACAGGGCTCGATTTTTGTTAAAATTCTCCCTGTGTACTTAATGTTTTTGAAATGTAATTAAACTATTAAAAACTAGACACAATAATATTTTTAACCATGTATATTACAAAAATTACCAAGCACAATTTCTAAATTAATTTTTTTTAAAAAGAAACAGAACAAGGGTTTAGGACCCTGTTTTGAGTCAAAATTGTAGGCTGTTAGGAATATTTTACTGGGAACAATAGAAAATGAATTTAGAAGTAAGAAATACCTTTTTGGAAAGATCAAGATGTTAGATTTAAACTGTAAAAAGTTTCATTTAATTTAGCTTTGGGAAGTGGGAGAAATTTACATTTCTTTGAGCTATGTTCAGTGAGCACTCAAAATCCAGGGTGGGATACCTTTCTGTAAACTAGATTTCAAGAGTTTCGATTTCATATAAAAAAAATTTCAATTCCGAGGTCATTTGCTACAATCAATGAGAGCTCACATTCAGTATTGCCAAAGAGAAATATGCCTTTTTAGTCAATTTTGTTACCATATGTGTGTTTTTTTGAATTGTGGCAATTATAATTATTAATTGTGATTTTGTAAGGCAGTGGATATGTAATATCCAATGACCTATTCTGTTTTGGGTTTAAGTCCCAGAGATGTGAATCTTGGGTACTTAATCTTTGAAAGTGTGGTTTTATGTGCTTTTATGATACAGTCCTTTGGACTGTAGGTTGAACTTTGTGATAAAATTGTTTGTCTGTGTGATGTGTTCACAAGACTCGGACGCGAGTACTTGTGAGGACTAGAACTATGTTCTAGTGTTTTTGGCTAGACTGCTATGTAACAGATAAATGAAACTTGAATAGTAAGCACAATTAATTAGACTAAAAGATTTATTTTATTTTTATTAAATAGAAATTAATTAACGAATTCTTTATTTTATGCATTGGACATAGAAAGAATTTAGGATCTTTGCGTGGAGGAATCAACGGTAAGTTATTAATTATTAAAAATTATAGAAATTGATGAGAGGGTGAGGCACAAATAAAACTTAACAAGATTTTGTTACGTGTTGTGAATTGTGTTGATTTCTGAGAGTCGTGCAATGGAACTGCTTGTGCGTGACGATTCGTGGGAACTACAAGATGAAAAGAGAGTCACGTGGAGTGTTCCAGCTGTGAGAATAACAAAGAGAGGGGGCGGAGTTTGAAAGGCGTGTCACGACGTAATGTGATGGACACCCATAGAAAGGTGATGGAGGCAAATGTCCTCATACATATGATTTTTCTGAGCAGAGACGGGGTCTCAGGCTCGGCGTCTATTCGACCGTCCAGTACCATGTGCAGCGAAATCCCACTGTGACGAGAAAGAATAAACCTTGTGAGGAGAGTTGTGGAGGAGTCAGTCCTCCAAGTATTGGATGATCACAGTTGGTACCTGGGAGATGATCGTAAGGCATTGCGACCTTGGAGGGTAAGGCACTGAGTTGTGACGATAGATCACATAGCTGACTCGGCCACCCTGACAAAAATACAAGACATCATCGGTTGGTGAGAGCCCACCATAGAACAATGGTGAGAGGTGTACTCCCAACAATCATCCAACTCAATTGTGTAAGACCACTGAGTTCTGGGAGTTCCAGTGGCAGCTGGCCAGTAAGAAAGGATTTACAGAATTAGTGAAAGGAAATGATTAGGACTGCGAGTGTGAACGTTAGAAAACCACATGGCGATGGTGGACAGGATTTTGTTTGTGACTTGTAAAGTCGTTGTTTGTGTGCAGCTTGATGAAGCAGAGAGTTTACCCTTCTGTTTATTTTCTTTTAAGGGCAGATGGCAACGAAGGACTCAACCCTCCATTGGAGGATTGAGAGCATATTCGGGAGATGGATAGTAGTTGTGGTCCAGGGCGTAGATCACATCTTGGGCTACATCCGGTTCGCACGAACGCCCACGTATGACCCTTGGGGCTTAGGATCTCTGCATAGGGTGGGAGTTAGAAGATGACTACTCTAAGTCCTAGGATCTTACTTTGTTTTATCATGTATTTGGTTGGGTAGATCTAGGTATCTCAGATATTTTGTTGTACATATTCAGTCATCATGTGGACCATGTATTCTCTTTCTGTACTTATGCTCCGGGAGTATGCTATGTCTTTTGGCTACATATATGTATATACATGTTTACATTTTCAGTCATACGCATCTTCCATTGTTTTATTTCCGCATATTCGGAAATTAATTTGTTCTTTTACTATTGAAGCTATGTTTGACCTTTTTGTTGAATTAAATAACACGTTATAATTGCTAAAGGAAATTATAACTTTCGCAATTAAAATTTAATTAGAAAGTTTTAAAAATTTCACTAAATTCCGGTTATGTTTCTTTCACCTTTCACGTGTTTTCTTAAGTAAATTAATTAAGGTATTTTATAAAATAATTAATTGGATCAAATATCGCATATTCATCATTATAGAATTTAGGGCGTTACAGCCTGCATGGTATATGGGCTTCAATTTTTAGAGCCCATTTAAATTGCGGGCTTTTTAACCCAGTCCGTTTAACCCGTTGGTTAAACGGGATTGACCGCGGGCTCCGCGGACAGTCCACGGGCTTTTATGCGTTTATTAAAAAAAAGTATTTTTTTTGTGGTTTAGTAAAAGTAAAATAAAAATAGAAACTAGACTAATAAAATAAAAGAATTGTGGCCATTCTACTTGAAATTAAATACATTTCAAAATAGCCAACACCAAACCAAAACCCATAAAGCATAATTCTCATACATCTAGTGATTAATTGGACTATAAAATGAGAAGAAAAAAAAAGGAATTTAAAAGGGTTTTTAATTTGAGTTTTAGTCACTTTTTTAATTTGATTTTTTAGACAATTTTTTTTAAAAGGGTTTGAAAAATGAGTTTAATTTCAAATTTTTAAATTACAACAACAACAACAACAACAACAACAACAACAACAAGAAGAATAATAATAATATAATAGGTGAGAGATAGATTGCGCTCATTAAAGATTGAAAACTAAAAACATAATGTTGTTTACATGGTAAGAGATATATGATGTAAAATAATTGACAAACAAAGATAATGTTCCTTACAGAGATAGATGATAATGATTTTAATGTGAAAGATAGATGATGTTCATTAAATTTGAACAAATATGAACTTTGTCATTTGGTTATTTGTTGAACCTTCCCTATTAATTTGGTTATCTGTGTGTTCCCCAAAGATGATTTTAATTAGTTACAGGTAAGAACATAATCAATGTTGATTAATTTAGATTTAGAGGAAATAATTAAGTTTTAATTGTAAATTAGTGGTAGTAATCATGGGTTGGTATTAGTAGAAAATGAACGATGGAAGAGTGATGGAGGAGGGCGCGATATATGTTGCCTCGGTGTTTTGCTTTAGTGTTTTGGCTTTTATTGTGTATGCTGTTCCTTTTAGTTTTTTTTTGTTTTGTATTTGGGTTGGGCTTCTGGTCGTTTGGTTTAGGATACAATTGTATGATGGATGATGATGATGAATGTGAAGGTTACTTTGGGCTTCGTTGACTTGAGAAGAACAATGTTGATGTTCTTAGTTGTGAAGAAGGTGAAGAAAGTGTGAGGATGATAGAGGAGCATACCATCTTTTTGCCTTCTTCAATAAGAATAGAACCAATGGAAAGACAAATATTGTACCTGAAAATGCAAACTTATGCCCAACAGGTAAGTTCGGCCATTTAGCTGAGCACCCGGAACCCGCTAAGACTGCCAGCGATGTCGTCATTTTAAACATACTCTATTTTAGCCACAACGCAACCACACCATTTAGTCATGGGGCTAAACAGGCTGGCTCGCATCCACCAAAAAATAATAAAAATAAAAGAATATCAATGAAATGAAAATTTGAAATTAAACCCTTTTGTGAAAATATTTTTAAAATCAATTGTGTTAAAAAAACAAAATTAAAAAGTGACTAACTATGAAATCAAAAACCCTTTTAAAAATGCTTATGTTATTATTTTATAGTCCAATTAATGAACAAATGTAGAACAATTATTGTTTATGGCTTTAGTTTGGTGTTGGCTTTTACTTGAAATTTATCTAATTTTTAGTAGAATGACCACGATTCCTTTTTTTAATTAGTGTAATTGTATTTTGATTTTACTTTAACTAAACCTCAAAAAATACATTGTTTTTTATTAAGACATAAAAAGGTTGCAGAATGTCAAGAAACATTGTGGTTAAGCCCGTTTAACTTGTTTATTAAATGGGTAGGGCTAAAATGACAACAATTTGAATGGGCTGAAAAAATTTAAGATTATATACCGTGTGCGCTGCGGGTTATGTAGGTGGCCCATGGGCCCAAGTCCAAATTTCCGGATCTATTAAGAAGTACTAATTAATTTGTATTTAATAGCTACAATTTTTAAATCATAATCGAACTGTTGGACTGGGCCTGACGAGACCTTTGTTGGACATCTTATGGACTACAATATTTAACTACTGAGGACCTGGCCCAAATTAATTCATAGAATGTACTATTCCGTCCCTAAATATAAGACTCTTTTCTATAAAAAAAAATTGTCAATTTTTATAAGACTCTTTTCAACTTGTATCTTGCATTAATTATTTTTTTACCAATATACCATTTATCACTTTACAATGAATGCTATAAATTAATAAGATAAGTACATTCTCTCTCATATGAGGATTTGAGAAAATGAGTAACACTAATTAATTAATTAGGTAGAAAGTAATTAAGTGGAAAGAGAGAGATGATGAGTTCCAATAATTATAAGGGTAATTTTGGAAAAATAATACAAATTGCTAACAAATTTAATGCTATTAACTAAATTAACAAATTTTCTTAAAGGGTGAGAACTAGTTAAAAAAGTCTTATATTTAGGAACGGAGGTAGTATTATGTTTTAAAATAATTATGGTAAATTAGATGAATACAAATTTAACACATTACAATGGATTGGTTGGTTTGTCTGTGGGCCTTACTAGGAGAAAGAAATTTAATTGAGCCCATATGATCACATGTTTGTTTGTCTATAAAAGCCCAAATTAATATATTTAGTTTTAATTTTTTGATTAGTTGTTAGTCAATTGTTTAAGAGGTTCAATTTGACGATTGAAATTCTGTTAAATATTTAATACTCTGATTACTTATGTTAGTGAATTTCATCCATCATTTATGGGCCAAAAAAAATTATATTGTTCAATATGTTAACTGAAAACTCATTCGGGTTAGTTATTTGTCAAGTATACAGAGTTTTGCAACAGTCTTTTATTATGAAGACGAAAATGTAAGATTGGGAAAATTTTAGCCTTTATATAAATTAAGGGTATGTTTGGCCTAGTTTTTGTCCCACTTAAAAGCTACTTTTAAGTTAAAGTTAGAAATAAGAACTAAAAAAAAAAGTAGAAGTTGTTTGTTAATTTTTTTTTTTAACTTAATAGCTCCTTTTAAATTAAAAGTTGTTTGGAAAAAAGAATTAAAAACTTTAGTTTTATGTAAAACTAATTATCTCGTCCGATAAAAATAATTTTTATATGATTAATTTAATTTACATATTTATTTAATGAATAAAAATATAAATGTTAAAAAAAATATCTAAGAAAATAATTTTTAAAATATTAAAAAAAATTGTCGTGTGGACAAAACCCCTCTTCCCTTAATCTATTTACTGCTCGTCACTATTCAATATCTCCTAAACTGAGCCTAACTAGTAACTACGTAACTAATGAAAAGAAATTACCCCTATTTACCCCTTTACTTACGTAACTAATGAAAAGAAACTAACACCCATATTTTCTCTCTCCTTACGCCAACCGGATTTCTTTGCGATGTGAAAATGAACCTGTTAAGTGTTAATCCTTCGTCCTCCATTGCAAGATGAGTGTAGAACCCTCGCTTGATCTCATTCATACCTTGAGTTGTGCGTGCCTTCGGCGTATCACCTTCTCCATTTTACCATTCAAGCTTCTTCCATGAAGTTCTAAAATTTTTGTTTTTTTTTAAGATTTTTAATCCAAATTAAAATCAAAATCAAATAGAAATTGTTTTTCTAAAGTTTTTGCATTTCAAAACGTTCTGTCTGGTGTAAAAAATGATGGAAAACTGTTGGATTTTCATTTGGGTCATAACCAGATCTGAAGATCCAGTTCAAGGTCAAAGATGACCAAAATGTAACTGGTTTCAGTACTTTATATAATATACGACACAATAAACCTAAATATATCAGTATGGTCTAGCTGCAAACCGTTGTTTTCGTATTTGCAGGCACGGGTTCGATCCCACCTCATGCTAATTTTTTTAAGGCGATTTTTTCAAAAAAAAAGGAAGAGAACAAATTAACGCAAAATGCATATTAACAAGGGTCAAACCCACGTTGCTACCTATGCTTTAGCATTAAAATACCACCCTTCATCATCAACATTACAATAATGAGCGACTTAAGAATTTTATATAAGATACCTAATTATTTTAATTGCACTTAAAAATAATTATGAATTATTTGGTATGTTTTAATTAGTTATTTATTTTGTTAAATTATATGTTTAATATTTATCTGAGCTTCCAACATTAAGTTAAATATTTTACATACATTAAAATATTTTACATACATTAACATTAAGTTACTACCTACACAGGTATGGATCCAAGTACGAGGATTTTTTTAAAGTGTGAGTATGGGGACAGGTACTATAGTACCCTACCCAGACCTTACCTATTGTCATCCCTACTCAAGACCTAACCTTATAACAAAACTATCAAATTATGTTATTTTTCTCAATTCCTATAGGAAGATTAAAAAATACAATGTGATATTTCATTATACCACATATGATTAATTACAATTGATGTTTCTATTGTGATTTTAAAATAATATATAATACTAAATACAATAGTCCCTATTTTTGCGGGTACCCACTTGGTATATTACCAATTGTCATCCCTGGTCATGAGTCTAATTGAGTAGTTAATTACCCTAATCATAATTAGTTCATGCCATACTAGCTTAAATACCTAATCACCTAATGTGTTAACCTTAACCATGGTTAATTCATGAAGCCTTAGATGCCTATTTATTTATGTCAAAATAATAGGGGATAAAGAAAGAAAAAAATATTTTGTCTCAACCAGAGGAAATTGACCTTCATTTAAGCCGATGTATCTTCGCCTCTACCTCAACCATAATTTATTTCTTAGCCAGAGTATCTTCAACTTGAACTCGGTCAGAGTATATTCATCTCTGTTTCGAGCATAGTAGTTTCAACTTTGTCTCAGCCTGAGTAATTTGACCCTGGCTTAAGCCAGAGTATCTTCACCTAAGTTGATTAAAATTATTTACTCGCAATTTCTAAATATTTTTAAAAAATTACCAAATAGTTTATAATTATATTTGCATATTATTTTAATAATAACATTTCATGAATATTGTTTAACATAATTTTAGATGTACGATAATTATGAATTCATAAATACAAAATTAAAAAAATTAACAAATAAATTACGCATATAATTATTCAATAAATAATAACTTTAAATCATTAATTTTAATGTGTGTAAAATATTTAATGTTGGATGCTCATATAAATATTAAACATATAATTTAACAAAATAAATAACTAATTAAAACATACCAAATAATTCATAATTATTTTTAAGTGTAATTAAACTTATTAGGTAACTTATTTAATTTTCTTAAATCGCTTATGATTGAAATATTGATGATTGGAGGGTGGTAGTTTAATGCTAATGCATGCGTAGCAACGTAGTTTCGAACCTGCTTACTCGCATTTTGCGTTAATTTTTTTCTTCCTTTTTTGTTAACAAAAATAACCTTAAAAAAAAATTGGCATCAGGTAGGATCGAACGCGTGGCTGAGAAATACCAAAAACAATATCTTACGCTAGACCATTCTAATATATTTACAATTTGTTGCGTCGTATATTATAAAGTACTGAAACCACTTACGTTTTGGTCATCTTAAACCAGATCTTCGAATCTGGTTACGACCCAAATGAAAATCCGACAGTTTTCCATCATTTTTTACACCGGACAGAACGTTTTGAAACACAAAAACTTTTAAAATAACAATTCCTATTTGGATTAAAAATCTTTAAAAAACAAAAATTTTAGAACTTCATGGAAGAAGCTAAAATGGTGAAATGGAGAAGATGATACGCCGCAGACACGCACAACTCAAGGTACGAACGAGATCAAGCGAGGGTTCTGCACTCATCTTGCAATGGAGGATGAAGGATTAACACTTAACAGGTTCATGTTCGCATCGCAGCTTGCTTCCCAGAAGAAATCGATCCGGTCGATCGAACGCAAGGAGAGAGAAAATATGGGCCTCAACAATAACCTGTTTTATTGACTACTTTGTTTACACGCTACTCCTTCATCATCTCCACCATTGATATTTTAATGTTATATCCTACCGTCTAAATTTACTTTTGCACCATACGTGAGTTGTTTCACTCACGCACGTTAGCCTTCGTCTTACTTTTAATGTCTTTTTTACTAACTGTTCACTTCAAATACTCTGGTCCATCACTGGACCATTTGACGTAGAGGTCCAGCATAGAATCTTCCGTGCTCGTATCGATTGCTCTCTTTTGTACCCAATCTTAGACGCTGGCTATTTTGGGGGACCTTGTAATGTCCCCCACCATGGGAAAGTAATTTTAGTCATAGGATATGTTCATTTTTTGAGATTGATGTGAGACTACTACACAACTGCTTATACTAGATTTTTTTTTTTTAAAAAAAAAGGGACCCTTCTTCTTCTGTTTAATTTTTTTTTTTTTTTAAAAAGTGACCCTTCTTCTCCGTTGTTGCTTTGCTTCTGCCCCTCTTCCCATTTTTTTGTCCCTCATTTTATCATGATTTCTATTTTTAGTTCCTTATAAATTTTTTTACTATTTTTTGTCTCTCGTAAATTGTTCTGTTTTGTTTTTAGTCCCTCATAAATTGTTTTGTTCTGTTTTTAGTCCCTGACATTAATTTCAACTATTAAGTGATGACATGGCAGACATAAACTGTGTGTGTGAAAATTTTCTAATTAAATTTCTAGTGACTTTTAACCGCTGCAAAATTTTTGACGGTCAGAAATGTTTACTTTTGTAACATTTTTTGTGATTTCAGAAAAATCTAGTGTTCGAGATTTTGATTTTTTGATTTTATTTTTTAACATTTCTGACAGTTTTAGTTTGCCAGAAAATTTGCAGTAGTTAAAAATCACAAGAAACTTAAATAGAAGAACAAGGGTCCCTTTTTTAAAAAAAAAAAAAAATTTAATGTAAGCAGTTGTATGGTAGCTCCACATCAATAAGCAACAAAAACTTAAATAGAAGAACAAGGGTCGCCTTTTTTTAAAAAAAAAAAAAAAAAAAAACTTAAACAAAAGAAGAAGGATCCCTTTTTAAAAAAAAAAAAAAAAATCTAGTGTAAGTATTTGTATAGTAATCCCACATCAATCTCAAAAAATGAACATAGCCTATAACTAAAATTACTTTCTCATGATAGAGACATTACAAGGTCCCCGAAATAGCCAAGTCCTCAATCTTATCTTTTCAGACTCTGCTGAGTCTGCTCCACTGCTGTGTTTCCCAATAAGCCAATAACTTCTCTTGTCACCACTGTGGTGGCAATATTAATGGGGTTGGGCTCAACAGCCTGGAATCCTTCGAAACGTTTTACATCTGTTTGTTAGGTAAGAAATTAAAAAAAAAAAAAAAGTAAATGAAAATTATTAAGCTTATTTGACGGAAAAGATTTAAAGAAAAATTAATTTTAAAATTAGTAAAACTTACTTAATTATTTTTCACCTATTTTTACTCATTTCTTTTCTATTAATCAAACGATTTTTATTTTTACTTATTTCTCATATATTTTTATTCATATTTTTTATTTTTATCCATCACATGTCATTAATGTTTTGCTTGTTTAATGTGTGTAGTAGATGGGCCATGGCCCTACCATTAACAAGCATTTGATTCTCTTGTATAATTGTCAATGTGCTGTACCTGCAATTGATCCGTTTGCACATTCATGTTAACAACGTTACATTTTTTTTTAGGACAAAACTTATAGTACATAGTTACTTAGATATTTTAATTTTGGTATCATTCTCTAATAAGAATTGCGCAAAACTTTAATACAAATATTTGTTATGCTGAATACTAAAGTGAAACTCCTATTGTGATTGGAAAACAATTCCAAAAATACTTAAAGAATTGTTTTTAAGTCTTTTTTTTTAATGGAAAAACTAATTTCATGGAATTCTTTATGTATTTTTATTATCATTTTTAATTAAAATTAATTGTATTAAAGATTAAGATATATATATATATATATATATATATATATAGACATATATATTTAATCCAAAAAATAAACATTGATCCAAATTTCGAGGTGCATGGATGAAAAGAAGAACAAATATACAATAGAGAGAAATTTTCTTTTAGAAAAAAAATACAAATAATATGATTAGAAAAGAATAAAGAAAAATTAGATAAAAGTAATAAAATAAATAATCAAATTTAATAACACATATAAATGAGTCATGATATTTAGACACCTAATAAACAATATGAACATACTTCAATAAATAAATAAATAAATAAACGAATATTCCATTAACATTGATAATTTCTTCTTATCTTTTTTCTTTTTATCACATTACATCTTAATCATTTATTTTTTTCTCTCTTCATATATTTTTTATGTGTAAATACCTTTTGAGTATCTATGTATCTTTTTCTTCAAGCAAAATTAGTGTCTTAAATTAATTTTTAACCCAGTAATTATTCATTTCTTATTTAATATCTTTTCACTTAAATAAATTATTCAAAATTTTCTTCTATCTAAATAAATTTTAATTTTTTTATTCATTAATATGTATATGTCAATCTATTAAAATAAAAATTATATAGAAAATATGACACACGGATGAATATTTTTTTTTTATAAAAGCAAGTAGAAAAATTTTCACTTAATTCATAGGAATGAACAATTTACCTAAAATCACATTAATATCTAAATTATTATAATGAAATTATATTTTTTGGTTATAATAATTTTAATTTAAACATATTTTTTATAACTTTCTCTTTCATGGCTTAAATTAATTTATTAAATGTTTTATTTAAAGAACATAGAAAGCTTTAAAAAAATATAACAAATAGTGATAAATATGTTCTTATGAAAATATGAAGAGAAATTTAGACTTAATATTCCAGATAAAATATATAAAATATAACACACGGGGATGGACATTTTTCTTTTATGCATTGATATCTATATGTAAATTTATTTATTTAAAAATTAGATATAAAAAAATTCATGGGTATAGACTCTTTTTTTTTTTAATGAAATCAAGTGGGGGAATTTACATTTAACTCACAAGGATGAACAATTTACCTGAAATCACATTAACTTCTAAATTATTGTGCTAAAATTAAATTTCTTTAATTCATTTTTATAATAATAATAATTTAATATAATTGTATTTTTATAATAATTTCTATATTATTATGTCAATATATTAAATAAAAATTATATATAAAATATAACACATAGGGATGAACATTTTTTTCTTCTTATAAACACAAGTAGAAATTTCCTCTTAATTCATGAGGATGAATAATTTAGTTGAAGTCACATTAATATGTAAATTATTATGGTGAAATTATATTATTATTATTATATTTGAATGTATTTTTCTGTGATTGTCTCTTTTCTTATTTAAATATTTTATTTAATTTTTTATTTTACAAACATAGAAAGTATGAAAAAATATATGACAAATGGGGATGAATATTTTCATAAAAGTATCAAGAGAAATTTAGACTTAACTTACTATATAAAATATAACATATGGGAATAAACATTTTTTTTTATAGAAACAAGTAGGAACGTTTACATTGAATTCATGATAAACTTTTTTGCTAAAGATTTTTGTCCAATGAAAGTTAAAATTTCTTTTTCATAATTAATACAAATTTAACTACATAACAAAAATTAGATTAAATCAATATAATCAATATTATTTTCTCCATGCAAAATTAGTGTCTAAAATTTATTTTTAAGCAAATAATTATACATTTTTTGTTATCTTCTCACTTAAATATATTATTCATGATTTTCTTTTACCTAAATTTTTTTTATTTTTCTTGTAGACATTGATATGTATATGCCAATATATTAAATATAATTTATATATAAAATATAACGCATAGGGTTGGTTTTCTTTTTTTTTTTTATAAAAGCAAGTAGAAATTTTCACTTAATTCATGGGATGAACAATTTACCTATGGTAAATTATTATGGTTAAGTTGTATTTTTATTATAATAATTATAATTTGAGTGTATTTTTTTATGGTTGTCTCTTTCATAATTTAAATAATTTATTGAATATTTTATTTTATGATCATAGAAAGTGTGAAAAAAGTATAATAAATGGGGATGAATATTTTTCATGAAAATATGAAGAGCAATTTAGACTTAAATTTCCATATAAAATATATAAAATATAACACACGGGGATAAACATGTTTTTTTTTATAAAAATAAGTAGAAAATTTTACACTGAATTCATAGTAATAAATTTTTTTGCTAAAGTTTGTCCAATCAAAGTTATAATTTATTTTACATAATTAGTATATTAAATTACATAACAAAAATCAAATATCAATATAATTACGATGATTTTCTCCATGCAAAATTAGTGTCTAAAATTAATTTTTAAACAAATAGTTATTCATTTTTTGTTTATTATCTTCTCACTTAAATAAATTATTCATGATTTTCTTCTAACTGGAAAATTTTTAATTTTCTTTTATACATTGATATGTATATGTCAATATATTAAAATAAAAATTATATATAAAAAATAACACATAAGGATGAATTTTTTATTTTATTTTAAAAAGCAAGTAGAAAATTTCTATTTAATTCAGGGGGATGAACAATTTACCTATAATCACATTAATATCTAAATTATTATGGTTAAATTATATTTTTATTATAATAATTAAAATTTGAACATATTTTTTTATGGTTGTCTCTTATTTAAATAATTTATTGAATTTTTTATTTTTTTTTATCATAGAAAGTATAAAAAAAATATAACAAATGAGAATGAATATTTCTCATGAAAATATGAAGAAAAATTTAAACTTAACTTACCATATAAAATATATAAAATATAACAACAGGGACGACCATTTTTTTTATAAAACCAAGTAGGAAAATTACATTTAATTCACCTGGATAAACTTTTTTACTAAATATTTTTATCTAATCAATGTTAATATTTCTTTTACATAATTAATATATATTTAATTACATATATAAAAAACTTCCTCACCGGTCATTATCTGTTGAACTGAGGCTAACTAATGAAAAATTACCTTTATTTTTAAGGAGGGTATAATAAACATTTAACACATTATACTAAACTATCAATTAACATTTTCATTTATTTTTAATGTACTGTTGACTAACTGTTCACTTCAATATTCGGGTCCATCGATTGGACCATTTGTCGCAAAGGACCATGTTAGAATCGTCCCTATACTATTACTAATTTACTACACTTCCGCGTCACATTCGGACATTTTTATCTAAAGAATCCCCACATGCCCCGAGCTCAATCTATAATTAACCTTCGTAGCACCATTTCATTAATGTTTTGCTTGTTTGGTGTATGTAGTATATGGGCCATGGCCCTACTACCATTAACATGCATTTGATTCTCTTGTAATTTGTCAATGTGCTGTACCTGCAATTGATCCGTTTGCACATTCATGTTAACAACGTTACATTTTTTTTTAGGACAAAACTTATAGTACATAGTTACTTAGATATTTTAATTTTGGTATCATTCTCTAATAAGAATTGCGCAAAACTTTAATACAAATATTTGTTATGCTGAATACTAAAGTGAAACTCTGTGATTGGAGAACAATTCCAAAAATAATTAAAGAATTGTTTTTAAGTCTTTTTTTTTAATGGAAAATTTAATTTCATGGAATTCTTTATGTATTTTTATTATCGTTTTTAATTAAAATTAATTGTATTAAAGATTAAGATATATATAGACAAAGATATATATAGACATATATATTTAATCCAAAAAATAAACATTGATCCAAATTTCGAGGTGCATGGATGAAAATAAGAACAAATGTACAATAGAGAGATTTATTTTTTTAGAAAAAAAATACAAATAATATGATTAGAAAAAGAATAAAGAAAAATTAGATGAAAGTAATAGAATAAATAATCAAATTTAATAACACATATAAATGAGTCATCATATTTAGACACCTAATAAACAATATGAACATACTTTAAAATATATAAATAAATAAATAAACGAACATTTCATTAACATTGATAATTTCTTCTTATCTTTTTTCTTTTTATCATATTACATCTTAATCACTTATTTTTTCTCTCATCATATATTTTTTATGTGTAAATACCTTTTGAGTATCTATGTATCTTTTTCCCTTATAAATTTTGTTTCTTGACTATTGATGCAATGGCCAAATAGGACATCATCACAATACTCCTCGGTTCATTGCTTCACAAACCTTTCTCTACAATCGGGCCTCTGTTTCCATGGCTCACCCTGTTGATCATTGTCAGAAGATGAAAATCATAGAGCAATGTCAAGTTTCTCCTCCACCAGGATCCGTTCCACCAACCTCTCTTCCTCTAGCTTTCCTTGACCTTCCTTGGCTTTACTGTGACACAGTGCAAAGCATTTTCTTCTATGAGTTTCCTCACTCTAGTAACCATTTCTTGCAAACAGTGCTTCCAAATCTCAAACACTCTCTTTCCCTCACTCTCCAACACTTCTTCCCCTTCTCTGGAAATCTCGTGATCCCTCCTAAGCCCCACTTCCCTCACATCCTCTACACCCGTGAAAACTCCATCTCCTTCACCATTGCAGAATCCACTGCTGAGTTTCCACATCTCATAGCTGACACTGCAAGAGATGTCAGAGACTCTCACCCTTTTGTTCCTGTGTTACCTACCCCAAGTACCAAAGAAGATGATGGCACATGGCAGCTCCCTCTTATGGCTATTCAACTCACCATTTTCCCCAACTATGGCTTCAGCATTTGCATGAGCTTTAGACATGTTGTTGCTGATGGTAGAGCATTCCTTCATTTCATGAAGTTTTGGTCCAACGTTTGTAGGACAAAATGTGACGTGGCATCATCCTCTCAAGCTCTACCGTTGCTCGATAGGGACATCATCAAAGACCCCAAAGGGCTTAAGCTCGTTTTCTCGGAGGAATTATGGAATTCTCCTATGGAAGCTATAATAAAAGATCCCATCCCCAATGTTGTTGATAACAATAACAATGAAAAAGTACGTCATGTCTTTGTGTTGAGCCGTGACCATGTTGAGAAGCTAAAGAAGTGGGTGTCTGTTGAGTGCAAGAGTTATTATGGGTTAGACTTAGAGTCATTGCACATATCAACCTTTGTGGTGACAAGCTCTTTGATGTGGGTTTGTAAGGTCCAATCAGAAGAAGAGGCCAATGCTATTGGCACTACACCTAATAATAATGATGAAATCTACAATTTGGCCTTCGCGGGAGATTGTCGCAACCGTCTAGAATTTTCAATTCCTTCAACCTATTTTGGAAACTGCGTTGTTCGTCGCGTTGTGTCACTCAAGAGGAGCAAGCTAATGGGAGATAAAGGGATTGTTGAGGCAGTGATTGAAATTGGGAGGGAAGTTAGAGATTTTCAGTTTGATGCTATGAAAGGCGTTGAAAGTTTCATGCCTATCGCTAAAGGAGTACGAAAACGGATAAATTCTGTTTCGATTGCAGGGTCGCCAAAGATAGGTGCATATGAGACTGATTTTGGATGGGGAAAGCCCAAGAAGAGTGAAATACTTCACATTGAATATTCAGGAACTATCTCACTTTCTGATTGTAGGGATGAAGAAGGTGGAGTGGAAGTTGGGTTAGTACTTGGAAGGGCACAAATGAGCAAATTTTCTACTATCTTGGAAGAATATCTAAGAAATATTACCAGTCGTGACTAAAATTCCTGTGTTTTAAAGATGGATGTGCACATTGCTTTGCCGTGCACCGAAGTATCAACTACCAATTATCTAATAGTACTGTTTTCATTTAAAATTAAGATGTGAAAGTTTGTATCATTGAATAGGCTCGATCTAAAATATAATATGGTTTAGGTCCCAATATATTAGTGCTGTTTTTTTTTAGAATTATGTTACTAGTGCTTTTTGAATTTACTCAGTTTAGTGATCTTTATCAATATTTTTAAGTTTTATGTCCCCTTATTATTTTTCCTTCAATAATATTAGTCTTTGCGCTTAATTTATTGGTATTAAGTGATCATGTTTCTGCTTTTCTATAATGTCCATGTCACGGCACACCAAATAATTTTCCACACATCCTGATGAGATTTCTTCCCTTTCCCTAGTTCATGCTGTTTGAATTTTGAAATGCTGAATAACATTTCCGGGCGGAAATGTCTGTATACCAATCCATGCATGATGAAACTAACAACTAACATTGGCCGATAAAAAAAAAAAAAAAAATGCATAACAACACTCCTTCCACTCCTGATATAAGAATGGGCAAGAACAAAAAAGATGATCAGCTGTTTCTTCTTGAAGATGACACAAATAAACATCATTTGGCAATTGGATACATCTTTTTTCTGAGATTTGTTCTTGTTGGTAATCTGTTAAGCATCAACCTCCATATGAAATGCGTAATATTTGCAGTTGTTTGCATCTTCTAAATGTAGTTGAACAAAGCCTTTTTCTTGTTGATCCCCCTGTACTTCCAATACCTTGTATGCTGTCTTTTGCCACTCAAACCATTGTCTACGCCATGTTAGGTTCCATTTCCACTCTTCCACTTCCCATTTACCAACATTCCCCAGCACTTCATTTTGTTGAGTAGAATTAACAAAGAGTCTTTCAAGGAAATTGATTGACAGGGATATGAGGTGTTGAGGCTATATTGAAGAGTCACTTGCTGCGAGAACAACAACAAATGAAGAAGTATGCTAACCAGAAACAATGAGATTTGTCCTTTGAGGTAGGTAGGGATATAGATTTTTTTTCTTAAAGTTAAGCCTCATCGCCAATAATCTGTTGCCAGAACAGTGAATGAGAAGTTGGCAACACGATTTTATGATTTTATGACCCTTATCAAATTTGTAATCGTACTAGAGATGAATACTTTATATTAGGGTACCCAAATACACCATATGCTGCAACTTTCAACTGAGTGCTTAACATCCGTGAGAACAATAGTTAACTTCATCACAAATTGAACACTGCTAGAACTCTTTACGAGCACATCTCGTGTCATCACTGTGAACCCGTAAAGGGTGTAAAGCCACTTTTGTGGCACAAGTAAAAAAGGCTTGGAGTAAAAATTCTAACTCTGCAAAAAATTGGTTGGATGGAGGAAATTATTGTAATGCACTAAATGCTTGAGCTCCCATCTTTAGCCATAAATAGCACCTCCCCTCCATCAGATTTTGCATCCCACTAGAATTGTAGTAATTTTAGAGAGAGCTAGCAACATTAGTGGTGTGTGTGTTCTCCTATTATAAGAGAGAGTGTAATTGTTCTCTCCTTATAGTTAGAGAGAGATTGTAATTTTCTTCCACTTAGTAAAAATATTTCTCTGGTCTTGCCCGTGGTTTTTCCCTTATCCGTTGAGGGTTTTTCACGTTAAAATATTGTGTGTCAATTCCTATTTTTCTCATCTCTTATTTTAGTTATGAGTTATTATTTTGTTACTCTGGTACCCAACAGTGGTATCAGAGCCAATAGGTTTTGATATTGCTCCGCTGCGATTCACGCTGGTATGCTGGTATAGTGCCGGAGAAAATTCTTAGTATGCTCTGTGGTTGCGTTATTGTCTGATTTACCACATCAGAAAGAATTATTCTTGTTACTGGATATAGAGTGAGGTAGTGTGAAAGTGCATGTCTAGGAAAGTTCTGGCTAAGGAAAGACTTGGTATTTAAGCGTGTTCGTTGGTGATCCACCTCTCTTTCCTGGGAACTTACCTAGTGCACTGGTTCACGATCTACAGTCATTGTTCCAGTAGGCAGTACTATATACGGTGGAAGTTGTGTAAGTTGATTCTTTAGTGTGAAACCATGGCAGCAAAATACGAGATTGAGAAGTTCAACGGGAGTAATTTCTCCCTGTGGAAATTGAGGATAAAGGCAATTTTGAGAAAGGACAACTGTCAAGACACAATTGAATACAGACTTGCGGAAATCACTGATGAAAGGTGGAAAGAGATGGATGACAATGTTGTTGCCAATTTGCACTTAGCAATGACGGATTTGGTTTTGTCCAGTGTTGCAGAGAAGAAGACCGCGAAGGAGATTTGGGATACTCTCCACAAATTGTACGAGGTCAAGTCACTTCACACCAGAATATTCTCGAAGAAGAAACTCTACACTCTTCGAATGAGTGAGTCCACTTCAGTGACAGACCACATCAACAATCTGAATACTCTATTCGCTCAACTTTTTGCATTAGATTTCAACGTAGAAGAAAATGAGCGGGCAGAGCTTCTACTTCAAAGTTTACCAGATTCGTATGATTAACTCATCATCAACATAACAAACAATAATATTGTTGGTCGTCTAACCTTTGATGATGTTGTCGGAGCTATTCTTGAAGAAGAATCCAGGCGAAAGAATAAGGAAGATAGGCTAGAAAATTCCAAGCAAGCAGAAGCTTTAACGATGACGAGAGGCAAGTCAATGAAACGTGGCTCTAGTGGGAGTCAAAATCATGGTAGATCAAAGTCTCGAAGAAGGAAGAACATCAAATGCTACAATTGTGGCATGAGAGGGCACCTGAAGAAGGATTGTTGGCACAAGAAGAAGAATGGAGGAAAGAATTATGAAGCATCAACCTCTCAAGGTTGTGTTGCAAGTACCTCAGATAATGGAGAAGTTCTATATAGTGAAGCAACAATTAGTTCTAAAGGCGGAAGACAACTTCATGATTGTTGGGTATTGGATTCAGGTGCAACCTGGCACATGACTTCACGTCGAGATTGGTTTTGCACTTATGAGCCTATCTCGGAAGGATCCGTGTTCATAGGAAATGATCATGCCTTGGAAATTGCTGGAGTTAGTATTGTCAAATTAAAAATGTATGATGGTACTGTTCGCACACTTCAAGGGGTACGACATGTGAAGGGCTTGAAGAAGAACTTATTCTCCGTTGGGCAATTGGATGACCTTGGATGCAAGATCCATACTGAAGGTGGGATCTTAAAGGTAGTGAAAGGCAATCTTGTAGTGATGAAAGCTGAGAAGATCACAGCTAATTTATACATGCTTTTGGGAGATATGTTGCAAGAAGCAGATGCATCAGTTGCAACAACAAGTCAAGAAGAAGCAACAATGATGTGGCATCATAGACTTGGACATATGTCAGAGCGAGGCTTGAAAGTCCTTGCGGAATGTAATCTCCTGCCTGGGCTCAAAACGGTCAATTTACCGTTTTGTGAGCATTGTGTGATAAGTAAGCAACATAGATTGAAGTTTGCTAAAGTAACTACTAGAAGCAAACACATACTAGACTTGGTCCATTCGGATGTGTGGGAATCACCAGAAGTATCCCTGGGAGGAGCAAAGTATTTTGTATCATTCATTGATGATTATTCCAGGAGATTGTGGGTGTACCCAATCAAGAAGAAGTCATATGTGTTTCTAGTATTCAAGGAATTCAAAGCACAAGTGGAGTTTGAAACTGGAAAAAGAATTAAGTGCTGGAGGACAGACAATGAAGGAGAATATGTAGATGGTGACTTTCTAGCATTCTGCAAACAAGAGGGTATTTTAAGACAATTCACAGTTCCACATACAGCTCAGCAAAATGGTATGACAAAGCGGATGAACAGAACTCTCCTAGACAGAACAAGAGCTATGCTGAGAACAGCAAGAATAGCCAAATCTTTCTAGGCAGAAGCAGTTAAAACTGCCTATTTTGTGATAAATCGATCACCATCAACAACGATTGGTTTAAAGACGCCAATGGAGATATGGAAAGGCAAACCAGTTGATTATTCTTCCTTACATGTGTTTGGATGTCATGTGTATGTGATGTACAACTCCCAAGAAAGAACAAAGTTGGATCCAAAATCTAGGAAATGTATATTCTTGGGTTATGCTAACAACGTTAAGGGGTATCGCTTATGGGATCCCACTGCCTGCAAGGTTATTGTTAGTAGGGATGTAGTTTTTGGAGAAAATAAATTGCAAAGTGAGCAGAAAAATGACAACACTACCAAAGACACTACTATAGTGCAGATAGAGAAGATGTCTAGAGAAGATGACTTTTCTGAAGCAGAACAGGAGCATGAAGAACAAGAGCCAAATGAGGTCAATGACAGAGGAGGTCTTCGACGATCAACATGACAAAAATCTAAACCAAGTTGGCACTAACAATTTGTCATGGCAAGCCATGATGTGTACTGTCTTCTAACTGAAGAAGGAGAACCATCAACCTTTCAAGAGACTGTGAGTAGTTTGGGTGCTTCTCAATAGATGGCAACAATGCATGAAGAAATGAAAGCCTTGCATAGAAACAAGACATGGGAACTTGTTGAACTTTCAAAGGGTTGAAAAGCCATCATAAACAAATGGGTATACAAAATCAAACGAGATGGCAATGATCAAGTGGAACGATGTCGTGCAAGATTGGTGGTCAAAGGATATGGTCAGAAAGAAGGTGTTGATTTCAATGAGATATTTTCGCCAGTTGTTCGATTGACAACAATTAGAGTTGTTCTGGCTATGTGTACTGCATTTGATTTACATCTTGAGCAACTTGATGTAAAGACTGCTTTTCTCCATGGAGAACTTAAAGATGAGATATATATGCTCCTGATAACTGCATTATATGCTTGCCTTTTTGGTACATATAATTGCATTTATCGTATCTATTCCTTATTTAAAGTCTTGTTTTTATCTCTCTTTTAGTTAAAATTTAGCTTTTTAGGAATCTTTTCAGTGTCTTTAGATTTGGAATCAATTTTTATGTTTTCCTATGTTTTGATTGAAGGTTTGGAAGTCCACTCTTGAAGGAGGATGAGTCAATGTGAAAAAAAGGATAAGGAAGGACTAGGGGAAAGCACTCACCTCCCGGGACATGTAGAGATGAGTTCCCGGCACTGGGTCTTCAAATCTCTGCTCCATCTCCTTCTTCCTCTTCTTCTCCTATTCTCCTCCTTCTCTCTACCTTTCTATTTCTTTCTTTCTTTCTCTCTCCAACACTCCCTTCTCCCATCTATATAAAGTGTGTGGCGTGTGTGGGCTAAATGGGCCTCAGCTCACCTTGGACCTTGGCTCCCCATCTGGATCCTATTATCTCATTCCTGACAACTCCTATAAAAATGTAACTATTATTAATAATACCTAAGGGTATCCTTTAACCATTAAATATAAAAGCTATTCCATAAAAAATGTATCTTTATTATTTATTTCTAAGGTCTGTAAAGTAGGGATATTACAAGTTCATTTCTAAGGCGAGAGTTTGCGCCAGGTGGTTTTACAGGTAATGCTCCCATGCCCACAGTTTTGCCAATTACAGTGTCAGTCAATGCCGATGAAGCATTTTGACGAGAATTGGAGAAATAGCATATACGACGAGAATTGGGGAAGGAGGAAATAAGAAGAGAGATAATCGCTAGCGAGATGGCATTGGCACGATGGTAAGAGTTAGAGGACGAAGTCAGAAGGGAAATGGCGTTGGAGAGAGTGTTGGGAATCCCTAATGCAAAGAGCATAGGGGATCTTGGGTCCACAAAGAGCAAAGGGGATCATGGGGTCAAAAGGAATTTCGATGTCTTATAATCCAACAAGAACAAGAATGAATAAGAATAATAGCAATATTAACATATTTGGTGTGTCACATTCCTAGTTACCCACCCAAGTTAATATTGGACAACCTTTTAATAGGCAGCCTTGCAAGAATCAAGTGATCACACTGGTTAGTGTATAGTCTTATGTTTAATTTATTTTGTTTTTGTAACACCCTCATTTCTATTTTACTGTTTGTAAATATTTTTCTATAAATATTATGAGAAATTATGTACTGTATTTAGAGAATATTTTTTGTACATATTTTCATAATAAAACTAATACAGTTCTATTTAGAAAAATTTTCTGAGCCTATTGATATTTTTGTTTTTGGTTGAATTGATTGTTGACTGGACAGTTGTGTCAGACAACTGTCTAGGATAAACTTTCCAATGTAGTATTTTGGACTAGACTGTAACCTAATAAGAAGATAATTGAATGTAGATTAAGAAAATATACATTTGAGAAATTAAAATACTAATTTCGAATTGTTAGAATTTTCTGAGAGTTAGAACTCTGAGAAATTATTACGATAAAATTCTAAGGCAGAAAATTAAGATAAAATTTGTATGATACCTATGGAATTTCCTATTAATTATAACATACTTAGAATAATTATTAAAAAATTTCAACTAAGAAAAATAAAAATAAAAGTATTAGCCAATCAAAATTTGACAACTCAATATTTCTAATCTAATTAAATTAAGCTAATTAGACCTTGATTAAGAGATAATTAAGACACTACCCCAAGGTTTTTGATAGTGAGGAATTTAATGGTGGTGTTAGTTTCTTCAAATTCTAATTAGTTTGTAAGATAATTAAAAGCCCCAAATAAATTCTAGAAAAATCCATAATTTCTACAACTTTTGACCAATTGACCAAGGCAATTGGCAACTCACGTAAGGCACCTCCTTTGTACGTCCAAGTGGCTGGAAATTGTGACCAAAGGGACTGCCTTTGGTAGGCAGATGGACGTGAATGTACAATTAAAATGGGTGGAGAAAATTTTTATAAAAACATAAGAAAGCCAAAGCAAAAGCAAAAGTTACAAAAGCTAGCTCTCCAAGACTCCAACCACCGTGAGTGTGCAGCAGCTATACCTCCATGAAACCTTTATCCTTTCTTCTTTAATTAAGAATTAAACCAACCAAAACCTCCCAAATTTCAACATACCTTAGGCCAAAGAGAAAGATTTGGGAGAAAAACTCAAATAATTTCAAGAAGACAAAGTAGAAAGGGAGAAAAGGGATTCAAGGTTTTCTTCATCAAACTAAGGATTTAAGGTAAGGATCTTGGCATTTAATTTCAATTTCAACAAATTGGAAGTAGGAGATACATGTTCTTAGGTTTAAATTCAATATTTGATCATGAACTATGAAAAGATGAAATTGAGTTAGTGTTTTTATATGTTGGATGATAGAAGTTTGAAGTAGATATTTGGAGCAATATTTTATTGGATTCATGATGTTTTGATATGGATTGAATCTTGATTTAATTGTTCTTGATTGAGATTTCTTGAATTGGTTTGTTCTTAATTGAAATTTTGCTTGGTGGTTTTGTGAATGATGTTGGAAATGGCAAGAAGGCCATTCGGTCATGTTGAAAATGAAGGGGTACTATGTGCAAATTTTTTTTAAAAAAAACTAAGGGCAAAATAGTCATTTCACATGTAGGGACATAATTGAAATTTTATAAAAAGTTTAAGGGCAATTTAGTAATTTATAAAATATTCAAGGGTAAAATGGTAATTACACATGTTCTAGAAAGTTTAGGGGTAAAATTGGAATTTTGAGAAAAGATCAAGGGCAAAATTGGAAATAATAGAAAAGAGTAAGGGCAATTTGGTAATTTTTCACTTGAGGCAAAATTGGAATTTTTGAAAAAGAGCAAGGGTAGTTTAGTAAATTTTTATAGAAATGACCTAATTGGTATTTTAGTATAATACTAATGTTATAATGTTAATTTTTGAATGTTTATATTTCTTTATGTGATTGTTTAATGTTAATTATTTACTTATGATCATTATCACATGGCATAAGCATGCATGAGTATTTTTGGGGTTTTACAAAGATCCAAGTGAAAAATGATTAATGTTGGCTAACCGGGACTGCAGTAGCCATGAAAAGAAAGAAAAGAAATGAAAAAAAAAAAGAAATGAAAAGAAAGAAAAGAAAAGAAAAGAAAGAAAAGAAGAAAGAAAAGAAAGAATAAATGTTGACTAACCGGGACTGCGGTAGTCATGAGAATTGGATCTTTGGGGTGAGCAGGGTAAGTTAGGGAGGATTGTATAGTCTGTGATTATATAGTCTGTGGGGTGAAGGATATTGGCAATTCCACGTGTGGCTGGAAACTGGACTGAGCTGCGGTCATGGCGGTCTTCCTGGGTATCCTGATCTCCTAATTCTGTTTAGCTTATTCGCGTTTAGTAGAGGCTGATAGCTGAATTACAGTGCGTAATGGTAGGCCAGTTACTTGCTAAACACTCAAAAGGGGAGTATTCATGGAGCAGGGTCAAAATGATTTTGAGTCAAAACTGCATTTGCATAAATCATACTGCATTTGATTTATTTATGTGATTTATTAGTTGTTATATGAAATGAACATGGTTGATATTGTTTTAATTGTATGAGAAATTAAATGCCTGATCCGGTAAATTTTGTTCCTAGATCCTAGGGAAATGTAAATGTAGGTGAATGGAGAATAGAAGATAAAGATGCAGAGATCACCAGAGTTGTAGGATGGGAATATTTTGGGTAGAAATACATGTAGTACTTAGAAATATTTTTTGTAAGTTTTAATATTGTAAGTCTGAATCTATTTTGGATTTTAATAGAATGTATTAAAACAATTATGTATAAAATAAATTAAATAGTTAAATTAAATTTTATTAGAAGGGGGGTTACATTTTTTATCTTTTTTTTCTTGCTTAGATGCTGTTTTTATCTTTGTGTTCAATTTTATTTACTTTTTTTCCTACTTCTTATGTAAATTTTACTTTTTTTATTAAAAAAAATGTCACCTTGTTTGAGAATGTCCCTTGAATAGTAGTTGAATTGCCTGCAATCACTTATTCCCTTTTGACATAGTTAATCCTGCAATCATGATATAGTGGTTGATTTTTTCTTTCTTAAATTTTAAAAAATTAAAAAAAAAATTTAAAGCTTCATCAGTCCTTTTGTTTAAAGCTTTATTTTTTAACTTTAACAAAATTCTTAAAATATAGGAAAAATTGTGAGTGATGCAAGCAATCTAAGTCAAAAGCCGATAATGAACTCAAATATGTAAGTGATGTTGAAAGTTGCAAAAAGAGAAAAATTGTGACACATAATAATCTTTTGGGAGTTAGGAGTGGGGAGAGTAGTGTACTTTGAACATATCTCAAGGAAGTGAAGTGTAAGGAATTGCTTGATTGTGTTTTGATTTTCTATTTTTAAAACTATTTTGTAAAAAAAATTGAAAAACTATTTTTCATGATAAAACCAAGGAACAAAAACACTTGTTTGATAATTATTAATTTGAAAACAATTTTGGAGATGAGAAATAGAAAAACTTATTTGGTAAATTTATTTTGAGAATATACCTTCTTAAGTACTTGCTAGTTTGCATGTTTCCTTGCTTTTTAGAATTAAAAAAAAGTGAAAACAAAAACAACCATATATGTTTGGATACACTTTTCTATAAATATTTATAAGAAAAAAAATAAGAAAGTAAAATAAATTATTCTTCATCCTGTTTGCTTGGCTAACCAAAACCCAACAATACATTTTCTTCATGGTATACTTGCATTATTATAACGTTACTGCCAATGGAGCCATGTAGTGCGAGTATATCTTATTCATACATCTGAAACAAAAGATGGAATCAATATATAGGATGTTGAAGCTCTTTAATTGGCAAATGAGTATATATTGTTTTCTTTATTCCATTGCAGGCTAAGCCAAACACTGATGATTATGTTGCAAAGCACAAAGCGGCAACACATCCTACAGTTGAGGACAATGAGCATTATCCATGAGATGGATTGGAGTTATGCCTTATGCTAGGTTGTTGCCTCAAGTGAGAAACAGTTAAATGACCATCTTCAAGGAAAAAAACACAAGGCTAAACTAAGAAGCATCCTTGAGTCAATGAAAATTTCTTAATACAACATCATTTTCTTTTTTTATTGTAGATGTAAACTTAGGGGTGTTTATAGGTACGGGTAACCCGTGGATCCAAACTGACCCAATTAGTCCAGTTCGGATTTTATGAGGATTTGGGTCAAATCCAACCCAACCCATTCAAAATTGTCAATGTTCAACCTTCCCCTTTCATTTACTTATGGTCCAAGTACTTTTAAACCCTTGGGATGTATCAATTTGTTAAGTACTTACAATCACTCTAATAATGTACTTTCACCATTGAACTCAAGACTTGATGCTACTCAAGTGTGAGTTGGGTTTCCATCATTGGTGATCAATTAGATATGAGCTTGAATCTCATCCCTAATGGTGTTTAATTTACACACCATATCCCTTGTCAATCTTTTCGTCAAAGGATTTGCAAGATTTCTTTATGCTTTTATAAAGACTATGGATATCATTCCATTTGCAATTAGATCTTTCACATAATTATGTCTAATTCCAATGTCTTTGGACTTTCCATCAATATCAAAATAGAAGTACAAAAGAGTCTGAAGTAAGTGCGCAAATCACGTTCATCGGTTAACCAAACAACAAACTTACAAATAAAGAATCAAGAAGATGAAAGTATAAAAAATTCCGTACATAGTACAGACTAAATATCTCTAACCACAAAAACCAATCAACAATCCAACCGTTCAGATTTAATAATCATGTACCCTGAATCGACTCACAAAATTCCTGCTTGATCCAACAGTTAACAATTCACAAATTTAATTTTACTGTGATTGTCCTGTAAAACTGCGAGAATAACAAAATCCTTAGTATCGTTTTATTATAGATCATTTATTGCACTGTATTTTATATTTGAAAAGGAAATATAATATTTAAATTGAGTCTCTAATGTTAGGTGAAAGGTGACGAATAAGCATAGTAGAGTTCTTGAAAAAATATAATATACTTCATGGGTGAAGTTTTAACTTTTTAAAAAATGTTACAAATACTATCTTGAAATTAGAAATAATTAAATTATTTGAAAACTATGAAATCCTTTCTAAAACTTTTAAACTTTTAGAAAAATGTTATAAATTATTTTTTGAAACTAGGAATAGTTGGGAATTAATTAGTAATTTCAAATTTGTTCATTCTAATTATTTAAAAAATGTTATAAATGTTTTCTTGGAATATTAACTTTTAAAAACATGTTATAAATACTTTCTTGAAATCGGAAACAATTGAGGTTAAATAACTAAATTTAAATTTACTAATTTTAATTATTTAAAATTTGTTACAAATGCTTTCTTTAGATTTTAAAATTTTAAAAATGTTATAAATGAACTTTTGAAACTAAGAACAATCGGAGTTAAATTAGTAATTTGAAATTTACTACTTTTAATTAAAAATTGCCTTAGTGTAACCATAACCATCCAAATGCAATTATAAGACCAAAGATTAAATTTTAGTGAATATGATGAGTAATGATTATTTATTATCATTGTACTATTGTAATCTTTATCTTTATAATTATAAAAGCAGCTGGCATGGGTAACATTGTAATTTTAAGTTTTCCGCTTTTTTTAAGGCTAAATAAGTAATTACATTATACATTTTAATGAATCAATTAGTATAAATACAAATCTTTATATAAATATTATTTATTTAGAAAATTTAATGATAATTAATTTTGGTGCTCCATTTTAATCATAACATGCATCAACATGGAGTTTAATTTCAGTCATCATTTAATATGAATTTTAATTATAGTAAATTTATTATATTTAATTATGATTCAAATTTATTTATAATTTAATTTTATGATATTAATAATTGCATGGTTTAAATATGAATTGTAATTATAATAAATTTTATTATATTTAATTATAATTCAAATTTATTTATAATTTAATTTTCTGATATTAATAATTGCAAGGTTTAAAATAAGGATTTTTTTAATTTTCCAAAAATTTAAATGTGATTAACATTTGAATGTAATTAAAATATGTTATAGATTTTAATGTGATTGACATTTGTTCCTAAAAATTAAATATATTTTTCATGAAAGTATCAAGATAAATTTAGACTCAACTTAACATATAAAATATAACATACGGGATGAACATTTTTTATAAAAATAAGTAGAAAAATTTACACTGAGTTCATGGAGATAAACTTTTTTACAAAATAAAAGTTTACAAAATAATATATATATATATATATATATATATATATATATATATATAAAGTAATAGTGATAAGGTCTAAAAAAAGAAATAATTTCTTGTCCAAAATGGGGCATTTTTTATATTTTTTTGTTGGGATCTCATAAGAAAATATTTTTCCGCTTAAAATAGAAGTGTTTTTTTATTTTTTTTATGTCAAATTTTCAATTACATTAGAAAACATTCACTATTCACTTGAAGATACATGAAAATCAAAAAAATGTTTATCACAAGTAAATTAGATTTGGTATAAAAATAATATCTACATTTATACCACATGAGAAGAATATTTTTAATAAAAGTATGAAGAAAAATTCAAACTTAACTTATTATAAATAACACACAGGATGAACATTTTTTTTATCAAAAGAAGTAGGAAAATTAACACTAAATTCACGGGATAAACCTTTTTATTAAATATTTTTAATCAAAATTAAAATTTTTTTACATAATTAATATATATTTAAGTACATAACAAAAATCAAATTAAATTAACATAATCATTATTATTTTTTCCATGCAAAATTAGTGTCTAAAATTAATTTTTAAGCAAATATTTATTTATTTATTTAGTATATTGACACTTAAATAAATTATTTATGATTTTCTTCTACGTGGACAACTTTTAAGTTTCTTTTATACATTCATATGTACATGTCAATATTTTAAAATAAAAATTATATATAAAATATAACAGATAGGGTTGAATATTTTTTTTCTTATAAAAACAAGTAAAAATTTCTACTTAATTCACATGGATGAACAATTTACCTGAAGTCACTAAAATTATTATGGTGAATTATTTTTTTTATTATAATAATTTAATTATAATGTATTTTTTTATGGCAATCTCCTCCTTGATTTACATAATTTTTTGAATGTTTTATTTTACGAATATAGAAAGTATAAAAAAATATAACAAATGAGGATGAATTTTTTTATGAAAGTATCAAGATAAATTTAGGCTTAACTTAACATATAAAATATATAAAATATAACACACGGGATGAACATTTTTTTTATAAAAACAAGTAGAAAAATTTACAATAATTAGTTCATGGCAATAAACTTTTTTACTAAAGATTTTTGTTCAATCAAAATTAAAATTTATTTTACGTAATTAATATGTATTTAATTACATAACAAAAACCAAATGAAAATTAACATAATCACTATTATCTTCTCTACGCATAATTAGTGTCAAGAATTAATTTTTAAGCAAATAATTATTCATTTTTTATTTATTATCTTCTAAATTAAATAAATTATTCAAGATTTTCTTCTAGGTGGATAAATTTTAATTTTGTTTTATACTTTGATATGTATATGCCAAAACATTAAAATAAAATTTATATATAAAATTTAACACAAAGAGCTTAATTTGTTGTTTTTTTTTTTTTGTTGTCTCTTTCCTAATTTAGATAATTTATTGAATGTTTCATTTTATGAATATAGAAATTATGATAAAAATATAACAAATAGGGATGAATATTTTTCATGAAAGTATAAAGAATTTTTTTTACCTAACTTATCATATAAAATATGTAAAATATAACACACGGGAATGAACATTTTTTATAAAAACAAATAGGAAAATTTAAATTGAAATCATGGGATAATATTTTTTACTACATATTTTTTTATTTTCAATCAAAATTAAATTTTCTTTTCCATAATTAATATATATTTAATTACATATCAAAAATCAAATCAAATAAAACATAATTACTAATAGGTTTAAATATGATTTTAGTCCTTGCAATTTAGCGCCTTTTTGTTTTTCGCCCTTGCAATTTTTTTTTTTGGTTTTAGTCCTTACAAATTATGTTTGTTTTATTTTTCGTCCTTAAAGTAGTTTAGTTAGAACTTTGAACAGTAAAAAAAACATTATCTAAACCATTTTAAGGACGAAAAACAAAATAAACATAATTTGCAGGAACCAAAATCAAAAAAAATATTTTGCAAGGACGAAAAGTAAAAAAAATCCTAAATTGCAAGGACTAAAAAAGTATTTAAGCCTTACTAATATTTTCTCCATGCAAAATTAGTGTCTAAAATTAATCTTTACGCAAATAATTATTCTTTTTTTATTTATTATCTTCTCACTTGAATAAATTATTTATGTTTTTCTTCTACTTGGACAAATTTTAATTTTCTTTTATACATTGATTTGTATATGTCATATATTAAAATAAAAATTATATATAAATTATATATAAAATATATATAATACATAGGGATGAATATTTTTTTCTTATAAAGCAAGTAGAAATTTTCACTTAATTCACGGGGATGAACAATTTACCTAAAGTCACCTTAATATTTAAACTATTAAGGTGAAATTATATTTTTATTATAATAATTTAAATTTTAATGTATTTTTATGGCTATTTATTTACTTATTTAAATAATTTTTTGAATGTTTTACTTTATGAACATAGAAAGTATGAAAAAATTATAACAAACAGGAATGAATATTTTTCATGAAGGTATCAAAAGAAATTTACACTTAACTTACCATATAAAATATAACACACGAGATTGAATTTTTTTATTTATAAAAACAAGTAGAAAATTTTACACTAAATTCACAGGGATAAATTTTTTTACTAAAGATTTTTGTCTAATCAAAGTTAAAATTTCTTTTTCACAATCAATATATATTTAATTACATAACAAAAATCAATTTAAATCAACATACTGAATATTATTTTCTCGACACAAAATTAGTGTCTAAAATTAATTTTTAAGCAATTAATTATTTTTTATTTATTATCTTCTCACTTAAATAAATTATTCATAATTTTTTTTACTTGGACAAATTTTAATTTTCTTTTAGACATTGATATGTATGTGTCAGTATATTAAAATAAAAATTATATATATAATATATAACATAGTGATTTTTTTATATAAAATCAAGTAGAAATTTTTACTTAATTTATGGGATGAACAATTTACCTGAAGACACATTAATATCTAAATTATTATGGTGAAATTATATTTTTTTTGTTATAATAATTTTAATTTAAATGTATTTTTTTATGGCTGTTTCTTTCCTAATTTAAATATTTTATTGAATTTTTATTTTACAAACATGAAAAGTATGAAAAAATATAACAAATAGAAATGAATTTTTTTTATTAAAATATGAAGAAAAAATATAACAAATTACATTACATATAATACAAAATTTAAATAAATTTTTTTAATAATCTTATTTACCTGTGCAACGGACTGGACAAAATCTAGTTATTCTAACAATGCATGTCACCTCTTCAGTTGAATCACGTTACTTTGAAGATTTATAAGGTAACTCTCTTTTTAATAAATCGTTACAAAGATGTATAAAATTTGATGTTGCTTATTTTTATTCATCTCTCTTAACAAAATTAAACACAATAAATTTTTAAATCTCAAAATTATCATCTTACATTTTTAATTTTTAAAAATAAAATTATACTCATAAATATGTAGTTACTTTTTATTTTGTTAATTATAAACTTCAATTCAGTGACATTTGATTTGTACATCAATCGATGATCCATCTTAGCTTCTATTATTTAGTCATCATCATGAGTAGTAATCCCAGACTTTATCTACTGATAAATTAACCTCGATAGTTTCTAGCATTTGCTCATCATAAGTAGTAATTACGTTATAAATAAAAGAATCCGCAGTTTTTTCTACCGGTAAAATAACTTTCATATTACAAAAAATTATTATGTGATTTATAATTATTATGATTCAATTCTTATTAATCTTCACTATAACATATAATATAATTGAGAATTATAAATTTTTTTCGTAAATTAAAATTTGACAAAAATACGTTTTTAGTCTCTGTACTTTTATAAAATTCTTGATTTTAGTTCCTGTATTTCACCATCAAACATTTTGGTCCCTGGACTTTTTAAAAATAAGTGATTTTAGTCCTTCGTGACAGACTCCACATAGAAAATAATGTTAACAGTTTTTGTCTTTAAGATACTAAAAACACTTATTTTTTAAAGTTAAGGGACTAAAATGTTCAATAGTGAAGTACAATGACTAAAACCAAAAATTTTAAAAAAGTATAGGAACTAAAAACATATTTTTCTCTTAAAATATTTGAATAAAGATTACATAAATATTAGTCCGGACAAAAAACCTAGGGTGGGGCATACCGCTTAATAATTTCTCCATGCTACACTGCACTCTTGTCACATTTCGAGTTAAAGAATCCCAAGCTTTTATTTCATTGAAAAAATTTAGGGAGAGTGCCTTCATAGAGTACTTACAAAGGTACTTACATTAATTACCTTATCAACTCATTCCAAGGAGACAAGTGCCTTCAGACTCATAGAATGTTTACAAAGATACTTACATTAATTATCTCGTCAACTCATTCCAAGAAGACAAGTGCAGACTCAAACTTAGGAGCTGTCAAATGCGAGATCTTGTCTTACTCCACTCAAACAACTATTTGAGGTCATTGGTAAATTGAGCTCCATACTAAACTCTTGTCAGCTTGTGTCCACCCACACATACTATCAAACAAGGATGAGTGTTTGCCCCCATGCAGTAGTAAAAGACGCATTTGGTGCAACATTATGTTATGTCCTGCTAGCCTGCTCTCTGTTGCACTAACTTTTCACACTATGCTCGACTGCTCTCTGTCCCACTAACTTCTTAGACGCAGCGGCGGAACTATCAATGGGGTTGGGCTCAGCCATGTGAATAACATTTGTTTTGCTTGTTCGGTGTATTAGAAGGGCCAAGGTCCCTACCATTAATATACACATAATTCCAGTGAGGTTTTTTTCCTCCTATAAACATAACAATAACAATGACCTAAATTTGAGGGATCAAAAACATATTTAAACCAATTTTTTAATATATAACAAAAAAAAAAAAAAACTACAACCTAATTATGTGTCATGTAAAATTGATAGGGATTATAGTGTTTATAAAATTGTTTGTGGAGTATTGTAGCAATAGCTAGGGTATATCAACACAATATTCGTATTCATTGCATTACCAACCTCTCTTTATCATTAGTATTCTAATTCCATAGGTCACCATGTTGATCATTCTCCGAAGGTGAAAATGATAGAGTAATGTCAAGTTTCTCCCCCACTTGTCTGTGTTCCACCAACCTCTCTTCCTCTATCTTTAATTTGTTCCTTCTGTCAGTTTAGATTTAATGCTATTAATAATTTTAACATAATGACAATTAGAATTTGCCACAAAATAATACTTACAAGTCTAGACATTTTACTATATGCGTAATTAACAAAGTGATGGTCGCTACAATATTTAAAAAATATAATTTAAAAATAAAAACTCTTTACGAAGAATATTAACATTTTCGTGGTCTATTTTTGTCATAAGTTTTCATGATTTTTAAAATTGATTGAGGGATTTTGTTATCCTATGAGTTTCGATCAATGGTCGAAAATCAAATGATTTCGTTGAAGCATGTGTGAGAATGAATATTTTTATGTCACGAATTTTAGGAAATTACTAAATTGAATTTTTAAAAGATAAATAATCAAAAGTGTAATTTAGTTTTTTATATCCTAATGCCTATTCCCTGCTCCAATAACATAAATTTCTATCAACTGAACTAATTTTTCAAATTTGTATTTTATTTAATTAATGAGTACCGATACAATACACGAATTGATAATACAACTCACTTACATCTAAATGAAAACGCTCATTACTTTATTAGATATATAATTGATACTTTTGTGCACGGTAAATTACAGCAACGTGCATGCAAATCCATCTTTAACACATGGGAATTTTAGCCACTACGTCCTGCAATATTTCTAAGATATTCTCCCAAGATAGAAGAAAATTTGCTCATTTGAGCCCTTCCAAGTACCAGTCCAACTTCCACTCCACCTTCTTCATCCCTACAATCAGAAAGCGAAATAGATCCTGAATTTTCTATGTGAAGTATTTCACTCTTCTTTGGCTTTCCCCATCCAAAATCAGTCTTATATGCACCTATCTTAGGGGACCCTGCAATTGTTACTACACTTTTCCCTTGTTGGCTTAGTTCTTTAAAGTCAGACATAATACTTTCAACCCCTTTCATAGCATCTAACTGAAAATCTCTAACGTTCCTTCCAATAGCAATCGCTGCCTCAACGATCCCATTTTCTCCCATTAGCGTGCCCCTCTTGAGTGATACAATGCGAAGAACAAGGCAATTTCCAAAGTACGTTGGAGGAACTGAAAATTCAAGACGGTTATGACAATCTGCAAGAAACCCCAATTTGTAGATTTCATCATTATTAGGAATAGTGCTACTAGCATTGGTCTCTTCTGATTGCACCCTACAAACCCACATCAAAGAACATGTCACCACAAAGGTTGATATGTGCAATGACTCTACGTCTAACCCATAAGTACTCTTGCACTGAACAGACACCCATTTCTTTAGCTTCTCAACATGGTCACGGCTCAACAGAAAACCGTGACGGACTTTGTCATTGTTATCAACAACATTGGAGGGTTCTTTTATTATGCTTTCTATAGGAGAATTCCATAACTCCTTCCACAAAATGAGTTTAAGCCCTTTGGGGTCTTCGATGATGTCCCTATTGAGCAATGGTAATAAAGCTTGAGAGGATGATGCTAAGTCACATTTTGTCTTACAAACATAGGACCAAAACTTCATGAAACGATGGAAGGCTCTTCCATCAGCAGCGACATGGTTGAAGGTGATGCAGATGCTGAACCCAGAGTTGGGGAAAATGGTGAGTTGAATAGCCATAAGAGGGAACAACCATGTGCCATCTTCTTTGGTAATTGGGGTAGGTAACACAGGAACAAAAGGGTGAGAGTCTCTAACATCTCTTGCGGTGTCACCTACGAGGCGTGGGAATTCTGCAGTGGATTCTGCAATGGTGAAGGAGATGGAGTTTTCATGGGTGTAGTGAATGTGAGGGAAGTGTGGCTTAGGAGGGATCACGAGATTTCCAGAGAAGGGGAAGAAGTGTTGGAGAGTGAGGGAAAGAGAGTGTTTGAGAATGGGAAGCACTGTTTGCAAGAAGTGGTTACTAGAGTGAGGAAACTCATAGAAGTAAATTCTTTGCACTGGGACACAGTAAACCCAAGGAATGTCAAGGAAAGCTAGAGGAAGAGAGGTTGGTGGAACAGACCCTCGTGGGGGAGAAACTTGGCATTGCTCTATGACTTTTACCTTCTGACATTGATCAACATTGTGAGCCATGGAAATAGAAACCTGATGACAGAGGAAGTTTTGCAATGCAATGAATAAGAATATTGTGTTGATGCCCTATTGCTACAATACTCAAGAAACAATTTTATGAACAAAATATCATACATGTTGGTGATAGCAGTACTTACCTTTCAAAAAATAGGATAGGAATGTTAATGGTAGCTAATGAATGAACAAGAATATTTATAAGAAACATCTTTATAAATATGATCATGCATGCATATATACTGGTATGCATGCATGCTAGTGATAGCCAAACCTAGGTTTCAACTAGGGGTGTGAAAAAAACCAGTTCGAACCGAACTGGTTCGAATCGAACCTGAACCGAACCGGTTTGGAGTTGAACCGGTTTCCTTAAAACGAACCGAATTGGTTTTCAAAACAAGTTCAGTTCGAATCGAATTGCTTTTGTAAACCAATTTGGTTCACTTAATAACTGAACTGTTTTTCTTTCTTACTTAAATATGTTTTAAAACCAATTCGAAACCGATTCGGAACCAGTTCGGAACTAGTTTGGAACCAGTTCGGAACCAATTCTGAACCGAACCGGTTCTTTAAAAACAATTCGGTTCCGAACCGGTTCGACAAACCAATTCGCAAATTTAGATTTAAAAACTGAACCTATTAAAATGGTTCGGTTCGGTTCAATTTTTTTACCGAACCAATTTTTGCACACCCCTAGTTTCAACAAATAGGATAGAGACACTAATGGTTTTTATTTTATTGACAAATGTTAGTTTGTTAGTTTTGTTAGAAATGTTAGTGGGAGGGATTAGAACCTGCGACCTCTCCCTTCCCCTTCTCCCTTATAGCGCCCCCCCAACCACCAAGCCAACTTTATATTCCTAGAGACACTAATGGTAGCCAGTGAAATTCGCCAACTCACACTTTATGCCATTTTGGAAGCAATTAAAAGTAGGGTTCCCTAACTTACTTCAAATAAAAATGAGGTTAAAACCTCATAGAACATTATTAGTTATTAATGATGTATTTCAAGATGGTTAGTACAATCTTGTTAATTGCTCCAAGCATCTTCTATAAAGTTATTCAACCCCATTTTTATTTGGCTAAATAACCATTTTGGTCCTTCATCTTATTTATTTTGTTCAAAATGATCATTTATCTTTTAAAATGTTCACTTCGATCCTTTATCTTATTTAACAGATTTAAAATGATCATTTATCTTTTAAAAAGTTTACTTTGGTACCTTATCTTATTTAAATGGTTCAAAATGGTCATTTAACTATTAAAATATATTCAACTCTATCCTTCGAATAACACTCAGACAAATGATCATTTTAAATATATTTAAATAGTTGAATGACAATTTTGAACTTTTTAAATAAGATGAGATACTAATGTGAACTTTTTAAAAGATAAATAATCATTTTGAACATTTTAAATAAGATAAATAATCAAAATAAACTTTTTAAAAGATAAAGAACCAAAATAAACAAAATGAAGAACTAAAATTGTCATTTAGCCTTTTTATTTAAGTAAATTAGATAACTCCATTAGAAGTGTGCTTAAAATTAAGGAAATAACATTGAACCAGTAGAGGGAATAAAGTACTCTCGCTACAAGAAACCACCAATAGAGCATCAAAACTTCACCCATGGCCAATTCAGTTAAATGAATTTTCAACGGATGATAAATTAATCTCCACTAAACCACTCAATAATTTTCAGCATCACTGCCATAAAAATCAAAGCACGAAACAGAGAGTTCAATCCACAAAGATTCCAATAGCAAGAAAAGGATGGACACAATTAACAGTAAACAAAATATAAAGTTACCTCACTGAAGCTCAACTTCCTTCCCTCTCCACTGCGCTGTCAACGTCCCCTGTGTCCACATACGTCCGTTCAGTGAAGAAAGAGTACAAAAACGAAGGAAATGATGGGTTGGAGGAGTTTGTTTGGGAGGAAACAGTCCATGTAAGTCAAAGGCGCAGGGGCCACTTAAGTGCTTTTCTCTCTCCTCATTTTGCGCAGCTAGGTGCCCCCTAGAGCTGTCAAAGTGGGCTGTGACCCGCGGGACAACCCGGCCCATCACGGGTTTGGGCCGGGCCGGATCAAAAAAAATCGGTGCCTTCCAATTATTTGAAAATTTTGACCCGGCCCACCACGGGTCAACCCGTGGTGGGCCGGGTTGGCCCGCGAGTTGCCCACTTATTTATAAAAAAAACTACCCTCCCTCACATACATCACAAGCCTCATTAGACCACTTAGGAAATTTTACATTGTCTTAGTTTCCTTGAGGTTGATGATATATTAATTTGAATTTGAAAATGTTAGTGAATATATAATGTTTGATAGATCCAAATTTGTTAGGAGATGTATGATGTTAATGAATATATGAATCTGAATTTAAAAATGTTAATAAATTTGAAAGTGTGTTATTTTCGGTGTATTTTGGCAACTTCTGGTTGCTATTTTTACATGACAAAAGAAAATAAAAGTTAATTTTTTTTTTAAAAAAATGATTTTTTTTTAAAAAATGATTTTTTTTTTAAAAAATGATTTTTTTTTACAAAAATGATTTTTTTATTATTTTTTATTTTAAGTGGGCCAACCCGTTTACCCATCAACCCGTGGTGGGCCGGGCCGGGCCAGTATTTTGACAACCCACCAAGAAGTGGGCCAGGTTGGGTTGACCCACCTATCAGGTGGGTCGAGGTGGGCCGGGCCCAAGGGGCCGGGCTGGCCCGTTTTGACAGCTCTAGTGCCCCCATTGCTTTTGTTAATCAACTGCTAACACACTATATTACACCATGACCATTGGATTAACTAGATATGTTAGTACCTCCCCTCCTTTTTATAAGTAACAAGAGTAGTGTAATATATTTTTATACTACAATTATTTTTTATAAAAAGGATCCAAAGTAATATTATATAAACTAAAATTGCAACCACTATTGTGCAGAGCGAGATGGTTTTGGTGAAAAGTTTGTTTGTAATTTCTTCTTTTTAGTCTCGGGCAGAATACCCCATACCATTGATTAAGGACAATTATCGTTAATAAAAAAATCTTTGCTGTGTCAAGATTCTATGCTAGTTGTACTCGTGTGAATAATGAATTCGATTTACAGGACATGGTGGAACCACAGGCTTTTTAGTTACATTATTCAGTAGGAAAAAGATATTTAGACACTCTAACATCTTTTGACACCTAGAAAGAGTAAAAAATATAGATATAATATAATAAGTAATATGATATGATAGAAAGATAAAAATAAAAAAAAATAAAAAATATGTATAAAATATTTAAAATATAAAGGTGTTTAAATATCATCACTCTAGTACTATTCATTATTATATAAGTTTTTGTTAGAATAGGGTTCTAGGTTGATTAGCAGATTTAACAATTTTCTGGAACTGTATATTTTTATTAATTGGATTTTAAATTCTCAGAAATTGCTCTACCAACAGGTTTAGCCAGTGCAACTCACGTGTTGTCAGAAGGTGATTATTATATACTTATTCTACATGCACGAGGTAGAGATTTCATTTTTGTCTCCGATTAATTATATTTTTGTTTTCCTTTGTTTTTTTGGAAAGATACGGTGCTCAATGAGATAATAATTAATCGTGTACTGATTTCTTCAGCATTATTTGTAACAGAAAATAGCTATAATTGTAGGCAAACTAAACTACGAATCTAAGGTGGAGTTTGATTTGAGAAAATATTTTCTGTTTTCATTTTTTATTTTTATTTTCAAAATAATTTTCATTTTCAAATTTTCAGAATTTAGAAAACATGTTTGTTTTGATTTTTTATTTTCTGTTTTTGGAAACAAAAATATCGAAAATGTGCTTGTTTTGATTTCTTATTTTCAATTTTTCATAAAATATTTTATTATATAATTTGAAATAATAAGAATATATTTATATATTATTATTAATAAACATTTTATCAAAAAATTATATATTAATAATATTAAATTCATTATATTGTTTATTTATAAATGTAAATGTAAAAGATTTATATTTTTTAATTATAACATTGATAACAAAAATAAATAATAAATATAAACTAATTATAACCCCATAAATTAGTCTTGACCACTTCTTGATTAATACTAGTTTAATTCCTAATTCCACACTAACATTTAAAAATAGCATTAACATAGCAAGCCTGATTCTCGCATGACAAGGCCTGCCACCGCATTAACACACCAAACCACGGGCTGCCAGATGTTGATATCCTGATGGCGTGTTATAAATAGAACAAAGGAAGCGGAAGTTTTCAAGTTAATTGCAATTTTGCCATCGTGTTTCCGTCATTTTCATTCTCAAAGTTTAACAAATAAAACGTTGGAAACAGCTTTTGAGCATTTTCAAATTTGGGCCTTATTCTGAAAACGTTTTCACTGGAAACATTCTCTAAATTTTAAACAAATATATTTTTAATCCTATTTTCTGTTTTTATTGAAAATGAAAACAGAAAATAAGCAAAGTAAACGCCCCTAAGATCCTCTCTCTAGCCAATTTGTCTCTATCCTCTCTCCAGCCACAATCATAATCGTAAGACAAATCTAATGGTCCAAAAAGCAAAGATGATAATATATATATATATATATATATATATATATATATATATATATGACATATCTTATGAGAGGAAGACATCTTATATGAGAGTGAGAGGGTTAAATCTGGACCGTATAATCATACATGGAGGGTCCAGATTTAATGTTATGTGACTACTTAAAAAAGTCATGTGACTTTTTTAAAAAACTCACATGACCTAGTATGTTTTAATCTTGACCATTCAAACAAGATCTAGTGGTCAATATTTGTTCATCTCACTCTTATATAAGATGAGCCCTCTCACTAGATATATTTCCTATATATATATATAACGGACCGCTAACATAAATCTATTTAAAAAAGAGAGTTTCTACGGTACTCTAATAATTTTGGGAGTTTTGATACTGTTAATTTTTTAACCAATCAAATTAAATATTATATTTCTTCTCATTAATTAAAAAAAATATTAATTTTTTCAAATTAGTCCTTAATTAATTAAAATATTTTATAAAATTTAAAATTACAACTATTTTAAATTAGAAATTTTGATTAAAATAATTTTAGAAGTCTGAATCCTAATCTTTTTCACGTTCTTTATCAATAAACCACGTTAAATATGAACTCTAATCTTTTTTACCTCTTTTACCGATAAAACTTTTTTGAACGATTTTTAAAGTAAGATTCCACATAGGCTTAAGTTGCCTAATCACAAGTTAACACAAATATATGTAGTGAAATTAGGGGTGGGTATATGGGCTTGGGCCCGCGGACCGGCCCGTTAAGCCCGCGAACTTTGCGGTTAACGGGCCTAAAAATTTTGTCATTGTACAATAAGTCCGGATTTTGAGCCCGGCCCGCGAAGTCCGCGGATTTAACGGGCTTAGCCCGCGGGGGCCCGCGGGGCCCGCGAAGCCCGCTAATAAGAAAAAAATTGTGTTTTGCATAGAGGCACAAGAGAAGAATCTCTTAGTTTTGCTTTAGAATTTCATACACTATTAGTAAGTAAGTAAAATTGTGTTTTGCTTTAGAATAATAATAAATTTGGTTATGTAATTGTAATTTAAACTTAGGAATTTACTTATATTTCTCAATCACCAATTCACCATTAGTAACATTGTATACAAATGACAATGAGTAATAACAAATTTAAGGTTTTTAAGTTTTTTTTTTTTTTAAAAAAAAAAATCATCATTTTTATTGGGCCCGCGGGCCGGCCCGTTTAACCGCGGGCTTCGCGGGGCAGATACGGGCCCAAAAAAAAAGACCATTTATTTCGCGGACCGGGCTTGGCCCGGTCCGTCAAAACGCGGGCTTCGCGGGCCGGGCCTTAAACGGGCCGGGTCGGCCCGTATACCCACCCCTAAGTGAAATAGACTTCAAAGCCTACCACCAATCAGATATACATAGCAAATATTGCCAAAGCAATCACCCCTACCTATTATTGCTATTCTAGTAAATAAATAAAATAGTCCCCTTCACACCGAGCTACCCGCGATTTTGTCATACACAACCAAGAAGCTTTTACATAAAATGAACTCCCACGACGCCTTCGAAAGCTATAATTTGTAATTTAAAAGTTATAATTAAAAAACATATCGATGAAAGAGGTGAAAGAGATTAGAATTTAGATTCAACATGATTTACCAGCAAAAAAAATTAGAGTTCATACTTCTAAACTTATGTTTAATCAGATTTTCTAATTTAAAATAGTTGTAATTTTATTTTTTTAAAAAAAGAAATTAATTAATCAAGGACTAATTTGAAAAAAAAATTAAATAAATAAGAAGAAAAAAGACATACAATTTGATTGATTAAAAAATCAATGGTATCAAAATCCTCGAAATTATTGAAAGTATCATAGAAACTTTCTTTAAAAAATAGAAGATGTAAATTAACATCTTACACTTTTTCTATTTGACAATAAAACCAATTTCTCCTTATTTAGTCTAGCATAAACTAAAGGTTAATTATGTAATTTTTGTTTTTTTTAAAGTAAAAATAACTAAATATTCCCTTCCTCTTTCCCACGATCTGATGTGACTTTCTTCTTCCCGTGGTCTTTCCCAGCAATGGTGCACACATCTGAACATATTTTCAAAATCAATATCCATAAGTTTCTTTTTTTTTTTTTTTTTTGGTTTCAAACACATAACCATAATATAAAAATCAAATGAAAATAAAACTTGGTCACATATACAAGTAATTCTGCATCGAATCATAACAGATGTTTGGTGAAACCTTCTTCACGCAGCAGCCCAAGCACCGTCGTTGCAAGGAACCGCGTAAATCAATGTCGTACCAGTCACCGGACCAGTGATTGTCGTCCTCTACTTCTCCTTCATGACTAGGTCGTGTCTTTGCTGAAACTCTGTTTGGTATTACCATCGATGACCGCTACGATCGCAAATGGATGAAGCGATGCTCCTTCCAAGATATGACACATTGCTTCTCTTCGTCTTTTTTTATATTTTTTTTTTTTATTCTGACTCCTTTTTTGTTTAGTTATTACAAGATTTTTACATCTGCACTTGACAAAAAAATTGTTTCTCCTTACCTCTGCGTGCGCCATTGTTGGGAATGAGAGCTGCCATTGCGCAAGACAACAAGAGGAGAAAGACGTGATCGTGGGAAAGATTAAAGGGACTTTTGAGTTATTTGTATTTTTTAAAATAAAATAATATTACATAATTATTCTTTAATTTATATTTGTTTAAATAAAGATATAACTGTTTTTTTTCCTAAGAGAAAACATAAGTGATGCTAACTTAGACCTTCTATTTTTTAAGTAGATCTATATTAGCATTCTTTTATTTATTTATTTATATATATATATATATATATATATAAAGTAAAGGTCAAACTAAAGTGTGACCTAAATAAATCTTAGGCCGATTAGGGTGGTTGTAAATTTTTTATTTTTGATTTTTAAATGTAATTTTTAAAATAAAATGTGTTTGACAAAAATGAAACTGAAACGATTTTTAATTCAATTTCAAAATACTTTTACATTCATTTTCAAAATCAAAAGATTTGAAAATTTGGTTTTTAGTTTTTAAATAACACACTTTCTCTAGATTTGACAGTGATCATTCCTACTACTATCATCGCCACTACCACCATTGTTGTTACCACCACTACTACTAATGCCATTGCCACCATCAACACCGCTACCACCACTATCACCATTAGCACCGTCACCACCACCATCACCGTCTTCAACCACCACCAGTATTATCACCACTATCGTCATCATGATTATCACCAGTCCAAATGTAATTAGAGTCTGCTTAGCCGACTCTTTCTGACACTAAAGAAATTTTTAATTATTTTTTATTAATTTTATGAAAGATTTATGTTTGCATCGAATAACCCGACGCTACTTATTAATTTATTTTTATTTTTAAAATATTTTTATTTTAAGTGTCGGATTAGCCGATGCTGAGGGCAATAAAAAATTTTCATGCCCCGCGTTTTCATTCCGCGCTTTCATTTTGGGTAAAATTAACAATGAAGCCTTTTCTCTCACAACAAGTTCCTTTGTCTCACTGACGAACCCCTTTCTCAATTTGTTTTCGACCCTCACTCAGACACACACTCGACCCTTACTCGCACGAAGCCCATTCTCGATTCTTGATCGTCACTCAAGTTCTTCAAGCTCTGCTGAAGTTCTTGAAACCCTAGTCAGATTTTTGGTGCGTTTATGAATCTCCCTAACTTGAACGTTATTTTTCGATGTCTTTTAACTCTCTTTTCTCCTATTTTCCTCCTATTCGATTTTAGGGAAAGGACATTACTAAAGGGTTATTTAACAATTGCTACACTGCTTCCGTTAGGTGGCAAACATAGAGTGCGATTCTAAGCTACACATGAGCAGAATAGAGTCGGGAAGCAATGGATTCGTTCTCAAATCCATCGAGTGGGTCATCGCACCAATTATCTGCGCAGGATCTCAAAAACCAGTTGAAGAATCAACTTGCCATTGAGTATGCTCAACAACTTCTTGAGGTATCTACTACTTTCCCCTTTTAACTGCTCATGGGGTTTTGGTTGGCTTTGCCATAAGAATGAAAGCCAGCCTGGGCTAGAACTAGGAAGAAAGAATCTGACTCATAAGCTAATAGCCCTATTCATTTTTTCAATGAAAGTAGTCCGAGTATAAGGAGGAATAGGAATCATGCTAGGGTGAGAAGGAGGAAACAGTAATTGGAACACCTTTAATTGTTTATTATTTTTCTTTTATCATTTCTTCTGTTGTAGCATGTGTTCCTGTTTGTTGAGCAGTGTTTTCCCCTGTAAAGGCATTGTAATTTTTGAACTGTTAATTGGGTGCATGAATGGTATTGTAGCCAACGTTGTGTTCTGACTTTTAGCTAGGATAAGTGACTAAAGGGGGGTTCCAATTAATAATTGGAATTTGTACACCTGTGTCTCTTGCTTATTTTAACACATTTGGTCTCTCATTATGGCAATAAAACTTAAAGTTGCAATGCTTGGTTAGCTTCGGTGTAACAATTTGTAAAGGATCCCTAGTTTTCTAGAAGAATAAAAATAACTACAAAATGAAAAATGAAAATGCCAAACAGAGTTATATTGAAACAAAGCATAACTACTGAGTAATTTGTTGTGTAGTCTCTAAGGAGGGGAAAAGTGCTGTGCCTTTCCAAATTAAATATTGGACAAGATGATCCTGCCGTAATGTTTTTGGATAACTACCTAAACCTGGTTCGTTTCATATCCAGCTTGGGAAGATCATTTGAATTTTTCCGGGGTAATACATTTGCAATCCACTTGAATTTTAAGATTCACTATTTCTGCACTTTGGTCTTTAACTACATAATAATGGCTTCAACGTGAACATTTGGAAACAAGAATGGTTTATTAAAGATATGCTTTTGTGTGAATGCCTCCATGTTAGTATTCACTTTTCCTCTAAACTTGCCACTATTGTATGTGCATGTGCCGAATGATATAGACATCCACAATAAATTTTAAAAATTGCACATTCACATAAAGTTCCTTTTTTAGTTCTTTTTGTCAATTCCTTGCCAAATGAATTGCTACCTTATCATGGGAACCATTTGTGGAGTAGACTATTGCTATGGCAAGAAAATTCTCTGGCAGAGAAGCTTACAGAAGCTTATCAATTCTTGCTTCTTATGATCACAAAATCTCATTTTTCATATTCTTCTATTTGTACGTTTTGTAATTGTAATAGGAAGGTTCTTACAGAAAAAAATTGTTAACTCTTTTCATTTTTTCCCTTTATGGTGAATGATTAGATTAGAGGGTGCTGCTTGAATTTTGTCCCTTCACAATGTTATGATCTTTAAAGACCCCTTGTATTTGCTCTGGTAACAATTTATTTTCATTTTCTCATTATGATAGTGAAAGTGAAATAAGGTTATGGGCAAAGATAATTGTTTACATATGCTTGCTTGTTGTCTCTTGGAATTAAACTGCATACATCTTGAAAAGTTGAAATGGAAGACAAGTTGCAGAATACATACAGCTTGCTGCATAATTAATTTACTTTGAAGTCAACATGGACCTAAGTTGTATTCTCATGCATTAGTTATAACCAAAATCTCTCATCAATGCTTATAGACTAAAAACAAAACATACTTAGGGGTGAAAGGATATCCAGGTGTGCTGAACCAGACTTGAGAATTGAAGTTCACATTATGCAGTAAAATGCTTGGCTTAAGATCAATAGTAAGGTATAGGAAGTCTACAAAAATCAAATCTGTCCAAGTACTCTAAACAATTATGCAGTAAAATGCTTAGCTTAAGGTCATTTGATAATTGCCTTATATTCCTACTTTTTGTAGTAGTTTAGGAACAATTATTTGATATCTTTCATGCTTTTGAGCTTTGTTATCTTCATTTTAGTTGAGTTTTAATAAAAGTTTAGTTTAGTTAGGAATTTCTTATTTTTACCTTTTTATGCTTGATCTTGGGTCGTTTTCTTGTGTTTTTAGGAACTTTGTTGAAGCTTAGAGTAAGCAATGGGGATGTTCCATGAGCGATTTGATGCGTTGAAGATCATTTGGGTTAAAGTTTAGAGCTTTGGAAGTCTTGTGGAGGCAAAAAAGCATTTTTTGGAAGTCTTGAGAGTTTTGCACACCTGTGCAAACCAAATGACATGCCTGTGCAAGTGCCTGTGCAAGTTTTTAAAGTGTCTGAGAGTGCACACCTGTGCATCGAGCTCTGCGAGATTTATCTTTATTTTTCTATTTTGATCTCTTTTGGGCTTGAACTCTTATTGGCCCATAGCTTTAAATAGCGATTTTCTATTCTAGCCTAGGGTCACGATAGAGCTCCGGGACGTGGGTTTAATGTGTTTGGCTTCACCCCTCATTGATCTTCCCTCTTGTGCTTCTTCCCCCATGGCTATGCGTAGCTAAATCCACTTTTGTTGGGGTTTGATGTAATTGGATCATCTTTCATGTAATTCCTACTTTATTTCTATTCAAATAAATTCAGTTATTGTTTCTCTTCTACACTTATTGCTTGTTCTTGGCTTGATCATCCGAGTGCATGATTCTTTTAATTGATTGTAATTGGGAAATTCAATTGATTTGCAAACTGAAGGGAACACCCAATAATTTTTATGCCTAGGGATAGGGTAAAGAGGATTGGGCATTGTTAAACCCTCATTCTTAATGCAAGTGCTTTGATTACACTAATTCAAGGAATTGATAGTGGAATCAAAAGACTTAATTCTCTCGCTTAAGGGATTAAGGTTAGAATAAATTGTGGGTTGATGATAACATCTGTATAATTGAATAGGAATAATTAGGAATGCATGTTAGGTTGATTCAATGAAGTCAAACCCCGACAATTCCCACCATTGATATAAACCTCGTTTTCTACGCGTACAAAGTGTTTGATAAAATTTCTCAACAAAAATTCTTCTCTTTTACTCTTTAATTTTTGTGCAATTGTCTTTAAATTTAATTACTTAAATTTCCTCAATATTCGTAGTCTACTTAATTTATGAAAATTACCCAATTATCGTATAAGTCCTTATGGATACGATACTCTACTTATCATTGTGTTACTTGAGCGATTTGGTATACTTGCCAAAATCCCAACATCATTATGCAGCAATTACTTTAAATCATGATAGGTATGACTTTTAGGATAGTTATTATAAAAGTTAACAAAGTCAACAAAGTCATCGTCATAGCAAATTGTGATTAGAATTGGATAACAATGTAAAATCTTTTTACTCCGTTAGTGCATAGAGTATTTTCTCAATTTGGATTAGTTATCTTATATGAAATGCTACTTAATTTTGTTTGTGATCACTCTTTTTTTCTTTAGCAGAATATCAAACCCCAGAAGGCAATAATCAGAAGATGAAAGAGTAACAGAGGTGCTTAAAATTTATAATGTTTATTGTGCTTCCTAAAATGCAGATTGTGGTGTGATCCTCTCTTTTCATCGTCATTGTCTTTATGTGGAATTAGGTGTGTATGGATTGTGACTAGAACAATCATAGAGATTATATTGATAATACTTATCACTGCATGCTTCATGTCTCATAGATACTTAAGATCAGCCCCATCAAAAAAAGAAGGTAAGCTCTCAATTAATTTAAACTCATGTTAGATAGTATCATGGATAAAGGTTATTATGCTCATGTCATGTACTATCTTTTTTTTCTTAATTTTTTCACAGTAACATTTGGAGACATGTTAAGGAAAACTGCCAGTCCCAGAGTTCCTATCAAGGAAGTGTATGCTGCCACTAACCATTTGTATGAAATGAATGTCATTGGGAAAGGAACTGCAGGTGGGATTCTTTTTTCTCTTTGTTGAAAGCTGGTGGTGACAAAAATTGATTTAACCTATTCATGAATGTGTCTAGACAAAATGGCAAAATATAAGACAATTAATTTCAAATTTCCTAGATGTGTAGACATAACACAGATACACATTAATGTACATAGATATTTAGATAGTTTCTATGCCTTTCATAATGATCTTTGCCCGTAATTTGTTAACCAAATCTGTCCAAGTACTCTAAATCCTTAACACAAGTGAAATAAGGTTACGGACAAAGATAATTGTTCAGGTACTCTAATCTTTTTCTCCTCTCTAACACATGGCAGGTCCATGACGAGGTCTTCAATGTCACAAATTTTCTGTGTTGGTATGCATGATTGATTCAGATTTAGAGGCAGAGTGCAAGAAGTGCGAGAGAAGTGTGGAAATTGGCCAAAACTTTGATGACACACATTGTATTGCATAGAGAAGATTTGACGTGTCTAATGGATTCACCACATACTTGTCACTGTACATGCTACTGTCTCTACTGGAGAAGTGTAATGGATTCACTCATGTTGCTTCTTAGACCTTTACCTAGCCTTATGTACTTTTGCCATTTTAAAATAATTTTTACTTTAAAATATTGTAAAATAAGTAATAAAATTAATTATTCTAAAATTGTTGCCTGAGAAATCCTTTATCTATTCTCTTTCTTTTCTACCTATCATTGAAGACCTGTTTCTGATAATTATGGATTGGATATTCCCGTAGAAGCTTTTTTTTTTAATAAAAAAAAAGCAAGTTAGAGTCGGCTAAGCCGACTTAAACTAATTAAAAAATGGATAAAATATATTTTTAGTCTCTCATTTTATCTTGATTTCTGTTTTTAGTTCCTCATAAATTTTTTTACTGTTTTTAGTTCCTCATAAATTGTTTTGTTCTATTTTTAGTCCCTGATGTTAATTTCAACTGTTAAGTTATGACATGACAGACACAAACTGTGTGCATGAAAATTTCCTAATTAAGTTTCTAGTGACTTTTAACTAGGGATGGCAAAGTGTACCCGGACCCTACGGGTACCCGCAAAAATATCCGCAAGCGGGTCGGATAAATACCCGCTTATTGGGGCTGGGGCCGGGTATTTACTCACAATTTTTTGCGGGTGCAGGTACGGGTACTATAGTACCCGCCCCGCCCCTACCATATATATATATATATAATTAAAATAACTTAAATAAATAATTATGTTATATATATACTTTTTTGTAAAAAAAATAATTTTATATTTTCCATAAACTAACACTAATAGTAAAATATTTATGTTATAACTTACAATAATTTTATATTTTTAATATTATGTGTGGATGCTTTTAATGTTAAGTTTGAATTATTTAAGCGTGAATTTTCAATTTATTTGTAATAATTTTTTTAATTAATATTTTTATAGCTTAAATGCAATTTTTGTTCATCTATTTTGCACAATACGCAATTTTTGTCCCCTATCTTAAAATAGAGACGTTTAGTCTCCCAATTTTGTAAAATATGTAATTTTGGTCCTTCCATCAAATTGAAAGCGTTGACTGTTAAGATATTAACCTTAACGTGGTCCAAATATAGTGACGTGACATGAGATTATTTATTTAGTTTTTAATTATTTTAAATATTGAGTAGAATAATTGATGAAAAATATATTTAAAAAAAAAAGTAATATCATTTATTTGACTACGATGTGCCATGTACTTCAACAATATAGAACTAGTTTAAAATAAATGATTAAGACTTGTGATTTCTATTTTAGGACTCACGACTACCCCAACCATTAAAATCAACGTAATATGTGCTTTAGTGACGTATATAAACAAATAATTATTTCTCAGTATTTAAAATAATTAAAAATAAATAAATAATCTCGTGTCACATCACTATATTTGGGTCACGTCAAGGTCAACGTTAATATTTTAACTGTCAATGCTTTCAATTTAATGAAAGGACCAAAATTACGGATTTTACAAAATTGGGGGACTAAATGTCTCTATAGAGGGACCAAGATTACTGATTGTGCAAAATAGGAGGACTAAATGTCTCTATTTTAAAATAGGATGACTAAAATTGAGGATTGTGCAAAATAGAGGGACCAAAATTACATTTAAGTCTATTTTTTATTGATTTATTAACTTCATACATAAGTAAAGTGCGGGTAGCGGGTGCGGGTATGGGTATATAGGTACCCAGCGGGTACGGGGATGGGGATTAAAGTTGCTACCCGCGCGGGTATGGGGCCGGGTACAGGTATTTTTTTTAAACGCGGGTATGGGGACGGGTACTATAGGACCCTACCCAGACCCTACCCATTGCCATCCCTACTTTTAACCACTACAAATTTTTTGGTGGTAAAAAATGTTTACTTTTGTAACATTTCTTGTTATTTCAGAAAATCTGGTGTTCAAGGTTTTGATTTTTTTGTTATTATTTTTTTAATGTTTCTGACAGTTTTAGTTTGACAGAAAATTTGCAGTAGTTAAAAACTGCTAGAAACTTAAACAGAAATTTTTCAAGCATAAATTATGCTCGTTACGACATCACTTAACAATTAAAATTAATGTTAGGGATTAAAAACAAAAAAAAAAATTTGAGGGACTAAAAACATAGAAAAAATTTATGAGGGACTAAAAACAGAAATTTAGATAAAATGAGGGACCAAAAACATATTTTACCCTTAAAAAATAAACAACCTAGAGTCGTCGACGCTGACACAATACTAATTTAACGTAAATAAAAAGTAGCGTCGGCCTCCAGTAGTAGCGGTTTGATAGTCGGCACAATACTAATTTAACGTAAATAAAAAGTAGCGTTGTCCTCCAGTAGCAGCGGTTTGATAGTCGGCTAAGCCGACTCTAAGTAGTGTCGAGCACAATAACGGACACTAGTTTTTTAGCTTTGAGGGTTTTAACGTCCACGTCGTATCTGATGCAGGTCCGACACTAAAGTACTTGTAGCGTCGGCTTTTCAACTCTAGAGTGGGCTTTTGGCCGACTCTAATTACTTGATTTCTTGTAGTGAAAATACCCCCATAAACTAATTTTAATAGGATAAGAAACTTTCAAATGAGTTTATTTTGAAACTAAAAATTAGAGAAAAAACTAAAATTAAATTTTAAAAACTAAATATTGGTTGTTGTTTTTAAAAATTTTGAAATTCACAACTAAAACCACCCCAAACGGGGCCTTACATTTTCATAGTCTGGATGTCAATGTCATACAATTAACCCAATCCAATTCGTCCTTAACTTGCTGAAAAATGAGTTAGGTTGAGTTGAACTTATTTTTGCAATGAGTTGAAAATCCCAACTCAGTCCAACTAGGGGTGGTTTGGCGGGTTGAATTGGGTTGATCTATCTACTCTTTGAAAAAAAAAATTATTATAAAAATTTTAATAATTCTTGTTGTCTTAATTTTTCTCTTAATTTTATGATCAAATATAATTTAAAAAGAGAAAAAATATTATAAAACTAGTAAATCAAGAAACCCACTTAATAGTTGATACTTAAGAGATGCTCATAAACTTTACACTATGATGTTTATTTGTTTTAAATTCTAATTACTACAAAGATTACTTTCATGAGTTCACAATTTTAAACAAAAAGAAGTTAATCAAGTTATAATTAATAAATTTTATTCATCAACTTTAAAGAATGATTTTTAATTTAATTTAAGGGGGAAAAAAAAGGTTAACTCAACGGGCCAACTTAACCCAACCCATCATTTGATCTATCATATTGACAGATTGTGTGGGTTGAGGGGTTGCATTTTCCAACCCAACACAACTTGTTTAGGCAAGTTACACACATTGACGCACCATACCAAACCCATTTTGACACTCCTACTAAGAATAGCATCATCCTTAGTCCTTAGCCAAGTTTTCAAGTGACAACTAGGAATGGAAACGGTGCAGTGTGGATGAGTAGTAGCTACCTGCCCCATTGGATAAATATTAGTCACGTGCTCGCGCCCGTTACCTGTGCGAGTACTCATTAAATGGATACCCTCGGATTTTTTTTTAATATCCGCAGGTATCCGTGGATATTTATTAAAAGATAAAAAAATATTTTACAATACAATTTATTTATATTTTTATTTATTCTAACCATTTCTTAAAAAAACAGTTTAAAGGTCAAAAATGAAAATATGCCCAAATAATATTTCACTCCAACACATAATTAAGTTCCAAATAAAATTAGTCTCTCTAGAATACAAGTCCAAATAAAATTTCATTCTAAAGTATATGTCTAAATAAAATTAGTCTCTCTAACGGATAACGAGTATCCACAATTAAGGTTACCATGATACCTGCCCCCGCCTCTTTAACAAGCGCATAGAGAAAATACTCATACGCATTACCTACAAGTACTCGTTAGAGATATCCATTTTGTATTTGTTATGAATTTTATCCACAACTCAATGCATTTGCAATCAACACGGTGAATACTTAGAGCTTTCTCCACAACTAGTTGAAGGAAGCATAATTTTTTTTTATGTGAATTAATTTGAAAGGTAGAAATGAGAATATTTTTATTTTTATAACATAAAACGTTGGAGAAGGCATTTGGTTTTTGTTGCAAAAATATGTAATGGTGAAATAAAAAATTATTTTTTGTGGTATTTTTTCCTGTTATTATTTTGTTTTTCTCGTACAAGAATTTTTTTTTATATATTTGTAAAAATAAATAATTGTATTGCAAATGGGGAGTTTTATCTTGACAATACTAACTTATGGCTTTAATTCCTTTTTTTATTATTATTAACTGCCAAGCTAAGCGCATCGAGTATGGATCCATTCCACTGGTAGGGAAAGTTAAACCTAATTAATTGTTGGAATCATAGGGAAAGAACTTAATTAGGCTTTAAATCACAAAAGTATTAATCATTCAAGGAATAAATCAATGAAATAACAAAAATCATAATGAATTTAATTGAACATAACTACCACAATAATATAAGTGAATTCAATTAGATACATCTTCATGTCTTGAAAAGGAACGGAGATAATATATCGTAGGTTAATTTATCTTTATTGAGCAATGGTAATAATAAATCTTGAGTACCTGCCACGTCACATTGTTTTCTACAAACATAGGACCAGAACTTCATGAAATGAAGGAATGCTCTACCATCAGCAACAACATGTCTAAAGGTCATGCAAATGCTGAACCCGTAGTGGGGGAAAATGGTGAGTTGAATAGCCATAAGAGGGAGCAACCATGTGCCATCTTCTTTGGTACTCGGGGTAGGTAACACAGGAACAAAAGGGTGAGAGTCTCTAACATCTCTTGCGGTGTCAGCTATGAGATGTGGAAACTCAGCAGTGGATTCTGCAACGGTGAAGGAGATGGAGTTTCCATGTGTGTAGAGGATGTGAGGGATCACGAGATTCCCAGCGAAGGGGAAGAAGTGTTGGAGAGTGAGGGAAAGAGAGTGTTTGAGAATGGGAAGCACTGTTTGCAAGAAGTGGTTACTAGAGTGAGGAAATTCATAGAAAAAAATGCTTTGCATTGTCTCACAGTAAATCAAAGGAAGGTCATGGAAAGCTAAAGGAAGAGAGGTTGGTGGGGGAAAAACTTGACTTTGCTGTATCACTTTTACCTTCTCACATTGATCAACATGGTGAGCCATGGAAATAGAAACCTGATGACAGAGAAAGGTTTGCAATGCAACGAATAAGAATATTGTGTTGATGCCCCATTAGCCAATACTCAAGAAGCAATTTTATGAAGGAAATGATGGGTTGGAGAAGTTTGTTTCGGGGAATCACTGCACGTAAGTCAAAGGTGCAGAGACAAAGTGCTTTTCTCTCTCGTCGTTTTGTACTTTTGTGCAGCAAGGTGCTCCCATTTCTTTTGTTAATCAGCGGCTAACAAATTATATTATATACTATGACAATTGGATTAAGTAGATATGTGGCCATATCACCTAAAACTGCACCCACTATCTCCCCATATATATATATAAAATAAAATAAAAAGTTGCACCCACTATTGTGAAAAGTTTGTAATTTTTTCTTTTTATATATACCATTGAGTAAGGACAATGACGACTTCTACCCTGCAATAGTGATTAGGTCCTGCACCGTGCACCATGGCCAAAAAGTAGATACTGTAGATTTAACATTGCTATTCGCACCCCCAAAATTGTTATTCACATTCTCATGTGTTTAATTTTTTTTTTTTATCAAAAATACCATTTCCACGTAATCATGATTCCGTTGTATAAAATATACAACGGAATCATGATTCTGTTGTGTACCTGGGGGTGCAAAAAAATACGAACTGGAATCATGATTCTTTGGGCAAAATACGAAACGGAATTGTCATTCCGTTGATAAAATACACAACGGAATTATGATTTCGTTGTGTATTTTTTTTCACCTCCAGGTGCACAATGGAATCATGATTCCGTAGTGTATTTTGCCATGGAATCATGATTCTGTGGAAAAGATATTTTCGGAAATAAAAATAATTCAGAGTACTACCGGGACTTGGACATAATTTCGGTGCTTTAAAATAAAAAAAGTAACCTGTTAAGTAAATTACCAGGACTTGAACGTAATTTTGCTATTTTAAAATAAAAAAAGTAATCCATTAAGTTAAATATATATATTTTAAAATAAAAAAAGTAATCCATTAAGTTAAATATATATATTTTAAAATAAAAAAAATAATCCATTAAGTTAAATATATATATATATATATATATATATATATATATATTGCTACAGTAAAAAAAACCTACGTACAGTAAAAAAAAATTAGACACATGGAGATGTGAATAGCAATTTTTGGGGTGGAAATAGCAATGCTAAATCTACAGTGTGGGTGGTGCACGGTGCAGGACCTAAGTGCTATGGCACGGTAGAAGTCGTCTAAGGACAATTATCATCATTAAAACATGTTTTCGGTCAAGATTCTGTGCCAATTGTACTTTACTGTGTCTGTGATCCTCAGAAACTTCTTCAGGATGGCCTATGGGATCTTTGGAGGCTAGACCCCCAAACTGCCCTGCACCATGGTCATCAAAGCAGGCTTCAACTCAAAGTTGTTTGCCTTCACTAGAGGAAGGCGTATGCTGTAAGGCACTCCTACAGTTGGAGCAAATTCTCCTTCGTTTCCTTTCTATTCCTGCAAGCAACTCTTTCTATCTCAGGATTAAACTGTAAATCAATTCTTTGAGATCGGGTTAGCATAAACAAACAGATCGAGAAAAAAGGAGAACGATTGAATGATTCACAAAAGCAATAAAAAGACAAAATAAACTAAAGAAAAGAACATCAAAATGAAAGATAACGAAAATAAGAAAAATAAAATAAAGCATAAATCATTTGCAAGAAAATGCCTAATCCAACTAAACTTCCTTCTTCTTATATCATGCAACTGGTCCCCGTCAACGATTCCATGGCTTGATGCTTTTAAAATAATTAAGTTTAAGGGCAAGTGTACCCTATCGTGACAATAATAATGGATTTAAATCCAAATAACGTACCCAAAGAACTAGTGTTGATTACCATAATCTAGAAATTCTTATGTTCTCTAGGTGAAATGTAATTTGAAAGTTGCTTTTCTCCATTGCTTAGAAATTAAGTTCACAATAAGCATGTAACAATGAATAAATTACTTATCAAACAAGAAACCTAGGGTTATGATTTCATTTGCATCTTTAGTATTCCCAATTTCTATTTTAATTGAACCTTGCATTTAACTTCAATTGTTAATCATTCCTCTTAATCCTATCAACAAATACTAGTTATAACCTATGAATAATCTTTTCCTCTAATTAAACTCCTAATTGTTCATGTAGGGATTTAATTTGGAGAAAAGCAGAAATCATAGTGAGGGTGACTAATATTTATTAATCTGATTAGAAGTCTAGAGAACACAATTGATCATGCGATGTTTTACAAACCCAATTACTTCACAAATCCACCAACTAAAAGAATTACGATTGCTAACAGATATTTGATTTTAACATGTTCGGATTGATTAATTCCAAACAAGAATTAGAATACAGTGAAATAATTCAATTGATTGAGTAATAAAGAGGTACAATTTAAATATGAAATTGGGGTTCATAGGAACAAAGTACATCATAACCCTAGCTTTATAATTAGCAAGCCTTGAGCACAGGAATGCACAGATTTACAAATATGAACATGAAGAGTATGGAGAGGAAAAATTGTTTAGCTAGCCTTGCTCAAAGGAGTGCACAAATTCTCATTGTGCTCTCTATGTCCTTCCCAGCTCATTTTGCTTTCTCAATGGCTCAAACAAAAGATATTTGAACCTTGCTTCCCATCTTTGAGCATGACTATGCTTCAACCACCATAGTTGTGCTTCATCATCCATGGTCGTGCTAAGGAGAAACACATGCGAGTCTTTTTTTCAAAGTGAAGTTCTCAAAAACCAATAAGCATGACTGTGCTAGATTGAGCATGATTCTGCTTTTTTGTATTAAAGTGTGCTGAGACAAAGCATGTGGGTGTTCTCCTTTTTCGAAGTGGTGATGTTTAAAATGAGGCATGACTATGCTCTATGTAGCACAATCATGCTTAGTCCTTGGAGAGTTTTGGCCTTAACAATTGATCTAGCACAGTCGTGCTAATTTCAGCACAACCAAGCTCTTTGCCAAAAGCTTAGTTTTTCAAGAAAATCTTCACTTTTTTAACTTGATGCATGTCAACTTCAAATTTCTGTCAAACTAGCGAGAAAAGGTGAGTTTTGCCATATATATATATATATAACAGAGATCCACTTATTCCAAGAGTAAGTTTAAGAGAATTACTCTTCATCATCTCCATTCATTTTCTTGAAATCTAATGGTTGAACCATTAGATTTCAAGAAAATGAATGGTAAAGATGAAGAATAACTCTCTTAGACTTACTCTTGAAGTAAGTGGATTCCCTCCCATATATATATATAAACAATTTCATCCCCTAAACTCAAAACATATTATGCCAAAATAATGGTTTATCAAATCTTCCCACACTTGATCATTTTTTGTCCTCAAGCAATTATTTTGACTAGAAGAACCTTTTTTTTTTTTTCAAAAATAAAAAATTGCCTGCTTAATTAGAAACCTAATACACAACAACTTAAAGCAATGCAGACTGATGCAACAGACGTGCAACCTTCACCTAAGGTCTTATCACAAAGTGCCCAATTAGAATTAAGTTTTCTAAGAGCCAAGCCTTCCACTAAACATTGTTTCACTCATCTTGCCTTTCTTTCATTGTTTAAAGGACGAAAATCATCGCACCTCAAACTTCCTAAAAGAGAGCACATTTCCATAAAGACTAGATTTAATAGGAAAAGATATGATGCACTTTGGATTAAAAAAAAAAAAAACCTTGATCAATTTGCCTAAATAACCTTGTTAGACTAATTAACCTCATTAGACTTGAGTCTACATTGTGGGATCAAGTCTCTTCATTGCCGGAAGCAATTACTAACTCCGTCAGGACCGTGAGGGCACACAAGGTGGGTATTCCCCTCCCAACATGGTTTATTCTATACCCAAAGTGACATTACCAAAATTCGAACACTGAACCACTTGGTTAAGGGACACAAATCGCTACCACTTGTGATAACTAATGTAATTTGATCACCAATTTTAATGGATTTCACTTCTCATTTAATCATCATGTCTCTTAATATTACTTTTCCATCGCATCATCACTTAAAAACATGCAAATTGCCAATTGCATTGAGAAAATAATACGAGACACAGAACTTAGAAAAACGATGAAGACTAAACTTAAAAAGATACTAAAATGCAGAGACCTAAGACAACAATTATTAGCATCTTCTTATTTTTAAGATGAGAATTTTAGTCACGACTAGCAATATCTCTGAGATATTCTTCCAATATGGTAGAAAATTTGCTCATTTGAGCCCTTCCAAGTACTAACCCAACTTCCACTCCACCTTCTTCATCCCTACAATCAGAAAGTGAGATAGCTCCTGAATATTCAATGTGAAGTATTTCACACTTCTTGGGCTTTCCCCACCCAAAATCAGTCTCATATGCACCTAGCTTTGGCGACCCTGCAATTGTAACCGAATGTATCCGCTTCCGTACACCTTTAACGATAGACATAAAACTCTCAACGTCTTTCATAGCATCTAACTGAAAATCTCTAACTTCCCTTCCAATTTCAATCGCTGCATCAACAATCCCTTTATCTCCCATTAGCTTGCCCCTCTTGAGTGACACAGCGCGACGAACAACGCAGTTTCCAAAGTACGTTGAAGGAATCGAAAATTCTTGACGGTTACGACAATCTCCCAGAAAGGCCAATTTGTAGATTTCATCATTATTAGGAATAGTGCTAGCATTGGCCTCTTCTTCTTCAGATTGGACCTTACAAACCCACATCAAAGAGCTTGTCACCACAAAGGTTGATATGTGCAATGAGTCTAAGTCTAACCCATAATAACTCTTGCACTCAACAGACACCCATTTCTTTAGCTTCTCAACATGGTCACGGCTCAACACAAACACGTGACGGACTTTGTCAACAACTTTGGGGCGTTCTTTTATTATGGTTTCCATAGGAGAATTCCACAATTCCTCCGAGAAAACAAGCTTAAGCCCTTTGGGGTCTTTGATGATTTCCCTATTAAGCAATGGTAATAATAAATCTTGATTTCCTGCCATGTCACAATTTGTTCTACAAACATTGGACCAAAATTTCATGAAATGAAGGAATGCCCTTCCATCAGCAACAACGTGTCTAAAAGTGATGCAAATGCTGAACCCATAGTTGGGGAAAATGGTGAGTTGAATAGCCATAAGAGGGAGCAACCATGTGCCATCTTCTTTAGTACTTGGGGTAGGTAACACAGGAACAAAAGGGTGAGAGTGTCTAACATCTCTTGCGGTTTCACCTATGAGGCATGCAAACTCAGCAGTGGATTCTGCAACGGTGAAGGAGACGGAGTTTTCATGTGTGTAGAGAATGTGAGGGAAGTGGGGTTTAGGAGGGATCACAAGGTTGCCAACGAAGGGGAAGAAGTGTTGGAGAGTGAGGGAAAGAGAGTGTTTGAGAATGGGAAGCACTGTTTGCAAAAAGTGGTTACTGGAGTGAGAAAACTCATAGAAGAAAATGCTTTGCACTGTGTCACAGTAAACCCAAGGAAGGTCAAGGAAAGATAGAGGAAGAGAGGTTGGTGGAACGGAGCCAGGTGGGGGAAAAACTTGATATTGCTCTATGACTTTTACCTTCTGACATTGATCAACATGGTGAGCCATGGAAATAGAAACCTGATGACAGAGAAAGGTTTGCAATGCAATGAATAAGAATATTATGTTGATGCCCTATTGCTACAATACTCAAGAAACAATTTTATGAACAATATCATACATGTTGGTGACGGCAAAACTTACCTTTCAAAAAATAGGATAGGAATGTTAATGGTAGCTAATAATGAGTAAGAATAATTATATCACTTATACCCAAATTCTACAATATTTAAGAAACAATTTTATAAATAGGATCATAAATGCATGCTGGTGCGATAGCCAAACCTATACGTTTCAACAAATAAGAAGATACAGATGCTAATGGTAGCAAGTGAAACTCACCTACTCAAACTCCATACCATTTTCGAAGCAATTCAAAGTGGGGTTACAACCTTGTAAAAGATTATTGGTGCAATTAATTTTATATATCATATCAAAATAGTTTGTATAATTTTTATCATATCAAAATAGTTTGTATAATTTTCTTAGTTATACCACTCAAAATTGTTTAATCTTATTTATACATGTACATGTCTGAGGGTAACATGGTAATTTTTTTCCTTATGAACTTCTTCACGTTATTGCAACACTTCCAAGTTCTTGGCCTCCCGAGTCATCGAGATATAGTCTTCGATCACTCGAATCTCCAAGGGCTCCAACGCTCTAGTCAGATCTCGGAGCTAAGAGAAATTAGTGTAATAAATGAGAGTGAATAATTAGTTTACCTCGAGAATCTAACTCCTTTTTGTACTTATCTTAGTGTGTGTTTGGATTGGCGATGACAAAATTGATTTTACTGAATTGATTATGAAGTAACGTAATTTTTGTTTGGATAACAGATATCAAAAGTTATTTTTTAAGAGAATGTTGTTTGGATTCTTTGAATCAAAATTGATTTTGAAGGTGTAATGATCAAAATGAATTTTAATGTCTATGTACACTTTTAAAATCAATTTGATGTGAGGGTAAATTAGATAAAATTCAACTAGAATTGATTTTGGTAGAAGTAGAAGCTACTCCTACTTGTTTCAACTCCACCATGATTTTTTCCACCAAAATTGATTCTTCTAAGATAACCAAACATGTAAAATTTTGGTCAAAATCAAGTTTGACCCACTTCACCATGCTCTACCATGATTTTAAAGTCAATCCATACACACACTTAGTAGGTCTAAGGATCCATGGGCCTTGTTCATGATTACCATTTTGATTAATCTAAATTTAATTATCATTTTGACGACAATTGTACGAATAATCCTTGCTATTATATGTTTATGATTTGTCGTGGGTTGACGATTCTCATGTATTCGGCCATCCGAATATTTGTATTCAGTCATTCGACCATCCGAGTATCCAGGACCTTGTCCTGACGTACTCGTAGACCACGGTACCTTCAGGTATTCAGATATTCAGCTAGCCAAGTATCCAAAACATGGGTTTCTCTCGCTGGCACGGGTGAAAGAAGGCTTCAGCAGTGTTGAATTACTAATGCTTGTTTTATTCATATCATATAGCAGCTTAGTATTAGTACGCTTGGTTTTGGGAGGTGCTAATAGAAATAAAAGGTTTAGTTGGCTTCGATGCCAGACGGTAGTTTCTAGATATGGTTTTGCTTGAGTACTGTGCTTATTTGTATAACATTTAATTGTACTCTCTTTAGTTGCAGGTTTATGGCACACCTTGTGCTTTAAACTTGATATTAATAATATTTATTTTGCCTTCAAAAAAAAAAAATCCAAAACATCGTTTTGATAAGTTTTTGGGGGCAAAGCACCCTTTAGGTGTCCGGCTATTTGTCTCCCAGTATAATCATGAGGTGAATTAGACAGCCCTTAGGCTTAAAAGGAAAAATATCATTTAACTAGTAGAGTTAATAAATATACCGAAGGGAAACCACCAATAGAACATCAAAATTTCATCCAATTAAGTTAAATGAATTTTCAACGGGTAAATCTCCACTAAATCACTCAATAATTTTCAGCATCACAACTATAAAAATCAAAGCACGAAACAGAGAGTTCAATCAACAAAGATTCCAAGCAAGAAAAGGATGGAGCAAATTAACATTAAACATGGTCAACTTACCACACTGATGCTCAACTTCCTTTCCTCTCCACTGCGCTCACGCAAGAAAAGATAGTACAAAAATGAACGAAATGATGGATTGCAAATGCTTGTTTAGGGGAAATACAGTGCATGTAAGTCTAAGGTGCAGAGGCCAAGTGCGTGTCTCTCTCGTCCTTTTGTGCAGCAAGGTGCCTCATTTCTTTGGTCTATACAGCATGATTATTGAATTAAGTAGACACATGTGGTATATCACCTAAAATTGCACCCCAAACTATAAATAATGTTTTCTATCAAGATTATGTGCCAATTGTAATAAATTATAATATAATTATGATAGTGCAAGTGAATGTGAATGATGAATTCCATTTACATGTAGATGGTGGAACCACATGTCTCTAAACTATTCTCAGTTTAATTTCTTATTGTATTTTACCTACTTCTGTCCCTATTTATCCATCATATTAGATATGTATGCATCGATCCTCGAATCTGGTATCAGAGCCTTAGGGCGCTCGTAGTAGGTTGGAGTTATATTATCCGTCTTGTCTTTGTTAAAATTCTTGTATCATCTGTCTTAGAATTTCCAATTAAAGTCATTACGTTTATTATTCCAATCATTATCTTTAGTTTATCTACCATCTGGTGCGTTGGTCAGCCGGTAAGGGTGGTCCCGGTAGTCAGTCCCGTTGAGTGTTAGGGCAGTAAAACCGTTGGTTTAGCCTGGTGGTCCCGGATTGGGGGGTAGAAAACACTAAAATAATGTCTAGTTTAATAAAAATGATGTCTTTAAAAGAAAAAGAAAAGATAGACGATATAGAATTAAAGCAAGAACAAGAACAAGAATACTCTTCAAACACTATAATTAATCATGAATTTAGAATTCCTGAAATAGAAGATAGATTAAATAAATGGACTTTACCTAAATTAGAATTATCTTCATTATATAAAACTAGCTTTAAAGACAAATTTCAAACAGAATATGTAATTAAAACTGTAGAAAAACAAATAGAATTAAAAAATAATCATGAACAAATCCCTTTAATTTCTAAGCAATTGATAGCAGAACATATAAAGAAATATAGATATTTACATATAGGATCCATTCAACTAGCAATGAAACCTCTATTTAGACAAGGTATGGATATGCCTTTATTTGCTTTATTAAGAGATACCCGGCCAATTAGATTTGAAGATCAAACTTTAGCCATATTTGAAACTAATTTACATAAAGGTCCAGTATATATTAATAATTATCCAAATTATTCAATAGCTCTATCTAGTCTCCATAATACACCCCATAATATTATGTTGGATGTAAAGATGCTAGACGATAGGTGGAACCCTAACTCGGGACCCATCTCTTTAATATATAGAATATATTATAAAGTCATGAAAACTCAATTAGCTCCTGGTGCTTTAATGATGCAACCCACAGATAGTACTACTTTGTTATTAGTAAATCCTGAAAAGGTTAGTGCTACGGTACCCAAAACATTAAGACATGAAGAAGTAACTAGTGGATTAAAATGGAAATTAGAAGATCTACTTACCCCAGAAAAACCTGAACCAGTCGTATTAAATGAAATAACTGAATATAAATCTAGAAATGTTGAAATAAGTTTTGCTCCATTAAAAAGAAGTACCTCATTAAGACTTCCCCAAAATTATTCCCCAGTAACAGCTAGAAGATCAGTAGATAGATATACTGTACCTAGAGGATTATCCCTAAAAGGAATTAGAACAAACCCTGTAATACCAACCCCGAAATATGAAGCAGAACCTTCACCTTCCCATTACGAATCTATACCCCAACGGAATTCTCCTACCCAATCAGATTTTAATCAATTAAATGTTATTAAAAGTTTTGAAATAAACAAAGAGTTCCTTAGAAAAGAATTTTTAAAAGAAGAGAATTCAGAAAAGAGAAAATGGTTCTTTGAAACTTTTGGTCAAGAAGAATTAAAATTATATAGAGCAAACTATTACGAATATTTAGAAGAAATTAAGGAAAATATTCCTTACTTTGATTGGTTCGAAGTACACTGTTTACCTAAATTACAAGTAAATATGTTAAAATTTGCAGAAAAAATATGGACAACCTCTAAAGGAGAAGTAATAGGAAACATTCCTCCCCTAGAAGATATTAAGTTCCCTAATAGCCAGAATAATTAAGTAATAGCCTCTCCGTTTAAATTAATAAATGAAAATAAAGACTTATTAGAAAAACAACCTGCTAATAGAAATTATGTACAAAAAATACATTATCAATTAAATTATACTAACCAATTACTTCACCAAGTAGCATTAGAAATAAATCATTCTGATAAAAAAGAAAATATTATCCCTGAAAACAGCATTAAATTAGAAAGACCCTTAATAAAACCACATAAGTTTTCTGAACTAGAACTAAAAAACTTAAAGATTGGAAAAGATCTAGTATTAGATCAAATAAATGAACGACTAGGAAAATTAAATATTAATAAAATAAATACTATTGCTAATAATCTATCAGAAGATTTAAGCGAAATAGGAGAAGATTTAGAACAATTTAAAAATGCAATATTTAAATTAAAAACTACCCAAGGAAGAAATAGTAATCGATTTAACCCTAGGCCCACGACTAGAAATTTCTATAATAGACCAAGCCTCCCTAGATCTTCAATATGAAGAATGGGAATTAGAAAGTCCGTCAGCCTTTGATGGATCAGCAATATACGAATGGAATATTGATGGGATGACTGACCATCAAATATTACGAAAAACAAATGAAATGACCATGGCAGCCTCTGCCTATAGGGTCAAACATACTGAACAACAAACATTAACTTTAATTATTGTCGGATTTACTGAACAACAAACATTAACTTTAAACCTGTTAGGACTAATAAATCTTTTAGGAAAAGGACGTATCCTAAAAAACCTGAAAATACTACAACTACCCTTTCTCAGAATAAGAAAAAATATAATATTGTTTGTTATAATTGTGGTCGACTTGGTCATATGAAAAAAGATTGTAGAGTGAGAGATAAAATTAATGAATTAAATATGAGTGAAGAATTAAAAGAATAAATAGCTAAAATAATGTTAAATGACACAAAAGAATCAGAAGAAGAATCAGAATTGATTCAAGAAAATTCAACTTCTGAAAGTGAAAATGAAATAGAAAATTGTGATTCAGATAATTGTGATTGTCCTTATCAAATAAATATGATAAGAGCAGAAACTAAATTAGCTTTAGAAATGGTCGATAAAATAACTAATGAAGAAGAAAAACATAAATATTTAACAAAAATTAAAAACCTATTATTAGAAGAACAACCCGAATCTAGCTATAAACCTGAAATATTTGTAGGATATGATTTTGCTAGTATATTAAAAAAGGCTTAAATACAAAAAAGAAAAGCTACTGTAAATGATCTTCAACAAGAAATAAACGAATTAAAAAATGAAATACAACTTATAAAAACAGAATTAGCAAGATTGAAAGAAAACGAAATACTACAAGATATCACCTTATCCCAATTAACAGAATCTGTAAAAGAAGAAGTAGTCCTCTAAGATGAAAATGAAACTATTAATAGAATTAAAACTTTACAACAAAAGTGGCAGGCCAAAGTCACTTTAAGAATAGGAAAATCATTTCATAAATCCTTTATAGCCTTAATAGACTCCGGAGCCGATTTAAATTGTATACAAGAAGGTTTAATTCCCACTCAATACTATGAAAAAAACTGTTCAAAAATTAATTGCAGCCAATAATGCTAGACTAAGTGTACAATTTAAATTAACAAATGCTTATATATGTAATAAAGGTAAATGCTTTAAGAATACTTTTATATTAACTAAAGACATTACCGAAGAAATGATATTAGGAACCCCATTTCTAACTCAAATATATCCTTTTGAAGTTTCTGAACAAGGTATAAAAACTAAATACCATCAGCAAGAAATTTTATTTGAATTCTTAAAACCAATAAAACAAAAAGAACTTCATAACCTGAAAGAGGTAGCAGAAAATAATTTTATAAATAAAATAAGCCGCAAAACTAATCAAATAACGCTATTACAAAAAGAAATAACTTACCAAAGAATAGAAGAACAATTAAACACTAAAATAGTCAGAGAAAAAATAAAAGAAATTGAAAATTCTTTTATAAAAGAAGTTTGTGCTAATATACCTAATGCTTTTTGGAATAGAAAAACTTTTACGGTAAGCCTACCCTATAAAAAAGAATTTCATGAAAGTAAAATACCCATTAAGGCAAGACCAGTCCAAATGAATAAAGAAACACTTGAATACTGTAAAAAAGAAATACAAGACTTTTTAAATAAAGGGCTAATTAGACCTAGTAAATCTCCATGGAGTTGTGCTGCCTTTTATGTGCAGAACGCTTCCGAACTAGAAGGAGGAGAACCTAGGATGGTGATTAATTATAAACCACTGAATAATGCTTTAGAATGGATAAGATATCCCTTACCTAATAAAAGAGATTTAATTGGAAGATTATGTGATGCTACAATTTTTTCAAAATTTGATATAAAGTCAGGATATTATCAAATAAAAATTGAAGAAAAAGATAAGTATAAAACAGCTTTTGCTGTTCCTTTTGGCCATTATGAATGGAATGTAATGCCAATGGGATTAAAAAATGCTCCATCAGAATTTCAAAATATTATGAATTCTATAATTAACCCTTATAGTAAATATGCTTTAGTCTATCTAGATGATGTATTAATATACTCTACTTTTATATACCAGCATTTAAAGCATTTAAAAATATTTAAAAATATCATTAAACAAAATGGACTTGTTATTTCTCAAAAGAAAATGAAATTAGCTCAAACAAAAATAAGATTTTTAGGTCATGAAATATATCAAGGAACCATTACTCCAATTACCAGAAGCATTGAATTTGCCTCAAAATTTCCAAATGAAATAAAAGATAAGAATCAATTACAGAGATTTTTGGATTGTCTGAACTATGTGTCTGATTTTATTCCTAATATTAGAACTATATGTAAACCCTTGTTTAATAGGCTTCGAAAAAATCGTAAGCCTTGGTCTGCTGAACACACTGAGGTAGTAAGTAAAGTTAAAATCCTAGTAAAAGGTCTCCCTTGTCTCGGTATCCCTAATCCAGATGCCTTTATGATAGTTGAAACTGATGCCTCTGAAGTCGGATTTAGAGGTATTCTAAAACAGAAATTGTCTGAAAATTCTGTAGAACAAATTGTTAGGTTTCATTCCGGAGCTTGGATGGAAGCTCAGTCTAAATATAGTACTATTAAAAAAGAAATTTTATCTATAGTATTATGTATTATGAAATTTCAAAGTGATTTAGTAAATAAAAGGTTCTTATTAAGAATCGACTGCCAATCGGCAAAAAATGTGTTAGAAAAAGATGTTAAAAATATTGTTTCAAAACAAATCTTTGCCAGATGGCAAAGTCTTTTATCCTATTTTGATTTTGAAATAGAATTTATCAAAGGGAAAAATAATTCTATTCCTGATTTTTTAACTCGTGAATTCTTGCAGGGAAACTATCCAAAGTGATGAGGCCCACTGCCCCATCTTTCACATCTAAAGATAAACATTTAACTTTAGATGATTTAATTCCCACCTATGCCCAGAAATTAGGAAAAAACCCCTCGAATTCTAGAGTTCTCCCCGCTTCTCTCACCAGTACTACCAATAGATTCACTCCTTTATTACCCGAAAAATCTCCAAAAGAAAAAGAAAAAGCTATTTCTTCCAGTACCTCTGAAGAAACACCTTTAGAACATGTTATTAAGGATGAATGCAGAAAAATATTATACCTAGAACCTGACTTTGAAAACCTTTCTGCCCACGAAATAATCCAAAAACTCTCTTCCCCCGGATGGGGATGGATTCCTAAGGATCAACCTCTGAACAAATCTATGTTATTCTATCAGGTAATTTTAACTGATACTGAATCTTCCGAAATAACCCATAAGCCCCAACTAAATGACCCCTCCATAATTAGTCATTCTAGCCTGAAAATCAAGAAAATAATTACCTTTGCCGAATGGGCTCAACACCCAGGAACAGCAAAAAGATTCTCCCGAAATTTTGATCCTCCCGCCTATAATTATTATGATTACCAAGAAGCCTGGTATAAAGTACTGTTACAACCTAATCCCAGTCATTCCTGGTACATCTGCTTTAAAACCACCATTAATTATGAACTTCCCATCTGGTTTCAAAATTGGTTCCATTATATGGGCCCTGTAAAAGCTATTTTCCCTCGAGAAGTAAATCAATACTATATTAAATACAAAGGATTAACTCCTCAACTTCCTGATCATAAGAAATTATTAACCTTTTGCTCTATTATGGGAATTAGCTGGTTATTAAAAAAATGTATATGAATTCCATCAGCACCGTCCAGTTACTTTTCCCCAAGGTCTTTGCTTAAGAGTAAAGGTATTCTGGTGGGACAAATATAATATTGAATTCCTGGCCACCAAATTTAAAAATTGGGACCAACGGAAAGGAAAAGGAATTATGCCATCCACTCCTGAAAAGAAATCAGTCCGTGAAAAAACCATTGTCGAACAGCTACTTGAATTATCAAAAGCAGATCGAAAAAGTATAATTGCTGCCCTATCCACTATTGATTCAGATGAAGAAAAGGAAGACACATCAAATCCTTATTTTGAAAATAAAGACGATTGCTACGGAATCCAAGATATTCCCAACCTGAATGAATTATGAAATCCAGCTGTCGACAGAGTTATCCGAAAAAACTCTTCGACCTTCTCCACTGAATTATTGAAGATAAAGATAATTGATTACTGGCCCACCGAATTTCTTGAAATACTGAAAAGTTTGAAAAGCAGCGAAGACTTTTGGGTACTGGCCGACAAGCTTTTCTTAAAGCAGCCATCAATCAGTCACCAAAGAAAATTTTGAAGTCCGAATTTGAATTCCGTCGACAATTTGAAGTCCGCATTTGGCGTCCGTCGACAAGTTGAAGTCCGTTTTTGAATTCCGCTTGTAATTTGAATTCTATAAATAGAAAGAAGAAGTTCAGAGTTAGGCATCGAATGCACTGCCTTCTCTCTACCTTCTCTCTAAAAAATCCCCTTTCTAAATTCTCTTTGTAATCTCCACTTCTGTACTTTGAATTGAAGGAATTGAAAAGCTTTGAAGTAAGAATTTCTGAAAACTATTCTCAGTTTAATTTCTTATTGTATTTTACCTACTTCTGTCCCTATTTATCCATCATATTAGATATGTATGCATCGATCCTCGAATATGGTATCAGAGCCTTAGGGCGCTGGTAGTAGGTTGGAGTTATATTATCCGTCTTGTCTTTGTTAAAATTCTTGTATCATCTGTCTTAGAATTTAAACTTATTGTTTTGAGTTTTGGTCATCTCATCACTACTCCAGTTGTGACATGTAGTAACACCATTTATTAATGGTGTCATATCTTACCACTAAGGGTTTTGTGCATAATGGTTTGGGATATTATATGTGTATTAAGAAAGTTAATGTTTGGAACAACGAGATATGAGTTGGATCAATGAATTTTAAAGTATATAAAAAATTATTAAATAAATTTAGTTTGAAAATACTAACTCCTAAAATTAGTAGATTTCCTCCAATTAAGGATTATATGTTAAATATTTTATTATAAGCTTTGATCGATCATGAATAAAATTTCATATTCTTGATTGATCAACCCCTACTATATGGTGAACTCTTTGTGCCATGTGGTAGTTAGGTTTGATTTTGCATCTTATAAGTTTTTCATTCCTAATTAAATTGTATATACTCTCCTTTTCATATATTCACATCTCTTAATTTTTGTATCACATGTTTTTTAAGATTTAATGTCAATTGAAAAAAAAAATCTCTTTAATTATTTAATAATAAAGGGGTTATAAGGTTGGTTTGATAGTGAAAGAAAAAGTAAAAAAGGTCACGAATTTGAATCTCTCCACTAATAAAAAACTAACAATTAGTTTCTAACATTTGGCCGATAAAAAAAAAGTGTTAATAATCAAAGAAATTTTTTACTTTTCTTAGTTTCTTTGATGAATACTTAAATTTCTTCAATCTCATTAGGCATAATGAGATATTCTAAATCACAAATAATATAATTTAATTTTCTATTAATTAAACCAATTTTGAAAATTTTCAAAATTAAGTTTCAAATGCTTATACTTTTATTAATGTATATTTGATATCAATAGAGAGTAATCTTTTATTCTTTTTTATTAGGAATAAATACCAAGATGTTTATTCAACGCAACTCAAGTTTTGTACATCTAATAAATTAGAGGCTTCAATCTGGTGGGGATAATCCTCCACCCAATAAAAGCAAATTTTGCTAAACTATCCGTTGGCATGTTACAAGCTCTTTTCGTGAAAGACAACTCACAAATTGAGAAGTGGGACTTTAGAGCTTTACAATCATCTATCACTCTCTTGAAATAGCTTTGTGAGACCACACCATCATTTTGTTCCAAGCATTGTATATTTTCTTGCTACTCGTTTCAAAAATCACTATCTGGAAACACATTTGAACATCTATATCTATGGCCAAATTTAGACTCAAAACTTCAGCGACATGTGGTGGATAACAAGCAGGTTGAAAATCAGTTGTAGCACCTAGTACATTAACAGTGCCTGCCCAGCCCAGGGAGTAGTTTGGAGGTGCGACCAACCAGGACTCATAGGTGTAAGGGGCCCAAAAAATATTTAGATAACTCTAATATGAAGAGGAAAAAAAATGAATTTTTTTGACAACAATTTAATTTTGTTGATATTTTCAAATCTCATTCAATTGCCAAATTTTAACTTATTCATACATTACGGGGTATAAATTTGTTTTGTTATGGAGTTATAAGGTTAACTTGGTGGTGAAGGGGGGGGGGGGGGGGGGGGAGGGAGGGATAGGTCGTGGGTTCGAATCCCCCTGCTAACAAAAATTAACATATTAACAACTAACATTTGGCCGATCAAAAAAAAGATTTGTTTTGTTGGGAGAGACAAAACTTACTAGAGGAATGCTAGTGACATTCTCTTTGATGAGAGAGTGTCGCTAGCATTTCTCAAACTTACTATGATGATTTCTATGCTTTGAAAGGAGCTAGACTCCGATAATCGGTTAAGAGATATTCTTGGTGAAAATAAAAATAAATAAATGACTAATGAAAGTTTAATTTCCACAAAAAAAAATTAAATGTCTATTCACATATAATATTTTGTAGGCTTAAATACGTTTTTTATCCTTCAAATTTTGGTCACTTTTGTTTTTGGTATCCCAAATTTACATTTATTTTTGTTTCTTAATTTCGAAAAATACTCTTTTTAGTCATCTTCATAACAAAAAAAATCTCAGATTGATTTTGGGGTGATTCAAATGTTTAATTTTTTATGAAGAGTGATTAAAAAAAGCATTTTTCGAAATTGAGGGCCTATGTAAATTTAAATTTTGGAGACCAAAAGCAAAAGTGTATTAAATTTGAGGACCAAATACATATTTAAGTCTATTTTGTATTTGTAACTATTTACGAGTAAAGAAAATATTTTGTATGTAACAAAATGCATTATTTTTAATGAAATTGTGTACGTATTTTGGGGTGATTCGGGTGTTTATTTTTTTATGGAGAGTGACTAAAAAGAGCATTTTTAAAAATTGAGGGCCTACGTAAATTTAAATTTTGGAGACCAAAACCAAAAGTGTTTAAATTTAAGGGACCAAAGACATATTTAAGTCTATTTTGTATTTGTAAGTATTAACTGGTAAAGAAAATATTTTGTATGTAACAAAATGCATTATTTTTAATGAAATTGTATACGTATTTTTATTAAAGATATGTTTATAATACTTGTATAAAAAGAGCGTTCATATGTTGTGTTGTATGTGACTCCAAATCATTGTTCAGTCTGATGGTTACTCAGTCTGATGAAGGCTCAGTCTGATGGTTGTTTAGTCTGATGGGTGCTCGGTCTGATGAGGATCGTCTGGTACAGACTAAGGATGGTCAGACAGTTGAGATAATTGTTTCATTAGTCTGATACGCATTGTGAAGAGGCAGTTTTCTGCTATGTTTTCCGTTACAAGTCCTAGAGACTTGGAGCCTATAAATTGAGGGCATGGGATCTCTGTATTAGGGTGTGAGTAATTAACTGTATTAGACTGAGCATAGCAGGGGTATGAATGAAGAGATAACAGAAACACTGGGTATGCAAAGGGGAGAGAGAAACAGAGTGTGAAGCTTGGGTATTTGCTGAGAGTTCTTCTTAAACTTGTGAGGGCAGAACCAAGGGGGTTCTCTGTTGTATCTTGTATCGATTATGGTTTCATAGTGGAGCTGCTCTTTCCAGTGAATGTAAGCCACATTGGCTGAACTACGTAATTGCATTGTGTTCTTGATTTATCTTTTATGTTCTTTCTTTTGGGTCTGCACTTTTGTGCGTTCTTTGGGTTTCTTTCTTGCTTGTGAACCAACATGTTGTTTTGTTCTGGGCCCATAAAATGTCAAGACTGTACATTACCTGTTGAGGCCCTAAACACCACCTAAACCTGTCCCAGCTTTATCCTTCAAAGAAGCATCAAATTTTCCTTTTATGTACGTCGTAGAGGGTGGGATCCAATGAACCATTAGCGGGTTGGGTAACGAGTCTGACATGAATATTAATGTTAATGCTAACCAAAAGGAATTGGATGCTGCAGTATAGGGGAAAAAAGTCAGATTCCACGTGTTAGCCAGAGATAAGAGCTATCGTGTCAAACCAAAATGGACTAAGGACTGTGTATTACCATGAGGGTAGTATGGGAAATGGATGTATTAGGTCGTTGTAGCAAGTTGGTTACAACAGAATGGATGTTATATATGTAAAATGTGTGAGCTAATGGCCGTAAGAAAAATGAATTGAGCCTTAATTTCTTCTTTTCATTATTTTACTATTTCAGGAGGTCCTCCCCTCTGGTGCTTTCATTGAGTCCCATGGCTTTTGAACTGCAGGCACGACGCAACCAAGGCCTATGCTACAATTATGACGAGTGTTATCGCCTTGTCCATCGTTGTAAGCACCTGCTCATGTTGCTTGTTAAATGGTGATTCTAGAAAATGACGTATTACTTGTATTTGTTAAATTTTGTACTCATTTTGATATTAGAACTGATGTATATTTAAAGAAAATCATAATTCTTTATATAATTGTAATTACTTATCAATAACATTTTTCTTGTCTTTTTATACCATTTCCAAATTTCATATATTATGAGTTGCAAAACAATTCAACGATAACGGCCGACTGGACATCTTGAGTGTAAAGTTTGCAGAACTGGACATTTGTGGGTGGTCCGATAACGGCCCAATAACATATCGCTAGAATAGGCTCTGATACCACTTGTTGGGGGAAAACTGGATCCATCGCCAATCCATCTTACTCGTCTGAGCCGGTCACTTGGTCGAACCATTGGCTCTGATACCAATTGTTGTGCATGCAAGGAGGCTAAGACACCGGGGAGATCTTCACGAAAGGACTACAGGCACTTATATCTTATTCCTATCCAATGCGAGACTTCACCTTCACACGTGTACTCCAACCGCTGCAAATCTGATATTCCATGAACGAACAAAACATCTTGAGATAGATTGTCATGTTGTTTGTGAGAAGGTTATATGCAGCTAGAATTATGCGATTACTGCCTATTTCCACATGCAATCAGACTACAGATCTCTTCTCAAAGGGGCTTCATCCATCACTATTTCATAAGTTTGTTGCGAAGCTTGGGATATATATATATACCAACCCACAGCTTAAAGGGGGTATTATCTGATGGGGATTGCTATTCTCACCCCAAAGAATTGCTATTCTCACCCCAAAAAAGGTGAAAAGACCCCCTTACCCTGTCAGCAACCTTCCACCCCACCTCTCCCTCTTCCCCCCACCCCCTCACCTTCCCTGCCCCACACCCACCTTTTCTTCTCACCCCCTTCGGCCATTCTCCCCATTCTCCCTCACATTGTCTCCCTCTGCAACGTCTCTCCCTCACAAGCCCTCTGCAACGTCTCTCTCTCACCTCTCTCCCCAAAGTTTCCCCAACAGGTTCGTCCCCTCCCCCCCTTTTTTTCAATTTAACACAGTACAACGGAATCGTGATTCTGCCTTGTTGTTTTTCAAGCAACACAATGGAATCACAATTCCGTTGTGTTGCTTATTTTTTTTTAAAAAAATTTGAATTTGTAAAGTAAATTTTTTTTAAAATAAAAATATTTAATTATATTTGTATTATATATTTACAGTATTATTTTTAATTTTTAATTTTTAAATTAAAATTATTATTTAATTTAATAATTTTTTTAATTAAAAAAAGTATTAAAATAAAATTTTTATATTTTATATTTTATATAGGATTTTTGCCAAGTATGTTAAATTGGTATGTTTATTTTTTGTCAAGTATTTAAAACCAACGGTCTATATTAATCCTATAAGATACATCGACCAATATGCATTAAATTGGTATGTTTGTTTTTGCCAAGTCTTTAAAACCTAAATTTATACATTTCAAAAAATATTACTCAATATAAAAAAAAAACTTAGAATAAATTAAAAAAATATGTGCAACGGAATCGTGATTCTGTTGTACAACGTTGTACCCTTGTACAACGGAATCATGATTCCGTTGTAGAAGGATATTTTGGAAAATCAATAAAAAAAAATCACCGACATGGATGGTGAGAATAGCCAATTGTGGGGTGAGAATAGCAAAGTCCAACATTTTGTTCAAGTAGGACAACTTATGAAGATTAGTCCAATATTAGATAAATGGTCTTCCTGCTTATTTGTTTTTGGGCCTAAAGTAGTTACGGTCCAACTAACTTGGGCCTTTTTATTTTCATTTTCACACGTATCTGTTTACTGTATATAGGGACTAATATTTAGTACTATTTTCAATTGGAGAGAAAATTACAAGTTCTATTTCTTCTCCCATTCACGATTAGTTTGATTAACAATGGTTGTTACTTGTTAGGATAGATATGCTTCCAAATTTAGATTTTCTTTACATGCATTCTCTTCCAATTGTTGTTTATAATATTTTTAAGTTTTGAATAATTATCATTATTTATTTACTTTTTCTTTCATCTCATTTCCATTCTTTTTTTATTACATCACTCATTATATATATTTATCACTTTCTCTATTGTTTCTTTTTTCTCAATTTATTTCTTATTTCCAACTCAACCCACCCTAGAATGGGGTGGACGAATACCACTACTTTTAAATTATAAACCAAAGTGTTACATTATTTACAGTTTTTTTTCTTATGAAAACAGACTAAGGTCCTACATGGCATTCTCCCAAGACGATCACAACAATGCTGCCTGAGGTATTAGGGTCATTTGGTTCATATATCTGAGTCAGAAAAAAGGGTTGAAGAAGAGAGAAAACGGAGGGTGGGGGAGGGGACCAAATGACCAATATATATGCCTTTTGTTCAATACATGCGTGAATTCAAGTGGCTATATAAAATTAAAAGCACTGCTGAGAGGTTCTCAAGGGAGGGGGAAAATTATGCGCTTTTGTAAGAGGCATGCGTGTGATCTTTGACTTTTGAATCCTATTTGGCTCACCACTTTCTACTTCATTAATTCATAACAAAATCTCCGTGGTCTTGTGCTCTCTTTATCTAACTTTTCCTTTTTACCGTGACCAAGATTTTTTTAAGCATAGATGGCAAAGCAATTGAGATGTTCTTTTTTGCACACTCCAATGTAGAAAAATCTAATGTCATGACTCATAATAAGCTTCATAATTTGTCAACATTCAATTTTCTGTTTTAAAAAGCTCATTTCTGACATCACTCAGAAGATATGTCCTACATGAACATCATCTTGGTTGATTGTGTTATATGAGCTGCATATTTTGAAAATGATACATCAACATGGCATACTCTTTTCTCTCAAAAAATTAATGGTTATCCCTATGTGTGATTTTAATTCAGTGTATATAACAACAATTTGAAGCTGCAGTCATAGGGTTGCCATTCTGGTGGCCAAACGGATTGAATGAGACTTGTCAATGAACAAAATGTGTTGAGTTTGACCAATGAAACCCTATGCTCCCTTATTATCATTATTATTTAAAATTTCAAATTCTTGCCATTTGTCAACATTATTTACTTTTATAACAAGTATATATATATATACCGGTCCGTGAATTTTCCAATAGGAAGTGTAATTGGAGCTTTCTGAAGTGCCTTCAGACAATAATGAGGTAGCTTACAGAACTGCAGCAAAGAAGTAAGAAAACAAAGGACAAGTTATATAATATGACAAAATCGCCATAATCTCGTGATGATTAATAGCTATATAACATACCCGTACCTCATTTCACATTAATTAATAAAAGGGGAGATGGGGACTAAAATAGAGAAGAAAAGAATGTTCATATAATGATTTTTGGGAAAATTACACTCTAGTTTTATGAAATTTCACGTGATATTTTACCTTTTTAGCATTTACAATGATTTTTATCATTTATTTGAAATGCATTACATCGCATGTTTTGTTATCAAAAAATACATATTAGTATATCTTGAAAAAGGGGGTTAATGTAAACATTAAATTAAATAGTAAAAGTATCATATGAAATTTCAAGAAATCATGCGCGTAGTGTAATTTGTCAATGATCTTATGATATGGTTAAGTTTTAGGTTTAGCTCAAGGCAAACTCATCAGTGATCCTTTTTGGTTAGTCTTAATTTGGCAATTGACATGATAGGTGATGGTTTATGTGATTCATAGTAACTATAAAATTTGCTATCTAGCTAGTCTCACAGAATATTACTCATCAACATCAACAATAATAATGGGAAAGAAATACGTGTGGCGCAAAACTTTAGCTAGTTCAGCTAGTCATGTCTCGTCTCTTCTTGCTGGCGTAAGAATCTGAAATTAAATTTGATCTTTAATATGATTTAGAAAAAGAGAGACAGCACCTATATATAGAAGTAATCATGCTGTTATGCCAAGACTAAGTAACCACCTAAAAATGTACCCCCAATAATATGAGTGTGTATCCTAAACCCACCTATGATATTTCTAGTGGTGTGATTGGAATTTAAATTATGATTTCAATCATATCCTAATTTTTTGGGTTACATATTCATAGTATAATATAAACTTCGTTGCTTAAAACCAAAGTTTTCTAGTTTTGCTATGTGGATGGGAAGCACGTAAATGCCCTAGAGCAGTAGAACTGGTTTGCCACAATATTACAATATAATGAACGAATATGAGTTGAGTCTAGGGCATAATTACATAGCGACAATGGTATATGGTCTTTTGAAAAATTTAAATACCACAATGTATTCTTATCAATGAACAAGTCGTGAAATGATTTATGCTCAGTACTTGAAAGAAGGGAAAAGGTAAATTTGGCAAAGGGGGAGAATTAAAATCATTTGTCCTAGCGGTAGGTGAGCCCATATCACACTTTGGACCAAACTGAAATTATAATGTGGGAAGTGCACAGGTATAAAGTGAGTCGATCAGTCTTTGGAATCTTTCCAAAGATGTTAAAAGAAACTCTCACAAAGTAAGAAGAAAATGGGACAGCTAGATGAAGGAGGGAAAAGCAAATTAAAAGAAGAAAATGGGACAAGATGTTCCCTCAATCCATGCATGTTGGCTCCATCACTGTCTTTCACCTTGCCCACATATGAATAACTTTTTTGTGGTTAAAGACCCCATTAAAACTTCTCACATTTTCCCTGGACTTAAAAACACAAATATATATATATAGACATACACACTCATATATTGTTTAAAGTTATGTTTGTATCTCTCCGCGGATGATCAATTAACTATTTTTTTTATCGACAGATATTAGTTGTTAATTTGTTAACTTTTGTTAGTGAAAGGATTCGAACCCACGACCTCTCCCTCCCCTCTTCTTCCTTTAACCACCAGGTCAACCTTATAACTTCTTTGATCAATTAACTATTACCTGATGACCTCTATGAATTAAAATTATTCCAGTAGACAATCAATTATAACAAGGATTTAGGTCAAGGATTTACGAAGCTTTTCCTATTATAACCTCTTTTTTATAATTTTTTTTATATTTAAATATATCTCTAGTCCTTGTAATATACTTGTTTTATATTTTTCATTTTTATAAAAATTTTCTTATGATTTTTGACCATATATTTAGGGTTTTAGTCCCCGTTACTGTTCACTAATGATGTGCCAACCATCTATTAGAGGATAAACCTAATGTTTCTCACATAATATTAGGGAGAAAGAATTTTTTTTTTCTTTCTTCCTTTTTTACATTCTATACAATCAAAAAGGAAGAAAAAACATATTTTTATTTTTTCTCAGTTACTTCCTAACAACAACCTAAAAAATCATCTTATTTTCTATTATTTTTTCTTTCTCCTTTTTTCTTTCCCTTCAGTTTCTTAATCAATGCAAACATGCCCTAATGGTGTGCCTTTGAAGGAAAAGCATCACCAGTTTTCAACGTATCAATTTCAATGTAGTATTATCCACTATAAATCAAGACGACACAAAAATTAACGGGAAATTTTCAATTTGGTTACCTCAATGTTAAAAAACCTAAATTTAAATAATTATCCACAAAACAATAATAATTTTGGTATGTGCATATATGATTGTGCCCGTGATACTAGAATTTTCAAGTCTCACTACTTATGTAGCCATCATGAAGATGTCTCTGTAACCTTAAAAACGTTCAAACTTTGATGAGTCGGGTCTTGAGCGTGGGAAAATTTCAACCCACACAACTTGAACCATCCCTAATTTTCTTTATATGAATGTACTTTATCCTTTATACACACATATACTTCATCATCTTCTGTTCATCTTCTATGTACATTTAACCATTTATTTAGATAGAGCAGTGCAATTTTATTGATTATACGTATATTTTATTTTTAAAATCATTTTAAAAGAATTAAATCTTTTAATTTATATATAGATGACATGTCCGTTTCAAAACAAACACGTAGTAGGTAATAATTTTCAATTTTGTGTTTTACTGTAACATTTATTTTAATAGGATGATTTTTTCCTTTAAATATTTGTCAAATTTGAGAATTTCACTAATCCCAACCTACTTATGAACGGTCTGGTTGGATGACTTGGAACGTGTTGAAGGAAAAATTCTCTCGACTCAACTCATTACTTTAGTGAGCATGTTAGGTAATAAAAAAATAGAAAAATGCTATTTTTATGAATCGGTTTTTGTATAACAAACACGAAGTCGAAGTAGTGATTTCCATTAAAATTTGATTTATATTTTCAATTAATATTTGTTTTAAATAATTGACATTTTTCCACGTTAATATTCGTGCATTTGTTGCATTTGGCATTCGTACTACATTACTTTTAAAAAAACAATTGCTAAAATCTGCCGACATCCGTTGTAGCATCATCGAGGCCAACGTAAAAATTAGGATGGATTATTTTTTTCCCCCCTAAATAATACAAGTAAGAAAGCAAAGAGAAGAAGCACAGAAGTAATTCGTTCATGTGCTTCAAATTAAGGCCCAATACTATGGACATAGATTGGCCTTGAATCCCCCTTATGTAACTAATGCTTTGATTCAAACATTAAAGTAGGTCCCCAAAGTTGAATGATGGTGACCAAGGAAATTATGTCCATATGTCTAGCATAAAGCTTTTCTCCCTTACTAATTTTGCTCTTTGTTCATGTTCAATTGAGGCGCAATCATTTACAGTCATAATGTGGAACCAAACCAGCATATTCAAAATGATCATGGCGTTGTCAATATAGTCAAGCAATTACATTGTGTTCATGCCGTTTATCCACGTTCGCAACATCATTAGTAGGGCTATGACCATATATGACACATTTTCATGCGGGAAAAAAAGAAGAGAAAACATCAACCCAATAAAACAAACTAAATGAAAAAGCAGGAACTTGAAACAATTAATTGGAAGAAAATTTGAAATAATTAGAAGAAAGAAAAGGACGATTGGTACCTGAAACTGTCAACCACATAATACATTGAGAGAGTAGGAAAGACTTTGTGTTAAGTTTATGAAATGTTTTGTATAGATGGGGTCCAACGTATCTGAACTTATGCCGGGATGTTTTGTATTGTCCTCTCACTGAAGAACACAGTCAAATTGGTTTCACGTGGTTAAGTACTTGAAAATTTTCAGAAGCAAGAACACATGCTACTCATGTTTGGGCTAGCTAGCTATTCCTTTTGTTTACATCCAATCAATTGAACTACTCGGAAAAAATATTGATTTTTAATGAATATGGATACGAGTGGTAGACATTTGAATCCCTTGAGTATATGATTTTTGACCTCCAGATTATTTCTTAAATTGATTGAAATAATCTCCTTATATATATAAATGATTAAGAGATTTTCTCCCCTCCTTGCTTCACTCTCCCCACTCTCTCTCACATTCACTCTTATTTGAATACTCTCTTCTCATAGAGTGGTATAGTTCACTCTCCTAACATGCATCTGGTTCTTCTACTTTTCCTAAAATTTCTCTTATCGTAACTATCCCACATTCACAATATTTCTATAACTACCTTCATTCTTTTCTTTATCTGATGTTATATTTTTTTAAATATTTTTTATCAATTTTTTTAACTATATTTTTTAATTCCGAAGATTTTTCTCTATCATAAATAATTTCAAATCCTTAATTCAATTTACTTTTTAATTTTCAAAGTTAATTTAAAAAATTAAAGTTAGATCACTACATCTTCCCTTATCTTTTTTTTTTCTTTATAAAAATTATAGTTTCTAATTTCTTTTATAATTATCTCTTTTTCAAAATTTCTTTCTATGTACTATATAATTCTTTTTTCAAATTTTATACTCTCTAATCTTTTGGACTTTTTTTTAATATTTCTTTTATCTAATTTTCTAACTCTATTTTTTAATTCCAAAGATTTCTCTCTTTCATCAATAATTCAAAATCCTTGATTCAATTTACTTTTCAATTTTTAAATTTAATATTAAAAAAATTAAAGTTACATCATTACATCTTCCCTTATTTTTTTTTCTTTTAAAAAAATTATAGTTTCTAATTTCTTTTATAATTATCTCTTTTTCAAAATTTCTTTTGGATGTACTATATAATTTTTTTTTTCAAATTTTATACTCTCTAATCTACTATTTTTTTAATATTTCTTTTATCAGATTTTCTAACTCCATTTTTTAATTCCGAAGATTTCTCTCTTTAGTCAATAATTATAAATCCTTAATTCAATTTACTTTTCAATTTTCAAAGTTAATATTAAAAAAATTAAAGTTACATTGTTACATATTCCCTTATCTTTTTCTTTTTAATTTTATAGTTTCTAATTTCTTTTATAATTATCTTTTTTTTAAAAATTTATTTCATTGTGCTATATAATTTTTTTTCAAATTTCTTTTTATTGACTATATAAATAAGGTAGTGAAATTTTAATAAGCCCGTGCACACTAGTTTTCTAGAATTATTTCAACTTCACTTAATGTTTATTTTTTATGTTTTTTAAATGTAAAATTATTAAATTATTCCAGTAAAATTTATTTATATTTCTTTTTTAAGTAATAATCACTACAATAAATGCGCTTATTAGAGTCAAAAGGTTAGCATCAGACTCAACACTGACGCAACTAACCAACGCCAATGGGACGCAATCTTTCGGATCACAATTTTTTGAAAAAAAAAAATTAAACATCTAAATGTGTTGTGTCAACAATGACTAACACAAACTTTGAAAGTAGTGACTGGCCAATGGCTATAGTCAACGCTAATGAAAATATTGTAGATCTCATACCTCTTACATTCTACTTTAATTTAAATATATCTCTTTTATTTCAATTCTCTCTATCAAATAGAGCATAAAAGCTTGTATGAGAGTCATTTTATGCCTATTAGTATTAGGTGCCTTCATGTGTATATTGGCTAAGACAATAGACTGCGAATGAAAAAGACTGAAGATGACAAAGGCAACCCAAGTGTTTATATTGTGAGTGACAAAGTGGAGTGAGTGCATTAAAAACCCACCCCATAGGAACCCCTAGCTTATTTATGATCAATGTAATTTTAAATCGAAATGAGATTTTGATGTGGGATCTTTTCCTACAACTTTTAGTTAAAAAAAATTGTAAAGGTTGTGGAAAAAATATTGCTTATGTCTCAATTTAGCTCCCTAGGTTGCAAAATAGGCCCATTTATGCTTGAATTAAGGGTGTCCTACAACTAACTCTTATTTGAAAGGAACTTATATATAACCTTTTATACATAGTTCTTGTATCTTAAATAGAGCTTGGTTGCAAAGTTTCAGATCAAACAGAATCGATCAAATTGTTCAAATTAAACAATCAATTGCCAATTATGGCCTTATAGGAGCCTCAAGCAATGAGCTTAAATTAGACAATCCAATTGCTCAAATTGAGCTATAATCATTCCAATGAGATGAAAATTTTGCAAGCAAATAGCTTCAGTGCTACGTGTAGGAGAAAAGCTCATCTCAAAATCTTTTTTGGTTTGGAAGATATGCATTGAGGTCGATTGTTGAAGTATAAACTTGGCATTTTGGTTCTAAGGATCCAAATTGAGCTACAATGACTTGAATAAGTTCAAATTCTTGAAGGTAGAACATTAACATTATGTCCAGAGTTTGACATTTCTTACGAATAGATTTTAGCCAATAATGCAGTAAAATTAACATCACCGTCTACAGATTAAGAGTAGAAGGAATGTATTCGCACAACATAATCCTTAAATTTGAGGAGAAATGGTGTAGGAGTCATATTGGATAGTCGTTGAAATGTGACTTCAAAGCAATTAGTAATAATCAGGTACGTAGAGTATGAAGCTCTTGGTATGTTAATAGCAATGAAGATGGGAGTAACAGAGTTGATCATTACGAGTCATTCCTAGTTTATCATAGGACAAGTATCGGGGAATTTTCATACAAAAGATCCCTAGTTATCCAAATATTTGACCAAGGTGAAGATATTGTATGAAAAGTTTAATACATTCAGTCTGTGTTTGAATGAACGTTGACAAAATTGATTTTGAATAGAATTGATTTTACAAAATTTATTTTGGTTAAAATTGATTTTGAAGTGATGTGATTTATGTTTGGATGTTTTTATTATAAAATCAAGTTAGGAGTAAAACTCAATATAAAATTTAGACTTAAATATGTTTTAGGTTCATGATAAATTAGCAAATTTTGTTTTAGATCCCTAATAAAAAAAATTTGGCATTGAATCCCTAATAAAACAAAAATTGTTTTTGATCCTTGTTATTTTGTTTTAGTCCTTCTAATATATTTATTTTTTCATTTGAGTTCTTATAATATTTTGTTCATTTTGTATTAGTCCCTTTGAAAAATATTTGATAGTGACTCATAACAAATGATTTACATATTTTAGGGACAAAAATAAAAAAAAAATAGATATATTAGAATGATTAAAACAAAATAACAATGACCAAAAACAAAATTTTTGTTTTATTAGAGACTCAACGCAAAGAAAAAATTTATTAGAAATCCAAAACAAAATTCGCTAATTTATTAGGAATCTAATTTAAGCCTAAATTTTTTTATCCAATGCAAAATTTATTCAAAATTATTTCAACTTAAAATCAATTATGGTCGAATGATCAATTCTGAAATCTTTTCCAACATGAAACTAAACATGTAAAACTTTATCTTAAATAAAATTTGTGCTCATAATCAATTTTCCAACCTGAAACCAAACACATTATCTTATTTACCAAGATAACAACATGTCCATGCTAACATGCTCTTTAAATTAAATAGATTTCTTTTTTATCAGCAAATTAAGATAATATATATTAAAAGATATAAATGGTACCAAAGGTACCTACACCAGTGACCCATCAATGTATGTATACTCCATCGGGTAATATGGTTAAATAGTATTTAAGGCTTTTAAGTCCCAAAAATACTTGGCAACCATATTCCAAAAAATCACACTATCTTTAAATTAAATAGTACTAAGAGGCCCAACAATAATTAATCGACATTCAGTCATTCAGGAGACTATATGTAGACCGAGCATTGAGTAGAATGAAATGTTCATGAGAAGAATAACTGTTGAATGACTCTATTATCAGCATATATATCTAGAGGAAGACAAGCCACCAAATGATCCAGAAGAGGCAACTAAGCCTAGTTGTGGTGACCAACTTCCTTGATGTGATACTTAATTACGTCCATAAATTGACCTTAAATAACTAATAGTTGTCCATTATTAATTACTCGGAAAACCTATATTTGTTCGAGTATCCGATAATTACTAAGAGAGCCAATAAAATAGGTCTTAGGTATCAATAGGGATCATTAATACATCATGCAAGTTTTCTACACGGAAAACCTATATTTGTTCTCCAAGTGAGAACGGGGGATTTGCAGGGAAAGTTCATCTAAAAGGGTTTAAATTACAATTATTAAATATTGTTATGTCTCGACCATTTTTTCAAGTTATAAATCTCTTCCGTCCCTTGTATTAATATATGTCTTATGATGGTTCATATCACATGAGACTACTGATAATCCAAAATCCAAACCATAAGAGGACCGTCCTATAAGGAATCATATTAATAATAAAAAGAAAATTTAACCTAAATCCTACTTAGCTAGCTTATCAAAAACAAAAATCCCCTGCTTAGCTAAACGATATATATTGTACAAACTTTCATGATGGCCCTTGGGATTCCATGGTACAATGCTAGAGATGTGGATCGTTCGTACCGTAATTTTCATACAAACAGCACATTCCTTGTTTAGTCCAACGTGGATAATTAACGTAATAATCAATGCATGCCCTTTTCCATGAAAATTGATTTTGGCATGCTACATTCTCTCTCTTCTACGCGGGTACTTCTACTAATGAATAGTGCAACTTAATTTTAAGAAGCTATTTGTCCAATCAAAATTGGCCACGTGTAAAGTTGAAGTGCATTCTCACACATGGCAGCTTTTGAATGCTTGTCTTGTGTGGTGTCCGTGATTGCAATATCACCATATATAAAGTGACCTATGTAGCCAAGGACAAGAGAAGAAAAGACAGACATATGGGGGTTTAACTTAGAACTTCATCAAAGGTTATGGCCCTATGGTCCCTTTACCTTGTGGTCGAGTTGGTGCGAGGAAGGGGCACTATCATTCTAGCTGTTATCTCATATGATTTGTCCTTAGTTTGTGTATCGATTTTGTCAGTTTGTAGTATATAATTGTTGCGTTCCTTTCTTATGTTGGGTCAATTTTGTTTAATCCTCTATTGCTAGGTATATAATTAATTGGTCATTAGTTTCCGTGGGCTCCTTTCTCTTCTTTATAACTTCACTTTTTCTTAATTAGTACACCATGCAGACGTGTTGGCCTTAGTTAATTTTAGTATTTCTTAATTACTTCTCTTATTATCTTTATTTGTGCTTGAAAATAAAATAAAGGAACACCAAGTAGACGCATCAATTTTTAATTCAGTCATGAAGATGGTTTAGCTGTACGTTGAAGACTCTTGTGACTTCAACAAGTTTTCAGAATCATGATAGGAATTATATGAAGTAAAAGTTATTAAGTATCAAGTCTAAGGGGGATTGAGTTTCTTATTAATTAATAATTCATTATATTAACTATATTTTAATCTTTTTTTATAATAAAATATTATATTAAATAGAGTATAAGGAGTATTCTAATGTATATGTTGGAAAAAGCAACCGAAATTCTAAATAGGATAAATACATACACACATGAACACAAGATTTAACAAGGTTTGACAAGTGTATTTACGTCTTTTGAGCAAATCAACTGTTTCTATTATTGATAGAGCAAATGTGTGGAGGATTGTAAAAAAATATTAGAGTGCAAAAAGAACACAATTCGAAAGAGAAATATGAGGAAATAGATCATATTCAAGCATGTTGAGAATGATTATTCATTGCGTGGGGATGACATAATGTAAATCTACGCTACTCGTTTTCTCAAGATAATTTCCTAATTGTGGAAATTAATGAGTATGTTGGGGCTAAGGAAGGAATTTGAGAGTGTATTTTTCATTCTAACGTAGGACTCGTTTATATGTTACTTCTAATTAACATTCGTGTTGAACTCTATTTTTGGTTCATCATTTATTCTACCTTCTGGACATATGCAGGAAGCTATCACATCTTCCTTTGCTTGGGAGGAATCTTAATATAGCACTCTATCATGTAGACTCCAATGTACATATTTACCTAGCTTATAATAATATTGATGTGACTTCATTTCACTATTGAGCATAATTTGCTAAAAATGATTTTGTTTTGGTATATTAAAAAAGTCTCACACAGCTAAGAAATCAATATTAAGGGTGGTTTATAAACACCCTATTTCCTTACTCCACCGAGACACAAACAGTGAGGTTTACACAATAGTTAAAAGGTTTAATTGTAAATTTTACCATCTAACTTTTATTCTTTTGCGAATTTTACCATCCAATTATTTTTACAAATTTTACTATCCAAATTTTCAAATTTTGCACGTTTTATCATGTTGATGTGTCAAAAAAAAATAAAGAAAAAACAAAACAATGGCATTTTTGGAACAATATGATGGTAAAATGTGCAAAAATTAAAAATTTAGATGGTAAAATTCGCAAAAATGATTAAAGTTGGGTGGTAAAATTTGCGAAAAAAAACTTGGATGGTAAAATTCACAAAATGATTAAAGTTGGGTGGTAAAATTCGCGAAAAAAAAACTTGAATGATAAAATTCACAAAATAATGAAAGTTGAATAGTAAAATATGCAATTAAGCCTAGTCAAAATGGATAATATCTCAAAAGTAATAAATCTAACAATGCAGTGGACTTAAGGTCAAAACATTGGGACTAAAAAAAGGGTCTTAGTCTCGATTAGGGACTACTAATATACTACACAAAAAAAGTCATACATTGCTTAAAAGTCGAAATTAATGATAATTTATAAATACTCTCTTTCTATCAACATGGTGTGATATGGTTGGCAGATAAATACTCTCTTTCTACTAGCATGGTTGTCAAATAACCTTGTCACTTAAGTATGTAGTCATCGGGTTCACCAAAAAAAAAATACTCTCTTTCCTTAACTTATCGAGACATCTTATAATACAGGGAAATTTTGTGTGCAAACTGCAAATAAATAAGTGGTCAAACAAAAGTTCACTCCGATCCATCAATCCGCGTTTACTATAGAAGATTGGTTGTAAATTGATGCGAATGTTTTGTACGAAATCGGAAGCATATGCTATGACACTATGAATAGAGTACATGTGGGGTTTGTCTAGCTTCAAAACGACGTAGTTTAATTATTGTCCTAAGCAAATGTTCGTTTGACGGTGTGACAAATTCATAGAACACCATTATTAGTCTTGTAGGAGAAAATCATTGTTTTGAAAGGAATCGTGATTTGGAACATATCTTTACCTATCTATCTTTTAAGAGTTATAAGACTAATATGTATTCAAAATGTTATGGCACAAAAGCTTTTCTTTTCTTTTTCTTTTTTCCTTTCCTTTAAAAAAAGAAAAAAAGAAAAAAGAGAGAGATGAAAAGAAATTGCAGCGACCTCGAAGACTCCTTTTAAATTTGTTCTCTTGTCGTTTCTTAAAATTGGGATAGTTAACTACATCAATCATTTAGATGTGCCGCGTATGAAGATTGAGCGTATGGCTGAAATTGATAATTAAATTAAATTTTATAATAAAAAATCATTATAGTAAAAATAGACATGACACAGCAATAAAAAAAGTTGTACAATTTCCATTTGATGAGTATGTACCTGGACTTACAAATTAGGTAAAAGTAAAAAAAAAATATAGGTTCTTATCTAAAAAGAGTAACTTCTACTTTGATAATTTTATTTGGAAAAATGTTTCATAGACACTCATTGTGCTATAAGACACCTAGGGAGAGAGAAAAAAATATATAGTTATTATATAGGATTTATGATGTGATAGGAAGAGAGAGATAGAGAGAAATTAGAGGTGTTGGTGAAGTGTTTAAAATAAATGGATGTATATGTATCATTACTCTTTTATTTGATTTATAGAGATTATTTTTTATTAAGCATTGATTTAAAACTTACACAGAATAGATTGATTCGAACCAAAAAGCGGTTAGGTATACAGTTTATATGACACAAAAAACTAATGGTGTGTGTGAGGAAAAAGATAATGTGGATGAAAATATTAGAGAGAAATAAGGTAGATAAAAATATATGAGAAATAAAGTAAATTTAATTTTGTGATATTTGGTTTGAGAAAAATAGAGGAAAGAAATAAGAAAAAGAATAAAAAATATATAGATAATTTTTAAATTGATTATTTTTTAGTGATATACATTTCTAGAGGTTTTAAGCTGCAAGAAAATGCTAAAAATCATCACAAAATGTCAATTTTTAGCGATTTTTAGCCACTACAAAATGTGAAACATATAGAGAGTATATTGTATAGAAGATTGCTAGCAAAGCGCTTTCTAACATTTTTTTTAACACGCACTCTATTATTAGTTAAATTTTATTGGAAACTATAAAATCAAGAGAGAGAGTCATTAAATAAGAAGTGAGATCACCAAAATTTGTGATTTTCAATAAATTTCAATCAGTAATGAAAAGTGTGTTTTAAAAAATATGATAAAGAGTTTGTTGCTAGCATTTATCTACTGTTTATTTTCGCACAATTTTGTTGAGCAATAAAAAGATGTGAATCCTAAACCTTTTTTTATTCCTATCCTCTCTTATTTCTCTTCTACCAAATAACCCACATTTTTCACATGTTCTTTATATCCTCTCCCTCCACCCTATTTTTCCTCTATTTTATTGCTACCAAACATAACTAATAAAAAAAGAATAATAATTTTTTAATAGTCCCAAATTTTCAAACACTTAACCAACAATCTTCATTTGTTTTTATTTGTCTCTTCCTATCACATCATATAATCTATTATATCTATATTTTTCTCTCTTTTATCTCTCCACTAACTACTAAGTGTCATATAGCAGTTTGGATGTCCAAAAGTTTATCTTTCTTTCACTATGTGTTAAATAGTACTTTGTGTGTCTAAAAGTTATTTTTGCATATAAAAATCGGATGAAATCTGTTCAAAACTCAAAATAATTACAAAAAAAATAACCTTTATAAAACTTGATATTTTCTTAAGGGTTAGAAACTCAGTTTAAATATTATATTAGAATTTTTTTTAAGTGTATGAAAAATTTAGGTATAATTTTTAATGTTATGTTTTAGTTAAACTTGAATATGTTATTATATTACTTAACATATTAATTAAAACATAAATATTTAATTATTACTAATTTGATCATAATTAGTTCAGTGTAAAATTATCGGTATATATATATATATATAAGGGATCAAATGACACCGGTGTAATTTACATCAATTGTTATACTATTCAATAACTTGATATAGAATGCGATTTTTATCGATCCAACCGTTGAATTGTATTTATATATTACCAAGATTGTCTGTGTCAAATTTTGTCAAAATTGAACGACAATAAGAAGGTGATCACATGATCCGTATTTTAGTATATTTTGAAAAGTTTATGTTACGTCGATTTTAATCTATATAAATGATGTAGCAAATAATTTTGGATTAATATGAAATTTTGTATATATGATTTATGTGGAAGGAACTTTCAATCCAACAATAGGTTTTAAGAAAACATCATCTAATTGAAAGTTATTGAATGGTGTAACAATTGATGTAAGTTACACCAGTGTCATTTGATCCCTCCTTTTATATATATATATCAACTTAATTTTCAGTCTAATTTAAAGTTCATATTGGTATTATATAATAATGGCAACATATATAATATTAAAATTATGTACGAAACTTATACTTTGGAGGTTTGTTTTTCTTGGTGCAAGAATAAAAGCAAAGCAAGTTTGTCCCACTATAATTGAGCATGCGCCTTGTTGAGCTTGAAGTGGACTTGACTTGATATCAAAAAGAAAGAAACATGATTAATGAGAAAAATATGTGTGGTTCTTTGAAAGGAGAGAGAGGGAGAGAGGGATGGCAGCTTTTACTTTAGAAAATTTTACTTGTTTGGACAAATTCAGGGGAATGGCTGTTTGCTGAGGGAATAGACCAAAGTGGCCCAATTGTGTGTGATGGTTATCTTATAGTGGTTTACGGAATCTAAAATAAAGGTACTTCCATGCCATTACCATGACCCAACATTCGCACCGCAACTATATATATATATATATATATATATATATATATATATATATAGGAAATATATCTAGTGAGAGGGCTCATCTTATATGAGAGTGAGAGGAACAAATATTGATCACTAGATCTTGTTTGAATGGTCAAGATTAAAACACACTAGGTCATGTGAATTTTTTAAAAAGTCACATGACTTTTTATGTTGTGGAGGAATTCAAATCCATGACCTCCTTATCACTCCAACCCTTATGCCCCTCCTTTTAACCACCAAATCCCCTTATGACTCCCTATATTTGTTACATGTTACTTTTTTCTTTTTAGAAAATAAACTATGTATTAATAGTGTAAAAAAATTTGTATTTGTTAGAGATCTCACATTGTCTAGTAATATGATCAAATTAAAGTAGATAAGTGGGGGCAACCCTCACCTTATAAGTCGATTTTGTAGGGTTGAGTTAGACTCAACCCAAATTCTAAGATAGTATCATAACCTATCCTAGCTATGGTTGTTGGGCCTATTGTGTTACTTGCTATCGGGCCACTATTGAATCACTTGCAGATGTCCAGTCCTGGAAACTTTACGCTCAAGATGTCCATTCTTTAGCATGAAGGGGTGTGTTGGATATCACACATCGACTAGCGATATGACCAAAATAGAGTATATAAGTGGGGACAGCCCTAATTTTACTAACCAATTTGTGGGTTGAGTTAGGCCTAACCCAAATTCTAAGAGTATTTTCATCTAATTACAAATCATCATGTATAATAAGATTGTTGACTTTTACAATAACTATTTTAAAATTTTACCAATAATAATTTTTTATTGATGCAAAACCATTAAACTCTTTTTTACCATATTATTATAGGTGTAGAGTATTCAATGACTTTGTCAATAACTAATATCTATTAGAAAACTTAACTAGCTATATTTAGTGGAATTCTCCTCTCCCAATCATTTTTGGTGTGTTTTTTTTTTTTTTGAGGTAATCATTTTTGGTGTGTTAGTTGATTATAAAAAATAATTTTTTGTTAAAATTAATTTTGAGAGAATGTGATTTATATTTGATTTTTTTATTTTAAAAATAATTAATAGTAAAACCCAATCTAAAAATGTTTATTCAATGCAAAAGCTTCATAGATTTGTTTAAACTCAAAATCAATTTTAAATCCAAAATTAATTCCTTAATATAAAGTTAAACATATAATATTTACCTAAAATTACATTTTTGATATTTCAACTTAATTCTAAATCATCTAATGTAGATCCAGACGTACATTTATATATATATAAAATAACAAAATAGAAAGCCAGCAAAGAAATATTCATGGGTCATGGTATAGTGGGTGGCCAAATCCATCATCAATTTCGAGCCCCCATAACCCCCCACTTCCTCGAGATTCTCACATTCTCAATACTTTTGGTTTAAAAATTTTGGGGTTTGGAACTTTACTGAGTGGCCAAACCCAGGGAATGTTGGATTCTTCATAGCCCCAAGCACATATTATCCATCTCATACATAAGCTAATCAACTTATAGGTCAAGTTTTTTTTTGAGTAATTCAACACAGCACAAAACTTGTACCCATATCTAGGCAAACAGATACTGTCACTGATAGATAAAATATGAAAGAATTTTGGCCATTTTACACCAAAACAAGGGATAAAAAACGTTTGTGGTGTTATGTGAATCTGTATAATGTTCATTTATGCTAGTAAAATATAATGCTCTCTCTCATGTCCAGTGTGTTTTTTTGGCTTTATTTACTTTGGTGTGAATAAACAATTGTTAAAGGCTCTTTCTGTTTCCTGGGCATGTGCATGATTAACGCACAAGTGAAATTCCCATTCTGTCCCTGGCATATTCTCTCCCTGCCATGTGTCATTCAAATTTTAACTTCAATTGGTTCATTTTAAGGCCATAACAACACATTATCTTGTTTACAAAACCTGGCTCCATGACAGGCATGCTATGCAAGTTCCCTTTATATTATCAAAAGCCTGTCTTATTTTCTTGGGTCTGACACAAGATTTTTGGTGAATGGGGATTCTGGCACTTATTTTGAAAATCACTGCAGAAGAAAGAACACTCATTCGAGGAACTGTTATAGCCTCATTATCTTTATCCTTTAGTACTACCTACCATCAGGTGTTTCCAGTACTTGTAATTGGTTCTTAGATATTCCAATTCAATTGAATGGGGAAGCCAAGAGGAGAAGCTGTTCTTTGTTTTGTGGTTTTTTTCTGGTTTTGGAGCTCTTCCAATGCATTGCTTTCTCCAAAGGGTGTAAACTTTGAAGGTAAACTTCAAACTTTTGTCCTTTCTAGTTCCACAGATTTGCACAAAAGTTTTACATTCTATGTCTTCAAATCAGTTCATTAAGGAGAATTTTGAACTGAGTCTCTATGTCTCTCTTAATGTAGTGCAAGCTTTAATGGGCATAAAAGCTTCTCTAGTGGATCCTCATGGTATTCTAGATAATTGGGATGGGGATGCAGTTGATCCATGCAGCTGGAACATGGTCACATGTTCCCCTGAGAACCTTGTTATTAGCCTGTGAGTCTCTCTTCAATCGTCTTCTGCATTTTCAAATTGAAATGGTTGAAAAACAAGGCTTAAAATGTTGAACATTCCACAGCAACAAGTACCAAGCTTGTATTGCAAAATGTTATAGTAGTTTGATGAGCCTGGTTCTGCTTTGTGTAGGGGCATTCCCAGTCAAAATTTGTCTGGCACTCTATCTCCAAGCATAGGAAACCTGACAAATCTTCAGACTGTGTAAGTAATCTCAGAAAGCATTATGCATTTTAGAATTCTCAAGATGGATTCTTCTTATATTTATTACTTTACATTAATACTAAGTTGAGTGTTCTGGACCACTTTTCAGTATGCTACAGAATAACAACATAACTGGACCAATCCCTTCAGAGCTAGGAAAACTTTCCAAGCTTCAAACTCTTGATCTCTCTGATAACTTCTTCAATGGGGAAATTCCCCACTCTCTGGGTCACCTGAGAAGCCTCCAATACTTGTAAGCATAAAGCATCTATGAGCTATGATTGAAGCTTAGAATATGTCTAACCTGGTTTCTTAAATGGTTTCAGGAGGCTTAATAATAACAGTTTTGATGGAGAATGCCCAGAGTCACTAGCTAACATGGCACAACTTGCTTTTCTGTAATCTTCATGACCAATTTTATTTTTCTCTACTGCATTAATTTTGTTGTTTGTATTTCTAAACATGACTTGTTGTTTGTGATCATCAATTCAGTGACTTGTCCTATAACAATCTGAGTGGCCCTATACCTAAAATTTTGGCCAAATCATTCAGGTAAAACTTTGTCTCCCTCTCTCTCTCTGCCTCTCAAGCCTTCCCTTTGATGATATTAATCAATGTATTTCTGTGTCTGCAAAATACAGAAAATTTTGTACTGACTTCAAAATTCTCATTGCCTTGTGTTGCTTCAGTATTGTAGGAAACCCCCTCGTCTGTGCTACAGAAAAAGAAAAAAATTGTCATGGGATGACACTTATGCCTATGTCAATGAACTTGAACAATACTGAGGGTAAGATCCTTTCAGAATTGCTCATGAATATTTGAAATTGAATGATTTTGCCTTACATAACTTTCCCACATATTGTATTTTGATACACTCTGCATAGTAATTGTACTAATGTTGATAGAAAATCTCTTTGCTTCCCTAGATGCTTTACCATCTGGCAGAAAAAAGGCTCACAAAATGGCCAGAGCCTTTGGTTTAAGTTTGGGATGCCTCAGCTTGATTGTTCTTGGTGTTGGACTTGTTTTATGGAGGAGGCACAAGCATAAACAACAGGCATTCTTTGATGTCAAAGGTATATTTCCTATAGCAAAAACCTTTAATTGAAGCTTAAAATTATGCATAATTATACTATATACATGATTGTGCTAGTGCAACATATCTTAAATTTTGAACATATTTGGTCCAATTATAATAGTTCCTCCAATTTCTGTCTTAATTCTGAATCAATATAGACCGGCATCATGAAGAAGTCTACCTTGGAAACTTGAAGAGGTTTCATTTAAGAGAACTCCAAATTGCTACCGACAACTTCAGCAACAAAAACATTCTGGGAAAGGGTGGTTTTGGAAATGTCTACAAAGGAATTCTCCCAGATGGAACTTTTGTAGCTGTCAAGAGGCTTAAAGATGGCAATGCCATTGGAGGTGATATACAATTTCAGACTGAAGTTGAAATGATCAGCTTGGCGGTGCACCGAAACCTGCTCAAACTGTATGGATTTTGCATGACACCAACAGAAAGGCTTTTGGTTTATCCTTACATGTCCAATGGCAGTGTTGCTTCTAGGCTCAAGGGTAAGCTCAATGGTAGAAATAATCACTTCTTTTTAACAGTTCCTGATAGAGCTTTTGAATAAATAGTGATTATTGTAATAGACTTAGGCCCTGTTTGGATAAACTTCTCAATAAGTATTTATAGAAGAATAAAATAAGAAGCTAAAATAAATTAAGTTTCTTCTAAAAATTAAAATCAACTTATATACTTAACTTTTATAGAAGCTCTCTCACTTGATTTCTTCAAAAGCTGAGGTACATAAGTTGGTTTTAACTTGAGAGAAGCTCAATTCATTTGACCTTCTTATTTCCTTCTCTCATATGTACTTACGGATAAGTTTATCCAAACAGAGCCTTAAGCTAAAACAAACATGCATATACTAGCTAATTTGACTATTTGAGTGGCTCATTCATGTACCAAAATGGATATTTCCAGGTAAGCCAGTGTTGGACTGGGGCACAAGGAAGCAAATTGCCTTAGGAGCAGCAAGGGGACTACTATACCTTCATGAGCAGTGTGATCCAAAGATAATCCATAGAGATGTAAAGGCTGCAAATATATTGCTTGATGACTATTGTGAGGCAGTGGTAGGAGATTTTGGGTTGGCAAAGCTTTTAGATCACCAAGATTCACATGTCACAACTGCAGTGAGGGGCACAGTGGGGCATATTGCACCAGAGTATCTTTCCACAGGGCAATCTTCTGAGAAGACTGATGTCTTTGGATTTGGCATTCTGCTTCTTGAATTGATCACAGGCCAGAGGGCTCTGGAATTTGGAAAAGCAGCCAACCAAAAAGGAGCCATGCTTGATTGGGTAAGCTTGTTTCCCTTTGTTATTCATTTAAGTTCTTTTTTCCACTTTGTTAAGTTAAAGAGTAATTATGTGTTTGGAAGAACATTTGCAAACTTGATTTTACAAAACTAAATTTAGTTAAAATTAAATTTGATATGAAGTGATTTATGTTTGGAAAGTTTTATCTCAAAAGTAAATGTGTGTCAGGTTCAATTTATTTTAAAAAAATAATCATTTATTTTTGTTAATTTTTTAAAACCTGTTAATTTTTTAAAAGGGGTTTAAAAAAATAAACGATATTTTTTTTGCAAAAAGAAAAGGCTGAACCAATTTCATGCTAAGCTTATAAAATTTATTGTAAAATTCTAAACCCAATGCAAAAGCTACATTTTTTTGGCTTAATGTATGTTTGGATTTTTGAAAAAATTAAACAGAACCGAATCACTTTATAAAAAATGGTTCCATTTACCAAACCGTTAATATAAAAGTGAATCAGTTTGGTTTTTTTTAAAATAGTTTATTTTTTTGGGTTCAGTTTGGTTCAATTCAATTATTTATTTTACACTCATATATAATTCGATTTTTTCAAAGAACCGAGCCAAACTGCATAATAAAAACGGTTCAGTTAACCAAACCGTTCTTATAAAACAGTTAAGTTCAATTTTTTTTCTCAAAACGGTTTGGTTATATAACTCGGTTTGATTTTGGACGATTTAATTTAGTTTTTTTGCACACCCATACTAATTCGTTTTTTGCCAAAAGCTACTATATATAGCTTCTGCATTTTTTCTTATGTGAAAATACCAATTTGCGTGAGTTTAGATCGCGTGTCCAAACACACTATTAGTCCAATGTGAGTTTGAAATAAAAATCAACAATGATAAAAAAAATAACCAAACATGTCCATTTCCTTGAAAATCATTTAAAAAGAACAACTATGTTTGAGAAAACTATGTTCTTTTCAAAAGTGTAAGTCCTTATATATATTGTTGACATTAATTCAGGTAAGGAAAATTCATCAAGAGAAGAAGCTTGAGTTGCTTGTTGACAAGGATCTCAAGACCAACTATGACCGGATTGAGCTTGAGGAAATTGTTCAAGTGGCACTCTTGTGCACCCAATATCTTCCGGGCCACAGGCCCAAAATGTCTGAAGTTGTACGCATGCTTGAAGGTGATGGGCTTGCAGAGAAATGGGAAGCCTCACAAAGTGCTGACACTACTAAGTGCAAACCACAAGAACTCTCTTCATCAGATAGGTATTCTGACCTCACTGATGATTCTTCATTGTTAGTCCAAGCCATGGAACTCTCAGGCCCTAGGTGAATTTTTCATAGTCATTTTTAGTTCCTTTTACTTTTAATTTATTTTTCTTTCTTATGATCGGTTTTCTAGTTTACTAAAGAAAGTATATGAAATTGAAGAACATATGATAATTGAGTCCGTTTATATGTTGTATGATAGGAGCCTTAAAAGTTGAAAAGGCCTTTTTTTTGTTTTCCTTTTTTCAAATGTACATATACTTATTTGTTGAAGATGAGTTTGTAGTGCAAAATTTTGTAAAGTTAAGAGAAAATGAAAACCTTTACCAGGTTTTCAGTGAAATTGGTAATTAAATGATCTTACTTGCCTTCTTTTGTTCATTTTCTTATGTTTCATGCTCAATATAAATTTATTAGAGATATTCGTCATTTTTCCATTTTTGTTTTTTCATTTATTTATTTCAGTTTGTAATTTTAATCTATTGATTGGTTTAATTTTAACTGCTTACGCGAATAGTTGAAGGATATAGGTCTATGATCCGAGAAATTGTACATACTTTTTCCTCACGGCTCTAAGATGGACTCATGTAAATCATTAAAAAAAAGTTGATTAAATTTTGGTTCCTTGAATATTTTAATTTTTTTTATTTGTTCTTTCGTATCAATAATCTTTGTAGTATTCATTTCTTTTTTTACTCTAAATATTATATATTTTTCTTTCATTTTTTTAAAATTTCATGAGTTTTACATTTAAAAGGAACAAATCAAGAAAACTTGAAAACGGAAGAAATTATCTGATAACTTAAAATATTTTATGCAAGACTTATTTTAAATAATTAAAAAATGGGACCAAATAAAAAAAAAAAGAGTTTAATTGTTATATATTGTCAATGTAAAGTTTTTTACACCATCAACCAATGACAATACATGGAATGTGTGACTTTTAAAGTAGTTAGAATAAGACTCAATTTTTTTAAAGATGTGTCATTTTGTAATTGGTTAACGGTGTAAAAAAATTTTACATTGTCGGTCCATACCAATTAAGTCCTAAAAAAAATACAACTTTTTAACAATGAGTGTGGTAGGATAAAGTCTAGCATCAGTTTCTCTAACTAGCCGTTAAGAGTCTCTCGTGTTTTGTAAAAACTATCATTAGACTTGCATCTTGTAAAGGTAAAATAAGTAATTTTAGTCGTTGATAAAAAAAAAATAACAGTTATTATTATGTGAATATTTATAAGACTAAAATATTATTTTGATCATTCGGATTGCCTCAGAGTGGTCAAAGCAGTTTGGGCGAAGCCTTGTTATGGTTGCCCCATGTTTATTTTGACTAAAAAATTGAAGTGGTTGAAAGTAGAGCTTCGTGAGTGGAATAAAACAGTGTTTGGCAACATACATACTAGAGTTACGAATTCTATGGCAGTTGTTGAGGACATTCAGAATCAAATTATAACAGAGGGATTTTCTGAAAATCTTCATGCTCAAGAAGTTGAGGCTCAGGTGGCTTTAGAGCAAACTTTGGCTTATGAGGAATCTTTTTGGCGTGAGAAAGCTAAGGTCAATTGGTTTTGCCATGGTGACCTTAACATTGCATTTTTTCACAGGATGGCTCAAGTTCGTCATGTTTCTCAACCAATGATGATGTTGAAAAAGGGTGACCAAATTCTTGATTCTTTGGAAGCTGTTGAACACCATGTTATTGATTTCTTCTCTCTATGCCTCGGAGAATAATGTGTTTCTAATGATTTGGTACAACGTGTTATTCCCTTTCTTGTGACAGATTTGGATAATGTTATGTTAACAAATATTCCATCTATGGAGGAAGTCAAATTAGTTGTGTTTTCGATGAATGGTTCTGGTTCCCCAGGTCCTGATGGGTTTGGTGGTAGCTTTTATCAAACTTTTTGGGAAGTGGTGGGAAATGATGTATATAATTCCGTTTTACAGTTCTTTCTGCAGGGTTAGATTTTGCCTAATTTAAACTCCAATATCTAGTTGCTCTAGTGCCAAAGTTTCCTATAGCATATCGTATTGAAAATTTTCAGCCTATTGCCTTGGCCAATTTTAGATTAAAATTTTTTACTAAGGTTCTGGCTGATAGACTTGCTGTTATTGCTCCAAAAATTATCTCTGAGCAACAACGTGGTTTCATTAAAGGTCGTCACATTTCTAATTATATTTGTATCACTTCCGAGGCAATTAATATGTTAGAGAGAAAGTCTCATAATGGTAACATTGCTCTAAAGCTGGATATTAAAAAAAGCATTTGATACTATTGATTGGAGTTTTCTATTGGAGGTGATGAAATGTTTTGGTTTCCATCCTACCTTTTGCAATTGGATACATACTATTATTTGTTTTGCAAAGTTGTCCTTCTCTATTAATGGTCATTCAGCTGGATTTATTATTGTAAACGTAGTGTGTGCCATGGTGATCCCCTTTTGCCTTTTCTCTTCTATATTGCAAAGGATGTCCTCAGTAGAGCCATCTCTTTATTAGTTTCCTTTGGGAAATTACTCCTTATGGTCGATCCTGTAAGTTTCTAGTTTTCTAAATATCTCAATAATAGAAAATCAAACAGGATCTTGAAATCAATGATTCTCACAAAACAATCCATAGAGAAATAGTGCATACCTTTCTCCATGGTGACACTTCTACAGAATCTCCGGTGTGCGTTGATTTCCTTGAAAGAAGAAGGGAACAAGATTTCACTTCCTTTGACTCTTCTTTCTATTCTCTCTCTTTCGTGATGACTAGGGTTGAGAGAATACTCAAATGTCAGGAAGGGAACCTTGTTTCACGTTAGTGGGTATTATCCCCTTTTAAAACCACTACTCCCATCAAACAACAGTTATCTTTAGAAACTGCTCCACTTAAGCCCATGGCCCATTTACAATTTAGTCCGTAATAATTATTTATTTATTTATTTATTAGTCCTTAATAAGTCACATGCCTCTTACATGAGACATTAAATCTTACATTCTCCCACTTGGCTCATGTGACATTACCTAACATCATGGACGAATAAATAAATAAATTAAACTAACATAATGCGCATTGAAATGACTAAATCGTTTCATACATTGGGCACATCATAATTTCAAAATTAAGAATAGGAACTAATCCGAGTCATGGCGATTGTACATCACTTAATCGACATAGTCCCTTCCATGTACCACAAATTAGACTTCTCCTTAATATGAACATAATTAGGAGCACATAATAGTCCAACATAATGTCTTTATTTAAGATAATAAATGTATACATTACTCTAATACAATATGCATGCAAATGTAGAGAACAGGTAATCAGAAACATATCATAAATGAGCTCAAAGTGTCAATAATCCAGAACAAAAGTAAACATTACACTCAACAATCCTTATTAACAATTATGCCCATATTTTCAGCATGCTCAATAAATGTCTTGGGCGGTAATCCCTTTGTCAAAGGGTCAGCTATCATGAGATTTGTGCTAATATGTTCTATTGACACTCTTTGTTTCTGAACTTCATCTTTCACGGCAAAGTACTTCAATTCCATATGTTTAGCACCTTTAGAGTACTTGTCATTCTTAGAGAAAAACACTGCTGCGGAGTTATCACAATACATTTTCAGCGGCCTGGCAATACTGTCGACAATTCCAAGCCCTGAAATAAAGTTCCGCAGCCAATTAGCCTGAATTGTAGCCTCAAAACATGCTACAAATTCAGCTTCCATAGTAGATGCAGCAACAACAGATTGCTTAGCACTCTTCCACGATACTGCTCCTCCGGCTAAAAGAAATACATAGCCAAGGGTGGATTTCCTTGAATCCACGCATCCAGCAAAGTTTGAGTCTGAATACCCAATCACCTCAAGGTGATCAGTCCTCCTATATGTAAGCATGTGATCCTTTGTTCCCTGTAAGTATCTCAGAACCTTCTTTGCAGCTTTCCAATGTTCTATTCTCGGGTTACTTTGATATCTTCCTAACATTCCAGCTGCAAAGTTTATGTCTGGTCGAGTACAGATCTGAGCATACATAATACTCCCAACAACAAATGCATACGGAATTGCTTCCATTTGTTTCCGTTCCAAATCATTCTTAGGACATTGTGCGAGACTAAACTTGTCTCCTTTCTGAATTGGAACAGGAGATGCTGAGCACTTTTCCATCCTGAACCTCTCTAGTACTTTATTGATATATGCTTTCTAAGAAAAGCCTAATAGTCCCCGTGATCTGTTTCGGAATATTTCTATTCCTATCACATAGCTTGCCTCACCCATATCCTTCATTTCAAAGTTACTAGAGAGAAACTTCTTAGTCTCATGAAGAAGACCAAGATCATTAGTTGCAAGCAAGACATCATCAACATACAGAATCATAAATATAACCTTACTCCCACTGACCTTCAGATATATACATCGATCAACAATATTTTCCTTAAATCCAAAGGAAACAATGGTATCATTAAACTTCAAATACCATTGGCGGGAAGCTTGCTTAAGTCCATATATTGATTTCTTTAATTTGCACACCATGTGTTCCTTTCCTTCAACTGAGAACCCCATTGGTTGGTCCATGTAAACATTCTCTTCTAAATCTCCATTAAGAAAAGCGGTTTTCACATCCATTTGATGTAGCTCCAAGTCATAATGGGCTACTAGTGCCATGATAATCCTGAAGGAGTCCTTTCGTGAGACTGGTGAAAATGTCTCTTTATAATCAACACCATCTTTCTGAGTAAAACCCTTAGCAACAAGTCTGGCCTTGTAACATTCAAGGTTTCCATGAGAGTCACGTTTAGTCTTAAAGACCTACTTACAACCAACTCTCTTGCAACCTTCTGGCAATTCTACAAGGTCCCAAACATCATTCTGTTCCATGGACTTCAACTCTTCTTTTATGGCATCTAACCACTTCTCAGAATTATCACTACTTACGGCTTGTGAAAACGAAACTGGATCGTCATCATTAATGCTTAAGTCAACTTCTAATTCATGTAGATATACCACATAGTCATTCGAAATAGCTGGCCTTTTTTCTCTTTGAGACCTCCTTAATGCTACTTCTTGTGGTTCTTCTACAATAGGTTCATTTTGAATCATGGGCTCATTATTGTGTTGCTCTTCTTCATTGTTGTCTGGAACAACATCTAGAGGAACACTCATTTTACTGCTAGAGGCACAAGTCAAAGGGACTTGCACTCTAACTTCTTTAATTTCCACATTCCGTGAAACTATACTCCCACTGATTTCACCATTTTCAATGAACCTTGCATTTCCAGTTTCAACAATTCTCATACTATGATTAGGACAGTAAAACATATACCCCTTTGATTTTTCTGGATAACCATTGAAATATCCACTGATTGTTCTTGCATCCAGTTTCTTTTCTTGTGGATTATAAATCCTAATTTCCGCCTGGCAACCCCAAACATGCAGGTGCCTTATACTAGGTGTCCTATTAGTCCATAGTTCAAAAGGTGTCTTCGGAATTGCCTTACTAGGAACCCTATTCAACAAATACATGGCGGTTTTCAATGCATACATCCACAAAGATACGGGTAAATTAGAGTTACTCATCATACTCCTAACCATATCCATTAACGTTCTGTTACGCCTTTCTGATACATCATTTTGTTGCGGTGTACCTGGCATTGTGTATTGTGCACAAATACCACGTTTCTGAAGGAGTTTAGCAAATGGACCTGGGTGTTGCCCAGTCTCATCATATCTTCCGTAATACTCACCACCTCTATCAAACCTAACAACTTTCACCTTTCTGTCTAATTGCCTTTCTACTTCATTCAAATAAATTTCCAAGGCATCCACTGCTTGAGATTTCTTATGCAGTAAGTAGACATAACCATAACGTGAATAGTCATCAATGAAGGTGATAAAGTACCTTTCCTTTCCAAAAGAATTAACATCAAAAGGCCCACAAATATCAGTGTGCACAATCTCAAGAAGCTGAGTGCTTCTTGTAGCCCCTTTCTTTATGTGTTTTGTTTGTTTTCCTTTAATACAATCCACACAAATATTTAGATCAGTAAAATCTAGATCAGTAAAATCCTTTCTCTAGAAATGTGACCCAAACGTTTATGCCACAAGAAAGCAGACCGTTCATTCACTAAACTGCGTTTAGTGTCAACATTATGATGCAGAGTCAAAAGCGTTTCAACATACAAACCATCCAAATTTATATAAACCATCACAAAGAATACCAGTACCAATGAGATGATTATGCTTAAATAAACTGAAACATCCATTACCAAAATTAAAAGAGTATCCAGTAACATCAAGTTTAGACAATGAAACTAAATTCCTAGATAAACTAGGTACATAAAGAGTTTCTAATAAATCTAAATGATGTCTAGTGTCAAGGATTAAACGATAAGTCCCGACTGCTTCCACTGGAGCTTTCACTCTATTTCCCATGAAGACGAACTTCTCATTTGGGCTTATGGTTTGGATTGTAAGAAATCCCTGCATCGTATTAGAAACATGAGTCGTACATCCAGAATCAATCCACCATGTATTATGGGGAACTTCAGTTAAATTTGATTCGAAACATACATAAGCATTAAGCTCACCTTTCTTTTCGAACCAAGCCTCACGTTTTGGGCAATCCTTTTGGAAATGTCCAGATTTCGCACAGAAATGGCAACTATTACTGTTTGATGCTTTCTTCTGGATTTGCACAGATGCCTCATTGATCTTTAATGGCCCTTTGCCCTTACCATGTTTCTTCATAAATTTTTTTCCAGCTCCTTGATTCCCTTGGTGGCTTACATAATGGACTAAGTGACTTCCTTGATTCTTAAGCCTCGTTTCCTCCTGAACCAACATACTGTGCAACTCATGCACATTCCATTTGCCTTTCATGGTATTATAGCTCATTTGAAATGGGCCATACTCAATCGGTAATGAGTTAAGAATAAACTGTAAAAGGAAGTTCTCATTCACAGCCATTCCCAAGGTCTTAAGCCTTGCTGCAATGTTTGTCATCTCAATGACGTGCTCATGCATAGTACGTGAACCATCAAACTTCATGGTGGTTAGCGTACTCATGCATAGTACGTGAACCATCAAACTTCATGGTGGTCAGCGTACTCATTACTGTCCCAGCAAGAGACTTATCAACCGTTTGGGAGCGCTCTTCCACTAACCCCTTAAATTCTTTAGCACTTTCAGTCTTGGGGAGAGCTGTCTTAATGCTGTCCGCGACAGTCATTCTCATGAACATTAGGTTGAGTCTGTTAGATCTTTCCCAAGCTTTATAATGGGCTTTCTCTTCATTGCTACTAGAATAAGTAATAGCAGCAAGTTTCTCTTCCAATATAGCAAGATCAAGATCCAAAACACCGAGGTGAAATTGGACTTGCTCATTCCAGTCAGAGAAGTTAAGCCCATTAAAAATTGGCATAGACGATACATGAGAATTCAGTGAGTTGGGAACTAATACTGCATAATAAAATTTCACATAAATGTTTTGAGACATAAAACACATGCTACACATATAATATATTCAAACAACAATCAAAGTATATTGATGCTCTCCTTTGGGTGATACAACAACACACAACATACAACATAATGATGCTGATAATGATAAATTATAACATTATTGGCAATTAAATATGCACCAATTAGAATTACCTACTTCCTTTGGGTATATAAATAAAACTAATGATACACACAAATCGCCTACAATTATATTCATTAATTATAAGGACAACTAATCAACCTTTGGGCGATCCATAAATGCCTTACAATAATGAATTTCAATGTACCCATAAACCAATAATTCTTTATTTCAGCATCCATTATTTTATGGGTAATTGAATAAAATATCATAAATTTGAAATTAGATAAACTTAAAGATTTGGCCACTTTGGTAACTAACAAATCTATCATACATTTAATTCCAAACAAATACACAACCTGCACTTACTTACTGCTACCAACATTCGTAGCATTCTCGTTAATTACGTTCCAGGCCATAAGCAATTTACATTATTTGCTTTATCCATTCGATCATGTTCAAGCAATAAGAATTAAAATAAGAATCAATTAAGCCATCATAAAACTTTTCTGTTTTGTTCACATATATGAATTCATAGTCATTCTCGGTCAATCATTATAAACATGCAATCATACCTTTATTGTCATTCACATATACATGCTGGAAATCAAGAATTGATCCAAATAATTATATACTCGTTATAATGTCACAATATGTGATTATATTTTAAAGGTAATTCATCTATGGTCAAATTAATTATACAAGCCTATCAAAATGACGTGCAGGCTCGTATCAATTTCATAAACAATTCTAATTCATTAAGAAGCACGACTTTGGCTATTCGGAAATCAATTCTTGATTTTGGGTTCATATGGCGAAAATAGATTCATACTTGCAGTGGAAAACGTAATCAACAACAAAAGGCATACCATTGAAATATATAATCGAAATATATACAGTACATGTAGCGGAAACTAAAATCCCTAAATTTCATAATTAGGGTTCATAAGAATTGGGAAGAAAATAATCATTAATGGAGAATCATATAATTTCACAACACATGCTCTGATACCACATGTAAGTTTCTAGTTTTCTAAAGATCTCAATAATAGAAAACCAAACAGGATCTTGAAATCAATGATTCTCACAAAACAATCCATAGAGAAATAGTGCGTACCTTTCTCCACGGTGAGACTTCTACGGAATCTCCGGTGTGCGTTGATTTCCTTGAAAGAAGAAGGGAACAAGATTTCACTTCCTTTGACTCTTCTTTCTATTCTCTCTATTTCGTGATGGCTAGGGTTGAGAGAATACTCTAATGTTAGGAAGGGGACCTTGTTTCACGTTAGTGGGTATTATCCCCTTTTAAAACCACTACTCCTATCAAATAGCAATTATCTTTAGAAACTGCTCCACTTAAGCCCATAGCCCATTTACAATTTAGCCCGTAATATTTATTTATTTATTAGTCCTTAATAAGTCACATGCCTCTCACATGAGACATTAAATCTTACAGATCCTCGTGGAGCCGCCTATCCATGTTTTTTATGAAAACAATATTATGGTGTTCTGTAAAGGCACTAGGCATAACCTTAAAGTGTTGATGGAGCTTTTTGAGGAATATGGTGCTTCGTCAGGTCAGTTTCTTAGTTTTGATAAATGTCGCTTTTATGCTGGCTCTATGACATTGCGTAGAATTGGGGATGTTTTAGCAATTTCCTTAGCATCCCTATGGGACAACTTCCTTTTACATATTTAGGGGTACCGGTTTTTGTGGGCAAGCCTACCACTAGATTGCCCCAACGAATTGCAGATAAAATTAAAGCTAAGCTCTCTCTGCCTGGAAAGGCTCTTTGCTTTCGATGATGGGTAGGGTTCAATTAGTGAAATTGATTATTCATGGTATGTTAGCATATAGTTTTCATGTGTATGCCTGGCCAATGGAGTTGTTGAAGACTGTGGACCAATGGATTCAAAATTTTATTTGGTCGAGCAACATACTCTTGAGGAAAACAGTCACGATGGCATGGAAAAACGTTTATAAACCTATTATTGAAAGGGGGGCTTGGCCTTCTTCCCCTTTGAGCCATTAATGATGCTACTTTGTTGAAGTTAAGTTGGACTATTATCTCGTCCTCAGACTCTTGGGCTTATTGTTTGCGCAAAAGACTTTCATTTGTTGCTAAGATTCATTATCTAAAGTCATCTATTTGGCTCTCGTTAAAAAGTTCAATCATTTGGTGTCTCATAACTATGTGTGGAAACTAGGCTCAAGGGAAAACATTAATTTTTGGTCTGATTGCTGGTTATCTAGGCCAATTGTTGATTTGTTGAACTTTCCACATCTTTTATCTCGTCAGCTACATGCTTCAGTTAGTGATTTTATTATTAATCACACCTGGAGTGTTCCTGCAGATCTTTCTCAAAGATTTCCAACTTTGCTAGCTAAGATCCATCAAATAATGATATCAAAGGTTCAGATTGAGGACTGTTGGCACAAGAAGAATTTTTCAGAACAGAAACATAAACTTCTCATTCATACTACTGCAGTATGCTAAGTTTCTGATACATATATTCTTCTTAAAATAGAGCAGTAGCTCTGCTACTACCTAACAAGTTAATGAGCCAGCTGCCCATCTTAATTACAAGGCTTAAAACACACTCCAAAGGTACAAGTCAACACACTAAGTCTGAAAAACACAAAAACTGCACTGCATAAAGCATAAAAATAAATACATATCAGTAAAATACTGCAGTACATCAGAAATTCAGCTGCATTAACACTCCTCCTTGAAATTTTTGATGGAGACTCCAAGCAAGCCTCTTAGTCTTTGAAATCTTGCTCTAGGTAGAGCTTTAGTCAGAATATCAACAACTTGAACATCAGAATAGGAATGAATTAGCTTGATCTCACAATTCTTAATAGCCTCACGAACAACATGAAACTTCACTTGAATGTGCTTGGTCTTTCCATGCTGAACTGGATTTTCAGCAATAGCAATTGCTGATTTGCTATCACAGTAAATTTCAATAGCTTCAGCTGCTCTACTCCCAAATCAAATAGAATTTTCTTCAACCAAATAGCTTGGTTTGCTGCTGCAGCTGTTGCAACATATTCAACTTCAGCAGTGGACTGAGCTACAATGTCTTGCTTCTTTGAGTTCCAAGAAAACATGCCAGAGCCTAAAGAAAAAACATAACCAGTAGTGCTCTTCATGTCATCAAGGTTTCCAGCCCAATCACTGTCAACATAGCCAAATAAATTTCCATTTTCACTTGGCTTATACCAGATTCCAAGTTGAGTAGTGCCTTTCAAGTACCTAAGCACTCTCTTCGCTGCTGCAAAATGAATCACACTTGGACTCTGCATAAACCTTGAGAGTAAGCTGGCTGCATACATGAGATCGGGTCTAGATGAAGTGAGATAAAGCAAACTTCCAATTAAACTTCTATAAAGAGAAGCATCCATTTTTTCAGCTCCATCATCTTTGGACAATTTCAAATTCTGCACCAAAGGAGTTGGGACAGATTTGCAACTTTCCATTCTGAACTTCTTCAAAACTTCATGAGCATACTTCTCTTGATTCAGAAAAATTCCATCTTCAGTTTGATGCACTTCCAAGCCTAGAAAATAATTCATTTCTCCTAAGCTAGACATTTGAAACTGATTTTGCATCTCCTCCATAAGCTGTTGCACTTCTTGTTGATTATTGCTAGTCACTAGCAAATCATCAACATACAAAGAAACAATTAAAACGCCACCATCCAGCAACCTTTTCACGTAAAGAGTTGCATCATTTTTACTCCTCCTGAAACCTTGACTGCAAAAATAGCCATCAATTCTACTGTACCAAGCTCTAGGAGCTTGTTTCAACCCATACAAAGCTTTATGAAGCTTGTACACCTTGTCTTCACTTCCTTTCACAACAAAACCTTCAGGTTGAGCTACATAAATTTCTTCAGTCAAGTTCCCATTCAAGAATGCAGATTTGACATCTAAATGCCAAATTTTCCATTTCATTTGAGCTGCCAAAGCTACAAGAATGCGAATAGTGTCCATTCTTGCAACCGGAGCAAATGTTTCTGCATAATCAATTCCTGGCTGTTGTGCATAGCCTTTAACAACAAGTCTGGCCTTGTATTTGTTAATGGATCCATTAGGATTCAACTTCACCTTATAGACCCATTTAACTCCAATAGCATTTTTGTCCTCTGGTTTGTCAACCAGCTGCCATGTCTTGCTGTCTTCAATGGTGGTGATCTCCTCCTTCATTGCTTGGTTCCATTCTTCAACCTTACTAGCTTCTTCAAAGCAGCTAGGTTCAACTACAGCAGCATTACATCTATGATAAATTTATGAAAGAGGTCTAGTGCCTCTCATAGCAAAATCATCATCAACTTCTTCTTCTTGATCTTCATTGGTGCTCTCCAAAGAAGGCAAAACTGCATGCCTTTCCATTTGACAAGTCTCCCAATTCCAAAACGAATCTTCATCCACCTTCACATCTCTGCTGACAAAAACTTTGCCTGAATCAATTCCATAGACTTTATAGCCCTTAGACTTTGAGCTATAGCCTATTAAAATTCCTTTTTCAGCTTTCTCATCCAATTTGCTTCTTTTCACATCTGGTACATGACAGTAACAAGGTGAACCAAACACTTTTAGATGTCTAATGGATGGTTTAATTCCTCCCCAGGCTTCAATGGGTGTCATCCCTTCTACTGCTCTTATAGGAAGTCTATTTTGGAGGTAGACAGTTGTGTTTACAGCTTCTGCCCAAAAAGACTTTGGCATTTTCTTCTAAAAAATCATGCATCTAGCCATCTCAAGGACCGATCTATTTTTCCTCTTTGCCACTCCATTTTGTTGGGGTGAATAGCTCACTATAAGTTGGCGCTCAACTCCCAAATCTTCACAAAATGAATTAAATTCAGCAGAGGTATACTCCTTCCCATTGTCGGTTCTGAGTTTCTTCAAAAGACAACCACTTTCAGATTCAATAAGGGCTTCAAACTTCTTAAAAATAGAAAAAACTTCAGATTTCTGTTTAAGAAAGTAAACCCAAGTCATTCTTGTAAAATCATCTATGAAGAGAATAAAATACTTGTTGCCATTGAGTGAAGTAGTTTTCATAGGTCCACAAACATCAGAGTGCACTAACTCAAGCTTTTCACTTGCTCTCCATGTAGATGAACTTGGAAAAGGCAATCTATGTTGCTTACCAAGTTGACAGCCTTCACATACTTCTGAAAAAACTTGAATATTTGGCAAATCTTTGACTAACTCATGCTTTTGAGCAAACTGAATGGATCTCAAATTAAAGTGACCAAACCTCTTGTGTCATAGCTTAGAATCAAGTTCATTCTTGCTAATGTTGCACTCATGTTCAGAAATTAAATTCCAATTAACAGGAAAACTTCTTTTTTTCATCTCTACTTCAAATAATTCATAACCATCAACATCAGTAACTACACAACTTTTTTCTTTAAACAACAAGCAATAACCACTTTGCATCATTTGACCCACACTCAACAGGTTTTGATCAAGTTCAGGCACTAAAAGAACATCAGAAATATGCTTAATACCTGTTGCAGTATGAATTCCCACAACTCATTTACCAGTGATGGCAAGTTTGTCTCCATTTCCAATCTTTACCGATCCTCCAGCGGGTTTCATCTCAGAAAAAAATTATGGTACGCTTGTCATGTGTTGAGTGCAGCCACTATCAATAAACCATGTATTTTCATCCTCAAAACTCCTTGTAGTTTTGGCCATGAACAATAGATCTTCATCATTTTCAGCTTCAGTGACATTTGCCTTTTGAGTGGTCTGATTTTGCTGATTTTGCTGCTGCTGTTTCAACCTACAAAACCTCTCTATATGGCCATTTTGTTTGCAGTATCTGCATTGGATAGATGGTGGTGTCTTCCCTTTGTACCAGCAATCACTCTCCTTGTGACTAGTTCTTTTGCAAATCCCATACTTTGAAAATTTTTCTCTTCTCTTGGAATCATTTACAGAGTGCTCTCCAACATATTTCTTCTCTCCTTTTGCTGCTACAGCCTTCCCTTTGTGTTTGACTTGTAGAGCAGATTCTGATGCTTCCTCCTGTCTGAGAAGCCTCCGCTGTTCTTGAGCTTGAAGAGCATTTATAAGCTCTGTCAAGCTTATCTTGGAGAGATCCTTTGACTCTTCAAGTGAAGAAATCTTGGATTCAAACCTTTCTGGTAAGACAACCAAGACTTTCTCAACTATTCTGCTGTCTGGAAATTTCTCCCCTAGCAATCTGATCTGGTTCACAACCTTCATCAATCTAGTCATGAAATCTTTGATGTTTTCAGCCTCATTCATCTTCAAGGCTTCAAACTCTCTTTTGAGGTTGAGAACTTGCATTTGCTTAGTCCTCTCATTTCCAAAAAGCTCTTCTTCAAACTTCTCCCAAACTTTCTTTACTGTATCCAAGTTTGAGATTCTCATAAAAACATCATCATCCAGAGCTGAATGCAAGATGGTAAGAGCCTTTGCTTTTTTGGAAACTTGCTCATTATGAACTCTCATCTGAGCAACAGTGGGATTTTCTTCCAAAACTGGTGGTTCAGCTGTCTCCACTGCTTCCCAAAGATCATAAGCTTTCAACTGAGCTCTCATCTTCACAGCCCAAATTTCGTAGTTCTTTCCTGTGAATACAGGAGGTGCTGGTAGTGAGACATTGTTGGAAGCCATTTAGAAGTTGGGTATTCTGAAAATAGATTGGGTTTTTGATTGTCTCTCCTCTCTGTTTTCTGGTTTTCTCTCTTCTCTCAGGTTCTCTCACAACCCCTCAAGATTAAAATAGCTCTAGATACCAATTGTTGGCACAAGAAGAATTTTTCAGAACAGAAACATAAACTTCTCATTCATACTACTGCAGTATGCTAAGTTTCTGATACATATATTCTTCTTAAAACAAAACAGTAGCTCTGCTACTACCTAACAAGTTAATGAGCCAGCTGTCCATCTTAATTACAAGGCTTAAACACACTCCAAAGGTACAAGTCAACACACTAAGTCTGAAAAACACAACAACTGCACTGCATAAAGCATAAAAATAAATACATATCAGTAAAATACTGCAGTACATCAGGAATTCAGCTGCATTAACAAGGACTTATTGGTTTGGCAGCCTTTAAATTTAGTGAGTTAAACTTTAAGGAAGCTTTTATGTTTCTTTATCTTGTTGGGAATTGTACTCGATGGGGGTAAGCTTTTTGGAATAAATGCATTCCGCCATCTAAATCCTTATTGTTTTGGTGCCTCCTTCATAACAAACTTTCTACTGATGAAAATCTACAACATCATGGTTGTGTTATGGTATCTATGTGCTGCCTTTGTTTATCAGGCTAAATTGTCAGTACATCTTTTCCTCCAATGTAGTTTTGGTTTTGGGTTTCGAGGGTCTTTGATTGTCATTTGAATCTTGACTCATTTGAATAATTATTTTTCTCTGGTTGTCCAGCCTAGAGTTCTCAAATCAAATATGTATTTTTGGACTGTCCTTCATGTTGTTTTTGGTATTTGGTTTTGCCACAATCAAAGTTGGTTTAATAATTCTCTAGTTCCTATCAACAGGGTCATGACTTTAATCAGAGCTAGCATTACTCTCTCGGGTAGGCTATCTTCTAGTACAATGTCCTCAGATATTCAGGATTTTATGATTTTGAAGGCTTTATCTATCCCTGGCCACCCTTGCAAAGTTCCCTCGATTGTATAGGTTGTTTGGCATCCTCTACTTTGTGGTTGGATCAAAGTAAATTGTGATGGTGCAGCTAAGGGTGCTCCTTGCCCTGTTGCCTGTGGTGGGGTTTTTTGTGACTCCAATGAGCTTTTCTAGGTTGTTTCGCATCATTTCTTAGTATAAAGTTGTCTAATTTCCATGCGGAGCTTTATGAGGCAGTATTAGCTTTGGACATTGCTTCCAATAAAGGTTGGTCTTGATTATGGCTGAAGTTTGACTCGTTACAAGTTGTTGCAGCCTTTAAATCTCACTAGTTGGTCCTTTGGTTCTTGAGAAATCAATGGGCGAACTGCATTTCCAATTTTGCTTCTAATAATATTCGGTTGTCACATATATTCAGAGAAGGAAATGTTTGCACAGATTTGTTGGCTAATTCAAGCATTACTAGTGATGTTTTAGTTTGGTGGGATACTCTCCCCAATTTTCTTAAGGATCATTTTCTTTCCAATAAAATTGGATTGCCTAGTTATAGGTTTCGTTGATGTTATGTTGCTTTCATAGGCTTTGGCCTGTGTCCTCCCATGTTTGTTTCTTCTACATCTTTTTCATTTTTGGAAAAAAAATTTGGGGTGGGGGCTTGTGATTGGTTAGTTTTGGGGTGCCAACCTAGTTAGGATCGTGAATCTAATTGTGAGGTTTTCTACACCTCTGACTTTATTTAAAAAAATTATTTAATCCATTACATTTTTACATTTTTTTACTTTGGTCCTTTATGTTTTAAAATTTGTGTTTTGGTTCTTTATGTTTGCAATATTACCCAAAATGATCCTTTATGTTGTAAAAAGAACTAATTTCATCCCTTCGTCAATTTCATGTTAACAGAGTTAACTTTTATATTTGAAAATAATTAGTACGGATACTCATGTGATGCACAAGGCAAATTTTGTAGGTTGTTTGGAGTAATTTTTAGATGAATTAAAAATCATATGGATATCGTTGTATCATTATATTTTAAAATAAATAATTTTAACATAATGATGTTAACATAATAACCAATTTTGTCTTTTCGTCAATTTCACGCCACCCTTAGCATAAGCAAAGAGAATGGTGTTCCATGAAAGGTTAGTCTTGAGGGGTATATTTTATCAAATACGTAGTGGGTGTCAAAGAAGGATATGGTTTTGGCATAGATCTGGAGCAGGAACAATGCTGGTACTGATGGCTCATTAAGCTGAGGCAAGCAGGATCAATTCCGTCAGTCGTTTGCATTTTTGTGTCAATCCCACCAACAATCTTCACAACATCTCTTCTTTTCCTGTAAGATGTTATCCTTGTATTGTCTCACTTTTATTCTTGGGTTGACTTTTAAACAAGCTTTTTCCATCAAATTGTGTAGATAATCATTATTTCAATAATTTTTTTTAATGAAAAAAGGTTTATCAAATATAATAAATAATTAATTGTTTTCTTGATTTGAAACATAAGCAAAATGTGATAAAGTAATGCCCTCATTTAATACTTAAGATTTTAAATTCCTTTTCTTTACTATCATATATTTGTCAACATTTATATTCAATATTATGAATTAAATATTATTTATTAAAAAATTTAATTTTTAATAGTTTTATTTTAAGAAAAACCCATCAATAGTTTAAAGTAATATTATCACAATTTAAATTATTTCTTATAAATATAAAATATAATTATGTATTAAAAATATTTTTGATATTAATTATTATTTTTAATTAAAACTGAATTAATATATTCAAAATATTTATTTATCATAAATTTAATTGTATAAAAATTATATTTATTCTATGCAACCTATAAGCTAAAATATTAGTTATATTAATTTCATCACAATTATTTATAGTAATGAGTTATCCATTTTGTTAATTTATTAATAATTATTTAATAATATCCAATGTGTGTGTTATGGAAAAAAATTTCAAATCTTTAACATATCAAGTTTTTATTCATATTTAATGCTTCTTTTTTTTTAGGTCAAACATATTTGTTCAAATTTAATGTTTTTTTTAGGTCAAAGTCAAATTATATTTGATAAACTTTGTTGAAAGAGTGAGAGAAATGCCAATTTGATATAACATTGACAATGACTTATTCGTTGAATGTGCCTTAGATGCACGTGCAAACACACACCACTCACACCTATTTAATAACACTTTGAAACTCAACATTACAAACACACATAAACACTATCTTTGATTTCATAGGCACTATTTATCTTTTCCTTTGTTTCACTCACGTTCCAACTTTTTCCATGAAGTTCAAATATAATGATGTCCAAAACCCAAGAGCACCTTCACCAATGTTGCACCCTCTTCCCATCATCTCTTACATGAAGTCAAACATCTCTAGACGCTTATTACAAGGTTATGCTCGCTTTTCTTCACGTTTGATCTTTTCAAGAAATAGACCCATTTGTTTTGTTGTTTAAAAAAATAACTTTTCTCACATGAGTTCATTTCTAGGTTGTGAGATTGCTCCAGGTGATATTCCTAGCAATGCTTTGGCACCCACAGTTTTGCCAACACCGGTGCCTGTCAATGTTGATGAAGCGTTCCAACGAGAATTGGAGAAAGAGCTAATACGACGAGAGTTGGAGAAAAAGGAAATGAGGAGAGATATAATCGCCGGTGAGATGGCATCAACACGACGACGAGAACTACAGGAGGAAGTCAAAAGGAATATTGCATCAGAGAGAGTGTTGAGAATCCCTATGCAAAGATCAGAGGGGATCTTGGTTCCAGAAGGAGTTTCCATGTCTTTTAATCGAGCAACAAGAAATTCCAATATGTCTTTTAACATATTTGGTGGTCCACAATCCCAATTACACCCTCAAGTTGATATTAGACAACCTTATACTACTACTTATGCACAAGCTTGCAAGGATCAAGTGATCATAATGGTTAGTGTATAGTCTTATGTTTAATTTACCATTCTTTTATGTTTTTATCTTCTTCTTTTTTTGTTAGCTTTCGTATTTTATCTTTGTGACACATAATAATCTCTTAGGAGACTTAGGAGTGGGGAGTGTAGTATAATTTGAACATATCTCTAGGAAGCGAAGTGTAAGGACTTACTTGATTGTGTTTTGAATTTTTATTTTTAAAACTATTTGTAAAATAATTTTGAAGAACTATTTTTCATAATAAAATAAAGGGGGGAAAACTTGTTTGATAAGTATTAATATGAAAACAATTTTGGAATATTTGGTAAATTTATTTTGAGAATATATATTTTTTTATTATTCTTAGTTTGTATGTTTTCTTGTTTTCAGAATTAAAAAAAAAAAAGCAAAAGTGAAAACAGAAACAACCTATAACTGTTATCGTTTTTTAGTTTTTTTTTAAAATGGGGCACTTAATTACTATGTACGTAATCCGTCATTCCATATTGTATAAGGCTCTAAAATTTGAAGAATAAATGGATAGTAGGAGTTTGGAGCTCAATTTTGTTAAAAATATAATAAGGATATGTTTGGATAAACTTTTCAATAAATATTTATAAGAAAAAAAATAAGAAAGTAAAATAAATTATTCTTCATTACTTGTTTGTCTAGCCAAAACCTAAAATACATTTTCTTCTTGAAATACTTACATTATTATAACTTTATTGTCAATGGAACCATGTTGTGCGATCACAACATGTATATCCTATTCATTGATCCTAAATAGGAGATGGAGTCAATATATAGAATGTTGAAGCTCTTAATTGGCTAATGAGCATATATTATTTACTTTATCCCATTGCAGGCTAAGCCAGATGCTGATAATTATGGTGCAAAGCGTAAAGCAGTGCCACCTCCTACAGTTGATCACAATGAGCATCATCCATGTAATTTGCATAAGAAACTCAAGCAAGACTGGAGTTGCTCCTTATGTCAAGTTACTACTACAAGTGAGCAAAAGTTGAATGATCATCTTCAGGGAAAAAAACATAAGGTTAAATTAAGAAGCATCCTGAAAAAATAAAACATTGAATAATGACATAAATTCCTTAATTAAGGAATAAAGTGTGATAAGTAATTATTGAGTAAAAAAATATTAAGAAGAATATTTTTATGCAAATTGTAGAATAAATCAAATATTGAAATTTTCATTTTTTAAATAAATAGAAAATTGATGAAAATTATCTTTATTTTGAATTTCGTGTATGTGTGCATTATAAAATCCTTATCCATGTAATTTGCATAAGAAACTCAAGCAAGACTGGAGTTGCTCCTTATGTCAAGTTACTACTACAAGTGAGCAAAAGTTGAATGATCATCTTCAGGGAAAAAAACATAAGGTTAAATTAAGAAGCATCCTGAAAAAATAAAACATTGAATAATGACATAAATTCCTTAATTAAGGAATAAAGTGTGATAAGTAATTATTGAGTAAAAATATATTAAGAAGAATATTTTTATGCAAATTGTAGAATAAATCAAATATTGAAATTTTCATTTTTTAAATAAATAGAAAATTGATGAAAATTATCTTTATTTTGAATTTCGTGTATGTGTGCATTATAAAATCCTTATGAGATTATTTAGCTAAAGTATTAACTTTTGAATTTTGTGCCAACTAATTTTTAAATAAATAATCTATAAGCACTTTGGTCTTTCTGCATAAAAAAAAAAAAATCATTTCTTCCCTCCCTCTTCCTTCCATATTTGAGGGAAAAGGATTTTTTTCGTGAGCTACCTATACTTTTCTTTACTTTGCTTTTTAAGGAGGCTCCAAACGATGAATCACATTATTTTAAACAGATTTTCTATCCTTCGTCAAAAATTCCTTTAAGAACATGCATACCAAACAGAGCATAAGAATTACATATATATTGGATTATAACTCTGTTCAAGACAGACTATCTCAAATCTTAGAGAAACCCTATTCCAAAATATTGCCTATCCTGAAAAAACTCTATGGATCCGGTCTTTGCTTTCCCTCATTCAGTACCTAATCATAAAGAAATTATAGTGTTCATTATTAATTTTTAAACATGTTTTTCTTTTATTACATTTTGAAATAATACATTATAATTATTAGACTTAATTACATATTTTACCACCCAACTTTCATCATTTTACGATTTTTACCATCCACGTTTTTTTTCCGCGAATTTTACCACCCAACTTTCATCATTTCTCAAATTTTACTGTCCAAAATTTTAATTTTTGTGCATTTTACCATCACATTGGCAACAAAATGACATTGTTTTTTATTTTTTTTTTAACTTTTTTGTGACACATCAGCGATGGTAAAATGTACAAAAATTTAAAACTTGGATGATAAAATTTGTAAAAATAAAACTTGAATGATAAAATTCACAAAATGATGAAAATTGAATGGTAAAATTTATAATTAAGCCTAATTATTATTGGGAGGAAGAAATTGTCTATTTTTGTATTTTTTTTTCCCCTTATAACTATTTCGTCTTATGCTAACTAACGGTTAAGAAGTCAATCACCAAATTTATATAATGCTTTTCAATTATAGAGTGAGATAATTTTTAGTATTTTTTTCTCTAACAATTATTTTTTTTGCTTATATTCTGTCCCATTTTACTTATATGTAAGAAGGGGTTAAGTTACTCCAATAATAACTCTTTTAAAGTTACTTTTCATTCTTACCATTTATTTTTTTAAAATCTAATGATTAAGATTAGTTACTCATGATTTCAAAAAAATGAATAGTGGAGATGTTGGAGTAACTTCATCCCTCCTCTCTCTATATATTATTATTATTAGCATAGTGTATTTTATTATTATAAATCTATAATATTATACTATATTATACTTAAGAGAAAAATGGTGATGCATTGACAGTGTAAAATAGTTTTATACCGTCATCCAATCACAGACCACCATTTATGGTAAGTTTGTTGACTTTTACAAAATTATCTTAAAAGTCATGCAAACACTTATTTGTGATTGGATGACAATGTAAAACTATTTTATACTGTCAGTGTATCACCATTAAACTCTATACTTAATTTAATTTTTGTTAAATAGAGATAATATTAATAGTGACCTTGTAAAATTTAGTACTTTTAATTTAGACTACCTAACCACGGCTTGTAATGGCTCAATTAGTCAATTTACAAACTAAACTCTGCCCTTGCCTATACTTTTGTTTACAATTTTGGGCTTAAAAATATCCTGAACCTGTGACTAGAACCCATCTAATTCGGCAAGGGGAATTGCTATTTCCACTCCCTCTTTATTTATCTTTTCCAAGAATGCTCAAGTAAATACACTCTCTTCCTAACTCTCTATGACAAAGGTTTCTCCACCACTATCGTCGACAGTGGCGCAAGCGTAGGTTAAGGGGAGACGAGACAGCAGCGCTCGGTGCCAACAACCTTTGCTGGCCTGGTGGTTGCGGCGGCGATGGGAAGAAGAAGGAGTCAGTGATTCTGTTAGGCATTGCCATGCATACTTAAATTATGCGCTTTAGAAGAATGATTGTCATTTTGTTGTTTTTACGATGAGAATTATAAGGAATGGCTGGTGAGTGGACTAGGGAGAAGAATGTCTCTATTTGATTGAGAAATGCAATATGTTGCTGTTGGATTACATTTGTATCTTTATTTGTGAGCATCATGTATGGTTGTCGACATGGCAGTGTTCAGCGGGGATGAAGAAGCGTTCATGATGACAAGAAGCGTTCAGCGGGGACTTGAATTTTGAATACACAATAAGGGGAGTGTATTTACCTGGGTATATTTGGAAAAGAAAAATAAAGGGGAGTGTTTTAGTAAAGAAGAAGGGTGGTGGAAATAACATGGTAGGCAATTTCTACCATGCACAAGTAGGTTAAGTGGTGCACGGTATACAACGCACTGTTTGGTATGATTCTTCTCTCTAGTCCACTCACTGTTTTGTATGATTCACTGTATAGTCAATTATTTGAGACCGTCCGATAAAAATTAAAAAAAGTAAATCTTTATGTGTTGATTATACGAAGGACATTTATGTCCATATACAATTGATTAAAAAATTGTTTTAAGAAATGAATTATTTTATGATTTTATAAAAACTTAAATATGTTTTAATCTATGATAAATGATTAATTTTTGTTTTTGTCCTTAATAAAAATTTTTGTTGCATTATCAAAATTTTTGTTTTGAGTTTCTATCGTCAGCTAAATGATGACGTAGTACCACTTCAACAGTTGATATATATTGAGAAAATCTATTTACAAGGTGTCATGTCATCAATTAACTGATGACATTGACTCAAAACAAATGTTTTGATATATTAGAGATTCAATATAACAAAAAAATGTATTAAGGACTCAAAACAAATATCGATCGGACCTAAAACATATTTAAGCCATTTATAAATAATATTAAAAGGTAAATATACCATTATAACCCTTGTTTGAGAAGAGAGACCACAAGTTTTTTGATGTGGAAAAAATGACGTCGTTCAGTTTTGTTCCAAGCGGTGAACCTCCGTTCCCAGATGGAGCCAGCGGTGGCAGACGCCGCCATGGGAAACTTTGTGTGGCCATTTGCAGTGACGGTGGAGGAGGAGAGGCATGTGGAGTTGCACGTGCTGATGAGGAGGACGAGGGAGAGTATGAGGGAGTTTGTGGAGACAAAAGAAGAGAGTTTCAAAGAGGATGGTGCGTTTGGAATGGTGATGGAAAGTCTGAAGGAGAGGGGTAATGTTTTGAGGTTTTGATGATGAGAGGTTGGGTGTGCCGGAAAGGAAGAGAAGATCGGTGGAGTGGATGAGGTTGTCAGATTGGATGAGGTTGGAGAGAGATTTTCAGGGACTTGCAAGTCATTTCACAATTTTAAATTTATATATAACAAAAACATTTTAAATTAAAATAATAATAGTAACATTTTATTTTAATGAACAGTTCCTTGTGCATCGTGCCCAACTTGAGTCGTTTGTGCACGGTAGAAATCACCTAACATGGTATTATGATATTTTTTTATCCGTAAGAATCAAAAATAGTATCAGAAAGTCTACAACACTCATGTATCCTATTCAGTCAACTGAGCTATATCGCATGGTATCATGGTCTTTTTATCTTTTAGGGAAAAAAAATCCAACATGTTTGTACCGTTAGTTAGACCTTCTCTCCAAAAATAGTCAATTCCAAACTCAAAAATTTTGAGGTTCTCTTTTTGACTATTTTTTTTTTTTTACTTTCTTATCATAGAATACTTTATTTCATTGCAAAACAAATGAAATACATTATTATTAATATATATTAATTATCAACAAAATACTAAAGTCGCAAATTGTGATTTCCAGTATTCTACCTGCAGGTCAAAAAGTCAAAATGATAACAAGAAGATACCAAAAGTCCATAATGTTCTCAACCCTGAAAAAGTGTGAACCAAATCTAAAGAGCTATGGACGCATGCGTAATTGTTTGGTATTGGTCATTTAAAGAGAACAAAATCAAATAATTAATTATATCTTCTATTTATAAATGTAAAATTGAAATAAAAATGTTTTTCTTCACACTCTCAAGGATTCATACACTTTGTGAAAAAAGAGAAAAAATATAATGAATGATGTAATTTAAAAAAAGAAAAAACAAAAATTTATACATTTTTTTAGAATAATTTTTAGGAAAAAGAAGTAGGTGAAAGAAGTGTGAGGGATAATAAAGTTTTCTATTATTTGAGAAGGGAGAGAAGTGGGAGAAGAGAGAAAAATTTGGTGGGACCCACAACAAAAAATCTCTCCCAAAGTGAAGAGATTTGGGTAGGAGAAGTGAAAAAAGAAAATAGTGAGATTAAAAATTAAAATGATGATTTACCTTTATAATTTTGACAATGTAAATATATTCTTAGAGATAAATATATCCTTACAATACACACTCACTTTTCTTTTCTCATATTTCTTTTTCAGCTCTTTCAATCCAAACAACTTAAAGATCTATTTATTTTCTATTCACTCTCTCTGCTCTCTTTCTTCTTTTCACTTTACTTTTTTCTTCTTAAAATTTCTCATCAATCAAACAACAAGCATAAGAGAGAAGAGAAAAAAATAGAGTAAATTACACGAAACTTTTGAGATTTGCTCTTATTACACATGATATCCCTATATTTTTTTACATTACTTTGACCACCCCTAAGGGGGGCTAAGTGTAATATTTTTCAAACCTAAGAGGAGGTTAGTGTAATGATTTATGCCTAGGAGGGGGGTTGGTGTAATGAAAGTCTAAAAATGAGGGGATTTTCTGTAGGGTTCAAAAATGGAAGGATGTCGGGTGTAATAAAGGCAAACCTCAAGGGGGGTTCGTGTAATTAACTCAAAAAAATATATACGAGGAGGGATCAAATTACACCGATGTAACTTTGATCAACTGTTACATCATTCAATAACTTTCAATTGGATGATGTTTTCTTAAAACCCACCGTTTGATTGAAAGTTCCTATCATATGGATCATGCATACAAGATTTCATATTAATCCAAGATTATTTGTTACCTTATTTATATAGATTAAAATCAACGTAATATAAACTTTTCAAAATATACTAAAATACGAATCATTTGATCACCTTCTCATTGTTGTTCAATTTTGACAAAATTTGACACTGACAATCTTGGTAGTATGCAGATATAATTCAACGGTTGGATCGATAAAAATAACATTTTATATCAAGTTATTGAATGGTGTAATAGTTCTTCAAGTTACACCGATATAATTTGATCCCTCCTATATATATATAGGGATAGGATCCGTTTACATCAGGTGTAAGTTATTAATCTCAACTCTTAATTCAATTAGATCCAACGCTCAATAATATTCCACTTTTAAAAATTCTATGTGAGTCACGTGACTCACTTTTTTCTATCTTGTTTCTGTTCCAATCTTCTTTGTTACCTTCAGGTCCTCATCACTGTTTCCTGTTCACAGCACTAGTCACAAGATCGGTCTTCGCCTAGGATGAAACCTCCACGTCTAGTCAAGAGAAAATTCTCTCGAATCGCCAACTACAATCATAGCGACACCACCATCACCGATGAGAATCCTTTCTGCTGCATCATGTTAACTTTATACACCTTCATTTTTGTAAACAAAATTAATATAGATTTTAATTGGGACTAAAATCAATATAAATTTTAATTTTCCAAACAATATTAACGCTCATCCCTCAACGTGGCTTACCCAGAATTTCAAATCAACGTGGAATAATTAAATTACCAAAGCCTACTTTTTCATTATTCCCAAATTACGAACCCTTTTTTTCCATCAACACACTTGATTCAATTTTTCTATTGCCAGCCAATCTTTTTCTTTCATTTATTTAATGGTTTCAAAATTTAGAATGGCTTTTTGTGATACAACCAAGCGGTGCAGGGTCTAGAAATTGAAAGTTTTACAACTTGAGAAGTCTTGAAATATGCCAGCGGTGTTGTGTATTTGCGATTCGGTGAATTCCCTTTTGTGTCACCGGTGAATCAAATTACGTAGACTCCTATTATTGCAGCAGATGGGTTTACAAAGTGTGTTCCATGATGATTGGTAGTATGTGATTGAATAACAAAAGGGTACATGACCGTGAAGAAGGGTCAAGAAGAAACGAGTAATTAGAGTATATCACGTGATTAATTTATTAATTTGTTTTAAGTTTTTAGGTGGAACAATTTCAGCCGTGGGATCTATTTACTTTAGTGGCTGAGATATATATATAGTGAGAGGACTTATCTTATATGAGAGTGAGAGAAGTAAATATTGACTACTAGATCTTATTTTAATAGTCAAGATTAAAACACACTAAGTCATGTGAGTTTTTTCAAAAGTCACATGACTTTTTTAAATAGTCACATAACATTAAATCTTGACCCTCCATGTATAATTATATGATCCAGATTTAACCCTCTCACTCATATATAAGATGTATTTCTCTCATAAGATATGTCATCATCAATATACATAAAATTTACGAATCCAAAAACAGATTTGAAAAACACGTGGCGAAACAAGGTTGTTTCTCAAGCATTGGATGACACATGTCATCATTTCATGCTTCGGAATTATTTAGTTCGGTTATGAACCAAATTCAAATACATTTAAGTCTCATTAATTTATTAGGAACAAAAATTAATTCAATTAATATGAAATATATTTTAATAAATATTTCAATTTAAAAATGAGAATGATCAGAATGCAGTTAAATCAATCAATCAATTCAATTATATTATATAAAAGAAGGTTTTGTCATATAGGTTGATGCCACGTGGCAACACCATATTGATTTTTTTCCTGCCGAAATAAAGACGATTTCATTTTTATGGTAATTTTAAATTGTTTAATTCATATTAATTGATAACCTAAATTTAAATTCATATTCATATTCAAATTTGAACGTGATCAATATTTTAAGATATTTATGATTTGAAATCTTAAATTGTTTAATTCATATTAATTGATAACACTAATTTAAATTCAAAATTATAACAAATTAAAATAAAGAAATCATGCAACTAGATTTTTTTATCTCATACCGAGGGGGTCTAGCTTAGTTGGTTGAGCAGGGTGCGTGAGTTATTGTAAACCCCTCGGTACTGTATTCGATTCCTACATATCAAAAAAAAGATTTTCTTATCTCCTAATTTTATAATGCAAATATATAACTGACAATTTAAATAATATATATATATATATATATATATGTGTGTGTGTGTGTGTGTGTGTGTGTGTGTGTGTGTGTGAGATAATAAAATTTGAACATTATCAATATTTTAAGATACTTATGATTTGAAATTTTAAATTGTTTAATTCATATTAATTGATAACACTAATTTAAATTCAAATTTCCATTTTAAAATATAAAATATTTTTAAATTCAAATTGTATAATTATAAAATTATTTTATAATCACAATTTTATAATAATAATAATAATAATAATAATTATCAATTATCAATTCATTCAATTCAGTTTTATATCAATTATCAATTCATTCAATTCAATTTTATTTTATTTTATATTATATAAAAAAAGGTTTTGCCATGTAGGCAAATGCCACGTGGCAACATCATATTCATTCTTTTCCCTCCATAATGCCATTAAATAATTCTATTTTTTTAATTCATAAAAATTTATTTATGTAATTAAGATGATTGTTTATTTATAAAATACTTAATTACGGTAATCAATCATGACTAGAATATTCTAATTATTAATAATATAATTATATACTCTTATTCAAATTAATTAATAACACTAATATATATTTTGATTCAAATTTGATTTTAAATTTGTTCCTTAATCCATCAAAAATAAAAAATAAAAAGATTACGTTCTTTATCTGCTAAGAGATAGATCACGTTCTTTAATTCATCAAAAATAACAATATTGTTTTTTTTAGAGATAACTTATGATGATCTTTATTTACTTAAATTTAGATCATGTTTCTTAATTCAAAAGAAGAAGAAAAACTACCTTCCTTATTTGCTTCATTTCTCTTTTTTTTCTCTATTTATTATGTTTGATAAAAATCTTTGAATGGGATTATAATTTAATTATTATTTTATTTTTAATCAATATTTTATTTATCAAGTTTTCATAATTAATTAAAGTACGAGTAATGGGTACGGATCAGGTACATGCATTTACATACCCAACAGGGAAAGACACGGGTATTAAAGTTACTATCAGCGGGGTGTGGGTCTGAATATGATAATTTTTTTTAAAGTACGGTATGAAACCCTAACCAGACCCTACCTATTGTCATCCCTAAACATTTATAAAGATAATAAATTTTTAAAAACAAACATTTATATATATATATATATATATATTAAAATGATATAAGACATATATAAATATAAAATTATTTTAATATATATCAATATTCATAATTATTTTATATATTAAATACATATTTGCTAACATATATTTATGTAAAATTTAAAAATAATTAAGAAATACACAAAAATACAATAATATAAAAAATGTAGATTATATATTTAACACCCGTGCAGAGCACGTGTTATTAAGCTAGTTATCAATTATATTATATAAAAGAAAGTTTTGCCACGTAGGTTGATACTACGTGGCAACACCATATTGACTTTTTTTCCGCCAAAATGAAGATGATTTTATTTTTATGGTAATTTTAAATATTAAATTGTTTAATTCATATTTAATTGATCACAATAATTTAAATTCATATTCATATTCATATTCATATTTGAATTTGATCAATATTTTAAGATATTTATTATTTGAAATTGTTTATTTCATATTAATTGATAACTCTAATTTAAATTCAAAATCAAAATTATAACAAATTAAAATAAAATAAAATCGTGCAATTAGATTTTGCCACGCAGGTTTATGCCATGTGACAACACCATATTGATTCTCTTTCCGCCGAAATGAAGACGACTTTATTTTTATGGAAAATTTAAATTTTAAATTGTTTAATTCATATTTTTATGAAAAATTTAAAATTTAAATTGCTTAATTCATATTAATTAATAACACTAATTTAAATTGAAATTCATATTCAAATTCAAAATTATAACAAATTAAAATAAAGAAATCGTTCAATTAGATTTTTATCTCATATTTTTACAATGAAAATATATAATTGATAACTTAAACAATATCTATATATACATGTGTGGATGATAATAATTAGATTTTTATCTCATATTTTTATAATGAAAATAATATCTATATATACATGTGTGGATGATAATAAAATTTGAACATTATCAATATTTTAAGATATTTATGATTTGAAATTTTAAATTTTTTAATTCATATTAATTGATAACACTTATTTAAATTCATATTCATATTCAAATTTAAACGTGATCAATATTTTAAGATATTTTTTATTTGAGAATTTAAATTGTTTAATTTATATTAATTGATAACACTAATTTAAATTCAAATTTCCATTTTAAAATATAAACTATAAACTATTATTATAAATATTAAGCACACACGTCTATTTTTTTCTATTTTTAATTCATAAAAATACATCAATTTTGGTAATTAAGGTGATTATTTAATTAATCATTCACAATTTAAACATTCTAATTGATAACACAAATATATATTCTAATTCAAATTAATTAATATCACTAATATATATTTTGATTCAAATTCAAATTAAATTTAGATTTAAATTTAAAAATCTAGCAAGATTCATTTTAGGTAGATACATCTTGAAAAAATTTTCTATTTGAAATACAAATAGTTTTTTTTTTCATTTTTAATTCATAGAAAATACATAATTATATTAATTAAGGTAACTCTAATCAATATAATTTTTATAATTTAAAAATTAAAATTGATAACACAATTATATTCTTATTCAAATCTTGCAATTAGATTTATTTTTATTTCATAATTTTGTAATGCAAATCTATATTTTGGTTCAAATTAAAAAATAACACTATTACATATTTTGCTTCAAATTTAAAGTAAATTTAAATTTAAAATTATTGCGAGAATTAATTTAGTAGATCAATATTTACCATTATTTTGTTACAATATTATAATCAAATTATTAAAATGAATAATTTAAATTAAATTAAATAGTTAGATAATTTAAATTATTCATTTCAATGATGTGATTATAATATTGTAACAAAATCTTTACCATTATTTTGTTACAATATTATAATCATATCATTAAAATGAATAATTTAAATTAAATTAAATAGTTAGATATCCACTCCATCTCCATTAAAAATTTTTGGATAATATCCATATCTATACCCGGTCAAAGTGAGTATTCTCATCAAAGTCGGGTCGGATTCAGGTCGATACCCATGGGATCGGGGCTCTTTGGCATGCGTACTTGAAATTACTGAAGAAAAATTTAAAGTCTCTCAGTTATAGACCTAAATAAAATATGATTAAAATATCATGCAATATCTTATTTTTGTATTGATCATTAATATTTTTATTATAATCTACTGATCTATAAGTTCAATTGCCCACAAATATTTTTTTTAATAATTAACATTAGACATTTATCTTCTTTATGATGAAAATATATTTTTTAAAGAAAAATTAATAATTATAAAATAAATTATAAATTTTGTTATCATTAATATTTTTATTAAAATTATGTATATATTTAAATTATATTTAAATGCAAATATCTTTATAAAGATAATAGTGTTCTAAAATAAATGTTTATATAAATTAAAATGATATAAGACATGTGTAAATATAAAATTATTTAAATATATATCAATATTCATAATTAATTTTATATATCTTTTACATATACATACTAACACATACACATATAAAAAAAATTAAAAATTAAAAAATACATTAAAAATTATAAATTATAAGCTCAACACCCATACAAGACAAGGTTATTAAGCTAATATTATATAAAAGAAGGTTTTGCCACGTAGGTTGATGCCACGTGGCAACACCATATTGATTCTTTTCCCGTCTAAATAAAGACGATTTTATTTTTATGGTAATTTTAAATTTTAAATTGTTTAATTCATATTAATTGATAACACTAATTTAAATTCATATTCATATTCAAATTTGAATGTGATCAATATTTTAAGATATTTATGATTTGAAATTTTAAATTGTTTAATTCATATTAATTGATAACACTAATTTAAATTTAAAATTATAACAAATTAAAATAAAGAAATCGTGCAATTAGATTTTTTTTATCTCATACCAACAGCGTCTAGCCCAGTTAGTTGAGCAGGATGCGTGAGTTATTGTATACCCCTCGATACCATGTTCGATTCCTACAGATAACAAAAAATTTCTTATCTCATAATTTTATAATGCAAATATATAATTGACAATTTAAATAATATCTATATATACATGTGTGGATGATAATAAAATTTGAACATTATCAATATTTTAAGATACTTATGATTTGAAATTTTAAACTGTTTAATTCATATTAATTGATAACACTAATTTAAATTCAAATTTCCATTTTAAAATATAAAATATTTTTAAATTCAAATTGCTTAATTATAAAATTATTTTATAATCACAATTTTATAATAATAATAATAATAATAATAATAATAATAATAATAATAATAATAATAATAATAATAATAAAATTATCAATTATCAATTCAATTTTATTTTATTTTATATTATATAAAAAAAGTTTTTCCATGTAGGCAAATGCCACGTAGCAACATCATATTCATTCTTTTCCCTCCATAATGCCATTAAATAATTCTATTTTTTTTAATTCATAAAAATTTATTTATGTAATTAAGATGATTGTTTATTTATAAAATACTTAATTACGGTAATCAATCATGACTAGAATATTCTAATTATTAATAATATAATTATATACTCTTATTCAAATTAATTAATAACACTAATATATATTTTGATTCAAATTTGATTTTAAATTTGTTCCTTAATCCATCAAAAATAAAAAAAAATAAAAAGATTACGTTTTTATCTGCTAAGAGATAGATCACGTTCTTTAATTCATCAAAAATAACAATATTGTTTTTTATAGAGATAAATTATGATGATCTTTATTTACTTTGATTTAGATCATGTTTCTTAATTAAAAAAAAAAACCTTTTCTCTATTTATTATGTTTGATAAAAATCTTTGAATGGGATTTTAATTTAATTACTATTTTATTTTTAATCAATATTTTATTTATCAAGTTTTCATAATTAATTAAAATACGAGTAATGGGTACATATCAGGTATAGACATTTACATACCCAACGGGAAAAGACACGGGTATTAAAGTTACTATCCAACAGGGTGTGGGTCTGAATATGAGAGTTTTTTAAAAGTACGGTATGAAACCCTAACCAGACCCTATCCATTGTTATCCCTAAATATTTATATATATTAAAATGATATAAGACATATATAAATATAAAATTATTTTAATATATATCAATATTCATAATTATTTTATATATTTTTTATATATTAAATACGTATTTGCTAATATATATTTATGTAAAATATAAAAAATAATTAAGAAATACACAAAAATACAATAATATAAAAAATGTAGATTATATATTTAACACCTGTGCAGGGCACGAGTTATTAAGCTAGTATATATATATATATATATATATATATATATATATATATATATATATATATATATATATATAAAGAGATAAAAGAAATGATAAGTATTAATAAAATAATTATTAAGAAAATTTAAGTGAATTAGATCCTAGAAACTCATTAGGAATAGAATAGATCTCAAAGTTAAAAGAAAACTTACAAAAGTATTTATAAAAGATTATTTACCAAGAATATCTTTACATTGGTAACGAAATTTGAGTTATATCCTTATCAACTAAACTAATTTTAATTGACTAAGTCTATGTTTGAATTAAATTTGTAAACTTAAATTTATGAATTTTTTTTTAAGCTGAGTTTGTAAAAATAACTATTCTTTTACTTCAATTTCAAATTGAGATTGAAGATATAATTATAACAAAATTCAGTTTAAAATCAAACTCAAATAAAAACCATCAATTTTTTTAAACATACTTTTATATATTGAAATTGAAAATCCAACATGCACCAAAGTGTTTTTAAAACATAGGTGTTTATTAGGGGTGGGTATGCGGACCGGTCCGCGAAGCCCGCATTTTATGTGGACCGGATAAGCCCGGTCCCCGAGTTAAACGGGCTATTTTTTAAAGTCCGTATCCGCTCCGCGAAGCCCGCGGATAAACGGACCGGTCTGCGGGCTTAATGAAAATCCAAAAAAAAAAAATTAACAACAAAAAAATTGTTAAATTAAAGAAAAATTCTTTTTTCTTTTCCTTGAAAATATAATAAAGGAAACACTGAAACACATACATAAAAAAAAAAAATATGAATATAAACATTCAGTTAAATATTAAACATTTAAATCTACTTTGTAACTATGAAACTTGTCTTAACAATGCTTGTAACTAAAATATACCAACATATTTAAAAGATCAAAGTCTTCACATATGTAACTAAAAAATACCAACATTTATAACAACATTAAAGGTTCTAAATTAAATATCAAATTCTTAACATATCAATACTAAATAATATCTAAGCATAATATATATATATATATATATATATATATATATATATATATATATATATATATATATATATAAGCATCAAAACAATACTAAATAATATCTTAACAATTTGATAAACGGACCGCGGACCGGTCCGCGGGCTTTGCGGATTTAGCCCGCTAAGTCCGCGGGCTAAACGGACCGGACTCAAAATCGGCAACAATTAGACGGTGCAAAATTTTTTAGGCCCGTTATCCGCGTGGTCCGCGGGCTTAACGGACCGGTCCGCGGACCCGGGTCCATATACCCACCCCTAGTGTTTATATATCACTTATCAAGAGAGAGAGGGACAAATATTACTCTTCTCAAATTCCTACCACAAACTATAACAACAAAAAAAGAAAGAAAAATCCTACCATGAAGACACACATGTCCTCAACCTCAACGTCTCTTAAATGATTCCAAGAGTTAAAAGCAGAAACCTAGGTCCTACTCCTACCACACCCGTCTGACTAAAACCCCTTCAACCAGAACCAACCACAAGATAATGCAAACACTCAAGAACACCACTAACTTCGTGCCACGTGTCCCCACGGATTCTCCCCCACCACACACGTTACTTACAAACAAACACACACACACACCCCCCTATCTTCTCTTCATCAAAAAACTTCATCAATCCCATTTCAAAGTACTCCAACTTCAACTTCCATTACCCAACCCACAAACAAACACCAACAAAACAAAACATGTCAACGAAGCTGGGCACCCTTAATAACTCCTCACGTGCCTGTGACACGTGCCGCTCCGCCGCGTGCGCCGTGTACTGCCTTACTGACTCGTTGTTTCTGTGCTTGTGCTGTGACGCCACCATCCACGTTGCGTCACAGCACCAGCACGAGCGCGTGAGGGTGTGCGACGTATGCGGGCGTACACCCTCAGCGTTTCTCTGCAATGCAGACAACGCGTCTCTGTGCTCTTCCTGTGACAGTGAAATCCACTCCGCGAACCCTCTCGCTACCCGCCACCAGCGCGTGCCAGTTCTCCCCATTCATGTGGACGACGATGATGACGTGGCAGAAGCTGCTTCGTGGTTGGTTTTGAACCCTGAGAAAAATGATGGTGATGATGGGTTATTGTTGTTTGGTGGGAAGGTTGATGAAAATGAGTATTTGGAGCTTGTGGAGGATTGTAATTCGTGTGGTGAGACTGAGAATGGGTTCTGTGATGTTCGGTTTGATGATTGCAGTGTGCCTCACAAAAGCTATGATGTTCAGATGCAACACCAGCAGGTAGAGCGTTTTCAACTGGGTGTCGAGTTTGACTCCTCAAAACCTGCCTATGGTTCTGTGACTGTGAGTCAAAGTGCAAGTCTCTTTCCTTTTTCGGTAATTTTTTGTTGGGTGAATAGTCATTTTGATATCAAAAGTGTTGTTTACTATCCTTTATATTTCTGAAAGTATAAAAATTTCAAAAAGGTATCTAAAAGTGTAATCTGTATTTCACTTTAATCCTATTATTAAAAAAATTTCGTTAAAGTTAATGTTTGTACCTAGTGACACACTATTTATCTATGTGACAATTGACGGTGTACACATAAATAACACCATCAAGTCTTTTAACCACATAATTGAAGTCACAAACAAATAGCAGAAAGAATATATTCTTTAACACTCTTTCTAATAGACACTTTTTAGTTAGTTAAAATTTGTTAAAAATTATAAAATTAGAAGAATGAATAATTAAATCAAATATGAGATTTACAAAATTTTATCATTTTCAATAAATAAAAACTATAATAAAAAAAATTGTGTTAGAAAATATCTACATAATATAAACACTTAATTGACACTGTTTTTTTTTTCTTCAGTTTCTTTTCTTATCATATCATATATCATATTTATATTCTTCTATTTTTGTCTCTATGTTATTTTAGGTGTCTAGTACATAGTTGTTCATGCATAATTGTGGTAAATTAAAAGAGAGATTTATGTCGTTTTATTTAAGAAAAAAGATAAATGGACACCCAATGCTAAATGACACTTAGAAAGATAGAGGAGAAATAGAAATATAAATATGATAGATGATATGATGTGACAAGAAGAGAGAAATAAAAAAAAAAATAGTAATGTTAATGGAATGTTTGATATTTAGAGATGTCTAAATATCATTGCTATATGGCTATTACATATGTTGTACTGCTTATAAGTTATCTTGCATGAACTTGTCGTGTCATAAACTTCTATCTGAGCCATTTCTATTAATTTTTGTTTTCATTCAAACATTAGGTCTCAATCTCATCAACGGAGGTTAACAGTGTACCAGAATCAACACTCAGCGATCAACTCTCAATTTCTGATTCAAATCCCGCAATAGGCACAACAATATTAGACCTATCTTCTGGACCTCCCATTTTGATGCCTTCCTATCTTACATACAGAGAATCAAGAGTTCAAAGATATAAAGAGAAAAAGAAGAAAAGAAAGTTTGAAAAGAAAATCAGATATGCCTCGAGGAAGGCCTATGCAGAAATTAGACCCCGTATACAAGGTCGATTTGCAAAGAGAAATAATAATGTAGAAGCTGAAACGGACCAAATGTTCTCCTCGACTTTAATTACAGAAGCAGGAGGATATATATAGCGTTGTTCCATCTTTCTGAAGGTTCAGAATGGATCTGTATCCTCTCATGGTATAGTAACTAATATGACAAAGTCATATTACGAAGAAGAAAAACATAAACAATTATAGTAGAACTTTCTATTATTTATGTAGGATTTTAAGTTTTGTTTTTGTGTTTTTATCTTTCTAGTATGACATTATCATATTAGTTACTAACATGAGAGGATCTTCACCCGAAACAAGATGAATAGAATTATATAATGCACAATCACTTCATGCTCATATCTTGTATTGTATTGTTTTTTTTTTTTTTTTTTTTTTTTTTTGAGGGAACATATCTTGTATTGTTGGAGTGCAAACTAGATGTCTTACATTGGATAAGAGTAAATAAGTTGAGTAACATATAAGTGAGAAAGATCTACAAATCTAATGCTTTGAGATTGTGGGTTGAATATGTTTTTCAAGTGAAAGCTTATTGTTATTAAGTGGGCCTTAAGGTACATGGGTAATTTTGTAAACATGTATTATACACTATATCTATGTATTTTCCATATTTGGATTGAATATAGTGTTAAGTTTAGTTGTATGGTTTGTTTGTGACTCATTAATGGAAATCTTTTGGTATTTTAACCTCTTGTATTCTCAACTTACCATCTAATTATCTTGCACTATATATGCTTTATAGTCCTTAATATACAGTCTTTTGGACGATGATGCGCAGTTTGTAAATATAATACTCAATGTTATATTATTAATTTGCTGTAAAACTTCAACCTCAATTTTACATCAATTTTAATTATGCTGTAAAACTGCATTTGTGCTTCAAGCGAGGGTTTCTTGTTATTAACTGGGTTAATTAGGGGTTCAAGGGCAAAGGTATATGGGTAATTTTGTGAACATGCACTGTACACTATACATATGAGTTGAAACCCTATTTGTTGTCATTAAAATAAAACACAAACGCTCTGCTCCTCCCGAGGATGTGTTATTTCTTTGTGCGCTTCCATTTATATTATTATCTTTTTTACTTTAAAACTCTATTGCTGAATTCTCAACAAAATTTAATTAAAATATATTGATTGAAAGAGTAAAAGCTTTTTAATTATACTAGCATTTAACTATGGATTGTCATGTATCTATACAATTCAAGCAAGTAGTGTAGTGGACAGTAAAAGAGTCGGTGATAACATCACAATCCCAACCCTTGTTACCGAAGGTAAGCCACCATTAGCATTTGTCAATACTTGTGCGTCGAGGGATTGAGCGTTCAGAAAAATTAGTTGCATCAAACGTCATATGATTGGTGGTTCTGGAATCAAGCATCCATGCATCGCAGTCACCATCATGATTAGAACAAAGTAGAGCGTTACCTTAGGTAGGGTTGGGACTTGCTGTTGACTGTTGTAATGAGGGAAAGATGTGGTTATGCAGAAGCTACGACAGCTTTTCCTGGATTACTATCGACACCATTAGGATCTTGATGCTTTTGAGCCTGAAACTCAGACCACCAATCGAGATAGTCATGGAGTTTGAAGCAAGTTTTGTGGGTATGTTTCGCACAGGAGATGCAACATCGCAAAACTGAACCAAGAAAAAAAATGGAACAAAGAAACGAAAACGAACGAACCTCTGAAAAACTGCTGAAAGAATAACCAAATAAAAAACGATGAAGAAAAAGAGATATGTAGTGAAAAAAATTGGAGTAACAAGAAAAGAAAAAATAAAGATGAAGAAACGGTCTCTCATGGCAGCGGAAGATAATTTTGTTCATGGAGGATGCCATGACTCTGATACCATGTTAGAATTCATGGTTTAGAGGAGAGAAAAGAAGAAAAAGTGTAAAACTGATAAGTGGATTTTTACTCAAATAAGAAAATCAAATTTACATGAATACATTGTGGCTTATATAGCCAATTCTAATAGTACTAATATCCTATATCTCTAATAGGTACCTCCACAATGATAACACTTCACGTCATCAGATGAATCTTTGTGTTTGGAGTGGGAACTCGCCTTGCTGGTATGCAATTTGAGGCTCTTATTAGATGCGAGAACTGCTTCGGGTATTTCATTGGAGTTGTCCGTAATCACCGCTTGACAAATAGCTTCCCTTCGAATGTATGCATATGCTGGGAATGATTTTAGCTGCAAAACATCGCTTTTGATAATATCTAAGCGATCATCAAGCCCATCCAAGAAGCCTATATTTTCAAGAGAGCGACCAGCTTGTTTGAGTCGGTCACACAACTCCGAAGCTCGAAAACTTGAGATGTGCCACTGCCATCAAAATCTGTGGTTGCAATAGCATCCCTCACCATCTTGGTTGTGGGGAATCGAATAAAATTACCAATAATCGAGGAATCCATGGAGTTAATCAGCCACCCTTTAACAATAGCATTGTTAGTCAACCAACGTCGAAAAGTAGGATCAGTTTGGGGGTTTGAGGGAAATTGCCATTGATATATCCCAATTTGTCTTTGCTTGAGATATATACATCTCGACCACTTGGGATCAAAGGGTATAGTTGTTGCCATCCAATTTGATGCCAATCGATGCAATGGTGTCATCAGAATTGACCTGAGGCGGGGCTGAAACTTGGTTCAAAACCTCTGACATTTTCGTGGTCAACTTGCCTAGGATAGAGGATTCTGTATCAACCATGGAAGAAGAAGGGTTGACTTAGAAAATCAGGTTAGAGATTGTATGTTTTGATACCATGTCAAACTGACATGGTAAACGTTTTTATTTTTGAGATATATTTTTACAAGAGAGGAAAGAAATATGTATACATGTAAAATCACCTATTTTTGGCTATTCACAAATCAAGTTAGTTTTCCCAATTAAAGAATATATCCTCTAATTTTCTCCTAAGATCTCACAGAGATCAAATTTGTCCACAATTCACCCCAACAAATATATCCTAAACTATATCGAAATTAAGCTCTAATGTAATTGACCTTTTGAGCATTACTTAGTAGAAAAATGTTAATAACACTTTTTTTTTTTGACAAATTGATAATAATAACACATTTATAACTTTTTTTTTTGGACAGAAAACAAGATCATTTCATTTCATTAACAATAATAGAGTGAACAAAAGAGGGAATACAATCATAATCATGGATGCCAGCATAAAACCTTGATGCCCTAGCTAACTTATGAGCCATAAGATTAGCTTGCCTCCTTACTAAACTCACCCTTGAGTTTTGAACAGAAGAAAGATGTTGTTTACACTTTGCTAAGATTATATGAAAATCTGATAAGCCTTTACTACCAAATGCTAGGTGATATGATATCATTTTACAGTCCGTTTCAAAGACAACATTGTGAAGCTGCATTTGTTGTACCCATGCCAGGCTATGATAAAAAGCGAAAGCCTCTGCCCCTGTTGGAAGAGGGATGCCCGTAGAATAAACAATGCGAGCTTTGAGAAAAGTCCCCTTGTCATCACGTAGACATATTCTAACACCAAAAGAATGTTGTTCTTTGAAGATAGATGCATCAAAATTGCATTTTAGGTAGCCATTTTCTGGAGGAGACCAACATAGTTCTACTGCAGGTGAAGGAAAAACTCAAGTCAGTGGATTTGGATCTAACAGATATCCATTCAGAATAGAATTGGAAAGCCGAAGAAATAGCAGTAGCTGGCAGCACGTCTACATTCTCCCAAATTTTCTGATTTCGGCTTTTCCAAATACTCCAAAGAATAATAGCAATCTGATTTTTGTCTTGATCTGGTAGATGTTGCAGCAAATCAAATATTATCTCTTGAAAGCCTTCAGCAGCATCAAACTTCCTTTCAATATGATGCCAAAGTCTTGCACTCTGCCAATACTCATTTGCCTTATTACACGCTATGAAGAGGTGCCATTCGTTCTCAAGATTATTGGAGTAGTGACAACAATCATTGGATCAAGGAACACCTTTCAAGATAGGTCGATGTCTGGTAGGAAAACATCCTCTGAGAGCTTTCCATAAGAAATGCTTGATCTTTGGGGGTATGTGGAGCTTCCAAATCAACATCCAGTAGCCATTTGGTTTAAGATGCTCATTGTCCAGCATGTTTTCCATAATATTATGATATGCAGTCCAAACAGTATAAGCACCAGTTGGGCTAAATTTCCATAGTAGCTTATCTTCTTCCAAAATATTCAGAAGGGGTGTTGATTGAATGGCCTTAATGTCATCTTGATTGAATATGGTCCCAATAATATCCAACTTCCAAGAATGAGAAATGTTCAAGGCCACTTTGAGGGATAGTAGAAATGAAAGGACTGTCAGTAGATTTCAACCAAGGTTCTCTCCATATGTTGATTGAGTGACCATTACCTATTCTCCACCTCATACCTTGTCTTACAATAACCCGTGAAGCATGGATACTACGCCAAACATAACTTGGATTATGCCTTAAATTGGAATCCAAACATTCCTCTTGAGGAAAGTATTTAGCTTTGAAGACTTTGTAAACTATAGTATCTTGGTTGGATAATAATCTCCAACCTTGCTTCCCTAGCATAGCAAGATTAAAAGCATGAAGGTGTCTGAAACCCATACCTCCAAATTCCTTTTTCATGGCAAGCTTATCCCAATTTAGCCAATTGATACCCTTCCTTAATTGTCTATTTGAACCCCACCAAAAACTGTTCATCATTTTCTGCAAATCATCTTCAAGAGTAGTTGGGAGAAGAAAAACACTCATACAATAAGTAGGAATAGATTGAGCTACTGATTTTATGAGTATTTCTTTACCCGTTTTAGATAAGTTCTTTGAAGACCAATGGTTGATACGCTTCCAAAGTCTATCCTTAATGAAACCAAAACCTATTTTTTGTTCTTACCAATGATGGATGGAAGCCCTAAATATTTTCCTGTGCCAATAATTTCAATAATTCCCAAATGAGAAGAGATAGTGTGCCTCAGATTGTGGTGAGTATTTGAGCTGAAAAAAATCTCTGATTTTTGGAAATTAATTAATTGTCCAGAAGCTCTTCCATAAGTATCTAAGATGTCCTTCATGAAATTAGTCTCCCTTTCATCAGCCTTGCAAAATAAAAAACAATCATCAACAAATAAAAGGTGTGTGAGGACTGGAGCTCCTCTACACACCTTGATACCGTGAATATTCCCTCTACTCTCATATTTTTTTTATCAGTGCTGAAAGGTCCTCTGTACACAGAATAAAAAGATAAGGTGACAAAGGGTCACCCTGCCTAAGACCTCTTCTTGGAGAAATTTGCCCAACAGAATCACCATTCACCATAACTGAGTATTGAACAGTTTGAATACAAAGCTGAATCCAACCAACCCACTTTTCATGAAAACCAATCTTTCTAAGGAGACACAAAAGATAGTTCCAGTCAACTCTATCAAAGGCTTTGCTAATGTCCACTTTTAGAGCCACTTCACCAAATTTACCCTTTGATTTGCATTTCATATAATGGATGATTTCTGAGGCTAGAAGAACATTATCAAGGATGGAGCGATCCTCAACAAAGGTTGATTGTTCAAGAGAGATGATTTTGGGTAAAAGAGGTTTTAGACAGTTAGCAAGGACTTTTGAGATAATTTTGTATATAACATTGCAAAGGGAAATAGAACTGAAATCACGCATGGAAGAGGGGTTATTATTCTTTGGGGTAAGGACAATGGTGGTTTTATTTAGTTGTGGTGGATTTCCGTTTTCAAGCCAAGCAAGACCATAATGAAAAATATCATGTCCACACAAATGCCAAATTTTTTTATAAAAAGCTAGGTTAAGGCCATCAGGTCCGGGGGATTTATCAGAATTCATTTGAAAAAGAGCGGATCTAAATTCCTCCATGGTAAAAGGTGTCAAAAGAGAGTCATTATCATAAGGGGAAACACAAACTGGGATATTATTGATGACAGACATAATGTCATTACAATTATTCTCAGCACTGAAAAGATTATTAAAATAAGAAGTGGCAACTTCACATATAACATTATGATCATGAACAACTGAACCATCATCATTAGAAAGGGAAGCAATGAAGTTTGATTTTTTCCTTGAGGTTGCAGAAGTGTGGAAGAATTTAGAATTAAAGTCACCATCTTTCAACCAGAATACCATTGACCTTTACTTCCAATAAGCTTCCTCTTGTGCTATGAGAGTACAAAGTTTAGCATTGATTTCCTCATAAGCCGCAACTCCTTCACCATCATTTGATTGTCTAATAGAGTCCAAATCCCTTCTACATGCCTCAATTTGGTCCCGATATTGACGACGCAGTCTTCTACCCCACAAATTCATATCTTTCGAGTAGCATTCAAGTTTCTCGAGGATATCATCCGATAAAGGCTTAGTCCACCCTGATTGAACCACTTCACTCAACTCTGGCTCATGTAGCTAAGAGTTCTCAAATTTAAATTGCTTTTTGAAACTTCGTCTTCCTACTCCATTAAGTTGGATAATGATGGGAGAATGATCGGATTTTGCAGCCAGCCCATTTTTAATATGAAATTTGGAAACAAGTCCATCCACTCTACAGTTGCAAGTCCTCTGTCAAGCTTCTCTTCAATGACATCATACTTTCCACGTCTTCTGGCCCATGTATATTGGTATCCCTCCATTGGAAGATCATGGAGATTACAGTCAATAAGAGTGTCACGGAAGCCCTGTAATAACCATGTGGGATGGTTTACAAGCCCTGTCTTCTCATCATTTGAAAGGAGATCATTAAAGTCTCCAAATATGCACCAAGGAAGAATGCTATCAGTAGCTAAGGAACGCAACAAATTCCATGAATCTCTCCTTCTATCTCTTTCAGGATAACCATAAAAACCAGTTAATCTCCAAATTGGTTGTCCAGGTTGGTGGATTTGGACATCAATGAAATTTGAAGAGTAACTAATTAAATGGCAATCATATGGTTTCTTCCAAAAAAGTGACAAACCCCTACTTCTTCCATTACTGTTAACGACAAAATAAGAATCAAAACCCAGCTGGAAATGAATATCTTCAATACGACTTGACTGAACCAAGGTTTCACAAAGGAAAAATATGTCAACATGATACGTCTGGACAACATCACGAAGAATAGGAACTGCACTCGGGCTGCCCAAGCCCCGACAGTTCCAGCTTAGAAGACTCATTGTCCCTGGCGGGCCTGCTTGCTAGGGCCCACCAATAAAAAAGGAATTTCATAATTGTTATTAGGAATGGTTGACTTTTGGTCAGCTAGGGTTTGCTTTTGCATGGTATCATTGTCGTTGACAGCCTCATCAGTGGTCATGCGTCTCTTTTTTTCAGTTATGATCAAGTCTTGATTGCCATGATCTTCAACATTCATTGCGTCATGATTTGATTCTGTAACAAGCAATGATTGGGTGGATTTAATTGGGACAATCAGTTGTGGATTTTTGAAAACATCCACCATATAAAGTGAATGTATATTCTCCTCCTGTTGATTATCATTAATTCTGATTGAAAGATTGCAATTAATGATAGCATTAATTTCACTAGGCCCACCAGTTGGATTCCACCCGTCACGGTCACCACCATCACGGAGCCACCGTGAACCGCCTGCTCCACTAGGTTTACTAACCTCCGCTCTTAATTCTGGTCCCCAACTCTGGCTGCCGTCTTCCTCCACCATAGTTAAGAGCTTCTCGCAGTAGTCTTCAATATGGCCCATAAGACCACACAAGTAACAGAAAGGACCAAGACACTCATATCTGAATTGCACCTCTGTTGCTTCACCACCTGGTTTCTTGATTCTCTTGGACTTTTTAAGTGGTTTTCGGACATCCATCATAACTCTCATGCGCATGACAAAGCGTAAAAAGTTGGAGTTGTTTTTCTCATCATATTCCAAAAACTTGCCAATATAATTTCCCAGATTTTCACCAACAAATTGAGACATGAAACCCACTGGGATGTTATGGATTTGAACCCAAAAAGGCACCATGTAGAGGGGAATATTTTTTGGGTTTTCACCTTTCTTGATAACTCCCAAGATCAGCATATGTTTGTCAAAGCTCCAGGGACCTCCTTTCAAGACACGTTGGAAGTCTACAGCATAATAGAAACAAAATACAAAGAGAGCAGATTCTATTTCGGATGTGGTGACTCCTCACAAAGGCCTCCAAACAGCAGCCATACATTCCTTCATGATAGAAACCCTTATATTCCTATCCGTCAAAAATCGACCCACAAGGCATAAAGAGAGGTCAACATCATTATCACTTGATGCTTCAACGTTAATCTCCATATCTGCTTCATCATCTTCGATATTCAAACTGTCAATACTCGGTTGTTCCATGGGATTCTAAAGGGTAAACTAATCAGAAAAAGAAAGAAAGGAAACTCTCATAAAGAAAAAGGCTCAAAACCTCATAGGAAAAGCTTAAGGGATACTCTCACGGGGAGAGAACATGAACACATTTATAACTTACTGTTTCTAATACACTCTTTATTATTAGTTGTACATATTTGGTTTTTACTAAAAGATTTCAGCCCTCTTTATTACTTCTTGTGCATTGAGGTAATCCCTCTACCTCGGTTGGTGGTCTCTTGTTATCCTAGGCCGAATACATTCGTGAATAGCTCTATAACGTCAACATGGCAAATTCCAAACCCTTACCTATTCCAATGGTTGTTATCTAAAGCTTTTAGCTCAAGGCACAACCTTAGTTACCTTTTCTTCTCTTTATAGGTCCATATAGTCGGTGCTCTTTATAGTATATGACAATTACTCAGCTGAATTATGTTTCCCTGTAAACAAGTTATACTAGTTCATATATGGCACTATCTCTTATGGACTTCAACCTCACTAATCATATGACACGCAACTTCAAGCCTTAAGTTAATCTAACCAAGGTTCAGATCGTGATGATTGTAAGTCCATGAAGTTATGTGTTTTCTTTAGAACAAACCTAGTATACCAGACTTCTAAGAAGCAAAATGTTATGTCTCACAGACAGCATGCAGTATCGAGGTTGAATAGAGGGATTATATTACTAATATATAGCAACAGCAACCATCGTTGATCCATTCATCTCTTAATAATTGAAATCTACACTATGCCAAAATTGGTAATGCATAGCGTTTTTTTTCTATTAGATAGCGCTTTTTAAGCACTATGTATGTAGGCACTATATATGGACATACAGCACTGAAAAAAACCCGCTGTATATGACATGTCGATATACAGCGTTTATCTTAAAAAGCAATATATATATATATATATATATATATATATATATATATATAGTGCTTATTTTATAAAACAGTGTTGATGTATTTAAATATATAGCACTTTCTGTTTTTTTTTTTTTAATTTGATTTGGTCCATTTTCAATTTTTCTAAACCCAAACACACAATCCAGTTATCCACCAAACCTGTACACATAATCCAAGCTATCCATACACAGAAACAATCCAAAAAAAAGCTCATTTTCATTTTGAAATTAACTTGTACACAAATAATCCAGGCTATATATCCAAAAAAAGTACAAAGAGCTTGGGCTGAACCATAGAAAATGACAAAAGTAGTACACTACCAAAATAGGATCTCCTACAAGTACTATGAAGGAACCAAACCTATGTACATTTCATGAAAAATATAAAACTGATGATATCTAACACTAGAATACACTATCTAAACTCAATGCCACTATTTATCTAAATGGAAAAGGAAGGGCGCTCAATGGTGGAGAGAGGAACAACTCTTAGAACAAGATCTGAGCTCCTCACATTTTCATTCCACTTTGATCTACCAATCTGTTACACAAAATTAAAAGTAAGACATAGTTCGATGATGATAAATATACAACAAAATATAGTTATTCTATTACAAAATATAGTTCTTAAAGTCCTACATGAACCCTTTCTAGCTTCTGCTCTGCACACAAATTTATCAAGGGCTTCAACTAGCTTCCTCGAGAGGTTTTAGTAAATGACTCTCAAATTAGCAAGCTTATTTTGCACAGTTGTCCTATGTACCATAAGTTGCTTCTCTGGTTAATGTTATCTCTAATTTAGCTACTAAGTTCTCCATTCATGGAAGCACATTATAGAAGAATATTTTCAAATAACAAATATCTATCAAATATTTTCAAGCAAAATCCATAGAACTTCACATATCAAATCCAACGATATTCATATGTAGGAATAAGTAGGATATTATATAATATAGCAGTTCACTATATCAAAATATTTAGTACAACTTAAAATAATACACGCAACATTAATTTTTCCTTTATTTTTTATTTAGCCATTTTTAGCAGCATTAATGATTCTCATTTCTTTATTTATTTTCCTCATTCCATAATCTAAACACATAATTAAAAATAAGCATAATCTAAAAATAAGATTTATCCAACTAACCTTGTCATTTGCCCTGGCAGTTCACTGGTCAGGTAAAAAGTTCTGTTATTATCTGCTGTAAAAATTCACTGGTCATTAAATTAGAAGAATACAGTCTAAATAATAAAACTAAAATAAATAACAAGTCATTTAACTCAGTTTTGGTAAAAAAAAAAAAAGTCATTTAACTCAGTCATTGAATAATAAAACTAGAGTAACAAGGCATTTAATTCATCATTGAATAATAAGACTAGAATAATAAGTCATTTAATTCATCATTGAATAATAAGACTAGAATAATAAGTCATTTAATTCATCATTGCCACGGGGCACCCCAACTTTGTCTTAGCCTATTTCTTCCTACCTGTACCTGAGATATATTTTAATTAGTTCTTGTTCTCTGCAAGTATAGGTCATATTAACCCCTACACATTTGGCTATTGTGATGGAATACGCTTCAGGAGGGAAGGTTAATAAGCAAAAAGATTTTACTTCTCAAACATTGAGGTCTTTTTCGAGATGGACAACTGAAGAGGAGAGTAGGTTGTGGCACCCCAACTTCTAATCTCCTTATAATAGTTTTGCAGTTTAGAAGAAATTCCTTGAAATGGGAAACAAAAACATATCTGGGTAGTGTGTCTGTGATATGTCTAACTCAAATTAGAGCCATTATATTTTCAGCTACTCTCATAGCCAACAAGAAAGATATTTCACATTTCAGGTGTGGGGTTTTTAACATGCAAAATAACAAAAGCTAGCAACATACCAGAAATAGAGCAGGAACAATCCCTCTGTAAAGTGCACTAACTCCTTCTTCCCTCATTATGGTCCTAAATGCATATGATATTTAATTTTAACAGAATAAAATTTCATGAATAATTAGCATAGCAAATCATATGTTGATGAATATAACTACAATAAACAAAATATATAGTGAGTATCATGTTTTAGGTAGTTGAGTGAAACATAACCACCTTGGTTCCCAAATCAAAAAAGAAAACATAAAGTCAACTTATGTATATATATAATCTATATATAAATTAAAGTTGAAAATAGTTTTTTAACCAATCTGAAAAATAATCTATATATAAATTAAAGTTGAAAAATAGTTTTTTAACCAGTCTGAAAATCAACATCATACAAGACAATGCAATGGAATAAGTAGGATGAATGCCCATGCTTAATATAATATACTCACAGTGAACTTTGGCAGACAAACTTTATATGTATCTACAAGTTCCATCATCAAATCAACCAAATCAGAAAAGGGACTGTCTAAAACCATCCCTGCAATTGAAGGATCCTCAACTCCTCCATACATAAGGTTGCAAGTAATAAAATCATTAATTGTTCAGAAAAAAGCCATATGCATTAGCTAAAATGGTATGTTTGAATGGCTATATAATCAGAGTACTTATATCGAGTGCACTTAACAAGGAGAACCATTAAAATCAGAGGGGAACAAACATGTACATGAGTTTCTTCCCGCAAGGGGGGAGGGCACTTTCTACAAGTCTACACAAATACAGAACAAGTAACTATTTTCCTAGTAATTCTTACCTGTGATAATTCGTCCATCTTCCCATCAGGCATTTTCTTTTGTGCAAGCACATCTTATTCTTTTGATGGGAGCCACATCGTCTCCTTGATGAAGAATCCATGCAATTCCCCGGCCAAGGGGACTGTAAGGTACTATTGAAATTCCAAGTTCCCTGTAAGTATTGCCACCAAAGTCATTTAATGAAGATTCATGAAAGACATCAAAAAGCACCAAGTTAGGAAATAAAAGAAATTACTAGGTCGTGTAAACATAACATAACATAACAGTGTTTAGTGACATTCAAAGAAAACAGAATAGCATATCAAAGACAAAGCCATCAAATTATCCTCAAACTCAAATCAAGAGAAGTAACAAAAAGTGTTTAGTGGCATCACTCACAGTGTCCTCAATGGGTACTGTGGTGTCAACACGGTGCAGATAAAACAGATCAATGTAGCTGACACCAAGGCATTAGAAGCTAGCCTCGCAACAGGACCGAACATATTCAGGGGAGCCATTCACTATCACATTATTATTTTCCATTTTGACAATCCCAAACTTAGTGGCAATCTGAATTTGATCTAGAGGAAAGTCCCTGAGTGCCTGAGAGTCAGTTAAAATGTTATGTTAGATTACATTGTCGATTGTTATTTGTTAAAGTGAAACAGATATGTTAAAAGTGTTAAGGTAGTTAACCTTTCCAACCAAAACTTCATTGGCATGGGGTCCATAAAAATCTGCAGTATCAAAGAAAGTGACCCCTTTACTGAATGCATATTTGATCAAAGAGTTTCAACAGGACAAATGATGGTTACTCAGTTACTCTCCTTAGTTACAATAATAAAGATTACTACAGGCTTATGAAAATTAATAAAGATGACATTTGACAAGTATTTGACTCAGCTTTTGGTCTATTTTTCGCTTTATTATTATTTAACAATTCTGGTACCTAAATTCCCTCTGGTGACATAGTACATTACTACTGCAAACATAAGGGAACAAAACAGCAGAGTCAATCAAACATAATTGTTGGATATCAAATCAATCCAACATAAAACCTAACCTCAAGGCCTTAGTTTCCAAGCTTCACTCGAGGTATATCTGCCATTTTTTGCGTTCCTCTGCAAATTCCTCTTCTGTTCCTCTTCAAATTAGTGCTATGTGTTGGTGAATTTGACTTTTTATTGTGAGATACATGAACATTTTGCAAGAAAATACATCAAAACTGTAGAAACTGTAGAATTTGAAGGAGTCATTGCTCGCTCTGTTGCTCAAGTCGCCGTAATTGCATAATGTTCGCGTCGTCAGCATAATTCGCGAACTCGCTGGTTCCGCCGCGAACGCGTTTTCCGTAGCTTGTAAAAGTTTGCAAGCCAGAGTTTGTTTCGTTGCCGTAGCTTGAGAACGAGAGTTTGTGATTGCTGGCGCCGGAATCGTAGGAGGTGAATATGAGATTTGGAACGTACACCGTTTTGTCGTAGTTGCTGAACTCGCTGGAGGTTTGCGCCGCGGCGGACTGTAGCTAGTGAAGTTTGTGTTCGTGACGTTGCCGTTGTCGGCGTAGTTCTTGAACCATTTCTCGCACCTCGCGGCGGAACCGTTGCTCGCACCTCGTGATGGAAGAAATCTGGTACATTGGGGGCGAAGAGGGGGTCGCGTGTTAGGGTTGGGAGAGAGGGTATGAAATTTGGGGATAAGAGTGCATGAGCAGTGCGAGATTGTGAAGAAAAGTGTCACTAGACATAAAATTTAGAGAGCGCTTTTTGGTCCAATATTATGAACACTTGAATGCGCTCCTTCAAACAAGCGGTGTATATCGCCTTCGTGTTTTATATATATAGCATTTTTTCCCGAAGCGCTATCTAATCAGCGCTATATATAAGGTAGTTTACTGTTTCAACCCCTCATCTATTATGATAATCTATGTCGTTCTTCCACGTAAATACTTTGAATTGATTTTTTTTTATCGGTCAATGGTAGTTAATTTTTGTTAATGGAGAATTCGAACTCACGACTTCTCCTCACCTTACTTCTCCCTTCACCACCGAACCAACCTTTTAACCACTTAAATTGAACCTTTACATTGTTTGTGAAATGTTATACAACACGAAGTTTGACTCATTCTTCTTCCTTTTCAATTTCAAGTGGCTAAGATCCTTACCAAAGCAATCTTTAGCTAGCCCTCAATTCACCAAGTTCAGGTCCAAATTAAACTTGTTGGATGTTACCTTAACAGTCTGTTAGAGTTGGTTAAGATAGAAAATTTTGGCTTAAAATGGAACTTTCTTCCAACAAATGTGTGGACTATTAAAGACATTAATTTTCGAGAGTAGTTAACCATAGTATGTTTAATAGGTATCTATCTATAATAATCTTTGTTGTATATAATCTAAGATGATAATATTGTAATCAAGTGATAGTTTTATAATGAAGTATCACTTTATATTTGTATCTAATGTCAAAAACTTGTAATTTGAGAATTTTAAATGTCTCTAATTTGTCTATGCGTTACGCCTTTTCACTTATGATAAGATAAGTGGCCATTTTCAATTATCTTTTTGTCTTGTATACGACTCTATTGTCAAAACAGTTTAGTATCTGTCCATTATCTCGACTGTTGTAGTATGTTTCACGAACAAATGTTAGAATGGTACAAATACGAATCTAGTTACTTAAGTATAATATGAATTACCCCCTTATAAATCTCAGCTAGTGGCCTTAACGTATAATGGCTATGGGTTAAGGCACGATACTAGGGTTCATCATTTTGACCATATGGGGCTTGGTGTTGTGATAGTGTTTGTTCCAAATGTCAAACACGTTGTTCTAAATCATTTTTTGGTGGTTCCTTCCTCCGTTTTAGCTCTGCGCAGTTTGTCAATATCCTTTTGTTGAAGTCAACGCAGTGCTTAATCTCTCAAATTTGTAGCTTCATTTTCAATCATTTCCTTATGGACTTGATGTAATATAGGCAACAAACTTTTGGACGCTTAGGGCGTGTACATTTATCTTGTGCATTGTTGGGCAAGTTCACTATGTGCACTTAATCTGGTCGACTCGAGTTGTTTGTCTTATATTATTAACCATTTTGAGTAGGGATTAGATTAACTAAATTTTCACATACAATGTCAATGATTTGTCTAAGAAGAACAAAAATAGTATATCCGAGAAGGACAATTGATGTGTCTAAGGTGGACTATTAATGTGTCTAAAATGGACAACTAGTGAGGTAACACAGACTCTTGAAAGTGACTACTCTAGCTAAGATGTCATAAAAAAGGAGTGGGTATATTACTTGGATAAAACACTTCAATGCTCAAGTCAATAAAAATTTCACTAGAGTAATGATATGCAATAAATGTTTATTTTTCTACAGTGAAGTTGATCGTTTATATAAGCATCAACATTGGGCTAAATTCCCTAGCATAGGGCCTAAGACCTCTTATGGGAAATTATATTCTATTTAGGTATGACGTGGTAACTTTACTCTAGAACTAGTGTTATTCATGATTTACAAATGTATCTTAAACATGTTATACTAGGTCGTTGACTACAGTCAACGATGTCAACAACCGTGTTCTTAGGGCACGTAAGATAATTTGGGTTGATGTGGTTTATCTTATAAGTTGAACTATAAGCCCAATTTATAACAACTTTAATTATTACATGAGTCATGATTATTTAGAGAATAATCTCGTTTAAGTAGCTTGAAGAAGTAATACCATACAAATGCTTCAATTTCCATCTTAAATAAAAGAAAAAAAAAACATGAATATAACACTCACTAGATAAAGTAGCTCCTCCAGGGGGAATCAAACTTTCAATAAAGGAAATTGTAAGTTTTGTCATCTTCCTAAATGGGATATGCCATTTATTTTGTATGATTGAACATGCGAATGAAAAATTTGCTTGCACCTTTGGTCTTCTCGTGGACATGAATATTTGACGAAAAATAGAAGAAAAAAAATTAAGATTAAAATTATACTATATATCTTTCAATGCCATGGGAGATTCGGTGTGATTGCTTTATACCCCATTGTGAGAGTAGGTAGGTAATCTGAAATCTTAAAGTGAGGAAGAAAAGGGAGGTTTAGTTGCACTTTTTCACTTTAAATTTCAGGTTGTCGTGGTCTAGGAATATTAGAATAATCTATATCTTCAATGTCATTTGTTACATGTTGCTGTTGGCACTCACTTTTCTTCCCCACAAGGAGGAAGATTCACATTTCATGGTTGCAATTGCAAAGCAATGAAGAAACCAAACCAGAGTTACACGGATGCACAGCTAAGTGTTGAGAGGTTAGAATATTCTTAGTTTAACTCCCATGTGAAGGGATATATAAATTCTTTTTAGATTAATGTAAATTAAAGGGGTCATCATTCACTTTTAATTGCATAAATACTCTCATTGCTAATGTAAATTAATTTTAATTTGTTCAAAATTTAGAGGACCTTTTATTTGAATATTCAAAATATGTTTAGTTCAAATACCATATAAAGAAGAAAAAAAAAAGTGTAGCCTGAGTCAGGAGGTGGTCCTCAAAAGTGGATGCACTTTTTCACTTTTAAAAGCCAAGAAGTACACGTGGAATGAATTTAGACAAAGAATGTGGATGTTATTGTTAAATACATATCTGTACGGATTTATAGTCTCCTTTGTGCTGGTATGCTGGATATCTCACTAAATATTCACCAACTAGCAGAGATGAGCTTTAGATAGTTACTTGCACCTCCGAAATTGATTCTAAAGACAAGAAACGTTCTCTCTCCCTTTAATTGGATTAAGGTTATTTTAGGTCTTTATAATTTAATTTTTTTAATTAAAATGTTATTATTTTAAAATTCCGAAATTGATTCTAAAGACAAGAAACGTTCTCTCTCCCTTTAATTGGATTAAGGTTATTTTAGGTCTTTATAATTTAATTTTTTTAATTAAAATGTTATTATTTTAAAATTTTATAATCAATTTCTTAAAAGTTAATATCGGTAATTTTTTTGTTAAATATTGTTACATGATCATTTTTATATTTTAGACATATATTTCATATAATATATCGATAAATTTATCTCTCTTTTCCCATATTCCATTTTTGGTTTGCTCCACAAGTTGCAATGAAATCTTTTGTATATTTTGTTTCTAAATTATATCTTTTGTATATTTTGTTGCGACAAAATTATTTGTATTTATATCTAACATTTTAGTTATCATTCATGTGATAATTTAAGTTTTCTAATACTACATATTTGATTGGATTATATCCAAGTTTGACTTAATGTAAGAACTCAATTTTGACCGGATTTTATATATAAAAAATAAAATATTAAAAAAAAATAAAGGAAAAATTGAATTTCTATTTTATTTTGACAGTCCTACATTGGAATGGGTGAAATACAAGCTCCTCTAAAATCCAAATAAAAAACAAGCATTCTTTAAACTTTTTTTTTTTTTTTGGCTATGTAAGAAGTGGTTTAATTACCAAGTGTTGAAACATATATAGAGAAAAGTCGCTAACTTAGGGCTCAATGAAATCTATATTTAATTTTTTTTTTAAAGAAAAAAAAGGGATCGTGGTTGGGGCGTTAAGGTTTTAATTCTTAAGAGTCTACATAATTAGTTTATCAACAGTTGTTCAAGCATTATGAGTTGTTGAGTTGTTATCTTTAAGTATATTTATCTTTTATCTTCTTTTAGGTTAGATTATTTGTGGCTATTTATTTTTCTTTATAAATTAGGAAATTATTAAAAAAATATTTTTTTTTACCGTTTTGTTTGATTTGAAAGTTTGTAATAAAATTTTCATAAAATACAAAAAAAAAAAAAGAATATGTAGGAGTGGATTTTATTTGTGGAGTCAAAATTAAATTTTCTTAATTTGTCTTATTTGTATTTAGGTATGGTAAACATGGCGAAATAGGAGCGGGTTGGACCTCTGGTGTCCCTATCCACGACTCCCTAAACCATAATCAGGGATCGAGTTTCCCGTCCTCACTTCCATAGGTGCCAAAAGCAACCCCAACAAGAATAGTGAAGAAACACCACCTCCAATGCTCGTCATGAAACTTGCAACCCATTTACTCAACCTAACTTCCAACATTAGAATTACATTCATAATCAACCCAAGCATTCAACTTTTTCCCACTGTTGAGAACCAAATTCACATATGAAACATTCACAATATAGCGAATAGTCACAAACACGATGCTTCCCACGCTTAGACGTGTTGAACTCAATGGCAACATAATCAGAATTGTTGTTGGGGAACTGTAAAGGAAAAAATTATAAGAAGGGGGGTTGAATTGTGATTTATAAAATTTTCATAAACTTTTCGCAAATAACTATCACTTGTTATAGATTCAAAAACAGCTTTTTAGAAAAGACTAATACAGACGAAGTTTAATAGAAATGACAGACGAAACCTTTTTCAAAACAAATAAATCACAACACAAAATCAATTCAAAACAATTAAGAGAGAAAGAGCAAAGAAAAGAACACAGGGGATTTATACTAGTTCGTCTCATCCCGAGACTACATCCCACCAAGTTTCACTAACTTTTACAAAGTTACAAGTATTCTTCACTACCACCTCTGGCTCACCCAAGTAGTTTTTACACTTAGCCTCTCCAAGCTAAAAATCCAAGTATTTTTTCTTACCAAGCCACTTCTGGCTCTTGCAACAAATCAGAAGATTCGTCGAAGGTTGAGGCACACGGACTATCTGTATCGTCTTACAGACGGATATACAAATGAAGAACAAAATCTTTTTCTCTCAGGATACTCAATGTGTTTTGAGAGCTTTTTACAACTTAGAGAATTTTACAAGAGAAGAATGAAGGCTTGAAAGATTTGAATTAAGTTGGTAACTTCAGCATTTCAAAAACTTCTGCTATATATAGACTTGCTAGGGAATTAACTGTTGTCTCTAAACAGCCTTCTTGCATGCGTCTAATTAGCGTCTAAAGGAGAGTGGCCATTGGAGCATTAAATGCTTGTCATCAATTAGTCACTTTGAGCTGATAAAGTATTTTGCTTATCTTCCTTGAAGGGCACTCCATATCCATCTACTGCAGTGGTCATATCACTTGCTCAGACAAGTACTCTTTGCTAGCTGTAGCACGTCTTTTGAGGTGAGGGAAAGTTTTACAACTTTGACTCTTCTTTTTGTTTTCCTTTATGCACTTCGACAGATCTTAGGAAGAATGTTCCACGAACATTCCCTGTAAAACAGATTAAAACGATAGTGCATTTACTATGCCTTTAAATGCTTCTTCATACTCAAACGTCTGTTTGCGTATCGTCTATATCTTACAGACGCATATACAACACTTTCATTTGTTGGCATTTTCATATGCAATCTTTTTAGCTTAATATTTATTTGCACTAAATCAAAATTATTGAGGGTCCTGATTCGTCTTATGACTCAACAGGAACACAATAGAGAAATCAACATGGGCATGTATAAGGAAGAGGTTGTCTCTAGCAGTGGAGAGACGAAGAACGAAAACTCGATGGAGAGGAAGGTAGGGGCAACAAAAATGAGGGGCTCGTGATGGCGTAGGAATGTGGGTTTCGTCAAACAAGATGTTGGTATCTAAATTAGGGTTTGGGTGGAAGAAGAAAAAGGTGGGATAATGAGGATTAAGATTAAAAGATGAAGGGGGAGAATGCAAAGTTTCAAATGACACCTGCATGCGTGGTCACAACACAGATGCACAATATATATATATATATATATATATATATATATATATATATATTGTTTGCGGGGCATAGGCGAGCATCAACGTCCTTGGTCCCGACTTTAACATTCAGGGAAAACTTGACCTTAACCACGACCTGGTCAAAGCAAGAAAACCCCGTTAAAATCAGGGCGAGTTTAGATAGATACCCATAGGTGCAGAAATATTTGCCATGCCTATTTGTATCTCATTTTTCTTTTATTTATTACTAAAAAGGGAAAAAATAAATATTTACACAATCAATTTGGGGTAATCGTTTTAGGATGAATGTTTTGAGAGTGATGTACGATTTAGTTTTTACACTTATCTATGCACAAGTGATTCCTGAACTTAACCAAGATTTTAAATTTACGGTTTTCCAATTTTTTAGAAAATATAATTGCTAATAAAGGGTCATTCCTACATTAGTAGTTCTTTCTTTAAGCATCAATAAAACTCTTACATGTCAAGTATATAAGCATTTTACATTAAAAATGCTAATAATGTAACACCCCGAAAATCACAACCCAGTAAATAGGTACGTGAGTGATTTAATTAGGAATTAATTGAGATTTATTTAAATAAGAAAAAGATATGTTTTGAGTAATTAAATATAGTTAGAGATTAATTGAGTAATTAAGAAAAATGAAGAAAAGTAAATAATATAAGTATTTCTTTATAATAGTCAAGTAGAAAAAAAATTAAATCAAAAGATATAATATTCTTTATAATTAAAATCTATGTGATTAATTGAGTAACTTTTTGTAATTAATTATCTAGAATTAATTCTCTGTAGTTACTTTTCTATACTACTTGTCTGTAAGTTTGTCTATCGTTAGAATTCTTTGTAGTTAAATTGTCTATGGTATTTTACTTAAGTAGTTATGTCCAGTGTAGTACGTATTTAAATTCAAGTGCTCAAAGTTGTCAGTGATTGATTGCTTGAAATGTCTGCTAGTAATTAATTGATATGTGATTAATTACTAGTCGTGATTATTTAAATATTTATTGTTATGTATTAATTAATTAATTAATTAATTGGCTGTAAAATAGTTTTAAATTATTTTAAATTCTAATACCCTGCTCATCAAGTTACCTCTTATAAAGTTTATCTATAAACTATTTCTTTACAGAGAAAATTTTATTTGAGTAACTAGAAAAGTTTTCAATACAAGAAGTTTTATAAAATTAATTGAAAGTTTGAAATTAAGTTTTAAAATTTTAAATCACATTACATTACAGTGTAAAATTACATTGTGTAAATTAAACTCGATAATTAAATTTCCCTAACCCAACACAACACTCACGACCTCCCCCCTAAACCCTCATTCTCTCACTCAAATCAATTTAACCACTAAGTTAGAATTCACCTCCATGCAAACCATGTAACCTTGACACATCACCCTTCCCCTACCTAATCACCAAACCCCACGACCCTAACCCTCCCTCACTCTCTCATTTGTGTCAAAAACACAACTTAGCCACTAAGTAGGAAATTTAGAAGAAGAAAAAGCTCTCTTCTCTCACCTCTTGGAGTGCTTGGCCGAGAGCTTCTAAGGATAAGGAGCCATTGTTGAAGCTTGGTGGTTGCATGCAAGCTTGGAGGACCTCTCACCACTACCTTGTCTTCTCTTCTTCATCTTCTATTCTTCCTCACGTTGAGCTTGGAGCTAGGTAAGGGGAACTCTTTTGTGAACTCTAATTTAAAACTATGGTTGTCTTTGGGGGTTTCAACCATAGAGATGTATGTATGCCTCCATTTGATGTTGTTGTGATGTCTATTGAAATTTTTATCGGTTGAAATTGGTTATTTTGATATTTTCTCCTCTTGGCCGAATCTGTTATAGTTTGCATGAATGTGATTTTTTTTATCTTTTTTACTCTTTAATTCTGTGGGAAGGTTCCTAATACAAAGGAGACCATGTCCAAATTTTATCAAAATTATTTGACAAGTTTTCACAAAGAAAATTTAACTCAACACAAGTGGGCAATGGCTGTCTACACGTTTGGCTCTGGAAAACCCTCAATGTTTTGCTCTTTTCTCAAAATCTAACCTTTGGATTTTTCTAAAATTTATCCCCAATGAAACTAGACACGAAATTCCATAACTTTCCTTTTGATGCCCTTGTGACATAACCTCAAATCAGGGTTCATCCATGACCTACAAGGTGGCTGTCCTGTTTTTGATCTTTGTCTGAACATAGCTCGTTTTTGACCAATTTTACACTTTTGTACTTATCTTTTTAAACATTTGATTACACATATAAAAACTAGACAAAACAATATTTCTAACCATATAAGTTACAAAAATTATCATTTCCAATTTCTAAATTAACTTTTTAAGTTTAGGCAGAGTAATGGTTTTTAACTCTATTTTTGAGTCTGGAACTTAGACTTTAAAAAGAATTTTTCTGGGAGCACTAGGGAACGAATTTGGGGCAAGAAATACCTTTTTAGAAAGATAAACATGTTACCTTTAAGCTGTAAAAAGTTCAGCTCAATTTAGTTTTGGGAAGTGCTAGAAAATTAAACTTCTTTAAACCATGTTCACTGTAAAGTATTTTTGGTACTGTCAACTTGTAGAATTTTTAGGAATTTTTGTAGATTTTTTCTAAACAATTGGGATACCATTTTGAAAAATAGAAATCAAGAGCTTTCAATACATATAAAAAGTTTATAGTTTAAAAATCATTTCCTAAATTCAATTTGAGCTCACATTCAGTACTGCCAAGGAGGAAATTTACTCTTAATTGCCTTTTCTTTTGATGCAATGTATGTTTTTTTTATTGCTATAATGAATAGATAAAGTTGTGATTTTGTGAGGCAGTGGGTATTTTTACTTACTGTTTTGTTTTGTTTAAAGACCCAGGGAATTTGAACCTTGGGCAACTAATGATTGATACATGTGACTGCGAATGCCTTTGTGTTATAGTCAATTTGACTGTAAGGTGAACACTGTGATAGTGTTGTTTGCATTTGTGATGTGCTCACAAGACTCAGACGTGAGTGCTTGTGAAGACTAGAACTCTGTTCTAGTGATTATGACAATTTTGCCTTTTAAGACAAAATGAAACCTTAACAGAGAGCATCGTTAATTAGGCTACAAGACTTAATTTTATTAATAGATTTTTAATTAAATAACTCTTTATTTGTGCGTTGGACATAGAAAGGACTTACGACCTTTGCGTGGAGGAACAAATGGTAAGTTTGATTAATTATACAATTATAAAACTTAAGAGGGTAAGATGTACATAAAATATAATAAAACTTGATACGTGTTTTGGATTATATGGTGTTGAGAGTCTTGCAATGGAATTAGGAGTGTACGACGAATTGCTGGAATTACAAGATGAAAAAATAGTCGCATGGGATATTTCCAACTATGAGAATACCAAAGAGAGGGGGTCAAGTTCGAATGTCGCGTCACAAGTGGTGACGGTCATCCATAGAAAGGTGATGGAGGAAAGATGTCCTCGTATATATATACATGAGGAGGGATCCATTTATTCCAAGAGTAAGTATAAGAGACTTATTCTTTATCCTCACCATTCATTTTCTTGAAATCTAATGGTTAAGATTAATTACTCATTACAACCATTAGATTTCAAGAAAATGAATGGTGAAGATGAAGAGTAAGTCTTTTATACTTACTCTTGGAGTAAATGGATCCCTCCTATATATATATATATATATATATATATATATATATATATATATATATATATATATTAGCAGAGACAGGGTCTCATGCTCGGCGTCTATTCGACCGTTTAGTACCATATGGAGCGGAACCCCTACAATGATGAGAAATGATAATCCCGATAGAGAGAGTTATTGAGGAGTCAGTCCTCAGAGTAATGGATGATCACAATTGGTACCTGAGAGATGATCGTAAGACACATTAACCTTGGAGGGTAATGCACTGAGTTGTGACGATAGATCACATAGCTGACTCGGTCACCCTGACAAAAATACGAGACATCATCAGTTGGTGAGAGCCCGCCATTGTACCATGGTGAAGGGTGTACTCCCAAGAATCATCCAACTTAAATTGTGTACGACCACTGAGTTCTGAGAGTTCTAGTGACAGCTGGCCAATGAGAAAGAATTTACAGAATTAGTAATGGAAATGAATAGGTTTCGAGTGTGATTGTTAGATAACCATAGCGTAATGGTTAGTAGAATATGCATGTGACTTTGTAAGTCTCTTTTGTGTGCCTGTTGACGAAGTAGAGAGTTCACCCTTACGTTTTTATTATAGGATCGAATGGCAGTACCTATGGAGATCATAAAGATGCTATCTTCATCACCTTCGTCGCTCTCGTCATCATCCTTCTCTTTCGAAGTGTCTTCAGAGGCTCCAACTGTACCCACTACTGTTCCCGATGCCACACCATCCGAGGAGCTCACGCTTAGTTTGGTGCTTCCCACCTTTCGCTTAAACCCTTTTTATGTCAAGAATCTGAGACGTGATTAGGTGAGAGTCCGTTAGGGGGATCCGCCGCTAGTCGTGAACTTAGGGGACAGTAAGTCGAAGGTTTCTGAGGAAGATATTTTAGGAGGATTCTGAGGAGAATACGGTGGATGATGGCCACGAGATTTCTTCTCAGGGATCTTGCTAGAGATCCTCTATCATCACCTTTGGTTTGGAGTTTAGTCTAACATGCAGGGTTGAATTTAGTGATGTCTGCTCTGAGTCCTAAGATCTTCTTTTCTTTTTCATGTATTTCATAAGGGTAGACCTAGGCTTCAGACTTTTGTTATGTACATTTTAGTCATCATTCTTTACCACTACGTGTACTTCACTTATGTATTTTGGGTTTGTGTGTATGTACTTATGCTCATGGGAAACTTTATGTATAACTCTTTTACTCATGCATGTATATATTCTTATTTCACTCATAATTGTCTTTTTTTTATTCCGCTTTATCTAGCAGTTAAATGTACCTTTATAATAAAATCCACACTACACTTATTCTTCCCACCACTTTATATTACTTGTTTTAATTATTAAGCAAAACGCAACTTTCAAAATTAATTAATCAAAAGTTTAAAATTTTAGTAAAATTTCAATCTATGTGTTATTAACTTCACAATTTTTGGAAAAATTAAAATTAGTTAACACATTTTGAAAAAAATAGAAATGATCTTTTCCTTACCTTTTCTGAAGATCAAATAAAGTAACACATTTATTAAATTAAATAAGTCTAAAATATTGGTTATATGTATACCCGGATTTAGGGTGTTACAAATAACACTATAAGAAATTTGCATTTTTGGATCAACTTTTGGCCAAAGCTAAAACGTGAAAAGTGGGAACTATATCAACTTTAACATTGGCTTTGTGTTTGCCACGTATTTGACTTTACAAAGCTAGAGACTAAGTAATTGCATCCAATTTTTGGCGGACACTATGTAGCGTAGGCCACAAATAGACGCTACATTTGAAGCCAAACGAAAAAATGGTCAACACTACATTTAGTGTTTACATGGCAAACGCTAAATTGACACAACTAGCATAGGCTATTTGGCCGCATAGGCTATATGGCCAACGCAAGTTGCGTCGATTGCGTGGCTAACGCTATAAGTGTCACAGTTAAACCCCTCATCCAATTCAAATCCTTTACCCTAACTTGAATCTTCGTCTACGGTTACCATTTTGGAACTATCATTTTTAAAAGTAAAAGTTGTGCGAATAAATGACATAGTTGTGGTCAAAAAAATGAAGAAGAGAAGAAAGTAATAAACCTTTGTGGCAGTTTTGTGGCAGTTTTGATTTTGTTGTTCAGCAAACTAGGGTCCTTATAAATTAATGTTCAGTAAACTACGGTGTTGCTCCTAACTCTGCCAACAAAAAATCACTATTTAACTGTGCTTGTACCCACTCACCTCACTCCAGGCAGCACACATAAAGAAGAAAAAGGAAATTAAGAATATGTCATAATCACAAACACTCCACATTCCATATGCAAAATCGGTAGTTAACTTGACACGTGCTTGAATCCTTTTACAGCCAATAAGATTACTGAGAGAGAGGAGAGCATATATCAATAAGGTATAACTTGAGATTTTGACGGGTGCGTGTAATAGAATCTACATGGACCCAAAATGACACGTGTCTTCATGTTGAGCGACCACAATAATATGAATAAGGAAAAAAATATTTAGACATTCATATGTCTTTAGACATCTAGAGAGAAAGAATAAAAAATATATACATATATATATATATATAAATATAATAGATAATATGATATTATAGAAAAAAAAATATATACTGATAGAATATTTAAAATATAAGGATATTCAAAATATCATCACCCTATGAACAAAGGCCTGAACATCTCTTTAATGATTCCAAAAGGCGAAGCAACATGCAACAGGTCCAACCAAAAAAAAAAGCCCTCTCTCCTATTCAACCCCGAAACACAAACCAACCACGAGATAAGCAAGAACTTGTTCACGCCACTAACTTGCTGCCACGATGGCACCCTTGATTCTCCCCCCCAACACTACTTGGTTCACCTCTCACTCACACTCACTTCACTTCACTTCCAACTCAACATACAAACCCACTCACTTCCCTTCCTCCAAGTTAGTTCCAACACACAAACACAAACACACACACAAAACAAGCAAAGACTCTACACAAACACTCCACTACTCATACTATATTTTCAGACACACCATGTTGAAGGAAGGCACCAACAACGTTGTTGGTGGCAGCAACGGCACCTGGTCACGTGTCTGCGACACGTGCCGGTCAGCGCCATGCGTGCTCTACTGCCATGCAGACTCAGCATACCTCTGTCCATCGTGTGATGCTCGCGTCCACGCAGCTAACCGTGTGGCCTCACGGCACGAGCGTGTGTTGGTGTGCGAAGCGTGTGAGCGTGCTCCCGCGGCGTTTCTATGTAAAGCTGATGCTGCTTCTCTTTGCTCTTCCTGTGATGCTGACATTCACTCAGCAAACCCTCTCGCCAGCCGCCACCACCGCGTTCCCATCCTCCCCATCTCGGGTTCCCTCTTCAGGGAACCAGAACACGAACGCGACGTAGACGAATACGTAGCGTTCGTGAATGAGGTGGAAGAGGAGGAGGAAGAGGTTGTTGACGAGTATGAGGATGAGGTTGAAGCTGCTTCGTGGTTGTTGCCACATCCTGTGAAGAATCATGACGAGGAGGAGAATGGTGATGATCAGAATTTTTTGTTTGGTGATGAGTATTTGGACAACCTTGTGGATTGTAACTCGTGTGGTCACAACAACAATCACTTTACCAACGTTTATCAGCACCAGCAGAATTACAACACTGTCCCTCAGAACTATGCAGTGGTTCCATTTCAGGTGCCGCAGCATTTTCAACCGGGTTTGGAGTTTGACTCATCAAAAGCTGGGTTCAGTTACGATGGTTCTCTTAGTCAAAGTGTAAGGGTCTTCTTTTTACTTCTTCTATGTGTTTCTTTTTGGTATGTAGTTTATATCAAGGGGTTTTTGCCTTTTTCTTTTTCCAAACTCTTTGGATCATTCATCCATTGGATCATACTTTATTAAATTTTCCTTTGACAAGTGCTGACTCTTCCTTCGAAGTGGCAGTTTCTTTGCTTTCTCCACCAAGTTGGAATCAGGGTTTTAAATTTTTAGTTTTGTCGCAATTTTTGACATAAAAAATTGCTGAAAAACATTGTTTATGCGATTGCAATCGTGGTTGTGAAAAGTTCAAAAATCTTAATGTTGCAGCCAAAGTTGTAGTTCCATACTGTGTTTTAAAACTTTGGTTGGGAACCAAAGTGGATTTCATAAGTAGTCTCTTTTCCTAGAAACGCTAGTAAAGTCAACTACTCTAGTTCCATTGCCATGTGATTCTGATTCATCCCACAACGTTTCAAATTTCTTTGCCTACCCTTTTCCCATTCACTTTTCGGTCTTGAGAGACATATATTTAATTTTTTATTTTGTCGTATGCAAGAGCTTTCCCTTTATGGTGTCTTGTATTTACTAGTTATAGTTGTGATTCCTCATAAACATACTTGCTTTGAAGGGTAGCTTTTCACCAATTTTCACCCGTACATAGTTAGACTTCCCTAAACTTTGTTTCCTCATTTCTTCAACTATGATTTCATCAATTATATATTAATTTCCCATAATTTTTCAGCTTCAAAGTGTCTGATTTATTAAAGCCACAAAATGGGGGGTTTAATTTTTTTAACACCTTTCTTCTATATTTCTTTTACATTTCCTCCCTTTTGTAATTTCTCCTCTTTTCCTATTACATCATCTATCATATATCCTTCACCTTTTCCTTCTTACTTTGGAGACAAACATTATTGTTTCACAAAATTGGTTAGCTACTAGTATATTGCTTAGAAAATTTATTGCCTAACCTTAGTGATCTCTCAAACTTCATACACGTTTTTGTGTTAATCTATCTTCTATTTCATTTTTAATTTAGGTTTCGGTTTCATCAATGGATGTTGGCGTGGTACCAGAATCAACAATAAGTGACATCTCAATGTCCCACTCAAAGTCACCAATAGGGACAAGTGACCTATTCCCTCCCCTTCCCATGCCTTCACATCTCACACCAATGGATAGAGAGGCAAGAGTCCTAAGATACAGGGAGAAAAAGAAGACAAGAAAGTTTGAGAAGAAAATAAGGTATGCCTCAAGGAAAGCCTATGCAGAAACTAGACCCCGCATAAAGGGTCGATTTGCAAAGAGAACTGATGTAGAAGCTGAAGTGGACCAGATGTTCTCCACAGCACTATTCACTGAAGTTGGAGGTGGCATTTTTCCCTCTTTCTGAATTGAAAGAAAGTAATGGCCAAGCTATAGAAGAAAAGGTTGAGAATCACATCATTGGAAGTTCTTCATGTGTAATTTTAATGTAGTCTAATTAGTTTGGTCTTATATTTATTTCTATACTATGCTTTATTAATATATATAGTCCTAATATTAAGTCACTAATTGATATATTGTCTACATACACCTTCCTTCTCAAAATTTTGCCTTACAATTTAATTTCTGATCAATTTCTATTGTCTGTTTCTATTTTTCAACAAATTAATTTCTATTTGGTCATCTCGTCTAGGTGCAAGGACATTCATCGAAATTTATAACTACAGAAGTAACGTTCAGTGGCAAAATTTAATTAAATCAATGAGTACGACTAGTCCACACTTGAAATTTTCGCTTGTATAGGCAAAAAAATGTTTCGCTTCCACCTCAAAATGAAAGCTAGAACATCAATTCAGTTATTGATGCTTCAAACGGTTGTTTCTATTACCTAATCGATTAGACTATAGTTGAAGTCTTAAAGAATCCAAAGGAGAAGTGAAATTCGAGAGTTCAATTATGCACTAATAGTTCAATTTTCCATGTTTTTTTTTTTCACTTGTTGCACACGACAAAAATAAATTTTACTTAAATCAAATCATTACCATTCATATTGTTTCCTTTTTCTTTCTCTCTTTCTTCTTAATTTCTTTATCTACCAGTATCACCGATGATAATCGATAATTCCATATAAGTGTGTGTACAAATTCATGTATAAAAATTACTTCCTAAAAGTTAAAGCACAACACGAGCAGGATTCACTTTATTTTTCATCCTCAACTATCTTCAATGTTATTTTAAATACAAGCAAATCCCAAGAGGATGCAAATTATATTTAATTTATGTATCTTCATATATGTGCGCATAAATATTCTTTGTAAAGAGAACCTCGCATGCACTATATCTTTTGCTTTATGATAATTTGAACGCAATACACGAGTTATAATTAGTAAAGATTTGCACCTTTACTCTTGGACATAAGACAAAACATGTTGTCTCGATGCTTAGCTTGACTTTCTCTTTATTTTCATGATTTTCTTTCATGCATGCTGACATGTATGCATTAAGATTCATCACCGTTCAATTTCAAATATTAAAGTGTGAATGGATCTAAAAGCTTATTAACTTGTTCTACCAAATAAATGTCCCTCAATGGTGATGGGATCTACAAAAATGTATAAACAGACTTTAAAATCTTCATATTTAGTCATATTCCTAATTAAGTATTATGGTAGACCGTGGACTCAATTAGATTGGAGAAAATATATAAACATGAACACAATACTACTGCTTAAATTCCCATATTTCTAGGTTGGGAAGTAAATATAAATATAATTGAACACAAAATTATAGACATATAGTATAATAATACTAATGCTTCAACGTGATGTGAGGCCCAGGGGTATCAATATGACCCTCCCTCGCATATAATAGCTAATCTTTTGCACTCTTTCTAAATGGTATATGCCACATGGTGTGAATGAAAGTGCCAAAAAGAATAGTTTAGGTGCACTTTTAGCCATCGTGGAACTGAATATTTCACGAAAAGAACAAGACATGCAGAAGAGTTAAATGAAAATATGGGAAAGTTTACCATGGCAATGCTTTATATCCATTGTGTTGATGAGAATGCTATCCGAAAGAGAAATTTACCTGCATAAATTTCGGGTTGTCATGGTCTGCGAATATTAGAATAATCTATATCTGCAATGCTATTGGATACATTTTCCCTTTAGTACTCGCCATTCTCCTCCACAAAGAGGAAGATTCACATTTAACGGCTGCAAGCAAAGCAGTGACACCATAGGTACTGATGCACTGGAAAGGGTTGAGTCAGTGGTTAGAATATTCTTAGAGCTTCTTTGTTTTAAAGTGCAAATGGCATTTCCATACCCCTTTTTTACACTGACTTCCTTTTCTACTATTTGTCTTCCTTTTGCCATTGCATTTATTTTTTTCTCATTTTATTTTTCCTTCCCATCTCTCTTTTCCTCAAGAAATGTAACCATATTGGAGTGTCAGATATTATTTTTTCTATTTTTTTTTAAGCTCCTTGGGCGGTTGTATTTATTTAAATATATTTTTTATTTTCTCAAAAAAGGGCATTTTTAAAAGTTAAACTATTTAAATTTTAATCATTTTTAAGCCTTAAAAAATATTATGTGCTTTTACTCTTTGTTAAGAGACTACAAACACATTAGTTTTTAAAATATAAAGAATAAAATTTAAATAAGTAATAAAACTTAAATACATATATTTTCAAGGACAAAAAATATCTGTAAACATTTTTTCCGTTGAAGTGAACAACTTACAATAGAAATAGGACCTTAGTTCAATGATATTATAAGTAGTTGTCCGTATTAAGTGATGTTGTAACTATTTTGTTTGGAAATTCAACTCTCGAGTTCAGAGAATGGAGAATGTATCTTTTAAGGTTAGAAGAAAAAGAGATAAAAGGAAAGTTGTGTATAAATCATCATTCCAATTAATTTGTGTCTCTTATTAACAGTCATATAAATTCAATTAGTGTCTTATACATGTTTTTGCATTCCATTAATAGGCATATCAATATGATTGATATCTAAACGTGTTCTTGTAATCCAAGAATAATTATATCTTTCAGATTAATATCTATTCAGGTTTACAACTAGCTTGTATATGAAGCATTAATTATCACCATTAAAATAAAATAAAATAGCAAATGGTCTGGTCAAACTGATGCATCTGAAAACACTTTGTATTACAAAAATAAAATAACAATAACTAGCTGGCACTAATAGTAACGTTACAATAAAAAACGATAAAGAGAAAAGAAGAAGAAGCAGAATATAAGATAATTAAGTAATGTGATAGAAAAACAGAGAGAAAAAAATATTGGAAAATTTGTAATGAAAATTGAGTTTAAAACTATAGTAGAAATAAGCTTGTGTCAGATATTGGTAAAGTTTCTTCGCAAACTACTTATTTGTTCATAAATCATTGAGTCAGCAGGATGTGGTCCGAAAAGTGTCTGCACTTTTTAACTTTAGGGAAGGCACGAGATAGAAGTAGAACAAACAACCTCAAGACTGCTTTATTCCCATTGTGTGATAAGGTACTAGTATTCTGAAATCTGAAAGAACGGAAGAAAAGAGAAGTTTACTTGCACTTTTCTACTTTAAATTTAAGGCCATAATGGTTAGGAATATTGGAATGATCTATATCTGCAATCGCATTTGTTACATTTGTAGTCGTAGGAAGATTCAAATTTCTAGGCTAAAAAGAAATTGCACAAGAAGTCAACAATTACAAACGCCCGACAAAAGGGTTTGAGATGAGAGATTGGAATGAGTAAGATCTCACTGCATCCTTTTGTTACTTTTAATAATTAACAAATCATATAATCATAAAAAACTAGAACAATCAAAATGACCTGGTTCGACCCACTTAGCCCTAGTTAACGTAGGGTGGGCCAAGAAAAACCCATAGAGTAAAAACCTCACGTAAAAAAGTTCACGGGGTAAAAAAGCCTAAGTGACCCTTTGGACTAGGGCTGGTCCATGGACCTTAAAGTTTAACAATTTGACTTACTTTTTTTAGGTAATCATGTATATAAGCTTTTCTGGATAAACCGTATATAAGCTTTTTCTGGTCAAGGCTGAGCCGAAGAAGTCCTTGTCAATGTCGGGTCAAAGATGTCCTAGCCGAAGTCGAGCAAAAAATGTTCGAGTTGAGGATGCACTGGTCGAGACTGGGATGAAAATGCTCGGGCCGAGGTTGGGTTGAGGATTTCCTAGTCAAGGTTGAGTCGAAGATGCCTTGACCAAAGATGCACAGGTGAAGGATACCCTAACCGAGGTTGAGTCAAGGATGCCCTAATTGAGGCCAGGCTGAGGATTTCCTGGTCTAGGCTAGTCCAAGGATGTGTTTGGTTTAAAGCCTGCTTTTACTCTTTTTTTTTTCATTGGTGTATCAAACTTAGGGTGTGTTTGGTTTAAAGCCTCAAATGATAATTAAACTCAATGGCACGAAACTCATGGATTGGCTTCAATGCATGTACTAACTAGAAACTAAACACACTTAATTTGTGAGTGTTGTGGGTTGAAGATTGGAGTACCCTCAATTAATAACATTTTTTGGCCTCCATAAAGAAAATTTTAACGTTAATGAAAGTGGTTAATACTATCTAACTTATGTTTGGTCAAGGATACGGTATTTAACCCATTTCTTAGTTGATACTATAGGCAGATGACAAGATTTAATTCTATAGTTTCATGTGTAATTAACCTGGGACTTCTGGTTAAGCTAGACAATCTTGCGTCAGTTGATCTACACACTTGGTGGTGATAAAGTAATGGTATGATATCCCTTTATTTAAATTAAAGAACTTCATACACTTAATTCACTTCAAATAAAAACTAGACTACATTTTTACTTTCCACTTTTCAAAAATCAAATAGTTATTTAATAAGTGTTGAAAAAGTAGTTTGTTAACATTGGGCTTTTTTTTGTCAAACATTAGCAGGCTACATAGACTGTCAAATGAAATATTAGTATTATAGTTTGAAAATATAATAGCAATAAGCTTGTATATACTAACAATGTTTTCTCCGTAAACTTCTTTGTTCAACTACTACTGAGTGGGGGGGAGCGTACTATGAGTAACATAGTGGTCCTCAAAAGTAGGGATGACAATGGGTAGGGTCTGGGTAGGGTCCTATAGTACCCGTCCACATACCCGCGTTTAAAAAAAATACCCGTACCCAGTCCCATACCCGTGCGGGTAGCAACTTTAATCCCCATCTCCGTATCCGCTGGGTACCTATATACTCATACCCGCACCCGCTACCCGCACTTTACTTATGTATGAAGTTAATAAATCAATAAAAAAAAAGGCTTAAATGTAATTTTGATCCCCCTATTTTGCACAATCCGTTATTAAAGTCATCCTATTTTAAAATAGAAACATTTAGTCCTCCTATTTTGCACAATCAACAATCTTCGTCCCTCTATAGAGAAATTTAGTCTCCCAATTTTGTAAAATCCGTAATTTTGGTCCTTTCATCAAATTGAAAGCATTGACAGTTAAGAGATTAATGTTGACCTTGACGTGGCCCAAATATAGTGATGTGACACAAGATTATTTATTTATTTTTTAATTATTTTAAATAATGAGTAATAATTATTTGTTTATCTACGTCACTAAAACACATGTCACGTCGATTTTAATGGTTAGGGTAATCGTGAGTCCTAAAATAGAAATCACAAGTCTTAATCATTTATTTTAAATTAGTTTTACATTGTTGAAATACATGGCACATCGTAGTCAAATAAATGATATTACCTTTTTATAAAATATATTTTTCATCAATTATTCTACTCAGTATTTAAAATAATAAAAAACTAAATAAATAATCTCGTGTCACGTCATTATATTTGGACCACGTTAAGGTTAACGTTAATTTCTTAACAGTTAACGCTTTCAATTTGATGGAAGAACCAAAATTACATATTTTAGAAAATTGGGAGACTAAACGTCTTTATTTTAAAATAGGGGGACCAAAATTGCGGATTATGCAAAATAGATAAACCAAAATTGCATTTAAACTATAAAAATATTAATTAAAAAATTGTTACAAATAAATTGAAAAATCATGCTTAAATAATTCAAACTTAACATTAAAAGCATTCACACATAATATTAAAAATATAAAATATAAAATTATTGTAAGTTATAACATAAATCTTTTACTATTAGAGTTAGTTTATGGAAAATATAAAATTATTTTTTTTACAAAAAAGTATATATATAACATAATTATTTATTTAAGTTATTTTAATTATATATATATATATATATATGATAGGTGTGGGGCGGGGCGGCTACTATAGTACCCGTACCCGTACCCTAAAAAAATTGCGGGTAAATACCCGGCCCCGGCCTCAGCCCCAATAAGCGGGTATTTACCCGACCCGCTTGCAGATATTTTTGCGGGTACCCGTAGGGTCCGGGTACACTTTGTCATCCCTACTCAAAAGTAAAAAAATGCTTGTTCGTTCTTACTTTTATCTATACAGATAGAACTAAAAAAAGAGAAAATTTACTTGCACTTTTTCACTTTAAGTTTCAGGATGTCTCGATCTAGGAATATTAGAATTATCAATATCTGCAATGCCATTTGTTTACATGCTACTGTTAATTAGGAGCCACAATTCTCTACTCAGAGAGGTGATTCACATTCTATGGCTGCAAGTGCACAGAAAATAGTTCTGAGATTTTGAATATTCTTCGTCAAGGTCCTTACACTAGAAATTGCATAAATATAATTCACCAAAAAAAAAAAAAAGAAATTGCATAAATATATAGTTCAATAATAAGTGATACGGTTACTAGCTACTATTTAAAAGTATATATTACACTCTCTCATGTCTGATGAATTAAGACAAAATCACTAATGTGACTTATATTTCTCAAATTTTGAAAGACCTTACTTTTTTGGAATATATATTCATATTACACATTGACCATGTTCAATTTGTGTGCGTTTTCTCCATACATACATACATACTTTACTAGTTCAAGTACCAGGTCTGAATGATGATGTTAACTTGATGGTGTTTGAGTTGATTGATCAACAAACAAGATCATGGAAGGAAGACCACTTTCGTAGAATTTTTCAACCTTATGACGTGGAGAAAATACTTACCATTCCTATCAGATCTTTTAATGATCAAGATCAGATCATATGGCAGCACACAGAGCATGGGGAGTATACAGTCAAAACTGGTTATCACTTAGCCATGGCTAAGCTGACTGAACCAGAAGCTTCATCTAGTGCAATTTCGGGCTCTATTTGGCAAGATATTTGGAAGGTTAAAGTGGCTCCTAAGTGCCAAAATCTGGTTTGGAGAATATGCAAAAACATAGTCCCAGTCAGACAAAATTTACACAGGAAAATGCAAACCATTGATCCCATTTGCCCTTGTTGTGGTGAAGAGATAGAATCAGTAGAGCATGCTTTTCTGTACTGTAGGGAGGTTGTTCCTATCTGGTTTGCAAGCCAACTTGGGGTTAGAATTTCGAATAACAACCTTTCCTTTAATCAATGGATAGCCAGGTGTTTTGAGTGCATAGACATGTTCTGTATGCAGCAAATTTTTGGCCTTCTGTGGTCAATATGGCGTAGCAGAAATGAATGGATTTTTGAACAAAGGAGGAACCACTTATCTGTGGTTATCAATAGAGCATACTGGGTTATAAAGTCTGACAAAGGTGAATCTACAACTCCGATACAACATCCAACTCTTTGGAAGCCACCAGCACAATTTCAAGGTGTTAAAATTAATTTTGATGCTGCTGTCAAACAAACAGTGGGGACTGGTTTTGGTTTAGTATGTAGAGACCACCATGGAAATATTTTAGTAGCTGCTACAAAGTTTTCACAGCAATGCTACTCCCCTAAAATAGCAGAAGCTCTATGCATGAGATGGGCCCTTCAGGTAGCTGTGGATCTAGCTCTTGATGCTTTTGTCATGGAATCAGATTGCTTACACCTGGTGCAGGCCTGGAAGAAAAGAAATAGCAAACAATTTTCTTATTTTGATGGTATAATTGCTGATTGTCTTTTGATATATAGCAACACAGGTTTTACACTTTGATTTCTCTTTTGTAAAGAGAACAGGCAATAGAGTAGCTGATACCCTTGCCAATTTGGCTTTTGTTTATCATGATAGAATGTGGATTGAGGAATCACCCCATCAGGTTGATCTCCTCCTCCTTGCTGATGTAAATGATCATTTTGTGGCTGAATGAATATCGTTTCCTCTTTCAAAAAAAAAAAAGTACAATCATTGATCAAATGTACGTACTGACTCGTAGTTGTAGTAGCGGACCGAACCGAATGCATGCACTTTTTACTTTAATGAAAAGAACAAAGCATAATAAAGAAGAAGAACTAATGGAACTTGTTGCGAAGTGTCGGATTGATACCCCTTCTTTGCATATCGCTGAAAGCTAGCTTCCCTAACTTCGTCATGCATGACCTTCCTCGGACAGTTACTTGCACACCGAAATTTGTTCTAACGACAAAAAGTATAGTGATCCACACTTTATATTACGGCCTATTCCTTTTTCTTTAGACAATGAAGATAGATAAAATATCATTCAATGAGAAGTATCTGTGTATACAGCTTTAGTTAACACACGGCTTAAAAGAAACTATACATCAATAAGTTTGTCTGAGATATTCTTTCCGTCGTAGAATTATTTTTTAGGATTTTCTAAAGTTATCCCAAATAAAAATAGGATTAAACAACCTACTCACGGTAAATGAATTGTGCAATTAAAACATTGCACCAACTACCTTGAAATAACCCCTTATTTTTTAGAGTTGATAATTTGTCTAAAATTGCTAGGACTTTTGCACTCTAAAGTTTGTATCCCCTTACGTTTCCTTTTGTCCAATCCACATGTGAATTTTTTATTTTAAGTCTTCCTTCTTGGATCACTAATGGGCTAGTTGCGGCTTTTGCTTCCTGCAACTCCTTTTTGCTTCCTGCACCCCCAAAACCCCCAAACGGACCAAAATACCCTCGCCTCTCCCAAGCCCCACCTCCACCCAACCATCCAATACCACCGCCGAACATCACCACTGCAACCACCCAACACGGCAAACAACACCGCAGACATTTTCATGGTTTCCGGAAAGGTCTTTCCAAAATTATGTAACATAATTCCAGAAAGATCTTTCCAGAATTATGTTACATAATTCCAGAAAGACCTTTCCGGAAACCATTTTGATGTTTCCAGAAAGGTCTTTCCAGAAAATAACAATAATGTTATTTTCTGGATAGACCTTTATGGAATTATCCAAAAAGACCTTTCCGGAAACCATTTTCATGTTTCCGGAAAGACCTTTCCGGAATTATGTACATAATTCTGGAAAGACCTTTCCGAAAATCATTTTCATGTTCATGGTGTTGTTTGCCATGTTGGGTGGTTGCGCTGGTGGTGTTGGTGGTTGCAGTGGTGGTGTTCGGCAGCGGTATTGGGTGGTTGGGTGGAGGTGGGGCTTAGGAGAGGCTAGGGTATTATTGTCTGTTTGGGTCTTTTGGGGGGTGCAGGAAGCAAAAGCCACTAGTTGTGAGGTCCTAAGAGGGTCCAATACTATTTTAATTGGTTGGACTTTCCAATATTTTTTCTAAGTTCACCCCTAATTTTTCAAAAAAAAAATCACAAATACCTTTTGAGATGCGCAATATAAACATATTTTTGTTGTATATTGTGAAGTCATACCCCCTAATAACACAAACAAAACATGTTTTCATTGTGTATCTCAAAAAATCTTGTCAAAATACACAATGAAAATATGTTTTTGTAACACCCTAAAAATTACAATCCAGTAAGTAGGAACGTGAGAGATTTAATTAGAAATTAATTGAAATTAATTTGTTTGATTTAAAAGAAGAAAAAGATATAATTTGAGTAATTAAATATAGTTAGTGATTAACCGAGTAAATAAGAAAAATGATGTAAAAAAAAAAGAATAATAATAATAAATAAAATTTATTATTATTAGATGTTTAAAAAGTTTGGTTTTAAAATTAAAATCGCGTTTCATTTCAATTACACAGTGCATTCCTACACTGTGTAAATTAAACTTAGTACCTAAAACTATCACCTCACATCCTCAACCAATCAGATTTCATGAAAACTTCCCTCCCACTAACTAACACTCACGGTCCCTTCTCTCTCTCACACCACGTCCCTCACAAACTAACTTAGCAATTAAGTAACCCCAAAACCTCTCTTTCTCTCCCACACGGACACAACAATAACAACACTCAAATCAGAATTTGTTTTTCTCTCTTCTCTTTCCTTTTTCCCTGTTCTGGCTGAGACACACATAGCTAGAGGGGAAGCCATTTTTGTGCCAACTTTGAACTGCATGTGCACCAAGACATTACCTTTCCACCCTCGCACTCAAGCCTTCTCTTCTCCTCTCCTTCCTCTTCCTCTCTCTCGGTCAAGCACCATCAAAGGTGAGGAAAACTTCTTTGTGAATTCTATTTCAGTTTAAGTGTGGTTGAGAGTTAGGGGACTCAACCACATCTTGCATGCATGCCCCTCTCTTGGCTGTTGTGTATGTTTTGTTTGAATGCTTGAATGTGAAAAGTTGATGAAATGGGTTGAAACCCTTGACAGTGTTGTGTGTGTGATGTCCTGGCCTTAGTGTTATTTTTGTTTTTCTTTGAAACTGAGTGGGAAGGCACTTGGAACCAGGGAAGCCATGCCCAATTTTCTGGAAATTAAATGGGTGAAGGTTGCATGTGGAAATCAAACCCCAAAATGAAGTGGCAATGGTGTTAGGTTCGAGTACCCCTGGACAGTCCCCACCGTTTTGCGAATTTTGGAATATCTAACCATTGATTTTTCATGAAATTTATTTTGAATGAAAATAGACACAAAATGGAGAAACTTTCATTTTGACACTTTGGCGAGATTACTTCATTTCGAGGTTCATCTATGACCCACAAAGTGGTTATTCTGTTTTCGAGTTCCACTAGGAACATGTCTCGGTTTTTCCCAATTTTACACTTGTGTACTTATCTTTTATTTTTCATGTTTATACCATTAAAAAATACACAAAGCAATATTTTTAACCATATAAATTACAAAAATTATCATGTCCAATTTCTAAATTAACTTTTTAAAAAGAAACAGGACAAGGATTTTTTAGCTCTGTTTTGAATCTGAAACTTAGGCTGTTAGAAATAAATTTACTGGGAACACTAGGGAAAGAATTTGGGAGCAAGGGTCACCTTTTTAGAAAGATAAAGATGTTATCTTTCTACTGGAAAAATTTCAGCTCAAAAAAAGTTTGGGAAGTATTAGAAAATTTAATTTCTTTGAACCATGTTCACTGGAAAGTCAAATTTGGTACTGCCAAAATTGTAGGAATTTTAGAAAATTCTCTAGATGTCTATTTTACAATTGGGATACCATTTTGAAAAATCGGATTCAAGAACTTTAATTCTCTATAAAAAAATTTTAATTCCGAGGTCATTTGATACAATCAGCGAGAGCTCACATTCAGTACTGCCAAAGAGAAATAGACCTCATTTGGTCAATTTTGTTAATGTGATATAATTATTTCAATTGTGATGTTTGTTTATTGAGGTGTGAATTTTGTAAGGCAGTGGATATGTAATATGCATTGACCTGTTCTGTTTCATTTTAAGTCCCAAGGATGTGAATCTTGGATATTTAATATTGAAATATGTTTTGTGAATACCTGTGTGATACAGTCTTTTGACTGTAGGATAGATTTTGTGATAATGTTGTTTATCTCTGTGAGGTGCTCACAAGACTCGGGCGAGAGTGCTTGTGAAGACTAGAACTTTGTTCTAGTGTTCATGGCAAGTTTACGATTTAAAGATAAATGCAACCTTAACAAAGAGCAAAATTAACTATGCTACAAGATGTAATTTGTAACACCCTAAATCCAGGTTTACATATATTCTCATTTTTAAACTTATTTTAATTCAATAAGCATGTTAACTAACTTTAAAATTCCAAAAAAAAAACTTTGAAGTTAATAAAACATAGATCGGAATTTTATCGGATGTTTAAAACTTTTCATTAATTAATTTTGGAAGTTGCGTATCGCCGCCTCAATTATAAGTATACATGAAATAGAGATTTTCATAACCCAAATATTTTCCAGAGTAATAGTAACATGTACATTTTCAAAGGGTATACCAAATACATAGGATAATAGAGTACGAAAACTGAATATACATACCAGCAATCTTAAATCTAGGTCTACCCATATCCAAATACATAAAAAGAGGAAAACCTAGTCTCAGAGCAGTCATCTCTAAACCCAACCCTGCATGTTAGACCAACCTCCAAACGAAAAGTGACGAAGCTGGTGAAGATAACATCTTTATGACATCCACAGGTACGACCACAAGTTCCTAAAAGAAAAATAAATAGAAGGTGAACTCTTTGCTTCATCAAACAGTACACACAGAATGACTTGACAGTCACATACACAATCCTACTAGCCACCACGATGTGGTTCTCTAACAGTCACACCCGAAACCTATTCGTTTCCACAACTATTCTTGTAAATTATTTCACACTGGCCAGCCGCCACTGGAACTCCTAGAACTCAGTGGTCTTACACATTTTTAAGTCGGATGACTTGCTGGGAGTACACCCTTCACCACGGTACAATGGCAGGGCTCTCACCAACAAGGTTGTGCCTCGCATTTGTCGGGATTGCCAAGTTGGCACTGTGGAAGCTCGACCACAAACTCGGCGCCAGATCCCCAAGAAACAGCAAGTCAGTGAGCACACCTCAGGTACCACTCTGTGAGGTCATCCAATCTCTGAGGACTGACTCCTCAACCACTCCCTCTCATCGCGTTCATCTTTTATAGGTCTGTGTGAGCTTTTCTACCAAAGGTACTCGATGGCGGTCCTCAATCAACATATGTCCCAGACATACAACACGGAGATCCAACTCTTCCAATATCACAGTGGTTAAAGATTACTACCCCGTCATCTCACAAGCACAATGTTCACCGTAGATAAAGCCTCCACACCGCCTCTCAACACTTGCCCATTTGGCTTCCAGTCACGTAAGATTATCCTTCTAAATCGACGCGTAGCATTTATCCACTACACCAGTCACACTTGACCCCCAACGGAAAGGTTCCCTTCTCATTCGATCCTCACCAACAAAAACAAGGATCACAAAATTACTTATGCCAACCATCAATTACTAAGTTCACACTCTTTTTACGGATTAATTCATTACTTTCCGTCATTTTTATCACAAAATCACCTTTTCCACAAATGTGTTCCGCATGGAGTTCATTTATTCCCACGAAAATTATAAATCCTCTTCCCCACATTCAACATGCAAAACACATCAAAATCATGCGCACACAACTTTTCCACAATGCCCAGGGTTCACACCCCCCCAGGTCTCAGTCCATAATATACATAGTACAATTAATTTGTATAATGAATCAAGTCATAGATAATTAGTCAACACATAGCATATTGATGAATATTCACCTTTAGAGGTAGAATATCATCTCTCAAGCTTAAATACATCATATCACATCAATAACACAAATATCAACAAAATTGACTAAAAAGACAGATTTCTTTTTGACAGTATTGAATGTGAGCTCTCACTGATACAAGCAAATGACCTCGGAATTTAAAACTTTTTATATCAAATCGAAGCTCTTGAAATCTATTTTATAGAAAGGTATCCCACTTATAAAATCAACATCTAGAAAATTTTATAAAAATTTTCTAAGTCAGTAGCCCTGAATTTTGAGTGCTCACTGAACATAGCTCAAAGAAATGTAAATTTCTCCCACTTTCCAAATTCATTTTGAACTGAAATTTTTACAGTAGAAAGGTAACATCTTTATCTTTCAAAAAAAGCAACCCTTGACTCCAAATTCTTTCTCTATTGTTCCCAGTAAATTTGTTTCTAACAGCCTAAGTTTCAGACTCAAAACAGAGCTCAACAACCCTTGCCCTGTTTCTTTTTAAAAAGTTAATTTAGAAATTGGACATGATAATTTTTGTAATTTATATGGTTAAAAATCTTGTTTTGTCTAGTTTTTAATCGTTCAAAAACGAAAAAGAAAAATTAAGCACACAACTGGGAATTTTAGAAAAATCGAGACATGTTTACATTATTTTAGGGTTTGTTTTCAACATGTAACCTTCACCAATTAATTCTACGAAAATTTGGCATGGATTCCTTTGTTCCAAGGGCCTTCCCACTCAGTTTCAAAAGAACAAAAACAACACTAAAGCCAGGACATGCACTCACACAGCCACTGCCAAGGGTTTCAAACCCATTTCATCAACTTTTCACATTCAAGCATTCAAACAAACACACACAACAGCCAAGAGAGGGGCATGCATGCTATAGGTAGTTGAATCCCCTAACTCTCAACCACCCTTAAACTAAAAATAGAATCCACAAAGAGTCTCCCTCACCTTGGATTTTTGGCTCAGCTGAGAGAGAGGAAGAGAAGACAAGCTGTTGGTGATGAAGAGAGGACCACCAAGCCTTGTATGCAACCAACCAAGCAACAAAAATGGCTTCCATTCTCTCTTGTAAAACACGGCCAGCAGCAGAAAAAGAAAGAGAAGATACCTTCGTGAGGAAGAAAAAAAAACCTAACAGAATGAGGGAAGTGAGAAGCTTACATGAGTTGGAGATAATTTTAAAATTTTGCTATTTGTACCCACACTTTCTCTAAGGACACCCCCTTTTTTTTCTTCTACAACTTACAGAACTCACGTAAAAGTCTAAAAAATTTCACAATAACACTATGGCACATAACAAAACATAGAACTTGAGTTATTTATTATATCAATCAACATAATTTAATTTTAGTTTGCTCTTTCATTATTAATCAAACACTTAATCATACAATTAGAAAAATCACAACGTTACAATTCTCCCCAACAAAAAAATTTTCTAATTAAATCTCTCACGTTCATACTTATTGGGTTGAAATTTTTGGGGTGTTACATAATTGTTATTTTATTATATAGGAATTAATTTAATTAATTCTTTATTTTTATGCGTTGGACATAGAAATAATCTTAGGAACTTTGTGTGGAGGAATAAATGATAAGTTAACATTTTATAAAATCGTAAAGTTTTGAGAGAGCAAGGAAATACATAAAACATAATAAAATTGTCTACGCGTGGTGAATCATGTTAAGTTGAGAGTCGTACAAGGATGATACGAGTGTACGACAGATTGCTGGAATTGCAAGATGGCGAGAAGGTCGTTTGGGATATTTCAACTACGAGTTATCTGTGAACCAAGGTCGGATTGTGAATAATGCATCACCTGGGGTGATGAGATCGTTACGATGTAGTGATAAAGGCAAAGTCCTTATTTATATATGCATATGTGAGCGTAGAGGTGATACCTTTAGCTCGATGTCAATTCGTCCGCACCTATACCATGTGCAGCGGGAAACCCACAGACGACGAAGGAAGGAAATAAACTTTGTGAGGAGAGTGTTGAGGAGTCAGTCCTCAGAGTAATGGATGACCATAGTTGATACCTGGGAGATGATCGTAAGACAGGTTGTTCTTGGAGGGTAAGGCACTGAGTTGTGACAATAGATCACATAGCTAACTCGGCCACCCTGACAAAAATATGAGACATCATCAGTTGGTGAGAGCCCGCCATTGTACCATGGTGAAGGGTGTACTCCCAACAATCATCTAACTCAAATATGTGTAAGACCACTGAGTTCTGGGAGTTCCAGTGACAGCTGGCCAATGTGAAGCAAATTACAGAAATAATTGTGGAAACGAATAGGTTTTGAGTGAGATCGTTAAAGAACCACATCGAGGTGGTTAGCAGGATTGTGTTTGGGACTGTCAAGTCGTTATATGTGTACTGCTTGATGAAGTAGGAATTTTACCCTCTGTTTATTTTTTTTAGGAATCGGTGGCAGTACTTGTGGTGATCGCAAAGATGTTATCGTCATCGTCTCTCTCTTTCGGAGAGTCTTCGAGGGATCATCTGTACCTGTTATTGTTTTCGATGCCACACCATCAGAGGAGTTCACGTTTGGTCCGACGCTTCCCACCTTTCGCCAAACCCAGTTATGTCAAGAATTGGAGGTGTAATTGGGTGAGTGCCCGTCAGGGGGATCCGCCGCTAGTCATGAACTTAGGGAACAGTGAGTCAAGATTTTTTTTAAGAAGGGTTTAGAGAACTTTGAGGAAGATTCCGTGAAGGATCCTGTGGACGACGACCACTAGATTTTTTTTTCAAGAATCTTGTCAAAAACCCTTTGCTATCCTATTTCTTGGGATTAGTCTAACATGCAGGGTTGGGTTTAGAGATGACTACTCTGAGACTAGGTTTTCCCCTTTTTATGTATTTAGACATGGGTAGACCTAGGTTTCAAATTTTTGGTATGTACATTCAGCTTTCGTACTCTATTACCCTATTTATTTGGTATACACTTTGGGAATGTACATATTACTATTATTCAGGAAAATATTTGGGTTATGAAAATCTCTATTTCATGTATATATGTATATTTTATAGCCAGAGCTATTTATTTTATTTATTCTGTTGTACTCACTTTTAAATGTATATTTACAATTGAGGCGACAATACGTAACTTTTGAAATTAATTAATCAAAAGTTTTAAAAACTTAGTAAAATTTCGATCTATGTTTTATTAACTTCACAGTTTTTGGAAAAATAAAAATTTGTTAACACATTTTCCAAATAATTAAAGGATCTTTTCCTTACCTTTTCAGAAGATCGAATAAAGTAACACGTCTATTGAATTAAAATAAGTTTAAAATGAGAATATATATAAACCCGAATTTAGGATGTTACAATTTTCATTGTATATCTCAACAAAATCTTGTCAAGATACATAACAGAAATATATTTTTGTTATTCATTTGTCAAGATAGGCAACGAACATACATTTTCATTGTGTATCTCAACAAATCTTTGTCCAAATACACAATGAAAATGTATTTTTGTTGCATATCTCGACAAAATATTGTTGACATATACAATGGAAATACATCTCCAGTGTGTATCTCGACAAAATCTTGTTAAGTTCCACAATGGAAACATTTCGTTGTGTATATCGACAATATTTTATCGAGATATACACAGAAATACATTTTCATTGTGTATCTGGACAAGATTTGTTGAGTCTATAATAGAGATTCAAAACTAATTATTATTGCTGAGAGTAAAACAAAATGATGATAAAAGATTCATTTATATTACAACCAGTTGAACCGGGAGTCGGCCTTGTGACTTGTCTGTTTACTTCAAAAAATTGGAACGTCTCAGAATCGGTGGGAACGGGTAAAGAACCAGTCTAAAATCGGTAAAAACCAGTGCTAAACCAGTGCACAAAATTGGTTTGAACCGATCATTTTTAATTTTTTTTAATTTTTAATTTTTTAATTTAATCTAAATTTTTTTTATGATAAATAAAAATACATATTTAAATATTTCACATAGGTATCAATTATTTTGCTAACTATTATTAACTTTTATCTTATAAAACATATAATTTAGTCATTTATATTAATTTATAATTTTTTAGATTATATTTTTTATAATTTTATATTATTTTATTACTTAAAATATTATATAATATTAAAAATATAAAACTGGTTCAACCACGGTTCAAAATGCGGTTAAACCATTGAACCTTGAACCAGTGTCTTCATTGGTTCAATCACCGGTCCGGTTTTAAAAACATTCATAAATTGTATGTATTATAATATTTCAAGGATGAGTAATGTAATTTTTAAAATAAAAGAAAGAATAATATAACTTAAGCATCTCTCAAGAGAATTTACTCTTATTTCTCTTAGTTGTCCTCTGATCTGAGATAGATGAGGCAGTAAATAGTTTACATGTATGCAAAGAGTAGTCTTCAAGCAAAAGTAATTAAATGTTCTCTCTTTTACCTATAGTCAAACTCAAATGCAATCTGAACTCTTTAAAGTCATTTCTTTGGCTTTTTTTTTTTCGTGACTGGTTGTTGATTTTAGATAGAACCAGCTGGCATTACTTCTCATCTAAATTCATTTATGTATTATTGTATTTAGTCAGACTAAAATCAAATTCAACAACTGGGAATTCAAGAACAATATGTGGGTTGCGGGTGGCCCTCGTCTTAAACCTTCCATCAACCACCCCCAGCCCACTTAGTTATTGTAAACAAATTTGCTTTCTACTGACTTTAATCCACCTCATTAATCAATGATCATTAAGTTTATCTTTATTCTAATTCACTCAAGATCCAATTAAAAACATTAAAATCCATTACTAGAAAATGCTCATTTACCAAAGGAAATTAGAGATGGAAATATTTTTGTCTCTGTAAGAGATGGGCTGGGAATACAATAAGTTTTATCTTTTAAAGACGGATTTTGTTATCCAGAGATGCAAGACATATTAAATATATTAGAGAGGCTGTTTAGAAATTGAAAACGTTGGTCTCAAATGTAATCTGTTTAATTAATATTAGCTATATTAAGATGAAATTTAATTGTATAAAATTTTTTAATCTCTAAATTTGGTCAACTCAAGTCAGAGTGTTAGAAATTAAATTTGGAGACGGAAATGTCCACCTCAAAACATCTCATCTCTAATTTTGTCTTTATTTGATCTAATTAATATTTTAATTAATATACATTAGAGATGGAATTAAGTCATCTCAAAATTGCCTGCCTCCAATTGTCTCTATTTACTCAACTTAATTAAGTTTAGATAGTCAAAAATTAATTAAAGACAAAAAAGTTTCATATCTAAGTATCACATAGTATATAAAAATAATAAATAGTGTTTTTCTTTATTTTCATTCAAAATGTAAATTTTAACAATGTTTTAATTAATATTAACATTACATATTTAGTTTATATATATATATATATATATATATATATATATATATATATATATATATATTATTTTTGAAATTATACTAATTATTTTCAATTTATATTTTTAGTTTACTTAAAAATATATGTATTCATTCTACACCATTATAACGTACAAAAGTAAGAACAGCTTGCTGGCACTCGCGAAAAAAGATGAATCCACCTATACAATTCTATCAAAACGCACAATAATTTTTGTATTTTTCGTTGTAAAGCATTGTAAAGAATGATGTATATGAAACCATTAGTATCCTCCCGTATGCAAATATATTAAACTTTTCTTTGAAGAAAAGAAGGAAACGAATCTGCATATATATAAAGATATGTGAAAAAGAAAACGGGGAAATGCCTGAGCTGTAAGGACACGTTTAATGGGGCCTATTGTATTGGATAAGCATAGCCTCAAATGGGGCCAATAATTTCACATTTATTCTTTCTGAGAAGTTATAAAAGAATATAGTATACTTAATACATGTAGTTAGTTACTGAAGATGCTAATTACGCGTCAGTAATATTGATTATGTACTTAATTTTAGAAATGCCAAATCAACTTATTCAAGTCTGATAAGAATATAATATTAATAAGTAGGATAAAATTTTGAATCGAAATAAGATTCTCCATTTGCATACTATATACCAAAAGCCATATTTTGTTGCTTAATAGAAATCTAAACCTATATGTGCTTTTCTGTTAATCTTTAAACTAATAATGAAAATTTCGTTATAAATTTTTCAGAAGTAACTAGAGTGAGAAGTTTACAAGTATTTGAAAACAATTACAAGGTATGATAGAGTTTTTTTAAAAAATTTCTTTCTTTGTATGTTTTTAATTTATTATTAGTTATACTTTGAGGAGAACAAACTTAGGGACTACTAATGGACATCTTCTTAAAATTTAGAAAATTTACAAAAAGCTACTATCATACTTTCGTGGTCATCATTAAGAAAAATATTTCTTCTACTACCACATCATCATTTACATAATTTCTTACACTTAATAAATAAACTATAAACATGTATGTTTCTCTTATTCATTTTTTAAATAGAAAGTGATATAAATGTAATATAATAAAAATGATGTGCAAATGAATATTATTTATTAATTTACTGAACATGTATAGATAAACACTCTAAATAATAAGTATTTATTCAATTAAGTATAAGAGAGTTTATATCTTAATTAATATTTAAGTCATCAACCACTAAGGCCCAACAAAGTTGATAGATACTTGGTTCCTTAATCATGCTGACAGATAAAATTCACTTTGATGATATTTACGTCTTATCTTATGTTCTTTTTAATTTATTTTAATAAAAAATTCAGTATGAAACTTAATACAATAAATTGATCGGTTTATTTTATGAAAGAAACCTATAGAACAGTATATATAAGTTGCTTTTATAAGTTTGGATAATCAAAACACCTTCAATTATCTGTTTAAGTGCTTATTTGGTAAATAAATTTAAACAATTAAGTTCATATAAACTCTCTCAGATATACCGCTTAATCAAAATTATATTGTCTAAAACAAGCACCTAGTATATTAAAAATAAAGTACCAAAATTAAGTGAGCCTAATTCAATTAACTGAGTAGTATGTATGAGTTATTTGTAAATTTGTCGATATTAAAATTCAACTCCTCTCTTTGAATAAAAATAAAATACTGAAACAAAACAAGTAATGTATATGAGTATTGCTTAGACCTATTCGTGGGCCCTTACTTTAATTAATTTGACATAAAGGAATTAATACATAGCCCCAAGAGTCAAGGAACGCCATCTAAAAGACATTGCCGGGATATGTTGCTTCAACACACACGAAAGAATCAACAAACATTATGGCAATTCCAACATCACCCAATTTTTCAAGAAAAGAATATATGGAAATTTCATTCACAATTCAACATGTGGGGCCACTCATGAGTAACTTCACATCCCCTTCCCTTTGATCACGATCCAAAAACAGTGTGTCACTTTAACTTGTACTATATAAATTTCCATGATCTCTCCTTAGTCCTTATATTGCATTATTAGCGCCCTACAATCAAACCCAGACTCAAAACAAGGGTAGAAAATCAATAGAGGCAATTTTATTGTGCAAATTAATTATAATGGGGCATGCAAGTGCAAGCAACTCCACCATGGCTTTGGCACCAAGTGCTAGTTTGAAAAACTTTACCTCTCCCATTCCCTACCTCTTTGGGGGCCTAGCCCTCATGCTTGCACTCATAGGATTGGCATTGCTTATCCTAGCTTGTTCTTATAGTAAAAATTATTCATCAAATTCTGATGGCAATGAAGACAAAGCAAAGAAGGCAAGGGGAATGGAGGTAGATTCAGAGCCAAAGATTGTTGTTATAATGGCTGGAGATAGCAACCCCACGTACTTGGCCAAGCCCGTGCCATCCACACACCATACTGAAGAAGAAGCAGATTAGAGGTATTTCGTGATTTGAGTCATCCAATGCATGGAGAGAAAATAAAGACTTATAAAGAGAGGAAAAAAAAAAAAACAAGGAAAAGGAAAAGGAAAAATCTTCCTCCTCTTGATGTTTCTTGTTGATCTGTTTATCTTGTTCATTGACATTTATGTGTATATATATACCTTTTTGTACAATTCTTTAAACTTAAGTTGATTTTGAGAAAGGATGTAAATCGAAGAGTAGAAAATGATATATTATTTAGGTTTTTTTGTTGTATATTTTCCCTCTTCTTTAGCTCTTTCTTTTGATAAATAACCATTTTGAACTTTTTTACATTTTAATTTTCATATATTATTAGTAAAATCCTTGTGCTCTAAACTGGTTTTTTAATAATATTGATTATTTTGCCTTTCAAAAAAAATATATTATTAGTAAAAATATTTTTGTAATGTTAATAAAATAAAAATCATTTTAGATATGAAAAATATTAGTGCATGTTTGGATTAAATTTTGCAAAGTTAAGTTTGAGATTAAACTTAAGTTTACAAACTGAGTTTGCAAAAGTATTCAAAGTCTTGCTTCTCCCAAACTGAGTTTGCAGACTAAATTTTACTCTTAAACATACTTCTAAGGGGTATTCAAACATGATCCTAAACTCATTTTATTCTCAAATATGCTTTTGGACCCTCCCATTGGAAATCCAGACATACCCTTAGTAATATACTCTTTATTATTGATTGAAACATTCGTAGGATTGGCGCAGTGGTGTAAGGCCCCGCTGCGTTCACATGTAGGAGAACGATCTATTTAGTAGAAAAACATGTATTCAATTTCCTCCGTATGCAAAATTCCATTGAGCCAGCAGTAGCCATGTATTGTGAGCGGGACAAAAAAAATCACAAATTAATTTATCAAAATTCCATTGAGTTAGCGGCAGCAACGTATCTCTGACCCAGTAGGTTGGAGGACATCATGGCCTCTGACCTAGGACAAAAAAAAATTATTGATTGAAATTAATTTATTAAAAATCACAAATTTGTGTGGTCTCACTCCTTATTTAACGCCTCTCAGTAATGAGTTTGTAATTTTTAATAAATTTTAACTAATTGTATAAAGTGATCTAAAGAGTATGTTGCTAAGACTTGTCTTCTAAATAGCTTTTAAAATAATTGTTACAAAAATTAACATCATATCATACATAATAATTTATAATTGGATGATAGGATAAAAAAGTCAACAATCTTATCACAATGTTAGTGTATTCTAATTAAACTCTTCAATTTATTAATTCTCATTATTTATCACATAATTTTATTTAATATTAGTGTACCAAAAGTTAAACTTAATTTTTTTGGATAAGAAAAAATGAACTTAAATTAAACAAGTGCAGCGTACGTTGAAGCATTTTCAATAAGAAAACAAGTTGGATTCCTCATTCTCGTTAAGTACATACCAATATTAAGAGGAGATTTTTCTGTTGGATTCCTAATCCAACAACTGAAAATAAAGACTTTTACCTATATAAGTAAACCAAACTTGATGCCCACGCAGATGTACAGAATTTTGAGTCATAATCTCATCCGATGATGCCTCCACCACAAGAAGCCAAATCACTATGCCATCATAAATATCGTTACCAGTTTAGAATTGTACCGCTAATAATATATATTAGAAAGAGTGCCCGTGAGATACAACAGACGGGATAGTATTATTTCTAAAAATTAGTTGAGAATTTTTTTAATATAATATAATTTATAAAAGGTGATTGAAATAATTTTATAATTGTTTGAATATGAAAATTACTAATAGAATTTATGTTTTAAAAAAGTTGTGTTTGATATAAAATAAGATAATTATATAGCTTAAATATGTTTTGGGTCTCTAATAAATGACTGGATTTTGCTTTGGGTCTCTAATAATTTTTTTTCGTTGGATCTCTAATATATTAAAAATTTTGTTTTGGGTCTCTGTCGTCAATTAAGTGATGATCGGTCAATTAAAACTTTTAAAATTTTGTTTTGCAATTCTGTGTGTAGTTTTCATCTTCTTTCGAAACTTGCAGAGGTACTAGATCTGGAAAGAGAAAAATTCCTTTTTTTTCCTTTAATTGGATCTATGTTTTTGGATCTGTATTTCTTTGGTTGTTTTGTTAGGATCTTGTTAATTATTAAGCTTAGATCTGTATATTTGGTTGTTGTATTTGATCGATGTTTGTATTGGAATCTTGGTTCTATATTGGATCTAAATTGAAACGGCATGAACAAGAAGAAGACAAAATCGATTGACACGGGATCTGTTTCTTTTTTCCTTTTGTTTTTATTGATTATGACAATTTTTAACCTCCAAAAATTGTAATTTGAAATTTGAAAAAAAAAATAGTTGTGATTTTTTGAGCCGCTAGAAATCACATTTTAAAATTTTAATTGACATGTCATTACTTAACTGACGACAGGGACTAAAAACAAAAATTTTAATATACCAGGAATCCAACGCAAAAAAAAAACTTTATTAGAGACCCAAAACAAAATTCGGTCATTTATCAAGGACCCAAAACATATTTAAGCCTAATTATATGCTTATAATCTTAATAAAATAAAATCTGAATATTTTGTTTTAGAAAATGTAGAATACTTCAAATTTCTGAGAAAAATATAGGCAAAACATGATATGTGTATAACAATAAAATAACATTAACTATAAAAATCATGGGCAACTTAAACCAAACTACAAAAAGGTAGAATTTTCTTTCATGACATATTAACATAAGATTTACAATAGGTTTTTTATCACTTAATTTTTTTATATTAATATTTATATAAACATGGTAAAAACATAAGAGTAACATTACTAATTATGTCATGACAATAATTAAAAAAAAACAAATCACATATTAAAACTATAAAACTTAAGAAAAACACAGGAGAATCATAATATATCAAGTGTAAAGGCAAAAATCAAAAGAAGGGGGGTTGAATTATGATTTATAAAATTTTCGTAAACTTTTATACAAAAGCTATCATCTGTTAGTTATCGAAACGAGGTTTTAAACAACAGCAAAGACAGACGATGTTTAGGTACAAGAGACAGACGAAATCTTTTCACAAGGATAAATCACAACATAAAGTCAGTTCAAGCAGTTAAGAGATAACGAACAGAGATAGAGACACAGAGATTTATACTGGTTCGTCTCACCTCGAGATTACGTCCAGTTCTTGGTAACCCACCAAGTTCCACTAACTTTCACAAAGTTACAAGTATTGTTCACTACCACTTCTGGCTCACCCAAGTAGTTTTTACACTAGCCTCTCCAAGCTAAAAATCAAGTATTTTTTCTTACCAAGCCACTTCTGGCTCTACAACAAATCAGAAGATTTGTTGAAAGTTGGGGCACACAAACTTTAAGGTAGCATCTTACAGACGAATATACAAGTTAAGAACAAAGTCTTTTTCTCTCACGATACTCAAGGTGTTTTGAGAGTTTTTTACAACTTAGAGAATTTTACAAGAGATAGAATGAAGGCTAGAAAGAATGCTTGCAAAAATTTGAATCAAGTCTCGTAACTTCAGCACTTCAAATCTTCCGCTATATATAGACTTGCTGAGGAAGTAACCGTTGTCTCTAAACGATCTTTTTGCATGCGTCGACCAATGTCTGAAGGAGGGTGTCCGTTGGAGCATTAAATGTTTGTCACTAACTAGTCACTCTGAGATGATAAAGCACTCTGTTTATCTTCCTTGAAGGGCACTCCATACCCTTCTACTGCAGTGGCCACATCGTTTGCTCAGACAAGTACTCATTGTTAGCTGTAACGCGTCTTTTGAGGCGAGGGGAAAACCTAGATACATTGACTCTTCTTTCTGTTCCCATTGTGCACTTCGACAGATCTTAGGAAGGATGTTCTACGAACATTCCCTGCAACACAGATTCAAACGATAGTGCATTTACTATGCCTTTAAATGCTTTTCAGACTCAGCGTCTGTCTACATATCGTCTGTATCTTACAGACGCAGATACAACTCTTTCGTCTGTTAGCATTCTAAGACGCAACCTTTTTAGCTTCATATTTATTTGCATTAAATCAAAATTATTAAGGGTCCTGATTCATCTTATGACTCAATAACAAGTGATTATACTAATTCTGACACAATAATATAGATAAGTAAGCTTTTGTGTAGATACTGCAAAATAGAAATGAAGAGTTTAAAAAATTAAAGAAATAAAAGTAAAAACACTATAGTGCAGTAATATTGTAGACAAATAAAAGAATAAGCAATAATATAATTTAGAAAAAAACTAAATTAATCACTTAATTTTTTAAAGATTTATTTCACATCAATTTTATGTTTTAAAGATTTATTATATATGAAATAAACCTTTAAAAAAATTGCATTTAAAATCTTATTTAATATTACAAAACTTTAAAATATTATTTTATTTTTTTGGTATTGTTTTATTTTATAATATTATTTTTATTTATTAATTTTTATTTGTTATAATCTATTAAGCTAATTTTGATAATTTCTTTTATATATTTTTTAATGATTATAGTGATATTTAAGTTTTTTTTCATTTTATAGTATCTTTACGATTCTTTTTATGTTAATATTTTAAATTTATTTTAAAAATTTAGCAATTAAAATACGACATTTTTTTATTAATATAATATTACTTACTATTAGTATTTAAGTGTGGATATTTTAAATATAATATTACCTTATTATAATATTATTTTACTACTTTTATTTAATAAAATTATATATAAATTATTTTTACAGTAGATTATCATACTCTATAAAAAAAATAGTAAACTATCAAGTCTTAACATTTATATGATAAGAATTATTAAAATATTATTTAAAAAAAAACTTTAACCTTCAAAAGAGGTAAATCGCATGGCACCATTTTTCAAACAATTAAATATTATTTTAAAATATTTACCTTCAAAATTTTACTGTAGACTGATTTGATATTTATAATTAATAATCATGCTAATCATAATTAATTGTTAATAAACAAAATAATTACTTGGTCAACGTTTATACATTGACGGTCAACAGAAGCAATTTGACAGAAGGATCAAAATCGCCAATTTTCAAAACCAGGGGAACCAAATGTCCCAATTAAATTTTAGGGGGACTAAAATCGTGGATTCATCAAACTAGGGGACCAAAATTGCAATTTAGCCTAAAATATATTTAGATGGCATTTCTTTCACTCTTTCTATACCAAGCACAACAAGTGAATGTTTGCACAAAATGTCGCGAAATTTAAATAATATATCATGACTATCTTTATTAAACACCACAGTAAATTCTACTTCTTTTGGTTTGTTCCCAAAGATCATGTCTTCTACTACTTTGTAAGTGCAAATAGAACCTTTTTATAGTGTTAACGATGCATGACAATCAGTTGTAGCCCTAAACTCGGCTTGGACCTCTTTTCATGAGTATATATTGCCTAAAATTGTATTTCAATTGGAGACTTTGTATTATAAGACATTGTGTAGTTGACATTCCTTCCTGAAAGTGATGTTTCAAAAATATAGAAACCCATCGATGTCATTCAGCATACAAACCACTAAGCCATGTATTCTCTTGTAAATTAAAATTAACAACCATCTTTCTCTATTGTTCTTCAAATTCAGTTTGTGTGAATGTATCATAAACTGCAACTTGTAAATGACGAATAATTGCAAGATATTCACTATGTCTGGGAAGCTTTTGGGGGGGTACTTTCTTCATTATATGCCACAAGCACCATCTATGACGTGTTATGGGAAATACTATCAATTGCATTTTTCATAGTATGGCATTGATCAGTCATATTTTTTGGGGGAGGAATGTCCGACATCCATCGTAACCAAGATTTAAATAGTCACAAAAAGACTCTGTGTCCTCACTAGATAGTAACCCAAGAAGCATTGACTGGCCATGATGATTAACCCTAACAAATGAAACAAATGGCATATCATACTTATTTGTAAGATAAGTTGTATCAAATGTAATCACATCACCAAATGCTGCATAAGTTGCTCAATTTCTTGAGTCTCCCCAAAACACATTTCTAATATGAAAATCATTATCCAAATCAATGTCATAGAAAAAGTCACTATTTTGCTGCTACATCCTAGCAAAACAACCCTTAAATGCCTTGCCATCACCACCTTTGCCAATTGCACACCTTTCCTTTGCAATATAATTCCTTAACATCTCTCTCATTGAAAGGTAACTTTCATACCCTCCAACATTAGTAACAAGTGAATGAAAGCTCTTGTTCAATCTCACTCCTGCTCTATCATTCATATCTAGGACTCTCTTTACATGCATGTTGCAACATCCTCTATCATTCAATTGATCTCTTTGTTTGACCTGAACATCCTTGATTTGCTTGGACTAAGCTCATGAGAATGATCAAGAACAACCTTAGTTATGCAGTACAAACCATCATGCTTCAAACATGTAGTAACATGGGCTTCACATTGAGCTTTGATTGATGTCACACTTTTGAAAGAATTCTACATAGTTGATGTATAGTGTCATTGGCTTGCACATGCTAATACAAGGTTGCAAACTTCTCCCAAAGAATTCTTTCTTGAGCTTCTTGTGACAAAACTAAACCCTTGTTGATAAGCATACTTTTTGTAAAATTCTTTGAATTCTAGCACATATTTGAATGACATGCCCTCTTTTCGTTGAGAAGCTATCCCATCTTCTAATAATGAATTATTGATATCTTGTTGGGTGCATAGTTCTTCAATTTCCATGCTTGCAAAGGTATTGTTTTCTTATGTCATTTAGGAAAACCAAAATAATTAGCTTTGGTTACAAATAGTTATTCCACTTGGTTACAAATAATCAGAAACCACCACCTAAGTATATCACACTGAAAATATATGATTTAAAAGGTGTCACATAGAGATTAAATGTTTCAAAAAAATAAAAAATAGAAAAGAGCGTGTGGAGATATATATGAAGATAATCTAAGTAGCTAAGTAACAGTAGAATTGGTTGAATCATAATTCTTAAAAAATAGTGAGCAACAAAAATAGAACTAGAGTTTTAATGGGACGTAATAAGTTTTACCACCAAATGTTATATGTGCTTTGGTCAATGAAGAAAATGACTTTTGCGAGGAGGAGGAATCCGATAAGAGCAACAAGAGAAGAATATTCAATGCATGTTGATTGCTTGTGCTACCTTTACCTTTGTGCCTCTGCCAATCTGTTCGTCGCACTAGTAGACTTGGTGATTGTTGATGGTAAGCAATATTGACAATCAATACGTGGTGCAAAGTCAGTGAATTCCAGTTATGAAACTCTTAGTGAAAGGGTGACAGTGTTTGTAATTGGGGAGAATGGACGAAGTTTAAAAGTGGTGCCTAAACAAATGAAGGAAGAAGATGAAAACCATTGAAGGAGGGGAAAGAAAGCGGTAAAAATTTGGCGGTGAATGAAACAAAAGCGTGCGCGAGAGGGACAAGATTACGAGATTTGTTTCCTTTTTTTTTTTTTTTTTTTATCAAATTTGATCTTTTTATTGTTGTTGGATTTGTTTTTTGTTTTATTAAGATTTGATATTATTTTTTTTGCTGACATGGTAAGGGAACGATTTTTGTTTTTCTCTCATTAAAATTTGAATTTAATTTAATGCTGACTTGACTATTGTTGTACAACTTCTTGTAAAAACTTGTTTATTAATTACTTGTACATATGGGTGTACACGGTTCGGGTTTGGCCGGGTTTGGCTAAATCCGATACCCGATCCGATCAAAATTTTACGGGTTGGGTTGGATCGGGTTTGTGCATTTTTATTGCGAAATTCGATCCGATCCAACCCGTTCAAAAACGGGTTGGATCGGGTCGGGTTGATCGGGTCAAGGCATTTAAAAAATATTTTTTATTTTGTAAAAATTAGAATTTTTTAGAACAATAATTTGTTTTTGCCTAGAGCTTTGCACATATATAATTTCTACATATCCTCCAAAAGGACCAAATTGTGACAATATTTTATTAATAAAATGAATGGTTTCAATGCTAATACAAATATTTTATTTTAAATAGATATTAGCATGAGAAAACATAAACAAAATCAAGACAAAAAATAGAAACAATTAAAAAAGAGAAATATAATTCATGTGTGGTTAAAAATTAGCAAAAAAATATAGTGTTTTGTATTTTTTAATTTAATAATATATATATAAAAAAATTAATTTTATAGTACGGGTCAGGTCGGGTCACGAGTTCAAAATACAAAATCCGTTACCCGACCCGTATACTAACGGGTTGGATCGGGTTGTGTTCGGGTTTGACCCGAACTCTAAAAAAATTCGATCCGAACTAATCGGGTTGGGTTGGATCGGGTTGGATTCACGGGTTACCCGATCCGATGAACACCCATACTTGTACAAATTTAAATGTGTGTTTAGTGTGCCTCAATCGCATAAATAAAGAAATCATTAGGTGGCATGAGTGAGGATTATCACTTGTATATAATTTTAATCAATCTCTAGAGTCTACATAATATTTATTTAAGTTTTTAAAATTATATAAAAAATTAATAACATTTAATTATATGACGTAGAAATTAATAGAGATAATTACCTAGTTATTTCTCCCATAGATGATATTCTCCTGTAATCATTTTGTTGCACAATAGAAAAATCTGAATGCGCAAACCTAGAAACTGAGACAACGAATTGAAAATCTCAAAACAAAATGAACATCTTAAAAGTAATCAAAATCGAATACTCAAATAGAGGTCAACTGGAAGAATGAGATGAGAGGTCAACTGGGGGGGTGGCTTCGTGGAAGTGGAGATATCTCCCAACACCAACCTCGTCGATATATGTTCTTGTGCCTCCAAGTCTTCCCTCTTCTACGTTTGAATACACACGTTAACGAATGATCATGACGTGGCTATCTGGCTGAGCGTGCATTTGTGCACCAAAAGACTCCTATGACCTTTAGTATTGTGCGGTTTCTCATTAAAAGTTAAAGGCTAAAATCGGCAAATAAAAAGAGACGAAAACACTGCATTGTTGCGTGAGGGTATCAAAAGTTAAAGGTTACTAATAGCATAGATTAACGCGTGAAGTTCGGTCTGTTATCTTCCTGCGTAACGGTATCAAAATGAATATTAGCATCGGGAAAAGTTGTATGGTATCTTCCTATGTAACATCCTGGTTCCTTAACTAATGCGTCAAACTTAAACATGAGTCAAAACTGACCTACCATTTATATTTACCCACGTTAACAATTAATTAATGCGACAAACATGTCGACCTAGACTCTGAACTTCACGAATATAATATACTACAAGACAAGAGTCGAACAAGTAGTTTCCATGCAAATTTCATACTTAACGGTTCGTGCAAATTGACTACCGTAAAGTTCACTGGTATTTCACTACACTTGAGTTAACTATATATATTTTTAGGTACGAACAAGATATTCTAAGCAACATTTGTTCCAATCTTTCCATTCATTGCCTTCTTCATACACTTTGTGTTTCTTCTCTTCTTTATACAATTATAGTTTTCTTAAATTTTATATTCTAGTAATTAAGTAAGTTCGTTACCTTGTTCTTAAAACCATGCTAACGACCTTGCCCATAATTCGCAGACATACTAAATGGCGCACTGTGTTCATGGCCATCTATTTTTCCCGAACCCTTATGTCCCAAATCACTCTCAACAAAACCAAAGCAAAAGTCTCACCTACACCTACACCAATACCAACACCAAGTTTCACCCAGGTTGATTTGAACTCACACCATTCCTTTCATATTGACCAAAAAAGCCTCACCGATATAGTGAAAGAAAAAGACCTTCAGAAACTTAACAAATTTGGTAGGGTTGAAGGGGTGGCTTCAGCCCTTGCAACCCACGTTGAGTATGGTATCAAAGGCGATGAAGATACTGAAGATATCACACTTAGAAAACAAGAGTTTGGTTCCAACACTTACAACAAACCACCCTCCAAAGGGTTCTTTCACTTCGTAGTGGAAGCCTTTCAGGATGCCACCATTCTCATCCTTTTGGCTTGTGCTGCTCTTTCCCTTGGCTTTGGCATCAAGGTGCATGGCCTCAAAGAAGGTTGGTACGATGGGGGAAGCATTATTGTTACCCTGTTCATTGTCATTTCCGTTTCTTCAATCAGCAATTTCAGACAGAACAAACACTTTGACGAGTTATCTCAAGTGAGCAACCACATACAAATTGATGTGGTTAGAAGTGGGAGGCGCCAACACATCTCAATCTTTGAAATTGTGGTTGGTGATGTCATTCGCTTGAAGATTGGAGATCAAGTGCCAGCAGATGGGTTATTCATAGAAGGACATTCACTTAAAGTGGATGAGTCAAGCATGACAGGAGAGAGTGATCATGTTGAAATCGATAGAGAGCACCACCCTTTTTTGTTCTCTGGCACCAAGGTGGCTGATGGGTATGCCAAGATGCTTGTTACCTCAGTTGGAATGAACACAACATGGGGCCAAATGATGAGTTCAATAAGTCATCATTTTCAAGAGCAAACTCCTTTGCAAGCAAGGCTAAACAACCTTACAACATCTATTGGGAAGGTTGGTCTGGCTGTGAATTTTCTTGTCCTTGTTATTTTGTTGGTTCGTTACTTCACTGGGAACACAAAGGAGGCGAATGGGGTTAGGGATTTCAATGGAAGCAAAACCAAGTTCGATTATATAATAAATGCTGTTGTGGGAATTGTTTCTGATGCAGTCACCAGTGTTGTTGTTGCAATCCCTGAGGGTCTTCCAATGGCTATGACTCTCACACTGGCTTATTCAATGAAGAAAATGATGACTGACCAAGCAATGGTTAGAAAGCTCTCTGCATGTGAGACCATGGGTTTTGCCACCACAATTTGTACCGATAAGACGGGAACTATCACACTCAACCAGATGAAAGTGACAAAGTTTTGGCTTGGCCTTGAACCTGTGGAAGAAATTGAAGGTGCCTACTCAAATTTTGATCCATTTGTTCTTCATCTGATCCAAGAAGGAGTGGCTCTCAACACAACGGGTAGAGTGCACAAGTCTGATAAATCAGGTTATGAATTTGAGTTTTCAGGTAGTCCCACAGAGAAAGCAATCCTATCTTGGGGTGTCCAAGAATTGAACATGGAGATGGAGCACTTGACAACAAGTTGCTCTATCATTCATGTTGAGACCTTCAACTCAAAGAAGAAAAGAAGTGGCGTTTTGTTGAGAAGGAAGGAAGACAACACTGTTCATGCACACTGGAAAGGAGCAGCTGAGATGGTGCTAAAGATGTGTTCAAGATACTATGATGCGTCTGGCATCGTGAAACATCTTAACAACGATAGCATGTTAAGGTTTGAACACATTATTCAAGGTATGGCAGCTAGTAGTTTTCGTTGTATTGCTTTTGCACATGTAGAAGTAGCTGAGGAAGAGGTAGGAGATGAAGAAGGCAACATGAAAGTGAAAGACAATGGTTTAACCTTGCTAGGGCTTGTGGGGATAAAGGATCCATGCCGTCCAGGGGTGAAGAATGCTGTGGAAGCGTGCCAAAAGGCTGGTGTGAATGTCAAAATGATCACAGGTGACAATGTTTTCACTGCAAAGGCCATAGCAACCGAATGCGGCATACTTGGGCCTAATCAGGACACAGATGGAGCAGTGGTTGAAGGAGAGGAATTTCACAACTACACACCAGAAGAGAGGTTGGAGAAGGTGGACAAAATCTGTGTGATGGCAAGATCTTCTCCTTTTGACAAACATCTAATGGTTCAATGCCTAAAGCAGAAAGGCCATGTAGTTGCTGTCACTGGGGATGGCACAAATGATGCACCAGCACTCAAAGAAGCTGATATTGGACTCTCTATGGGAATTCAAGGTACTGAAGTGGCCAAAGAGAGCTCAGATATTGTTATATTGGATGACAATTTTGCAACTATAGTCACTGTCTTAAGGTGGGGAAGATGTGTTTACAACAACATCCAGAAGTTCATTCAGTTTCAATTGACAGTGAATGTTGCGGCACTTACCATCAACTTTGTAGCAGCAGTGCTAGCAGGAGAATTGCCACACTCAGCAGTGCAATTATTATGGGTGAACTTGATCATGGACACATTGGGTGCTTTGGCTTTGGCAACAGAAAAGCCTACAATGGAGTTGATGGACAAACCACCAGTTGGTAGAACAAAACCTCTCATCACCAATGTCATGTGGAGGAATATCTTAGCACAAGCTTTGTACCAGATAGTAGTTTCGCTGACTCTTCAATTTAGAGGTGAGTCTATCTTTGGTGTAACGTCAGAGGTAAATGACACATTGATTTTCAACACATTTGTTCTTTGTCAAGTGTTCAATGAGTTCAATGCAAGAGAGATGGAGAAGAAGAATGTTTTCAAAGGCATACACACAAGCAAGTTATTTTTGGGCATTATTGGCTTCACAATAATCCTTCAGGTTGTGATGATTGAGTTTCTCAAGAAATTTGCTGATACAGAAAGGCTAAATTGGGGGCAATGGGCTATTTGCGTTGCTCTAGCTGCAATTTCCTGGCCAGTTGGTTGGGTTGTGAAGTTGATACCTGTTGCAGATAAACCATTACTCAATTTCTTCACCATGAAAAAAATGATGACATGGCCATGTAGGGTAGTGTCTTTTGTGATCCATGCAATTTTCCAATAGAATACAAGTCACTTGTGTCACCTAACTGTGTCTCACTTCCGGTGACACCAAAACAAAAATTTACACGCTATCTAAATTATCCACGTGTATTTTCCATCTAAAAATAACTATTTTATTGAATTCTAATTTTGTGTTCTCATTCTTTTGTGCTTTTCACGCGCTTTGCTAATAATGATCTCCTCTGAACATTTGAGTATTCGATTTTAATTACCTTTAAGATGTTCATTTTGTTTTGAGATTTTCGATTCGTTGTCTCAGTTTCTAGGTTTGCGCATTCAGATTTTTCTCCAATCTACTTATTGAAATGCAAATATCATTCAATCATCACAAGATGCATGCCACTCTTACACTAGATGTATGATACGATGCAAATTAATATCATTCACAAGCTGAAATTTGAGCACTTCCTATCTCACCTATAGAAAATTTACACGTTATCTAAATTTGAGAAACAAGTGGATTGAAGCACTTATATATAGGTGGGTTGACGCATTGTAAGAACCAGGAAGTTTAAGTTTGACATGCGCACATTGGTTAAGGTTAAGGAAGCAGGATGTTTGAGTTTGACATGCACATTGGTTAAGGTTAAGGAACCAGGATGTTACGTAGGAAGATCCCAGACCAACTTCACGCGTTGATCTATACTATTACTAACCTTTAACTTTTGAAACCCTCACGCATTATTAGTTTGACACAATAATAATACAGTGTTTTCGGATCTCTACATTTTATTTGCCGATTTTAGCCTTTAACTTTTAATGAGAAACCACACAATAATAATTTAATAAAGGTCATAGGAGTCTTTTGGTGCACAAATGCACAGTACCCACGTCATGATCTTTCATACACCTTTCACACAATTCGAGGCACACGAATAAAGACACGAGAATGGTGATTTTGTAGGGTCTTCATGGGATATTTCCACTTCCACGAAGCCCACCACCAGTTGACTCTTCTCATCTCATTCTCCCAGTTGAGCGGTTGCTGATCTCATCTATCTCATGTCTTTACCAGTTGCAACAAAATTATTGCAGGAGAATATCATCTATGGGAGAAATTACTAGTTAATTATCTCTATTAATCTCTACATTAAGTGTTATTAATTTTTGTATATAATTTGAAAAACTTAAATAAATGTCACGTAGAATCTAGAGATTGATTGGAACCACAGACATGTGGTAATCCTTCAGTACACCACCTAATAATTTTTTGGATAAAATATGTTTTGTCTGTGCAATTTAATCTCTGAATTTTATAAAAAAATGTGTTTTTAGTTCCTCTTGATAGAATCCTCACATGTGAAGAGCGACTAAAAACACATTTTTTATAAAGTTTAAGGGTTAAATTGTACGATACGAAAGTTCGGAAATTAAAAATAAGATTCAACGAAAGTATATGGATTAAAAACATATTTTACCCTAATTTCTTTATTTATGGGATTGAGGCACAGTAACATTTTACTTTGTAAAATGCATTCGCACCAAAAAAAATAATTGTAAAATGTACAGGGTAAATTAGTATTAATATATAATAACTAGTATTTTAATTTTTGTAAAATGTACAAAATAAACATTTATCTTTATGTAATTAAAATTTATAATAAATAAATATTTTTAAATATATAAATTATATAAAAATTAAAATTTACAATAAATAAATATTTTTAAATATAGAATTTATATTTTGTTTAACATAATATTGTGATTCAATATTATTCACTATTGATAATTTTTAAAAAAAATTAAAATTTAATTTAAAAATAAAGATGAAAAAGATAGATTAAAAAAGATAAAAGGTTAAACTTTTTTTCTAAAAATACTCTCATGAAAAAGGAAAACTCTTATAAACACATTATTTATTAAAGAATAGCTTTTAAAAACACTAGCATTTAAAATTATTTTTCCAATTTATACATATAAAGGATATCGTCATCCCAATATTTGAGCATAAATGTTTAAGTTAACATTACTAACCAATGAAAAGGAAACACAGAAAACTATTGAATTCCTATTAGATTTACAATGAACATTATTTTTATTTTCTTAATTATAAAATTGTATTCATAGCATATTTATTCTTAATCTTAATATATAAAATTTTGTTAGGTTTAGAAATATGTTTTAGTCCCTATAATTTACTCATTTTTATTTTGGTTTCTATAACTTTTTTTTTTAAAAAAAACCCTTAAACTTGTTTTCTTTTTTGGTTAGTCCTTGTTAAAAGTTGTTGATGTGACTAATGGATATTGACGTTAACAAGTATCATGTTAGCAAAAAATGATTTAATAAAATGTCATGTCATAAAAAAGTGTCAGATTAGTAATGTCACGTCAGCAAAGACTAAAAACAAAAGAAATATAATTTATAGGGACTGAATAGAACAAAAATATAATTTTCAATTACTAAAAAGAAAAATATATAATTTAAACGGACTAAAAAGAACAAAAAATGACATATTTGTAGAAATAAAAAAAAATATTTAAGTCTTAAATTAAATATTAATATAAAATATATTCTTATATGAAACAAAATTATTTAAAAACTTTAATTTGTGAAAAACATTTAGGGGTGGTGTTACATAGTGATTTTCTTGATGTATGATCAAGTGTTTTAAATTAAATTGTAAGAAAAATTAAATTTATTTACTGTCGTTGAAAAATATAAAATTAAGTGAATATCTTATGTTATTTGTTGGACCTTTTTAGGTTGGGCTTTAAGGAAAGTTGTGAAGAAGAGGTGTACTTAGTAGAGCCTTAGAGAAATCCCTTAAAACCTTTCCAAAACCCTTCTTCTAGTAAAAAAAAAAACCTGAAAAGCTCTCCCTCCCTAAACCACCTTCTCTTTCTCTCAATCTCCCTCATTTCTCTATAGAAGATTTTGGAGTCTCCTTACAACCCAATTACTCTACTCTCTCCCTTGGACTCTTTGTGACTCTATTGTTGTGGTAAGTTCTTTCCCCTTTCTCCTTCTCTGTTTCTCTTCCGTGCATGAGTTGACCTAAGGAAGAAATTTTAGGTTCCAAAATGTAATTGGGATTTTGTTTTAGAGAAGATTATTGTTTTCTTATAGTGTGAGTTGTTGGTGAGTTAAGGGGAAGCTCACTTTTTTGGTTCAAAGTGTCTACCTTTCTCTTCTCTCCCTAAGAACTTAAGCTTGAAGACCATATAGGTAAAGGAAGTTTAACCTTGCTTTTGAATTTTATGTTGTTAGAAATGATTGTAGATGACTTGTGGAATGTAACATCCTGAAATTTTAATATAATTATTGTTATTTAAAAAATTAAATTATTATGAGAATTAGTATAAAAATTATTAGTATAAGAATTTATTTGAATTAAAAGGATTGAATTATTATGATATAATATGATATTATATTTAGAATGTTGTATCATGATATGTTATTTGAATTGATTATGATATTATTTTATTTGGATTCAAATCTTATCTTAGTATATTATATTGTTTGCAATGTTTGTATTATTGCTATTTAGTTACTATATATTAAATATTATCGAGTTAAATAATTATTTTATCAATAAAAAGATTAGGTGATTAATATAAGAATTGTTGAGATTATCTAACATCTATGCAAACATATATGCACTGAAACACATTATGAATTTTCAAAGTATTTAGGGAATTAACGTGGTGGCTAAATCTTGATTTGGGGTAGGAACTTTGCCATGTTACTAAATATAAGAAGCTAACCTTGGAGTTACTTACGTGAGGGTAGGGGCAGCGCATTAAGTATATATATTTATATATATAATGGAAATATATCTAGTGAGAGGGCTTATCTTATATGAGAGTGAGAGGAACAAATATTGACCATTAGATCTTATTTGAATGGTCAAGATTAAAACACACTAGGTCATGTGAGTTTTTTAAAAAGTCACATAACTTTTTTAAGTAATCATATAACATTAAATCTTGACCCTCCATGTATGGTTATACGGTCCAGATTTAACCCTCTCATTCTCATATAAAATACCTTCCTCTCATAAGATATGTCCTCATATATAATAATATAATAAGTATATATGTTTATGTGTTTTTGCTTATTTGTGTATGTTGTATTGTTTTATATTATTGATTGATCTTTTTGATGTTATAATGTGGCTATGGTTTGATCACGAAAACTATTATTCTATTGGAGTTTGAGAATTAAATTGATAGTAATAAGAGATTACATATTTCTTTATTATTGTGACAGTCGGTCATTATCTTTTGGCAAGGGATGATGGTGTACATTCTATTCTGGGAATAGGATGATAGATACCTCCATCTAGGATGGGGAAGAGATTTATGATAGATACCTCCATCTGGGATGGGGAAGGGATTTGAGATACCTCCATCCGGGATGGGAAAGAGATTCGGGGATACCTCCATCTAAAATGGGGAAGGTAGTGGGACGCCATTGCATGAATATGAGCTCATAGACCTTGATGAATCTGAGATCCACACCGGTTTTGGGAACCAAAGAGTCTAGTCTAGTGATTCTGGGAATCACTAAGTTGTGTTTATGATATCTATTTGAATGCATTGAGGTGTTAATTTTATTTATTGGAATATTGACCATAATGAGAATGTTATGAGAGTAAATTGTGGTTGTTTTTAATTTGATTTCTATTGGAATATATATATACAATATTTTATTTTAAATTATTTGCGGGTACCATGGTTGAGTTATTCCGGTTACCGCGCCGGCTGGGAACAACACTATTTACGAACCTTTTTAAAACTTGTTTTATTCACTGAGATTATTATCTCATTAAAAGTGTTGTTTTCATATCACAAAGAAGAAATTGTTGAGACGATGGAGACTTGAAGACTTAGTTCTTTTTAGTTATATTTTTGGTTAGTACCTTTAGAATAAAAGGTCAGATGCGGTTAGTTCCGCCACTCTTTTAGATGTCCATATTTGAGAATAATGTTTTTATATACGTAAGGATTCATTTATTCAATCTTATTTTATAATATTTAAGGTATTTCAGACTATTATTTTTTTAAATAAATAAAAAAGCTTATATTATTTATGTTTTAAAGAGTATTTTAATATGGGTTATTATTGTAATGAAGGACGTTACATGGAATGTGTGGAAAATGCGTTTTTGTACTAATTGAGGTTTTAGGGTAATTAAGGATGATTTGGAGGCCATGGAAGACCCTGGAGCAAGCAGATTTGCAAAAATTATGCATAATAGCATTCTCACTTAAGCGAGTAGGGCAACTAGCTTAAGGGAGTAGAGCTGCTAGCTTAAGCTAGCATGGCTGCTAGATTAAGTGACGACTTGCTTAAGTGATTAGTAGCTCTAGCTTATGCAAGCAAATTTTTAAATGGTGGATGATATTTTAGTAAATCCTCACTTAAGCAAGGAGAGGTGCAGAGGCTGGGTCAGACCTTAATAAGCCTTCACTTAAGCGAGTAAAACTTTTAGCTTAAGCGAAAATGGCTTCTAGCTTAAGAAAAAGTGGACCTAATGCACTTCCCTTTTTGGACTGGAGATCATTTTAAATGCTTTGAAAATGAATTTAAAATTACTTATGAAGATTTTCTAAAATGAATCAAAGCTTGGGTTTGCAGTTGATGTTGTAAAATTCAAAAGAAAAATGAGATTCATGCACCTCTATGTGTCAAGTTCCAATTGATCTTTAAAGTTATGAAATGATTTATATTGATTTAGAGGGGGTTTTCTAAAATAAATGGAACAAAGATTTATCCTAATTTGGTGTATTTTAACAAGACCTTGATAAAATTGGTTGAGGTGATGGTGAAAAATCCATGGTGAGGATTTCCTATTATGTTTAGGAGACTGGTAGATAAGTCCTTAAAGTTGATGTATATGAGGAAGGTGAACCCATATATTTGTGAACTTGTTGAATTTTTATACAAATGAATTGTATTGATTTATGAGGTGAAATTGTATGTGCATTCATACATAATGCATAGTTGAAGATGTATACAAGTAGGCACATAAGTTGAGGGTGCTTGGTGTGCCCTCAACCTAGTTCTGGAAGAACTCGTGATAGTTAATGCTAAATAGGCCTATAGAAAGAATGGATGGGCGAACTTCACTAGAGGTTAAGCTTATTATAAGCCTTGTCGTGGTAAGCCACTGCCAACGACCATATATTTCCAATAAAACCATAATTCTTCCATAGGATAAGTCACGGGACATCCTAAATGGATGAATGTGTATTCCAGGTGAAAGGATGAAGCCTATAATGATTGCTCGGTGGTGAAAATCTCTATGGAGTAGAATTTTCATTTCATTGTATGACCATTATTATTATTACATGGTGGTGAAAACCTTACCCTTACAATATGGCACAAGTGGTTGTGATTATGATGATCTCGAATGTTTTGTTCATGGGAGAAGATGGTCAGGTGAAGTGGATCGATCTTTCTTTTGGACGCATCCTGAAAGTCATAGATAGGCGTGAAGATGTAGCAATCCTTCTTCCTTTTCCTTGATCTTTGTTTTGTTTTGTGTTGATTAATTCAGATGTTTATGATATCTCTTTTGTAAAAGTTTCTATATAGTTGCGTGTATGTATTGAGTCATTTTGATGTTGTATCTTTTGATAGTGAGTTGTAGTGCCATAAGCACCTGGTTTTATTTACTTGATTATACAATGCATGGATGCATTTATTTTGGGGTTATGAAATAATTGTTGGTTTTTGAAAGGTGAAAAGTTTCACAAGTATTTTTATATATAAATTAAATTGAAGAGTTTTAAATGAACTAAAATAAAGTCTTTCGCATATAAAGTGGGGTAGTGTTATGTAGTGGCCCTTGGGTCGTTACATTTATGTTATCATGTAGCAATCCTTGGATTATTACAGGTGGAAACAAGTCAGGTCAGGTTAGTCTTTGGTAGGCCTTAGTCTAGCTTGATTCATAATTACAAAGTTTGAGTTTGACTCATTTAATTACATTTTACAAGTTAATTTTAAGGCCGACCTGTTTGAAAGCCTAACCTTGATCAGTTGCATGATATATTTCCACCCTTATAAGCATTTAAGTAGGCCATGTTAGTCTAGGGTTGAATTTTTTTAAATAGGTCAAGCCTATTTAAGCGAACAATGCCAGCATGTATTTGATCAAATAACCAAACTACACACAACTCTATCTGAAATGGGAACAAATTTCCAACAAAAAATCTAGGGCAACTTATCTTTGTTGCTATTGTGGTTGTGTAAAACATGTTCTGGTAGATGTTTATGTAAAACCTTTCAGACTAGGCCAGACCTTTAAATAGGGCAAACCATGGCTTAAAAGTTAGTATGTAACAAGAAAACAGACCAAGTTAAACTTTTATAATTATGAATCAAGACAAACTCAAGCCTATCAAAGTCTAGTCTGTTTTTATCCCTAAATGCTTATTTTATATTAATTTTTTTAGATAGGTCTATTACATATTTAAGTGTTCATTTTATATAAAATTTATTTTAAGATTTAAATATTTTTCATTTTATAAATATTTCACTTTTTCTAGTTCATGTAAATTATTTTTTAGTCATTGTAAATTATACGTCTTTTAATTTTATTTTCAACTCCTGCTAACATGGAACTTTGAATGATATGACACTTTTTTTATGATGTGACATTTTATGAAGTTAGGATTCATTAGCTATGTCAGCGACTGTTAATAAATCTTAACAGCAAAAACTAATGACAAAAAAAAACATGTTTGGAGTGACTTTTTTTTTTTAAATTACAAGGACCAAAATAAAAAACAAATAAATTATAAAAATTAAAATCATATTTAAGTCTTTTATAGTATTTTGTTTAAATCTCGAATCAACGGCTCATCACAACATCGCAAACACAAATTTGTCATAATTAACTCTAAAAAGAATTTTAAGAATAGACTCAATGAAAATATCAATTGGAATAACTAAACTTTAATATTTAGCTATTGATGTGCAAGGGTGATAATCTATATATTGGAGCCGAAAAAACTTGAAAATAATTTTAAAAATAAGTATTATGATGTAATTCAAGGGAATCTTTGCCTGTTTCCCATAAGCATTTATCTGAGTTCTAAAGCTATCAAAATGGGTCGAGCCCGTCAAACCAGGCTAGGCTATGAAAATTGTGGCTGAAATAGAATTTAGTCAATTTGGCCTAGCTTGATGGGACTGACGGGCCAAGTTGGGCTCAAGAATTGTAGGTCAAAACACCACTGGGCCTATTTTGGCCCAATATTTTTTTTATTTCTTATTTTAAATTTATACAAATTTAGACAAAATAAAACAAAACAGACAAATTTGACCTGAACCGACAAGACGACAGTCTAGGTTGGGCCACAAAAGACACAACCCATAAGAAATTTGAGCCATGTCGGCCCAATTCATTTTTTACACTTGGACTGGGCCGCCCGTTTTGATAGTAAAACTTTATTAGTGTTCCATTTTATTATTATGTATACTTTTTTTATTGAGATAATTTTTTATTATATTATTTTTTAATTATTTTATATTTTAGACTATTATGCTATTATTGTAATGGCTTTTTTTATTTTATTAAGATTGTAATATTAAAAAACAAATACAAGTTCAGAGACCTGATTGAAAAAAAAATTCAAGAACCTAATTAAAAATGGCCAAAAAGTTTAGGAATCTACAGATTAATTTAAAAGCAAAATAAAAAACATACAAACAGAAGGTGTGCATTAGGTCTATCCAAACGGAACTTGTTAAGGGAGACCAGAAGTGTGGTAAGGGGACCGATACTTCTAGAATTTGAGAACATTGGTTGAAGAACTGATAGAGGTTGAGAATACTAAGTTTAGAACATGTAGAAGTGAGAATACTAGCCTGGAGATGTGAGAATACTTAGTGCAAACTTGAAAAATGTGATAATACTTGGAGCATACCTACAGAGATGAGAATACTGACCTGAAAAGGTGAGAAAAATACTGTGAAAGCCTATAGAGAGTTTGAGAATTACTCAGTAGATCTTTGAATTATTTGGCAATATTTAATTAGATATCTGAACTGTGACAATTTTTAATTAGGTCCTTAAACTATTTTTTTTCAATTAAGTTCTAGAACTTGTATTTATTTTTTAATTAGGTCCCTGTTGTTAACTGTAGGGACCTAATTAAAAAACAAATACAATTTCAGTAGTTTAGGTACCTAATTAAGAATTGCCAAATAATATTGGAAAGATTTTGTAAAAAAGAATAGAGTGAGACTAAAGGAATATTGGAAGAAATTGTTAAGAAAGATTTTGTAGTGAATAATATCCTTAAAAATTTAGTCTTTAATTGAGTCCAATGACATTTTGTGATCTATGTAGTCAACCTTACCCAATGACATAAGATTTTTTGTTGTTGTTATTATTGTTCTGGTTTACCAAATAACATACACGCTTAAAGATTTTGTTTAAAGTTGTTCATGTGCAGAAAGCAGCAGTTTCTCTAGCCAAAATATGGGAAGAGGCAACTAAGAAACGTTTCATCTCTTGGAGTCACTAACTATAAGGTTATCTTAGAGATGATAGATATCAACCTTCCCTTTGTTTGTTCCCCTTTAATAAATCAACAACATATCTTGCCATTGCCTAACCCAGCAGTTTCTAATTTTCCAAATACTGGCAAATCTAGAGGAATATAATAAAGATCTTGCCATTGCCTAAACCTCTAGTACCGTGTGATTTGTGAACCTACCAAATATTCAGTGCCAATTTGAAAATTTTCATTATGATCTTTTACTAACTTAAAAGAGTAAAGACATGTAGTTAAAGGCTACGGTTTTTCTATTTTGTGAATAGAGCAAAATTCACGTAAACAGAACGTGTATACAATGTTGGAGAGTATCTGTGTGGCTAATGATTTATAGCAAAATGAAAATGACGCTTCAAGAATTTGATATAAATAATGGAGTTGAAGTGGCTCAACTCGCAACAGTTCTCTGTTCCTAGTTTTTACCTTGAAATTATGTGCATAAATGCTAGAACTCTTTTCTTCTGTTATTATATTACTAAATGTCTAAATCAACTCTGACTCTGATCTATTGTATATATATTACAATAAATACCATAAAAGAATTAAAGAATGCTGACACAATATGTCCATATGATAAAAGAATATGTATCGTACAAATAGAATGATCACATCGTGTCTACACGATTAATTGAATCTACCGATCTTTCTTTACAATATGTCCAGCAGAATTCTAAATAATTATTGGGAGATTGAATGGATCAAACAAGAAACCATTCTACATGGCTATGTCTTCATTTTTTCACAACCCAACCAATTGGCCAGGAAACTGCAGCTAGACCAATAGCCCATTGCCCCCAATTTAGCCTCTCTGTGTCAGCAAATTTCTTGAGAAACTCAACCATCACCACCTGAAGGATTATTGTTATGCCAATAATGCCCAAAAACAACCTGCTCCTGTGTATGCCTTTGAAGACATTCCTCTTCTCCATCTTCCTTGCATTGAACTCATTGAACACTTGGCAAAGAACAAATGTGTTGAAAATCAATGCGTCATTTACCCCTGATGTCACACCAAAGATAGACTCACGTACTCAAATTACAAAATCCATGAACCTAATATCACTAAAATATAAAAAGGAAGAAGCACTGTGGTGGCATTCTGTAGTTTCTAGCAAGTCAATTGGTTAATTTTGTTCACTGCACAGGTACAGTGAGTTGAAGAATTGATTGGTTTACCCAGGTAGGTGGGTTTGTCATCCCCTGCCATGATCACAAGTATCTTGGGCTCAGAGTCAATTTCTATGTTCTGGGGTATTGCATGTTTCATGTCTTCACCTTCAGCTGATGACTGAGATGCATGTTTTCTTTTGGTGCAAATAAGGATCACCAATGCCACAGAAATCAGAATCAGCAATAGAGATAAGCCTCCAAAGAAGTAAGGAATTGGAGACCTCCAATTCTTAAACTCACTGGCTGATGATGAACTACTCATTGGCCTCATCCTGCTTCAATCTTTCTCTAAGGGTATAGAATTAATGGTGCAATTGTAGTGAAATGATGTGAGGTGGTGGTGCTAGAATATATAGTAAAACTGGAACATTTTTATTTACAAAAGTACCCTTTTGGCATGAGGAAGATTCCATTTTATGCTTGGCCAGATGCTTCATGTGGAGGTCAAAAGTGCAAACATTAATGATTTCGAATTTCAAACGTGCCTAAAAGATTGTATCACTAAGAAATTGTATCACTACTTCTCTGTTTTTCAAAATTAACAGATTTTTCCCCAGTTTTTTTTTTTTTTTTTTGACAGAAAGCTATACTCTATATTAGTGAATGTTAAACTTTAAAGAGACTAGAGAAAAAGCTGGGAGTAAAAAAAATGAAAAGGTTAAGATGAATATGTAGCCACATAAAAAATGACAATATACAAAATAGTTATGTATAGAGAGATATTGATGTGACACCAATTGAGAAAAAGATGATAGAAAAATTGGTTAAGGTAATTTGGACACATGTAAAGAAGGTTACTAGAAAAGTAGATTGCATAGTTTTTAGTTCCGTAAAAAATGGTAGAGGGAGACCAAGAAGAAATTGTTAAGAGGAATTTCATGGCAAATATTATCCTTGAGTATTTAGTCTTTAGTTGAATTCAATGACATTGTGTGATCTATGTAACCAACCTCACCTAGTGAGATAAGAATTTTGTTGTTATTATCATTGCTGTTCTAGTTTACCAAATAACATGCACGCCTAAAGTTCTGTTTAAAATTGATCATGTGCAGAAAGCAGCAGATTCTCTACCCAAAATATGGGAAGAGGCAACTAGGAAAAGTTTCATCTTTTGGAGTCACTAACTATAAGGTAATCTTTGGAGATGATAGATTTCAACCTTCCCTATGTTTGTTCCCCTTAAGTAAACCAACAATATATCTTGCCTAACTCCAACAGTTTCTAATTTTCCAAACACATGATCATATGAACCTATTGCAAATCAAGAGGGGTAAAAGCAAACTGTCTTTTCGGTTATATTAGGCAATTGAATTGAGAATTACCAGTTAAGGTAGCTTACAAAATCTTTATTATATTCCTCTTTTTCTCAACCACGTGATCATATCCAGCTAGAGGTTGCAGTTTTTTGTTGCTTCAACCTCTAGCACCATGTGATTTGTGTGCCACTTATTCATTGCCAATTTGAAAATTTTCAAAAATGCTTATGATCTTTTACCGACTCAAAGACATGTAGTTAAGGCTACGGTTTTTATATTTTGTGAATACAACAAAATTGACGTAAACAGAATATGTATATCATGTTGGCGTGTGTCTGCATAGCTAATTAGCAAAATGAAAATGACGCTTCAAGAATTTGATATGAACAGTGGCGTTGAAGTGGTCCAATTCTCAAGAGTTATCTATTCCTATTTCTTACCTTGAAATTATGCGCATAAAGGCTAGAACACTTTTCTGTTACTAATAAAGCAATTCGCACTCTGTTACATTGAATTATTGAAATACATAATTACAATAAAATATGATAAAAAAAAATAAAAGAATGTGTGATACAATATGTCCATATGATAAAAAAAAATGTAAAATACAAATAGAGTATTCACACAAGACGCCACCCTACCTGATCACGTCTTCATTTCTTCATTCTCAAAAAATTGAGCAATGGTTTATCTGGGACAGGTATCAACTTCACAACCCAACCAATTGGCCAGGAAACTGCAGCTAGACCGATGCAAATACCCCATTGCCCCCAATTTAGCCTTTCTGTGTCAGCAAATTTCTTAAGAAACTCAACCATCACCACCTGAAGGATTATTGTTATGCCAATAATCCCCAAAAACAACTTGCTCCTGTGTATGCCTTTGAAGACATTCCTCTTCTCCATCTTCCTTGCATTGAACTCATTGAACACTTGACAAAGAACAAATGTGTTGAAAATCAATGTGTCATTTACCCCTGATGTCACACCAAAGATAGACTCACCTTTGAATTGAAGAGTCAGCAAAACTGCTATTTGGTACAAAGCTTGAGCCAATAGGTTCCTCCACATGACATTAGTAATCAGAGGTTTTGTTCTACCTACTGGTGGTTTGTCCATCAACTCCATTGTAGGCTTTTCTGTTGCAAGAGCCAAAGCACCTAATGTGTCCATGATCAAGTTCACCCATAATAATTGCACTGCTGTTAGTGGCACTTCTCCAGCTGACACAGCCGCCACAAAGTTGATTGCAAGTGCTGCCACATTCACTGTCAATTGAAACTGAATGAACTTCTGGATGTTGTTGTAAACACACCTTCCCCACCTTAAGACAGTGACTACAGATGCAAAATTGTCATCCAATATAACAATATCTGAGCTCTCTTTGGCCACATCAGTACCTTGAATTCCCATAGAGAGTCCAATATCAGCTTCTTTGAGTGCTGGTGCATCATTTGTGCCATCCCCAGTGACAGCAACTACATGGCCTTTTTGTTTTAGGCATTGAACCATTAGAAGTTTGTCAAAAGGAGAAGATCTTGCCATCACACAGATTTTGTCCACCTTCTCCAACCTCTCTTCATGTGTGTAGTTGCGAAATTCCTCTCCTTCAATCACTGCTCCAGTTGTGTCTTGATTTGGCCGGAGTATACCACATTCGGTTGCTATAGCCTTTGCAGTGAAAACATTGTCACCTGTGATCATTTTGACATTCACACCAGCATTTTGGCATGCTTCCACAGCATTCTTCACGCCTGGACGACATGGATCCTTAATCCCCACTAGTCCTAACAATGTCAAACCATTGTCTTTCACTTTCACCATTGCATTGCCTTCTTCATCTCCAAGCTCTTCATCAGCTACTTCTACATGTGCAAAAGCAATACAACGAAGACTACTGGCTGCCATACCTTGAATAATGTGCTCAAACTTCAACATGCTATCATTGTCAAGATCTTTCACAATGCCAGAAGCATCACAATATCTTGAACACATCTTGAGTACCATCTCAGCTGCTCCTTTCCAGTGTGCATTAACTGAGTTGTCTCCCTTCCTTCTGAGCAAAACTCCACTTCTTTTCTTCTTTGAGTTGAATGTCTCAACATGAATGATGGAACAACTTCTTGTCAAGTGCTCCATCTCCATGTTCAATTCCAAGACAGCCCAAGATAGGATTGCTTTTTCTGTGGGACTACCTGAAAACTCAAATTCAGAACCTGATTTATTGGACTTGTGCACACTACCAGTTGTGTTGAGAGCCACTCCTTCTTGGATCAATTGAAGAACAAACGGAGCAACCTTTGTGTAGGCATTTTCTGCCACAGGTTCTAGGCCAAGCCAGATCTTGGTCACCTTCATCTGGTTGAGTGTGAGAGTGCCCGTCTTATCAGTACAAATTGTGGTAGCAGAACCCATGGTCTCACATGCGGAAAGCTTTCTCACCATTGCTTGGTCAGCCATCATTTTCTTCATTGAATAAGCCAGAGTGAGAGTCACAGCAAGTGGAAGACCCTCAGGGATTGCAACAACAACAATGGTAACTGCATCAGCAACAATTCCCACAACAGCATTCATTATATTATCAAACTTGGTCCTGCTTCCATTGAACTCTTTGACCCCATTCTCATCCTTTGTGTTCCCTGTGAAGTACCTAACCAACAAAACAACAAGGACAAGAAAAGCCACAGCCAAACCAACCTTCCCAATGGATGATGTAAGCTTGTTTAGCCTCTCTTGCAAAGGAGTTTGCTCATCAATATCTTGGCTTATCGAACTCATCATTTGGCCCCATGTTGTGTTCATACCAACTGAGGTAACAAGCATCTTAGCATACCCATCAGCCACCTTGGTACCTGAGAACAAAAAGGGGTGGTGCTGTCTACTAATCTCAACATGATCACTCTCTCCTGTCATGCTTGATTCATCCACTTTAAGAGAATGTCCTTCTATGAATAACCCATCTGCTGGCACTTGATCTCCAATCTTCAAGCAAATGACATCACCAACCACGATTTCAAAGATCGAAACATGTTGGCGCCTCCCACTTCTCACCACATCAATTTGTATGTCATTGCTCACTTGAGACAGCTTGTCAAACTGTCTGTTCTGTCTAAAGTTGCTCACTGCAGACAAGGAAATAACAATGAACACCGCAACAAAGATGCTGCCACCATCGTACCAACCTTCTTTGATTCCATGCTCCTTGATGCCGAAGCCAAGAGAAAGAGCAGCACAAGCCAGAAGGATTAGAATAGTGACATCCTTAAAGGCTTCCACTACAAAGTGAAAGAACCCTTTGGAAGGTGGTTTGGGGTAAGTGTTGGAACCAAACACTTCTTTTCTACGTGTGATGTCTTCAGCATCATCGTCACCACCTTTGATACCATACTCAACGTGGGTTTGAAGGGCTTTAGCCACCCCTTCAACCCCACCAAATTTATGAAGGTTCTCAAGGTCTTTCTCTTTGACAATATTGGTGAGGGTTGTTTGGTCTATATCAAAGGAATGGTGAGGGTTCAAATCAACAACTGTGAAAGATGGTGTTGGTGTCGGTGTAGGTGAGGCTTTTGCTTTGGTTTTATTTGGTTTCTTGAGAGTGGAGTATGACATAATAGCTCGGGAACAATAGATGGCCATGAATGCAGAGTGCCATCTTTTATTGGATACACTAACGGTGTTTGGTGCATTGAGTAGTGCCTCAATGCGCTTCAAGTTTGTGAGCAATGTCATTGACATGGTTTCAAGAACAAAGTAACAAACTTAATCAAGAGAATAAACTATTACCGAAACAAAAAATAATAGTAAAAAGAAGAGAAGAAGAAACACAAAGTGTTGTATATATTGAGAAGCCAATGAATTTGGAACAAAAAGAGTAGGGCTATGATCTCTGCCTCGTTCGTGAAACAAAAAAAGTGGAACAACTAAACTTTGTTATTTACTGATTGATGCCCAAGAAATATATCTCTATATATATGTTACAGATCTTGATCCATTTATATATATAGATAGATATAGGAATAATATATGTTACGCGTTTACGTTTGATCGATACTTCTCAGCATTGAAGATGGCTCGTTTTCTCCGACATGGCACCTCGGAAGCGTGTATTTAGCACTTCTAATAATGACACAACCTCTATCCTAAGATTTCCTTGCACCCCCACATTATTAGTAACGGAGCTAGAAAACTAATTGCACTCTCTATGAGGTCATTTTTTTTTCTTAGATTGAAAAATAAAATTGTTAAATAAGTTTTACATTTCTTCAAAAAAATTAATTTTAAAACAACTTTTAAACGAAAAAGAATCCTAAACTAAACACACCTCATGTAGAGAGAGTTTAATAGAATAATTAGACTATTCTTAATAACTACGGGTTTCTATTGATATATAAGCAAAATACTTTCATTGTTTTCATATCATAGACCGCGAAAAACATAAGAACTATAGATGTGTTATGTTAAATTGATTAAGTCTTGATTAGATATATGCACATTGAATTTTAGTAAATTTGTGTGTGTGTGTGTGTGTGTTTCTATCACTGAATTTGTGGTTAGATAGATGGATCTGTTAAAATTAATGTATCTTTGTTTGGCACAAGTTTAGTAGTAAACAAAACAGAACAATATTTAAAAAAATTAACAACACACAACAAAAAAATGACTTGCGGTGGCACACAAACTTTTTCACTACAAATTTAAAATTGTGGGTATATGTCAATTTGACATTGACCAACGAACACTCCATCCCTCCATTATAAGAGTCATATAATAATGGTTGTTTGACTATCATTGTAAGGTTTTTAATTGTTTTTATAGCCTTAATGTCACTATAGGGTTTTTAACTGTCAATGTAATCTCTTGTAATTTAGTGTATCTAATTCAATGTATCTGTAGTTAAAAGTTATTGACTTACAGTTATAGTTTCATAGTCATAGGTAAATATCGATATTTGTAAAAGAAAAAGAAAAAACTTATACCCATAATGTGCATTTGTCATTTAATGTTGCTTAACTAATTACATTTTTATTTTTTTTAATATTAAAATTTTAGTTAATATTAGTTATTAATATATTTTAAATTTTTTTAAAAAAATTAATATCATTTCAATTTTTAAATATATTATTAGAAGTAATATATGGACAAAGTGTGTTTTGTCTCTACAATTTTGCCTTATGACCCCATTGCACCAAATTTAACTAATTAAAACCACAAATAAATAAACAAAATCCTACCACATGAATCCAATAAAACTTGGCTATAACACAGGATGAGTCCTTGAAAAGAAAGAAAAAAGGATAAGGAGTCCCCTGATAAACAATTCTTGGCTATAACAAAGCTTAACGCCTGTTATGTAAACATACCTGGCATGGTTTCCATTCCAGAGGATATAGTAACGGTACTCCCAACATCTGGAATGGATTCATCTTTAGAGAAACTTATCTATTTGCAATACAAATTTAAACATGGCATGATGTAAGATTGATGCATCAATCACAACTATAAGATACTTTGTAAGACTCAAGTTTGGTGGGAAAAGCTAAGCTCCCAAAGTTAATTTGCTGAAAGTCAGGTAATGATAAAAGGACGCTGAAAGTTAGGTATGTTATGACTTATGACAAAAGAATGCTGAAAGATAATATAAGCACATAAAAGAGAAAGAAGATATGTAATGTAATTCCAAATTTTGGCATCCCTTGTCAACTTAAAGTCAAAGTATAGAGTAGTTTAAAGTCAACTTAAAGTCAAATAACTCAATAGAATATGTTTTAGACAGAATAATATCAAAGCCAAACACCATGAATAATATATATATTTGAAAGAAAAATAGATATATTCAATTAGTCTTTTGAGATTTTACCTACACCAAACATTTGTTGTGTGAAAATCTTTTAAAGTTTTATTTACAATAAGCATGTAAGTAGAAGTCTTTTTGGTTTTACCTACAATAACCATGTCTATTAGAATATTGTAAAAGTAATTTTACCTACACTAAATATTCATGGGTAGAAATTTTGTTGGATTTCACCTATACTAAATTATGTTTGTAGGTAAAAGTGTTTATAGGTATAAATCACTTTTCTTGTAGTGATATTAGTTATATGAGAAAAAGGATTATGCACTGACAGTGTAAAATAATTTTACATCGTTATCCAATCACAACCCACCATGTATGGTAAATGTGTTGACTTTTACAAAATTATCTTAAAAGTCATACCAATGGTGATTTATGATTGGATGATCATGTAAAACTTTTTTACACTGTCAGTGCATCACTATTAAACTCTAGTTATATTAATCACAATTTTATTTTCTTTATATATATATATATATATATATATATATATATATATATATAGAGAGAGAGAGAGAGTACGACTCATCTGAGAACACTTTCTTATGTGAGAACATGAGAACAACTAATAATAACCATCAGATTAAGATTAAAATATTTAAAATTCAAATTACAATCTAATGTAACCATCAAATCTTTAAAAGATTTAACAAATAAAAATCAAGTCTATAAAAGATCTCAATTATCATTTTCTAAAATATCTCAATTAACCCATCACCATCACCACCATGATCGCCGCTACCACTGCTATGACCACCGTTGCAGCCACCGCCATGATTGCCACTGTCGCCACCACTATAGTCATGACTGTTGTTGCACGCCGCCACCACCATGACCACCACCACCTCCGCCGCCATGACCTTCATTGCCGTCGTCACTGTCGCCACCACCGCCGTCGGCGACGACGGTGACGAAGATCATATTAATCCAAAATTATTCGTTACCTCATTCATATAGATTAAAATAGACGTAATATCAACTTTTCAAAATATATTAAATATGGATCATTTGATTACCTTCTTATTGTTGTTCAATTTTGACAAAATTTGACACAGACAATCTTGGTAATATGTAGATATAATTCAACGGTTAGATCGATAAAAATCACACTCTTTATCAAGTTATTAAATGGTGTAATAGTTGTTAAATTACACCGGTTTAATTTGATCCGTCCTCATATATATATTATAATTTTAATTTTAACACCTTAATTTATTTTTCAATAATGTTTTGATTATTAAATTTTCCAAGTTTTAAAACTAAAATCAAGTGAATTTTTTTTTTGTCATGGGTCAGAGATCGCGGGTGTCCCCCAACCCAGTGGGTCAGAGACTAATCCCACTTGCGATGCATGGCTGTCGCTGGCACAAAGGAATTTTGCACACTGAGGGAATCGAAAACAGGTTCTCCTACTAAATAGATCATTCTTCCTCATGTAAACGCAGTGAATGGTAAACGATGATTTTTTTTATTTTTAGTAAGTTTTATAATATATATATTAATTTATTTTAATCATAGTTTGATTCTTAAATTGTTGCTTATAAAAACAAAATTAGGTAAGTGGTGACTAGTGAGTTTTTTTTTTCCTAATATTTCGTATTTTTTAGTTACTTTTTCAATTTTTTAATTTATTTAATTACTTATGATTTGATTATTTTTCATTTTTAAAATAAGACAACATCTTATAAGTGTTTATGTAATGATACATTCATACACTTTAATTTTTGTGTAAGCACTTTTCAATGTACATATTCAAATGCAAATAGGTTATTAAATTTTAAGTGCTTATAACATTATATTTATAGCTAAGGTCATCCACTATTAGCATTTATGATAGCAGAGTTTTTTTTTTACTTTGATTTTTTCCTTTGATCTTTCAGCATGTGTAGTGCATTGTTGGGTGAGGTTCCCTAACATCCTATTGGGCTAGGTCTTGTTGGCTGGTTTGTGTTTCACTTGTTTGGGCCTTTCTTTTTTTGCTTAGGAGGGCATCCATCTTTTTTTTTTTTAATTTTTTTTGTCTTGTCTATTTGTATAAAAAAAAAAAAAAAGAAGCTATTTTCTATTTTTTTTAAAAAAAAAACTATTTTCTATCCATTATTTTTTTAGCAAATTACACTTGCATTTCTTGAACTTTTTTCAAATTACACACAACATTACTCTTTTTTCTATTTCTACACTAACCTTCTTGAATGTTTAAAAAATATTACACTAACACATTCTTATATATTACACTAACCCCCTTAATATTTGAAAACATTATACTAACACCCCCTTATATATTACACTAACACTAACACGCCCTCTTTGCTCAATAGATGTTATACGGAAAGTTGTTGTAAACATTAAACAATGACGAATATTGTGTGTAATTCGAAAAAAGCTCAGAAGATATTAACGTAATTTGCTCTATTCTTTTTCTTTGTTGTTTGTAATTCAATTAAGGTGATTGTGGTGATATCACTTATCACCTTGTGAGAGAGTGTTAAGAGTAATATTAGTTTGTTAGAAATAAGCTCTCTATATAAAGCTCTCTCACCTATTATATCTTTTATCATTTTCAATCAATACAAGTTTATTCTATGATACTCCTTTTCTCTACTTTGAATTCTATGATGTTTAACCTTATCAGGTTGGAGTAACATGCATCTCATCTCAAAAAAATTTTATAAAAGCAAATTCGAATCTCTCAAAATATTAATATTCATTTAGAAAACTGAGCTATTGATAGATATTATTTTATATACATAACTTAGATATTATACACCTAATCATATACTTATAGAATATAATTAATTATCATACATAGTAGATCTTGTCTTCATTATTTGATGTTGGAAAGTAATGCTTATGTGTCTTTGGAAGAAACATTCTCCTTGCGATATGATCTAGCATTTCTCTTCACAACTCACAAGATTAGGTTAACAAGATGTGGTGCCGCCACGGAAGCGTGTGTATTACTGGCACTTCTATAATAATGACACAATTCATCTTTGCTCTTGAGAAAATAGTTCTACTTAGATTTGGCTATTGAAAATTTGCACCGCCGCATTAGTATGTGAGAGACACGCGTGAAGCATCATTTCTATTCTAAAAAATTGCACCGCCATAGTAGTAACGGAGAAAACTAATTTCACTCTCTATTAGGTCATTTTTTTTAAGAAAAAAATGTTAAAAGAAATAAAAAATTTAAACAAATTTTACTTTCTTTCATAATTTTTTGTTTGAAATTTTAAGTGAAAAAAAAATTCCTAAACTAAAAACACCTTATATAGAGATATTTTAGTTTTCATGTATTATTAGTGTAAAGATTTTCACACTATTAATTACTTGAAAATTATCTAAATATGAATTCTAAAATTAAAAAATATTTATAGACAGTAAGTTCTAATTAAATTCGGTTTCAAATTTCTCATTAAGTTCGAAAATGATATATTGATGCGTATAACACAATAACTGTATAGACACAGTTGTCTGCTAAACATTATGATGGGCTGCTCTGGGGAATTACTTCTTGCACCCCATTTTTTGCTTCCTGCACCTCCAAAATATCCAAACAGACAAAACTATCCCTCCACCTAACCACCCAACACCATCACGCCCCACCTCCGCCCAACCACCCAACACCACCGCTACACACAAGCACTGCTACTCAGCACTGTTGTCGACAACTATGGTGCAAGGAAGAAGACGCGAATAAAGTCAAGGACGAAGAGAGGTTTAAAATGTGACCTCATTCTGGAAAGGCTTTTTCAGAAGTCAAATTTTGAGGGACCAAGAGCCAGAAAAATTGGGTACGTAAGTTTGAACTCTAACATGCATGGAGTCTATTGATACAGAACAAGAGCCGGAAAAACTGAACTCAGATTGTTAACTGAATCATATCCACTCCTTGATGCTTCAATTACGTTGTCATATGAGGAGTTTTATTCTCTATTTGCCGCATCGCGTTGAATAGGTCAGACGTTTTAACATTAAGTGACAAAATTGTGCTTTTCTAGCTTTTTACGACCATAGCTTGGGGGCAAATAAGAAGAAATAACAATGATTTATTGTGGATGTGATGGAAACAAGATTTGAAGAATATATGTATGAACCGGCCAACAAAAATTAAAACTTGCTAAATAAACCTTATCCACAGCTTCACATATAGGAGACATTCATTAATGATAAAATAATAGGTGCATATACAGTGGCGGAGCTTGATCAAATATTTTGTAGGAGTCAAAATAATTAAGCTTATAATATAAATTAAATTAAATATTTCATTTCTTATGGATAGTTTTAAACTTTTAATGATATTATGTAAATATTAATTATTTTATGATATTAAAATATTTTTTTCTACTTTATTAATTACACTTTTTTATTATTTCTATACCCTTGTTTGTTACTAAATTTTCAGTCTGCTTATTGTGCACGAGTCTTCATATGATAAGATCAGTATGTTCAGTGTGTGTTTCCAAACTTTCATTAAGGCATAACATGATAACAATAATATAAGGATTTTTCCAAAAAGTTTGGGGGCTGTGACCCCCCTCCGCCCCTTAAAAGCTTCGTCGTTGTGCATATAGAAAAAACGAAAGATGATCTAGCCAAACTTTATCACAATGCTATATGGCGCATAAATATATGATTAAATCATTATAAAAGTGTAATGCTAAAAGTTGGTTAATAGTAAGCACAAAAGTATTGACAGTGAAGAAAAAAAAATTAAGATTGAGCACATTACTCAACTGACGAGAAGTTATTTTAACTTAACTATTGATCTTTAATTCAAATCCTGGTTATGCAGATACGTTAAATACTCGAACGAAAAATTTTGTCATCGCTTGTAGTGATCCTACCCGGTTCGAATAGAATTTCTTCTAATAGAAGATACATATGATCTAAACTAAAAAAAAAAGAAGATAATTGTCCACTCCGTTTTTTCCATCCAGCATCCACCCAAAAAATGTGGTTAACTTTATATATAAATATAATTAATTTTATTTTACAAGTAGTTAAAAGTAAATAAATACAACTATATATAATTTATTAATACATGATTAATAATGTTATGAGATTATTGAGATATTTAATAATAATGGTTAACTATGTTTCATAAGTAATTAATAATGTCATGAGATTATCATTGTCATGCGTGTTTAACTTCATATGTAAATATGGTTAATTTTATCTCAACGGTTAATAGTATTACGAAGATCTTAACCGTCACACGTGATTAACTACAAACATAAATATCATAAGTGATTAATAGTGTTATAAGGATATTGACCATCACACATAATCACACGTACATGCACACACACGCGGGATAATCAATACTCGATAGTAAAATGGTATGAAATTTACATAGCCTTTTAATCCCTCTACATCTTTGTGTGGTAATTCAGTTTATAGCGAATTTTTTTCAACTTTCTCAGTTCACAGGTAAAGATTTAGACCATTCAAAGTCATTAAGGGATTATTCTTATTCTTATGCCATTGCCTTGTCATACGGGTGCTCAGGATTTACAATATTCTTTCAATGAAATTCTGCAGCATCAACTCTTATGATTCGATGGGATTTAACTTTTGATCTTTTCACAGTCAATTTTTAATATTCTGTCTAGACTCATTTATGACCAATTGGTTGTTGGGACAAAGGCTGATTCGAGGTACACGATAAATATTTATTTTTTTATAATTAAAATTAATAATAAATAAATATTTCAAATAAATAAATTATATTATAATTAAAATTTATAATAAATAAATATATTTAAATAATAAATTATATTTTAGATTTATAACAAATGTTTTAAATTATGATATAAAATTATTTTTAATTATTCATAATTTTTTAAAAACAACTGATTACAATTTAATTTAGAGACAGAAATAATAGATATATCATATTAAAAGTGAAAGAATAACAGGATACTTCAAGCACCCTATTATTCATGTACCTTTTTTTTTTTTTTATTTCATCTCACCGTTTTACATTTCTTTTCTTGTTTACTTCTTACAGTTTGTTTTCTTTCTTTCTTGTATTGTTCTTCATTTTTTTTTTTCATTCTCCCTTCTTTACTTTAAGAAATTCACATGCCTCGCCACAGGTGGGGACGTTGAGGTTAACTTATGCTATCTGACTCATCATCGTTGGGTAATGTTTTATTACACTATTATTAGTTATTAATATTTTTACTTTCTCGTAAAAAAATATTATCGCTTTAAATTTAAAATGTTCGTGTGCCTTTGTCATGTTGTACAATTTGTGTTGGTATACTTATCTCGTGTGATTTAAATGTTCCTCCTGTTGGTGATGATGATGAAGGTGGAAATGACAATAGTGAAAATGAGGATGAAGCTCCTTTGGAGGATGACTATTATGATGCACACATGCTGAATTTGTTCTAGTTCTAGTTCTATAGAGTAAAGATTTAGGCTAATTGATTATGAGTTTCTGATGTTCTACATTATGTGACTAATTATGAGTTGTTTTTTTTTATACCATGATATTGGTACGAAGTATCCACCGACTTTGTCGATGACTAATCTCCGCCGGAGATCTTGACTGGCCACTTAGTGGAGTCTCCCCCTCCCAACCACATTTTTTCCATCCACAAGGTTCAAACTCGAGACCTTGCTTAAGGGGATCGAGCCCAGCACCACTCGGATCGATGACATGTTGGTAATTATGAGTTGTTTGGGATTTATTAGTTTTGACTTATAAATCTATACATATAAATATTCAGTTTAAGTTTAATTCAATGTTCATGAATTACATTTGGGTTTCTTTATTTATGTCTTTTTTTCACATGTACATCTATATATATAATTTTGTATTTTTTGAAAGATCTTATGATCCGTGTTACGATCCTTCAATTTACAATGTTTTATCTCCTTTCCGATCCCCGTGTAAATTTCACAACATTACAATCATCATATCTTTGAGAGAAACTGATTTAAAAACTCAATATAACACTTTTTTCCTTCACTTTTTTCTCACCATTATTGACAAATATTGCGGACCCCTTTAACTTCCAGAGAATTGGAGTATTACATTACACTAGAAGAAGTACCCGTGCGATGCACGAGACAATCATAAAAATAATTTGAGAGAATTTTTTGATATAATCATCTTTAAACATAAGAATCTTTTAACTAATTCATATTTTTTTAAGAAAGTTGGTTAATTTAGTTAGTAACATTAAATTTGTTAGCAATTTATATTATTTTTCAAAATTATTGGGACCCAACATTTCACTCTTTTCACTCAATTACTTTCTAACTAATTAATTAATGTGTGTTAGTCTTCTTCTCCAATTTCTATAAGAGAGATAATGAATTTATCTTATTAATTTATATCATTTATTGTAAAGTAATTAAGGGTATTTTGGTCAAAATAATTAATACAAAAAAATAACTTGAAAAGAGTCTTATAAAAAGGGACAAACAAATTTAAAAAAGAGTATTATATCTAAGAACGAAGGTAGAAATTTATAAAATGAGAATGAAATAATTACATAATTATTTGAATATGAAAATTATTATAGAATTTATGTTCTAAAAAGGCCGTGTTTGATATAAAATTTAGAAATTATACATTTTCCTAATCATATCAAAATAAAATTTATATAACCATTTCACAAAAAATGGAATGCTTCAAATTCCTAAAAACAAAAACATAGGCAAAACATGATATATGTATAACTATAAAACAACCTTAATTAAAAAATTATTAACAACTTACTTAGATTAAATTGTGAAAAACTTCTTTATAAAGAACATTTGAAGTTGTGAAAAAATTTCTTTATAAAATCATTAACAACTTATTTGGATTAAATTATGAAAAACTTCTTTATAAACATTTAAAGTCGTGAAAGATTTTTTTTTTAACAGCATACTAACATTAGATTTATAATAAATTTTTTATCACTATATTTTTATAAAAATATTTATTATATATATATATATGGTAAATACATAAGAGCAACATTAATTATGTCGTGAAAATATTAAAAAAATAAAGGGAGAATCATAATATACCAGCAAGTGATTATACTAATTTTAAAACTATAATATAGACAAGTAAGCTTGTGCGTAGAAACTGAAAAATAAAAATAAAGAGTTTAAAAGAAAAAGAAAAAGAAAAAGCAATAACACTATAGTGCAGTAATGCTGCATACAAACAAAAGAATAATAATTATAATTTATTTAGAAAAAGACTAAATTAATCAATAAATTTTTTAAAGATTTACTTCACATCAATTTTATCTTTTAAAGATATATTATATATGAAATAAGTCTTTAAAGAATAAAAAATATATTTTTGTATTAAAAACTTATTTAATATTACAAAAATTAAAAATATTATTTTTCTTTTCATATTGTTTTTATTTCATAATATTTTTTTATTCTTTTTGTTATTAATTTTTATTTGTTATAATCTATTTGTCTGATTTTGATAAATTCTTTTATAATTTTTAATGATTATAGTGATATTTAACTATTTTTTTCTTCATTTTTTTGTATCTTTGTAATTTATTTTTATGTTAATATTTATAATTTATTTAAAAAGCTTTAGCAATTTAAGTGTGGATATTTTTATATATAATATTACTCTATTATAATATTATTTTATTATTTTTATTTAATAAATATTTCTAAGTTACTTTTATTGTAAACTATCATTTTAATTATTGAAAATGTGTAATTCTGAACACATTAGTTCCTAAAATTAAGAAAATTCTAAATAATAACTTTCTAAAAGTGTAATCTGACAATCGCAAATGAAAAAAAATGTGTGACTAAGTTTTTATTATTATTATTGAATTGAACTCAAGTACATGTTCAACCAAGTTAGATCACTTGGTATATGTGACTTAAATAATAATATTAACAAACATTAATTTAGGGACCAAATAGAAATAAGTGATTAAATTTAGGAACTTAGATGAACAATATAAAATTCCATACACTTGTTTGTAACTTTCTTAATTTTAGAAATTAATATGACAACAAATTATATTTTTAGGATCAAAATGATGACTTACTCGTTATTTTTACGTGTGCTTTTGATGATTTATTTCAAAAGTTTTTAACAATTTTAACATTATTTTAATATTATAATTTTTCAGTGTGTTATATTTAGTATTTTTCAATTTTATTTCATGATAAGAAAAGTATATCTTAACATTTGTATGAAATAACCATTATAATATTATTTTAAAAAAATTTAACTTTTCTAAAATAAAAAAAGTAACTGCACTTGCTTCAGACGATTATATTAAGTGCATGTTTGGATTAAAGTTTACAAACATAAGTTTGAATTAAAAGTATGTTGCAAACTTAAATTTGATAAAAATGAATTTACTATAACATGATTTATGTTTGGGTATTTTTTATTCAAAAGTATGTTGATAAAATGAAATATGTTTGGATAATACCAATGAAAAGTATTTTTACTTCATGTTTTTATTGTAAATATACAAATCAAAAATATTTATACTTTAAAAGCATTAAATTTGTTGCTTCCGATCCAAACCTGGGTTTGGCCCAAACATAGGTTGCAGAATTAATTTTCAAAACTCTTAAAAATGATGTCAAACTGAGTTTAGAGCTTCAAAAGTATGTTTGAGATACCCAAACAGGTATCCAAACATACCCTAAATATGATTTTAAAAATTTACTTTAGATTGATTTTGACATATCCAACTGTAGCAAACAGGATGAGTTTATATATTTTTAAAATTATTTATTATGGACTTTTTTAAGAATGTTTATTATTAATTTTAATAATAACATAATTTAAAATTTTAAAAATATTTATTTATAATAATAATAATAATAATAATAATAATAACAACAATAATAATAACAATTATTATTATTATTATTATTATTATTATTATTATTATTATTATTATTATTATAACCGTTTATCTTCTATAACACACAAACTACAATACTACATACTAAAATACTAGTGAAAACTAAAAGTAAGTATATTACTAAACATAAAAAAAATGCATATAAGTTTAATATGAGACATGATATTTTGCCAATGACTGACGATATCGTAGGGGTAAATTGAATAAAAAAGATAATTGATTTTATTTAAATTTTTTTAAAACTATGTTATTTGCTTAATTAATAAAACATAATTTTTTATGAAATTATATGTCATACTTTTTTTATATATAATTTATGTTTATATTATAGAATACTTATATGTAGGGGCCTTATAAGTCATAGGGTTGACATAGTGGTATAAGGTCCTGTTGCATTCATATGTGAGGGAACAATCTATTTAGCAGAAAAAATTGAGTTCGATTTTTTCTGTGTGCAAAATTTTCTTGACCAGCGATAATCATACACTGCGAGCGAAATTAATCTTTAACTCAATGAATTAGAAAACACACATGATCTTTAATCCATAACCAAAAATATATTGAGCCTTATTTTATTATTTTGCCCTAAACCCATAAAATGTCAAAAACGGCCTGTTGACAAGATGTGGTGCCGCGGAACCACCGTGTAAATTACTGGCACTGCTAATGATGACACCACTTCATCTTTGCTGTTGAGAAAAATGGCTCTACTTAGATTTGGCAATAGAAAAATTGCACCGCCACGTTAGTTAGTGGGAGACACACGTGAAGCTATCATTTCTATTCTTAAAAATTGCACCGCCATATTTGAAAAGGAGAAATCTAATTTCACTCTCTATTAGGTCATTTAAAAAAAAACTTAAAGAAATAAATTTTTTTAAATAAAGTTTACTTTCTTTATCAATTTTTATTTGGAATTTTAAGCGAAAAAAAATCCTAAACTAAACACACCTTATATGTAGAGATTTTAATTTTCATGTATTATTAATATGAAGATTTTCACACTATTAATTACTTAGAAATTATCTAAATATGAATTTTAAAATAAAAATATTACGTTAATTAAATTAGGTTTCACATTTTCTCATTAAGTTCGAAAATGATATTTATTGATGCATGGGCCAGCGAATCAGGCGAGTGGAGACACGCTACCTCCATGCCATAAAATTTGGACAATAAAACCAATGAACTTCTTTATTGTAATAAATTTAACTTAAAGATATTGTATGTATTTAGTTAACCGTTTAAATTTACATTCAATGAAAAAACACGTATTCCAAGACACAAAAACAAAAGTAATATGAGAGTAGTTTTTTTTAACGGCCGTTACGTTAAACGTAACTGGTTCCCAAACACACCCATATAGTATTTTACTATTCAATTCAAAATTAATTTTTCTCTCCTATCTGACTAGCATTAAAATTTTCAAATACTATTTTCTCTCTCTTCTCTCATAGACATTAAATTTTCAATTTCTCTCTCCTCTCCTCTCTCATCATAATATAATAAATGTATTATGAAAATAAATGTATATTCTATTTTTTTTATAATTTCATAAACATATTAAAGGGAAGTAAATGAAATTAATATGAAAAAATTGATTTCTATATAATACACAATAATCATACAATGAAGAAATGATGACGTAAAAAAATATAAAGAAATGATTATCTTTATTTTTGAAAGTGATTAAAAAATAATTATTTTTAATATAAATTAAATAAGCATAACGTTAAGATTACAAAATGTAATTTATTATTATTTTTTACTATAAATTGTTTTTATAAAAATAGTTAATTTTCAAATTCGTTTAAATAGTACAATTATTACTATTTTTTAAAAATAAATTTGAATCAGTCATACTTATTATTTTTAAATAAATATATATTTTAATTTATAGTGTTTTTTCATAATACACCATTTTTTATAATACATTTATTATATTATGGTGAGAGAGGAGAGAGGAGATAGATTGTAAATTTAATGTCTATGAGAGAGGAGAGAGAATAGAGTATTTAAAAAATTTAATGCTGGTCAGAGAGGAGAGAGAAATGATTTTTAAAATTGTATAGAAAAGTACTATAATATCTTTAAGTTAAACATAGATTTCATTGATTTTTTTATCCAAATTTTATGGTGTTGGCTGCTAATGCACTCATACTAAAAAAAGGGTATGAGTGCATTAGCATTTCCCTATATATATATATATATATATATATATATATATATATATATATATATATATATATATATATATAATTTGCTAACTTATACTCACTTGTTTTTTAGAAGAAGTAAATTAGCAACTTACACCTTAGATGTATTTCTAAAATTTTATAGTTATAGCTTGCTAACATACTTCTTCTAAAAATAAGTGGGTGTAAGTTAGCAAATCCTATATGCATTTGCTAATATACACCCACTTATTTTTTAGAAGGAGTAAGTTAGCAAGTTACACCTGGATATATTTTAAGAAAATTTGTAATTATCATTTGCTAACTTACTCATTCTAAAAAAAAGTGAGTGTAAATTAGCAAACTCATATATATATATATATATATATATATATATATATATATAGGCACACACACTAGACTCGGTGTTGTTTTGTTGGATAAGATAAGGGATACATCTCATAATAAAAAATTAGTTAAATTACTTCCTAACTTTCTAAATTATATGATAATTTTAATTAAACTTTTGAATTAATTTTTGAATTATATTTTTAAATTTATATTTATTTTTTAATTAGATCTCTCTACCTAATTATCACTATGAAAAAATTAATTAGGCAGACCTAATTAGTTCATGAATTCAATATTATCATTTATGCAGATTTTTACCTTTTCATACCAATATTTTTACTTTTGCAAGTTTTCAACTCAGTGTTCTTAACAAATATTATTATCTTTGCAAATCTACTTAATTCAAGTATTTTTTTTATAAGTCTCTCTTCAAGCTTTACGATACAATAATCTTGCTGCAAACATATATAACTGACTCAAACAATTACTTTTCCATTACAGTAGTTAGACAGAAGGGTCCAATTAAAACACAAATATAAGTTCAAATACTTAATTGAAAAAGAAATAATTCAAAGACTTAATTAACAATTATAAAATAGTTCGGAGTAATTAAAAATCATTCACTGGTATAGGGTAGGCTGGGTATACTGTCATGATTTATAATTCGGTATTATGAATTTATGATGTACTTTTTTTGTGGCTTTAGCACAACTTGTGACAAAGCCCAAGCTAAATATTTTATATACTAGTATGGTGACCGTGCTTATGCTCGGGTTATCACATTTTTTAATGTTATTTAATCATTAATTTATATATATTTTTATAATAATTTGATTATTTTCTATCAATGAAGTTAGTTAGAATGTGAAGATTTTGCGTTGTCTTTTGATTAACTCTAAAAGTAAAAAGTATATGCAGCGTTTGCACAATTATTAAAATACAAATATTTAATATTTTTTCGCAAAAATAAATGGAATGGACCAATGAATAAATCATAAAAAATCTTCGGTCCCCTTATTTTACTCAATTTGTAATTTTGGTCTTTCTATTTTAAAATGAAAAAAATTTAGTTTCTCAATTTTCTAAAATTAGTAATTTTGATCCAATATTTAATTTGGATACATTTTATTTCTTTTATTTTGTTCCAATTGAAGCCTAGTCCTAACATGTTCATTTAAGGTAGCATCAAAAAATAATTTAATTAATTAAAATGTAAGAAAAATCAATAAATGTAAGCAAAATTGAGAATTGGACTAAAATTATGAATTTTTGAAAATTAAGAAAATAAATGTCTCCATTTTAATACGGAGAACCAAAATTACATATTGGGTAAAATAGATGGACCAAAGTTGTATTTATTAATTTAATAAATTTTATAATTTTTAAAAAATTAAAATATTAAATACATTTTTTTGTATTTTAATTTATTTCTACTACAAATAAAAGAATTTTCATCAATTATCAAAGTTTTTAAAAATATTTTTTTGGATATTATAATTTTATTTTCTTTACCATCAAAATATTTTTTATATCTAAATGATTTTTTAAATATTTAAATTTTTTAAAACACTTTTACAATGGCTAAGATACTTGTAAGTTTAATTTTAAAATTTAGGCATAAAGATATGTTAAAATAGTATTTATTTTTGAAACACAACTTATGAACGTTTGTAATCCTACTTTTTTATAAACATTCCTTCAATAAATTCATTTTATAATAAAAAAACATTGATTAATTAAATTTGAAAATTTTAATTAAAAAATAAAATAATAATAAAAATGAGGTTTAAATAGAAAGAAGATTAATAAGATTAAGATTTATTATCTTAAAATTTATTGTTAATGTTGTTTAATTTTTTTCTTTCTTTATGATAGAGACATATATTTTCAAAAAAATTCTTCCACCATGTTTTGGTTTTTATCTTTTTAATTGTATCCTTTTGATTTTTTTTATTGTTTTCACTTACCAACAATGAAACAAAAAATATCCTTCAACCATTTTTTTTTTGTTTTTCACTTATTTAGGATGCAATTTAATTTCTTAATTTTTATTAATTGAATTGTTTGGTAATACTTTAATTATTGCTGAAACAGTTTAAGTATGATGGATGAATTAATTGTTAACTTAAAAAATATCAATATTGATACAAAACTATTGTGTATATATCATTATCGTATAAAATTATTTGTTATACAACTTCAAACCCTGTAAAAATTTTATATTTTCACTATTATTGAAAATTATTATTTTTATAAATGTAATATAAATGTGTTATAATATAGTGATGTTTATATTTATTCTTTTATTTTAAATATTAAAAAGTGATTAGATTAATTCAAATGGTTTAACTCTTTATTTGAATTAAAATGCAAAGTAAATATGTCAATTTATAAATATGTAATATTCCTTAAGAAATTTCTCTCAAAATCATTAAAATATTACACAAAGACAATTATGTCTGTTACAATTAAAATCTAACTGTTCAAAAATTAAGTATTTATATGTTTAAAAAATCTTATATATCATAGAAATAAATAATAATATAATTTTCTATCATTATAAAAATCTCAAATAAAATAAAATCAAGTGATATAAAATTAAAAAAATATATTTTATCTATTTATAAATTTAAGAGCATAAAATAAAATTTAATTTTATTATAAAATATGAAAGGAATGAAATAAATTTAAAAAAGTAATAAGCTTGTATGTTAAAACCTCTTTGGAGGTGCTGAATTTGCTGATTAATTGCTTCAGCAAAAGAATATTCGTTGCACTCATAGAACACACCGAAGTTTTTGTAAGTGGACAAAAAAGTCTTTGTGTTAACAGTAAAAAAATATTGTTCCACAAAGAGGAAAAAAGTCTTGCTAGTATTGAAAGAGAAAGTGACACCTTTAAAGGAAAGAAGTCTCAAATATTATATGCATAGATAGATTCGTTTCTTTGTTGGCTGTGCCAAAAAAAAACTACTACACGTATTTTACGTGTCACGTTGAATTCAATTCCGTAAACGTGTCAGCGTCATTTGACTATCGCTGCGACGCGTAGACATTAATTTTATTTTCACTAAATTCAAATGAAACTGTACATATGCCATTGCACGTAATTCTCCTAAAAAAAAAAACAAGATGTTTTGGTTTTGGGTACGTAAGTTTGCACTCCAACATGCATGGAGTCTATTGATACAGAACAAGAATCAGGAAAAAAAAAAAAACAGAACTCAGATTGTTAACTGAATCATATACAGTGCTTGATGCTTCAATTATGTTGTCGATCATATGATGAGTTTTATTAGCTATTTGTCAAATTTTAACATTAAGTGACAATATTGTGTTTTTCTAGCTTTTTACATGGGGAAAATAAGAAGAAATAACAATGATTTAATGTAGAATGTGATGGAAACAAGATTTGAAGAATATAGATATATATGAATGATTCTACTTAGCTTGCAAAATACTTCTGATGCGTTTTAAATTATTGCATTTCTGAACCGCCCGACATAAATTAAAATTTGCTAACTAAACCTTATCCACAGCTTCACATATAGGATTAGGAGACATTCATTAATGATAAAATAATAGGTGCATATATATAGAAAAGAAGAAATATGTTCCAGCCAAACTTTATCACGATACTATATGCATGGTGCATAAATATATAATTAAATCATTATGTGTAATGCTAAAAGTTGCTTAAATAAAAGTAAGCATTAAAGTATATTGACAGTGAAAAATAAAAATAATTACCATTGAACACATGAATCAATTGATGTGGAATTATTATAATTTAACTAGTGATCTATAGTTTGAGTCCTAGCTATACATATGTGTTAAATATTTGAATGGAAAACTTTGTTGATGTCCGTAGTAGTTTTATCCGGTTCGAACAAAATGTTCTCTAATAAAAGATACATGTGATCTAAACAATAAATAAATAAATAATTGTCCACTATGTTTTTTTCCATCCAGCGTCTACCCAAAAAATGTGGTTAATTAATTAATCAATTATATACATATATATATAATATAATATAATTTTATTTTACAAGTAGTTAAAAGTAAATAAATACAACCATATATAATCTATTAATACATGATTAATAATGTTATGAGATTATTGAGATATCTAATAATGATTAACTTTTTTCTACAAATGATTAATAGTGTCACGATGTTACTGATTGTCATAGGTGGTTAACTTCATATGTAAATATAGTTAATTTTATCTAAATGGTTAATAGCATTATACGACATTCTTAACCATCACATGTGATTAAATATACACGTAAATATAGTTTATTTTGTCTCATAAATAATTAATAATGTTATGGAGATTTTATCTATAATATGTGATTAATTTTATATATAAATATAGTTAATTTTATTTCGTAAGTGAGGTTATTGAAACATATAATGATAATTAATTTTATTTTACAAGTGTTTAATTGTATTATAAGATTATTAAAATATCTAATTAATAATATTTAATTACTTGTAAAATAAAATTAATCACATTTATATACATAATTAATTACGTATGTTGAATGGACACAAGGTAAACTATTTGTGGGTAGACGATAATCAATACTCGATAGTAAAATGGTATGAAATTTACATAGCCTTTTAATCTCTCTACATCTTTGTGTGGTAATTCAGTTTATAGCGAATTTTTTTTCAACTTTCTCAGTTCACAGATAAAGATTTAGACCATTCAAAGTCATTAAGGGATTATTCTTCTTATGCCATTGCCTTGTCATACAGGTGGTGCTCAGGATTTACAATATTCTTTCAATGAAATTCTGCAGCATCAACTCTTATGATTCGATGGGATTTAACTTTTGATCTTTTCACAGTCAATTTTTAATATTCTGTCTAGACTCATTTATGACAAATTAGTTGTTGGGTTGTTGGGAAAAGGCCGATTCAAGGTACACGATAAATATTTATTTTTTATAGTTAAAATTAATAATAAATAAATATTTAAAATTTATAAATTATATTATAATTAAAATTCATAATACATAAATATATGTAAATAATAAATTATATATTAGCTTTGTAATATATATTTTAAATTGTGATATAAAATTATTTTTATTTATTCATAATTTTTTAAAAACAACTTATTAAAATTTAATTTAGAGACAAAAAATATATATATAGCATATTAAAAGTGATAGAAGATTAAAAAGATTAAGTATAAAAATAAAGATAAAATAAGGGTTGTTTCACATGGTTGAAAGAAAAAAAAAATATTGTACACTATTTTTTTACCATGATATTGGTACGAAGTATTCACTGACGAAAATAGTGACTAATCTTTATCGGGATCGTGAGCACACGCAAGATGAATATTTTCCTCTCAACATGGTCTATTCCTTACTGTTGGAATAGTGTGTGAAACGTGCCTCCAAAGGATAAAGGAGAAAATATTGTACATGTCTAACTTTAAAGATAGAAAATAAAATAAGAGTCTCACTCTTTATATTATATATTCTAATTTATAAATATATATAAAATTTTGTATATTAAGAATAAATAAGTGATGAGTTCATATTTTTTTTACTCTACCGTGTATATTTTCTCTAACATTTTTCTTTTAATATATTTTTTTTGTGATGAGTTAAAATTGATTAAAAATAATTAATTTTGATATATTTATTTAATATTTATTAATTCTTTCTCCTAATTCATAATGAAACCCTCAAAATTCATAATTTTTAATAAATTTTAATCAATCATAATAAAAATATTAAAAAAAATATTAGAGAGGATGTGACTAGCATTCCCGGATTTACTTTTAAACTTCACTATCAAATTGTAACTACCTTTGAAACACGAAAGAAAATGAAACAACGCAGAAGTCGACAAAAGTTAACATAAGGAAGCAATTAAGGAACTTTGCTTCGTCGTTTTGGAATTTTGCCGACTTTAATATTAACCCACCAGTTCCTCGAAACATCCTCCTACCTTAAAACCTGCAAAACTAAAAAAAAAAAAGGCGCCAATTGATATATTTCACTCTACGTAATTCCTAACCGCCATAAAAAGCCGAAATATCTTATGAAACTATCTTTCATTTCATAATGACAAATGAGTCATCTTCGTTTTTATTACAAGGTAATGACTCATCTTGAATGCTAAGACATCTCTCCATCAAACAAAACGCGTAACATAGTTTATAGTTGATTCCTATATACTATATTGTTTCCTATATATATATAGATATATATCCACTCTTGGTCATCAATCAAAAATATCAAAGTTTAGTTGTTCCAATATTTTTGAACCTCAACAATTTGCATACATCATCAGTTTCACGTACGAGGTAGAGACCATAGCTGTGCTCTTTTGTTCCAAAACACCTTGTGTTACAAATAGCTTCAATCTTGCATTTAATTGCCTTCTCAGTATACGCAACACTTTGTGTTTCTTCTTCTCTTCTTTTTACTCCAATTTTGTTTCCGCAAGCTTTTCTTATATTCTTTTGATCAGGTATTGTTGTAGTTACTTTTGTTCTTGAAACCATGTCAATGCCCTTGCTCACAAACATGCAGCGCATTGAGGCACTACTCAATGCACCAAACACCGTTAGTGTATCCATTAAAAGATGGCACTCTGCATTCATGGCCATCTATTGTTCCCGAGCTTTTATGTCATACTCCACTCTCAAGAAACCAAACAAAACCAAAGCAAAAGCCTCACCTACACCGACACCAACACCGACACTATCTTTCACAATTGTTGATTTGAACCCTCACCATTCCTTTGATATAGACCCAACAATCCTCACCAATATTGTCAAGGATAAAGATCTTGAGAACCTTCATCAATTTGGTGGGGTTGACGGGGTGGCTAAAGTCCTTCAAACCCACGTTGAGTATGGTATCAAAGGTGGTGACGATGATGCTGCAGACATCACACGTAGAAAACAAGTGTTTGGTTCCAACACTTACACCAAACCACCTTCCAAAGGGTTCTTTCACTTTGTAGTGGAAGCCTTTCAGGATGTCACTATTCTAATCCTTCTGGTTTGCGCTGCTCTTTCTCTTGGCTTCGGCATCAAGGAGAATGGAATCAAAGAAGGTTGGTACGATGGTGGAAGCATCTTTGTTGCGGTGTTCATTGTTATTTCCTTGTCTGCAGTCAGCAACTTTAGACAGAACAGACAGTTTGACAAGCTGTCTCAAGTGAGCAATGACATACAAATTGATGTGGTGAGAAGTGGGAGGCGCCAGCATGTTTCAATCTTTGAAATCGTGGTTGGTGATGTCATTTGCTTGAAGATTGGAGATCAAGTGCCAGCAGATGGGTTATTCATAGAAGGACATTCACTTAAAGTGGATGAGTCAAGCATGACAGGAGAGAGTGATCATGTTGAAATTAGTAGACAACACCATCCTTTTTTGTTCTCTGGCACCAAGGTGGCTGATGGATATGCTAAGATGCTTGTTACCTCAGTTGGTATGAACACAACATGGGGCCAAATGATGAGTTCGATAAGCCAAGATATTGATGAGCAAACTCCTTTGCAAGAGAGGCTAAACAAGCTTACATCATCCATTGGGAAGGTTGGTTTGGCTGTGGCTTTTCTTGTCCTTGTTGTTTTGTTGGTTAGGTACTTCACAGGGAACACAAAGGATGAGAATGGAGTTAGAGAGTTCAATGGAAGCAGGACCAAGTTTGATGATATAATGAATGCTGTTGTGGGAATTGTTGCTGATGCAGTTACCATTGTTGTTGTTGCAATCCCTGAAGGTCTTCCACTAGCTGTGACTCTAACTCTGGCTTATTCAATGAAGAAAATGATGGCTGACCAAGCAATGGTGAGAAAGCTCTCTGCATGTGAGACAATGGGTTCTGCTACCACAATTTGTACTGATAAGACAGGTACTCTCACACTCAATGAGATGAAGGTGACTAAGGTTTGGCTTGGCCTAGAACCTGTGCTAGAAAGTGCCTACACAAAGGTTGCTCCATTTGTTCTTCAATTGATCCAAGAAGGAGTGGCTCTCAACTCAACTGGTAGTGTGCACAAGTCCAATAAATCAGGTTCTGAATTTGAGTTTTCAGGTAGTCCCACAGAAAAAGCAATCCTATCTTGGGCTGTCTTGGAATTGAACATGGAGATGGAGCACTTGACAAGAAGTTGTTCCATCATTCATGTTGAGACCTTCAACTCAAAGAAGAAAAGAAGTGGAGTTTTGCTCAGAAGGAAGGGAGACAACTCAGTTAATGTACACTGGAAAGGAGCAGCTGAGATGGTACTCAAGATGTGTTCAAGATATTATGATGCTTCTGGCATTGTGAAAGATCTTGACAATGATAGCATGTTGAAGTTTGAGCACATTATTCAAGGTATGGCAGCCAGTAGTCTTCGTTGTATTGCTTTTGCACATGTAGAAGTAGCTGATGAAGAGCTTGGAGATGAAGAAGGCAATGCAATGGTGAAAGACAATGGTTTGACATTGTTAGGACTAGTGGGGATTAAGGATCCATGTCGTCCAGGCGTGAAGAATGCTGTGGAAGCATGCCAAAATGCTGGTGTGAATGTCAAAATGATCACAGGTGACAATGTTTTCACTGCAAAGGCAATAGCAACCGAATGTGGTATACTCCGGCCAAATCAGGACACAACTGGAGCAGTGATTGAAGGAGAGGAATTTCGCAACTACACACCTGAAGAGAGGTTGGAGAAGGTGGACAAAATCTGTGTGATGGCAAGATCTTCTCCTTTTGACAAACTTCTAATGGTTCAATGCCTAAAACAAAAAGGCCATGTAGTTGCTGTCACTGGGGATGGCACAAATGATGCACCAGCACTCAAAGAAGCTGATATTGGACTCTCTATGGGAATTCAAGGTACTGAAGTGGCCAAAGAGAGCTCAGATATTGTTATATTGGATGACAATTTTGCATCTGTAGTCACTGTCTTAAAGTGGGGAAGGTGTGTTTACAACAACATCCAGAAGTTCATTCAGTTTCAATTGACAGTGAATGTGGCAGCACTTGCAATCAACTTTGTGGCAGCTGTGTCAGCTGGAGAAGTGCCACTAACAGCAGTGCAATTATTGTGGGTGAACTTGATCATGGACACATTAGGTGCCTTGGCTCTTGCAACAGAAAAGCCTACCATGGAGTTGATGGACAACCCACCAGTAGGTAGAACAAAACCTCTCATCACTAATGTCATGTGGAGGAACCTACTGGCTCAAGCTTTGTACCAAATAGCAGTTTTGCTGACTCTTCAATTCAAAGGAGAGTCTATCTTTGGTGTGACATCAGGGGTAAATGACACATTGATTTTCAACACATTTGTTCTTTGCCAAGTGTTCAATGAGTTCAATGCAAGGAAGATGGAGAAGAGGAATGTCTTCAAAGGCATACACAGGAGCAAGTTGTTTTTGGGCATTATTGGCATAACAATAATCCTTCAGGTGGTGATGGTTGAGTTTCTTAAGAAATTTGCTGACACAGAGAGACTAAGTTGGGGGCAATGGGGTATTTGCATCGGTCTAGCTGCTGTTTCCTGGCCAATTGGTTGGGTTGTGAAGTTGATACCTGTCCCAGATAAACCATTTCTCAATTTTTTGAGTATGAAGAAATGAAGATGTGACCATGTAGGTTGGTGTCTTGTGTAGTCATTCTATTTGCATTTTACATTTTTTTTATCATATGGACATATTGTATCACACATTCTTTTATTTTTTTTTATCAAATTTATTGTAATTATATATTTCAATAATTCAATGTAACAGAGTGCGAATTGCTTTATTAGCATAACAGAAAAGTGATCTAGCCTTTATGCACATAATTTCAAGGTAAGAACTAGGAATAGATAACTCTTGGGAATTGGACCACTTCAACGCCACTGTTTATATCAAATTCTTGAAGCGTCATTTCATTTTGCTAACTAGCTATGCAGACACACGCCAACATGATATACACATTCTGTTTACGTCAATTTTGTTGTATTCACAAAATATAAAAACCCTAGCCTTAACTACATGTCTTTGAGTCGGTAAAAGATCATAAGCATTTCTGAAAATTTTCAAATTGGCAATGAATAAGTGGCACACAAATCACATGGTGCTAGAGGTTGAAGCAACAAACAACTGCAACCTCTAGCTGCATATGATCACGTGGTTGAGAAAAAGAGGAATATAATAAAGATTTTGTAAGCTACCTTAACTAGTAATTCTCAATTCAATTGCATAACATAACCGAAAGACACTTTGCCTTTACCGCTCTTGATTTGCAATATGTTCAATATGATCATATGATCATGTGTTTGGAAAATTAGAAACTGTTGGAGTTAGGCAAGATATATTATTGTTTTACTAAAGGGGAACAAACATAGGGAAGGTTGAAATCTATCATCTCCAAAGATTACCTTGTTGTTAGTGACTCCAAAAGATGAAACGTTTCCTAGCTGCCTCTTCCCATATTTTGGTTAGAGAATCTGCTGCTTTCTGCACATGATCAATTTTAAACAGAACTTTAGGCGTGCATGTTATTTGGTAAACTAGAACAGCAATAATAATAACAACAAAATTCTTACCTCACTAGGTGAGGTTGGTTGCATAGATCACACAATGTCATTGGATTCAACTAAAGACTAAATACTCAAGGATAATATTCACCATGAAATTCCTCTTAACTATTTCTTCTTGGTCTACCTCTACCGTTTCTCATGGAACTAAAAACTATGCAATCTACTTTTCTAGTAACCTTCTTTACATGTGTCCAAATTACCTTAACCAATTTTTCTGTCATCTTTTTCTCAATTGGTGTCACATCAATATCTCTCTATACACAACTATTTTGTATATTATCATTTTTTATGTGGCAACATATTCATCTTAACCTTTTCGTTTTTTTACTCCCAGCTTTTTCTCTAGTCTCTTCAAAGTTTAACATTCACTAATATAGAGTATAGCTTTCTGTCAAAAAAAAAAACGGGGGAAAAATCTGTTAATTTTGAAAAACAGAGAAATAGTGATACAATTTCTTAGTGCTTATTTCATATTAGGCACGTTTGAAATTCGAAATCATTAATGTTTGCACTTTTGACCTCCACATGAAGCATCTGGCCAAGCATAAAAAGGAATCTTCCTCATGCCAAAAGGGTACTTTTGTAAATAAAAATGTTCCAGTTTTACTATATATTCTAGCACCACCACCTCACATCATTTCACTACAATTGCACCATTAATTCTATACCCTTAGAGAAGGATTGAAGCAGGATGAGGCCAATGAGTAGTTCATCATCAGCCAGTGAGTTTAAGAATTGGAGGTCTCCAATTCCTTACTTCTTTGGAGGCTTATCTCTATTGCTGATTCTGATTTCTGTGGCATTGGTGATCCTTATTTGCACCAAAAGAAAACATGCATCTCAGTCATCAGCTGAAGGTGAAGACATGAAACATGCAATAGAAATTGACTCTGAGCCAAAGATACTTGTGATCATGGCAGGGGATGACAAACCCACCTACCTTGGTAAGCTAATCAATTCTTCAACTCACTGTACCTGTGCAGTGAACGAAGTTAACCAATTGACTTGCTAGAAACTACAAAATGCTAGTAACACAGTGCTTCTTCCTTTTTATATGTTAGTGATATTAGGTGCATCCGTGCATGGATTATGTAAATTGATTCTGGTTTATGAGTCTATGGATTTTTGTTTCATAATGAAGGACCATGGTGGTGTAGCCTTGTGCATTTATTTTGCTACTAGTTGAACTTATCAATTGTTTTAACAGGTCCATTCCATCTTTTTATTCTGTGTTTAGATTTAGTGTGTTCCACTGTTAAGTTGCATCATTGCATGCATAGGAAGTTTTTCTCTAACTTGGGTAAACCAATCAATTCTTCAACTTGCTGTAATTGTAAAGAACCAAGCAATTCATCAAGCTCAAGCTGTGAACAAAGTTAACCAACTGACTTACTAGAAACTACAAAATGTTGCTGTAGTGTTTCTTCTTTTTTATATTGATTTTGTTTCATAATGAAGGACCATAGTGTAGTCTTCTGCATTTATTTTGCTACCATTTGTACTTATCATTTGTTCTACCAGGTCCTTTCCACCTTTTTATTCTATGTTTAGATTTAGAGCTTCCTTCCATTACGAAGTTGCATGGATTATGGATAGGAAGTGCAGGGTATGATAAAATTCCTGTAAATTAAGACACAGGTTGGACATAATATAGTATATTATATGCAAATTTAAAAATATAAGCATAAAGTAATTAAATCATAATATCATAAAATAAATATAATTCAGAATGTATCTGGACGCAAGGGATGCCATGAAGCCCTCTTAACAACAGAATGTATCTGGACGCACAAGAGCAAGAAAATTGATGTGGAGCATATCAATGATCAATAAATAGAAGCATCATCAGTGGTCTTTTGTTTACACTTTTTTTTTTTGCTGAATTTTTTTGTTTACACATTTACTTTTATATTATAAATTTGACTTATTATTGTTAAATGAGAAAATATTTTTTATGGATATAATTCGAATATATTCTCGTATAACGGTTTTTTATACTTTCACCTAGTTATGAATTACCAAATAATTGAAAATTATTTACTTTTATAATAAGTATTTTTTTTATTAATTGTAATAATTACTTTAAGAGATTGTTCTGAGTTAGAGAGCACGGGTGTTCCCTAATCCACTCTACTGGTCAGAGACTAATTCAGTTCATAGTGTGTGGCTGTTGCTGCCCAAGAAAATTTGGCACATGGAGGGAATCGAATAAGAGTTCTCCTACAGTGGGACGTTAGACCAGTGCGCCAACCTTTGGGTTATACATATAGAGGGAGAGAGAGAAAGAGAGGCCATATCAGGTGAGACAAAATGTTATTGTGAGAGATGAGAGGGTTTAATAAGAGGCTTTAGATGAAACTAAACGGTCAAGATAAAGTTTCACTTAAAAGTTCACGTGCAGTTTTGAAATGCAGTTTTGAAATGTTCTCCTCAAACGGACTGATATGTACGTCAATTCATTTGTTTACTCTACTGTGGTAGAAACCAAGCCACGTTCTTCATTTTCTGAAACACCCCTTCCTTCGTTTCCAGCACATAAGATCTCTATAAAAACGAATTTTGTAAATAAAGTAATTGGTTGAAATAAAAAATTCAAATCAACGCAGCACTAATCAGGAGCAATGGTTACCAATAACTTCCTCACAATAATTGTTGCCACCTGCCAGCATGAGCGGGGAGAAACAGAGGAGTGATTGGTTACTAAGCGTACCTGACTTGGTGATTCGCGGAATGAAACCAACTCAGTCTCAGTCTTACGGGTCGGAGAGGGGAGAGTTCGAAGTCAAACTCGTCGTTGGGTTCGGTGACTGGAGAAGACGATCAGAGAGGGGCGGAGGAAATGGCGGTTTTGGCGAGAGAAAGCAGAAGAGTGAGAGAGACGGAGTATTTTCATCTGATGGCTCTTATTAAATCCTTTCATCTCTCACAATAACACTTTTTTCTCACCTGATAATCTCTCTCTCTCTCTCTCTCTCTCTATATATATATATATTTGTTGAAAAGAATGGGAAAAAAAAAAAAACACCCCACTAAAATCCTCTAAAGAAAACTACATTAGAAGAATAAGCTAACAAAGAAAAGTATATTACCAAGGCATCCGTTACTTGGTTGCCTTTTCTCCAAATGAGCTGGAAAGAAATATTGGTACCACCTTCCCGCCATCTTAAAATATCTTGCATAAGCCTAAAACAAGGATGCGTCGGAGTGCATGTGTACTATTGGGGTATTCGGCAACACATAACCGAATACCCTCCAGCAGTACTCGGAGCATTCTCGTAAATAGACAGGTGTTCGGTGTCTATAGTATAGCCGAACACCCCTAGCGCCGTCCGGTCCGCTTGACAAACAGGAGTATTCGGCGTGTATATAGCTGAACACTCTTGACCCCGCACCCCAAATGGCTTAAGACTAGTATTCGGCACCACCAGGGCCGAACACCAGTAAAAGTATAAAGCCATTAGCGACTCATGGCGACATAAACCTAAGGTTAGAAAGTAATTAAGTATCCTTAATTACCACAGACCTGTGATTAGGAAGAGGCCATGGCCCACGAGGGCCCAGGCCCAATAAGATAAGTATAAAAAGGGGATCCGCCCCCAAGGTAGGGACTCTGAAAACTCTCATTTATTACGTACATTAAATGTTCTAAGCCGAAACCTGACTTGAGCGTCGGAGTGCCTTTTGCAGGTACCCCTCACCTTCCGGACGAATATAAAAGATCTACATAGCATAGCAGCTGAAGACCCCAGTATCCCCAAACAGGAACAACATCCATGCTTTAACATGGTTATCACAGTCATGGAATCTGACTTCACACAAATCTGATTAAAACCACGACTTCTAGCCAGCTCCAGACCTTTCTTTATACCCCATAACTCTGCCCGCACCACTGAGCAAATGCCAATAGTATATATACACAAAGCCAACAATAAATTCCGAATAATCCCCTCTAATAACTCCCCCGCAAGCTGCTGCTCCAGAGCTCTGATTTATTGCCACATCATGTTAGGAGGGCACCAGCCAATGTTTATTGTGGACTCTCCATCCCCGCTTTAAATTTGAAGGATAATTAAAGGGCGGATAAATAGCCTATTTAGTCCTTAAATTATGTATTCGCTTACAATTTAGTCCACAAATATGCAAATGTTGCGACAAATTAATCCAACCGTTAAGTATGCGTCGTTTTCGTTAGCATTGAGTGCATACATGATACGTCGTTGCTGACATGGCATATCCATGTGTGCAGGGAGTATTCCATGTCAGCTCACAGTGTTTTGGACTAATTTTTTAGTGAAAATGAAAATTTTTTACTATTGCTTTTTAAGCTTACATAGGTAACGACTATTTGAGTAGAAAATTTGAAGAAGCTTCTTCTTTATTTTGTTTAGCAAGGTTGTTATTCGACCGTCCTTCATCCTTCTTCCTCCGATTCGATTCACCTTTGTCCTTCTTCTTCTCCGATTCTCCTTCATCCTTCTTGTTAATGGAGGTGGTATGGCAAAGCCAACTCGAATGAAACCGGTTGGCCAAAAAAAAGAATCTAGCTTTTGCAAGTAACTGTCAAAATGATCACCAAAAAATATAGTCGTTACCTACGTAAACTTAAAAAGCAACAGTAATTTTTTTTTCATTTTCACTGACAATGTAGTCCAGAACATTGTGTGCTGACGTGGAACGCCCCTGCACACGTGGATATGCCACGTCAACGATGATGTGCCACATATGCACTCAACATTAATGGAAACGGCACATACATAGTTAATGGTTGGACTAATTTGTCGCAACATTTGAATATTTGTGGACTAAATTGGTCATTTTGAAAATGTAGGGACTAAATTGACAGCTAATGCATAATTCAGGGACTAAATAGGCTATTTACCCATAAAAGAGCTGGAAAGATTCATGCTTTGCGTCTTGTCTCTGATCATATAAGCTAGCTCCCACGCATTCCTTGTCTTATTCTTAAATGGTGGGCATGGATTGGATTTTTGAAAATCTAATCCATATCCAAATCATGTCCATTTAAAATGGATATTAATGGTTTGGATTTTTTTTTAAAACCCGTTTGAAAGCGGATTATGGATTAAAACCAATTTTGGAATAAACCACATAAACAAATAGGTTATTTTTAAGGTGATATAATTTCATTCAAATATGTAAAAGTGGAATAACCAAGATTTGGGAGAGGAAGCATATTTTATTTTATGTAAAAAAATTAAAGATAATTTGAAGATAAGATAGATAATATATTAGGACTTAAGAGCAAAGAGAAATTTAAATTTTTTTTGAGAGAATAAGCTTCTATGATTATAAGTAATATGGTTTTGAAATTGATTTTAAGCTAAATTGTAATTTTTGTCCCCACATTTAATTCATGATGATTTTGGTTTTCTTATTTTTTTCCTCGATTTTAGTCTTTGGATTGTAGAAAATTATCAAATGTAGTTCAATTCTAAATTTTTCATGTTTATTTCTTTTATTTTTTATATTTAAATTAAGGATTAAATATGTTTTATGTCCTCTAAATATGTACTTGTATTGAATTTGGTCCTTCGAAATATATTTAATGTAACGCCCCTGAGAGTCGACGTCTCAACGGCTCACACTCTTTACGACACTTCACTCAACATCCTTGTTAGTAAGAACCCTCCACCGGTTAGAACCCTTCGCAGGCAGTCCTTCCCAGGAGGTCACCCATCCCATAATTGCTCCAAGCCAAGCATGCTTAACTGTGGAGTTCTTTAAGTGATGAGCTACCGAAAAGTAAATGCATCTTGTTGGTATAGGTAGTACTAATTAATTCCTTTAAGCCATCATCAATTGTATAGTCCCATACTTATACAACTTCTGGACCCCTCTCATTCTGGTGTGATTCGCCCATGGTGTTACATTTAACCCTTAAATTAATAAGTTATTTTTTAATTGTTAAATATTAATTTTAACCTCATCAAAATATAGACACGTTGTCATTCGTCAATCATTAAGTTAAATGGTCAACGTATACAAAATTGAATATTAGACTAAAATACAGACTTTCTACCACTGAGGGTGTGGATCAACTGGCGTTGAGTTGTTCCAGCTTAACCAGAGGTCTCGAGTTAACTACATTGTCATTAGTGGAGGATAACACTTTGAACAGTGAAAAAGGCGCTATCTAAACCACTTTAAGGATGAAAAACAAAACAAACATAATTTGCAAGGACTAAAACAAAACAAAAAAATTTGCAAGGACGAAAAACAAAAAAGCACTAAATTGCATGAGCTAAAAATGTATTTAAACCTTATAATTTTGGTTATCCATTTTAGAAGTTAATTAAACAAGCTACAACCTACAGCCATCAGTGCCTCGTGAAACTTCCGTAAAAAAACACGGATATGGACATAACCTTTGTCCATTAAAATTGGTTTGGATAATAACCTCTCCATTAAAGCTGGTTTGGATATATTTACAGATCCATTAAAATGGATTTATATTGGAGCGGACCGGAATATGGATTGGTTTTGCTAAACTGGATATTTTGCATAGCTCTACTTAAAAACCTTTTCATCACGATTTTGCCAGATGCAATTCAAAGCATTAGCAAACATAATAGGCCAGTTAGAAATATCCTTCGTAGGACCTGCTAAATTAATTATCATAGATCCATTCAGAAATATTATCATACGAAAAGGATAGTGTGAGTCTACCATCCAGTACAAGCTCCAGACCTCCCTTACTACACTACAGCCTCTTAACAGATGTAAAATGGATTCTACATCATGTTGTCAAATAGGACATAAAGGGAATGAACTTATATGTCTCCTTACACATTCTTCATTTGTGAGTAACATTCCACGAACCACTTTCCACAAATGCACCTTAACCCTCTCAGCTACTCTCATCTTCCAAATAACCTTCAGCAGCCTAGCATGAGGAGAAATACCACTTTCCAGTAGGGAATCATACGCCAACTTAGAGGAAAACTCACCATTCGTAGAATCCCACTAGCACACAACATCCATGCCACTGTCCAATACAGGTGGAACCACAACCTTAATATGATCTCCAATGGGTTGATTTAAGTGTTATTACTGAATAAGCTCACAAAAAGAAGCATCATGACAGGAAGATGGAGAAGAGGAATGTCTTCAAAGGCATACACAAGAGCAAGTTGTTTTTGGGCATTATTGGCATAACAATTGTTGTTTTTGGGGTTTATGAGAGCAAGTAACAAAATCCTAAAGAATAACATAAAAACATACTTTCAAAAATATGTTGTTGCAACTTTATGTCATTCAAATCAACACTCCTCCTTGACTTGAAGTTGCATGTTCAAAGTTTTAATTTTCAAAAAAATTCAAATCTGTCTCTTGCTTTTCTTCTTTTATTTTGTTTGTAATTTTTCCCATTGTCTTTCTTGGATGGGACCACCACCACATTCTACTTCAGTTTATCCTTCAGATATTGAATCATTTGAATTGCATCCATAGCTCCTTTTACCATCACCAAATCCTTGTCTTTGTCAAGATTTACAGATTCCACACCTTTAAACTTCATAATGGTTTTTGGAATTTTTGAAATGCAATTGTCGTTGTTCAATTTGATCTTCAAAACCATCTCAGTCTTTGTAGGCTTATTTTGTTGAGGCTCCTGGTCTTCAAGTTTTTTCTCATGTGGCTTCTTCTCTGGCTGTTTCTTGTTGGCATTGTCATCTTCCTTGTCTTCTTGCTCCTCCCTCATCAAATCTAAGGAAAAACTCTTGCCTTTCATATGAACTTTGACCACTTCTAAGTTGTTTGCATCTTTAATCACACAAATTTTGTGTTCAAACGACACCTTGTAGCCTTTCTCCATCAATTGAGCAACACTTAACAAATTTTGATTAATCTCAGGAACATATAAGACATCAGAAATTAATTTCAAACCTGCATGGCTTTCAATTGCAACTGTTCCTATGCCTTTCACAGGAATATGTTCTTCATTTCCAATTCTTACTTTAGAAATCACAGTTCCGTTGAACTCTTTAAAGAGCTCTCGATCATGAGTCATGTGATTTGTACAACCACCATCTATAAGCCAACCTTTTTTGGAGTTGTTGGTTGTAAAGCATGATGTTGTAAAGAGTTGTTCCTCTTCTAGTTGATCCTCTGCAACCTTCACCTCTTGTTGTTGATGATGAGACTTGCATATTTTTTCCACATGTCCCAACCAACCACACTTGTGGCATTTTGCGTCTGGCCTCCACCAACACTTGTTAAGTGGATGATTATTTTTTTTGCAGTAGGGACAAGGCGAAAAGATGCGTCTGTTGTTGCTTTAGTTGTATTTGCTGCCTTTGTAGTTCTTGGCTTGGAAAGCTCCTTCTACAGATCCTTCTTGCCTCAGAAGCCTCCTTTATTATTGTGCCTATAATGCATTCACCAATTCTGCCAGAGTAATGCTTGATAAATCCCTTGAGTTCTCCAAGGATGTAATCATGGTTTCAATTTTTTTAGGTACTGTGACTAGAATTTTTTGAACAATTCTATCATCTGAAAAATTAGTACCAAGGAGCCTTACATTGCTAACTATGCCAAGAAGCCTGTTAGAGTATTCCTTAATTGTTTCTTATTCCTTCATTCTCTGCATCTCAAATTCTCGGATCAAGTTCAGCACTTGCATCCCTTTCACCTTTTCATTTCCATCGTACTCTTCCTTCAAAAACTCCTAAATCTCATTGGGTGTTTTCAGCGTCATTATTTTGATCAGCATAGTCGATGATACTGCTGCAAGCAAGGTTGCTCTTGCTTTTGACTTTCTCTGTTTCCTCTCTTTGTGATTTTTGATTTGAGCAACCGTTGGATTATTTGGTAGGGGTGGAACTTCGTACTTATCTTTAACGGCTTCCTATAGATCGCAAGCATCAAGATAGGCTTCCATTCTAATAGCCCAAAGGTGATAATGTTTTCCATCAAACAATGGAAGTGCAATTGGAATGGATGAACCTTCTGGATTCATTTTGACGTAGGTGTGTGTTTGTGTTTAGGAATTATGGGTAGGCTCACTCAATCTCACAGATCCCTCGGATGAGAGCTTTGATAACAATTTGTTGTTTTTGGGGTTTATGAGAGCAAGTAACAAAATCCTAAAGAATAACATAAAAACAAATTTTCAAAAATATGTTGTTGCAACTTCATGTCATTCAAATAAACATTGATATGTTATGTGGTGTATGCGCAGCTCTGATAGCATTGATGGGTTATATGCAGAAAAAATGTATTTGTAAAAGAAGAAGAAGGAGATATTATATAAAGGAGGAGCTTCATAGATATTTTATTCATCTTCATTACAGGTTTTGTGGAACTTGCAAACCCATGGACATATTACAAGTTTTTATGGAAAAGGAAAAACTTGCAAACCTATTCATATTCATATGCATTACAAGTTTTTGTGGAACTTGCAAACCCATGAACATATTACAAGTTTTTATGGAAAACTTGCAAACCCTTTCTTCATGTGACCTCCCTTTCATCTAGGGTGGTGACCCTAACAATAATCCTTCAGGTGGTGATGGTTGAGTTTCTTAAGAAATTTGCTGTCACGGAGAGGCTAAATTGGGGGCAATGGGCTATTTGCATTGGTCTAGCTGTAGTTTCCTTGCTAATTGGTTGTGTTGTGAAGTTGATACCTGTCCCAGATAAACTATTATTCAGTTTTTTGAGTATGAAAAAAATGAAGACGTTGCCATGTTGAGTGGTGTCTTGTTTGATCCATTCAATCTCTCAAAAATCATTTAGAAATCTGTTGGTCATATTGTAAAGAAAGATTGATAGAGTTAAATCATCGTGTAGACACGACGTGATCATTCTTTTGTATGATACATATTCTTTTATCATATAGACATATGGTAATTATATTATATATTTCAATATGACAAAGTGTTTGTCAATATAACAGAAGAAAAGTGCTCTACCATCTATACACATAATTTCAAGGTAAGAACTCAGAATAGATAGATGTACTCTTAGGAATTGGACCACTTCAACGCCACTATTTATATCAAATTCTTGAAGCGGCATTTTCATTTTGCTAATTAGCCATGCAGATACACTCCAACATTATATACACATGCCTACACAAATTTTGTTTAGGTTGGGCTTTAAGGAAAGTTGTGAAGAAGAGGTGTACTTAGTAGAGCCATAGAGAAATCCCTTAAAACCTTTCCAAAACCCTTTTCTAGTCACAAAAAAAAAAAAAAAACCCTGAAGAGTTGAAAAGCTCTCCCTCCCTAAACCACCTTTTCTTTCTCTCAATCTCCCTCATTTTTCTAGAGAATATTTTGAAGTCTCCTTACAACCCAACTACTCTACTCTCTCCCTTGGACTCTTAGTGACTCTATTGTTATGGTAAGTTCTTTCCCCTTTCTTCTTCTATTTTTCTCTTCCATGCATGAGTTGACCGAAGGAAGAAATTTTAGGTTCCAAAATGTAATTGGGATTTTGTTTTAGAGAAGATTATTGTTTTCTTATAGTGTGAGTTGTTGGTGAGTTAAGGGGAAGCTCACTCTTTTGGTTTAAAGTGCCTACCTTTCTCTTCTCTCCCTAAGAACTTAAGCTTGAAGACCATATAGGTAAAGGAAGTTAAACCTTGCTTTTGAATTCTACGTTGTTAGAAATGATTGTAAATGACTTGTGGAATGTGTGGAAAATGCGTTTTTGTACTAATTGAGGTTTTAGGGTGTTTAAGGATGATTTGGAGGCCATGAAAGACCCTGGAGCTAGGGATGGCAACGGGGTCGGTCGGGGACGGGTTTGGCTCTCCCCGTCCCCATCCTCGCAAAAGGTGGGGCGGGTACGGGTTCGGGTATAAAAGATGCGGGTTTAATATTTTAATACCCATCCCCATCCCCATTGGGTTTTATCGGGTTCGGGTATACCTGCTGGTAACCCACTACACTATTTTTTATAATGTAATTTACTTATATATTTTTAAATAAATCATATATTAAGTTATTAATTATGTTTTAATTCAAATAATATATATATAAAATGAATAACAAAGGAAATAAAGGCAAAGAATTAAGAATTAAATTATATTTTTAGTTAAATGAATGATTTTAAGTTTGTTATTTAACTATTATTATAATTTAAAATTTAAACTATTTAACTATTAAGCTATTTAATTTATATTTTTAAAAATTATAATGTATATATATGTTGTGACAAAAAAATTATAAAAATAATATAATGGTGGCGGGTATACAGGTACGAGTACAGGTATAGTTTGATACCCATCCCCGTCCCCATCCCCGTTTAAAAAATTCGAGTAATACTCGTACCCATACCCGTACTCGGTCAAAGCGGGTATTCCCCATGAAAGTCGGGGCGGGTTCAGGGCGGTACCCACGGGCACAGGATTATTTGCCATGCCTACCTGGAGCAAGTAGATTCATAAAAATTGCAAATATGCATAATAGCATTCTCACTTAAGCGAGTACGGCAGCTAGCTTAAGCAAGTAGGGCAGCTAGTTTAAGCGAGTAGGGCAGCTAGCTTAAGCGAGTAGAGCTTCTAGCTTAAGCTAGCATGGCTGCTAGATTAAGTGATGACTTGCTTAAGCGAGTAGTAGCTCTAGCTTATGCAAGCAAATTTTTAAAGGGTGGATGATATTTTAGTAAATCCTTACTTAAGGGAGGAAAGGTGCAGAGGCTGGGTTAGACCTTAATAAGCCTTCACTTAAGCGAGTAAAACTTTTAGCTTAAGCGAGAAGAGTTTCTATCTTAAGCGAAAATGGCTTCTAGCTTAAGCAAAAATGGACCTAACGCACTTCCCTTTCTAGACTGTAGATCATTTTAAATGCTTTGAAAATGAATTTAAAACTACTTATGAAGATTTTCTAAAATGAATCAAAGCTTTGGTTTGCACTTGATGTTGTAAAATTCAAAAGAAAAATGAGATTGATGCACCTTTATGTTTCAAGTTCCAATTGATCTTTAAAGTTATGAAATGGTTTATACTGATTAAGAGGAGGTTTTCTAAAATAAAGGGAAAAAAGATTTATCCTAATTTGGTGTATTTTAACAAGACCTTGATGAAATTGGTTGAGGTGATGGTGAAAAATCCATGGTGAGGATTTCCCTTTATGTTTAGGAGACTGCTAGATAGGTCCCTAAAGTTGATGTATATGAGGAAGGTGAACTCATATATTTGTGAACTTGGTGAATTTTTATATATACAAATGAATTGTATTGATTTGTGAGGTGAAATTGCATGTGCATTCATACATAATGCATAGTTGAAGATGTATATAAGTAGGCACGTAAGTTAAGGGTGCCCAGTGTGCCCTCAACCTAGTTCGGGAAGATTTCGTGATAGTTAATGCTAAATGGGCCTATAAAAAGAATGGACGGGTGAACTTCACTAGAGGTTAAGGTTATTATAAGCCTTGTCATGGTAAGCCACTACCAACGACCATATATTTCCAATAAAACCATAATTCTTCCATAGGATAAGTCATGAGACATCCTAAATGGATGAATGTGTATTCCATGTAAAGGGACGAGGCCTATAATGATTGCTTGGTGGTGAAAATCTCCATGGAGTAGAATTTGCATTTCATTGTATGACCATTATTATTATTACATATGGCAGTGAAAACCTTACCCTTACACTATAGCACATGTGGTTGTGCTTGTGATGATCTCGAGTGTTTTCTTCGTGGGAGCAGATGGTCAGGTAAGGTGGATCGATCTTTCTTTTGGATGCATCCTGAAAGTCCTAGATAGGTGTGAAGACGTAACTTTCCTTCTTCCTTTTCCTTGATCTTTGTTTTGTTTAGTGTTGAATACTTTAGATGTTAATGATATCTCTTTTGTAAAAGTTTCTATATAGTTGCGTGTATGTATTGAGTCTCTTTGATGTTGTATCTTTTGATAGTGAGTGGTAGTGCCATAAGACACTGGTTTTATTTACTTGATTATACAACTCATGGATGCGTTTATTTAGGGGTTATGAATTAATTGTTGGTTTTTGAAAGGTGAAAAGTTTCACAAGTATTTTCATATATAAATTAAATTGAAGAGTTTTAAATGAACTAAAATAAAGTCTTCCGCATATAAAGTGGGGTAGTGTCATGTAGCGGCCCTTGGGTCGTTGCATTTATATTATCATGTAGCGACCCTTGGATTGTTATAGGTGGAAACAAGTCAGGTCAGGTTAGTCTTTGGTAGGCCATAGTCTAGCTGGATTCATAATTATAAAGCTTGAGTTTGACTCATTTAATTACATTTTACAAGTTAATTTTAAGGCCTAGCCTGACCTATTTGAAAGCCTAACCTTGATAAATTGCATGATATATTTCCACCCTTATAAGCATTTAAGTAGGCCATGTTAGTCTAGGGTTGAATTTTTTTAAATAGGTCAAGCCTATTTAAGCAAACAATGCTAGCATGTATTTGATCAAATAACCAAATTACACACAACTCTATCTGAAATGGGAACAAATTTCCAACAAAAAATCTAGGGCAACTTATCTTTGTTGTTGTAACCGTGATTCAACATTGTGGTTGTGTAAAACGTGTTATGGTAGATGTTTATGTAAAACCTTTCAGACTAAGCCAGACTTTTAAACAGGACAAACCATGGCTTAAAAGTTAGTATGTAACAAGAAAACAGACCAAGTTAAACTTTTATAATTATGAATCAAGACAAACTTAAGCCTATCAAAGTCTAGTATGTTTTTATCCCTAAATGCTTATTTTATATTAAATTTTTAGATAGGTCTATTACATATTTAAGTATTCATTTTATATAAATATTTAATTTGAGATTTAAATAATTTTCATTTTATAAATGTGTAACTTTTTGTAGTTCATGTAAATTATTTTTTAGTATTGTAAATTATACGTTTTTTAATTTTATTTTCAATTCCTGCTGACGTGGAACTTTGAATGATATGACACTTTTTTTATGATGTGACATTTTATGATGTTAGGATTCATTAGCTACGTCAGCAACCGTTAACAAATCTTAACAACAAAAACTAATGACAAAAAAAAAAACGTGTTTGGAGTGACTTTTTTTTTAAAATTACAAGGACCAAAATAAAAAAACAAATAAATTATAAAAATTAAAAGCATGTTTAAGTCTTTTATAGTATTTTGTTTAAATCTCGAATCGATGACTCATCACAACAATGCAAACACAAATTTGTCATAATTAACTCTAAACAGAATTTTAAAAATAGACTCAATGAAAATATCAATTGGAATAACCAAACTTTAATATTTAGATATTGATGTGCAAGGGATATAATCTATATATTGGAGCTGAAAAAACTTGAAAATAATTTTAAAAATAAGTATTATGATGTAATTCAAGGGAATCTTTGCCTGTCTCCCATAAGCATTGATATGAGCTCTAGAGCTATAAAAATGGGTTGAGCTTATCAAACCAGGCTGAGCTATGAAAATTGTGGTTGAAATAGAATTGAGCCAATTTGGCCTAGCTTGATGGGACTGACGGGCCATGGGCTCAAGAATTGTAGGTCAAATCACCACTGGGCCTATTTTGGCTCAATATTATTTAATTTTTTTATTTCTTATTTTTAAATTGATACAAATTTAGACAAAATAAAACAAAACAGGCAAATTTGACCTGGACCGACGGGCCGTCAGTCTAGGTTGGACCACAAAAGACACAACCCATAAGAAATTTGAGCCATGTCGGCCCAGTTCATTTTTTACACTTGGACTAGGCCGCTTGTTTTGATAGAACTTTATTAGTGTTCCATTTTATTATTATGTATACTTTTTTATTGAGTTAATTTTTTTATTATATTATTTTTTAATTATTTTAGATTTTAGACTATTATGCTATTATTGTAATAACTTTTTATTTTTATTTTTATCAAGATAATAATATTAAAAAAACAAATACAAGTTCAGAGACCTAATTGAAAAAAAATAGTTCAGGAACTTAATTAAAAATTGTCAAAAAGTTTAGGGATCTATAGATTAATTTAAAAGCAACATAAAAAACATACAAACATAAGGTGTGCATTAGGTCTATCCAAACAGAACTTGTTAAGGGAGTCCAGAAGTGTGGTAAGGGGACTGATACTTCTAGAATTTGAAAATATTGGTTGAAGAACTGATAGAGGTTGAGAATACTAAGTTTAGAACCTGTAAAAGTGAGAATACTAGCCTGGAGATGTGAGAATACTTAGTGTAGACTTGAAAAATGTGATAATACTTGGAGCATACCTGCAGAGATGAGAATACTAACCTGAAAAGGTGAGAAAAATACTATGAAAGCCGACCGAGAGTTTGAGAAGGAGTTATAAGGTTGGCTTGGTAGTGAAAGGAGAAGGGAGGGAGGGATAGGTCTTGGGTTCGAATCCTCTTGCTAACAAAAATTAATATATTAACAACTAACATTTGCCAATAAAAAAATAGAGAGTTTGAGAATTACTCAGTAGATCTTTGAATTATTTAGCAATTTTTAATTAGGTCCCTGAACTATGATAATTTTTAATTAGGTCCTTAAACTTTTTTTTTTCAATTAAGTTCTAGAACTTGTATTTATTTTTTAATTAGGTCTCTGGGGTTAACTGTAGGGACTTAATTAAAAAACAAATACAATTTCAAGGACTCAGTTGGAAAGAAAAAATAATAATTCAGGAACCTAATTAAGAATTGCCAAATAATATGGGAAGAGGTAATTAAGAAACGTTTCATCTCTTGGAGTCACTAACTATAAGGTAATCTTAGAGATGATAGATATCAACCTCCCCTTTCTCTGTTCCCCTTTAATAAATCAACAACATATCTTGCCTAACCCAGCAGTTTCTAATTTTCCAAAAACTGGCAAATCTAGAGGGGCAAAAGCAAAATATCTTTCGATTGTGTTATGTAATTGAATTTAGAATTACTAGTTGAGGCAACTTAAAAAATCTTTATTATATTCCTCCTTTTCTCAATCACATGATCATAAGCAGCTAAAGGTAGCAGTTTTTTTTTTTTTTTTTTTTGAGCAAGAAAAAAGGGGCAAACAGTCACTTAACAGTTGCGGACATGATCCCAACTATGTTGGCACCACCAACACAACTGCCAGTCTGTTGCACACCAATAAATAAGCAAAAAGAAGGCAAAGGCCAAGTACAAAACATGGGGGGACAAAAAACCAAACCCATGCAGCAAACAGCTCTATCTAAACCTGTAAGCAGAGAGAGACTGTCTATCATATACAAAATGAAGAGAGATGAAAGGTGGTACATTGTCCCACCAACAAAAATCATCTAAAGAGATACCATGAGAAGCTAGCCTATCTCCACAAGTATTCCCCTCACTATATATGTGCCCAACCAAAAAATTCATAGACTTAGTAATCTGTGCAGTGTTGATCCATCTATTTCTAATCTTCCAAGGGACAGTGTGCGGCTTTTTAAAAGCTTCAACCACCAACATGGAGTCGCATTCCAACCACAAATTGGACCAACCCTTTTTAACAGCTATTTCAATAGCTTTAATAGCAGCCATGATTTCTGCGTGAAAAGCATTTTTGATTCCCAAATTGAGAGCAAAACAGCCCAAGATCTCAGCTCTATGATTACGGAAAATGGCGCCACAACCTGTCCTACCTGGTGCACCAAGAGCAGCACCATCAGTGTTGCATTTAACCCATCCTGGAAGGGGAGGATGCCATTCCACCCTCTGAATGATAGGCGCTTTACGAGGGTGACCTTAAACAGCAAAGGCCTTTAGCAAAATAAAATCATCCATAGAAGGGAGCATAGTGTTCGAGGATGTGTCACCAGCTAGCTTGACAGAGGCTGATATGATGGATGTAGCTCTATGGAAAGGAGTTGTGATGTTTTGGAATCTTCTTTTATTGCGGCAGGTCCAAATCATCCACACCCCATAAGTGATGGCAGCAAGGCGGACATCTTTGAGTTGGTTCGATCCATTTAGCTAGAGGTAGCAGTTGATTGTTGCTTCAACCTCTAGTACCATGTGATTTGTGTACCTACCACATATTCAGTGCCAATTTGAAAACTTTCATTATTATCTTTAACTAACTTAAACAGTAAAGACATGTAGTTAAGGCTACGGTTTTTCTATTTAGTGAATAGAACAAAATTCACGTAAACAGAATGTGTATACAATTTTGGAGTGTGTCTGTGTGGCTAATGATTTATAGCAAAATGAAAATGACGCTTCAAGAATTTGATATAAACAATGGTATTGAAGTGGCTCAACTCGCAACAGTTCTCTGTTCCTTGTTTTTACCTTGAAATTATGTGCATAAATGCTAGAACTCTTTTCTTCTGTTATTATATTCCTAAATGTCTAAATCAACTCTGACTCTGTTCTATTGTATACATATTACAATAAATACCATAAAAAAATTAAAGAATGCTGATACAATAAGTCCATATGATAAAAGAATATGTATCGTACAAATAGAATGATCACATCGTGTCTACATGATTATTTCAGTCTATCAATCTTTCTTTACAATATGTGCAGCAGAATTCTAAATAATTACTGAGAGATTGAATTGATCAAACAAGACACCACTCTATATGGCTATGTCTTCATTTTTCATACTCAAAAAATTGAGAAATGATTTATCTGGGACAGGTATCAACTTCACAACCCAACCAATTGGCCAGGAAAATGCAGCTAGACCAATGCAGATAGCCCATTGCCCCCAATTTAGCCTCTCTGTGTCAGCAAATTTCTTAAGAAACTCAACCATCACCACCTGAAGGATTATTGCTATGCCAATAATGCCCAAAAACAACTTGCTCCTGTGTATGCCTTTGAAGACATTCCTCTTCTCCATCTTCCTTGCATTGAACTCATTGAACACTAGGCAAAGAACAAATGTATTGAAAATCAATGTGTCATTTACCCCTGATGTCACACCAAAGATAGACTCACCTTTGAATTGAAGAGTCAGCAAAACTGCTATTTGGTACAAAGCTTGAGCCAATAGGTTCCTCCACATGACATTAGTAATCAGAGGTTTTGTTCTACCTACTGGTGGTTTGTCCATCGACTCCATTGTAGGCTTTTCTGTTGCAAGAGCCAAAGCACCTAATGTGTCCATGATCAAGTTCACCCATAATAATTGCACTGCTGTTAGTGGCACTTCTCCAGCTGACACTGCTGCCACAAAGTTGATTGCAAGTGCTGCCACATTCACTGTCAATTGAAACTGAATGAACTTCTGGATGTTGTTGTAAACACATCTTCCCCACCTTAAGACAGTGACTACAGATGCAAAATTGTCATCCAATATAACAATATCTGAGCTCTCTTTCGCCACTTCAGTGCCTTGAATTCCCGTAGAGAGTCCAATATCAGCTTCTTTGAGTGCTGGTGCATCATTTGTGCCATCCCCAGTGACAGCAACTACATGGCCTTTCTGCTTTAGGCATTGAACCATTAGAAGTTTGTCAAAAGGAGAAGATCTTGCCATCACACATATTTTGTCCACCTTCTCCAACCTCTCTTCTGGTGTGTAGTTGCAAAATTCTTCTCCTTCAATCACTGCTCCAACTGTGTCCTGATTAGGCCGAAGTATGCCACATTCGGTTGCTATAGCCTTTGCAGTGAAAACATCAATGATTTTAAAACCGGACCGGTCATTGAACCGGTCAAGGCACTGGTTCAAAGTTCAATGGTTCAACCATGGTTGAATCGTAGTTGAACCAATATTAATAAAATAATTTATAAAATAATATTAAATAAATATAATATCACATAACTTTATAACATTAAAAACTATAATAAAACTTAAAACATCACTTTATAAGGTTTTAACATTCAAAAAATATATAAAAGTTTAATTAAATATATCATAATACTTAAGTTCAAATTTTAATAAAATAAAATAATGTCCATTAACAATAACAAATTTACATTTAGAATAAAGAAAGAAAATGACAAATTAATATAATATAAGATTATCAAAAATCAGGATATAAAAAAATTATAAATTAATATAAATGAGCAAATTATATGTTTTACAAGAAAATAATAATAATAATTGATAAAATAATTTATATCTATTTGATATATTTATTAAATATGTGTTTTTATTTATTAAAATATTTTATATTAAATTTAAAATTTAAAATGAAAAAAATAAAAATTAAAAAAAATTAAAAAATACCGATTCAAACCGGTTTTGGGTACCGGTTCTTGACCGGTTCCCACCGGTTCCGAGTTCCTCTCATTTTATAGAGTATCCAGACCGGTCACCAGACCGGTTCCCGGTCGAACCGGCCGGTCCGATCCGGTTTTGATAACATTGGAAAACATTGTCACCTGTGATCATTTTGACATTCACACCAGCATGTTGGCAAGCTTCCACAACATTCTTCACCCCTGGACGACACGGTTCCTTAATCCCCACAAGTCCTAACAATGTTAAACCATTGTCTTTCACTTTGCTTTCTTCATCTCCAAGCTCTTCCTCAGCTACATCTACAGGTGCAAAAGCAATACAACGAAGACTACTAGCTGCCATACCTTGAATAATGTGCTCAAACTTCAACATGCTATCATTGTCAAGATCTTTCACAATTCCAGAAGCATCATAGTATCTTGTACACATCTTTAGTACCATCTCAGCTGCTCCTTTCCAGTGCGCATTAATTCTGTTGTCTGCATTCCTTCTCAACAAAACTTCACTTCTTTTCTTCTGAGTTGAAGGTCTCAACATGAATGATTGAACAGCTTCTGAGTTGAAGAACAAACGGAGCAACCTTTGTGTAGGCATTTTCTGCCACAGGTTCTAGGCCAAGCCAGATCTTGGTCACCTTCATCTGGTTGAGTGTGAGAGTGCCCGTCTTATCAGTACAAATTGTGGTAGCAGAACCCATGGTCTCACATGCAGAAAGCTTTCTCACCATTGCTTGGTCAGCCATCATTTTCTTCATTGAATAAGCCAGAGTGAGAGTCACAGCAAGTGGAAGACCCTCAGGGATTGCAACAACAACAATGGTAACTGCATCAGCAACAATTCCCACAACAGCATTCATTATATCATCAAACTTGGTCCTGCTTCCATTGAACTCTTTGACCCCATTGTCATCCTTTGTGTTCCCTGTGAAGTACCTAACCAACAAAACAGCAAGGACAAGAAAAGCCACGGCCCAACCAACCTTCCCAATGGATGATGTAAGCTTGTTTAGCCTCTCTTGCAAAGGAGTTTGCTCAACAATATCTTGGCTTATTGAACTCATCATTTGGCCCCATGTTGTGTTCATACCAACTGAGGTAGCAAGCATCTTAGCATACCCATCAGCCACCTTGGTGCCAGAGAAGAAAAAAGAGTGGTGTTGTCTACTAATCTCAACATGATCACTCTCTCCTGTCATGCTTGATTCATCCACTTTAAGAGAATGTCCTTTTATGAATAACCCATCTGCTGGCACTTGATCTCCAATCTTCAAGCAAATGACATCACCAACCACGATTTCAAAGATCGAAACATGTTGGCGCCTCCCACTTCTCACCACATCAATTTGTATGTCATTGCTCACTTGAGACAGCTTGTCAAACTGTCTGTTATGTCTAAAGTTGCTCACTGCAGACAAGGAAATAACAATGAACACCACAACAAAGATGCTTCCACCATCATACCAACCTTCTTTGATTTTGTGCTCCTTGATGCCGAAGCCAAGGGAAAGAGCAGCACAAACCAAAAGGATGAGAATAGTGACATCCTTAAAGGCTTCCACCACGAAGTGAAAGAACCCTTTGGAAGGTGGTTTGGTGCAAGTGTTGGAACCAAACGCTTGTTTTCTACGTGTGATGTCTTCAGGATCATTATCACCACCTTTGATACCATACTCAACGTGGGTTTGAAGAGCTTTAGCCACCCCTTCAACCCCACCAAGTTTATCAAGGTTCTCAAGGTCTTTTTCTTTGACAATATTGGTGAGGGTTGTTTGGTCTATATCTGTTGGCACAAGAAGCTCTAAGGAAATCAGAAACGTAAAAATATTTCATTCATACTACTGCAGTGTGCTGTAGTTTCTGATACAAATATGGCTTACAAAAACATAACATTAGTTGTTCCTACCTAATAAGTTAATGAGCCAACTACCCATCTTAATTACTAGACTTAAAACACACTCCAAAGGTATAAGTCTACACACTAAGTCTGAAAATACATTAAATATACTGCATAAAGCATAAAATTAAATTACACATCAGAAAATTCTGCACTGCATCAGGAATTTCAGCTGCATTAACACTCCTCCTTGAAATTTTTGATGGAGACTCCAAGCAAGCCTCTTAGTCTTTCAAATCTTGCTCTAGGTAGAGCTTTAGTCAGAATATCAGCAACTTGAACATCAGAACAGCAATGAATTAGCTTGATCTCACAATTCTTAACAGCCTCACAAACAACATGAAACTTCACTTGAATGTGCTTGGTCTTTCCATGCTGAACTGGATTTTCTGCAATGGCAATTGCTGATTTGTTATCACAGTAAATTTTAGTAGCTTCCAGCTGCTCTACTCCCAAATCAAATAAAATTTTCTTCAACCAAATAGCTTGGTTTGATGCTGCAGCTGCTGCAACATATTCTGCCTTTGCAGTGGACTGAGCTACAATTTCTTGCTTCTTTGAGTTCCAAGAAAACATGCCAGAGCCTAAGGAAAAAACATAACCAGTAGTGCTCTTCATGTCATCAAGGTTTCCAGGCCAATCACTGTCAACATAGCCAAATAAATTTCCATTTTCACTTGGCTTATACCAGATTCCAAGTTGACTAGTGCCTTTCAAGTACCTAAGCACTCTCTTGGCTGCTGCAAAATGAATCACACTTGGACTCTGCATAAATCTTGAGAGTAAGCTGGCTGCATACATAAGATCAGGTCTAGATGAAGTGAGATAAAGCAAACTTCCAATTAAACTTCTGTAAAGAGAAGCATCCATTTTTTCAGTTCCATCATCTTTGGACAATTTCAAATTCTACACCAGAGGAGTTGGGACAGATTTGCAACTTTCCATTCTGAACTTCTTCAAAACTTCATGAGCATACTTCTCTTGATTCAGAAAAATTCCATCTTCAGTTTGATGCACTTCCAAGCCTAGAAAATAATTCATTTCTCCCAAGCTAGACATCTGAAACTGATTCTGCATCTCCTCCATAAGCTGCTGCACTTCTTGTTGATTATTGCTAGTCACTAGCAAATCATCAACATACAAAGAAACAATTAAAGAGCCACCATCTAGCAACCTTTTCACATAAAGAGTTGCATCGTTTTCACTCCTCCTGAAACCTTGACTGCAAAAATAGCTATCAATTCTGTTGTACCAAGCTCTAGGAGCTTGTTTCAACCCATATAAAGCTTTATGAAGCTTATACACCTTGTCTTCACTCCCTTTCACAACAAAACCTTCAGGTTGAGCTACATAAATTTCTTCAGTCAAGTTCCCATTTAAGAATGCAGATTTGACATCTAAATGCCAAATTTTCCATTTCATTTGAGCTGCCAAAGCTACAAGAATGCGAATAGTGTCCATTCTTGCAACCGGAGCAAATGTTTCTGCATAATCAATTCCTGGCTGTTGAGCATAGCCTTTAACAACAAGTATGGCCTTGTATTTGTTAATGGATCCATTAGGATTCAGCTTTACCTTATAGACCCATTTAACTCCAATAGCATTTTTGTCCTCTGGTTTGTCAACCAGCTGCCATGTCTTGTTGTCTTCAATGGTGGTGATCTCCTCCTTCATTGCTTGGTTCCATTCTTCAACCTTACTAGCTTCTTCAAAGTTGCTAGGTTCAACTACAGCAACATTACATCTATGATAAATTTCTGAAAGAGGTCTAGTGCCTCTCACAGCAAAATCATCATCAACCTCTCCTTCTTGATCTTCAACGGTGCTCTCCAAAGAAGGCAAAACTGCATGCCTTTCCATTTGAGAAGTCTCCCAATTCCAAAAAGAATCTTCATCCACCTTCACATCTCTACTAACAAAAACTTTGCCTGAATCAATTCCATAGACTTTATAGCCCTTAGACTTTGAGCTATAGCCTATTAAAATTCCTTTTTCAGCTTTCTCATCCAATTTGCTTCTTTTCACATCTGGTACATGGCAGTAACAAGGTGAACCAAACACTTTTAGATGTCTAATGGATGGTTTAATTCCTCCTCAGGCTTCAATGGGTGTCTTCCCTTCTACTGCTCTTGTAGGAAGTCTATTTTGGAGGTAGACAGCTGTGTTTACAGCTTCTGCCCAAAAAGACTTTGTCATTTTCTTCTCAAAAATCATGCATCTAGCCATCTCAAGAACTGATCTATTTGTCCTCTCTGCCACTCCATTTTGTTGGGGTGAATAGCTCACTGTAAGTTGGCGCTCAACTCCCAAATCTTCACAAAATACATTAAATTCAGCAGAGGTATACTCCTTCCCATTGTCGATTCTGAGTTTCTTCAAAAGACAACCACTTTCAGCTTCAACAAGGGCTTTAAACTTCTTAAAAACAGAAAAAACTTCATATTTCTGTTTAAGAAAGTAAACCCAAGTCATTCTTGTAACATCATCTATGAAGAGAATAAAATACTTGTTGCCATTGAGTGAAGTAGTTTTCATAGGTCCACAAACATCAGAGTGCACTAACTCAAGCTTTTCACTTGCTCTCCATGTAGATGAACTTGGAAAAGGCAATCTATGTTGCTTACCAAGTTGACAACCTTCACATACTTCTGAAAAAACTTGAATATTTGGCAAATCTTTGACTAACTCATGCTTTTGAGCAAACTGAATGGATCTCAAATTAAAGTGACCAAACCTCTTGTGCCATAGCTTAGAATCAAGTTCAGTCTTGCTAATGTTGCACTCATGTTCAGAAATTAAATTTCAATTAACAGGAAAACTTCTTTTTTTCATCTCTACTTCAAACAATTCATGACCATCAACATCAGTAACTACACAACTTTTTTCTTTAAATAACAAGCAATAACCACTTTGCATCATTTGACCCACACTCAACAGGTTTTGATCAAGTTCAAGCACTAAAAGAACATAAGAAATATGCTTAATACCTGTTGCAGTATGAATTCCCACAACTCCTTTACCAGTGATGGCAAGTTTGTCTCCATTTCCAATCTTTACCGATCCTCCAGCGGGTTTCAGCTCAGAAAAAAAATTCTGGTATGCTTGTCATGTGTTGAGTGCAGCCACTGTCAATAAACCATGTATTTTCATCCTCCAAACTCCCTATAGTTTTGGCCATGAACAATAGATCTTCATCATTTTTAGCTTCAGTGACATTTGCCTTTTGAGTGGTCTGATTTTGCTGCTGCTGTTTCAGCCTACAAAACCTCTCTATGTGGCCATTTTGTTTGCAATATCTGCATTGGATAGGTGGTGGTGTCTTCCCTTTGTACCAACAATCACTCTCCTTGTGACTGGTTCTTTTGCAAATCCCACACTTTGGAAATTTTTCTCTTCTCTTGGAATCATTTCCAGAGTGCTCTCCAACATATTTCTTCTCTCCTTTTGCTGCTACAACCTTCCCTTTGTGTTTGACTTGTAGAGCAGATTCTGATGCTTCCTCCTGTCTGAGAAGTCTCCGCTGTTCTTGAGCTTGAAGAGCATTTATAAGCTCTGTCAAGCTTATCTTGGAGAGATCTTTTGACTCTTCAAGTGAAGAAATCTTGGATTCAAACCTTTCCGGTAAGACAACCAAGACTTTCTCAACTATTCTGCTGTCTGGAAATTTCTCCCCTTGCAATCTGATCTGGTTCACAACCTTCATCAATCTAGTCATGAAATCTTTGATGTTTTCAGCCTCATTCATCTTCAAGGCTTCAAACTCTCTTTTGAGGTTGAGAACTTGCATTTGCTTAGTCCTCTCATTTCCAAAAAACTCTTCTTCAAGCTTCTCCCAAACTTCCTTTGCTGTATCCAAGTTTGAGATTCTCATAAAAACATCATCATCCACAGCTGAATGCAAGATGGTAAGAGCCTTTGCTCTTTTGGAAACTTGCTCATTGTGAACTCTCATTTGAGCAACAGTGGGATTTTCTTCCAAAGCTGGTGGTTCAGTTGTCTCCACTGCTTCCCAAATATCATAAGCTTTCAACTGAGCTCTCATCTTCACAGCCCAAATTTCGTAGTTCTTTCCTCTGAATACAGGAGGTGCTGGTAGTGAGACATTGTTGGAAGCCATTTAGAAGTTGGGTATTCTGAAAACAGATTGGATTTTTGATTGTCTCTCCTCTCTGTTTTCTGGTTTTCTGTTTCTAGTTTTCTCTCTTCTCTCAGGCTCTCTCACAGTCCCTCAAGATCAAATAAGCTCTAGATACCAATTGTTGGCACAAGAAGCTCTAAGGAAATCAGAAACGTAAAAATATTTCATTCATACTACTACAGTGTGCTGTAGTTTCTGATACAAATATGACTTACAAAAATAGAACATTAGTTGTTCCTACCTAATAAGTTAATGAGCCAGCTGCCCATCTTAATTACTAGACTTAAAACACACTCCAAAGGTACAAGTCTACACACTAAGTCTGAAAATACATTAAATATACTGCATAAAGCATAAAATTAAATTACACACCAGAAAATTCTGCATTGCATCAGGAATTTCTGCTGCATTAACAATATCAAAGGACTGGTGAGGGTTCAAATCAACAACTGTGAAAGATGGTGTCGGTGTTGGTGTCGGTGTTGGTGTAGGTGAGGCTTTTGGTTTGGTTTTGTTTGGTTTCTTGAGAGTGGAATATGACATAATGGCTTGGGAACAATAGATGGCCATGAATGCAGAGTGTCATCTTTTATTGGATGCACTAACAGTGGTTGGTGCATTGAGTAGTGCCTCAATGCGCTGCAAGTTTGTGAGTAAGGGCATTGACATGGTTTCAATAACAAAGTAACAAACTTAATCAAGAGAATAAACTATAAGAAAACCTTAGCGAAACAAAAAAAAAAATAGTAAAAAGAAGAGAAGAAGAAACACAAAGTGTTGTATATATTGAGCAGCCAAACAAAAGAGTACGACTATGATCTCTGCCTCGGACGTGAAACTGATGTATGTAATTGTAAACGATCGAGGAGTACAAAAAAATTTGGAACAATTAAACTGTTATTTACCAATTGATGCCCAAGAAATATATCTGTATATATAGATTATGGAATCAAGAAATATATCTGTATACGCGTTTTGCTTGATCAGATTTCTTAGCATCATTCAAGAAGATTACTCATTTTTTCAGGCGTGACACCTCGGAAGCTCGTATATTGGCACTTATAATAATGACAACTTCTATTCTAAGGTTTCCTAATTTTCCTTGCACCGCCGCATCTACTATCTATATATGCATTTTTTAGACTAGGAAAAAGATAATACTGGTCTCTATTCATTTTGTGACACATATCCTCTCTTTTTTGCTTTTTTTGTCTTCTACTTACTTTTTTGTCTTCTATTTATTTTTTTCTTTAAATTTTTTCTTTCTTTTTTCTTTTTATATTTTTCTTTCTATCTTACTTTTTTTTTTCTTTTTCTGTTTTCTTCTCTCTCTCTCTCTCTCTCTTTTCTGTTTTACGTTTATTTTCTTTTTATGTTTTTTCTTTATTTTTTATTTTCCTTTTTACGTATTTTTCTTTGTTTTTTTGTTTTTACAGTTTTAAACTTTTTATATTATTATTATTATTATTATATCTTTTATTTATAAAAATTTATATTCTTGAAATATCTACTTTCTATATAAAAATTGTTTAGGATAGCAAAAATACAATTTTAGCCTTTCTTAATTTTTGACATAAATGATACATAAATTTATTTGTTTATAATTTATTATAAATATAAATATTTGTATTTTAACTCTATGTTTAACAACTTCATATACAAAAATTTTGTTGATTAATCTTTATATAATTTTGTTAAATTTTTATACATAAATATATAATAAAAATATTTACTTTCTATATAAGAATTGTTTAGGCTAGAAAAAATACAATTTTAGTCTTTATTAATTTTTGACAGTTGTCCATTATTGGGGGGTGTTTTAGTCTTTTTTGGTATTTTCCTTTATCATATTTATTTTGTTCAAAATAGTCATTTATCTTTTAAAAAGTTCACTTTTTATTTAAAAGCTTCAAAATGGTCCTTTATCTTTGAAAAAGTTTACTTTGGTACTTTATATTATTTAAAAGGTTCAAAATGGTCCTTCAACCATTTAAATATATTCAACTTTGACTTACAAATAACACTTAGATAAATAATCATTTTGAATGTATTTAAATATTTGTAGGACCATTTTGAACCTTTTAAATAAGATGAGGTACTAAAGTAAACTTTTAAAAAGATAAAAGACCAAACTACAAAAAAAAAAAAAAAGATAAAGGATTAAAATGGTCATTTAGCATTTAAAATACTTCATTAATAATATCATAAATTGAATTAGTTTGAATTTTTAAATGGTAGAAACTACAAGTATCATTCACAAGAGACACTCGAGTTAGGTAGAACCATTATGAGCAACAAATATATTTCTTCGAGTATTTCTTTGAATTAGTTAGAGTCCACATTTATCATTCATGAGAGACAATCCTGCTGGAATCAGGTAAGACCATTAGGGTTGAAAAATTTATTTCTCTGGGTATTTAACACAATTGCATACTCCAGACTCAACAATTATTTTTTTTACTCCTCAATCCTATAAAATCAATTTTACTTAGAAATCATGTAAAATAATTTTAAATAATTTCATAAATAAATATTTTATTGAATAATATTTATTTTATGAGGTTAAACTGTTTATGCTAAAAAAATAATCTAAATCTAATTATTTAATATATTTATTACAAAATAATATTTTGACTCTATGTTTAATAACTTCAAATACAAAAATTATCTTGATTAATATTTTTATGATAATATTAACTTTTACATACATATATAATAAATATATTATAGTAAATTTATTAAATATATTTTAATTACAAATTAGTTTTAAATTACTTCATTAATAATATCATAAATTAAATTAGTTTTAATTTTCTAATGATAAAGATCACAAGTATTATTCACAAGAAATAATCTTAGGTATAATTCACGAGAGACAATCCTACTCAAGTTAGGTGGAACAATTATAGGTGACAACTCAATTTCTTCAAGCATTTAACACAATTTCATACCTAAGACTTAACAATATATACATATATATATATATATATATATATATATATATATATATATACACACACACACACACACACACACACACATATACATACACACACACACACACACACACACACTTTTAAATCCTACAAAATCATTTTTACTTAGAAATCATGTAAAATAATTTTAAAGAATTTTATAAATAAATATCTTTTTGAATAATATTTTTTTATGAGGTTGAAATTTTTATACTAACAAATAATTTAAATCTAATTAGTTAATATATTTATTACAAAATAATATTTTGACTCTATATTTAATAACTTCGTATACGAAAATATTGATGATTCATATCTATATAATAATGTTGAATATATATATATATATATATATATATATATATATATATTAATTTATTAATATATTTTTATTACAAAAAATTATTTTAAATTATTTCATCAGTAATATCATAAATTAAACATTTTTTATTTTTTTTTATGTAAGAGTCACATATATCATTCACGGGAGACAATCTTGCTCGAGTCATGTAAGACTATTATTGGCGATGAATGCATTTTTCTGGGTATATAACACAATTTCATACTCAAGACTCAACAATTTTTTTTTGACTCTATGTTTAATAACTTCAGATACGAAAATTTTCTTGATTAATATTTTTAAAATAATGTTAACTTTTTTTACATAAATATATATTAAATATATTATAATGAATTTTTTAAATATATTTTTAACTTGCTTACGAGTTACGACATATAATATCATTATAAATCCTTCACGAAAAACTAATTGAAATATTTAGACAAAAATAGTATTCTTTTTTAACTTAGTACATTTTTATTTCACGAGTCAAAGATAATACTAAAAATTTATAACAACTCATCTTACATAAGTACTTACTAATGAAATATAATTTGTCTATTAGATAATAAAATAATAATTTATTAGTATCCATTGACTTTAGCAATATTTCTTTTAACCACAAGTCTCGAACCTAAGACTTTGCTTAAAAGATCCGATCTTAATTCCACTCGAATCAATGACATTTTGGTAAGTAATATTTGATTTCAAAAATTTACATTTAATTTAATTAATTCTTATAATTTAAATTAATTAAAGTATTGTTTATAAACTATAAGTATTATAAAATTAGTAATTTTTTATTCGCAATATAGTTGTAAAATAATTGGATTATTTTATCATTTCACACTTTAAAATTACAAAAATATTTTAATTAAATATAAGTTAAATCCTTTCTAAATTTTTAAACATAAATTTTTCATACAATTTTATAAATATTTTAAATAAAATAAGAAATATCTATGGGATTATAACTAAATATACTTTCTTTGCTTGAATACTCTAACTCTTTTTGTATTTTTGGAGAATTTAAACAGCTAATTACATTTGTCTCAATATAAAAATTTATTTTTATAAACCTATGTATTTAAAAAATGCTTGAAAATGAGTGACCCATGCAAATGCATGAAATCCTGTGCTATTTTTTATGGTGTTTTTTTTATTAACATTTTCAAAGGCATTTGTTATTATGAAACTAAATTTTTTAATATGTTTCAAGTTACTATTTTAATCCAATTTATACAATATTAACTAGGTCAACTATTCTTGCTCTATCATTTTTATTAAACATTCATGTTTTGATTTTTTTAACCGTTGAGCAACAAATGTATATCTAATGTTTATTTTTTAAGCAATATAAAAAAAATAATTATTTTTAAGCAAGTTGTGAAATACGTAAATCATCCAAAAAAATATGTAGAAATCAAGACAACCCGTGCGAACGCACGGATAACTAACTGGTTATTAGTAACGGAGAAAACTAATTGCATTCTCTATTAGGCAATTTTTTTAAATTAAAAAACTAAAATTGTTAAATAAGTTTTACTTTTCTTCAAAAAATTTAATTTTAAAACAACTTTTAAGTGAAAAAGAATCCTAAACTAAACACACCTTGCGTAGAGTTCAAACTACTCTCCAGGGACAAAGTTACATGGTAGCTTGGGGGCCTTGACTTTTTTAATTTTTAAATTGTTATTATGTTAATTATGAAAAAAATTGTTATTATGTATAATATTTAAATATTAGAGTAATTATTTATATTTAAAAGAACTTAATTATAAAAATAATGACATTTAAGTGTTATTTGTATAGTAGTATTATTTATCTTATTTTATGTTTTTGACAAAATATTCTATTTCTATTTGATAGTATATATTCATTGTAAAGATAATGAGATCATTTCTCTTTTTAAACAAATATACTATTTCTCTTTGTATAAAAAGATTATATAAATAATTTAATTACATTTTTCCACTTTTAAAGAAAACATTTGAATATTATTTATTTTCCTTTTTAATAGTTTTTCCTTTTATATACAACATTCTTTTTCTTTTATTTTTCAACAATGTAAAAGCAAATTCTTGTTCAATAGTTATTGGCCTTGGCCCCCGCTGGCTTCTAAGTCTACCTCCATCCTGCTACTCTCTATTTATGTTTTTTTATAGGATAAATTAATTTGTATGTCCCATACTTTTACCAAATTTTCAATTAGGTTCATGATTTTTTTTTCTTTTAATTGGGTCTTTGAACCTTTTTTTTTAATTGAGTCCCCCGTCTAATTATCATTATGAAAAATTAATCGCAGACACCTAATTAGAGGTGCAGACAGTGGCTTTTACAATTATTGGCTCTGTAAAATGTTGAAACTTTGCAAAAAAAAAAAAAACTCTTACAATTAACTCAATTGTGCTTACAACACATTCCAGAAGCATCAATCCACTATTTGCACCTCTAAGTAGGTATATGTGGTTAATTTTTCATGACAACAATTAGAAGGGAGGACTCAGTTTAAAAATAAATAAAACTTCAGGGACCCAATTAAAAGAAAAAAAAAATTCAAGGACCTAATTGAAAATTTGGTAAAAGTATCGGAATTTGCAAAATAATTAAACCTTTTTTTATATAAGGAGGGATCTACTTACTCCAAAAGTAAGTATAAGAGACTTACTCTTCATCCTCACCATTTATTTTCTTGAAATCTAATGATTAAGATTAGTTAGTCATTACAACCATTATTTAAATTTTTTAAAATTATGTTATTCACTTATTAATAAAACATAATTTTTAATGAAATTATATGTCCTACTTTTTTATATGTTTATATTATAGAATACATATATATTGGGACCTTATAAGCCATAAGATTGACACAGTGATATAAGCCCTGTTGCGTTCACATGTGTGGAGGAACGATTTATTTAGGAAAAATTCATGTTCGATTCCCTTTGTATGCAAAATTTTCTTGGCTAAAGCAGTCATGTACTACGACCGAAATTAGTCTTTGACTCAGTGAACTGGAAAACACACGTAATCTTTAACCCAAAACTAAACAACATATAAAGGCCTTATTTTATTGTTTCATCCTAAACTCATAAAATGTCATGATAGGCTTGTTCATAAGATTAACAAGATGTGGTGCCGCGGAACCACCGTGTATATTACTGGCACTGCTAATGATGACACCACTTCATCTTTGCTGTTGAGAAAATGGCTCTACTTAGATTTGGCAATAGAAAAATTGCACCGCCACGTTAGTTAATGGGAGACACACGTGAAGCCATCATTTCTATTCTTAAAAATTGCACCGCCATATTAGAAAAGGAGAAAACTAATTTCGCTCTCTATTGGGTCATTTAAAAAAAACTTAAAGAAATAAAAACTGTTAAATAAAGTTTACTTTCTTTCTCAAATTTTATTTGGAATTTTAAGTGAAAAAAAAAATCCTAAACTAAACACACCTTATATATGGAGATTTTAATTGTCTTGTATTATTAGTATGAAGATTTTCACACTATTAATTACTTATAAATTATCTAAATATGAATTTTAAAATAAAAATATTTGTAATCAGTACGTTTTAATTAAATTAGGTTTCACATTTTCTCATTAAGTTAGAAAATGATATTTATTGATGCCTAAATACCATAGGCACAGTTGTCTGCAAATTAAACATTAAGATGGGCCAGCAAATCAGGAGAGTGGAGACACGCTACCTCCGGGCCAGCAACTCGGCAGACGCAATGTTGTTATTGTTAGGTTTAATTGTAATTTTTATCCCTAATTTGTTAATTTTTGTCAGATTTTACACTCAACAAATTAATTTGACGCATTTTATTCCCAAATTTTTTAAAAAGTTACAAATTTTACCTCCACAGTGTTGATGATGTGACATGCTAAAATAGTTATACTTTTTACCCCCAACTTTTTATTTTTTGACAAATTTTACCTCTAATTTTTTAATTTTTGGTACCCCTAATTTTTTACTTTTTGGTGAATTTTACCCCATTTTTTATGTTTATGTCAGCATGTCACGTCATCAAAATTGTGGAGGGTAAAATTTGCAACTTTTTAAAAAAGTTGGGAGTAAAATGTGCCAAATTAATTTGTTAGGGGTAAAATCTACCAAAAATTAAAAAGTTGGGAGTAAAAATTGTAATTAAGCCTTGTTGTTATTGTTGTTGTTTTTTTTTTAATACTAAACCCAATGTTATACATCTCACAATAAATGATTGGCTAAATTACTTCCTAATTTTCTGAATTATTTGAAAATTTTAGTTAAATTTTTGAATTATTTTTAATTAAGTCTTTAAATTTATATTTATTTTTAATTGACCCCTCTACCTAATTGTGGCTGTGAAAAATCAATCTACAAGAAATATCGCTATTACCGACGGACATAATCCTGTCCGTCGGTAATGCTGAAAATCAGTCGGTAATACAATTTTACCGACGGATTTCCGACGGACAAAAATCTGTCGGTAATATGGTCGTAGGTAACTTTTACCGACGGATTTTTTTGTCCGTCGGTAATTACCGACAGATAAATTCGTCGGAAATCCGTAGGTAATTACCGACGGATTTTTTCGTCGGTACTTACCTACGGATTTTTCCATCAGTAATTACGTACGAATTTTGTCCGTAAGTAACTATCTAGAAATTTTTCTCATCAAATTACCAACGGATATAAATCCGTCGGTAACAAATATTGTTTTTTTCAAATTTTGGTTCCCTGTATGTTCTTTTTAAATAATTAAATATTTTTTTTTATAAATCATATAAAAAATGGATAGCATAAAATAAAATAAGATATAAAATACATTCAACTTAAGCTTGAATCAGTGATAACTTAAATCATATTAATCTAAGTTTGAACAACGTACATATTTAAAAAATTAAACAAGAAATAATACAATTGGTTTCTTATACAATCTAATAATTCAAATACTTTGGAATTATGTGGTTGCTAGTTGTCCTATTGCTTGTGGTGGTCATCTAGCTGCCGTTGTTCCTCTTCATGGTGGTGGTTGTCTTGTTATTGCTGATTGAACCACTTGTGTACAGGATCTTGCTCTTTATTTCTTCTCACTTCTATTTAGGCACGTACATTGTGGTTTTCTTTATGTCTATAGCTGTCAAGGTGAAAAAAACAACATAAGTTCAAAAATAACTAAAGTAAAAGTGAAAGCATAGCATAAATTTTACTTTACTAGATTATAAAAATTACATTGACAAAACTAATAACAAAAACTATCTGGTTATTTTTTAACTTTTTATAATTATATCATTAACGAATTTTAACCTTTATATATTACGTTTTAATATTAAAAAATCTATGCACTAATTGCCAATACATGAAAAGATGTGCAAAAATGCCTTCTTAATTAATAACACATAAATAAAAATGAACATTAAAAACTTTAAAAGTAAAGAAGATAGATATCGAATCATATTATTAATAATACTTTAATTTTATTATAATTTAAATATTATCAGGGTGTTGAATCGTGAATCTTTGTCCAAGGCTCAATACGTTAGGAACTTGATTGTTTTCAATAAAATAATTTGGATTCTATTGCTTAATGAATCTTTTTAAAAAAATATAAATCTTAAAATTTATAATATATCTTTATTATATAAAATCTATCAAAATAGCCTTTTTATTTTCTTTCTACTTTTTAGTTTTCTATTGCCTAATAATAAATTAAACAGCACACTCTAAACACTAGACTAAGAAAAATAATAGTAATGAAGCCAGAGATAATTTCTTAAATTCAAAATAAAAAGCTATATATCCACACTAATGCCAATATTAGGAGACAAATAGGCTTGATTCATTGCTTCACAAGTCAGGCCAATTATTATTTATTATTTATAAATACTAACTATGGTTTCACAAAAAATTGTTATATTTAAAATAAAAAACAGCAAGCTTGGAACAATTGATAGCAAAAAAAATTTAAATCTTACACCCATAGTTACAGTGGAACTCAGAGAATGAAACAACTTATATCAATGCTTTGCAATAAAGTGGCACTCACCTTTAATCTTGAAGCTACCTACAAAAATACACAATTTATTAAACATACAGCAAAGATAAACTCATTATTAGTGTATGTAAAGTAGAGATGTGACTATGGTTCTTAGTTCTCACCGTTGAAAATAGTGCAGAAAGCACAACACCAACACCAATCCACTGGAAGTACTGGATCCTGCAGTGGTTAAAAAATATTGAAAAACACCAAGGTTAGAAGAACTTGTTGTCAATGACCAAGTCAGCCACCAAATATTGTTAGATCGATGCACAACTATCCACTAGTTAGCTGTTGTCAATAACCGAGTCAGCCAATCCCCCCCAACAATTTCAAAGAAAAATCTATCAAGAATTTCTATTCAATAAATTAGCAGTACCATATTAGGATTTGTCACTGTCAACTTTTATACCATTTAGATCCCTTGGGAAAACGATTATGGACTTTTGAAATTAGCTTGGGGCTAAAGCTCCATGCTGATTACACTCCTTTCAAAGACTGGCTTGGTAGCCAAAGTACCACGATGAGGGAGGCAGATGAGATTATTTACAGTGTTCCTACACTCTGCTAGTAGCCAAATCGCACCTTGGAGCTGGGCCTCATAAACCTCAACTTCCTCCTCCTTAATTTAAATTTCTTTTTAATTCTTTATAAAACTTTAGTTATAAATCCTCAATCTCAGTGACCATTTTAAGATCCAAAATTTATATAGCAGGAAAAAATTTTAAACACCAAAGCTAAGTCTTGATAAAATCTATTAGTATAAATGCAAATGCAACACTGAAATTAAACAATGTGCACACATATGACAAACCTATGCAAAATAGCAAATGCAGACACTGGTCAATTTCTATAAAAGATAACAAGTTCCAGTTTGCACTGACTAATTACCTGTTTGTTTAAAGCATCTAATGCTTCCTCATTGACAAATATGCAAGGTCACCAGAGTCCAATGTAATGCCAACTGCTTTGTATCTGCACGGGACATCATGGAGGCTCCACAAGGAATGGAAATTAGGTGATTCTTTGAAAATAAAGTTAAATATCACACACACACACACACACACACACACTAACAACAACACTAACCTTGGTGCTACCCCTAGACTTGCTTCCACTGTCTGCAGAGGGCTTGTCCTTTACCGGCTTTCTCTCAATCACAACATCTAATTTCAATTCGAGACTAGTACCAGAAACACATAAGAAGCTTATGAGTAAGCTTTTCATATGAACCCCGCCAAAGTGCAGAAGCCATAAACAAGCCACAACTTTACGAACAAAAAAACAAACATTAAACAAAACCATTCATAACAACACAAAAGTGAAAAGGATCATAAAAAAAGGAAGTACCTCATCCAAAGGCACAAAGTAGACAAAAGAAACCTTTGAGACCTCGAGAGATGAGAGCGATTACCAATGGCAGAAGTGCCGAAGCATGTGAAGATCCTCAGAATGCCATCGCTCCGCAGAATGTGACTGAACTCGCTATTTCGGTAAGAATAAGAAGTGAGGACGCGATTGGACGGCGTTAAGATTAGGGTTTGCTAAGATTAGGGGTTGGCGGTGCGAATATGGGTTGCTTCAGTGGAGGTGAGGTGCGTTTGAGGCTAGGTCAAATGAGAGTATGAGACCCACGGATAGTAATGGTTGAAGTTTTTAAAATTAATAATTCTAAGTTTTTTTATTCAGTAATAATAATTTTAAACTAAATAGAATATGTTTTAAATAAATAATAGTCCCACTAACATTTTGAGTCTGTCTTTTTCTTTTTTATATACATATTATTTTGAGTCTATCATTAGATTTTTTATATGCATATTATATAAATTAATATTCAGTGTGTGATTAAAATAAGAATTATTAAATTCAGTATTAATTTTGAATTTTTAGAGAAATTTAATTTTTACTCAATTATAACATTTATAATAATTAATTAATACTAATAATTAATAATATACCACATTATAATTTAATACCATGACAATATATTATAGAAATTAATTATTATAAATATTATATTATTAAATTTTTAATTAAATTATGAATTTCAGTGTGTGGTTATTATTATTATTATTATTATCCTAAAATTGTTATATTGCATTAAATCTTGTATTTATTTTGTCTTCTTAAATGTTAAACATGTTGATGTACATAAAAAATCAAGCTAAAACTTATAATTAACTTTATTGAGAGATAAATTGATGTCTTATTTAAAAGTTTTATTATAAAATATATTTTTAAATAAGTTATCATGATTGTTATATTAAACCTTAAAAATATGTTTATATATATTGTATAAAGAGGATAAATTCAATTCTCAAAAAGCTTAACATATATATTTTGACCTCTATCTTGGTGTTAAATTATAACAAAGTAGACCCTTAAATTGTCTTGTAGGCTAAGCCAGGCTTTCATGTAAGACAGGCCAAACCTTTAAAAAATGTCTTTAACAGGTAAACAGGTCAGACTCAGCCCATATACTTTTAACTAAGACCAAGCTCAGGCCTAACAAAGCCTAGCTTGACCCTACTCCATATGCCACAAATAGGGGTGCAATAAGCCAATTATTTAATGTTATTTGGCAATGAAGATGATCATGATATTTGGTGTGACAATAACCAATTCAAGCAGGAAAATAATATATATATATATATATATATATATATATATATATATAGAATGATTTCAGGATGCATTAATCATAGGATGATGATTGTGATTTGCTCGCCATAAAACAAATGGATTAAGGGAGGGTTTAAATTAATTAGAGGTGAATTACATATGTTAATAAATAAAAACATGAATAGGTGTGTGTTATTTTTTAAAGAATATATCTTTAAAGATAAAATAATTTATAGTAATTTATTTAAAATTGTAATTAAGAGTATAGAAATTAAAAAATAAATTATTATATATTTATCAATTTATTTGAATTTCTATACATTATATTAATATATTTATTTAAATTTTTCTTTTTTTAAATATATTTTATAAATTTTTTTAATCAATAATAAGACAATAAAACTTTTAATACATAAACATGCAAATATGTACTTAAGGATTTCATTGACATTTTTTATTTACAAGTATCAACAAATGGGATTGTTCTCTCTCTCTCTCTTTTTTTTTATCGTTACCGACGGATTTTTTTACATTACCCACGGAAAATCCGTCGGTAAATTTAAATTATCGACAGATCTAAATCCGTCGGTAAATATCCGTCGATAATTTGAAATTACCGACGGATTCGCAATCCGTCGGTAATATTCATCGGTAAATTTATATTTCCGACAGAATTAAATCCGTCGGTAATTATCCGTCGGTAATCAGCCTTTTTCTTGTAATTAGTCCCTAAATTCAGTATTGTCATCTCTACTTATTTTTACCTTTTCAGACTAATATTTTCATCTCTGCATGTTCTCAATTCAATATTCTCAAGTAAGTTCTTTAACTAGCACCTGTGCAGGTCCATTCAATCCAAGTATTCTTTCATAAGTTTCTGTTTTTCAAGAATTACCATATAATTACAATCTTGCTACAAATTTACACAACTGACTCAAATAGTTAATTTTTCATAACGGTAGTTAGACGAAAGAATCAAATTAAAACATTAATACAAGTTCAAGGACCTAATTGAAAAAAAAAAATCTAAAGACCTAATTAAAAATTGTCAAGTAATTCATAAATCTATGGAGTAATTTAACCTAAATATTTCTTTTTGTAAATTTAACTCATTCAAAATGTAAAACATTATAACTATAATAATTTATTGAAAAATTAATAAATAAAATTATAATTATGAAGTTACTAAGATCACTTTTCATTAGTTGTATAATAAACTAGTAAGATACCCATGCATCCGCACGGGTTATTCCCATTTTGATGTATATTCAAAATACATTAATTTATAAAATTAAATATTTTTATTTACACAAATATAATTGGTTAATTAAGTTTTCCAAAATAGCAAAAAGATTAAGAGAGAGTATTCAAGAAGAAAAAATATATTTAGTTATAGTCTCACTTATACTTCTAATTTTATTAAAAATATTTATAAAATTATATGAGAAATTTATTATGTAGAAAAATTTTAAAAGAATTTAACTTTTGTTAAATTTAAATATTTTTATTTTAAAATATGAAATGATAAAATAATTCAATTATTTTACAACTATATTGTAAATAAAAAAATTTATAATATTATAGTTTATAAACAATATTTTGAAAATTTAAAATCTAAAATTAATTAAATTAGATGCAAACTATTGAAATCAATATTACTTAAAATAAATTATTATTTTAATATGAAAAAGACAATTTATATTTCATTATCACGTAATTAAGATGTATTATTATAGATACTTAGTATTATCTTCGTCTCGTGAGAAGAAAATGTACTACGATACTAACTATTAAGTTCTCTAATAAATACATTTTTTTCTCCTTAATTAACATAATCATGCAATATTAACTAATAGTTGTATAATAAATATTCACCAAAAAGAAAGTTGTATAATAAACGGTAATAATTTTGTATTTTTTTTAAGTAAATGCATCTTTTACTGTTAAGAGAATTAATTTGTTTTACTTATAAGGGAAACCTAGAGTAAGGTCATTAAAACACTTTGGTCTTCAGCACTGCTCTTTAGTACGAATTCGTACTCGTACGAAAATTTTTACAATATATCACCGCCGTTGATTTCTGTTAAAAATTTTGATTTTAAATTTTTAATTTAAATTTAACCAATTTTTTTGGTAAATTTTAAATTCAACCAATAGTATTTCAACATTTATTTTCGTACAGTTTTCGTTCTATTCCTTTTCGCATTAAATAGCAGTGCTGGTGAAAAAAAAAAAACTATTACACGTATTTTGCGTGTCACGCTGAATTCAATTCCTTAAAGGTGTCAGCGTCATTTGACTATCGCTGCGACGCGTACACGTTAATTTCATTTTCACTAAATTCAAATGAAACTGTACATATGGATAAATTATTAGATGGTTCTGGATCATCACGTTATCTGTGATCCTGCCTAATAATAATCATGTGACACGTGATTCAAGAGATATATATTTACTAACTTGAAGGGTAACGGAAGTTTGTATAAATTGAATATCTAAAATTTAAAATACAACTAATCAATTTAACCGCTGATAGTTGAAATCACGGTTAATCATATCGTAAGATCAATTTTCAAAAATAAGTACAATCGTTTATGCAAATCAATCACCACAATGACGAACAAACTCATTGTCTAAATTCTTACTTTCACTGTGATGGGTGCTGCTGCTACTGCATGCCTTAGTGCTGTTCTTCTTGGTGCTCCAAAAGCAGTTTTACATGTTTATTGTTCCCTTTTATTTACACATATGCGTTGGTTATCAAATTCAATTTAATCACGATGGTCATCATGAATTTGAAAATATAATTTACACATGTGTAAGTTATCTTTTGTAGATAAACTCATTTGATCAAAGAGCAAATTGTTTGATGCTTTTGAAGGTTAATGTGATGAAAGAACAAGCAGCACAGTTTACATTGCCGTAATTTAAGATGTTTAACTCTTGTTCTCTTGGTTGGAGATAAACTCATTTGATCAAATTAAAGCAAATTGTTTTTAAAGTAAATGGTATTAAAAACAACGTGTGCTGTGTGCACCTTATTTTTTGAGCAGTAAAAAAAGGATCCGTGATTTTTTGCAGATAAAGGGCGTTAATGTTTCCAGCAGTGGAAGATCTGATTTGCATTTATTTTAACGATTTGATTAATCGTGATTTCCACTATTTGCGGCGGTTAAATTGATTACTTTGTTTTTTAAATTTCAGAACATCCGGTTTAACACTGTTAACTTCACATTAATGAGTAAATCTCTCCAGCCATGTGTCATATGATTATCGGCCGGGATTATCGCTGACGTGATAGTCCTAAACCACCTAATAATTTCTCATACATATGCCATTGCACATAATTACAAGATGTTTTGGTTTTGGGTACGTAAGTTTGCACTCCAACATGCATGGAGTCTATTGATACAGAACAAGAACCAGGAAAAAAAAAAAAAAACTGAACTCAGATTGTTAACTGAATCATATCCAGTGCTTGATGCTTCAATTACGTTTTTGATCATATGATGAGTTTTATTAGCTATTTGTCAAATTTTAACATTAAGTGACAATATTGTGCTTTTCTAGCTTTTTACATGGGGCAAATAAGAAGAAATAACAATGATTTAATGTAGAATGTGATGGAAACAAGATTTGAAGAATATAGATATATATGAATGATTCTACTTAGCTTGCAATGCGTTTTAAATTATTGCATTTCTGAACCGCCCGACATAAATTAAAATTTGCTAACTAAACCTTATCCACAGCTTCACATATAGGATTAGGAGACATTCATTAATGATAAAATAATAGGTGCATATATATAGAAAAGAAGAAATATGTTCCAGCCAAACTTTATGATCACGATGCCATATGGTGAATAAATATGTAATTAAATCATTATAAAAGTGTAATGCTAAAAGTTGGTTTACAGTAACCATTAAAGTATTGAAACCGAGAGCATGAATCAACAAATACTTGAAAAGGAGACCCAGCACAATATGGTTACGTGTTCATTGATTGTTTCTCTGGTCAAATATTGTAAACATTTTCTCATAAGTTATTGGCTTAGTTTGGGGGTGGGACGGACTTGCATGGACATTGTAATGTGTACGGGGAAGGGATTGATAGGGTCTGGTGCATGTATGCACGGAAACTTTTATGTATTTGGTCTATGCTAACTTGTACACTCCTTGTGTTACATTTAGCTTATAATATAATTATTTTAATTTGTCTACCCAAAAAAAAAAAACAAAAACTTGAAAAGAGAAGTCACTTATAATAGTCATACCCTATTCAAATAAATTTGCCTTTGATGAAGAATATATATGATCTAAACTAAAAAAAAAAAAAAAAGATAATTATCCACTCCAATTTTTTCAGCTAACGTACACCCAAAAAACGGGATTAACTATATATATATATATAAATATAAATATAACTAATTTTTTTTACAAGTAAATAAATACAATCATATATAATTTATTAATACATGATTGATAATGTTATGAAATCAAGATCGGTCCTGAGATTTTGTGGATCTAGGGCAAAATAATAAATAGGGCCCATTTATATTTAAGTATTTGAAATATAAATAGAGTTTAATGGTGATGCATTGATAGTGTAAAATAGTTTTATACTGTCATTCAATTACAAACCACATTTGATATGACTTTTAAGATTATTTTGTAAAAGTCAACAAACTTATCATACATGATGGATTGTGATTGAATAATAATGTAAAATTATTTTATACTGTCAATGTATAGTCATTTTTCTCATATAAATATATATTATATAAAAAAATAGTTATGTAGTTTCATTAAAAATGACGTGTTTTGTTACATTAAACGAATAACATATCTTTAATAAATCTCAAAAAGATATATTACATTTATTATTCAATTTACTCTTATGTTTTCATCTATCATTCAATTTATTTCCAAAAAATTACATAACATAAATATTTATATATAACGTAGGCATGACAATGAGACAGGTCGAGAATAAGTTTGACTCTACTCGTTCCCATCCCTACAAAAGGTGGGATACATTCACATTTGAAAGAGACAGATTTATATTTTTCTAAACCCATCCCCGTCCCAGTTGAGTTTTATTGGATTTGGGTAAACCTGCGAGGAACCCATCACATTTTTTTTATAATTTTAATTTACTTATATATTTTAAAATATTAATTTTATATTTATAATTGAATTTAATTTTATATTTTGTCTTTAAAAAAATGCTCTAATTCGGTCGCTATCATCTTTCATCGATGAAATATCATTTCATATTGAAGCTTACATATACTTTTGTTCTTTATTAATATACTAGCATTTAGTTTTATTTCCTTTATAATTTGAGTTTTTGTTTATGTTTCTTATTTTGTTAAAAAAAATAACAAATATTTTAAGTATATTATCACATATTCATTACATGTTGACATGTTACAGTGAACTGAAAATTCATTCAATATAAACTTATGAATTGTAATACATAAAAAAAACTAACAACCAATATGATAATACTTTTTAATCACATGTCATATCTTAATTTGAACAAAAAAAAGAGACATAAAATAAAATAATAATTTCAATTTAGTTATAAAAATAACATAAAGTAATATAAAAAATTATTACACAACCATAATTTTTTTATTTTTTTTGGGCCCTTATTAGTCGTGAGCCTTGTGTCATTGCACTTATAACCAGGGCCCAGGACTGACCCTGTATGAAAATATTGAGATATCTAATAGTGGTTAACTTTGTTTCACAATTAGTTAATAATATCACAAGGTTACTGATTGTCAAACGCGGTTAACTACATTTGTAAATATGGTTAAATTTGTCTCACAAGTGGCTATCAATGTTATGAGGTTCTTAACCATCACAAGGTTAATTACAAACATAAATATGGTTAACTTTATCTTACAGTGGATAATAATGTTATGGGATATTAATCGTCACACATGGTTAATTACCACTACAAGGAATGTCATCTATAGTGATAGACCAAAAATGTCACTATAAGTATAATATCTGTAGGTAGAAACCTATTTGATATATATCCACACACAATTTTAGTGTGGATTTTCGATAGGATTCAATCACATATATTATGTGTCACTATAGTCTATATCTACAATTTTAGTAATTGTGGAAATAAGTTTGTTAACATATGTTAATATGTATTATGTGTCACTATAGTCTATATTTTTTTATATTATGAGTCTATACCTAAATTATGGATAATAATTTTAATCCATTTAATATTATATAAGAATTTAAAAACAATCAAATAATTAAATCATGTATGTTGGCAAAAGTGTATGTAGCTATAGGTTACTTTTTTGGTAGTGTACTTATGTAAATATATAGTTAAATTTGTCTCGTAAGTGAGGTTGAAATATGAATTTTATTTTACAAATGGTTAATTATATTATGAGATTATTGAAATATTTAATAATAATTAACTATTAACTATTTATAAAATAAAATTAATCATATATATAATTAATCACGTATGTTGAATAGACACCGGATAGACTATTTGTGGGTGGACGATAATATAGTAAAATGATATGAAATTTACATAGCCGTTTAATACCTCTACATCTTTGTCTGGTAATTCAGTTTATAGCGAATTTTTTTCAACTTTCTCAGTTCACAGATAAAGATTTAGACCATTCAAAGTCATTCAGGGATTATTCTACTTATGCCATTACCTTGTCATGTGGGTGCTCGCGAGTTACAATATTCTTTCAATGAAATTCTGCAGCATCAACTCTTATGATTCGATGGGGTTTAACTTTTGATCTTTACATTCAGTCAATTTTTTAAATTCTGTCTAGACTCATTTTTGACAAATTGGTTGTTTGGGTTGTTGGGACATGGCCGATTCGAGGTACACTATAAATATTTATTTTATAATTAAAATTTAGGGTTTATTAACTTTTTAGTCTCTCATCTTTTATGGATTTCTATTTTTAGTCCTTCATAATTTTTTGGCTTAATTACCAAATTGGTCTCCAAATTATATTAAATATTTCAATTTGGTCCCCAAATTTTAAAACGCATCAATTTAGTCCCCAAATTTTTAAAAATGCATCAATTTGATCATTTTCGTCCAATTGGAGTTGGTGCCGTTAATAATTTGAGACAAAATTGACGCTGTTAAAGGCTAAATTATCCCAATAAGCAAGAAGACTAAACAAGCCTTGCCAATTTGGTCCCAAATTATTAATGGCATCAACTCCAATTGGAAGGAAATGGCCAAATTGATGCATTTTTAAAATTTTGGGGACCAAATTGACATGTTTTAAAATATGGGGACCAAATTGAAGTATTTAATATAATTTGGGGACCAATTTGGTATTTAAGCCTAAATTTTTTTACCAATTTTAGTCCCTCAATATTTTTTTTTTATTTTTAGTCCCTCAAATATGTTTTTCGTTCCGTTTTTAGTCCCTAAAAAAAAATCCATATCAGGAACAAAAACCAGAATGAAATTTTTTTGAGAGACTAAAAATGGATAAAAAAATTTTAGGGACTAAAAACAAAAATTTACAAAAGATGAGGGAAAAAAAATAAAACCTATTAAAAATATGAAGTATAGAAATAAAGATAAAATAGAGGTAGTTTCACATGGTTGAAAGAAGAAAAAAAAAAAAAGAATTGGCTCACTGTTTGAATAGTGTGAAATGTGCCTCCAAAGGATAGAAGAGAAAGTATTGTACTGAAAAGATAGAAAAAAAAAAAAAAGAGTCTCACTCTTTATATTATATACATTCTAATTTATAAATATAAAATTTTGTATATTAAGAATAAATACGTTATAAATAAAATTTTATAAGTAAGAAATTAAAAAGCAATATTTATTATAAATATCTAACTATAAACAATCCTCATTAATTTCCTGTTTCCCTTTTCGATTGTTGAGTTAATAATGTTAACCTGAACAGAATGATGATACAAGGTATGGAGATTATCCAGATATTGCATCCATAACCATGTCTACATGGTCAAAAAGCTTGTTTGGTATAAAATTTGCTTTCTTGGTGATCCACTAAGAATGAGAACATATACTTAATTTGCTGTTTAATATTACGAAGAGTCTTGAAATATACTACTAACTTCACTCTCAAGTTAATTGCAAGTTGCAACTACCTTGAATGAGAAAGAAAACGAAACTACGCAGAAGTAGCTAGTAGACCAGTAGGAACGAAGTAAGGAATTGAGGCGCCAATTGATGTATTTCACTCTACGTACGTAATTCCTAACCGCAAAAAAAAGCCGAAATATCTTATGAAACTATCTTTCATTTCATAATGACAAATGAGTCATCTTCTTTTTTATTACAAGGTAATCACTCATCTTGAATGATAAGACATCTCTCCATCAAACAAAACGCGTAACATAGTTTATAGTTTATTCCTATATACTATATTGTTTCCTATATATATATAGATATATATACACTCTTGGTCATCAATCAAAAATATCAAAGTTTAGTTGTTCCAATATTTTTGAACCTCAACAATTTGCATACATCATCAGTTTCACGTACGAGGTAGAGACCATAGCTGTGCTCTTTTGTTCCAAAACACCTTGTGTTACAAATAGCTTCAATCTTTCATTTCATTGCCTTCTCCATATACGTAACACTTTGTGTTTCTTCTTCTCTTCTTTTTACTCTTATTTTGTTTCGGCAAGGGTTTCCTTAAATTTTATTCTCTTTAGATTATGAGTCATCTTCTTGTTTATGGAAAAATGAGTCATCTTCTTCAATGCTAAGAAACCTTTATTAAAAGCAAACACGTAGCATACTTTATTCCTATATATATATAGAGGATACATTGTCACTCTTGGTCATCAATCGGTAAATATCAAAGTTTAATTGTTCCAATTCCAATATTTTTAGACTCCTCAACAATTTACATACATCAGTTTGACGTACGAGTAGAGAACATAGCTGTACTCTTTTGTTCCAAAAGTACATGTTGTGTTACAAATAGCTTCAATCTCTCATTTATCTGCCTTCTCCATATATATACACAACACTTTGTGTTTCTTCTTCTCTTCTTTTTACTCCAATTTTGTTTCTGCAAGCTTTTCTTATATTATTTTGATCAGGTATTGTTGTAGTTACTTTTGTTCTTGAAACCATGTTAACGCCCTTGCTCACAAACATGCAGCGCATTGAGGCACTACTCAATGCACCAAACACTGTTAGTGTATCCATTAAAAGATGGCACTCTGCATTCATGGCCATCTATTGTTCCCGAGCTTTTATGTCATACTCCACTCTCAAGAAACCAAACAAAACCAAAGTAAAAGCCTCACCTACAACGACACCAACACCGACACCATCTTTCACAGTTGTTGATTTGAACCCTCACCATTCCTTTGATATAGACCCAACAACACTCACCAATATTGTCAAAGAAAAAGACCTTGAGAACCTTCATAAATTTGGTGGGGTTGAAGGGGTGGCTAAAGCCCTTCAAACCCACGTTGAGTATGGTATCAAAGGTGGTGACGATGATGCTGAAGACATCACACGTAGAAAACAAGAGTTTGGTTCCAACACATACACCAAACCACCTTCCAAAGGGTTCTTTCACTTTGTAGTGGAAGCCTTTAAGGATGTCACTATTCTAATCCTACTGGTTTGCGCTGCTCTTTCTCTTGGCTTCGGCATCAAGGAGAATGGAATCAAAGAAGGTTGGTACGATGGTGGAAGCATCTTTGTTGCGGTGTTCATTGTCATTTCCTTGTCTGCAGTCAGCAACTTTAGACAGAACAGACAGTTTGACAAGCTGTCTCAAGTGAGCAATGACATACAAATTGAAGTGGTGAGAAGTGGGAGGCGCCAACATGTTTCAATCTTTGAAATCGTGGTTGGTGATGTCATTTGCTTGAAGATTGGAGATCAAGTGCCATCAGATGGGTTATTCATAGAAGGACATTCACTTAAAGTGGATGAGTCAAGCATGACAGGAGAGAGTGATCATGTTGAGATTAGTAGACAGCACCACCCCTTTTTGTTCTCAGGTACCAAGGTGGCTGATGGGTATGCTAAGATGCTTGTTACCTCAGTTGGTATGAACACAACATGGGGCCAAATGATGAGTTCGATAAGCCAAGATATTGATGAGCAAACTCCTTTGCAAGAGAGGCTAAACAAGCTTACATCATCCATTGGGAAGGTTGGTTTGGCTGTGGCTTTTCTTGTCCTTGTTGTTTTGTTGGTTAGGTACTTCACAGGGAACACAAAGGATGACAATGGGGTCAAAGAGTTCAATGGAAGCAGGACCAAGTTTGATGATATAATGAATGCTGTGGTGGGAATTGTTGCTGATGCAGTTACCATTGTTGTTGTTGCAATCCCTGAGGGTCTTCCACTAGCTGTGACTCTCACCCTGGCTTATTCAATGAAGAAAATGATGGCTGACCAAGCAATGGTGAGAAAGCTCTCTGCATGTGAGACAATGGGTTCTGCTACCACAATTTGTACTGATAAGACAGGTACTCTCACACTCAACGAGATGAAGGTGACTAAGGTTTGGCTTGGCCTAGAACCTGTGCTAGAAAGTGCCTACACAAAGGTTGCTCCGTTTGTTCTTCAATTGATCCAAGAGGGAGTGGCTCTCAACACTACTGGAAGTGTGCACAAGTCCAATAAATCAGGTTCTGAATTTGAGTTTTCAGGTAGTCCCACAGAAAAAGCAATCTTATCTTGGGCTGTCCAAGAATTGAACATGGAGATGGAGCACTTGACAAGAAGCTGTTCTATCATTCATGTTGAGACCTTCAACTCAAAGAAGAAAAGAAGTGGAGTTTTGTTGAGAAGGAAGGCAGACAACACAGTTAATGCATACTGGAAAGGAGCAGCTGAGATGGTACTAAAGATGTGTTCAAGATACTATGATGCTTCTGGCATTGTGAAAGATCTTGACAATGATAGCATGTTGAAGTTTGAGCACATTATTCAAGGTATGGCAGCTAGTAGTCTTCGTTGTATTGCTTTTGCACATGTAGATGTAACTGAGGAAGAGCTTGGAGATGAAGAAGGCAACACAATGGTGAAAGTGAAAGACAATGGTTTAACATTGTTAGGACTTGTGGGGATTAAGGATCCATGTCGTCCAGGCGTGAAGAATGCTGTGGAAGCTTGCCAAAATGCTGGTGTGAATGTCAAAATGATCACAGGTGACAATGTTTTCACTGCAAAGGCTATAGCAACAGAATGTGGCATACTCTGGCCTAATCAGGACACAACTGGAGCAGTGATTGAAGGAGAGGAATTTCGCAACTACACACCTGAAGAGAGGTTGGAGAAGGTGGACAAAATCTGTGTGATGGCAAGATCTTCTCCTTTTGACAAACTTCTAATGGTTCAATGCCTAAAACAAAAAGGCCATGTAGTTGCTGTCACTGGGGATGGCACAAATGATGCACCAGCACTCAAAGAAGCTGATATTGGACTCTCTATGGGAATTCAAGGTACTGAAGTGGCCAAAGAGAGCTCAGATATTGTTATATTGGATGACAATTTTGCATCTGTGGTCACTGTCTTAAGGTGGGGAAGGTGTGTTTACAACAACATCCAGAAGTTCATTCAGTTTCAATTGACAGTGAATGTGGCAGCACTTGCAATCAACTTTGTGGCAGCAGTGTCAGCTGGAGAAGTGCCACTAACAGCAGTGCAATTATTATGGGTGAACTTGATCATGGACACATTAGGTGCTTTGGCTCTTGCAACAGAAAAGCCTACAATGGAGTTGATGGACAAACCACCAGTAGGTAGAACAAAACCTCTGATTACTAATGTCATGTGGAGGAACCTATTGGCTCAAGCTTTGTACCAAATAGCAGTTTTGCTGACTCTTCAATTCAAAGGTGAGTCTATCTTTGGTGTGACATCAGGGGTAAATGACACATTGATTTTCAACACATTTGTTCTTTGCCAAGTGTTCAATGAGTTCAATGCAAGGAAGATGGAGAAGAGGAATGTCTTCAAAGGCATACACAGGAGCAAGTTGTTTTTGGGGATTATTGGCATAACAATAATCCTTCAGGTGGTGATGGTTGAGTTTCTTAAGAAATTTGCTGACACAGAGAGACTAAATTGGGAGCAATGGGGTATTTGCATCGGTCTAGCTGCAGTTTCCTGGCCAATTGGTTGGGTTGTGAAGTTGATACCTGTCCCAGATAAACCATTGCTCAATTTTTTGAGCATGAAGAAATAAAGACGTGACCAGGTAGGGTGGTGTCTTGTGTGATTACTCTATTTGTATTTTACATTTTTTTTATCATATGGAAATATTGTATCACACATTCTTTTATTTTTTTTTATCATATTTTATTGTAATTATGTATTTCAATAATTCAATGTAACAGAGTCGGAATTGCTTTATTAGTAACAGAAAAGTGCTCTAGCCTTTATGCACATAATTTCAAGGTAAGAAATAGGAATAGATAACTCTAGAGAATTGGACCACTTCAACGCCACTGTTTATATCAAATTCTTGAAGCGTCATTTTCATTTTGCTAATTAGCTATGCAGAAACACGCCAACATGATATACACATTCTGTTTACGTCAATTTTGTTGTATTCACAAAATATAAAAACTGTAGCCTTAACTACATGTCTTTGAGTCGGTAAAAGATCATAAGCTTTTTTGAAAATTTTCAAATTGGCAATGAACAAGTGGCACACAAATCACATGGTGCTAGAGGTTGAAGCGACAAACAACTGCAACCTCTAGCTGCATATGATCACGTGGTTGAGAAAAAGAGGAATACAATAAAGATTTTGTAAGCTACCTTAACTAGTAATTCTCAATTCAATTGCATAACATAACCGAAAGACAGTTTGCCTTTACCGCTCTTGATTTGCAATATGTTCAATATGTTCATATGATCATGTGTATGGAAAATTAGAAACTGTTGGAGTTAGGCAAGATATATTGTTGGTTTACTAAAGGGGAACAAACATAGGGAAGGTTGAAATCTATCATCTCCAAAGATTACCTTATAGTTAGTGACTCCAAAAGATGAAACTTTTCCTAGTTGCCTCTTCCCATATTTTGGTTAGAGAATCTGCTGCTTTCTGCACATGATCAATTTTAAACAGAACTTTAGGCGTGCATGTTATTTGGTAAACTAGAACAGCAATAATAATAACAACAAAATTCTTATCTCACTAGGTGAGGTTGGTTACATAGATCACACAATGCCATTGAATTCAACTAAAGACTAAATACTCAAGGATAATATTCACCATGAAATTCCTCTTAACAATTTCTTCTTGGTCTCCCTCTACCGTTTTTCATGGAACTAAAAACTATGCAATCTACTTTTCTAGTAACCATCTTTACATATGTCCAAATTACCTTAACCAATTTTTCTATTATCTTTTTCTCAATTGGTGTCACATCAATATCTCTCTATACACAACTATTTTGTATATTGTCATTTTTTATGTGGCTACATATTCATCTTAACCTTTTCATTTTTTTAACTCCCAGCTTTTTCTTTAGTCTCTTCAAAGTTTAACATTCACTAATATAGAATATAGCTTTCTGTCAAAAAAAAAAAAAAACTGGGGAAAAATCTGTTAATTTCGAAAAACAGAGAAGTAGTAATACAATTTCTTAGTGCTTATTTCATATTAGGCACGTTTGAGATTCGAAATCATTAATGTTTGCACTTTTGACCTCCACATGAAGCATCTGGCCAAGCATAAAAAGGAATCTTCCTCATGCCAAAAGGGTACTTTTGTAAATAAAAATGTTCCAGTTTTACTATAAATTCTAGCACCACCACCTCACATCATTTCACTGCAATTGCACCATTAATTCTATACCCTTAGAGATAGATTGAAGCAGGATGAGGCCAATGAGTAGTTCATCATTAGCCAGTGAGTTTAAGAATTGGAGGTCTCCAATTCCTTACTTCTTTGGAGGCTTATCTCTATTGCTGATTCTGATTTGTGTGGCATTGGTGATCCTTATTTGCACCAAAAGAAAGCATGTTTCTCAATCATCAGCTGAAGGTGAAGAAATGAAAGATGAAATACCCCAGAACATTGAAATTGACTCCGCGCCCAAGATACTTGTGATCATGGCAGGGGATGGCAAACCCACCTACCTGGGTAAACCAATCAATTCTTCAACTTGCTGTAACTGTAAAGAACCAAACAATTCATCAAGCTCAAGCTGTGAACAAAGTTAACCAATTGACTTGCTAGAAACTACAAAATGTTGCTGTAGTGTTTCTTCTTTTTTATATTGATTTTGTTTCATAATGAAGGACCATAGTGTAGTCTTATGCATTTATTTTGCTACCATTTGTACTTATCATTTGTTCTACCAGGTCCTTTCCACCTTTTTATTCTATGTTTAGATTTACTTCCATTATGAAGTTGCATGGATTATGGATAGGAAGTGCAGGGTATGATAAAATTCCTGTAAATTAAGACACATTTTGGACATAATATAGTATATTATATGCAAATTTAAAAATATAAGCATAAAGTAATTAAATCATAAAATCATAAAATAAATATAATTCAGAATGTATCTGGACGCAAGGGATGCCATGTAGCCCTCTTAACAACAGAATGTATCTGGACGCAAGAGCAAGAAATTGATGTGGAGCATATCAATGATCAATAAATAGAAGCATCATCAGTGGTCTTTTGTTTACACTTTTTTTTTTGCTGAATTTTTTTGTTTACACATTTACTTTTATATTATAAATTTGACTTATTGTTGTTAAATGAGAAAATATTTTTTATGGATATAATTCGAATATATTTATTGTGTAACGGTTTTTTATACTTTCACCTAGTTATGAATTATCAAATAATTGAAAATTATTTAATTTTATAATAATTATTTTTTTTATTAATTGTAATAATTACTTTAAGAGATTGTCCTGGGTGAGAAAGCACGGGTGTTCCCTAATCCACTCCACTGGGTCAGAGACTAATTCAGTGCACGGTATGTGGCTGTCGTTGACCCAAGAAAATTTTGCACGTGGAAGGAATCGAACACTGAGTTCTCCCACAATGGAACGTTAGACCACTGCGCCAATCTTTGGTTATATATATAGAGGGAGAGAGAGAAAGAGAGGCCATATGGCCATATCAGGTGAGAAAAAAAGTTATTGTGAGAGATGAGAGGGTTTAATAAGAGGCATTAGATGAAACTAAACGGTCAAGATAAAAGTTGCACTTAAAAGTTCACGTGCAGTTTTGAAATGTAGTTTTGAAATGTTCTTGTCAAATGGACTGATACGTACGTCAATTCAATTGTTTACTCTACTGTGGTAGAAACCAAGCCACGTTCTTCAATAGAATCATTATGTTCTTCATTTTCTGAAACACCCCTTCCTTCGTTTCCAGCACATAAGATCTCTATAAAAATGAATTTTGTAAATAAAGTAATTGGTTGAAATTAAAAATTCAAATCAACGCAGCACTAATCAGGAGCAATGGTTACCAATAACTTCCTCACAATAATTGTTGCCACCTGCCAGCATGAGCAGGGAGAAACAGAGGAGTGATTGGTTACTAAGCATACTTGACTTGGTGATTCGCAGAATGGAACCAACTCAGTCTCAGTCTTACGGGTTGGAGAGGGGAGAGTTCGAAGTCAAACTTGTCGTTGGGTTCGGTGACTGGAGAAGACATCGGAGAGGGGTGGAGGAAATGGCGGTTTTGGCGAGAGAAAGCATAAGAGTGAGAGAGACGGAGTATTTTCATCAGATGGCTCTTATTAAATCCTTTCATCTCTCACAATAACACTTTTTTCTCACCTAATATTCTCTCTCTCTCTCTCTCTCTCTCTCTCTCTATATATATATATATATATATATATATATATATATATATACTTGTTGAAAAGAATGGACAAAAAAACACCCCACTAAAATCCTCTAAAGAAAACTACATTAGAAGAATAAGCTAACAAAGAAAAGGATATTGCCAAGGCATCCATTACTTGGTTGCCTTTTCTCTATATGAGCTGGAAAGAAATATTGGTACCACCTTCCCACCATCTTAAAATATCTTGCATAAGCCTAAAACAAGGATGCGTCGGAGTGCATCCATGCTCTAACATGGTTATCACAGTCATGGAATCTGACTTCACACAAATCTGATTAAAACCACGACTTCTAGCCAGCTCTAGACCTTTCTTTATACCCCATAACTCTGCCCGCACCATTGAGCAAATGCCAATAGTATATATAGACAAAGCCAACAATAAATTCTGAATAATCCCCTCTAATAACTCCCCTGCAAGCTGTTGCTCCAGAGCTCTGATTAATTGCCGCATCATGCTAGGAGGGCACCAGCCAATGTTTATTGTGGACTCTCCATCCCCGCTTTAAATTTGAAAGATAATTAAAGAGCGGGTAAATAGCCTATTTAGTCCTTAAATTATCTATTCACTTACAATTTAGTCCACAAATATGCAAATGTTATGACAAATTAGTCCAACCGTTAAGTATGTGTCGTTTCCGTTAACATTGAGTGCATACATGACACGTCATTGCTGACATGGCATATCCACGTGTGCAGGGGGTGTTCCACGTCAGCGCACAGTGTTTTGGACTAATTTGTCAGTGAAAATGAAAATTTTTTACTATTGCTTTTTAAGCTTACATAGGTAACGATTATTTGAGTAGAAAATTTGAAGAAGCTTCTTCTTCATTTTGTTTAGAAACGTTGTTATTCGACCGTCCTTCATCATTCTTCCTTCGATTCGATTCACCTTTGTCCTTCTTCTTCTCCGATTCTCCTTCATCCTTCTTGTTAATGGAGGTGGTATGCAAAGCAAACTCGAATGAAATCGGTTGGCCAAAAAAAAGAATCTAACTATTGCAAGTAACTGTCAAAATCGTCCCCAACATTTGACACTTAATGTCAAAATGGTCCCCAAAAAAATATAACTAACTAACAAAATGGTCCACGACATTGTGTTTCCTATTTTGAGTACCTAATGGAAAATTTGTTGTGTTTTCCTCTTACAAAATGTCTGTTGACATTAACCTTGTGTTGCACCATAAGGGTCGATTTGTCCGGAATGAAGAAAAGGGTATTGGTGTATGCCGAAGACATTCCCTAATGCTTTGCCTGATGTTGTTGATGAGCCATTTGTTGACAACACAAATGTATAAGTGCCTGAGCGTGAGGATGCGGGTGTAGATGTGCATGAGGATGAGGATGTAGGTATTGGAGCTGATGTTCTCAATGAAATTGAAAAGATTGCAAAAAACATTGATGCTCAGTGTACAGACAATGATGGTGTAATAGGTGTAAATTCTGGTGTGGTTAATATGGAAGAAGGAGATGTAATGAGTGGAAATTTTGGTGCATGTAATGTGGAAGAAGGAGTAGTGGGTGAAAAATCTGCTAAGGTTGTGCATCCTTTGTTTGATATTCCACTCGATTATGGTGGTCTTAATGTAGAAGAAGATGTAATGACAGAAGTAATGGCTAACTTCTTTGGTGATGTTGGAGAGGATGAATGCACATTTATTGGATAACGTCATGGACCATTTTGTCAATTAGCTATAATTTTTGGGGACCATTTTGACGTTAAGTGTCAAATGTCAGGGACCATTTTGACAATTACTTGTAAAAGTTAGTTTTTTTTTTGCCAACTAGTATCATTTGAGTTTGCTCTTCCATACCACCACCATTAATAAGAAGGATGTAGGAGAACTGGAGAAGAAGAAGGATGAAGGCGAATCGAATCAGAAGAAGAAGAAGGATAAAGGACGGATGGATAAACTTGTTGAACAAAATGAAGAAGAAGCTTCTTCAAATTTTCTACTCAAATAGTCGTTACCTATGTAAACTTAAAAAGCAACAATAATTTTTTTTCATTTTCATTGACAATGTAGTCCAGAACATTGTGCGCTGACGTGGAACACCCCCTGCACACGTGGATATGCCGCGTCAACAATGATGTGCCACATATGCAGTCAACATTAACGAAAACGACGCATATATAGTTAATGGTTGGACTAATTTGTGGCAACATTTGCATATTTGTGGACTAAATTGGTCATTTTGAAAATGTAGGGACTAAATTGATAGCTAATGCATAATTCAGGGACTAAATGTACTTATCATTTGTTCTACTAGGTCCTTTCCACCTTTTTATTCTATGTTTAGATTTAGAGCTTCCTTCCATTATGAAGTTGCATGGATTATGGATAGGAAGTGCAGGGTATGATAAAATTCATGTAAATTAAGACACAGGTTGGACATAATATAGTATATTATATGCAAATTTAAAAATATAAGCATAAAGTAATTAAATCATAAAATCATAAAATAAATATAATTTAGAATGTATCTAGACGCAAGGGATGCCATGAAGCCCTCTTAACAACAAAATGTATCTGGATCATATCAATGATCAATAAATAGAAGCATCATCAGTGGTCTTTTGTTTACACTATGATAAAATTCCTGTAAATTAAGACACAGGTTGGACATAATATAGTATATTATATGCAAATTTAAAAATATAAGCATAAAGTAATTAAATCATAAAATCATAAAATAAATATAATTTAGAATGTATCTAGACGCAAGGGATGCCATGAAGCCCTCTTAACAACAGAATGTATCTGGATCATATCAATGATCAATAAATAGAAGCATCATCAGTGGTCTTTTGTTTACACTATGATAAAATTCCTGTAAATTAAGACACAGGTTGGACATAATATAGTATATTATATGCAAATTTAAAAATATAAGCATAAAGTAATTAAATCATAAAATCATAAATAAATATAATTTAGAATGTATCTAGACGCAAGGGATGCCATGAAGCCCTCTTAACAACAGAATGTATCTGGATCATATCAATGCTCAATAAATAGAAGCATCATCAGTGGTCTTTTGTTTACACTTTTTTTTTTTCGCTGAATTTTTTTGTTTACACATTTACTTTTATATTATAAATTTGACTTATTATTGTTAAATGAGAAAATATATTTTATGGATTAATTCGAATATATTTATAGTATAATGGTTTTTTATACTTTCACCTAGTTATGAATTACCAAATAATTGAAAATTATTTACTTTTATAATAATTATTTTTTTGTTAATTGTGATAATACTTTAAGAGATTGTTCTGGATCAGAGAGCACGGGTGTTTCCTAATCCACTGCACTGGGTCAGAGACTAATCCAGTTCACGGTGCGTGGTTGTCACTGGCCTAAGGAAATTTTGCACATGGAAGGAATCAAACACGAGTTCTGTAACAACCCATCTTCGTTATGGATTTGTTATACCAAAACATTTTGTTAAATATAGTCATATGAAACTACCTAGAAAATTTCCTCTACTTAACACACACATATGTATCTACTTTCCTACACATAATGTACATCATCATATCATGGCTTTACAAAACTTAAAACATAAACCACATGTACATACTTCTCTTACAATGTAACCACATAAAAGCCCTATGCTGGTCCATTCTATACAAAAGAATAAACAAAGGAAAGAAGGAATATATTGAATCTTCAATCCCATGCTCGCTCCATCTACCAAGCCTCCAAGAGGAGTCCACCTAGAAATCCATCTGCTCCCCCGAACACGATGTCCGAGATCATCACAGGCACGAACCACATGTGCAAACATTGCAAGGGTAAGCTTACCAAACAAAACTATACATAATAACTGAAAATGTTATACAAAACTTAGTTCATAAACTCAAAACTCAGTTCATCAATAAACACTAATAAACAACACCATCATGGGTCAACCATCTCAAATAGTTCATACAACATAGTTATATCACCAATTATTAACATGAATCATCAAATCTCATGGATTACATCAAATCAACAAATGTTATAAATCCTCAGTTAACATCAACAACATAAACCATCACCATTCATCATCATGAGCCATAAACATCATAAGTCACATCTGACATCAACTGTCACAAACCTCAACATAATCAACAACAACATAGCTTTATTCCCAATTTCTACCATGAATCATCAGATCTCATGGATTTTATCCAATCAACAAACATCACAATCTCAACATATTACAACCATCAACATCCCTCATCACAAAGTCATGTACAACATATACCACTAGACAACCTCATTCAACAAGACTGACTCTACTCCATGGAGTTTCAACATCATATGAGCGGTCTCTCATAGGCCCCATCCCCTACCGTAGTCTATACATTTTGACCATTTAGGAAGTCCCTTGAGCTACCCCACGGGGAAAGTGTGGTTTTATAAAAGATAGACAAGTGTTATAGTGGCTTACCTTTGTAGGTTTGCAAGACCTTACATCTATAGGGATTCGCCCACTCATCTATTCTATAGGCCCATTCTCGTTAGCCACCACGAAAACCCCCAACACTAGGTTGAGAGCCCACCAAGCACCCTCAACTTACGTGTCTACTCATATACCTGCGCACCAACTGTGCACACCTACGTACCAACTATGCACATACAACATTTGGAATATTTCTATACACCAAACGTTCACCCACCGTATTCCAGCGGCAAAACATATTTGGAGCCCCTTTCAGTCTTAGATACAGCACCTCCGTACCCGCCATCTCCAATGGCCTGACTTAAGGGTCCAAATACATCTCAAATCTCAACAATCCTTAACCACGACAACAATCCATCCCCTATACACTAAAAGAGTCACTAAACCTCTTGGGAAATAGTTCTTAACACTCCAACATGCCATTCGGAGTCAAAACATAGGGGTGGTACTTAGGAAGATATCCCAATAGGCAAGACCCCTGGGTCGCTTTAGTGGGTCGGAGTTCTGGCGTGAAACTCACCCTCCCAAGTATACCATTTTTTGATAAAAATATTCCCAAAGGTCATAGCTAACTCCTTTTTTAACATATAAGGATGGTCACAATACCAGATTATCATTCGTCATCAACATCATCTCATCAACAATTCATATACATCCCAATAATAATACATCCACCTCATTAAAACATAATTATTACAACAATAATGCAACTACCTTACCATAATATAAACACCTCAAGAACAACATAATCATCTCATAATTAAACATACTGCATTTGTATAAACATTTTAAAATCATATAAATAAAAAGGGGAAAAGTTTCAAGAGAATTTCAATTAACCAAATTCTAGCCCGGCCACACCAACTTTCATGCTGAGCCAAACATCTCTAGCCCAGCCGCACAAACTCTTATGTTGAGCCAGACATCTCTAGCCCGGTGGCACAAACTCTCGTGCTGAGCCAGAGCTCCCTTGGAATGAATATTCACTACTGACTCTCTCTGGCCCAGTAGCACTAGCTCTGTCTTGCTGGGCCAGAAAAACCCTAGAACTGAATGTTCCATTCTGACGCCCTCTGGCCTAGCAACACCAAAATTTGTGCTAGGCCAGAGCAAAAATGGCTGCAACCTACGACATTCATGGCCATAAATGGCATACCCACTCATCCTAACCTTATACAAAGACTCTCCTAAGCTCATAGACATCATCAATTCAAATATAAAACACCACCAAATCATTCAAACAAATTAATTTAAAGCTTCCCTTACCCAACAACTTTGAGATTTTTCTTGAAGGAGTTAAAGAAAGATACTTTGTGGCTTTTGAGTGATCTTTCCTTAACTTTTGCTAGGGAATCAACTAGGAGAAACCTAAACCAACATCAAAACACGCTTCAATCAAGATTTCATCTACCAATCAAAATTTGAAGTGAAACCCATTTCATGTCTACTTGGTGGGAGAAGGAAAATGAACTTAAGAGACCAAAGGAGAAGAAGAGGGGTGTTTACCAACTAGAAATCAATCAAAAGAGCTTTTGAGAGGGAGAGAAACAAATCCCTTAAGTGTAGTACCTAACACTCTAGCTCTAGAGAGGCGGAGAATGAGATGCTTTGGAAGGAAGAAAGGATAATGAAGGAAACAAGTGAGAAAGCATGAAGCTTTGCACGTTTAAAGCTTTGAGATTAATTTGAAAATTTGCTATTTTCCCCTATACTTCCTCTAAGGACACCCCTTTCTCTTATATTTTTTTTTCTACAACTCAAGGAATTTACGTAAAAGTCCCAACAACAACCTTACACTCTAAGCCCAACCATACATGAAAATCTAACAATAACTCTATGGCAAGTAACAAAGCAATCTATTAATTAAATTCTTTTATACATATCATGAATTTAAATCTAATTTTCTCTTGCTGTATTTATCAAGCACTTAACAAACGTTACAAAAAACCATAGTGTTACAAGTTCTCCTGCAGTGGACCTTATTCACCAATCTTTAGGTTATATATATATATATATATATATATATATATATATATATATATATATAGAGAGAGAGAGAGAGAGAGAGAGAGAGAGAGAGAGAGAGAGAGAGGCCATATCAGGTGAGAAAAAATGTTATTGTGAGAGATGAGAGGGTTTAATAAGAGGCATTAGATGAAACTAAACGGTCAAGATAAAAGTTTCACTTAAAATTTCACGTGCAATTTTGAAATGCAGTTTTGAAATATTCTCCCCAAACGGACTGATATGTACGTCAATTCAATTGTTTACTCTACTATGGTAGAAACGAAGCCATGTTCTTCAATAGAATCATCACGTTCTTCATTTTCTGAAACACTTCTTCCTTCATTTCCAGCACATAAGATCTCTATAAAAATGAATTTTGTAAATAAAGTAATTGGTTGAAATTAAAAATTCAAATCAACGCAGCACTAATCAGGAGCAATGGTTACCAATAACTTCCTCATAATAATTGTTGCCACCTGCCAGCATGAGCAGGGAGAAACAGAGGAGTGATTGGTTACTAAGCGTACCTAACTTGATGATTCGCGGAATGGAATCAACTCAATCTCAGTCTTACGGGTCGGAAAGGGGAGAGTTTGAAGTCAAACTCGTCGTTGGGTTCGGTGACTGGAGAAGACGATTGGAGAGGGGCGGAGGAAATGACGGTTTTGGTGAAAGAAAGTAGAAAGTGAGAGAGACGGAGAGAGTAGCGGAAGACGTGATTGCAAGGGAGAGTGCAAACGAAAATAGAAAAAAAGTCACGTGAAATTTTAAGTGGAACTCTTATCTTGACCGCTTATTTTCATCTAATGGCTCTTATTAAATCCTTTCATCTCTCACAATAATACTTTTTTCTCACCTAATAACTCTCTCTCTCTCTCTCTCTCTCTCTATATATATATATATATAGAGAGAGAGAGAGAGAGAGAGATTTGTTGAAAAGAATGGACAAAAAAACACCCCACTAAAATCCTCTAAAGAAAACTACGTTAGAAGATTAAGCTAACAAAGAAAAGGATACTGCCAAGGCATCCATTACTTGGTTGCCTTTTCTCCAAATGAGCTGGAAAGAAATATTGGTACCACCTTCCCACCATCTTAAAATATCACAGTCATGGAATCTGACTTCACACAAATCTGATTAAAACCACGACTTCTAGCCAGCTCCAGACCTTTCTTTATACCCCATAACTCTGGCCGCACCACTGCACAAATGCCAATAGTATATATAAACAAAGCCAACAATAAATTCCAAATAATCCCCTCTAATAACTCCCCCGCAAGCTGCTACTCCAGAGCTCTGATTTATTGTTGCATCATGCTTGAAGGGCACCAGCCAACGTTTATTGTGGACTCTCCATCCCCATTTTAAATTTGTAGGATAATTAAAGAGCAGGTAAATAGCCTATTTAGTCCTTAAATTATGTATTCGCTTACAATTTAGTCCACAAATATGCAAATGTTGCGATAAATTAGTCCAACTGTTAAGTATGCGTCGTTTCCGTTATTGTTAAGTATGCGTTGTTTCCGTTAACATTGAGTGCATTGATAATTGCCTTTTTAACTTAAATTGTTGATAAAAACTCAAGGCAATTATCTTAATAACCCAAGCTTTATAACTTTGTTAAGCCTCATTTTGCTTAAATTTTGTAATTAATCTAGACTAGTTGTAAAATAGTTAAGTAGTTGAATTTTTATCTAATTAGTTCTCTTTTCATGTAGAAGCTAGAGGAGTCTTGTGACTGGTTAATTGAAGCTCAAGTTTTGTTCAAGTTGAAGTATGGTCAGCGCTTAAGCGAGCTCTCAGCCTCGCTTAAGCGAGGAGCCCTGATGCTGTCTGTTGCAGTGCAAACCTCGGTTAAGTGCCCCTTTCCCAGTGCTTATGCGAGAAGTCCCTGGTGAGATTATCTGGTGTTGTCATGCTTAAGCGTGGCATATCCCCGCTTAAGCGCCATTTATCCAGAGCATCTGGTCTTCTGTAGCACTCGCGCTTAAGCGAGATATCTCTGGCACTTAAGCGTGAGTGTGTCACGTGGATGTTTATAGAGGCACATGCTAGGTTCTATTTAAGGAACGAAACCCTTGCTTTTGGACAGATAGAGAAAAATAGAAAGAAAATACTCTCTTCCAAAGTGGAACTGCTTTGAAGTCTTCTTCCATGGCTCTCCTTCCAATCTTATGCATTCATTCTTCCTTTGTTGAGCTTTTAGTGTCTATGAGTAGCTAAATTCCCCATGTGTTTGGGGTTGGATGTAATGTCACTAATCCTCTATATCTACTTTGATATTTTAATGTATATTCATTTTCTCAATCTTTTGTTTCACTCTCTTGCTTTACCTTTTTCTTGTGGATTGATCAACCACTTGCTTTTGGGATTTTACTCATTGGAAAATGTTGCTAAAAACCTAGACCTAGAGTGAAGTAACTAAGGGTTATGCACTAGGAATGGTGTACTAACCATTAGTCATCTTGTTAGACCTTATGCTTCATGCAACTTTCATTATTACTCTCACTAAGGAATTAGGGGATGATAATGAGAGTTAGAATCTAACCGCCAAGGAATTAGGGTTTTAGTGATACTTATGGTTAATGGAAGATTGATTAAAGTGAACATTATTAATTATCATTTATAGAAGTAAAGGAAAGTGACATGAAATTCAACCCCGAGCACGTTTTTATTATAATCGTTGAAATTTCATTTTATTGCATTAATAGTGTCGTAAAGAAAAATTTCCAAAAAGAAAAAGAGTTCAAGTCCTTTTTAGTTCCTAGTTTTACATTCACTTGATCGTATCTTTATCTTATATTGAATGCAAATTTAATTTCTTATTCTTAAGCCTTTGTTCATAATTTGTAGGCAATCTCGCTTATTATTACGCAAGTCCTTTGGGAGACAATTCAAATACTTATCTTTACTTGTGCGATTGGTTCACTTGCCAAAACGTGAACAAGTTTCTGGCGTCGTTGCTGGGGATTTGCGTCTCAATATTAAGCAAATTTGCACTTTTTGTTGACATTGGCTTATTATTCGTTATTCTTGTTTTTACAGTTTTTACTTAGCAATTCTTTTCTCTTTACGCTAACTTGTGTTTCTAGTGTGGTTTGCTTCTTTTATGCAAGGTAGAACACGACGAGGACAATTAGTTCCCTTAGATAAAGAGATCGAAAGGACTTGTCGGAAAAACAATTCCAATCAGAAGAAGCAATAACAACGAGAAAGGCAAGCTAGACAAAGAGCTTCATTTTCTTCTCCTTAATCTCAACCACAACCGGAACCATCTTCTCCATTGTCTCTTATCTTTGAAGAAGAACAAAGCATGGCAGTCGGCGGTGGTAATGGAAGACCTCCTCTTACTCTCGAAGAGTATGACTTTTATGAGATCCCTTCTCACTTCACAAACATAGCTAGACCCAATTTTGCTGCGGAGAATGTTTCCTATCCGGCATCATTGATCACTCTAATTCAAGCCAACAAGTTTCATGGTCTACCCCAAGAAGATCCATTCAAGCACTTGGCTACCTTTGTGGAGATTTGCAACACTATAAAAATAGCCCAAGTGCCGGATTAAGCCATTTGTTTGAATCTATTCTCTTTCTTTCTTGAGGGTGATGCTAAAATTTGGCTCAATTCTTTGAAGGAAAATAGTTTACACACTTGGCAAGAATTAGTATCTAAATTCTTGCACAAATATTTCCCTCAAACCAAGATCACTCAAGGAAAAACTGAAATTGCTACTTTCCAACAAAGGGATGGTGAACCTCTTAGCGAAGCTTGGGATCGATTTCGAAGCGTATTGAGGAAAACCCCCACACATGGCTTTAGTGAACCACTTCAACTCAATATGTTCATTGATGGTTTAAGGCCGCAAACAAAGATGCTTCTTGATGCTTCGGCGAGTGGAAAAATTAAATCCAAAATGACGGATATAGTGGTGGAACTTATTGAGAGCATGGTAGCCAATGATCATGCTATCATTCATGATCGGGGTGGTTCAAAGAAGAGTATTCTTGAGCTTTGTTCTCAAGATGCTATTTTGGCTCAAAATAAGATCCTAACTCAACAAATAGAAGCTCTCACCAAGAAAGTGTCAAGCCTTCCCCAACAACTTCACTCTCTTCAAGCCAACACACAAGCCCTTTTCTCAATAAGTATTGAGTTGTCAATTGTGTGGAGGAAATCATGAAGATGGACTTTGTATGGTTCAAGAAGGAGCTAATGAAAAGTTGAAGTTTATGGCTAATTAAAACCGCCAAGGCAATTATGGCTATCATCAAGGGCAACCTTCAAATCAAGGGTGGAAAATTCATCCGGGGAACAACTTCCATCAAGCTCAAGGGGGCACTTCCAATAGACCTCCTCATCAAGGACCTAATTTGTATGAAAGAGAAACCAAGCTTGAGGACACTCTCAACCAATTCATCCAAGTTTCCATCTCCAACCACAAGAGTACCGAAGCTTCCATTAAGAACTTGGAAATACAAGTGGGTCAACTTGCAAAGCAATTGGCGGAGCAAAATAGTGGAGGATTCTTGGCTAACACTACGAAAAATCCTAAGGAGAATTGTAATGCTATGTTTACTAGAGGTGGAAAGGAGTTTGGTGTGAGTGATGTTAAGAGACAGAAAGCTTTGAGAGAAGTTGAGGAGGCAGAAAAAAGTGAGAAAAATGAGGAATCGGAGAAAAATAAAAATGAAGAAAAAGTTGAAAAAGAGAAAAGTGAAAAAGAAAGTGTGGGAGATAGTTTAGGTGAGCAGAAGAGTAAAAATCAAATTGTGAGAGAAGGTAAAAAGATTTCCAAGGAGGAGCCCGCAAAGGACTTGCCCTATCCTCCACCTCCCTCGAAAAAAGATCAAGAGAAGTACTTTGCTTGATTCTTGGATATCTTCAAGAAATTGGAGATTACAATTCCTTTCGGAGAGGCCCTTCAACAAATGCCATTATATGCTAAGTTTATGAAAGAATTGTTAACCAAGAAGAGGAAATACATTGAGAAGGAAACTATCAAGGTGGATGGCAACTGTAGTGCCATAATTCAAAAAATCCTCCCTCCTAAACTTAAGGACCCCGGAAGCTTCACGGTTCCTTGTACAATTGGCGATCTATCCATAGGGAAGGCTCTCATTGACTTAGGGGCAAGCATCAACTTGATGCCCCTTTCTTTGCTTAAGCGAATAGGCAATGTGGAGGTGAAGCCAACCCAAATGACATTGCAATTAGCGGATCGCTCCCTTATGGAGTTGTGGAAGATGTGCTTGTCAAGGTGGGCAAATTCACCTTTCCGGTTGACTTTGTCATCATGGACATGGAGGAGGATATAGAAGTCCCAATCATCTTGGGTAGGCCTTTCATATTAACCACTCAAGTAGTGGTAGATATGGGGGTTGGCCATCTTCAACTCAAATTGGAGGATCAAGTCTTGACCTTCAATATTTTTGAAGCCATGCAACACCCAAGTGATCACAAAGCTTGTTTCCATGTGGATGTTATTGATGAAGTGGTAGCAAGTGCTTTAAGTCACTTCCTAGTTCAATCCCCTATTGAGTGGGCATTGGTCCAAGCTTTTGACAATCTTACCTTGCAAGACGAGAAAGAAATTGAAGACATCTCGATGCAACTCAAAGCTCTTAAAGAAATCCCTCCAGAAAGAGGTGTTCTTTAAGACTTAAGAAAGCATGAGGAAGTTGCCCAACCAAAGATTGAATTGAAAGTTCTACCTCCTAATCTCAAATATGTCTTCCTTGAAGATAATGGAGGGAAACCGGTTATTATTAGCAATGCTTTGTCTACATTGGAGGAGCAAAAGCTTGTGTAAGTTCTTCAAGACAACAAGGAAGCCATAGGGTGGTCTATTTCTGATCTCAAAGGAATAAGCCCATCTTATTGCATGCACAGCATCATGCTAAAGAAGGACTACAAGCCTATCTGGCAACCTCAAAGGAGATTGAACCCAACCATGAAGGAGGTGGTCCGCACGGAAGTCTTAAACTTACTTGAGGCCAGCATGATCTATCCTATTTTGGATAGTTCATGGGTAAGTCTCGTGCATGTGGTACCTAAGAAAGGGGGAATGACCATGGTTCGAAATGAAAAAAATGAACTTATTCCAACTAGAACGGTCAATGGTTGAAGCATGTGTGTGGACTACCGGAAGTTGAATGAAGCTACCCAGAAAGATCACTTCCCTCTCCCATTCATGGACCAAATGTTGGAGAGATTGGCGGGTCAAGCCTATTATTGCTTCATGGATGGATATTCTGGCTACAATCAAATAGCCATGAATCCGGAAGACCAAGAGAAGACCGCTTTCACTTGCCCCTTTGGTATTTTTGCTTACCGAAGGATGTCTTTTGGGTTGTGCAATGCACCCACTACGTTCCAAAGGTGTATGCTTGCTATATTCTCTGACTTGGTGGAAAAATCCATTGAAGTTTTCATGGATGATTTTTCAGTCTTTGGTCCCTCATTCGATCTTTGCCTAGCCAATCTTAATGTTGTGATGAAAAGGTGCATTGATACAAATCTTGTTTTGAATTGGGAAAAATGCCACTTCATGGTGCGTGAAGGAATTGTTCTTGGCCATAAAATCTCTTCAAGGGGAATGGAAGTGGATAAAGCTAAGGTGGATGTCATTGCAAGGTTGCCACCTCCTTCCAATGTTAAAGGCATTAGGAGTTTTCTTGGTCATGTGGGGTTCTATAGAAGATTTATAAAGGATTTTTCCAAGATTGCAAGACCTCTTTCTAACCTTCTCAACAAAGATGCTCCTTTTCTATTTGATGATAAGTGCTTAATAGCATTTAATATGCTTAGAGAGAAGCTTGTGATCGCACTGGTGATTGTTACACCCAATTGGAGCCAAGGGTTTGAGTTAATGTGTGATGCAAGCGATTATGCCGTTGGAGCTGTTTTGGGACAGCGGAAGGACAAGATTTTTCGTGCCATCTACTATGCAAGCAAGGTCCTTAATGATGCTTAAGTGAATGATGCCACCACCGGTAAGGAACTCTTGGCCATTGTGTATGCATTGGAGAAATTCTAGTCTTATTTGATTGGTTGCAAGGTCACAGTTTACACCGACCACTCTGCCATCAAGCACCTTCTCACCAAACCCGATTCAAAGCCTAGACTTATCCAGTGGATCCTCTTGATTCAAGAATTCGATTTGGAAATCAAGGATAAGAAAGGCTGTGAAAATTTGGTGGTCGATCATCTTTCTAGGCTTGTCAATGAAGAAGTCACTTCTCAAGAAAAGGAGATTTTGGATGAGTTCCCCGATGAGTTGTTGTTAATGGTGAAGGAGAGGCCTTGGTTTGCAGACATGGCTAACTTTAAGGCTACGGGGGTGATTCCTGTTGATTTCACATGGCAACAAAAGAAGAAATTCTTTAGAGATGCCAACTACTATGTTTGGGATGATCCTTATCTTTTCAAAATGGGGGCGGATAATTTGTTGAAAAGGTGTGTTTCCCATGAGGAAGCCAGGGACATTCTATGGCATTGTCACAACTCACCCTTTGGAGGCCATTTCAATGGGGAGAGAACCGCCGCTAAGGTGTTGCAATCCGGTTTCTATTGGCCTTCTATCTTCAAGGATGCTCACAATCATGCTCAAGCTTGTGATAAGTGCCAAAGGACGGGGAACATCTCAAAACGGCAGGAAATGCCTTTGCAAGGCATGTTGGAAGTTAAAGTTTTTGATTGTTGGGGCATTGATTTTGTTGGGCCCCTTCCTTCCTCTTATTCAAATGAGTACATCTTGGTGGTAGTTGATTATGTCTCCAAGTGGGTTGAAGCAGTGGTTGCACCCAAAAACAATGCCAAGACCGTCATCAAGTTCCTAAAAAAGAACATATTTTCAAGGTTTGGGGTGCCAAGAGTGCTTATAAGTGATAGAGGGTCACACTTTTGCAACTCTCAATTGAAGAAAGTTCTGGAGCATTATGAAGTCAAGCACAAGGTGGCTTCTCCCTACCACCCTCAAACCAATGGCCAAGCGGAGGTTTCCAACCAGGAAATCAAGAGAATCCTTAAGAAGACCGTGGCATCTTCGAGAAAGGATTGGTCTTTGAAGTTGGATGACACCCTATGGGCCTATAGGACTACTTTCAAGTCCCCGATTGGTCTCTCGCCCTTCCAAATGGTGTATGGCAAAGCATGTTACTTGCCGGTGGAAATGGAACATAAGGCCTTTTGGGCCCTAAAGTTCCTTAATTTTGATCCATCTCAATCGGTAGAGAAGAGAAGGTTTTAGCTCCACAAACTTCAAGAAATGCGGCTCAATGCTTATGAATCTGCCAAGCTTTACAAGGAGAAGGTCAAAGCTTATCATGACAAACATATTGTGAAGAGGAACTTCAAGCCAGGACAATAAGTGCTCTTATACAACTCCCGCTTGAAGTTGTTTCCGGGCAAGCTTAAGTCTAAATGGTCCGGTCCTTTTAGGATCAAAGAAGTTAAACCACATGGAGCCATTGAAGTTGAGGATCCATCTTCCCAAAGGAGTTGGATTGTGAATGGGCAAAGATTGAAGCCTTATCTTGGTGGTGAAGTTGAAAGACTTACTACAGTTATCACTTTGAAGAATCCTTGAGTAACTTCTCATGTCAAGCCAGTGACGTTAAAGAAGCGCTATTTGGGAGGCAACCCAATTCCTTTACTCTTTCTCTTTGTGTTCTTTATTTCTTTTTGCTTAATTTCCTTGTTTAATCCATGTTTGAAATGTTTCTAGTTGTGTTTAATTGTTTTGCATTGTCTATGTTCTCTAGTTTTAGTACATATGTATTATGCATGTCTTGAGGGAAAGCTGAGTACCTCCTTTTTTCTTTTGTGCTGAGGTTACAGAGGTATCTCGCTTCAGCTGGGCTGTTGTCTCGCTTAAGCGAGATGCTTAATTGCTCTCTGTCAGGTCTTGGCGCTTAAGCGTGGCCTATGGCTCGCTTAAACACCACCTCCTGGGCACTTCTACCTTGCAATTGGCGCTTAAGCGAGACAAAATGGCCGCTTAAGCTCCATCTTTCAAAAAAGGGGGGGGGGGGGGGGCTCTAGCCGGTCGCGCTTAAGCGCTGGAAACCCCTCGCTTAAATGCGACTTGCACGAAGTGGGGGCGCCTGTTAGGAACTAAAATGTTCCATTTTTTTCCCTCGCCTTTTCAATTTTTTTTTATTTACTCATCACGTCTCTGCCTCTTCATTCTTCTTTTCAATTTCATAACCTCCCACTCCTCTCTTAACTGCCCTTCTTCTCTCTCTCTCTCTCCCTTCTTAAACTCATCCTCCCCTCATTCCGCAACCTTAGCACCCACACTTTTCTCTTCTCTGTGCATTCTCTATTTTTAGTAAGTGCCCTTTATTTCCTTATTTCATTTTTATTTTTCAGTTCTTGTTGTTCATTTTTAATTTCATGTTTTAGCTTGCTAAATCTTTGAAATTTGGGGTTGTTCTTGCATGTTTGGGGTGGGTTTCCTTGCTTTTATGATTCCTTCTTATTTTTCTCTTCTTTTCTAGTTCTGTTTGCTTTTTGGGGTTCTTCTCTGTTTGGGTTTTCTTATTCTTCCTTTCTTTTTGTTTATCATGTCTGGGAAATGGGGGCTGTCTGCGAGCTCGCGCTTAAGCGCGACATATGGCTCGCTTAAGCGCCAGTTTTCTTTTGTTTTCTCGCTTAAGCAAGGACTTCTCACGCTTAAGTGAGGACTTCTTGTGCTTAAGCGAGACTGGCTGCTCGCTTAAGCGTCATTCATTTCTATGTAAGGCCTACCCAAGATTATTGTTTGGTTGTTCTTTGCTGTGATTTTAACACCTTTAGTTGTTTTCTTTGACAGCTATGCCTAGGACAAAGAACACTGCTACGAGATGCTCTGTGCCTCCTAGGAAGTGAAGACAACCTCCCTTACCCCCACCATCTCCCCCACCTCCACCTCCTCAAGATGCTCCGGAGCCTAGTCCCTTTGATGATACCAGGTTCCGAAGTCCCTTCCATCAGGCACGCTATGGTCAAATTGAGCAATGGTCTTTGTAGCAAGAAAAATAGGTCAAGCTTGGGCTAGGGGAATTTTCGGAGATCACCAAGCAATTGACAAAAAGAAAGTGGAAGAAGTTCACCAACCTCCAGACTGTTATCAGCCCTCATTTGGTGCGTGAGTTCTATGCAAATGCACTCAATAAGGACGGCTCACTTACGAGGACTTCCTGGGTAAGGGGGGTAGAGGTTAAATATGACACTGAATCCATCAATGCTTTCTTGGGGATTGAAGTGAAACTGCAAAGAGGCCACCTCTCTCAATATCAGACATGGATGAATAAGGGAGTCACTACTTAAGAAATTGAGGCAATTGAGCGGACTCTCTGCAATTCAAGTGTAGGGTTCAAGGAGAAGGATGGCAAGCCCATGAGGATTCTTAGGAATGACCTCACCACACTTTCTCGGAAGTTCATAGAGACCAACTGCTAGAATAATGATGATTCAATGGCACCTTGCTTTCCTTCCCCACCCGCTCTATGCCTATGCTTGAGCAGATGAGGGAGGCTTGGTGTGATATATTTGAGATTCAGAAGCAAAATTTGGCTCTGAACAGGGCACTGGGTTTTGCTGTTGACCAGTTCGACAGCTATGTAGCTTATAAGGATCCTAATTATCCTTTTCCTTCTATTGAGGAGCATGCAACTCATGTTGCTTGGCCTCCATCGGTTGGGGACACCTCTCTTCACGGCCAAGGGGGTAGAGCTCGAGCTGCTAGAGCACAAGAGGATGAGGCTGAGGAAGATGAAGATGATGATCAAACTGAGGAGGATGAGGAAGAAGCTGCTGATGATGATGAAGAGGAAGATGAAGTTGAGGAAGAAGAGGAAAGCATGGATGAGGCTGATGAGGCCTAGTTGGTGGAGGCCTTAGATGTTTTTAAACTTTGTTTTAAATTTCTGTTTTTAATTTCAGTTTAGTTTTTAAATTTCAGTACTTAGTTATGTCAAGCATGTGGTAGTTTAGTTCAGTTTAGCAAACTTATGTTTATGGCCAGTTTTTGTTTTTAGTTAAAATGCATTTGTTGAACCTTCAGTTAATATTCATGGCTTGTGGTTTGATTGGAAGGCTTGTCAAAGCTCTTGTGCATGAGGAAAATGATTTAGCATGTTTCTTTTGCGATTATATTGGATGCACTCATGAGTGAATAGATTTGTGGCTTGGAACTTGAATTGTGGTTAGTGATTGTGGCATGACTCTTGGGATTCTTTGATTGTTGCTTAAACCGTGTGAGCTGTGCGATTCATTGATACATTTAGAGCCACCATTGAGATTGTCACATTCGATTTTGCTTAATTCTCACAATTTTGAGCTTTTGCATTCTTGCTTAAGATGATCAAGGCATTTCTTTCTTTTCTTTTAAGTCACTCAGCCAAATAGCCATCATTGATGAAAAATTGAATTTGTCCCTAGCAAGCCCTTTGAACCAAGCATGATTATGTTTCTTGTGATATAACCTTGAAGCCTTATTGAAAAACAATTACTTACCTTACCTTAGGGTTAAGAAAGCTTTTGTTATTGACATGGTTTGACGCAAGTTTGGGGTGGTAATCTCCGTTGCCACCTTGATATAAGAAAGGTTGAAAATGGGAATAGGTGGAAAAGTGTTTAAATTCAAGTGTGGTTATTTGTGGTTTGATTATTTTGGAATTGTCTCAAAAAAATAAAAAAATAAAAAAAATGGTGAAATCTGGAATTAAAAGAATCGCCAATGCAAAGGTTTGGGTGTAGTCTTGGTGGTTGTGTTAATGGATTGACTCTTTGGCTTCTTTAGTTGATGATGTTTGCTCTCTTAAACCTATTAGGTACCTTTGTATATCCTGAAAAAACCAAGTTTGTTCAAACCCAGCCAAGTTACAACCTAATAAGACCTTGTGATTTTGCATGTGTGTGAAAGTTTGTGATTGATCTTGAGATGAAAAGCAAAGTTTGGATGTGGCATTTCGATGTGTTGGATTTAGAGAGACACTTAACCCTTGTGGCATACTTTTGAGTGATACGCATTTGAGAGGAGCCTTGCATGATTTGGAATTTCTTAGTGTTTTCTTGCCATGGCCTTTTATCCCTCTTTTTGTTTTCTCGTGCTTCTTTCTATGATCTTTTCTGTGGGCACCTCGTGTATGATTGTATGAGAAATGAAGATTCTGGAGCAATTGTTGAAAATTTTGGGCATGCATTGGTGTGTTGTCAAGCTTTTGTTTTCCTTCTTTTGACAACCATGTGACCTAGCTTTAGTTGCAAGTTAGTTTTTGTTTATTTGATTTGTGATTTGCTTGAAGTCAAGCAAAAGTTCAGGTTTGGGGTATTTTGATAATTGCCTTTTTAACTTAAATTGTTGATAAAAACTCAAGGCAATTATCTTAATAACCTAAGCTTTATAACTTTGTTAAGCCTCATTTTGCTTAAATTTTGTAATTAATCTAGACTAGTTGTAAAATAGTTAAGTAGTTGAATTTTCATCTAATTAGTTCTCTTTTCATGTAGAAGCTAGAGGAGTCTTGTGACTGGTTAATTGAAGCTCAAGTTTTGTTCAAGTTGAAGTATGGTCAGCCCTTAAGCGAGCTCTCAGCCTCGCTTAAGCGAGGAGCCTTGATGCTGTCTGTTGCAGTGCAAACCTCGCTTAAGCGCCCCTTTCCCAGTGCTTAAGCGAGAAGCCCTGGGTGAGATTATCTTGTGTTGTCGTGCTTAAGCGTGACATATCCCCGCTTAAGCGCCATTTGTCCAGAGCATTTGGTCTTTTGTAGCACTCGCGCTTAAGCGAGATATCTCTGGTGCTTAAGCGAGATATCTCTGGTGCTTAAGCGTGAGTGTGTCACGTGGATGTTTTTAGAGGCACATGCTAGGTTCTATTTAAGGCGTGAAACCCTTGCTTTTGGATAGACAGAGAAAATAGAAAGAAATTACTCTCTTCCGACGTGGAGCTACTTTGAAGTCTTTTTCCATGGCTCTCCTTCCAATCTTATGCATTCATTCTTCCTTTGTTGAGCTTCCAGTGTCTATGAGTAGCTAAATTCCCCATGTGTTTGGGGTTGGATGTAATGTCACTAATCCTTTGTATCTACTTTTATATTTTAATGTATATTAATTTTCTCAATCTTTTGTTTCACTCTCTTGCTTTACCTTTTTCTTGTGGATTGATCAACCACTTGCTTTTGGGATTTTACTCATTGGAAAATGTTGCTAAAAACCTTGACCTAGAGTGAAGTAACTAAGGGTTATGCACTAGGAATGGTGTACTAACCATTAGTCATCTTGTTAGACCTTATGCTTCATGCAACTTTCATTATTACTCTCACTAAGGAATTAGGGGATGATAATGAGTGTTAGAATCTAACCGCTAAGGAATTAGGGTTTTAGTGATACTGATGGTTGATGGAAGATTGATTAAAGTGAATATTATTAATTATCATTTATAGAAGTAAAGGAAAGTTACATGAAATTCAACCCCGGGCACGTTTTTATTATAATCGTTGAAATTTCATTTTATTGCATTAGTAGTGTCGTAAAGAAAAAATTCCAAAAAGAAAAAGAGTTCAAGTCCTTTTTAGTTCCTAGTTTTACATTCACTTGATCGTATCTTTATCTTATACCGAATGCAAATTTAATTTCTTATTCTTAAGCCTTTGTTCATAATTTGTAGGCAATCTCGCTTAGTATTGCGCAAGTCCTTTGGGAGACGATTCAAATACCTATCTTTACTTGCGCGATTGGTTCACTTGCGAAAACGCGAACATGCATGCATGACATGTCGTTGCTGACATGACATATCCACGTGTGCAGGGGGTGTTTCACGTCAGTGCACAGTGTTTTGGACTAATTTGTCAATGAAAATGAAAAATTTTTACTATTGCTTTTTAAGGTTACATAGGTAACGACTATTTGAGTAGAAAATTTGAAGATGCTTCTTCTTCATTATGTTTAGCAAGGTTGTTATTCGATCGTCCTTCATCCTTCTTCCTTCGATTCGATTCGATTCACCTTTGTCCTTCTTCTTCTCCGATTCTCCTTCATCCTTCTTGTTAATGGAGGTGGTATGGCAAAGCAAACTCGAATGTAACCGATTGGCAAAAAAAAAGAATCTAACTTTTGCAAGTAGCTATCAAAATGGTCCCCAACATTTCACACTTAATGTCAAAATGGTCCCCAAAAAATATAACTAATTGTCAAAATGGTCCACGACATTGTGTTTCCTATTTTGAGTACCTAATGGAAAATTCATTGTGTTTTCCTCTTAAATAATGTCTGTTGACATTAACCTTATGTTGCACCATTAGGGTCGATTTGTCCGGAATGAAGAAAGGGTATTGGTGTATGCCGAAGACATTCCCTAATGCTTTGCCTGATGTTGTTGATGAGCCATTTGTTGACAGCACAAATGTAGAAGTGCCTGAGGGTGAGGATGCGGGTGTAGATGTGCATGAGGGTGAGGATGTAGGTATTGGAGCTGATGTTCTCAATGAAATTGAAAAGATTGCGAAAAACATTGATGCTCAGTGTACAGACAATGATGGTGTAGTGGGTGTAAATTCTGGTGTGGTTAATGTGGAAGAAGGAGATGTAGTGAGTGGAAACTTTGGTGCATGTAATGTGGAAGAAGGAGTAGTGGGTGAAAAATCTGCTGAGGCTGTGCATCCTTTGTTTGATATTCCATTTGATTATGGTGGTCTTAATGTAGAAGAAGGAGATGTAACGGCAGAATAGTGGCTAACTTCTTTAGTGATGTTGGAGAGGATGAATGCACATTTATTATATAACGTCATGGACCATTTTGTCAGTTAGTTATAAATTTTGGGGACCATTTTGACATTAAGTGTCAAATATCGGGGACCATTTTGGCAATTACTTGTAAAAGTTAGTTTTTTTTTTTGCCAACCAGTATCATTCGAGTTTGCTCGTCCATACCACCACCGTTAACAAGAAGGATGAAGGAGAACCAGAGAAAATGAAGGATGAAGGCAAATTGAATCAGAAGAAGAAGAAGGATAAAGGACGGACGAATAAACTTGTTGAACGAAATGAAGAAGAAGCTTCTTCAAATTTTCTACTCAAATAATCATTACCTACGTAAACTTAAAAAGCAAGAATAATTTTTTTTCATTTTCACTGACAATGTAGTCTAGAACATTGTGCGCTGATGTGGAATGCCCCCTGCACACGTGGATATGCCACATCAGCAATGATGTGCCACATATGCAGTAAACATTAACGGAAACGACACATATATAGTTAATGGTTGGACTAATTTGTCGCAACATTTGCATATTTGTGGACTAAATTGGTCATTTTGAAAATGTAGGGACTAAATTGATAGCTAATGCATAATTCAGGGACTAAATAGGCTATTTACCCATAAAAGAGCTGGAAAGATTCATGCTTTGCATCCTGTCTCTGATCATACAAGCTAGCTCCCATGCATTCCTTGTCTTATTCTTAAATGGTGGGCATGGATTGGATTTTCAAAAATCCAATCCATATCCAAATCATATCCATTTAAAATGGATATTAATGGTTTGGATTTTTTTTAAAACCGATTTGAAACCGGATTATGGATTAAAACCAATTTTGGAATAAACCACATAAACGAATAGGTTATTTTTAAAATGATATAATTTCATTAAAATATGTAAAAGTGGAATAACCAAGATTTGGGAAAGGAAGCATATTTTATTTTATGTAAAAAAATTAGAGATAATTTGAAGATAAGATAGATAAGATATTAGGACTTAAGAGCAAAGAGAATTTTAAAAATATTGTGAGAGAATAAGCTTCTATGATTATAAGTAATATGGTTTTGAAATTGATTTTAAGCTAAATTGTAATTTTTGTCACCAGATTTTATTCATGACGATTTTGGTTTTCTTATTTTTTTTCCACGATTTTAGTCTTCAAATTGTAGAAAATGATCAAATTTAGTTCAATTCTCAATTTTGCATGTTTATTTCTTTTATTTTTTATATTTAAATTAAGGATTAAATATGTTTTATGTCCTCTGAATATGTACTTGTATTGAATTTGGTCCTTCGAAACATATTTAATGTAACGTCCCTGAGAGTTGACGTCTCGACGGCTCACACTCTCTATGACACTTCACTCAACATCCTTGTTAGTAAGAACCCTCCACCGGTCAGAACCCTCCGCATGCAGCCCTTTCCAAGACTTTGATAACCAGACTGGCTGCTTTCAGGATTGTTGACTGTCTTCACAAACCAACACGGGACTTCTCAACGTGCTTTGTCCTTACTCGCACACTTCTTGAGAAACTTCCCAGGAGGTCACCCATCCCATAATTGCTCTAAGCTAAGCACGCTTAACTGTGGAGTTCTTAAGTGATGAGCTACCAAAAAGTAGATGCATCTTGTTGGTATAGGTATTACCAATTAATTCCTTTAAGCTATCATCAACTGTATAGTCCTATACCTATACAACTTCTGGATCCCTCTCATTCCGGTGTGATTCACCTAGGGTGTTACATTTAACCCTTAAATTAATAAGTTATGTTTTAATTGTTAAATATTAATTTTAATGTCATCAAAATATAGACACGTTGTCATTAGTCAATCGTTAAGTTAAATGGTCAACGTATACAAAATTGACTATTAGACTAAAATACAGACTTTCTACCATCGAGGGCGTGGATCAACTGGCGTTGGGTTGTTCCAGCTTAACTACATTGTTATTAGTGGAGGATAGCGCTTTGAACAGTGAAAAAAGCACTATCTAAACCACTTTAAGGACGAAAAACAAAACAAACATAATTTTCAAAGACTAAACCAAAAAAAAAATTTGCAAGGATGAAAAGCAAAAAAGCACTAAATTGCAAGGACTAAAAATGTATTTAAACCTTATAATTTTGGTTATCCATTTTAGAAGTTAATTAAACAAGCTACAGCCTACAGGCATCAGCGCCTCAACTTCCATAAAAAATCACAGATATGGACATAACGTCTGTCCATTAAAATTGGTTTAGATAATAACCTCTCCATTAAAGTTGGTTTGGATATATTAACAAATCCATTAAAATGGATTTATATTGGAGTGGACCGGAATATGGATTGGTTTTGCTAAACTGGATATTTTGCACAACTCTACTTAAAAAACTTTTCACCATGATTTTGCCATACGCAATTCAAAGCATTAGCAAACATAATAGGCCAGTCAGAAATATCCTTCATAGGACCGCATCATGCTGGCAAATAGGACATAAAAAGAATGAACTTATATGTCTTCTTACACGTTCTTCATTTGTGAGTAACATTCCACGAACCACTTTCCACAAATGCACCTTAACCCTCTTAGCTACTCTCATCTTCCAAATAACCTTCAGCAGCCTAGCATGAAGAGAAATACCACTTTCCAGTAGGGAATCATACACCAACTTAGAGGAAAACTCACCATCCGTAGAATCCCACCAACACGCAACATCCATGCCACTGTCCAATATAGATGGAACCAACAACCTTAATATGATCTACAACATGAACAGGAAGCAAGGATTTTATAATGGTAGATCATAGACAGGATATTTGTTTACATGCAGTGGTACAACCATTTCATGGCAGTCTATAAACAAACCACAACAGCAATATTATCTAATCATGCAAAAATTTTAGCATTACATGAGACAAGTCGCATATGTGTTTGGTTGAGATTTGTAATTCAACATGTGAAAGAAACTTGTGGTTTATCTTCAGGAAAAATGGCATCGACGATCATATGTGAAGACAATGTTGCATGTATTGCTCAGTTGAAAGAAGGATACATTAAAGGAGATAGAATAAAACATATTCTACCAAAATTCTTTTTCACTCATGATCTCCAAAAGAATGGTGATATAAATGTTCAACAAGTTCGTTCGTGTGAGAATCTTGCAAATCTCTTTACAAAGTCACTACCAAGGAAGACTTTTGAGCAACTGGCTCATAAGATTGGACCTCGTCATCTTAAAGATGATTGTTTGCATGAGGGGGAGAAATAAATACATTCTGCACTCTTTTTGTCCTCGCAATGGTTTTGTCCCATTGGATTTTCCTAGCAAGGTTTTTAATGAGGTAGGTGATAACGTAATAAAGGATGATGTACTATTTTTCCTTCACTAGGTTTTTATATATCCCATAGGGTTTTTCTTATTAACAAGGCATATTCTTAATTAATGGACATCTAATGGGGAGTGTTATGAATAATCAATGTGGCTGTCCATATCTATTTCATTATCTTTATGATCTTTCTTTATCATTATTTATCTTTTGTAACTTTTCAGTTATCTCTTGTATCTATAAACAGGCTACTTCTCCTTGAAAGAATACATACAATTCTCATTCTCTCTAAACTTTATCTTTTTTTCTCTTCTTCTCTACTTTTCTGCTCGACTTTTCTGTTCCAAGTTATTTTATTTAACAAATTTTCAATTGTTTTTAGTTGGGCAAGAATGATGAGTTCTATAAAATAATTGTGATCAATTTTTTCTAATATTCCATTTTACTCACTTGTGATAGATGAAGGGAACATATTAACTGGTGGAGGGAACTATTAACAGGGCAATGTGGGAATGGGAAATCAATAATTATTGGTCTAATTGAGAGATTTTATGATCCACAAGTTGGTGAAATTCTCATTGATGCAAAACCTTTTAGAGAATGGTGCAAGAGACACTAGACATGATTATGATAAAGTGAACAATTGTATTTGTAGACCACCGCCTAAGCTCAATAAGGAATGTTGATTAGCCTAGATTCAGTGCAGTTATTCTGAATAAGCACACTAGATTGTTGAGTGTTTGCTGTGTGGGAGGTGTAATCTATAACAATATATAAAAGAAATACATTCTTTTGGTGTCCACATTTGTTTAAACGTCTTTACCCCTCAATTATACTTCTCTCTTTGAATTGCAACTACAATGTAACCGAACACACTCTCCATCGTGGTTCCCGAAATTTTATATATAATGACTCCCATTAACACATTCTCGCTCCTCTTCACATTTTCATCTCCGATTGATCTTCTTCTTGGGTTTGGTTTTCACCCGAGTTAGTCATCTTTTCCTCTCCTTTATGCAGTTGGTGTTTTTTTTATCAATATTTATTCAATTTCAGGTTTTGGGTTTCAATTTTGTTTATCAGTTTCTGGATATAGCGATTGGTTAATGTGTTTTGGTGTAGTGTTGCCAGAATGGTGCAAAGATGCATGGCGTTGTGTTACCATGTACAAATGGAGTAGTGGTATGAAATCTCACTAACCTTTCTACCTTTCATTTTTTTTAGGATTTGAAATCTCACTAATCAATTAATCTCCTTTCAGGTTGTGAGAAAAATGGAAAAAAAAAAACATGCCAACAACAGCTCTTCTGCACCAGAGACAATTTGTAGGGTCAACTCTCCACCGAGAGGAATTAAGACACCATTACTAACCGTTCAATAGGTATGTTTCATCACCATACATAATCTGTTATCGTTCTGATTTTCTTAATTAGGTATATAAACTCATTCTCCTTTCTTTTGTCTTAGTCAATGTCTATGTTCCAAAGAATAGAGTGACCAACCAAACATCAAGGTTATGGATTTGTTGAATTCTGGAGTGAAAAAGATGCTGACTATGTAAGTATTGTAGCTATATTATTTGGAAATCACTTCTTAAGACCAAACATCTTAATAATTTTGTTATTCCTTTTCTTTTATTGTAGACCATCAAGGTGCTAAAACATGTACAGGCATAAGGGTTTTGCACCATGTACAAACGCATAGGTTTTGATTGAAAGATGAATTCGAGGTACATAAGATGCATGCCTCTGAATAAGACAATACTTCCTCATTTCCCCTTTTCTTCCTTTTTTTATTTTTTTTTAATTTAATACTTTTTTCTTTCTAACGGATTCATTTTGTTCAATTTTTCTTTTTAAAAGGGGAAAAAAGAATATTTGGCTTATTTATGGCTTTCATTTACCTTGCTTCGTGCTTTTTATATTTATTTTTGAAGCGTAACTATTCAATTCAAGAAATATGAAGTAGTTAAATTCCTCAATGAATTGCATAATATGCTTGAGGGCATACATTGAGATGACATATGAGTTCAAATTATATCTTCCTCCTTCTCTCTTTTGTCCCTCTTAGCTTGCGTTGAATTTATATTCTTTTGGGTTTTGGGTACTCCCTTCAGTTATTTTAGCCTTATACACATGTGTATGCATGTATGTTAATGTGTGTCTGCAACAAATCTGTATATCCTTTAATTCTCAATCTCAAGCACAACATGTTAGACTCAAGAATTTGCAATACAACAATATACTTTTTATTGATCACAATTTTGGAATTAACCAGAATCTAGAGTACAGAATTGCTAACACAGGCTAATGCCCTAACAAGGAGTTTCCTCCTTCAATACTACCGAAACTATGAAATAACACACACACACACACACACACACACCTAACTGAACTCTTTTTCTATATTTTTATTCCACAAATAACTATCTCTTGTAGAAAATAATTGCCTATGTCTGCTGATACTAAACAATAACTGTCACTTGTAGAAAATAACTGTCTATTTATGATGATATTAACAATAAATGTCACACATAAATCATAACTTATCTCTTCTGACATAAACCTTCAATTTCCTAACAATGCTCCTCAGTGTAGAAGTAGCCTTATCCTCAAGGTTGAAACGAGGAAATTGTCCTTTAATGATGTTTGCATCTTCCCAAGTATCTTCTTCACCAACTAGTTGAGAAATCCCATTTCACAAGAACCTGAGAAATAGGCTAATGATTTCTGGTTATGACTCTGAAATTAAGAATTTCTTTTGGTTCAAAGGTTGGTCCATCTATTTCAAGGCCTTCTGGTAAAGTAGGTTGGACAGCATGTTGTCCCAAAGCCTTTTTAAGCCAGGATACATGAAAAATAGGGTGATTTCTTGACCCTTCAGGTAGTTGTAACTTGTATGGTACCTCTCCCACCTTAGCCATAATTTGAAAAGGGCCAAAATACCTTGCAACCAATTTAGGATTCACCCTCCTAGCCACAGATTATTGGTAGTGTGGCCTCAGCTTTAAATATACCCAATCTCTAACTTGAAATACAACATCTCTCATATGTTTGTTGGCTTGATGGCACGCAGTTTTGAGCATGTTGAAGGTGATATGTAAGTTGTCTAAGAATCTCATCCCTATCAATCAAGTCATTTGCCATAACCTCCACTAGATTTTCACTTGGTAGGTAACAAATTAATGTTGGAAGCTTTCTTCCATACACCAATTCAAAAGGAGTAGAACCAGCAGCTCCATGAAACATGGTGTTATACTAATATTCTGCCCAATGAACCCAAAAAGCCCACTATCTAGGCTGCTCTAATGCAAAGCAACATAAATAAGTTTCCAACCCTCTATTAAATACCTCAGTTTACCCATTTGTCTTAGGGTGGTAAGTTAAACTCATATGAAGGGTAGTTCCTTGTAACTTGAAAAACTCTTGCCAAAATTTACTAATAAAAGTAGGATCTCGGTCACTGATTATAGAACTCGGTACTCCATGTAATCTTACCACTTCTCTAGCAAAAAGGTCAGCTACAATATGAGCAAAGAAAAGATGCTTCAATAACATGAAATGAGCATATTTAGATAAACGATCCACAACCACCAAAACAACATCAAATCATTTTGAGCGAGGAAGTCCTGTTATAAAATCCATACTAATATCATACCATAGGACCTTAGGAATAGGAAGGGGTTGAAGCAATCCTGCTGGTGCTCTGGCTTGATATTTATTCTGTTGACAAACAGTGCAAGCTGCTACATACTTGGTCACTATATCCATCATTCCATGACAATATAAATGAATTGCCAATTTTCTACAGGTTCGGTATGCACCAGAATGACCACCTATAGGAGTTGAGTGAAATTCATCTAATAATATAGGAATCCAAGAAGAATTAGAAGGAATAACTAGTCTCCCTTTATAAAATAATGCCTCATGCTCCAAAGTATAACTTGGTCAAGCATTAGCATCATTTTGAAGAGCAGAAATTATCTTTTTCAATTCTGGATCAGTTTGAACCTCTTGTTGCAACTTAGCTGCATCCAACCATATAGGTTTTGTCAAAGCTAATAACTCCCCCTCTTCTACCATTCTAGACAATGCATCAACCGCTCGATTCTCTTTCCCATCTTGTAGACAATATCAAATTGATACGCTAGCAACTTTGTAATCCAATCTTGTTGATTTTAAGTAGTAACCCTTTGCTCAAGTAAATGTCTAAAACTTTTTTTTTTTATCAATATACACTATAAATCTACTTCCCAACAAGTATGGTCGTCAATGCTAAACAGCTAATACCAAAGCCATCAATTCTTTTTCATGAGTAGACTTCAGCAAAGTTTGAGCAGATAATGCCTTACTAAGGAATGCTATGGATCGTGACTCTTGCATAAGGACAGCCCCAATCACATAGCCAGAAGCATCGCATTCTATGGTAAAAGTCTTAGAATAATCTGGTAATCATAGCACTGGAGTAGATATCATCTTCTATTTTAATGTTTCAAATGCAGTAGACGCATCCCCTATCCACACAAAGACTCCTTTCTTTAATAGATTGTTGAGTGGTCTAGCCAATTTGCCATAATCCTTCACAAACTTGCGGTAGTAACCAGTTAAACCCCAAAACCCTCTAACCTCTTTCACTGGTTTTGGGATAGGCTACACCTTCAAATGAAATTATATGACCAAGATAAGCCACAAAGTTTTTCCAAAACTGCATTTCTTTTTATTTGCAAACAATTGTTGTTTCTTCAAAATTTTCAACACGATCTTCACACGGTCTTCACAAGCAATAAATGATCCTTCCAATCTTTACTGTAAATAAGAATGTCATAAAAAAAATACCAAGACAAACCTTCTTAAATAAGGCTTGAAAGTTGCATTCATTGTGGCTTGAAAAGTTGCAGGTGCATTAGTCAAATCAAAGGGCATGACTAAAAATTCAAAATGCCCATGGTGTGTTCTAAAGGCAGTCTTTGGAATATCTTCAATCTTCATCTTGATTTGGTGGTAACCAGACCTCAAATCAATCTTAGAAAAATATTTAGCTCCATGTAATTCATCCAACAACTTTTCTATGATTGGTATGGGGTATTTATCTGGTATAGTTGCTTTATTCAAGGCATGATAATCCACACTAAACCTCCAACTACCATCCTTCTTCTTAACCAACAAGACAGGACTAGAGCAAGGATTGGTATTTGGTCTAAATTCCTACCTGTAAAATTTCATCCACCAACCTGTCAATCTCATTCTTTTGGAAATGAGCATATCTATATGGTCTCACATTAATAGGGCTAGTACCCAAAATTAATGGAATGGCATGATCATTTTCTCTGTTAGGAGGCAGCCCTTGCAAAATATGAAATAAAGCATCAAATTCTTCCAACAATGTTGTAACACCCTCATTTTCGCTTTTCGTAATTAATTGTTTGTTTATTCTTAATCTTGTTTTTGAGAATTGATAAGCCCAAATATGATAATAAAATATTAAATCACATATATGTGACTAATATTTTATATTCTATATAATTGAAAATTTTAATAATTATTCCAGACGAAAATTTGAAATAACTATTAGAACGACAATTATACCGGATTATCAATATTTGTGATCAACATGAGCATAAGTCTCAAATAGTTATAAAATAATTATTTGAACTTAAAATCATGTGTTATAGGCTTAAAAATGGTTAGGGTAATTTTCTCATAAATTTTAGAGACTTATGAGAAAATTTCTCAAAACACTCTAGACAAACTGCAGATAAGTCAGTCAGTATAAGATTAATATCAAAACTTGAAGAAACTGACAAAGTCAATTCATTTTTAAGTCACATATATAAAAATATAATTTGTGGTAAAATTTAGAACTTTATAGAGCTAAAATGAAAATTATTTTGAATTATTGATTGAGAATACCTAACTAATTCAAATATTTCAAAAATAATTATAAAAATATAATTTTAAGTCCTAATAATTAATGATGCATATAATATAAGTCTCCTAAAAAGTTTCAACTAAAAATAAATTTATCTGATAAAAAATCTAAAAATTATAAAACTTTTATGCATAGAATCTATATCGGTAGTGTAGGGAGACACATATAAAATTTTATCTGTGTAGGTTTTTTTCTCATTCCGTCAGCTCTCACTTGTCACTCTCTCTCACGTAGTTATCTCACTCCCAATAGATAAATGTGCCAATTTTAATTAAAGAAAATAAAAGGGGCCAAAAAGAGATGAATAGTTCTCCCAGTCTCTTATATAGCCTTTCTCAAAGGTTTCTCACTCACTCTTTCCTCTCACTTGCATGACAGCTTCTCTTTCTTTCTTTTTCTTCTCCTCACCGTAAACAACAAGCAACCAACAACCCCTTCTCTCTCAATTTTCTTCTTCTTCTATTCTTCTCTATTAACCCATCACTACCAATAACAAACCTCCATCACCCACCACCAAAGCCACCTTCCTCCACCACCCTTGAAGCAAGATTTCTTCTTCCTCTCCTCTTTGCTATGAATGAACCTCACTTCCTTGGTAAGAGGGGGAGTGAGACTTTGATTCACTTGCTATTCTTCTTATTTTGTATTTTTATTATGTATAAGCTTTACCCTTTTGATTCTTTTCTTGTATTACTTTCAATTCCTATCTATTTCCTTGTTGTATTTTCATTTCCTTGTAATATTTCTTGTTCTTGGGACTGATTGGGTAGCCTCTCCTTAAGGAGAGACTATGACAAATTTATTTCTTGATTCATATTTTGTTCTTGATTATTTTCATGCTTATATATTTGGTGATTTCTTTCACTAACCTTGAATCCTTTCTTGATTTCTCTTGAGTTTTTGTTCATATTTGTCATCTACCTGCAATTTCTTGTTCTGGTTGATGTTGATTTAAGGGAGACTCTTGCAAATTTTTTTTTTTTATCTAAGTCACTTAACTTTAAAAAGGAACCCACGACATGTTCCCCTATAGAAATCAGAAATTTTGTTTACCTTCTTAGCCTTGTGGTTCACATTTTTATTAAAATAGGGAAGGTTGTTTCTTTTTGTTTTATGTTGGTTTTGGTAGAAATATAGCTTTAAAAACTTAAAAGTCTGTTATCAAAACAGGAAGAGTTCTAGGGTGGGAAAGTAGGATAGGTTTCATCGTGGGAAAGTTAATTTTAACTATTAGATATGGAATTATACAATCGAAGAGTTGAGAAATTTTCTCATTTTTCCTTTTACTTTCTCTTTTGTATTTTCTTCTTTCCCAATATGCCCCTGTTGTTTCCCTTCTTCTCCTTCAACTTTCCACAGGCAACAGCAATTGCTCCCTCCACTGTGCCGTTGCCGCCCCTTCATCCTCTAAATTGGTTTTAGATCCTCGAAAAACCTTGAAAATAGCAAGGCAAATTGAATCAAACAAATCAACAAAAATGCCTACACATATTGAAACTGAAAATAGATGAAGGGTTCGAAATTGGTTCCCATCCTCCAGCCAACCAATCAAACCCAGACCAACCAGGGAGAACCCAAATCTCTCCCTCGCAGTGTTGCGTTTACCACGAACAACTGAAACACCACTGTCGTTGCATCTTTGTCCCTTCCACTTTTCCTTCTTCTCCATATTCTCCCTCCTGCTCTCCTCTGTCAGTGGTTCCTTGGTGCCTCACTCCATGGCCGCTGACACCCATGGCTTACTTGGCTGTAGACCGTGTCGATAGGATGTGGTTCATGCACCGGTAATGTCATCGGACTTAAGGGATTTGACGTCGTAGACAAAGTTAAAGGCATCGTCGCTGTTGTAGAAGCTGAGGGTTTCACTGCAAGATGAATGCGAGAGGAAGAAGATAGAGAAAAAAAATAAAGGGTAAATGTGAAAAGTATAGCGGAAAAAGTAAAAAAGAAAAAGAAAAAGCAAAAAAGTTCATCCATTGATCTATAAATAAATAAATTTAACGGTTGAAAATATCTTTCCTATCGTGGGAAACCTATCCTACTTTCCCACCCTAAAACAGAGCAAAGTCAAAATTACTTTTGCTCCTCTTACAAGTCTACGGCTTTATAAGCATAAAAGAAAGAAAGATAAGATTTTTTTTTAAAAAAAAAGAGTGATTATAAACATGCTTTCGCATAAAGGAAAATACAATACAAACTGGTCTTATATATATATATATATATATATATATATGTGTGTGTGTGTGTGTGTGTGTGTGTGTGTGTGTGTGTGCACGAGCATGTATTTTGGAAGTCAGAACTAAAACTTGATCTTACCTCCATATAATAATACTAGACACTTCATTATATTTAATCAAGTTTATATTTTGATAAAAATATATTTATAGTTAAAATTTTATTCTATCTTTTTGTGAACATAACTCACGGCCTCAATCAGTAAAAAGAATGTGTTAAATTTTTCTTAGAAATTAAATATGATAAATAAATGCAAAACTTAATTTTTTTATAAATCTTGGTATTCAGATTTACTTTTATTAATTGCAATTCGTATACTATTTTGTTTTATTGGTAACATTAATCTTAGGATGATCTAATGAAGAAGATTCGGATGACTATATATGTATACAGTATATTTGTTTTAGAAGCTTTAGATTATAAATTTTGATAATCAAAACAGTTTTTTTGAGATATACTATGAAATATTTTGAGTTAAAAACATGTAGTATAGCTTGCGGTCATGTCCTATTTTAGAGAATATTTTACTAAAAATATATTTGTATAATAAGATATTATTATTAAAATAATTATATTTTTGATTAAGTTAAAAGCTTTTGGGTTCTCGGCCTATTATACAGATAGGGAAATTCTATACATTAAATTTTAATTTAATCATTTCACTAAAAAGTTAAGTAAGTGTATAAGAATTATTGTGAAAGAGAAAGAGTACCATTTTAAATATAAAGTGGAAATGAGAAGTGTTTTCTTTGAAGGAAAATGTTTTCTTTAAGTATATAAAGTTCTTAGAAAATTTTATAGGAAATCTGGAGTATGGTATGTGGTCACAGTTTTATCTGATCTTCCATATCAGAAAAATGGTTTTCTTACTATTAGTTTATAAACTTAGTCTATAGAGAATTATGAGTATGCTCTATGGTTGCAATCTAATCTGATCTCATAAAGTAATTATTCAATATTAAAATCTATTTATGTCTATAAAGAAATACTTTAAAGGAAGTTATTTCTTTTTAGCAATTTAAGTTAAAGAATTAGACAAAAGAAAAGATAAAACAAATAAATTTAAGCTTTTGATAAAATTTTAATAGGAACAGAGATCAGTTAAACATTAGCTAATCGTTAAATTAATCATCGGTAAAATTTAAAATTAAGTATCTAATGTCTTGTTTAAGTACCTTGTGATATTACATAAACCCTTATATTAGATACTTAAGATAACATGATATGATGATGATTGTACTCTGACAATATTGTTTACATGTTTGTAAGGCAATTGTGCCTATATATTGTGCTGGTGCTCAAAGAAGCTGAGACCAAAGACATCTTTGAATTTATGATTGTTATGTTTTACTATATCTCTATGCTATGATTACGAACCTCTGCCTGTTAAAGTAGAGATATGTTTTATATATGGATGAAAATGACCTGCGAAAGATGAATAAGTCTCTGCGGATGTATTCTGAGAGTGTGTTTTAGTTACGTGACTTGGTGTAACCAAGTTAGGTGAAAGGCCGAATGGGAGATGGAGCGGGAAGTTACGGTTTGGTACGCTGCGAGTTGATATGCATGACCTTGGCTAAGGTCTAAGGGGTGGAAGGTATTGAGTGTGTGACGTCCCAATGGGTAGGTCGGCCCCCTGCGTTCTGGGACTGATAATGCTAGCTCGTAACACCTCGATAAATGCAGAGACAACTTCATGATGACGCGGAGGGTATACCTCGTGATGTAACGGGGATGTGACCCCGTGGGGAGATTGCCCCATGATTTGAGTATGCATACTAATATGATATTGAGCAACACCAGGAATGGTGTCGAGTACCATGTGGATTGTGGAACTGCACATGTGTGGGACTATGGCAGCGATTGAGGTATACTTACTCCCCATCACTTCCCAAAGGTGGTATTGTGATTAGTGATTGATCAATCATGGAGTATGGATCCATACTGCATTTGGAAGGTTAAGATGTTATGATGAGATAAACACTAGGTCCCCCGCTATTATATTAAATAATGATAGTTTATATCGTCAGTAATACATATATATGTTAGAATCAAGTCTCACTCATTTCTCTTTCTTTTTGTATATGTACTTGTTGATTGGATATGTGAAGATGACGATTATACCCAATGATCGAGCGCTCTTGCTGACACAGTTATTTCAAAGACTACGGAGACTGATGAGAAGATACGAGACTTAAAGGCTAGTTTTATTCATTCATGTATTTGGGTAGAAATTGTGTACTACTCTGATTAGGATTATTTGATGTATGGGTTGGGATTAGCTAGTACATAATTTCTCTATATTTATTTTGTGATATGAACTGATGTTTATTTAAAAGAAGATCATGGTTCTTTATAAAATATTTTTTGTATGCTAAATATGGTTAATAAATGTTTTATTTAAACGCAAAAAATTTATCTTCATTTTTATAATAACTAAAACAAATAAAACGTTAGTGTGAGTTGTGTCTAATGTAATGCGGTGTTACAAATGTTGTCATTTATTTTTCTTCTATATGAGACAACACCAGTTTCGTAATCTCCCTTAATTGTTTCATGAAAGTGTGTTGTTTGGGTGACTGCAATTCTGTGTTAGCAGAAAAATCCATGGCTTTATAAAAATGATACCTATAAACTCCACTTCAGTTTCTTTTAGTATGGACTTTAGAGAACCCTTTGATTTACATAAGGAAGGATCCCCTTGTAATGTCATCTTCCTCCCATTTTGATCAAATGACATACATAAAGTTCTCCAATTAACCTTGACCTCTCACCTCTCCTAAAGTCTCTAACCAAGATACACCCAAAATCACATCCATACCCCAAGAGAGAATAAATGAAAATCTGCCATAATAGGAACACTATTCACACACAATTCAAGTTGTTTACACATACTAGTTGAGGAAATTTGATGCCCATCACCTAATTTCACAACAAAAATGTTGGTTTTAGTGATTGGAAGACCAAGTTAACGTTCCTTGTTTTCTGAAATGAACTTATAACTCACCCTACTATCCACCATCACCATAACAGAATTGTCTCCAATAGTTCCTATCATCTTCATAGTCTTTGGTATGGAGAAACCATTTAATGAGAAAAATGGCTGATCAAGAGAATTGCATTCAGTTGCATCTCCTTTTGGCCAATGATCCTCACTTGCTTCAATTAATTAATGATCCTCACTTGCTTCAATTAATTAAGCAACCTCAAATTCTCTATCTCCCACACCTTTTTCATCTTTACCTAAGATTAACACCCTAAGTTTCCTCTCTAGACATCGATGCATTGGCCCAAATTGCTGGCCACATTGAAAGCTATGTCCCTTCTCTCTTCTTCGACCATACGCTTGATAAGGAAAATGTCGAGTGCCTCTATTTCTAAATTGAGTAATATACTAATTACTTACAGTAGAACTAGCAGTTGAGGGTCCAATAGTTGATGCCTATTTTTTTAAAACCTGAGATGGAACTGTTCGTTGGTCTTAGACTCGATTGAATCTCGAATTCACTAGGTTATACCCAAAAAGCTACTATTTGGCCCATCCTTGCATAGTCACGCCCATAACTGCTGATTTTTCAATGATCTGCCCCTGTAGAACATGACTAAGTTGCATATGGAAGAACAACCTTTGAATTTCTCTTGGGAACAAATCCCATGCTTTCTCCAATTAATTCATTCTCAATGGAACGAGCAAGGCAAATTGCCCTTGGCCCATCCTGTGGGTCATGAGTTCTCACTCTCCTCCTAATCACATCATTCAAGCCATCATAAAATAACCCAAAGCCTGCTCCTCTAGAATTTCTGGTAGTCGTGCCAATAACATCTCAAAATGTTGCACATAATCTTCAACCCAACTTGTTTGACGAATGGCAACAAGTTGTTCATATGAATTCCCTGCAACTTTGCTTGAAAATCTTTTAAGCAACTCAATTTTTAAGGCTTCCCAATTCAGATTCGACAATCTCTTCCTCAAATATGTAAACCAATGTACTGCAGAACCCTCCAAACACACAAAGGTTATTGGTATTTTCATTTCTCGTTTGGTATTCTAAATTTCAAAAAAAAAATTTAGCCCTTGCCAACCATCCAATTGGATCATTCCCATCAAAATTGGGTGGTTTAACCTTCTTGAATGCTTCATATGAACCATCTCCATGGTTTGTTGAATCTGTGTTCTTTGATGTTGTTGCATGATGTACAGGAGTGTTAAGATGGCTAGAACTCCATGTATCTCCACCCACTATCTCAGACCCTTTTTGGCTCGTTAATTCTTTCAACAAGGTTTGCATCTTGTCCAAACAATCAATCTTCTGCTTCATCTCATCAAAACCTCATCTCATTTCCTCCACAGAATTCCCCATTATCTGAAATCTATCATGGTGGACAAAAGTGGATCTTGTCATCTCTTCATTTAATTTACATATCTGCTCCACTTGTTTCTTCAATCCTTCCACTCTTGAGTCCATCCTCATTGAAGGCATCCGGCAGGTCGGACCAAATTGTTAGACTCAAGAATTTCCAATACAACAACAGACTTTTTATTGATCATAATTCTGGAATTAAGCAGAATCTAGAGTACAGAATTGCTAACACAGGCTTCTGCCCTAACAAGGAGTTTCCTCTTTCAATACTGCAGAAACTATGAAATAACACACACACACACCCCTAACTGATCTCTTTTCCTATATCTTTATTCCAAATATAATTGCTAATGTCTGCTGATACTAAACAATAACTGCCACTTGTAGAAAATAATTGTCTATTTCTGATGATACTAACAATAACTGTCACACATAAATCATAACTTCCTTTTATTTTTTCTGACATAAACCTTCAATTTCCTATCACAGCATCACTTTTAGTTTTGTCTAATTTTGAAAATGCTAATGGATGGTTCTTGATCTCCTTCTATTTGTTTGTACAGAACTAAAAAACCAAGCATTTTATTCCCTTTACTTATTTACTTATTCCTGACATTCTTTGAGCACGCCAACAAACCAACTTTAAGATGTTACTATAGTATTTGAAGTATTAAGGTATATACATAACCCAAAATTTGAATTATAATTTCAGTTCAATACTTCATAGAGATAACTTCACAGCCTAAGATGTGATACAATGCATCATTGAGTGATTTTCATCTTGCTTACTGATAAAATTGAGGAAAGATACATTGAGATGAAAAGGAAGTACAACACCTATGTCACACAGGCTGTCAGATGCTCTTGACAATATTTTGTTCATAAAGAATTTGCCTCACGAAACTACGATGCTTGAAATGCTCTTCGAACAATACCCAGGTTTTAAGGAAGTGTGCTTGATTGAAGCAAAACCAGGTATCGCATTTGTTGAGCTTTACTTTCATAATTCACCATTTGTTGCATGTTCAAACATTTGCTTTTAATTTGCATCTTTATCAAAGGTTTTGATAAATTTCCTTTTCCTTTTGTTGAATGCAGAAGAAAGGGTTGTGTTTCTTTGCAAGCTGCTTGATACCAACTGTCTTGATCCAGCTTTAATTCTTGCATGCTCATCTGATTATAGAGCTACAAGCCTACAACTATCAAATCTAAGTTTGCTTCTTTATATCAGGGTTGTGGTGATCAGTATGATGGAATAATGCAAAGAAAGTGGGTCTACAACCACAATTTTGTGTCTTCAAGTGTCCTGCATATGTTAGCTGCCATGCGTAGGCAACTCCAAATTCATGATTCATTAACACGTTTTACGCTCCAATGCCAATATTACCACCACGAATAATTTTAAACTAATTTTGCTTAATAAAAATTTAAGCTTCAACATAAACTCATGACTAGGGAAGCCTACTACCAGATAATCAACAATGAAAGGAATAAATAATGAAGAAGAAAAAGAAAAACATTGTTTTACCTATAATTTCTTCTCTATTTTCATGAATGGTGAATCTCTACAAGAGAATACAAAATAAGTTAAAAAACACTCAATAATGGACGCGCGCAAGAGGATATTGAACAAAAAGCGAAGAATATATATTAGCTGTAAGTATTCTAATTAATTTAAAAATATATATTTACCTTAATTTAAAATAATCTTAATTTAAAACGTATATATGTTTATCATAATTAATTTAATTATTTCAAATCAGAATATACACTTGTTCAAATTATCTTAATTACAATATTTATATGGTTTTATGAATTAAAAAATAGATAAAAAATTTATCTAAAAATTTTCCGCTCAATTACACAAGATTTTCCCTCCAAGACTTCTTTACTTTTATTAATATAAAGATATCTTCTTTCTATTTCTATTCTCTCTATTTTCATCCTCTATACCAAACAAACATAAAACTCTTTAGTCTTTAGATGGTGGCCTTCTCTTTATTATTTTTTTTTTCTTGAAACAAATAATTGGATTTGGCTCGTTTAAAGTATAATAATAACCGTTAATTCGAAAATCAATAATAAAATTTGTGATAAAATAAAATATATGTAACAAAATTTAAAATTAATTATGATATCAATAATTGATTTTTAAATTAACAATTATTATTACACTTTATATTTTAAAATGCACTACCTTAGTTCTACTGTTTTTTTTTTTTTAGAAAACTACCTTAGTTCTACTATTACACTTATTTTACGTGTCACGTTGAATTCATTTCCTTAGGGTGTGTTTGACCTAGCTTATTTTTGACTTAAAAGTTAGTTTTAAGTTAAAGTAAAAAATTAGAGCTTAAAAAAAATAAGTATAAGTTGTTTGTTAAATTTCGTTTTTTAGTTTAAAAGCTCCTTGTAAGCTAAAAGTTGTTAGGTAAATTTATTTTTTAAAATGTTAATTTTAATTAAAATTATTTATCCTGTCAAATAAAAAATAATTTTTTTAAAATAAAAATATTGTAAAAAAAATAATTTAATTTACATAAATTTCTTTTAATGAAAATAAAAGTAAATAAAAATATTAAAGAACAATTATTTAAATTTTAAATTTTTAGACATGCCAAAATTTACTTTAATTGATAAAATTTATTTTAATGATGATTTGGAATAATATATATTGACTACAAATGCTAAAGTATTTAATTAATAAAAACTTTAGTGCCAGTCATTGGTAAAAAGAGTAGCGGGAGTCCTTGTTAAAAAATTTCGATTTTGTTGTAGAATAAAGAAATTAGAAAAAAGAGGGCAACGAGAATCAATGAGGAGCCTTGTACAAATAAGCTCCGCATAAGTCAGCTATAAGCTCCTTCAAAGAGCTTTTATGTAGGAATGGAAATAGGCCAGACTGTCCGTCGGGGGTCCGTGGCATGGCCCGCCAAAAGTCTGGTCTGGCCTGACCTATTTATTAAAAAGGTCAGATTTAGGTTTTTAAAAAAAAATTAATTTAAAAGGTCAGGCAGGCTTTAAAAAAAGTCTATTAAACCTAACAGGCTGGCATGCTTATATAATAATATATATAATATTATATATATATATATATATATATATATATATATATATATATATAATTATTAATGTTATTAATAAGTTTTAGGGAAAAGAGCATTTAAACCCCCTAAACTTTACTCCTTTTACAAATAGACACCCTAAACTTTAATTTTGTCCAAATTGATCCTTAAACTTTATTTCTTTTACAAATAAACACCATAAACTTTAATTTTGTTTCAATCAATCCTTAAACTTTATCTCTTTTACATATAGACACCTAAATTTCAATTTCATCTCAATTAATTCTTAAAATTTACTAACTTCATAAATAATTTTTTATATTAAATTAGAGTTAAATTACTAATAAAAAAAATCTCAACTGATTATTTGTTTAATCTTAACTATTTATTAGTTTTAATTTTTTAAATGACTTTTCCAAACATTTGTTTTATAAGCTAAATAATTCATTAATATAAGATTGCTTGTTATGAGCACAAGAGGTGCCCAAAATAAGACTCATTACAAGAGCAACTTACTGCATGAAAAAAATATAGTAAACTGGAGCTAACATTTACGTATTACAATACAATTTCACTCCTAAATTTCTATACTCATTGTATAGCTATTAAATCCTCACCAAACCGCAAACGTGTGCCTCAGACCTTTCTCTGATTACTTTTCCAAACATTAAAACATAATAAAATTAAAAATTAAAAATCAAATAATTTTTTTTTATTAATGTTATTATTTCTCCTTTTTATATATCTTCTAAATTCATATTCTTTATTATATTTTAAATATTAAAAAATTAGTTGTAATAAAAAAAATTAATAAATGATTAACATTTAAGATAAATAACTTGAAAAAAAACTATTTGTAAAAAAAATTAATGTTAAAGATAAATTAAAATGCAATTAAAGTTTAAGGTGTCTATTTACAAAAAAAGTTAAAATTAAAGTATCAATCATAATAAATTTAAAGTTCATGGTGTCTATTTGCAAAAGAGACAAAGTTTAAGGATTAATTGAGACAAAATTAAAGTTTAGGGTGTTTATTTGCAAAAGAAGTAAAGTTTAAGGGGACTTTATACTCTTTTTCCTAAGTTTTATAATAAAATAATGTAATTTTAAGTTTGAAAAGTGTTGGACTTTATGGACTCATCAGTAGCCCACTGCCACTAGACTAGCCCGTGAGTACTTTGTACTTTAATTTCTGGATTATAAGTTTCAACATTCCTGTAAGTACGATATTTTTTTCCCTCTTTGTGCCTTGCTTTATTATTCATGTATTGTATATGAAGTAATGAAGACTGGACATATATGCATCTGGACTTCGACGTTGTCACATAGGCCAAGACTACGATGGACCACTAATGCAAGTGGTCTATTGTGAACTACTTTTATTAACCTTCGGATTCATCTTAGTTTCACGGTTATATCTTGTGCCTTCCGTACTTTATTCTTCTCTCAACTCCTTCCAGACAGACTCACCAATGAGAAGGGGTAGCATGGTGCACCACAGATCTGGTTGTCGGCGGCATGCTCGGCGAATCTAGTTAACGATGACCCCTTACTCAAAATCGTTAACATCTCCATCTACAACCTTGTCAATCTAGTTCCCGTGAGAGGCGGGGCAGCGCTGTGGCAGATATGATTGTCGGCGAGATGCATGGCAGATCTAGTTGTCTGCAGCGTGCGCGCCGAATCTAGTTCCTGTGACTCCATTCCATGCAACGTCTATTCAAGAAACCTCTTAGATCTCAAGTTGTTGGTACTGGAACTATAAACATCAAATTTGCTAGAATTAATATTACCCCTTTCTAACTTTTGTCTTCAAATCGGGTCAGCTCTGAACCATGGATTTCATGAAGGCCATTGTTATGCATTTGGTTTATGTTTTTAATTTTTAAACCAATAAAATCAAAATTTATTTCAATCTTCGATTTGATTATTATTTCACCTTGTTTGTTTATGAATGATGAATCAGTGTTGTTTATTTGGTGCATGTGGTGATTGGGTACTGGTAGTGTTTTGATAAAAATTGAAGAATGAATGATGAATCAGTGTTGTATTATTTGCTGATTTTGCTCAATAATTAAGTAAAAATCATAATAGTGCCAAATAATCTTTGTTGCCAAAATGATATTAAGGTGTGAACATTGAGTTGGTTGCCTGAATCTAATGAATGAAATCTAATATCAGTGCTTGAATTACCCCATGGTGGCATCGCTCCACTGATAAATAAAATGTGATATTTTATAAATAAAAAAATTGAGGAGGGAGGTTAGACGGAGAGGAGGTTGGAGGAGACTATTGTAACGAGGGAGATGAAATATAATATGGAGGGTGTATCATAATCATGTGGAGCTCAGATTAATCTAACAGTTAAAATTAGTGGTTCATAATAGACCACTTGCATTAGTGGTCCACCGTAGTCTTGGCATGTCACATAATAAAAGGGATTTTTTTGTATCAGAATCTGGTTTTTTTTTTCTTCTTATGTGGGCTTTCTTTAATATAATGGCTTATTTATTGCTAATGCTTGCTTGAAATTTTTTCCCCCCTTTAATATTAGTCATTAGAACAGGCCATGTAAATAAGCCTTCAGGCCAGACTTAGGCTTAAAAAAATACCTGTAACAGATAAATAGGCCAAACACAGGCTTCATAATTAGGATGTAGGTCAGACTCAGGTCCGCCAAAGTCTGGTCTAGTCTGGGCTGTTTTCACTCCTACTTTTATGTAAGCTCCCTTTTTAAATAAATAAAAAAGGGTTTTTCTATCATGTACCCTATGCAAGTTTGCACAGGTTAAGTAGCATTAATTATTTATTGTTAATCAATTTTGACTAGTTAATTAATTATATTTTCTTAAAAAAAAAAACAACCACATCTCTCTCCTATTTATTTTACATGTTCACTTCTTTATAATCTCTCTCCTTCCACTGAAACATTACTAACTAATTATTTTTATCTCTCATATACCTCTCTCTTTCCACTAAAAAAAATGTATCTAGTATTTTTTTTTTTAATAAAATGTATCTAGCTCTTTAAATCAGGAAGAATAATACTACTTTCTTAATATTTTTTGACGAAATATTTTTTTATATTTTTAAATTATACCTACGACTCTAGTTTACTACCTAGTAATTGTAAGATTATTATTTGTTTATCTCATCAATACACGTAACATACGTCAACTTTTGAAATTAATGTTTCATATTAAAAAAATATAATTTCAATTAAAAATAACACTTATAATGCTTTAAATTTTAAAAAACACCAAATTTTGAAGAAGTTATTACGTTGAGACTGGTTGAGAGGCCTTCATGGACAAAAAATTTTATTTTTAAAAATTTGTTATAATTATCCATAAAAAAGAAAAGAATAGTTACGAACCATTCAATTAAAAAAGAAGGCAGTAAAATAAAAATAATTAGTTACAGTATAATATTTTAGTAGAAGGAGAGAGATTATAAAATAAATAGGAGAGAGATGATTGTTTTTTTAAGAAAGTATAATTAATTAACTAGTTAAAATTTATTGACTGTGGATAATTAATGCTACTTAACCTGTGCATGGACAGAAAAAAATTTTAAAATAAAAAATAAAAAGAACTCAGATTGTTAACTGAACCAGATTGTTAACATACATGGACAGAAACTTTTTTTAAAAATAACATACGGTGTTTGATTCTTCAATTATGTTGTCATATATGACGAATTTTATTCTCAGAATGTGAGATATTTTTGTGGCCCATTTAACCACCCAAAGAGAAATGCTAGCTGCTAGGTTGAAGATATTAGATGTTTATAAGATGTTTAAATTAAAAAGAATAAAAATAAATAATGTATATAAGTGAGTTTCATTTAAGCACCTTAATTACAAGAGTTGCTGGGTTGTGGATGCAGAGGCGGATCTACATTAAACTTTCAAATAGAGAAGGGTCGTGTAGATAAAAAAAACAAAAGAAAAGGGTATTGTGACTTGTCCCATTTTGAGGAATATTCTCATGCTGTGCTCTGTCATAATAACTGACTTCTTACACTCCTGCATCCCTCGGCTGTGACAATTACTTAGTTCACATGGTGTCAATATATATTTTACATGACTATATCTAGTAAAATATTTAACTAGTCAATATTTGATAACTAAACTAACAATAACATTGTACAAAATCAGCCTTGCTGTTAAAATTCCATCCTTCCAATAACATGGTTATGTAGATTTTGACATCAAAAGAAACTAAAAAGTAAAGCCAAAAGTGAAGGTAGCAGCCAAATCCCACTTATCCACAGCTTTTCTTAAAAGCTTTTTCTGCTACGTGAGACTATGAAACTTTGAATCATCGGAGTCTCCCACTTGAAGGAATATATTCCCTTCTACCAGTAAAACAAAAAACAATTCAAACTTTGTAGAGACCCAAAGTTTTTTTTTTTAAGAAATAACTATATATGTAAATTATGTTGAGGGGCCCAAGACTCACATGCATGCCACATGTCAAACTCTAATTGTAGTGCTGGTTCCATTTGATAGCTGCTCTTATTGTATCAATGTGCATAAGTAATTTTTAATCATAGAAACTATAATAATGTGAATGAAGGGGAGTGGACCACTGCATAAAACTGCTAGTTTTTATTCAAAATACAGATTGAGCTGCATGTGGGCATGGATGGGGTAAGTAGCTCGCACCTCTATGTATGGAGCTGCTTTGTTTTTCTCTATACTTAATTTGCCCCTTTGCATTGTTTATGCATTTGTTTAGTATTCCTATATCTTGATTCATTGCCTCAAGTGAAAATTGAAAGCATGGTAAGTAGAAACATATGCAACGGCTTGCTCAACTTGCATTGGTTTTTAGAAGGCCACAATAAGGTCCTAAAAATGTTAAAAAGTGTTCCATCACACAATGGTGTCACTAAATTTTAATTAACAAAATGTCTCCCATAAATTATGCTAAGACTTTAATTACAACTACAATTGAGGCATTTAAAATTTGCATTTATATTTTCATATTAATAATAGTTTCTCTAAATTATTGATTAAACATTTTCTTCTGACACAAAGGAAGGTAACATGGAAACCTGAGCATGAGAATCCAATTAAGAAAAAATTTCACTCAAAAGCCTCTTATAGACTTTCAGAGATGTTCAGGGAAGCCCGAAGAGACAGTAAGAAGCCGGTCGGAATGGATTGGGGATGGTGTGTGGAACAGTCTGTTAGCACACTGGAATACGTCTAATTTTCGCTCAAAGTGTACACAAGCCAAGGTAAATCGGGCGTCCGATAAAGGTCGTACTTTGCACACAAGTGGGTCCATCAGTGTGCATGATCATGCCATTCGTATGGTATGTACATTAAACACTTATTAATACTTCTTGTGTATTCATTTAACACTAGATACAATTGTGTATTAAATGTTTATTTATAATGTTTTGGTTTGCAGTCAGAGGAGTATGGTCGACCTGTACATATTGATGAGGTCTTTCACCAAACCCATATTTTTTTTTATGCATAGGAAAGTACAAGAAAAGAGAAGGACTAAAGCCTCAGATGAAGCACACCCATAACATCAGCTAACATCAAAGGAGTTAATTGAGGTGAGCAGTGAGTCCAGAGGAAACAAGGATCATCATGAGAGGCTCCAAACTTCGCAAGCCAATCAGCGCAAGAGTTCGCTTCACGCAGAGTATGCTGCAAGGTGACTTCCCAATCCAACTGCAAAAACTTCCTGATTGCACTTATGAGAGGAAAACATGGATGAAAGATATCCATGCTGCTCTGAACCAACTCCAAAGCCATCTTAGAATCCGTATCACACAAGATAATGCGAAATCCATGATTCTAGGCTATCTCAAGAGCATGAAGCAAAGCAAAAAAGTTCTGCTCTAATACTGGTAGATGTTCCACACGAACCAGAAAAACTAGATATCCAATTCCCTAGATGGTCCCGAAATAATCCACCAAAGCCAGCTCTCCCAGGATTACCAAAAGAGCTTCCATCAATATTGATTTTTATTGCAGGGAATAAAGGAGGTTCCCATCTGATATGTCGACATTGTTTTCGCTGCCTTGGTTGATGAAAAGTCTTCATGATATTAGAGAAGAGAGTCTGCACCTGATTAATGATCCGCCATAATTCCCAAACTTGATCCTGAAAAATAGAAGCATTTCTAGCTTTCCACAAAATCCAAATAGTTGTTGCAAACAGAATGCCATTGGGCCTTTGGATGTTGGTGGTCAGCCAATCGTACACATTGGTAGTGTAGAAATCCGTCTGCAAGTCCAGCTTCAAATGCTGCCACACTTGGGTTGATGAATGACATTCACGAAAAAGATGGATAATAGTCTCCTGCCCACTGCTGCACCTGTTACAAGAATCATCTGTAGACAAATGTCTAAAGACACGAAACACGTTAGTAGGAAGGCTACCATGAAAGGTAAGCCATAAAAAATGAAGAATATTTTGTGGTAATTGAAGTTTCCAGACCCAGGACCAGTTCACTCTTTGAGGTGTGGGCAATGGACTCTCGGCAGTAAGCCAATGAAAGGCGGATTTGGAAGAATAAACCCCATTTCCAGATTGTCCCCAGATAATAACATCATCAATATCATCATTAATAACATGATTTTTAAGCTCCTCTTTCACCTCTAGCGGAATAGCAGTAGCCAAATTGTTAAAGCACCAAGTACCATCAACATAAATATCACGCAACTTAAGGTTGGTATCTTGGATATTAACATATGGAACTAAGTGGCAAAGATAGTCATCCTGGAGCCATTTATCATACCAAATTGAGATGTCCCCCTTCCCAATTCTAATTTGGAAACCCAACTTGAGGTAATCAGCAGCTTTGACAATAGAGTTCCAAGTATATGATGCTCCCTTTAACACCGGCACATGCAGAATGGACACGTCTCTCAAATATTTAGCTTCAAGAAGTTGGACCCACATCTTTTGTTTCTCATGTAATAGATCCCAAGTGTGCTTCCCTAAGAGAGAAATATTTACATTTCTAGCAGGTCTGATACCTAATCCACCATTGGATTTAGGGAGAATAAGAGTCTCCCACTTAACCCAATGACAATGGTCATTGCCCCAAATGAATCTGCGGACTGTGGAGTCGATCCTGTCACAAACACCCTCAGGAATCCACAAGTTTTGCATCGTATAAATAGGCATAGAGCTCAAGACTGATTTAGCCAATGTCACTCTTCCCGCTCGATTGAGAAGCTTCATCTTCCACCCAGCCAACCTAGAGTTAATCTTCTCCAGGATGTAATTAAAATCACCAAACCCATATACGGAAGGATACTGGTCAGTTTGTTGATGAAAGATCTAGGCAGACACATGTGAGAGTCCCTACTAATCTTGTGTTTATATATATATATATATATATATATATATATATATATATATATATATATATATATATATATATATATATATATATTATTAATGTTTAATATTATAAAATAACGTTTGTTTTAACAAGAAGATTTTGAGACTAGACTTTCTCAAGCTAGGTCTGAGTCTGCATCATGTGTTGGTAACTTATAATGCACCCCACTAGACCCTGCTGAGGAGGAGAGACTTAGGAACCGGTGTTGGTACGCATCTGCTGGTGGACTGCTGTATAAAGGACGTGTCTATGGTTCTGGAGGCCTCACTGTTGGGATTGTTAATGGGAACAATTTCATGGAGGCATCTTTTAGCCGCTCTCATGATTCAGAGGAGATTAATCATTTGAGGCAGGAGATTCGTCGAATGAGCAGTCAGTTTCAGTCATTTGTCAGTACTGTCCTCCCATTCTTACCACCACCACCAGCAGCCACCAAAACCATTTTTCAACAATAGTAGAATGGTGACCAACAACAAGGGAATGCAACCAACAGCAGGACAATGGCAACCAGCAGCAAGAGAATGGTAACCAGCAACAGCAACAAGATGGCAATCAACAATCCTGGGTTTCTATTGTATACACGATAAGTATTTATTTTATAACTAAAATTAATAATAAATAAACATTTCAAAATAATTTTGTTAGAATTAAAATTCATAATAAATAAATACTTATTTTTCCTATTTTAATAAATCACGTTATATTTGTAATAAATATTTTAAATTGTGATATAGAATTATTTTAACGATTGATGTTTTTAAAAAAATTATTAAAATTTAATTTAGAGACAAATAAAAGATAGTAGATTCAAAGTGATAAGTAATTAAAAACATTTAAGTATAGAAATAAAGCTAAAATAAGGATAGTTTCATATGGTTGAAAGAAAAAAATTTTTCTTGTTGTTTGATAGTGTGTGAAATGTGCCTAGAAGAAAAAATATTGTAAATATTTAACTGAAAAAAATAGGGAAAATGAGAATCTCACTCTCTATATTGTATATTTTAATTTATAAATGTACAGTTTTGTATATTAAGAATATATAAATACGTTATAACTAAAATTTTATAAGTAAGAAATTAAAAAGGAATATTTATTATAAATATCTAATTAATTATAAATAAACTTGATTAACTCTCTGTAATTCCCTTTTCGATTGGTTAGTTAATAATGTTAACTTGAACAATATGATGTGACACAAGTTACGGAGATTATATTGCATCCATATCATTACGGGTTAACTAAGTTTTTAGTCCCTAAACTTTTTCAAAATTCGATTTTTAGTCCCTAAACTTTAGTTTGACTGATCAAGGTCACTAAACTTTTTAAATATTCGGTTTTTAGTTCCTAAACTTTTAAAAATTTGATTTTTAGTCCCTGAAATCTCATTAATTCAGAGACTAAAAACAAAATTTTTAAAAAGTTTAGGGACTAAAAACTGAATTTTTAAAAAATTTAGGAACTTTGACCAATTAAAATTTTGTTCAGAAACTAAAAATCGAATTTTTAAAAAGTTTAGAAATCTTGAACAGTCAAATTAAAGTTTAGGGACGAAAAACCGAATTTTGAAAAAGTTTGGTTTAGAGACTAAAAACTTAGTTAACCCTATTATTATCGTGACAAGGTCAAAAAGCTTGTTTGGTGTCCCGTGGGCCATAAAATTTGCTGTCATGGAGACCCACTAAGAATGAGATGAGAGCATAATACTTTGCTGATCAATACTATCAACTTCACTCTCAAATTGCAACTACCTTGAAATAAGAAAGAAAATGAAACAACGCAGAAGTCGACAAAAGTTAACATAAGGAGAAGGAAGTAATTAAGGAACTTTGCTTCGTCGCTTTGGAATATTGCCGACTTTAAAATTAACCCACCACTTCCTCGCAACATCCTCGCAACATCCTCGTACCTTAAAACCTGCAAAACTAAAAAAAAAGGCGCCAATTAATATAACTCTACGTAATTCCTAGCCTCCAAAAAGCCGAAATATCTTGTGAAAATATCTTTCATTTCATAATCAAGAAATCAGTCATCTTCTTTTTTTGTTTGAAGGTAATGACTCATCTTCAAGAATAAAGAAGTCTCTCCATCATAAACGCGTAACATGCTTATTCCTATATATATCTGTATCTTTTTATTTATTTATTTTCCTATATATATATATAGAGAGAGGATACATTGTCATTCTTGGTCATCAATCGGTGAATATCAAAGTTTAGTTGTTCCAATAGTTTTGGACTCCTCAACAATTTACATACATCAGTTCCATATACACAACACTTTTGTGTTTCTTCTTCTCTTCTTTTTACTCTTATTTTGTTTCCGTAAGCTTTTCTTATATTCTTTTGATCCGGTATTGTTAGTTACTTTTGTTCTTGAAACCAAGTCAATGCCCTTGCTCACAAACTTGCAGCGCATTGAGGCACTACTCAATGCACCAAACACCACCGTTAGGGCATCCAATAAAAGATGGCACTCTGCATTCATAGCCATCTATTGTTCCCGAGCTTTTATGTCATATTCCACTCTCAAGAAACCCAACAAAACCAAAGCAAAAGTAGCCTCACCTACACCAACACCGACACCAACACCATCTTTCACAGTTGTTGATTTGAACCCTCACCATTCCTTTGATATAGACCAAACAACCCTCACCGATATTGTCAAAGAAAAAGACCTTGAGAACCTTCATAAATTTGGTGGGGTTGAAGGGGTGGCTTCAGCCCTTGAAACCCACGTTGAGTATGGTATCAAAGGTGTTGATGATGATGTTGAAGACATCACACGTAGAAAACAAGTTTTTGGTTCCAACACTTACAACAAACTGCCTTCCAAAGGGTTCTTTCACTTTGTGGCGAAAGCCTTTAAGGATGTCACTATTCTCATCCTTTTGGCTCATGCTGTTTTTTCCCTTGGCTTTGGCACCATCAAGGAGCATGGAATCAAAGAAGGTTGGTACAATGGTGGAAGCATCTTGGTTGGGGCGTTCATTGTCATTTCCTTGTCTGCAGTGAGCAACTTCAGACAGAACAGACAGTTTGACAAGCTGTCTCAAGTGAGCAATGACATACAAATTGATGTCGTGAGAAGTGGGAGGCGCCAACATGTGTCAATCTTTGAAATTGTGGTTGGTGATGTCATTTTCTTGAAGATTGGAGATCAAGTGCCAGCAGATGGGTTATTCATAGAAGGACATTCTCTTAAAGTGGATGAGTCAAGCATGACAGGAGAGAGTGATCATGTTGAGATTAGTAGACAGCACCATCCTTTTTTGTTCTCTGGCACCAAGGTGGCTGATGGGTATGCTAAGATGCTTGTTACCTCAGTTGGTATGAACACAACATGGGGCCAAATGATGAGTTCAATAAGCCTAGATATTGATGAGCAAACTCCTTTCCAAGAGAGGCTACACAGGCTTACATCATTCATTGGAAAGGTTGGTTTAGTTGTGGATTTTCTTGTCCTTGTTGGTTTTTTGGTTAAGTACTTGACTGGGAACACAAAAGATGATAAAATGAAAGCTGTTGCGGAAATTGTTGACGATACAATTCCCATTGTTGTTGCTGTAATCCCTGAGGGTCTTCCATTGGCTGTGACTCTCACTCTTACTTATTCAATGAAGAAAATGATGGCTAACCAAGCAATGGTGAGAAAGCTCTCTGCATGTGAGACAATGGGTTCTGCTACCATAATATGTACTGATAAGACAGGAACTCTCACACTCAACCAGATGAAAGTGACCAAGTTCTGGCTTGGCCTAGAACCTGTGGCAGAAAATGCCTACACAAAGGTTGCTCCATTTGTTCTTCAATTGATCCAAGAAGGAGTAGCTCTCAACACAACTGGTAGTGTGCACAAGTCCAATAAATCAGGTTCTGAATTTGAGTTTTCAGGTAGTCCCACAGAAAAAGCAATCCTATCTTGGGCTGTCTTGGAATTGAACATGGAGATGGAGCACTTGACAAGAAGTTGTTCCATCATTCATGTTGAGACCTTCAACTCAAAGAAGAAAAGAAGTGGAGTTTTGCTCAGAAGGAAGGCAGACAACACAGTTAATTCACACTGGAAAGGAGCAGCTGAGATGGTACTAAAGATGTGTTCAAGATACTATGATGCTTCTGGCATTGTGAAAGATCTTGACAATGATAGCATGTTGAAGTTTGAGCACATTATTCAAGGTATGGCAGCCAGTAGTCTTCGTTGTATTGCTTTTGCACATGTAGAAGTAGCTGAGGAAGAGCTTGGAGATGAAGAAGGCAACACAATGGTGAAAGTGAAAGACAACGGTTTAACATTGTTAGGACTTGTGGGGATTAAAGATCCATGTCGTCCAGGTGTGAAAAATGCTGTGCAAGCTTGCCAAAAGGCTGGTGTGAAAGTCAACATGATCACAGGTGACAATGTTTTCACTGCAAAGGCTATAGCAACCGAATGTGGCATACTCGGGCATTATCAGGACACAGTTGGAGTAGTGATTGAAGGAGAGGAATTTCGCAACTACACACCTAAAGAGAGGTTGGAGATGGTGGAAAAAATCTGTGTGATGGCAAGATCTTCTCCTTTTGACAAACTACTAATGGTGCAATGCCTAAAACAAAAAGGCCATGTAGTTGCTGTCACTGGGGATGGCACAAATGATGCACCAGCACTCAAAGAAGCTGATATTGGACTCTCTATGGGAATTCAAGGTACTGAAGTGGCCAAAGAAAGCTCAGATATTGTTATATTGGATGACAGTTTTGCATCTGTAGTCACTGTCTTAAGGTGGGGAAGATATGTTTACAACAACATCCAGAAGTTCATTCAATTTCAATTGACAGTGAATGTGGCAACACTTGCAATCAACTTTGTGGCAGTAGTGTCAGCTAGGGAAGTACCACTAACATCAGTACAATTATTATGGATGAACTTGATCATGGACCCATTAGGTTCTTTGGCCCTTGCAGCAGAAAGGCCTACCATGGAGTTGATGGACAAACCACCAGTAGGTAGAAGAAACCCTCTCATCACTAATGTCATGTGGAGGAACCTATTGGCTCAAGCTTTGTACCAAATAGCAGTTTTGCTGACTCTTCAATTCAAAGGTGAGTCTATCTTTGGTGTGACATCAGGGGTAAATGACACATTGATTTTCAACACATTTGTTCTTTGCCAAGTGTTTAATGAGTTCAATACAAGGACGATGGGGAAGAGGAATGTCTTCAAAGGCATACACAGGAGCAAGTTGTTTTTGGGCATTGTTGGCATAACAATAATCCTTCAGTTGATGATGGTTGAGTTTCTCAATAAATTTGCTGACACAGAGAGGCTAAATTGGGAAGAATGGGGTATTTGCCTCGGTCTAGCTGCAGTTTCCTGGCCAATTGGTTGGGCTGTGAAGTTGATACCTGTCCCAAATAAACCATTTCTCAGTTTTTTTAGTATGAAAATATGAAGACATAGCCATGTAGACTGGTGTCCTGTTTGATCCATTTTGTTGGCAATTGAGATTTTTCAGCTGTCATATTAAAATATATAATGTCTCTGTAGTTTTCTGTTTTGCTTGTGAGTTTGATTAAAGTTTGTCTGTGTTAAGAAAAAAGCTAATTATAGGTGTGGGCTAATGATGTCTACTTTTAGCTTAGTCATAATTTGCTATTTGCTCTACCCACTAAAAGACTTGTTAGTTTTTATATTTAAACATTTGCTGTAATAATTTAAAGTGTGCAAAAATTGAGTGACTGTTGTGCATCGGAGGGGGAGGAAGCACCGGAGAGATCTGGACCAATGGATCACGAGCACACTACATAAGTGAACCTGACACCACCTTCAACCCAAAACCTTAAGGCTACAGGTTTGTGGATCTATCCACTTATATGTTGCTCAACTAGCCATTTCTACCCAATGTGGGATTTCACCTTCACACTTGTACTCCAACAATCTCCCCCTCAAGTGTGAGTCTCTTCCACATGGTAGCTCCCCCTCAAGCAGAAGCCCTTTTCACCACGAGTGTCCAATGATGGCGCCTTTAGAGCCAACATGCTCTAGTACCTTGCATCGTCGCCTCCACCATTTCACTGTGCGGGACACACTGCCTGGCCTCCATTTATGGACCCATCGTCAGGAAGACTTTCGATACAAGGGATCCCCATGTCCATACCTGGATTCATCGCCAATCCATCTTACTCGTTTGAGCCGGTCACCAAGTTGAACCACGGCTCTTGTTTTGCACCGAGAGGGGGTTAAACATAGGAGAGATCTTCACCTATGGGTCATGCTGTAAGCCAGATTTGGCACATGCTGTAAGCCAAGTCTGTAAGTTTATGTTGAAGCCAGGGAAGCAACATTGGGAAGCAGTGAAGTGAATCTTTAGGTACCTAAAGGGTACAACAGGGCATGGTGTCATGTTTTGCAGTCAACAGGGTGATCCTTCAGTTGTGGGTTATGTGGATTCTGACTATGCTGGTGATTTAGATGACAGGAGGTCTACAACAGGGTATGTTTTTACTCTTGCAGGTGGGCCTATTTGTTGGAAGTCCATTGTTCAGTCTATTGTGGCAATGTCAACAATTGAAGCAGAGTACATGACAGTAGCAGAGGCTAGTAAAGAAGTTGTGTGGCTCACAGGGCTAGCAAGGGAGCTGGGCATTGAGCAAGGTGGAGTTCAGTTGCATTGTGATGGTTAGAGTGCTATCGATTTGGCAAAGAATCAGGTGTATCATGCTAGAACCAAGCATATTGATGTGAGGTTCCACAAAATCAGGGAGTTGATGGCATCTGGTCAAATTTTACTTAGGAAGGTTCACACTTCAGAGAATGCAGCTGATATGTTAACCAAGGCAGTCACAGCTGACAAGTTCAAGCATTGCTTGGACTTGTTGAATGTTGCTCGGTGCTAGACGTGACTAGACCCCCCAACCCAGGAGACATATGAGGATACGAGGAGGACTTGTTGTTATCTTCCACGGGGTCGAATATTCGCCAATGTGGAGATTGTTGTGCATGACTTATATTCTATAAGTGAGCAGTTTAGGCTTTGGCCACTTGTTGTTGGGTTACGAAATAAGTGGGTTGGGAGTGCGGGGGTTTAGCCCCGCGGTACAGTATAGGGATAATATTGTACACAGTATATTGTACGCAGTACGGTACAGGGGTGATATTGTAAGTCTGTATCGTGGTTTATTCTATATAAACTGATGTAACCCTATTGGCTAAATAACAATAATAGAAACAACCGCTCTGCTCTCGAGGACGTGGGCACACTTGCCAAACCTCGTTAAATCTCGTGTCTGTGTGTGCGTGTAATTACTCTGATATTTAGAATTCCAGTTACTATTGCTAACAATGACAAATATAAATATACAAGAGATCAGTTTTACTCCTTTATTTTACCTCTTTTATGTTTTGTTCTGTTTTTCCAACACAATAATCTCTCAATAATCATTTAGAAATCTGTTGGATATATTGTAAAGAAAGATTGATAGAGTCAAATAATAGTGTAGACACGATGTGATCATTCTATTTATATATTGTATTATACAGATTTTTTTTATCATATGGACATATTGTATCACACATTCATTTATTTTTTTTATTATATTTATTGTAATTATATATTTCAATATAATAGAGTGAGAATTGCTTTATTAATATAACAAAAGAAAAACCTCTATTTACATAATTTCAAAGGTAATTCGACCAGTTCATCGCCACTGTTTATATCAAATTCTTGAAGCATCATTTTCAATTTGCTAATTAGCCATGCAGACACACTCCAACATTATATTCGCATTGTGTTTACGTCAATTATGCTCTAATCACAAAATAGAAAAACCGTAGCCTTTGTCTTTGAGTCGGTTAAAGATTTTCAGATTATTGGTGGCACACAAATCACATGGTGCTAGATGTTGAAGCAACAAACAGCTGCAACCTCTAGCTGCTTATGATCACGTGGTTGAGAAAAAGAGGAATATAGTAAAGATTTTGTAAGCTACCTCAACTAGTAATTCTCAATTCAATTACATAACACAACCGAAAGACATTTTGCCTTTACTTTACCCCTCTTGATTTTCCAGTGTTTGGAAAATTAGACACTGCTGGAGTTAGGCAAGATATATTGTTAGTTTACTAAAGGGGAACAAACATATATGGAAGGTTGAAATCTATCATCTATCTCCAAAGATTACCTTATAGTTAGTGACTCCAAAAGAAGAAACGTTTCCTAGTTGCCTCTTCCCATATTTTGGTTAGAGAATCTGCTGCTTGCTGCACATGATCAATTTTAAACAGAACTTTAAGCGTGCATGTTATTTGGTAAACCAGAACAGTAATAATAACAAACTTATCTCACTGGGTGAAGTTGGTTACATAGATCACACAATGCCATTGGACTCAACTAAAGACCAAATACTCAAGGATAATATTCACCATAAAATTCCTGTTAACAATTTCTTCCAATATTCTTCTTGATCTCCCTCTACCATTCTGCACCGAACTATAAACCATGTAATCTAGTTTTCCAGTAACCTTCTTTGCATGTGTCTAAATTACCTTAACCATTTTTTCTATTATTTTTTTCTCAATTGGTGTCACATCAATATTTCTCTTTACACAACTATTTTGTATATTGTCATTTTTTATGTGGTTACACATCCATTTTAACCTTTTTATTTTTTTTTACTCCCACCTTTTTCTCTAGTCTCTTTAAAATTTAACATTCACTACTATAAAGTATAGCTAAACATATAACAGTACAATAAAACTTTCTTTTGAGTTTGACAATTACTTTGCAAATAACAAAATTTGGTAAACCAAAAACTGGGGAAAAATCTGTTAATATTTAAAAACAGAGTAGTAATACATCAAAGTTAGTGTAAGGAATCCATTTTTTATGGTCTAAAAACACAAATAAAGTTATTGTTCTCCACTGCACAAATAAAAATTCCATTTTCAACACAGTCTCACTCTTTCAACACCAACAAACCAGTCCAATAGTCTCAAGGACCCAAATAATAGAGCCATGCTCTAAAATCATCAAGTAACATGAAAAAAAAATGAAAGAACCTCGTACCTCTTGGTGCTAAACTCAAAAATGCTTAGAGGAGAGTATAGAGAACACTTTTTGAACTCAAACCAAGAGTCTAGCAAGCATTTTACAAGAAGACAGAACACTTTTACAAGAAGAGGAGAGTATAGAGAACACTTTTTGAACTCAAACCAAGAGTCTAGCAAGCCTTTTACAAGAAGAGAAAAGATGAGTTTTTGAACTTAGAATATGTAAAGGCAAAAATCACAAGAAAGGGGGTTAAATTATGATTTATAAAATTTTCGCAAACTTTTCGTAAAGCACATTGTCTATCTAAGATATATAAAAATAGATTTTGATAAAAATAAAAAAAAGCATAGACGAAATTTTTAAAGCGTAAAACAGACGTTTTCACAAACACAAAATTACAACTCAAGATCAGATCAAAGCAAATAGAGAAAGAAAGAAATAACATAGAGATTTTTTACAACTTAGAAAATAATTAACTCATAAAGAATTTGAGTGCTTAAGAGCATGCTTCGTTATAGTTCGTAACTTAGGCCCTTTGCACTTCAAAAACTTATGGTATTTATATCCTTGCGGAGAAAGTAATCGTTGTTTCTATATGGCCTTCTTCTTGCGTCCGACTATCGTATGAAGCTGAGTGTTTGTTGGAGCATTTAATGCTTGTCACTAACTTGTCACTCAGAGTTGATAAAACACTCTTCTTATCTTCCTTGAGGGACACTCCATATCTTTGCTTTAGTAGTCAAATCTGCTTTTTCTTAGACAAGTACTCATTGCTGCGATGGTGCATCTTTTTAGGAGAAGGGAAAATTTGCACTTGACTTTTCTTCACTCCTTTGCACTTCGACGGATCCCAAGAAGGATATTCAGACATTCTCTGCACATAGAATAAAAAATGACAGTGTATTAACTGTGCCTTAAATGCTATCAGTCTCAACGTGTGTCTGCTATCATCTGTTTTATAGATGCAGATACAACACTTTCGTTTGCTAACATTTTTCATACGCAACTTTTTAACGTATTTATTTGCATTAAATCAAAATTATTGAGTGTCCTGATTCATCTTATGACTCAGCAGAATAATAGAGAAATGGAGAAAAGAGTGACCTCTTAGGCCAACTTACTTAAGGATCCAACACCCACAAGCACCCAAAGGCAAAAACTTGGTCTCCAAGACAAGAGAAAGCAAAAAATCACTCCCTCCCCCTATGTCTCTCTTTTCAGTGCACCAACAAGACCTTAGGGTCCTTGATTGTGCTTTATTTTGGGTCCCAAACCCTAATGTGGTGGGGCCTATGTATCCTAGGTGTTACGTTTTCGTGTAATTACAACAACATCCTTGAAATTTCGTGTAATTACAAAAAAAATACCCCCTATTTTTTTAACCATTATTTTTGTCTTCCTTGTAAGGGGTGTTAGTGTAAGTTTTGAGTGGTATCAGTGTAATTTTTTCAAATATACAAGCGAGTGATAGTGTAACGTTTTCAAATTTAAAAGAGGGTTAGTGTAGAAAAATCAAAAAGGGTGAGATTATGTGTAATTTGATAAAAGTTCAGAAAATGTCACTGTAATTTACTCTTTTCACCTTTACCAAATACCTTCAACTCTCCTCTTTCCACTCTTTTCCAAACACTTTCACTTTCCCTCCTCACACTTTCATCCCTACCATACACAATTTACATATATGTCCCGTTCAACGCTAGTTCTTGCAATTATGCATTACAAAGCTGCAACATCCCACATGTCCATTGTTCAGTTTGCTGTTTTGTCAAATTTGGCTACTGCTAATCCGTGCATTCCCGTGTCTCAGCAGAAAGCTTGAAAAATAGGCATTTTGATAGCTGACCACTGATAACTGAGGTGGAAAGTTACTATTTAGTATAAAAATATCATTGGTAATGACACTTGATATGTAATTTATTTTAACCACATATTGACCCACTTTGTTTAGACAAGCTTTAAAAAAATCACTTTCTTATCATAAATCTTGATTGAAATATTGGGCAGTTTCAAATATAGACTCTTTTAATTTCTTGCATGTTTTCACAGAAAAACAAGAAAAATTAAACAGATATGGACTGAAAAAAAAAAGTGTATTTTAACTACCTCAATTTCTTCCATTTCTTCTCAATTTTAAGAGGATAAGGTTCTTTATGTAACTCTTAAACCTTAACATTTATACTTTCTTGTTTTATTTGGTCAGGTTATGTTCCTTGTGTTACTTAATATTTTCACATTTTTTTTGCTAAATATAATGTAACCATTGTTGGGTTTCTTTTTCATGGTTGTTGGGATGTATGTTTCTGGAACTTCTCATTGTAGAAGGATTGGGTATCACTTATACCCAATTATATATATATATATATATATATATATATATGGAAATTGCTAATATACTCACACTTTTTTTTTAGTTGGAGTATGTTAGTATTTTACACCAAAATTTTATGACAGATATACCCGCACTTTCTTTTGTTTAAAAGAATTCTTTTAAAGGATATCATAATCATTTAAGGTGTATTTATTAAAAGAAATCAAAAAATCTTTTTCTCTCTCCTAATTTAATTTTAAGAAAATCACACATTTAAACCTCGCGTTCGGATTCTCTGCCACTAATAACTCTCTACAGCTCCCTGCAGCAATTAAAATCGTAGATGGAATCCAACGATTCATATTAGGCAAATTATTAAAATAATTAAAAATAAGATGCACATATGTTTGAACCAAAAAAATGGCTAAATGTCGCTTTTGATCCTTTATATTTTAATTTTTTCATTTTGGTACATTAAGTTTTAAAAGTTTCATTTTAGTCCTTTATGTTTTCAAAAGTTTCATTTTGCTCCTTTCTTCCGTTTTCCGTTAGAAACGTTAGTATTTCGTTAACTTTTAAATTTTGAAATAATTAATTTAAAATAGTTAGCGGCGGCTAAAAACCGTCACTATGTGTTTTTTTTTTTTTTTCCAAAAGATGTTGCTTAACTTTGATTCCACCTCCGACGCGCAAATGGAAGCTCCGTGAGGAGTACCCTAAGCTTGGGAGTGTCTTCACCTTCAAACTATTACACAAAAACATCACCTTCTGATTTGGGCGTACCCTAAGCTTGGGGGTGTTTCCAATTTCATAAAGATTGAAAATTTCCGCATTTCAACTTGGAGAAATAAGTGTGGTTGATGCTATTAAATATTGTATTTGAGTGTTTATTATTCCAGTGGTTCTCTTTAGAGTGTTATGTTTGACGGAGATAGTTAAAATTAATACTAACCAAATGTGTGATTCCCATCTTCCGGTTATGAAATAGAAAGTAACACCGTGACACTGCGAGCTCCGCGATCGCAGTCCGCAGCAGCTCTTCTTCACCTGCGGTTTCCGGTGGAGCACCATGCTGGTCCACCTTCGATGAGAAAATCCAGCCACGCCGGCTATACTGTCGCCGAAAAGAGCTGGATGGTGCGAAAGGAAGATTCTCCGCAGCGGCGAGCAAAAGTCCGTCGAAGTTGGTGGCATCGTCGACGACGGTGTTGTTGTTGTTGTTGTTGAGGATGGCAAAGTTGTAGGCCACGGTGTCGCCGTAGGAGTAGGAGTCGTCGGTATCAACGACATAGACAACGGAGGAATTGAAGCTGCAGGAGCTCTCCATTTGCGCGTCGAAGGCAGAATCGACGTTAAGGTTGAGATCCAACATCTTTTAAAAAAAAAACACACATAGCGACGGTTTTTAGCCACCACTATTTTAAATTAATTATTTTAAAATTTAAAAATTAGCGTAACACTAACGTTTCGAACAGAAAATGGAAGAAATGATCAAAATGAAACTTTCAAAACATAAATGATTAAAATGAGACTTTTAAAACTTAATGTATCAAAATAAAAAAAAATGCTAAAACATAAAGGACCAAAAGTGACATTTAATCATATTAAAATAATTAAAAACAAGATGCACATATGTTTGAACAAAAAAAAATCAATCCTTGTCTCTCTCTCGCGTAACTCTTCTTCCTCCTTATACATGAAGAATAAATAAATAAAAAGAAATTTTATTCCTACAATAATGAATACACATTTAACATATTAGAAATGAAAAATAAACAAATAAAAAATTAGAATCTCAGCTGAAATATAAATAACAAATGCAACAGATATAAAGAATGCACATCCACAAAAAAAAAATATGAAGAATACATAAATTAAAATTAAAAAGATAAAAATTAAAGAAGCCTTTGCAATAGACTAAGCACTAACAAAGATGCGACGACCTAATACCCAGAGTCAAAAGTGACCCAAAAAATTAAAAAAAGAAAGTTTACATAATTGTGTAATAATTTTTTATATTATTTTGTTATTTTTATAAATAATTTAAAATTATTATCTCATTTTATGTCTTCTTTTTATCCAAATTAAAATGTAACATTTGATTAAAAAATATCAGTATGTTAGTTTTTTTTATGTGTTACATTCATAAATCTAAAAGAATTTTTAGTTCACTGATATATTAATATGTAATAAATTTTTGTGTATGTAATTTTTTTTTTTTGGATGTAAATTGAATGAGAAACAATAACATAAGTGTAAATTGAATAAAAAAATGTGATATAACTTTTTTGAGATTTGCTAAAACTGTATTTTTTTATTTAATGTAATAAAATGTATTGTAATAAAAATGCTTTCTTTCTTTCCTGCCAAGCATTATAATAAAAATAATTAAAAAAATTATTTCTAATATGTTAAATGTGTATGAGTTTATTCATTATTGCAGGAATAATTATTTATTTATTTATTTATTTGTTCTTCATGTATAAAGAGGAAGAAGAGTTACGCGCGAGAGAAGGATTAATTTTTTTTTTTTTTTTGGTATTAGGAAGGATTAGATTTTTGCGTTCAAACATACCTGCATCTGGTTTTTAATTATTTTAAAAATTAATAATTTGCCTGATATGAATTGTTGGATGTTATATCCACGGTTATAACTACTGCTGCAGGGAGCAGTAGAGAGTTATTAGCTGTAGAGAATCCGAACGCTTAAACCTCACTTTTCTCTCTCTTATTTACTACAATTAATTTTCCCCTATCTGTTATCCTGAATGAATTTAAGCCTCACCCTTCTCTCTCTTCATGATTATATCCCACGTACGCTTAAATCGCACTTTTTTTTTTTTTTTTTCATAATCCATTGGAGAAAGCAGCCATAGAAGTTGGCCTTCTTGTTCCTTCAAGGCCATGATACTGGCAGCAACACTAGATTAAACTAGAATAGAGAAAGGATTATAATTTTTAATAAATTTTACAAATGAGTGAGTTTTCATTTGATGAAAGTTTATTTTTTTTAACATGACACCTAATAACACCAGAGAATTCAAATTCGTTTCAGAGATTGCCAATTAGCTTTACATTTTTAGGAATGTTTTTTCGTTTGTTTTTAAGGTTTTTTATTTTTATTTTTTATAATTGTACATTCTTTGAACACTTTTTCAAGGACCTAAACCAATAAATCATAGTAATAATATTTTGTTGCATGCTTAAGAATAACAAGGAGTCGACAAATTTCTTGTAACACCAGAATGTGCGTTGAAGGAACAAGAAGGCCAAGATCCATGGCTTCTTTCTTCAATGCTATTTTTCACATGCCTATAAGATTACATTTACAAAATCTCCTACCATTTGTTGGCTGAAAGAACCCCCCGCATCAGTACAATACATGTCCAACACAGAGGATTACCCCAATTGATTTGTGCTTAAAAGATGGGAGAGGAGAGCGACATGAGATTGTGGAGAGGGGAGGAGAGAGAAAAAGTCATTTTTTTATTAATAGGAATCAAAGACAGTACTAAAAAATTTATAATATTCATGCACCCTACTCAATCAACTAAGTTAGACTCTCTTGGTTTTAATTCTTTTAATATACATTAAATGACTTTAATATTCTTTAAAAGAATTCTTTTAAACAAAAGAGATTGTGAGTATATTTGTCATAAAATTTTTGTGTAGAATGCTAACATACTCTAACTAAAAAAGAGATATGAGTATGTTAGCAATCCCATATATATATATGGGGAATGTTAATATACACCCACTAAAAAATTAGAAGGTGTATATTAGCAACTAGCACCTTTTCACTTGGACTAGAAAACCAGTCATTCTTTATTTCACATTTGCATAAATTAAAGGACTGTTAAGTAATTTTAATTTTACTTTGTTTTGTTTTAATTTAAGAAATACAAATGATTCCTTTTCTCTTTCCCACGTTTCTCTCTCTCTTCACCCACTGGTTTCTCTTTCGAGATCTTCTTCATGTTTTCATCTTCTCCCAATCATCTCTTAATTTGACAAATACCGTTATCTCTTCTCATAATAATTTTGATTTGAATAATCTGAATTATATTTCTTTCCCCCTTCTTTGGCTCACATATCTCTTTCTCAATATATTTTTCATCAGAATTTACAGAATAATAAAAAAAATAAAAAAATACTCACGCAACCTTTGTTCTTCCAGTGACAGAAGCAATGTGTTTGGCGGCACAGTGAACGGCCATATTCATGGTTTTGGGAAACATGCTTGCTGAATAGAAGGGACTAGATTAAAATTAAGATTGGTGATGCCTTGAAGGCGAACTGATTTTCTTTCCTGTAAATGTAAATGGGTTAAGGTATCTTTTGTACCTCTTAAATGAAAATTCATTTTGCTGATAAAAAAATAAAAACACCATGGCAAAGACGCTTCTGTAACTAAGATGAAATTTGTCGAATTAAGAAATTATTAGAAGAAGATCATATCTGGAGAGAGAAATCAATGGGTGAAGAGAGAGAAATGTGGGAAAGAGAAAAGGAATAATTTGTATTTTTAAAATTAAAATAAAAAAGAAGTAAAATTAAAATTACTTAACAGCCCTTAAATTGATGTCAATGTAAAATAATGGATGAATGGTTTTTTAGTCTAAATGAAAAGGTGTTGGTTGCTAACATACACCTTCTAATTTTTAAGTGGGTGTATGTTAGCAGCTTCCTATATATATATATATATATATATATATATAGTCTTTTTTGCTGATAAAAAAAAAGGTTGTTTTCTTGTTGTTGTCACGGTTTATCTCCAACTGTTAGTTCTTTGAGGAGTTTATTTTACAATTTTTTTTTAAAAAAAAAACAACGTTTACTCTCTCAAATGATTTTCAAAATTATTTCCTGAATTCAATGTATACTTCCGAGACGGGTTCTAGCATGCCAAAGTTGGGAATATCACGCACGGTGCCACAGTAATTTTTGAGCATCAGATATAAAGCATAATGGTGGACGGTCATGATGTCAAAGGTGTAGTGTATAGAAAAAGTATAGAATTTTTTTTCTTTTAAAGTGATAATAATAATAATTCAGGTGGAATCTGCTTAAAATACACGTGACCCGTATTTCGTCCTTTATTTTTGCGATCTGAATGTGGAACCTTTGCTCCGCAATGTGCATTCTTGACTGAGTTGAGTCCATAACCTTTGTGGTTTGAGTCGTATGCGTGGTGTTTTAACCCAGTCTTTTTGTGATTAATTGTGTTTCTTATTGTGATTACTAAAAAATGATTTTCTTTTGGTGAATGGTGACGAGAAAGAGGCAGTTGATATTCGTCCAAGAAAGAATAAAGATAGATGTATGGGTATTGTGTTTAAGAGATTTTTAATTCAAAATAAATTTGGAAATCAACTAGAAATCATTTCTTCTATAATTTTTGCTATCTAACATTCGGTTCGGTGTTGAAAATGGTAGGAAACTGTTGGGTTTTCATATGGGTTGTAACAGGTTCAGAATAACCAGTCTCAAGGTAGAAGACGATCAAAACGTAGTGATTCTCATGCTTGATATAGAAAATGATAGCAGTTTATATTATTGGAGTATGTAAGTGGCAAGTTTTTATTTTAGTGTTGTCGGGTGATGGGTTCGATCCTTCTTAATGACTGTTTTAGTTTTTTTTTCTTTGTTTACAAAGTTCATTTATTTTTGGTTAAAATTTTTTTAAAAAACCATATAAGATTCGAACCCCCAAAACCATAGTTTTAAAAATCGAACTGGTGACCGACCCGGTCAAGGCAGTGGGTCACTAGGTCAGTGGTCGAACCGGTGGGTCACTAATTGACCCGCATGACCCGATCTGTATTAAAAAATTTGAAAATTTTATACCTGCCTTAAAAACGTAAAAAAAAAATCACATAACAAATTAATATAATTCCACAAGCTCATTTTTCAAGTTCAAATCCATCGATATTTACAGTAACAAAATCACATTATAAATTACTTATTATACTTCTTTAAAGTTTAAATAGAATTCAAAATAATATAATCACACTATCAACTATATCATCACTTCTTTAAACAAAATTCACAGTGACAGAATCACAGTATCAATTACCTAAGAATCACTACTCATAAATAATAAAACAGAATCAACTAAAAATAACATTCAAGTTGGATTAAATAGAATCATGTGGTGTGGATCGATGTGGTTGAGATGAGGGCCTTAGGGTTTATCTATGTGCACTTTGAAGTTTGAAGAAGAAAAGTCACAGACTCATAAACACGACATAACAAACAATGTTTTGGCAAACGCTCACAGCCATAAAACCTTTCTTTCTTTTGCTTTTTTATCCAAACGACGTCGTTTCAAGCAATTTAAAAAAAATAAAAAAAAAAAGTGTGTGACCCGGGTTGGGTCACCAGTTTAATCCCGGGTTTGACCGGATCAAAAGCATGGTCGGTCCGATAGCCTGCTCGACCCGGTCTCACCTCCGGGTCACGGTCCGACCGGCCGGGTCGGTCGGATTTTTAAAACCATGCCCGAAACAAAGATTACTTACTTGCTATTATACCACAAAGCCATTGTCAAATTGTTGTTCCTTTAAAACAATTACCTTTATTAGTATAAGCCTAATTGCATTTTAAATACTTTTTTAATCCATTTTTCCACTTAAATTTTTATACATTATTATATCCATTATTATATAAATATTGCAATTAAATATAATTATAAATTATTTGGTTTTAAAAATCTTTAGAAATTTCTAGTAAAACAATTTTTAATCAACTTAATGAATTTTAAAATTTTTATAATATTTTTTAATATATATGTTGTTTTAATTTAATTTATATTATTAAAAATAAATTCTTATAATTTACCTAATCTCTAATTAACATGTATTTGAGGATATCAATTGTTATTCTTATCTTTCTTATTTCTATGCATACAAATATAATCATTTATAAAATAATTTAGGGGAGTCTAACTCAATTGGTTAAGTATTGTGCATGACTTGTTGTAAATACTTTGGTACCGAGGTTTGATTCCTCCATTTGAATAAAAAAAATTTGATTAATATTATCATAATTGTTAAAAAAAATAAAATGAGGTTTGATAATTTATATTAAATTAAATATTCAATAAAATCGTCTAAAACCTTAGAAATTCTTGTTCCACAACTCTGCACTTAAGGAATATGTCAACAGTGGGTACAAGTATATAAATACACAACGGGTACGAGGATGAGGATTAAAATTACTACTCGTGAGTATGGGTATAATAATCTTATTGGTGTATTAGTGGTAGAGGTAGATGTGAAAATACTCCCCGGCTTAGAGGCAAAGGTCAAATTACTTTGGTCGAGTCGAGTTAAGGATATTCTAATTGAGGTTGACATCACGGTAAAGATCCTCTAATTGAGGTAGAGGTGAAGATACTTCGGCTTAAGTTGAGGTAAAATTACTTTGGTCAAGTCAAGGTCAATTTACTTTGGTCGAGACCGAGTTGAAGATACTTTGTCCAAGGTAGAGCTGAAGATACTTCGGCTTAAGCTGAGGTAAAATTACTTTGGTCAAGTCAAGGTCAATTTACTTTGGTCGAGACCGAGTTGAAGATACTTTGGCTAAGGTTAAGAGCGAGTTGAAGATACTTTGTCCAAGGTAGAGCTGAAGATACTTCAGCTTAGGCCAATGTCAAATTACTTTGACCTAAGCAAATGGAAAGATACTCTAGCCAAGGCAAAGGCAAATATACTTTGTCTGAGGCCAAGTTGATGATATACTATCCAAATACTTGTCTCTTTATTAGGAATTAATTAATGACCTAACCAGTGTGTCTTCACCTCTGCCTTGACTAGAGTATCTTCACCTCTGTCTCATACAAAGTATATTCAGCTTGGCCTCGGTCAAAGTATCTTCTCCTCGATTAAAAAATTCTAAGATTTTAGACAAGTTTTTTTATTCAATATTTAATTTAATATAAATTATCAAACCTCATTTTATGTTATTTATCAACTATGATATTATTAATCAAAGGTTTTTTTATTCAAATGGAGGAATTTTCTTAATAATATAAATTAAAACAAAATATATATTAAAAATATTTTAAAATTTTTAAAATTCTTTAAGTTGATTAAAAATTGTTTACTAGAAATTTCTAAAGATCTTTAAAAAATTACCAAATAATTTATAATTATATTTAATTGCAATATTTATATAATAATGTATCAAAAAATTTAAGTTGAAAAATTGATCATAAAAGTATTTAAAATGCAATTACGCTTATACTAATATAGTAAATTGAGAATGGCTTTGTGGCATAATTGCTGGTAAGTAAATAATCTCTTGGTCGGGGTTTCGAATCTTAGATGGTTTCCCTTTTAAGTTTTTAACCAAAAATAAATCAACTTTGAAAAAAGAGAAAAAAAACTAAAACAGTTATTGAAAAGGATCGAACCCATTCACCCAACGAGCCTTGGATATATACTTGCCATACACCATACATATTTTTGTGTAACAAGTTACTATCGATTTTTATATTATGTATGAGAATCACTACGTTTTGATCGTCTGGGATGGATCATTCTGAACCTGTTACAACCCATATGAAAACCAAACAGTTTCCTACCATTTCCAACACTGAACAGAACGTTAGATCACAAAAATTATAGAAGAAATGATTTCTAGGTGATTTCCATTTTTATTTTGAATTAAAAATCTCTTAAATACAATACCCACACATCTATCTTTATTCACCATTCACCAAAAAAAAAATCGTTTTTCTTATTAATCACAATAAGAAACACAATTATTAATCATAAAAAGACTTGGTTAAAAGACCACGCACACGACTCAAACCACAAAGGTTCCGGACTGAACTCATTCAAGAATTCAAATTGTGGAGTAAAGGTTCCACATTCAGATCGCAACAATAAAGGGTTTCATTCAGATGCAAGGTTACTTCGCACAACAACACCGTCGGATTGTAGTTGAAGACGAAATACAGGTAACGTGTATTTTACGCAGACTCTACCAGAATTATTATTATTATCGCTTTAAAAGAAATTTTTTTCTATACTTTTTCTACATACTATACTCTCAACATCGTGACTGTTCACTATTTTGCTTTATATCTAACACTCAAAAATTATTGTGGCACCGTGCGTGACATTTCCAATTTTGGCACGTTAGAATCCGTCATACTTCCGATTCCAAACTTCCAACACTAATGGCCTTTAAGATTTTTTTATTAGTCTCAGAGCTTTTCTCACTTTGATATTTGGAAAAGAAGAAAAGAAAGAAAATAAAGTATGTATTAGAAAGTACGCTTCTCTAGGTTTATTTTATATATTAAAAAAAATAAAGATTCACTTACTCCAAGAATAATTATAAGAGAGTTACTCTCCATCATCACCATTTATTTTCTTGAAATCTAATGGTTATAATGAGTAACTAATCTTAACTATTAGATTTCAAGAAAATGAATGATGAGGATGGAGAGTAACTCTGTTATACTTACTCTTAAAGTAAGTAAATCTCTCCTCATTAAAAAATAATAATATACTTTACAATAACAACATATTAATATCAGTTAATTTTAATACTTTGAATATATACCAATTTTAAGTAAATTCAAATTTTGTTATTAAATTAATTGTTGGTACAATTTTATTACGACTAAAACACCTCAATATATATAGTGTATATCTTCTTATAAATAGGTGGTCATCCTTGATTACATATTTCTTCATTTTTATGTTTCTAGTGTTAAATGCATACATTAATATATAGTTCATGTCAAAATGGAAAGGAACAGATATCCAACCAGCTCCTATTTCACATTATTAAACAGACAATGCGATAATAAAAAAAAAACAGACAATGCGATTTGGTAGCTACCCTCTCAGAAGCATACTGTATGCAGCATACACAAAAGGGAAAACCAAGCAAATTAAAGGTTAAAAACTTAAGGGATATGCTAACTAGTACCCTAAGGACAAAGGTTAAGGAATTAAAAGAAGAATTTTTTTTGTTAAAAGGCACAAAATTGTGCTGCCCATTATTTTTATACGCTCTCCTATAATTTTCACAATAAATATTTTTTCCTTTTAATTCTTTAAACAATGTCCTCAAGGCATTGATTAGCTAGACGCAAAACTTAAAACTATCACAAACTTCTATACAGCTATTTAAAAGATAAAATTAACAGCAAGCCAAGTTAATGCATAATCAATCTTTAAATGAAAGACGAAAACGCTACGTACCTACACTTGTACACATACTGCATTGCCAAATTGTACAGAGCCAACACCACTGGCTGTGTAAGAGACATGTATATTTTATGTCATTCAAATTCAAATTATACATAGTTCAAGCAAAAAAGGAGAAAGAAACCATAGTACGTACTCAACACTCTACATATAGAGTCAAAAAGTCAAGAGACATAAAACGCGTTGCATGGAGGTCAGAGGATGTTAGGATGTTGGAACCCACTAGGAACCTGCTAAAGACTAGACTCTGCATCATAGCATATATGAAACTTCTTAGAAATTCATACATGACATAGACACCACGATCACACTTGTATCTATATACATCTGTTGGCAAATTCTTCTTTCATACTTGACAAAGAATTTAAACATTTTGATGCAATAAATTGTTGTCTAGTTATTCACTCTTGCGCCAAAGAAGCTCTTGTGTTGAAGTAAAGAATCTGTGTGTTGCAAGAAGTCCAATTGGGTCTGTGGTAATGTCTTTTCTCCATTTTCAATTTTATTTCTGAATAGAAATAATAGATGATGAAATGATATAGCTAATTTGATTTCTTCCTGTTTTCCCATGTTTTAGCTGAAAGATAATGGGTTAAGAATTTAAATATATACAAGTGGACCTGTGGTAGTCTAAAATGAAAAATGACTTTTTTAAAAATAAAAATAAAAATTGGTGAAACATGCAGAATGAACTTTTCATTGAAGTGCTTCAAGTTATTCATATATATTCTTTGTATTATTGATCAAGCTTGATTTGGATGTTGCCATTCTTTTTGTTAAGCTAACAATAGTTCTACGGGAACTAACTTCTAATTGCGGTTCAGATTGGTCGTCTAAAACTCTCTTTTAATCTAAGGTAAACCTACTTTCACTTGTTTGCTTAATTAGTTTGTGAATTGTGACTGATATAGGTTTCTTTTTTTTTTTTTTTTTTTGTACTGACTGATGTTGATTTTAATCTAATGAAGTTAAGCATATTTTAATTTTTTTTTTTTTTTTTGTGTGTGTACAATGGCAACAATAGGATTTGAACCTAAGACTCCATGAAAATTACCCAAACTCTCCGTCATTAGGTCAACTCTAGTAAGTTTAAATGGTTAGAAAGTAGAAACTATGCAAATGCCTTGATTTATTGCTGGCTGGCATCTGCATGACTGTTTTATGCTGTTGTGAACATGGGGTTTGCAGATTTAAGTTCATTTCCATTTGATGTCAATGCTTTTTTCAGAGTCTAGTTTGTTTAAGGCTAAGTTAATGTTCCAGCAGAACCTACTATTCATAATAGAAGTTGAACCACGAATGTTAATTTGAAGCTTGTGTGGTTTGATAGAAAGCAAGCACACATAGGTTATAACATACACATTTCATGTTTTATTTCCACGCCAATCAATATAAGCTTTATTACAAATTGGACTGAATTATAAGTGTTTCTTCTGTTTTAGTGGTTTTTGCTTTCTTGGTCGTAAATAGCACTGTACAGCTGAAAATCAAGAACCACGTAACTTATAAAGAAGCCGAAACATAAAAATTCAGCTGTCAATATCATAATAAATTCTCTGTTAATAGATGATACCAATTTGTATCAAAGTCGAGAATATTTTCTAAACAGTTCATCTATTGAGGAAAGCCAGTGTTTTGAACATACTCCATAATGTTCAGTTTAATAAATGTTTTGCCTAGTTAATCACTTGTTTAATAAATGTTAAAGAAATATTAATCTGAATATAAATTTTAGGACTTACATTTCTAATTACATTGCTATTCACTTAATCTGAAGTTTAGATTCTTTATTAATTCATGTTACTAGGTTTTATATATTTACTTGTTGACTAAGCTCCTGTTATATTCAAATGCCATCATATCAGCTTATTCCAAGTCAAGGACAACCCACTAATCAAGCTAAAAGAAATCTCCAAGCATCATCAAAAGCCTGACACAAGAAAAACAAATATTCAGTTGTAAGTACTTTGCAATTTGCATAAGAAGTAGTAGTAAATGTAAAGCTTAATAGTATTTTTGGTCCCCTATTATTGTCGCAATTCAATTTTGGTCTCCCTATATTTGCTTTTTTGCATGAATTTGGTCCTCCTCCTATTTTGATCATGCAATTTTGGTCCATCCATTAACTTAACATCAAATATTTAACGAAAATGTTAATGTGGCAATCTACTACGATGTGCTAACATGGCACTCTCCTACACTGCCATGTCAGCATTTGTGTTGAATATTAGATGTCAAGTTAATGGATGAACCAAAATTATACAATTAAAATAGTAAGGAGACCAAATTCACTAAAAAAAAAATAGGAGGACCAAAATTGAATTTGGATGACAATAAGGAAATAAAAGTGCAATTAAGCCTAAAAGTAACTTTCTGTGAGTGAAAGTGGAACTTACTCTAGCTCCACCATTTCAGACTTGTCATTTCACAATGGAAGCATCTCAATGCAGAAGCTTTTATGGATTGAAATATGTTCATGAGGGGCTTCTTAGCTTGAAGGACATCACGTTCTTTATATAAATATATAGGGCTTCCACCAGAGAAAATTAAAATAGACAGGATCATTGTATTAGCAGGGATGGCAAAACCTAGTACCCATCCAAAGGTATCTTGGATGTAAGACATGACTGTAACACCCAATAGGCTTCCAGTACAAACACCAAAATACCACCACTGGAAGAATAGAGTTTTTTTTGTTGCAACTTTTATCATCTTTGCTACAAGGCAATTCTTCCTCCTCACCAAGTTGATCTGCTCCAAAGGCTTGCAGAGATGGGTTATATCCACCTTGGCCTAGTGAAATTAAATAGAGAGACAGAGAGAGAAATGAAGAAGACATTGTTCTGTTTTTGTGATGCCATGACCTTGCTAGTGCTGTTGTTGTCCATGCTGCAAGTCCCTAAGAAGAGAACACAAAAGAAAATATAATCAACTTATGAAGCAAATGTTGAAAATTCAAATTGACTAACAGAAGCATCCGCAAAATGCTGTGTATTTCAATTGTGCATGAATGTATCAAAACCACATACCAATAATATGAAAAATTGTTCACTAAGCACTTAAAAAAATCACTGTACTTTGGTTTTACTTATTCTTTCTGGTGAATAAATTACCTTATTGATATGAATTCATGATATCAAAATCAACGCTCCATGACATTATAATTGGTAAATAACTTTAGGTCATTCCACAGTGGGATTTTTTCAATAATGACACCCTTTTAGCAAGTGGTGCTATAGTTCTTAATTTAATAACTTAAAAAGGAGTAGTAGTATGCTTTTCTCTAAAGTTAAAGTAAGACAAGAATTTTTATAATAATATAATCATCGTTGCCTTGCGTTAATTGTGTCGTGTAAATTTGGTGACAACTTCACTTGAATTACTTCCATGAAGTTGCATATCATTGATTGCTATTTCAAAGTAAGGATAAGACAAAATCTAAAATACTCCCTCCATTTCTTTTTATTTGTCCACTTTTGAAATAAAAATTTATTTCTATTTATCTATTCATTAATTAATATTAATTACTATTTTCTTAATTATGTCCTTATTTCTACCTAATTTTTAAATATACATTACACATGTCATAAGTGAGAGAGACATAGTAAGAAGTTAAAAATAATTTTATTATAAATGATGATAACAATATTTCTATTCCTTAACCTGTGTGATATCCTCCTAAGTCAACAGATAAGAAGAAAAAAGAAATGAAGGTAGTATAAAAACGAATAATTATTATTTCAATTATTTAGATGTCCTCCCAAGTCAATAGAGGACATAGACAATGATAACCTTCTAAATAAGTGCATATCAATTTTTGAGTTACTACAGGGAAGGTAACATGGATATTATTTGTTTACCACCAGTGGATCCACACAAACCAAGATTTTGCACGTGTATCAATTTTTTAGTTACTAATGGGAAGGTTGCATGGATATTTTTAATGATCTATCACATGTGGAACAGTGGAAGGAGAAGAATTGTAGACTCAAACATATCACATTCAGTGCCAAAGATTGCTTGTTGCAGCTTGCAGGGCTACAAAGGATTGTTCAAGCTAAGGCATATACTCCTAAGCTGTGCTAAGAATATTCCGTTAGATATTTTTAGTGTTTGATAGTTTATGCATGGTGTGAATTTTGTTCTGCTGTTGTAGAAGGAAATCCCACAGTTGAAAAAAAGAAAGAAAGAAAGAATGAAAGAAAGAAACTGGAAGAAAGGAATCTTGCCTCAGTGAGTATAGATTACAAGGAAAAAGTTTAATATTCAAGAATATAAGAAAGTATGACATGTTCTTCCATGCCAATGAAACACTTTCCATCAGTTAATCAAAATTTGGATAGATATTCTGGTGGGGTGTAGAATCTGACTTCAAAGGTAGTAAAACATGTGAAACTAAGATTGAGACAAGGTGAAATGTTCATTAATTGAGAAGGGGTATCCTGAATCTTCATCACTAACTGTAATATTTCTCTGGCTGCGGGAATTCTCCAATTGGTCCATAAAACTCTAGAAGTCATTAATCTCATATATAATTAAATAAGAAGAGTGGCTATGACTCAGACTCCAATTAACAAACTTAATGGATATCCTAATAACATGTTATACACAAAGTAGGTCAGCTAAATTACCAGCCACATACATGCATGTGTCACATTTAAATTCCTAAGTGGCCAATAAAGTTAAGAGGCAAAAGAATCAAAAGAGGTATGTTGAAGCTCCAATATATAATAATATAACTAATTTGTGCTCAGAATTCCTCCATAAGTAAGGGAGTTAATTTTCTAAATACTCCCTCCTAGCCTTTTTTATAAGAACAATATTAAAGGTTTTGTTTAGTAGGATTGTCTAGCTTACCTCAAAGGGGTTAAACAATCTCATAGTAAATAGTAAATAATTGATATAATTAATAAATTGTATCAATTATTTTAAAGTATATAAGAGAATACATTAATATGTTAAGCAATTCGTATGCAAAGTATTCTGGAAACTATACGTAAATGTGAAAGGGTGAAAGTAAATTTGTGGAGGGTGACTCACCACAAAATACAGGAAAGATGAGACCATTATGGTGGAATATTTGTGCCAATATGCATCAGCAATTGGTGCCACCAGCAATGGCATTATGGAAGTAAATCCTACCCAACTGTTAACCATCTTTGCTGCAGATGAGTTGCTTAATTTGTGGAGGACATATTTCTAGACATTGCATGCTTCTTCAAAGGAGAAACAAGAGATTATGTAACAAGTGTACCGGAAGCTTTTCATTTCTTTCCAACATTTGGGATAGAAGTCCTTTTAGATAAAGCTCTCATAACAATGTCATATGGTCGGATAGCAATGCATGACTTGATACAGGAAATGGGTTGGAAAATTGTTGATCAAGAATCTATCAAAGACCCTGAAAGACGAAGTCGGTTGTGGAGACCAAAGGAAGTGCATGAAATATTGAAACATTACAGGGTAAATGGTTGATGAAATTATTTCTTTTTGATTATTTTTGGAATGTAGTTAGCTAGTATGATAGCATTTGCTAATTAATTTCACAAATTTCTGTTTGTTAGGGAACTGATGTTGCTACTGAAGGCATAATTATAGATTTGCATACATTAACTGGGGATCTATCTTTGACCTCCGATTTCTTTGCAAAGATGACTAAATTGAGATTTCTTCAAATCCATAAAGGGTACTATGGTTACAACAGATATAATGTGTACCTTCCTAACTGTCTTGAGTCATTGCCATATAAATTGAGGTTCCTTCGCTGGGATGAATCTTGTCTTGAGTCTTTGCCGTCTAATTTCTTTTGTGCCGAACAGCATGTAGAGCTTCACATGCCTCGCAGCAAGCTTAAAAAGCTTTGGGACGGGATTCAGGTATGAATGTGGCTATACTATACATACTACATTTTCTTTAGAAGTGTTAGACCAAAGTGGAACTAATGTTGAGAGCTTGCCTGCAAACATCAAAAACCTTTCAATGCTGGAACATCTTTACTTAAATAAGTGCAGGAAACTCGTATCTCTGCCCGGAGCTTCCACCATCAATGGAAGTGCTTCGGTTAGATGGTTGTAGGAAACTCGTGTCTCTGCTGGAGCTTCCACCTACCCTATATGTGGTGAGCGCCTTTAACTGTATTTCATTGGAGACAGAGATCACTCAAGAGCTGGTGTTCCAACACATGTTACAGAGCTGCATACCCTACTTACACCAAAACCCTTCATACTATGAGTCTGCCTATTTCTTGTTACCGGGAGACCATGTCACACACACCGAGTGTGGGTTTCATACGATAGAGAGTTCAATAACAATTCCTTATCTTCCAATATCTCACTTATGCGGTTTCATTTACTGCGTTATTCTTTCTAAGGGATCAGTCTACTGTAATATTTCGGTATCTATATATCAAGATGACATAAAGGTTGTCTGGAACAGCTGTTATTATTATCCATGTTGGGAAAAATAATCAATTTCAGATCATGTGATATTTTGGTATCATGACATCAGCAAATTTGATAGAATAAGTCAAGTGCATGATCGTTTCAGGGACATAACCTTTAAATTTGAGGGAGACAAAGAAAACATAAAAGGTTTTGGGGTCTTTCCGGTATATGCCACAGCATCGGGGTTTAAGGTGGAAATTTTTGAATCGAAATCCATTGACCTGGAACAACTTCCTGCACAGAAGAAGAGGAGGACTTTGCCAGAAATGATAATCTTCCTGTGATTACTTCATTGGTATGAAACTTCACCTACTTCTTCATTGAAGGCTCCTTGTTTTGTTGTTCTTTTCTTAAATGAAATTAGTCCTTCGAATATAGAAATTAATTATCAGTTAAAAGTACTCTTGATTGTAGAAAATTATGCCTAGTATATATTGCAATAACACTGTGTTCTTTACATGTTGAGCAACTTTTCTTTTGAAACACTTGTTGGAGAGTATTGATGGGAAATGAGCACTAGCTTGTTGGGAGAGTCAAAGCTACACTTATAATTGTTTAGTTGTCTATTTCTCTTCATTCAGAAATAAAAAGGGACAATATTATGGTATTTACTCTACAGTATCTTTCTTGGCTACAATACATGAGTGATATCAAGTTGTTATAGTAATGTATTGACGATTCAAAATTTTAAATGTAAAAGTACAGGCATATGACTTTTACCTTTTATGTTATCCAATTGTTGGAATTAATTGTGATTTTGTTTTTATTCTCAAGAGTTTATACATCATGATGGTGTAACAAGGGGCAACTTTTGAAAAGAAAAGTAGTAATGGAATATTAAATAGTAAAAAAATGACACAAAATTTTTTTTTTTTTACTTACAATTTTATGGTACGTGTAAATTTAGTTAGTGATTTTTAGGATATGCATTATTTAGATGGTTGGTTAGGATAATTTCACTTCAATTTGATAATTCCAAATGTTAATTTTTTTTTTTTTTTTATAGTTTTCACTCTATCTAAATTTGCCCATCACATGTATGCAAGAATGTATAGATAATATTGTTATCTTTTAATAAGTTAGGCCCTTATAAAACTTATTTGGTTTATGCCTAGATCTATTACTAGCAATTATCACATACATTATCATATTGATATTTTTAAATTCTGGTATAATACAAAAATATAAATTGAAATGAGAATGATTCAAAATAAAAATGTTTAAAATATTAAAAATACATATTTAATTCAAATAAATTTATAAAATACAAATTACATAAAAATTGAGAATTATAAAAATATACACATAAGTTCTTTTGCTTTTATTTTCTGACGAAGTCTAAGGTGGAGAAGCATTGCAAATGGTCCACTGTGGACCACTTTTATACACCGTCAAATTAAACTCATTCACATATAGACTCGGTGCACCTTCAGCACCAGATCTTTCCTTCTTCCTCTCTCTCCCATTCCCATATCCCTCCTCCGTTGTTCTCCAATTATCTCACTGCCACTCACCACTGCTAGAAGCGATTTTCGGCGGCGCAGCGGCGACGACCCTCCCTCTCCTTTTTTTTTTTTTTCCTTCTTTTCCTCCATCCTCTTTTCTCTCTCGGTTTTCCATGGATGTGATTCAGTAGCAACAAAATTGGTGACCAATTTTCTACCATGGCGCATCGTCTACATGCTTGATGATCAATAAGAACAACAATGCTCCGACGATGTTCCAATCCGCAAAATTCCCCCTGGAAGCTCTCCAACTACGATTCCCCTCCCCAAACCACTGTGCGTTACCAGATTGCGAAGCTCTAGGGCCAAAGAAACTCCCAAGAGGATCGTGCTCTCTGCGTCCTCTATGTTCGCGATTCTCTTTCTCTATCTCTTCCTTGGTTTGTGTTTCAGAAGCTTCGTTTGAACTATGGAGCATTCGTTGTAATTTTTTTTGCATTTGGCGCTAGAACAGGTTCAAACAATGGTATCATTGGATTCGAAGATTTGTTTGTGGATGGCTTGGAAGGTGCGATTGGGCTCGACGTTGATGAAGAGGGCGTCGTCGGAGACGAGGAGAGCAAGGAAGGAAAGGTTGGCGGTGAGTGGCGGTGAATTGGCCAGAGAAGGGAGAAGGGAGAGGGAGAAAGAAGAAGAAAATATTGGTGCTGAGGGTGCACCAAATCTATGTGTGGATGAGATCAATCCAATGGTGCATAAAAATGGTTCACCAAAGACCATTTGTAATACTTCTCCACCGTAGACTTCGTCTTATTTTCCTATTCACTTGTTAGATCTTTACTATCCAAATTAATAAAAATTCGATTGGAACAATTCATGCATGAACCATACAACTTACTATTGGATATATATAGTAGGGTTTACTATCTTTTTAGTTCCTAAACTTTTTCGAAATTATGTTTTTAGTCCCTAATCTAAATTTTGATTGGTTAAAGTCTCTGAACATTTTTCTGTTACCACTTTTAGTTCCTACAGTCAAGTAACGATGTTAGTTAACTAATAACATAATAACGACGTTGGTAGCCTAGTGACTTGCTACGTCATCAAGAGTTCAACGAGACAACTATGTGTAATTATTTTAGATAAACTATGATTTTAATCTCTCATCTGTTTAGAACAGTTGATGACATCAGAACTAAGGGAACCTTATTCATTACTCAGAAAAGCTATATAGCTAAGATTTTGAAGAAGTTCAACATGGATCAGTCAAAGGTAGTGTTGACTCCTATAGATTTTTAAGCTTTCACAACAGGATTCACCAAAGAAAACTACATTGGGAAGTCATGAAGTAGATCTTCAGATATGTGAGAGGAACATCTGAAGTTAGTTTATTATATTCTAGGTGTTCTTGTCAGAGGGTAGCAGTTCTCCTTGCTGATGCCTTAGGTCCGAAATCTCTTCCAATTGTCCGAATCCTTCAAGATGAAAAGAGGGGGAGGCACTTGCAAAAGGCATTCCAACGCTCAAGTTAGTTTTTGGCTCAGAGCATTTAATGAGAGTAATAAATGAAGAATCAACAGTTGTCATACCTCGAGAATTGTACTCTATTTATACTTACTTTATTGGGCCTTGGACCTATGGGCTTTTTCCACTTGATTATCTTTTTAGTGTTATGTGATTATCCCTTAATTAAGATTGTTAATTAGCCTTTTTATGCCTTGATTATCTTGGTAGATTTATCCTTGATGTTTTATGTAGTATTTGGTCATTCGGCTGGACGTATGGCCAAATACTGCTCATAGAGTTCCTCAACGTAGTATTCGGCTATTAGGTTGACTTAATATTTGAATACTGTCCAAGGAACTCCTTATCATTCCTAATGTTTTAATTGTGGTAACAGCCAGGTAGTGTTCGACTATTCAGCTAGCTGAATAGTCGAATACTGCTTTTATGTTTGCTTGATTTCCTACATTTTGATGGTTTCAGCTTATAGGGTAAGTCATGAGACTAAGGGGTATTCAGCTATGCAGTATGCCGAATACCCTACCGGTATACCAGGCATGAAGGTAATAATGTTGAAGTGAATAGTATCATTGTTATAAACTATGTTGGTTGTTTGGACACAAGAAGGTCTTTGACAGGGTATGTTTTCAAGTATTGTGATAATATTGTGAGTTGGAATTGTAATCTTCAACATATAGTATATCTATTCACTAAGCTGAATTTATTGTTTTTACTAAAGCAATTAAGGAGGCAATTTGAATGAAAGGGATGGCCATAAGTTTGAGAGGGCAATCCCTAAGGTGTTTTCTGATAGCCAAAGTGGTATGCACTTGGCTAGAAATCAAGTATACCATGAGATAACTAAACGTATAGATGTTATAAGCTACATTTTGTGAGGGAAATCATTGCAAAAAGGAAGAGATAAGTCTAGAAATCACTCTAAAAAAATCATTAATCCAATTTATTGGTAATTATGACGAATCAGAAATAAGGGATAAGAAAATGTATAAAAAAAATAATGGATCATAAATACATGATTATCATTAAGCATAATTAAATAAGGAAAAACACATCAAATCTCACCTGTAATCTCTCTAGAAGTTGCTTCTCTTTTCACACTAACGAAAAAAAAAAAACTCCAAAAAAATCAAATTGGCATCGTGCCTAAACACCCAAGAAAAGGAAATCACTGTTGTCATCTTAACTTCCAACGACTACTTCATCTCCGACTGCCGATGCCACTACCTTCGACACCCCAGCCTCCGTGAGGCAATGTGGTTCTTGTGAACCCAAATGTAAAATTGTCAACCATACAGAAAAAACAAACTACTACCATCAACACAGGTTGCATAGCTTTATCTTACAGTAATATTGAACATCAAAAGTGAAGGAAAAGTTTGCACTGTATATCTTCAATTTCCAGATAAAGCAAGAATTTGAAACACTACAAATGACATTTTAATTACAGAAATTGTCAAATTAGTGTTAACAATTACAAAAAAAAATGCCAAATAAACACAAACAATCAAAATTCCAAACTATCACAACTTCGTTCAGAGCCCCCAAACAAGAATCATGTGAAATCCAATAATACTTTGTGGGCAACCAGGTGAGGGCGGTTGCCGGCAAGGTCCAGACGGGAGAGGTGGTGCGAAGGGAGGGGTTGCATTGGCAGATCTAAAAAAATGAGAGAAAGCATTCCCTAAATCACACAACACACTACCGGCTACCGCACCCTATTTTTCTCTTTCGCATCCAAATATAAGCCAGGGAGCGGGCATTGTCGTTGTTGAAGAAGAAGCCATCGTCGTTGTTGGAAAAGAAGTTGTTGCCGTCGTCGGAGAAAAAGTTGTTATCTAAGGTTCCAACTCGGTTAAGGTTAGGGAAAGGGTAGCGTGGCGAAGGACGTGGTTGGCTGCGAAGGAGGGGAGGTCGTGCCATCGAGAGGAAGGGAGGTCATGTTGTCGTGGAGTAGATCTGGAAAAAAAAAAAGCAGAAAAAATGAAAAAGATAGTATATGACCAATACCATGTAAACTCGCTTTAATTTTCCCAATAGGTAACCGGTTAAAAATCTATGCCATTCGATTTTTAATAATATATCACACAACTATAATTGGTGATTCACGGGTGAGGTACCTTTTTAGGTACTTCATGCTAGAATTCACCTAGGTTGAAATGGTAGGATAAAATTGCAAATAAGAATAACTAGTTTACAAGATGGAAATGGTTTTAAGCGGTGAAGGCTATGGTGGATAGGCATGGGAATAAAAATCGAACCTATGGGTACCTATCCGATCCCGCGCCGACTTTAATTGGGAAAACTCGCTTTGACTAGGGTCGGGGTCAAGTTTTCCCAAGCTTAAGAAAGTGGGGTCAGATTTGGGTTCGGGTATGTTACTCCCCGCCCCGTAACCACCCTCAATATTATCAAACTCGGACTGGTCATCGACTCGGTCGGGGTACTAGGTCAGGAGTCAATCCAGTGAGTCACTAGTTGATCCGCATGACCCCAGTGTAATTATTAAAATAATTAAAATTAGACATAATATATATATATATATATATATATATATATATATTAATTTCAGTATTTGTTACACAAAAAATGGTGGTAGCTCGATGGTAAGATGCCTTCTATATGCTTCAAGGTTGCAGGTTCGTTAAATTTAAAATGTAACGTACATGAAGCTATGTACATGAATCGTAAAAATCGGGTCACATATAACCTGCGAGTCACCAGTTTCATTAAAAACTGGCGGAGCCAAACCGGTTTATACCGGTTCAAATGCATAACCGATCGAGTAAGAGGCTCGAACCGGCCAAGTGGCCGATTTCCGGGTCAATGGGTCAACCCGGCCGGTCCGAGCCGGGTTTGATAACACTGCCCGCCTTGCTATGTATACATTTATAATTATGAATAATATAATTATACATTTATATATAATTCTATTATTATATATATTATATATAATTATTAATTATATTATTATGTAATTATTTTAATAGTTAAATAAATAATAGAGTAAATTACACAAACCTCCCTTGAGGTTTGAAAAAATTACACAAACCTCCCCTCCATTTTCAAAACCTACAAAACCCCCCCTAATTGTTCACTAAATGTTACACTGACCTCCCGTCACTCATTAACCATGTTAAATTCTTTGACAGAACCAAGTCATGTGCCTATCACATGACTTTTAATAAAATTTGTTTCCAAAAATTATCACATGACTTTTAATAAAATTTGTCTCTGATCTCCGCCACAAATCTCCCCTGCGATCTCTTCCTCACGCCCCAATGTCAAGGCTCCTTAAAATGGAGGATCTGTTGTTAACCACCGCTGCTTAGGTCCTTTTGATAGAAAGAGGGAGAGATGACGTGATTGAAAAGGCACAAATGGAATATCCAAAATACATAAATGAATTTTAAGTTTGATTAATTTTATTATATTTTGTTAAGTAAACAGCGTTAGTAAAGGGGGGCAAAAGTAATGTGTTAAAATGGAGGGGAGGTATGTGTAATTTCTTCAATCCTCAGGAGAGGTTGGTGTAATTTACTCTAAATAATATTATAATTATAATACTAATACTAATTAAGTAACAAAGTTAAAAATTATAAATTTAACTAAAAATATAATTTAATTCTTAAATATTTTTACATTATTTATTCTTTATTAATATATATATATATATATATTGATTGATTGAATTAAAATCTAATTAATAACTTAATCTATGATTTATTTAAAGTATATGAATAAATAAATTTTTAAAAAAGTGTGAGATGGATTCTCGGGGGTTCCTGAACCTGATAAACCCGATGAAGATGAGGTTGGGTTTCATTTTTTTACCCCCGCCTTCTATAAATCCGATTGCGAACTCGCCCCGCCTTTTGTGGAGACGGGATGGGGAGAGTCAAACACGCCCCTGACCCACCTCATTGTCATGCCTAATGGTGGACCACTTTAATAGGTGGTCCATGTGAACAATAAAATCAATATGATCCTTATCTTGTAATCTTTCACCTTCTGGATCATATTATTTCTCTCCCCTCTCTATTCCTTGTCTGTCGTCGATCGCCGCCGCTGGAGGTGATTTCCAACAGCTGCTGGTTCAGTTTTTCCTCGCCACCTCGACCTCCCAGCATTAGAGTCATGATCCACGTGGCAATACGAAAATGACCAATAAGGCTTTTAGGCAGTATATGTATATATTATTTGTTTAGAATGTTGAATGTGAACGTACGTGAACTAATGTTCAATACTCATCATCAAATAAGTGTGTTTAGATCAGCATTTGGTAAAATTGATTTTAAACTAATTTGATTTTAAAGTGATATAATTTATGTTTGAATGTTTTTATTATAAAAGTAAGTTAGTACATAGTAAAATTCAATATAAGTTTATTTATGTAACGTAAAAGTTGCAAAAAATTGTTTTAAAAAATACTTCTGATGCGTTTTAAATTCTTGCATTTCTGAACCGCCCAGCATAAATTAAAATTTGCTAACTAAATCTTATCCACAGCTTCACATATAGGAGACATTTATTCATTCATGATAAAATAATAGTGCATATAGAAAAAAGACGAAATATGTTCCAGCCAAACTTTATCACGATGCTATATGGTGACGTTAATTTCAATAGGGTCGTAAGCGAAATAAATCAAGAATATTTTATAATGGTCCATAACATAAGTATATAATTAAATCATTATAGAAGAGTAATAGTTGGTTAAAAGTAAGCACTAAATTAAGTATTGATAGTAAGATGGTATGAAATTTACATAACCCTTCGATCCTTCTACATCTTCGTGTGGTAATTCAGTTCATAGCGATTATTTTTTCAACTTTCTCAGTTCACAGATAAAGCTTTTGACCATTCAAAGTCATTCAGGGATTATTCTACTTATGCCATGCATATTGCCTTGTCATATGGGTGCCAGGATTTACAATATTCTTTCAATGAAATGCTGCAGCATGCATCAACTCTTATGATTCGACTTAAATATGGGGTTTTACTTTTGATCTTTTCATTCAGTCAATTTTTAAAATTCTGTCTAGACTAATTTTTGACAAATTGGTTGTTGAGTTGTTGGAACGGCCGATTCGAGGTAAATGATGAAGAATATTTTTTTATAATTAAAAGTAATAATAAATAAATTATATTAAAATTCATAATAAATAAATATATTAAAATAATAAATTATATTTTAGATTTGTAATAAATATTTTAAAATTTTGATATAAAATCATTTTTAACTATTGATAAAAAAAATTTAAAATATTAAAATTTAATTTAGAGACTAAAATAAAAGATAGTAGATTTAAAGTGATAGGTGACTAAAAAGATTAAGTATAGAAATAAAAAGATAGTTTTATATGGTTCAAAAGGGAATTTTTTTGACTCGCAGTTGGAAAAGACGATATTTTTTGACTCGTAGTTGGAACAGTATGTGAAATGTGCCTATAAAATGTAGAAAAGAAAACATAGTACATATGTTTAGCTGAAAAAATAGGAAAAATTAAAGTCTCACTCTCTATAGATATACGATTTTGTATATTAAAAATAAATACGTTATAAATAAAAATTTTATAATTATGAAATTAAAAAGGAGTATTATTATAAAAATCTAACTATAAATAAACTTCATTAATTTTTTGTTTACCTTTTCGATTGGTTAGTTAATAATGTTAACTTGTACAAAATGATCACTGAGGTATGGAGATTATCCAGATTGCATCCATATATATGACAAGGTCAAAATCAGTGTTTTAAGAATCAGACCGGCCATCGAACCGGCCGAGGTACTGGGTTAATGGGTCATTGGTCGGATCGGTGGATCACTGGTCAGACCGGTTTGACTCGATATATATTAAAAATTAAAAAAAAATATAATATAGCTAACATAATTTAATCATTTAACACTTCAAATTTTAAATTATTGTCATTATCAAGTACCTAATATTCCAAATAAGAAATAACAATCAATAGTCATGACAATACAAGTCCATAAATAAGTTTCATACACAAAAAAAATTTTAAAAAAAGTTGAAATACATCATTTCAGCACTTTTTTTTTCAAAAAAAAAAAATTACATCACAACCCGGTTCAACCAAAGACTCGTCGGGTCACCGATTTTTTCAAAAGCCGGCCAGTTCAACCCAGATCATACCGAGTCAGATGTATTTCTGGTTCTTTCATCGAACCAAACCGGTTAAGCCACTGAGTTCCGGTTGGACCGATCAGTTTGGTCCGATTCTTAAAACACCGGTCAAAATGCTTGTTTGGACTCCACCGTAACCAAGCTATCTTCATCCCAATAACTCTTTTTTTTTTTTTTTTTTTTTTCTAAATTAGCATCATTACACATAGTCTATATCTATTTTTTATAATTTAAATACGTACTCACTCTTTTAATTTAGCAACTTAAAAGTTTTTATTTAGAGTAACGTACATACGGGATTTGTACACCTAGTGTCAACCCATTGCACGTGTTAAGTACATGTAAAAATATAGTTAATTTTAACTATTTTATAAGTAGTTAAGAATAAATGAATGTGATTGTATAAAATTATAAATATGTGATTAATAATATCACAAAGTAATTGAAATATTTAATGATGATTAATTTTGGCTCACAAATAACTAATAGTAAATGGGCGTGATCATATATAACTAGCGACATATGATTAATCATGTCATAAGGTTATTAAAATATCTAATAATGTTTAACTTTTTCTCACAAGTGCTTAATAATGTGCGAATTAAAATGTTTAACTTTGCTTTGTAAGTAATTAATATTAACCATATCGAAATACTTGTATATAATTATATTTATTTACACTTAATCACTTATAAAATAAAATTAACAATATTTATATGCATAATTAACTGGATCCATGTCAGGTGAACAAACTCAATTGACTTTAGCCAATACTTTTTTACCAAAAGCATCAGAAATAATTTCACCAGCATTGCTATATGGTACGAATTAACTCGATACGAAATCATACTAATACTACTGTTTATCTATGATTGAATGAATGTTAAATTAAAAAAAAAAAGCAGGGTATTTGACAGAATACACTGCAGGTAATTACTTAAAATAGAATTCGTGTCGTGAGACACAAATTTGTACTTTGTGGCATTTTTCTAATTTCACATACTTATATTTTAGGATTTATTATCTTTTTGGTCCTTAAACTTTTTAAAATTTTTATTTTTAATTCCTAAATTTTTTTTTATCTATTTTTAGTCTTTTAACTTTTATTTTGTTCATATTTTTAGTTCCTTAACTTTTTTTCTGGCCTTTGTTTTAATCCTTGAAAAGGACTAAAAATAAAGATGAAAAAAAAGTTAAAGGATTAAAAATAAAAAAAAAATTATGAATTAAAAACAGAAATTCTAAAAAGTCTAGGAATTAAAAAATAATAAATTCTATATTTTATCAACTACCATTTATTATATTATTATTAAATAAAAGTACGCACTGGCCACAAACCGAGTTAATCTGCTTAACAGGAATCTTGTCCAACGGTGAATTGTAATTGAGAAGTGACGCTTAAAGAAGATCCGAGTTTACCATCTCTGATGGAGATGCTCTTGTTCAGTGTTTTAAAAATCGGACCGGACCGGTCGGTCCGATCGGAATCCTGTGGTGTAACCGGTTCGGTTCGATGATAAGATCGGATATGTATCTGACCCGGTACGACCCGGGTTGAACCGGCCGGTTTTTGCAAAAAATCGGTGACTCGGGTTGAACCGGATTGAACCGGGTTGTGATATGATTTTTTTTATTTAAAAAAAAGTGCTGAAATGATGTGTTTCAATTTATTTTTTATTTTTTTTGTGTATGAAACTTATTTATGGACTTGTATTGTCATGATTATTAGTTGTTATTTCTTATTTGGAATATTAGATACTTTATAATGACAATAATTTAAAATTTAAAGTGTTAAATGATTAAATTATGTTAGCTATATTATATTTTTTTAATTTTTTAATATATATCGAGTCAAACCGGTCCGACCAGTGACCCACCGATTCGACCAATGACCCATTAATCCAGTATCTCGACCGGTTCGATGACCGGTCCGATTCTTAAAACACTGCTCTTGTTACGTGTCCTTTGGACCATAAAATCGCTTTTTTGTTGACCCACGACGTATGAGAACATATTGATTTGCTTTTCAATATATACGAAAAGTCTTTAAATTTATTAACTTCACTTTCAAATTGTAACGAAAGAACGCAGAAGTTTAAACTTAATGAAAAAAAAAAAAAAAGGAACGCTGAAGTGGACAAAAGTTAATTAGCAGCATAAGGAACCTTGCTTCGTCTATAGGAATAATACCAACTTTAACCCACCACACCACATCACTAGCTTCCTCGTAACATCCTCGTAATATAAACCTTAAACCTCTGCAACACTTAACAAAAGCGCCAATTGATATATATTTCACTCCGCGTACATTCCTAACCTCCAAAAGCCGAAATATCTTACGAAACTCTTTCCTTTCATAATTAATGAAAAAATGAGTCATCTTCTTGAATGCTAAAAAATCTCTGTTATACGAAACGCGTAACACGCTTTATTCCTATATATATATATGGATAGATACTGCAACTCTTGGACATCAATCAGTAAATATCAAAGTTCAGTTCTTCCAATTTTTTTGGAATCCTCGACTATATTTACATACATCAGTTTCATGTACGAGGTAGAGACAATAGCTGTGCTCTTTTGATCCAAACGTACATATTGTGTTACAAATAGCTTCAATATTTCAATTCATTTGCCTTCTCCATATATATACACAACACTTTCTGTTTCTTCTTCTCTTCTTTTTACGCTTATTTTGTTTCCGTGAGCTTTTCTTTTGAGGCATATATTGTTATAGTTACTTTTGTTCTTGAAACCATGTCAATGCCCTTGCTCACAAACTTGCAGCGCATTGAGGCACTACTCAATGCACCAAACACCGTTAGTGTATCCAATAAAATATGGCACTCTGCATTCATGGCCATCTATTGTTCCCGAGCTATTGTGTCATACTCCACTCTCAAAACACCAAACAAAACCAAAGCAAAAGCCTCACCCACACCAACACCATCTTTCACAGTTGTTGATTTGAACCCTCACCATTCATTTGATATAGACCAAACAACCCTCACCAATATTGTCAAGGATAAAGACCTTGAGAACCTTCATAAATTTGGTGGGCTTGAAGGGGTGGCTAAAGCCCTTCAAACCCACGTTGAGTATGGTATCAAAGGTGGTGACGATGATGCTGAAGACATCACACGTAGAAAAGAAGTATTTGGTTCCAACACTTACGCCAAACCACCTTCCAAAGGGTTCTTTCACTTTGTAGTGGAAGCCTTTAAGGATGTCACCATTCTAATCCTTCTGGTTTGTGCTGCTCTTTCTCTTGGCTTCGGCATCAAGGAGCACGGAATCAAAGAAGGTTGGTACGATGGTGGAAGCATCTTTGTTGCGGTGTTCATTGTTATTTCCTTGTCTGCAGTCAGCAACTTTAGACAGAACAGACAGTTTGACAAGCTGTCTCAAGTGAGCAATGACATACAAATTGATGTGGTGAGAAGTGGGAGGCGCCAGCATGTTTCAATCTTCGAAATTGTGGTTGGTGATGTCATTTGCTTGAAGATTGGAGATCAAGTGCCAGCAGATGGGTTATTCATAGAAGGACATTCACTTAAAGTGGATGAGTCAAGCATGACAGGAGAGAGTGATCATGTTGAAATTAGTAGACAACACCATCCTTTTTTGTTCTCTGGCACCAAGGTGGCTGATGGATATGCTAAGATGCTTGTTACCTCAGTTGGTATGAACACAACATGGGGCCAAATGATGAGTTCAATAAGCCAAGATATTGATGAGCAAACTCCTTTGCAAGAGAGGCTAAACAAGCTTACATCATCCATTGGGAAGGTTGGTTTGGCTGTGGCTTTTCTTGTCCTTGTTGTTTTGTTGGTTAGGTACTTCACAGGGAACACAAAGGATGAGAATGGGGTCAAAGAGTTCAATGGAAGCAGGTCCAAGTTTGATGATATAATGAATGCTGTTGTGGGAATCGTTGCTGATGCAGTTACCATTGTTGTTGTTGCAATCCCTGAGGGTCTTCCTCTGGCTGTGACTCTAACTCTGGCTTATTCAATGAAGAAAATGATGGCTGACCAAGCAATGGTGAGAAAGCTCTCTGCATGTGAGACAATGGGTTCTGCTACCACAATTTGTACTGATAAGACAGGTACTCTCACACTCAACGAGATGAAGGTGACTAAGGTTTGGCTTGGCCTAGAACCTGTCCTAGAAAGTGCCTACACAAAGGTTGCTCCGTTCGTTCTTCAATTGATCCAAGAGGGAGTGGCTCTCAACACTACTGGTAGTGTGCACAAGTCCAATAAATCAGGTTATGAATTCGAGTTTTCAGGTAGTCCCACAGAAAAAGCAATCCTATCTTGGTCTGTCTTGGAATTGAACATGGAGATGGAGCACTTGACAAGAAGTTGTTCCATCATTCATGTTGAGACCTTCAACTCAAAGAAGAAAAGAAGTGGAGTTTTGCTGAGAAGGAAGGCAGACAACACAGTTAATGCACACTGGAAAGGAGCAGCTGAGATGGTACTCAGGATGTGTTCAAGATATTATGATGCTTCTGGCATTGTGAAAGATCTTGACAATGATAGCATGTTGAAGTTTGAGCACATTATTCAAGGTATGGCAGCTAGTAGTCTTCGTTGTATTGCTTTTGCACATGTAGAAGTAGCTGAGGAAGAGCTTGGAGATGAAGATGGAAACGCAATGGTGAAAGTGAAAGACAATGGTTTAACATTGTTAGGACTTGTGGGGATTAAGGATCCATGTCGTCCAGGGGTGAAGAATGCTGTGGAAGCATGCCAAAATGCTGGTGTGAATGTCAAAATGATCACAGGTGACAATGTTTTCACTGCAAAGGCTATAGCAACCGAATGTGGCATACTTCGGCCTAATCAAGACACAGTTGGAGCAGTGATTGAAGGAGAGGAATTTCGCAACTACACACCCGAAGAGAGGTTGGAGAAGGTGGACAAAATATGTGTGATGGCAAGATCTTCTCCTTTTGATAAACTTCTAATGGTTCAATGCCTAAAACAAAAGGGCCATGTAGTTGCTGTCACTGGGGATGGCACTAATGATGCACCGGCACTCAAGGAAGCTGATATTGGACTCTCTATGGGAATTCAAGGTACTGAAGTGGCCAAAGAGAGTTCAGATATTGTTATATTGGATGACAATTTTGCATCTGTGGTCACTGTCTTAAGGTGGGGAAGATGTGTTTATAACAACATCCAGAAGTTCATTCAGTTTCAATTGACAGTGAATGTGGCAGCACTTGCAATCAACTTTGTGGCAGCTGTGTCAGCTGGAGAAGTGCCACTAACAGCAGTGCAATTATTATGGGTGAACTTGATCATGGACACATTAGGTGCTTTGGCTCTTGCAACAGAAAAGCCTACAATGGAGTTGATGGACAAACAACCAGTAGGTAGAACAAAACCTCTGATTACTAATGTCATGTGGAGGAACCTATTGGCTCAAGCTTTGTACCAAATAGCAGTTTTGCTGACTCTTCAATTCAAAGGTGAGTCTATCTTTGGTGTGACATCAGGGGTAAATGACACATTGATTTTCAACACATTTGTTCTTTGTCAAGTGTTCAATGAGTTCAATGCAAGGAAGATGGAGAAGAGGAATGTCTTCAAAGGCATACACAGGAGCAAGTTGTTTTTGGGGATTATTGGCATAACAATAATCCTTCAGGTGGTGATGGTTGAGTTTCTTAAGAAATTTGCTGACACAGAAAGGCTAAATTGGGGGCAATGGGGTATTTGCATTGGTCTAGCTGCAGTTTCCTGGCCAATTGGTTGGGTTGTGAAGTTGATACCTGTCCCAGATAAACCATTGCTCAATTTTTTGAGAATGAAGAAATGAAGACGTGACCAGGTAGGGTGGTGTCTTGTGTGATTACTCTATTTGTATTTTACATTTTTTTTTATCATATGGACATACTGTATCACACATTCTTTTATTTTTTTATCATATTTTATTGTAATTATGTATTTCAATAATTCAATGTAACAGAGTGCGAATTGCTTTATTAGTAACAGAAAAGTGCTCTAGCCTTTATGCACATAATTTCAAGGTAAGAAATAGGAATAGATAACTCTTGAGAATTGGACCACTTCAACGCCACTGTTTATATCAAATTCTTGAAGCCTCATTTTCATTTTGCTAATTAGCTATGCAGACTCACGCCAACATGATATACACATTCTGTTTACGTCAATTTTGTTAACTACATGTCTTTGAGTCGGTAAAAGATCATAAGCATTTTTGAGAATTTTCAAATTGGCAATGAATAAGTGGCACACAAATCACATGGTGCTAGTGGTTGAAGCAACAAACAACTGCAACCTCTAGCTGCATATGATCACGTGGTTGAGAAAAAGAGGAATATAGTAAAGATTTTGTAAGCTACCTCAACTAGTAATTCTCAATTCAATTGCATAACATAACCGAAAGACAGTTTGCCTTTACCCCTCTTGGTTTGCAATATGTTCAATATGTTCATATGACCATGTGTTTGGAAAATTAGAAACTGTTGAAGTTAGGCAAGATATATTGTTGGTTTACTAAAAGGGAACAAACATAGGGAAGGTTGAAATCTATCATCTCCAAAGATTACCTTATAGTTAGTGACTCCAAAAGATGAAACGTTTCCTAGTTGCCTCTTCCTATATTTTGGTTAGAGAATCTGCTGCTTTCTGCACATGATAAATTCTAAACAGAACTTTAGGCGTGCATGTTATTTGGTAAATAAGAACAGTAATGATAATAACAAGAAAATTCCTATCGCACTGTGTGAAGTTGGTTACATAGATCACAGAATGTCATTGGATTCAGCTAAAGACTAAATACTCAAGGATAATATTCACCATGAAATTCCTCTTAACAATTTCTTCCAATATTCTTCTTGATCTCCCTCTACCATTCTCCACAGAACTATAAACCATGTAATTTACTTTTCTAGTAACCTTCTTTGCATGTGTCTAAATTACCTTAACCATTTTTTCCGTCATTTTATTTTCAATCGGTGTCACATCAATATTTCTCTCTACAGAACTATTTTGTATATTGTCATTTTTTATGTGGCTACACATCCATTTTAACCTTTTTATTTTTTTTTACTCCCACCTTTTTCTCTAATCTCTTTAAAATTTAACATTCACAACTATAGAGTATAGCTAAAACTTTCTTTTGAGTTTGACAGTTACTTTGCAGGTAACAAAACTTGGTAAACCAAAACTGGGGAAAAATCTGTTAATTTTAAAAAGCAGAGAAGTAGTAATACATTTTCTTAGTGCTTATTTCATATTAGGCACGCTTGAGATTCGAAATCATTGATGTTTGCACTTTTGACCTCCACATGAAGCATCTGGCCAAGCATAAAAAGGAATCTTCCTCATGCCAAAAGGGTACTTTTGTAAATAAAAATGTTCCAGTTTTACTATAAATTCTAGCACCACCACCTCACATCATTTCACTGCAATAGCACCATTAATTCTATACGCTTAGAGATAGATTGAAGCAGGATGAGGCCAATGAGTAGTTCATCATCAGCCAGTGAGTTTAAGAATTGGAGGTCTCCAATTCCTTACTTCTTTGGAGGTTTATCTCTATTGCTGATTCTGATTTCTGTGGCCTTGGTGATCCTTATTTGCACCAAAAGAAAACATGCATCTCAGTTATCAGCTGAAGGTGAAGACATGAAACATGCAATACCCCAGAACATAGAAATTGACTCTGAGCCAAAGATACTTGTGATCATGGCAGGGGATGACAAACCCACCTACCTTGGTAAACCAATCAATTCTTCAACTCACTGTACCTGTGCAGTGAACAAAGTTAACCAATTGACTTGCTAGAAACTACAAAATGCTAGTACCACAGTGCTTCTTCCTTTTTATATTTTAGTGATATTAGGTGCATGGATTATGTAAATTGATTCTGGTTTATGAGTCTATGGATTTTTGTTTCATAATGAAGGACCATGGTGGTGTAGCCTTGTGCATTTATTTTGCTACTAATTGAACTTATCAATTGTTTTAACAGGTCCATTCCATCTTTTTATTCTGTGTTTAGATTTAGTGTGTTCCACTGTTAAGTTGCATGCATAGGAAGTTTTTCTCTAAATTAAGAAACAGGTAGGAAATAATATATTATTTATAAATTAAAAATATAAACAATAAAGTAATTAAATCATAAAATAAATATAATTTTCTAATTCAATTGTCCAAAATATATCATGTAATAAGAACACCTAAATAAGATGCTGAATTTGAAGGGGGTGATGTAGTTTGCTTCGTATATGGCAAACCAAACTAAATACAAAACATATTTAATTAGCATATTGTATCGATTATTAAGAGAAAGTATTGGGATATATCCGTAAATATCATATAAGTATCGATACTTAATACATATTTGATCCAGGTAGTACCCATGCATCTAAAGTTTTACTTGTTTCTTATTTATCAAAATAAAAGTTTTACTTGTTTTTTTTTTATTATTAAATTTTGAATATATAGCATACAAAAATCGGTTCAGTTGATCCTCCAAGGGACCCCATAAGGCCCTCTAAACAAGAGAAGGTATCTGAACGCAAGAGGAAGAAAAATGATGTGGGGGCATATCGTTGATCAATAGACTTAATTGCAATTTTTACTCTAACTTTTTATTTTTTGACGAATTTTACCTCCAACAAATTAATTTAGCGCATTTTATCCTCAACTTTTTTAAAAAATTACAAATTTTACCTTCTACTTGTTTGCTGATGTGATATGCTAATATAAGCATGAAAATTGGGATAAAATTCACCAAAAAGTAAGAAATTAGGGGTAAAATTTGTTAAAAAATGAAAAAGTCAGGGGTAAAATTTGCCAAAAAGTAAAAAGGTACAATTATTTTAGCATGCCACATCAGCAAAATTGTGAAAGGTAAAATTTGTAACTTTTTAAAAAAGTTGAGGTAAAATGCGTCAAATTAATTTGTTGGGAGTAAAATTCGTCATAAAATAAAAAATTGAGGATAAAAATTGCAATTAAGCCAATATTTTATATTTTAATAAATTTGAGTCATTATGGACAAGAGTTAAGTTTCATATAAGGTTAGTGTAAAAATTTTACATTTTCAACCAATTAAAAATTATACTAGGTAAAAGTTAACTTAACAAACTTATCATATAAGATAATATGTAATTAGTTAACGGTGTAAAAGCCATTTACACTATAAGCGTATGTAGTTAAATTAAATTCTATTGATAAATGTAAAGATGTTTTTTTTATTATATTTCCTTTCTTTTTATGACACATAGCTTCATATTATTAAATATTTATTTTTATTTTAAAAAATCTCAAATTTTTAATTATTTTTAAAAAAATTCTTTAGGCCTTGGTTTCTTTTTCCTCAAATATCAATTTTAATTATTTTTTAATTTTTATATAAATTTTACTTTCTTCTCAAATTTTAACTACTTTTAATTGTCAGAAAATGAATGTAAGATAGAAAAGAATATTTGTGTATAAGTGTGAAGAGACAGGAAAAAAAATACTTGTAATAGTTATATATATATATATATATATATATATATATATATATATATATATAAACGTAAGAATAAAAAATTCACGTACATTGTTCCACTAACCAAGCCGGACCTTCTTAGTATGCTTGCAATAGTGTGAAACGGTAGTTCCACTAATTCTATTGTTAATTCAAACAAAACATTCATTTGCTTGTTTTAAGAAAAGATTGATGATTTTTTTATAAACACAATTCATTAATTAAAAATTAACAAATAACAATTTATGATAGGATGATAGTAAAATATCTTATTATTTGTGCACTCATATCCCTTAAATAAGGTAATGAGTTTAAGTCTCGTGAATGAAAAAAATATTATCCCTTAAATAAGGTAATGAGTTTAAGTCTCGTGAATGAAAAAAATATGATCAAAAGAAAAAATCTACTAAAAATGGTCAACTAAGTTTCTGACAAAGATGAGTAATTGACTAATTAACAAAATCAATAAATATTTCATACTTGTCAAATGGTTACCCACTTACTAAAATAATTTATTTTTTACATAAAATTAAAAGACATAAGATTGGAATAAGATTGATCTAGTTTATTTAGTATATCAAGTTAGATATTTTTTTTATTATTATATTATTGATATGAAATATTCATTAATTTTTGCTGATAACTAATCTCCTTTGGAGAATCTAATTAACCACTTATGGTGGGGTCTCCACTCGTATATCAAGTTAGAAATTTTTTATGTACAATAGTCACATTAAGGTTCAAACCTATAACATGATGCATTTTATCTGAACCCTATAACTAGACTGACGCCAGCAGATTCTATCAAGTAGAGGTGTTCGCGGATTGGATTGGATCGATTTTGAAGAGAAAAATCATCCTATCCAATCACTTCGATTTTCTTAATTAATCATCCAATCGGTTTGATAAAAAATTTAAATCCGATCCAATTTAAATCGGTTTGGATTGGATCGGTTTTAGTATTGTTTATATTTTTCTTTGGAGAAAGTATTAAATAAATGGTAATATATATAATAAACATAATAAAAGATAATTTAAAATACTAAATATCTTCTTTATAAGTCAATAAATAACTAATAATAGTATAACTCTTCAAATATATACTATTAAAAGTAAATTTATATAACTTAATAATTATAGATGTTTCACAAATAAATATAAGTTATGTGATAATTTTATAAATATATAAGAAATAAAAATATAAACATGAGTAGTATCATAAATTTATGAATAAAAATGTATATGTATATATAACTTTGGTTTGGATTGGATTTCAAAATCAAATCCGAAATCCGATCCAATCCAATAAAAAAATTCGATTTTTTCAATTTTTGGTCCATTCGATTTTCCATTTTTTGGATCGATTTTGATTGAATTGGATCGGTTCATGAACACTCCTACTATCAAGTTAGAATATGATATCATGCTTTATAAAAAAAAAATAGAAAGAAAAAGAAAGCAAGGGGCAAATGAGGCATTATATACGTCTCACCTCACATATATATACAGTAGTTTGCAGCTCCAAATCTTAGGTTACAGCCACTCACTTTCCTCTCCTATCATCCCTTTTTCCTTTTATAACAGCCAAACCCGCTAAGCACCCTCATCTCACCGTTTCTGGATGCACCGATGCCATATCATAAATACTCAGGTTCATTCTTTGACCCTTTTTTCTTCAGATCTATTACTTAATATCATCATTGTTTCATCCAATTTGAGTCTGGGGTTAGGATTAGGGTTTCCATTTACCTTCATAATTTATTGTGGTGTTGGAGTTTTGCCTTTTTGAATTGTGTCTGCTTTGGTCTCCATAGGGTTCATATTCAAATATGATGGGACGATCTGAGTTTTTGTAGGTTTGATGTGGGAACTGAATCCAGCGAAGTCGACTTTTCACGTCTTCAAACAGTCAACAGTATATTTATAACCGTTGAATGAAGATCAGATGATGACTCAGATTTTGAATGTATGCTTTAAGTCTAATTTACTGAAATAAAATGAGTTGTAGGAAATTGCTGAATGTGTGGAAAAGAACGCATGGAATCAGAACCATAGTTGGATCTGGATTCCTACGATCATTTTTTCACATATTCAGCCATTTGGAACTCAAAACGACTCATTTTATGTTGGTAAATTGGATTTAAGGCACCCATCTGAGACATCATATATCAGATCATGACTCAGATCTTGCATGTATGCTTTAAATCCAAATAAAATGAGTAATAGGGAATTGCTGAATGCGTGGAAAAAGAACGTAGGGAATCCAGAACCATTGTTGGATCTGGATTCCTATGTTCATTTTTTCACACATTCAGCAATTTCGAACTTGAATGACTCATTTTATTTCGGTAATTGGATTTAAGGTACACATTTAAGATCTGAGGCTTCTGATCTTCATCCAGTGGTTATAAACGAACTGACTGTGAGAATGAGTAAATAGTCGACTTCACTGAATCAGTTCCCTAGAGTGTCAGGTTTTTGCCAATAAAGTAAGTTGTAAAAGATAAAGAGCTTGATTTTTCACCTTTTGATTTTTTTTTTTAGTAAAACTGTAATTTTGTCTTTCTTTAAATTAGTTTGCAGTGGAAAGAAGAATGCGGGGAGATATGTTTAATGTTTCTATGGCAATTACTCTGAGCCTATTGTTTTGGATTTATTTTTTACTTTTGGTTAATCACGATTCACGATGTTGTTGTTGTGCTTTGTTTAATACTTCTTAGTTTTGAAGATAAATGAAGAAACAAACAATATTCATGTGTTGGATGAATAACATTTATTCCTTTGTTTTTGTTTTGAGCCTTTTGACTTTACAAAGGCATGGATGTTGTTTCACGGTTGCATTCAGTACAGATTGGGGGGTGGGGGGATGAATTTAGTTGGATGAGTAACAACTTTGATTTATGTATGCTAATGCATTACAGGAACCTATTATTTGTGCTTTATGATTACATTTTGAAGTCTCAATTTTCATTTGTGACTTGCATGAACTTTGAACTATTTGATCTCATATTACACAAATTTATAAATTCCAGTGAATAATAATAATAATAATGACAATTGTCAAGAATGCTTTGAAATGTAGAAGTTTTTTCATTTCTTCAACTGTAGCATTTTGATTGTTGCAGGTGCAGCATCAGGAATTCCTAATGGCTGAGCAGCAAATGATCAGTGCTCTTGCTTCTTCCTAACCCTTTTTCTACTGTGTTGAAAAACTTTGACTTTTTTCTTAGCTTTTGAGGTGAGGATACCGGCAGGAACTTTAGAAGCCATCTTGATGAAGCTTTGATGCAAAAGAAAGTTGAAACCTATATAGACCAAGACTACCAACTCAAAAAGGGAGATGAAATCTCACCAGCACTCATCAAAGTCATCGAGAACTCTCTTGTCTTTGATGTCGTCATCGTAGAGAACTATGCTTCATTGAAGGGGTGTTTGGCTGAACTTGGCAAAATTCTGGAATGCAAGAAAGACAAAGGACATTGTATCAAACATTCTTCCTTGTACACTATGCAAAATTATGGGATGGATCTATGTTGTAGAACACTGGTATCACAATCTGTAATTGTTCTTTCTGTCTTTTTTGCTTCACACACACACACAAAAAAGAGAAGAAAGACGTAAGACCAACTGTGATACTAGTGTTCTACAACGTAGACCCATCCCATGTAAGGAATGCATACTGGAAGCTGCTAGCAAACCTTTGCAGAACACGAGGGAGAATAGGGTGCAACAAATGGAAAGCTCTTCTCACCAAAGTAGCCAATTTAGCTGTAAGTTGAAACCTATATAGACTACCAACTTGAATAGGGAGATGAAATCTCACCAGCACTCACCAAAGCCATTGAAAACTCTCATGTATCTGTTGTCATATTCTCAGAGAACTATGCTTCTTCGAAGGATGTTTGGATGAACTTAGCAAAATTTTGGAATGCAATATCAAATATTCTTCCTTGTACACTATGCAAAACTATGAGATGGATCTATGTTGTAGAACACTGGTATCACAATCTTTTTGTCTTCTTTACTTTACACAAAAAAAAAAAAGAGAGAGAGAAGAAAGACCTAGGACCAACTGTGATACTAGTGTTTTACAACATAGACTCATCCCATGTGAGGAATGCATACTGGAAGCTACTAGCAAATTTGCAGAGCACGAGGGAGAACAGGGTGCAACAAATGGAAAGGAAAGCTGTTCACACCAAGGTAGCCAATTTAGCTATAAGTTGAAATGGGAGATTATAGACTACCAACTTGAAAAGGGAGATGAAATCTCACCACCACTTATCAAAGCCATTGAAAATTCTAATGTATCTATTGTCATTTCCTCAGAGAACTATGATTCCTCAAAGTGGTGCTTGGCTGAGCTTGGCAAGATTTTGGAATGCAAGAAAGACCAAAGAAATACCAAGGACACTGTGTCACAATCTATAGGTCATTCTTGCATTCCATAATCTTGCTGAGTTACCAAGGACAAATTGTGATACCAGTGTTCTACAACGTAGGTCCATCCAATGTGAGGAAGCATACCAAAAGCTACAAGCAAGCCTTTGCAAAAACATGAGGGAGAACCCAGGTGCTCTCACTGAAATAGGTAAATAAATAAATTGAAAGTGAGCAAATTTTCTGAGAAAAAATGAGAAAGATGATATATTGTTTTAAATTGAGTTGCCAAATTTGATGCAAAATCCAACAAAAAGATAAGGATGATAAAATTATGACACAGATCATATGTTATCAAATTATCCATAGAAGTGAATAGTGATAGATATAGTTGTTTCCTTCTTTAGTGTATGTTTGTGCAACACATTTGCTGCTTTGCATTGAAGTTTGGTTGTCCATAAATGTGTTTAATTGTGTAGGGTTAAAAAATATTTCTTTTTATATAGTTCAATAAATGAAAAAAAAATGCTCAAGAGATAAAAAAAATAATAAAAAATTCCTTGACATGGTTTGGAAAAAATCTCCTCAGCCCTAGGTCTCACTAGGTTTTCACTTTTCATTAAACAATAATTTTTTAATAGTATATTATACACATTGAAATAATATTGTACAAATAAGTGATGATAATTTATTGCACCTACTCATACTATGCATAAATTGTTTTGTATGTGTACTTGCTAATTCCTATTTCTATTATGTTCGGCTTTGAACATACTTTTGTAGTATAACAGAGGCATTGATTATCTTCTTTAAGTCGTTGAATTTTCATTCCCCAATTATATTTGTATGTTTCTTATTCTTTCTTTAACTACCAGATTGATCATACATTAGGTATAATCATTTGTATAGTTCTTTTATTTTTTTAACTTTTGAATTTGTTAAGCAAACTACAATGTGAATTCTTTGTTGTAACAAGTCATTTGTTTCTTTGTTGCCCATTTCATATGCTAGGACTGAATGTGAATTCCTGCACATTGTTGATGTTTTGCCAAATTTGACTCCTAGATACTGACCAACTTAAAGCACTAGTTGGAATTGTGGAAAATTATGAAATGATTGAATCATTACTAAATTGTTAGAATCCTTGGAATATGGGGAGTGGGTGACATAGGTAAGACCACCCATGCAACTGCCTTATAAGCCAAACTATCTCGCGAATTCGAAGGTGGTTGCTTCCTTGCAAATGCAAGGGAAAAATCATACAAGCATGGACTCAAAGCTTTACATAATAAACTTTTTTTCTGAGTTGTTAAATGAAAATCATTGTTTTGATGCACCCTTTTTAGTACCCTATTTTGTCATGAGTAGGCTTGGATGTAAAAAAGTTTTCATTGTCTTGGATGATATGCCTTCCACAGAGCTATTGGAAAATATGATCGTAGATTATGATTTCTTTTTACCAAGTAGACTCATTGTTACAACTAGAAATAAGCAAATATTTATCCTAGTTGATGACATATACGAGGTCAAGGAATTGAGCTTTCAGCACTCTTCATTTTTTCTGTTTGACTGTTTTTAGAGGAAAAAGAAAAAAGAAAAACAGCCTAGACATGGATATGAAGATATATCAAGAAGTGCAATTTCCTATTGCCAAGAAAAAATACTCTTGGATTCTAGAAAATTATGCCTATTATATTGCAATAACATTGTGCTGTAGTGACATGTTGAGCAGGTTTTCTTTTGAAACACTTGTGGAGAATATTGGTGGGAAATGAGTTGAGCACTAGCTTTTTGCCAGTCAAAGCAATACTCAGAATTGTTTGGTTGTCTACTTCTCTTCACATAGAAATATAAAGGGACAATATTATGGTATTCATTCTACAATATCCTTGGACACAGCAAATGAGAGATATCAAGCTCTGATGGTTATGGATTGATGATTCAAACTTAGATGTAAAAGTGCAGTCACATATTGCTTATGACTTTTACCTTTGCAGCTATATTTTTTAAATAAATTTATTGTAATGAAAACAAGTCCCGTAGGTGTTAACGGGGATTATTTATTTTATGGAATTTATGTTTTTATTCAATGAGTTGTGTTCATAATTAAGGTGTGGCTTACGCTTTATAACAACCCTTGAAAGTTCTTTCTAACTGATTCATCATTTTTTGCTTCAAAGCGCAACAACTTAAATAGAGAAGAACAATGAATTATCACAGCACTGCATCATAAAAAAGAAAAGCTCTTCTAAGTTCTATCTAATTTTAAGCAGCACTTCACTAATCACCTTGTCCAAGTTCATGTATGAACGACCACTGGGCCTGGTGTAGTCCTCTGCTTTCTTCTTTAACTCCATTATCTTTTGCCTCATCGTCTTTCATTTCTCTCTCACCATCAATTCATTGACCACTGTCTCCACCTCCACTCTCTTCACATTGGTATCAATTTCAATCCCAATGTTCCATTCATTGCAAATATATCTACAGTTTGTTGGCTGATCAGCAGCAATGGGCCAACACAACATTGGCACTCCTGCACAGATGCTTTCGGTAGTTGAGTTCCATCCACAATGAGTCAAGAATCCACCAATTGAAGGGTGGTTCAGCACTTGCTCTTGTGGGTACCAGCTTGCTATTAGGTCTCTATCTGAAGTTTCATTGACAAGCTCATGACAAAATCACTGAGCCACCAATGACAATGTCTGGCCTAATGATCCACAAAAAGGGTCTCTTGCTGTTGGCCAAACCCCAAGCAAACTCTAAAAATTGCTCTGGAGACATAACTGTCATGCTACCAAAATTCACATAAACAACAGATTCTGCTTCCTTGGATTCAAAGCCATTCGAGACACTCACTATCTTCCTTCCAAAGATTGGAACCTAAAGATGCCAAGTGGTTCTGTGGATCATGATTTAAAAATGAAGGGAAAGGGCCAATAGGGTAAACACGAGGGAGCATACAGGAGAGAGCTTTCATTACATCACTCTCTAGTTTATTAAAAGTGTTAAAAACAATAGCAGAGGCTCTGTGAATTTTTTCTGCCGCTTCAATGAGAAATTTTACCATAAAGTCATTTGGATCTGTTGTCCTTACAAAGCTAGCCATGTCCTTCAGTCGGAAGTTTTTCATACCTGGAATCCAGTCTACTTTTGTGTCCAAATACCCATCTGTCAGGTAGCTCTGATCTGCATTTAATTTCAAAAAAGAAAAATAAATATTTTTAGCATACAACGACAACATTGAGGTTTGAACCTAAAATCTCATACAAATTATTAAAACCCTCCTCTAGGCAGGACCTATTGGGTTAATCAATCAAACATTCAAGATAAAGTTATCAAATCAAGATTCAAACTATGAATCACCAAATTAAGTTTTGAATTGTGAATTATAATTTTATCGAAACATAAGACTTGGAGATAATGAAAAATAACTCCAAATATATCATGTAAAAGATATATAGTATTCAATGGAATAATTTTAAACTAGAAATATACATAAAAAAAGCTTAACTATAAGTCTCATAAAACAAAATTATTAGTTACACGAGTATGTGAAACCTTATTTTGATACTAAGTAATGAAATAGTCAAATAGATCGTATGCATTGAATGAGTGTAAATAAAGTAGTGGAATAATTAAATAGGGTAAGTTCAAAAGTTCTCCCTCTATACTTTTTCATTTAATGATTTAGACTTATATGACTTCTTAGTTTCCTTCATGAGTTAGTGAAAGAAAAGTAAAAAATGAAAAAAATAATGAATCACTGAATCATGTAATTTGTATACATGATACGAAATGACACCGATTCATTCACATATTGTAAGATTCAAAGACATTTAAGATTCTTCTTATGATACAAATCGACAAGTAACCAAATCATAGGATTCGAATCATGAATCATAAGATTCTAATAACTAGGTTCAAGATAACATTAAAATAACTTTAATAAGGTTTTTATTGTCTTTTTATTTTAAATAGGAAAAAGTTTTGTTATTGAACATACCTAATGGATATCTATATACTTGTGTCTCATGCTAAAATTGCTCATGTACAAGTACTTACTATAATCTATGGTGATATAAAGATCTTAAATTTATAGTACCTTTGAGTGGTATGAGACCTTTATCTAACAGAGTACGAAAGTGCAAACCACACAATAATATACTTGCACTGGCTGGATGAAAGAGAAGGATAGGGAGTGCAAGTTCTTCAGCAACTTCTATAGTAAAGGTCATGGCACAATCTGAAACAAGGCAAGTAACTGGGGGGACAAGTCCAGCAGTGGCAGCATGGTTAAGTCTAACAAGAAGGTCAAGAAATGGAGGGAGGAACTTCTCTCTGATTGATTCACAAAGAGAAAATACATGTTGAGTAGCATCAAGATTGTCATCATTATTGGGAGGAACACCATCTGGGATGCTCTCAAAGCAAAAGTCTTGAAGGCCATCAAGGGCATTGGGACCCCTTGATTTGAGCAAGAGTTTGAGATTGTGTTCAGTGTGGACAAAGGTTATGTGAAAGCCTTTTAGATGTAGCAGCTTTGCTAGTGTGAACAATGGGTTGATATGGCCTTTGTTGTGCATGGCTCATATTCTATGAGTGAGCAGATTGGGTTTGGGCCACTTGTTGTTGGGTTACGAAATAAGTAGGTTGGGGGTGCAGGGGTTTAGCCCCGCGGTATGGTACAGGGGTAATATTGTAAGTCTATATCGTGGTTTATTCTATATATACTGATGTAACCCTATTGGCCAAATAATAATAATAGAAATAGCCGCTCTGCTCCAGAGGACGTAGGCACACTTGCCGAACCTCGTTAAATCTCGTGTCTGTGTGTGTGCGTGTGATTACTCTGATCTTTAGAATTCCGGTTGCTATTGCTAACAACTGGTATCAGAGCCGATGGTTCGACCAGGTGACCAGCTTAGATGAGTAAGATGGATTGGCGATGGATCCAGGCATGGACATGGGGATCCCTTGTGTCGAAAGTCTTCCTGGCGGTGGGTCCATACATGGAGGCCAGGCGGCGTGTCCCGCACCGTGGAACGGTGGAACGGCGGTTCAAGTTACTAGAGCATGGTTAAGCTCTAAAGGCGCCATCATTGGATACTCGTGGTGAAAATGGCTTCCGCTTGAGGGGGAGCTACCATGTGGAAGAGACTCACACTTGAGGGGGAGATTGTTGGAGTACAAGTGTGAAGATGAAGTCCCACATTGGGTAAGAATGGAAAAGTTGAGCAACATATAAGTGAGGAAGACCCACAAACCTAATGCCTTAAGGTTTTGGATTGAAGGTGGTGTCAGGTCCACTTATGTGGTGTGCTCATGGCCCATTGGTGTAAATCTCCCCGGTGTTTCCTCCCCCTCGATTGCACAACAATTGGTATCAGAGCCCTAACCCTGGTGCGAAATTCAAAGTGGGGAAGTTCGATGGAACTGGGAATTTCACAGTGTGGCAGAGGAGGGTTAAGGATATGTTGGCACAGCAAGGTTTTCAAAAGGCGCTGCTCACAACGAAACCTACAGACATGGAGGATGCGGATTGGGAGGAGTTGAAGGAGAGGGCTGTGGCAACCATACGGTTGTGTTTGGCAGACGAGGTCATGTACCACATTATGGACCTGACGTCTACGGGGGAAGTATGGACGAAATTGGAGAGTTAGTATATGTCCAAGTCCCTGACGAACAAGCTGTACATGAAGCAGAAATTGTATGGGCTGAAGATGCAGGAGGGTTCTAATTTGCAACAGCATATCAATGTCTTCAATCAGATTATTAGTGATTTACTGAGGCTTGATGTGAAGATTGAGGACGAGGATAAGGCAATAATTCTGTTGTGTTCTTTGCCTAATTCCTGCGAGCATTTAGTGACCACCTTAACGTACGGGAACGACACCATTAGTCTGGAGGAGATCACGGCTGCACTTATGTCCCACTGTCAACGGAAACAAAATGTAGGGGAGTGTTCTTAAGGCGAGGGTCTGTATGCAAAGGGGAATAAAAACGTGGGAGGACAAAAGGCAAAGGGGGTTTTGGGAAGAGGAATAAGTCCAAAACCAGAGACAACAAATCAATTTTGTGCTATAATTGCAAACAATAAGGGCATTTCAGAAATAATTGTCCAAAGTTGAAGCAGTCTGGTGAAGGGGCATCCCGCTCTGCGAATGTGGCAGAGACTGACGACTCAGACTACTACAGTGAGGGAGATGTTCTCTCAGTTTCATGCAGTCAGCTTACAGATGCGTGGATTCTTGATTCCGGATGTTCTTACCATATGACTCCCAATAGGGAATGGTTCACCACATACAGGTCGGGCAATTTTGGCAGTGCCTATTTGGGTGACGACAAAGCTTGTGTTGTTATTGGAATGAGACAGATGCAGATTGCTATGGATGATGGTGGAGTGAGAACGTTGTGTGATGTTCGGCATATCCCTGAGTTGAGGAAGAGTCTGATCTCACTTGGTACTTTGCAGGCCAATGGTTTTAGTTACAGGACTGATGGAGATCAGGATACCCACAGAGTGTGTAAGGGTGCGTTGACTGTCATGAAAGCACAGCGAATTGTAGGCAATATTTACAGACTGCTGGGAAGCACAGTTGTAGGCCGCGTTGCATCTGTTGAGTCTGATGATGATGCTACCAGATTATGGCACATGCGTTTGGGCCATCTCAGTGAGTGTAGGATGGTGGAGCTTTATAAGAGAGGACTCTTGAAGGGAGTTCAGAGCTGTAAGTTAGACTTGTGTGAGTATTGTGTGCTTGGGAAACAGTCCAGAGTGCGGTTTAAAGCTGCGAAGCACACCACCAAGGGGATCCTTGATTATGTGCATACTGATGTGTGGGGTCCTACTAGAGATCCGTCCTTGGGTGGTTCCCATTATTTTGTCACCTTCATTGACGATTTTTCTCGCAAGGTCTGGGTGTACTTCATGAAACAGAAATCTGAAGTCTTTGAGAAGTTCAAGCTGTGGAAGGCTGAGGTGGAGAACTAGACAAGCAGAAAAGTCAGGTACTTGAGGTCTGATAATGGCAGGGAGTACACAGACTCACGGTGTCAGAAATTCTGTGAGGAACATGGCATTCAGAGACACTTCTCAATGCAAAAAACACCACAACAGAATGGTGTTGCAGAGAGGATGAATAGGTCCCTTATTGAAAGGGCTCAGTGTCTGAGGTTGAATGCTGGCCTTTCCAAAGGCTTTTGGGCAGAGGCGGTGAACATGGCGTGGCTCAACCAATCACCACGAGCTTCATTGGATGGGAAAGTTGCAGAGGAAGTTTGGATAGGTAACTAGGTTGATTTTAACAATTTAAGAATATTTGGGTGTCCTGCTTTTGTGCATATATCCAATGATGAAAGATCTAAACTTGATCCAAAGTCGAAAAAGTGTATTTTAGTAGGTTATTCCAAAGGCGTGAAGGGGTTCAAGTTTTGGGATCCAGCTTCCAAGAAAATGGTGATCAGTAGGGATGCAGTGTTTGATGAGCAGTCCATGATGCCACAGACAGTTGAGACACATGAGCCAGTGCCAAATGGAGCTTCCCCTAGCTCCGTGGAGGTTCAGGTGGACTTTGAGCATCTGCCGGTGATTCCTAAGAGGGCAGAACCATGCAGTCCAAGACCTGAGACCACACTTGCACCTGAGCCTCGACCAGTTAGTCCAACAGGACCGCATAAGTACACTCTTGTCAGAGATAGAGAACGTCGCACTATTAAACCCGTTGTCCGATATGGGTTTGAAGAGTTGGCTTCTTTTGCACTTCTCACCAGTTCAGGAGACCTGTCTACCTTTCAAGAGGCTATGAACAGCCAGGAGAAAGACAGATGGATAGGTGCTATGGTGGAGGAGATGGAGTCTTTGCGAAAGAATCAGACATGGGAGCTAGTTGAGCTTCCTCCAGGCAAGAGAGCCATAAGGTGCAAATGGGTGTACAAGAGGAAACCTCCAGTATCAGGAAAAGAAGGGGAAAAGTTCAAGGCTCGCCTAGTAGCAAAAGGATATTCACAGCAGAAGGGGATTGACTATGATGAGGTTTTCTCTCCAGTCGTGAGGCATACTTCTATCAGGGCAGTGTTAGCCTTGGTAGCCAGTCGAGATATGCACTTGGAGCAGATGGATGTGAAGACAGATTTTCTTCACGGTGATCTAGAGGAGCAGATTTACATGGAGCAGCCAAAGGGGTTCAGTAAAAATGGACCGGGCCGGCTAGTTTGTAAGTTGAAGAGATCTCTGTATGGATTGAAGCAGTCTCCAAGGAAATGGTACAAGCGTTTTGATTCTTACATGCTTCGGATTGGCTATAGGCGATGTGAGTATGACTGCTGTGTTTATGTGAGGAGCCTTGATGATGGTTCTTTTATTTTTCTGCTACTTTATGTGGATGATATGTTGATTGCTGGTAACCATTTGCGTGATGTGAATAAGTTGAAATCCATGTTGGGTAAGGAGTTTGACATGAAGGACTTGGGTCTTGCCAAGAAGATTCTTGGGATGGAGATTCACAGGGACAGGAGGTCCAGAAGACTATGGCTCTCACAGCAGGGCTATGTTGAGAAGGTGTTGGCAAGTTTAGCATGAGTAATGCTAAGTCAGTGAGTACTCCACTTGCAAACCACTTCAAGCTTTCTGTAGATCAGTGCCCGAAGATAGATGAAGAGGTGGAATACATGTCAAAGGTTCCCTATGCCAATGCAGTTGGTTGCTTGATGTATGCTATGGTTTGCACTAGACCAGATTTGGCACATGCTGTAAGCCAAGTCTGTAAGTTTATGTCGAAGCCAGGGAAGCGACATTGGGAAGCAGTGAAGTGGATCTTCAGGTACCTAAAGGGTACAACAAGGCATGGTATCATGTTTGGCAGTCAACAAGGTGATCCTTCAATTGTGGGTTATGTGGATTCTGACTATGCTGGTGATTTGGATGACAGGAGGTCTACAACAGGGTATGTTTTTACTCTTGCAGGTGGGCCTATTTGTTGGAAGTCCATTGTTCAGTCTACTGTGGCAATGTCAACAACTGAAGCAGAGTACATGGCAGTAGCAGAGGCTAGTAAAGAAGCTGTGTGGCTCACAGGGCTAGCAAAGGAGCTAGGCATTGAGCAAGGTGGAGTTCAGTTGCATTGTGATAGTCAGAGTGCTATTGATTTGGCAAAGAATCAGGTGTATCATGCTAGAACCAAGCATATTGATGTGAGGTTCCACAAGATCAGGGAGTTGATGGCATCTGGTCAGATTTTGCTCAGGAAGGTTCACACTTCAGAGAATGCAGCTGATATGTTAACCAAGGCAGTCACAGCTGACAAGTTCAAGCATTGCTTGGACTTGTTGAATGTTGTTCGGTGCTAGACGTGACTGGAACCCCCAACCCAAGAGACATATAGGATATGAAGTGGACTTGCTATTATCTTCCACGAGGCCAAATATTCGTCAAGGTGGAGATTGTTGTGCATGGCTCATATTCTATGAGTGAGCAGATTGGGTTTGGGCCACTTGTTGGGTTACGAAATAAGTGGGTTGGGGGTGCGGGGGTTTAGCCTCGCGGTACGGTACAGGAGTAATATTGTAAGTCTGTATCGTGGTTTATTTTATATATACTGATGTAACCCTATTGGCCAAATAATAATAATAGAAACAGCCGCTTTGCTCTCGAGGACGTAGGCACACTTGTCGAACCTCGTTAAATCTCGTGTCTGTGTGTGTGCGTGTGATTACTCTGATATTTAGAATTCCGGTTGCTATTGCTAACAGCCTTGTAATGGAAATGGAGTGAACACAGCATGAGGCTTTCTCTCTGCTGAGAAACTCATCTTTGATTTTTTATGTGCTTGCTAAGTGTGTAAGATAAGCCTGTGCTTTTATAGAGAGAAATATTTGCATAGCAGTAACTAAGTTTCAATAGTTTGCATGAAGTCCTAGTTTCGAATTTCATTGTTGTCATTATACACCTCAAAAAAAAAAAAAGTACACATTAGTGACTAACAAGGGTCACTTTCTAAGGAATCTATCAACAATGTAATCTATTGAACAATGCAATTTTGAAACTTAGTACACATGAATTATTGCTAAGAAAGGGTCACTATCTAAAGAATCTATTAACAATACAATCTTTAAACAATGCAATTTTGAAAAATCTACCCCCACTATTTTTTGTTGTCCATCTATAACGTATAACATTTTTTTATCCTTTGTGTCGGTTTATTTATTTCTAATTCCCACCGTTCCATGACTACTTATGGAGACATGTTGGATCAATATACGTGTTAGGGCGTGCGTCTCATCTATTTTTGGGTTTGAAAACCAGAATCCACATCCTCTTGATATCATTATGGATATATTATATTATACATATTTTGTCTTCATCATTTTGCTCTTGATTCTCAGTCATATTTAAATTGTTAAATGGTCAAATTAATTGTTTGTTTAGTATGTGCTTAGCTAACACCGGCTTTAATGGTAGTAGTAGTAGTTATTGTTGTCTATTGTGCATTTGTGATGGTGCTCTTACTCATCAAGCCCACCTTTTGCACTCGGCAATCTTTGACTTAAGGTTTGGTTTCTAATTTTAAAAAACTCATATTCATCAGGCTTCGATTACTTGATGAAATTTTTGTGTTGTTGAGTTTAATTTCTATGCATTGTTAGTCTAAATTTTTTTACATTGTTAACTAATAAGAAATTATTATTAGTAAAAGTCAATAAATTTATCATATATAACAATTTGATATTGAATATGTATAAAAAACTTTTTACACTGTTAATACATGCACTATTTACTTTGTGTTCTATATCCATTAGCTATTGATTTTGTATAATAAGGTTGTATTTGTTTTATAGGTTTAATTTTTCTAGGTGGTTTGCTTTTCTGTTATGAGTGAAAATGGATGGAAGAAGGTAGGTTGTACTTCTTCATAAGATTTCAAATTTTGAGAAGAAATTAGCATCATTTATATTTATATTTTGACTTTGACAGATTAATTCCTACCATTTCTTCATTGGAATCCAATGCTCTATGCAGTGAGGTTATCTGATGCAATCTTGGTCCTTTCAATTGGTATCATCATCCGTGTGAATATTTGTTATATTTGAACAAAATGCTAGAAACCTTACAATGTGTCTGTGCCTCACTTTAGCCAGTGTCGTTATTTCTACATAGAGACCATTATCATAGGAACAAACCTATGTAATTTTAAAACTATTTATTTATGTATATAATTTATGAGAAGTGTCTTTCTGAAAGATATATAATAAAAATAACTATTCTTCCTTTTTACATATAAATTAAAAGGTCTCTGTCTCTCTACAAATATCATGATTTTTTCACATGTTTACTTTTCTACTGAAAGATATGGAAGATCTTTCAAACCTTTGATTAAGGTAAATTAAGCCCACAGTTTTGGTTTTGCATGGAAGGAAACCTGTAAAAGTCATAATAATAATAATAATAATAATAATAATAATAATAATAATAATAATAATAATAATAATAATATTATTATTATTATTATTATTATTATTATTATTATTATTATGCATAACACATGCAAATAATGAAAGATTAAATGGCCATTAATCAAAGTTGGTTTTCCCCTGTCCGCCATTATAATTGGTGCTAGCTAAGCACACACTAAAAAAAACTTTCTTTTCGATTACACTATTTTAATTAAACAAATAATATTAATTATTTATTTTTGTTTTGTATACATACGATAGTTACTTCATTAGAGTAATTATGATATTAAATTTGAAAATGATTACATCTAATTTTGGAACTGTGCGTGTTGATAAGCAGTCAATCTAAAAATTATAAGTTGGTATGTTTTTCGTAGGATGGGGTCACAGTTTGTTTGTACACAAGAAAAGCATTTTTAGGGTTAAATGTGTTACACAAAGTCCAATGTTTGAGCTTGTATAGAGCAGTTGAATATTCTTTTTCCATGAATTAGAAGTGACTCAGGAGACCAAATACATATAAATAATGAAACCAATAGTTAGACATGAACCACTGGGTCGGCCTAGTGTGGGAGTTGGAGTAATATACATTGCGATCATTGTTAAAAAAAAACAATAGTTAGACATTTTTTTTTGGAGAGAATAATAGTTAGACAATTGAAGAAAGAAAGAACCAAAAAAATGATAAATTTGGAATTGAAGATGTACTTAAGGTTCCCCTACCTATTAAAAATTAAGGAATTAAAGACAATCCAACAACTTGTTCATAGATGCTTTGGTGGTACCAATCATTCAAGGTCAGAAGCAAAGGGTTCTGGATCATACATAGGGTGCCATGCGAATGAATCCATATACTCCTGTTTCCATTTGCATTTCATAATAAGCAAGGTAGAGATATGTACCAAGTTGTAATACAGCAGATGCAAACAACAACATCAACAACAATTTTTTTTTTATCCCATTCGAATATGCAAACAAATTAGAAATAAATTGATTTTTTATATTATGAAATATGAGATAATGGATTACAAATATGCAATGCATCAATGGTTATTTTCTTTCATCCCTCAAAATTTAGAATTAGAAGACCAGACCAAAAAAAAGAAAAAAAAAAAGAAAAGAATCAACATAATTACTCGTGTACGTTGATTTTATCCCTTTTCTTCCTTCAAACCAAGGAGTTCCAATCTAACTACATAGAATCTTCAGACATGATTAATCCATAAACACAAAAAAGAAAAAAAATCTAGCTAAATTAGTCGTAAAAAAATCAATCATATAATTTAATAGTTATATATAGTTATTTACATAAAATATTTTGAACCAGAAAAGCCAAATTTATGTCGTCTGATCCCATGCCAATGGATGGGAAGGTTTTTTTGTTAGCAAACTACTATTAACTTCAACAATGATGATGATATCACCCTCTTGTGCTTAAGGTGTAAACATTTGTGATTGTGGAATTGCCTTTAAGTCACTTGCTCATTCTTCTGCATATAGACAAAGGAAAACTAGAGTAGGTGGCATAGGAATTATTAATGATCAGTTTCAAGCTTGGTTGTTGGCTATTCATTTATGAAATCTGAAATGTTGATAGTTGCTAGCCATTGTTAATTTAACCCAATAATGGTTATGAATAAGCTATATATGAAATCGTTCAGGTTTTTCTAAAAGAAAAAACTTTTGTATACTATCAAGGTTCTATGTTAAGAGGTGTTAAATTGTTGAGGAGTAATTCTAAAAAATTACTCTTGAAATTATATATATATATATTAAAAAATTTATTTCCTCCTGTAACAAGCTTATAAATACCACGTGTATCTGTGATAGAATCTATGGTGCCAGGGAATAATTCTCATAAGTTATGAACTAATTAGAAGGCACCATGAAATGGGACAATTTTGCATATGTAGGCAAAATACTCAGAATCCGCAAAGAAACAACAAAATAGTTTATAAAACCAAAGCCAACCAATTAAGATGGACGAAAAATGAAATTAAAGTTCACCACATTGCAATTATGTAAGCTGAACTCAGCACACAGTCCTGAGAAGCAGAAAACATTACATTTATTGGAAGTTAATTATAATGTGTGTGAATAGTAGCAATCTAAATCCTTGACTGTTTGGCAAGCTTGAACCACTCAGTGTGGAAAGATCCCTCCATGTCAATCCTCTCATATGTGTGAGCACCAAAGTAGTCTCTCTGAGCCTGAACCAAATTTGCTGGCACCCTTTCCCTTCTGTATGTGTCAAAATAAGCAAGACTAGCAGCCATGCCTGGTGTGCTAATGCCATAGTTGATAGCAAGGCACACAACTCTCCTCCATGCAGATTGTCTATCCACTATTTCCTTGGCAAATTCTGGATCCACAAGAAGGTTTGCAAGGTTTGGATTTCTGTCATATGCTTTCTTGATTCTGTCCAAAAATATTGCTCTTATGATGCAACCCCCCTTCCAAATCCTTGCAAGTTCCCCCAACTTCAAGTCCCAACCCTTCTCAATACTCTTTGCCCTGATCAGATTCATTCCCTGTGCATAACTACAGATTTTTGCAGCATAAAGAGCCTTCCTAACATCATCAATGAGCTTCTTTTTATCAACAGGTTGGTCACTCAAGATTTCATCAAAGCCACTTGACTTGAACACCTTTGCAGCCTCAACTCTCTCCTCTTTCAATCCACTGAGGAACCTTGCATCCAAAGAGGCCTCTATTGTGGGAGCAGCAACTGATAACTCAGCAGCTTGTTGCACAGTCCATTTGCCAGTTCCCTTCATGCCAGTTTTGTCCAAAACCTTATCAACCAAATGCCCTTCTCCTTTGTCATCCTTGATTCCAAATATGTCAGCAGTGATCTCAATGAGGAAACTCAGGAGTTCCCCTTTGTTCCACTCTGAGAACACACTGTGTAGCTCCTCATTTGACAACTTCCCAACTGACTTCAGCACATCATAGGCCTCAGCAATGAGTTGCATGTCACCATACTCAATTCCATTGTGGATCATTTTCACAAAATTGCCTGATCCACCCTTGCCAATGTAAGTCACACAAGGACCACTGTCAGGGACTTGAGCCGCCACCTTGAGGAGAATGTCTTCTATGTACTTGAATGCCTCAAATGAACCACCAGGCATCAAAGAGGGACCATGTCTTGCACCCTCTTCACCACCTGAAACTCCCATTCCAAGGTAGAGCAGACCCAATTCAGACACTGCTTTCTCTCTTCTCTCAGTGTTCTCATACCACTCATTGCCACCATCAATGATGCAATCACCCTTTTCCAAGTGTGCAGAGAGGGTCTTGATAGTTTGGTCAACTGGTGCACCAGCCTTGACAAGCATTATTATGACCCTTGGCTTTTGAATGGATTGGACAAAGGATTCAGGGTCATGGTAGCCATACACAGGAAGGTTTCCTTCTTGTTTTGCTCTTTCCACTGTCTCATCAACCTTGGATGTGGTCCGGTTGTAAACAGAAATGGGAAAGCCTTTCTCAGCTATGTTGAGAGCAAGGTTTTGGCCCATAACAGCCAGGCCAGCAAGGCCTATTCTTGTGAGGTTTGTAGGTTGAGCCATGATTAATTTCCTGTTCAATGTTTGAAAATTCACATGAGGAAAAAATATAAAGGTAGAAATTAAGCATGAACAAAAGGTGTAAACTACAATCAACGAGGACAACTAGAACTTGATTGGAGGCATCTACAGGCTATTAATAAGAACCTCTAAAAAGTACACTTTGGAGAAAAGGAGTCTAATTCTAATATATAGAGATAAAAAAAGGTTTTATGGTTGATTACTAGAATTTTCCCTCAGAAGGTTATGTTTCCAAAACACAAGGGTACCCCAACCTTAAAGATAAGGTTCACAGAGTTACTGGTCAGTATTCACTTATCCAAAAGAAGGTATATTAACCACAACTGCAAAACAAGTGTATAGTTTTCTAGATTTGCACAGATCAAGCAAGAGCCATGGCTTCAAAGAAAGCACAATGTCAAAATACAACGATCCAATTTGTGAATTGCAATCAAACAATCACCTTCTTACCTACAATTCAATTTTGTTTCATTTTTTCATTTTAATACTACTATATAGTAAAATCTTACAAATCATAACATGCGATAAATCAGAACGCAAATACCATTGCCCAACAAACCGATCCCATCATCAGAGGCATTAAATTAACCAGAAAGAAATTAGAACAGAAACCCAGATCACCAACAACATTCACTATCATGCATGTTGATTTCTCAGAAAACCACAATAGAATTTAAACAAACATGCGAGTAGAGTTTCTGAGCAAACAAAACAAGTTCATTGATTATATATATTTATATATCACTAATCCAATACTGAAGTTGTTGCATCAAGAAAAGGCAAAAGAAGAAGCTAGTTTTAAAGGCAAACCTGGTTTCTGAATGGAATTGAAGAAAATTGAGATCTGGGTACCCCAGAGACTATAGCAAGCATAAAATGAGCAAGTACAAAAATGTTATATACGAGTACACTATAGAGTAAGTTGGAATTGCAAGCATGCGGTGTTGCACAGTGCACACCAACCTTTTCGGACAAAGGAAAGAAACACTTTATTATGATGTAAGTGTGTCAAATTTGTCCAACTAACAAGTTGGGTAGGTGGAGATGCTCCAAGGAATTAAGGCCATTGATTTCACTGTCACAGCTAGTAATGGTTCACGTGTGATATAATCTCGCAGGTCTTTTTTTTTTTTTTCCCTTAAATGTTCATTGGTTGGAATTTGGAAAAGATTATCAACTACATATAGAAACGCGTGTTACATGGTTAAATAAATAAAAAATAATATATTATGCTGACTATCAGAATTAAATTTGATTTTTAAAATGGAAGTAATATAAAATAAGTTTAATTCTACTTTTTTCCTCCTACTTTCTTAATTTCTAAGAATTTTGTTCTTCTATTTTTTCGTAAATTTGATTTTCACTACTTTAATTTTAATTGTATAATTTTGATCTATCTACTAATTTAAAGTTAATTACAGTAACATTCCTTCAATTTTACTTTAATTATACATACATCCCCACTCCTTTTTTAACATTAGTTTGACACCCCTTCTCTTAACAGTGTTAAGAGACGTTTTTAATTTAAGGTTGAATGAGTAAAATGTCCTGCTTCTTTCTCTCTCCCAATCCTACTTCCACCGCGTCGCTTTGCCCCCTCAACCTCTTAACCACCTTGTTCACGGAGAGATTCAAATCTCACGAAATCAAATCCACCACCTTGGGCTTTCCGCCGCGTCGCTTTGCCGTTGAAGGAATTACCCTTTGCTATGGGCTTCAATCTTTGTCTTTTGGTAATTGCGCGGACCTTACTGACAAAGGGTTGGTCGATGTTGCGAGAGGAATTGGGGTTCAATTTTTGTCCATTTGCTTAAAGTAAGATTTTGTACTAAAATAAACCTTCAAATCAGGCTTGGTGGGCTGCGTGAATTCTGGTTTCGGGGATCTATCACTGTGATCTTCTCAAACACTTGGTGGGCACGCTGCAAAGGGATTGTTCACTGCCTTGTAAGAGTAGCATGACCCTGAGGTGTTGGCTTAGATGTTTGATCATTCAATTTTTTTTTTTTTTGTCAAATGAAGTTTACATTGGTGGTGATTCATGCTCTGGCATTCCTATTCTAATTATTGTTCAAAAAATTTCACAAAGTAAAAAACTCCTAATATGAGATTCAACGTACAGCAAAATGGAAATGGGAACCATAAACATGTGTAGAAAAGCTAATGCCCCCTTGATTGTTTGGTGAGGATTGATATATACCCCATATATTCACAGCAACGTCATTGGGTTATCATAGATTGCAGGATTATGGTGATTTATTACTAGCTTCAGTTTTTGTTCTTGCTGCAATTTTTTTTTCTTCAAATTCAGATGAATGCTGGGCACAAAGAAGACAAGGGCATTTTAGACCAAAAAAAATCATTAAAAGACATGTGCTGGGTTCATGATCTGTTGGAGTTAATGGAACTAACGGTGTTAAGGGATTAGGGGGTGCCAGTGTGATGGATAGTAAAAAGTTTGGGGGTTTACTGTAGGGTCAAAAAAGAAGGGGTACATGTGTAATTAAAATAAAATTGAGGGGGTATCACCGTAATTTGTTCATTAATTTAATATCTATTCAATGGATAATGTTGTAGAGTGTCACCTCAGTATATATGTTTTAACATGATGATGTATTACAGTGTCATGTAACATTTTCATTAAATATTGAATGTTAAATTAACAGATGGACTAAGATCGCATAATAAAATAGTGGAGGATCAAATTCGTAAAAAAAAATTAACGGAAAAAATTGAAAAAATGGGTAGACCAAAAAATACTTGCTCTATGAAGCAAAATTGAAAAGGAATTTTTTGGTATAGATCACAGGTTTCTGATACATCTAGTTAAGGTGGAAAAACCTACGTTAGTTGATTCACGTGCTTGGTAGTATTGAAAAGGAATTTTGTACCATTATTGGAAAAATTCTTATATATCTGACAAATTTTAATTCAAGCAATTGTATTTTTGTTTAATTTTGCATATCTTTGAGGTGTATGCTTTTAAGATGAAATATGAAAGTTAATTTGGCATCTTTAATAGTTTAAGCCGGTTTTGATTCTTACTTGTTTTTTTATCGTAAGACATATAAGAGGGTTTATAACAACTCACGCATCCTACTCAACCAACTAAGCTAGATGCCTAGACCCTGGTGATTCTTATTTAACTAGAAATACATAAGAAAAGCTTTTGAAATAGTCAATTTAATCCAATCTAATCTAATAATAATATAAAATACTCGTCAACAGAATGGCGTCTAGCCCATTAAATTTAATCTAATCTAATTAGAGTTGTATATTTGGAGAGTATTACAAAAGTCTAAGTCCCACATTGCCTAGGATAACCTTACCTTACTAGTTTATACATCCTTTTGAGTTGATAGCTTTCAAAGAGTCTAGTAAGAGGTGAAAGCCTCGCGCGCATAAGTTTGGGCCTAGTGGGCCTCTCGTAGTGCAAATCTACCGATTTGCCCCCCTTGCGCGTGCGAGTATGGGCTTTGTATAGTTTTTTGCATTATGATTTAATAAAATATTTATTTATTGTTTTTTCGGGTTAAGTTTATTTGAATTTAAAGCTTATCCGAAAATCATGTTTTTATGTTACTGTTTTATTAAGTTGTGTGGTTAAAAAAAATAAGGGATTTTATTTGGCCTTTTTCTAACGTGCTCTTTTGTTACCGTTTTAAATATACTATCATATCTGTTTATGATCGTTTTAAATATACGTTAATATCTTTTTACGACCATTTCAAAGATCTGATCGTATATTTTATTTAACACTTTTATTTACTAACATTTTAATTTTTTCGTTATATAAATACCCATATATGCTATACGTTTGAGGCACGTTCTCTCCTTTTCTTCTTCTTCTTCTTAAAATATTTTCTCTGTGGGGTTTTAATGCTTGCCAGTTCTGTTGCCCCTTTATGGGAGGTTCTTGTTGTATCCTGGGGGCCTTGCGCGGGTGTCCGCAGATAAGTCCTTTAGGTTAGTGCTTTTGCATGCCTCAGGAAGTGTGATTTCGGGTTCAGTGACTACAATCTAAAGGACTTATGGCTGATAAGAACAAAATCGTGGCCACTGACACGCCTTCTACTCTAGACACTACTTCTGTCAACAACAATGTTACTTCGATCCCCACCAACTATGCAAAGCCGTTGCCGGACATCTCAAAGATCGAAGTATTTGCTGGATAGAACTTCTACCGATGGCAGGAGCGTGTGTACACTTTGTTAGACATGCATTGAGTGGTTTTTGTTCTTACCACTCCTAAGCCAGAAGCCACTGCACCTGCTAAACAGATTGATGACTGGACCCAAGCCAATAAGGTATGTTGTCACACTTTGCTTAGTGCTCTATCTAACGATCTGTTCGATGTCTATTGTTCCTACAAGGAGGCCAAAGAGATATGAGATTCTATTCTCCTGAAGTACACTACCGAAGATGTTGCCAGACAAAGTTCATTATTGGCAACTACTACCGCTGGGAAATGATCGAAGACAAGGACATCAAGGTTCAGATTAATGAATACCACAAGCTGATTGAGGATCTAAAAGCAGAAAACATCAACCTTCCAGATGAGTTTGTATCTGATTTGCTAATTGAGAAATTGCCTGGATCTTGGACTGACTATAAGCAACAGTTGAAGAACAAGCACAAGCATATGTCACTATCAGAACTGATCACGCACATCATTATTAAAGATACCAACAGGAAGGAGTGCGCTGCAGCAAGGGCAAAAGCATTATCTGCTAAGGCAAACGTGGTTCAGGACAAACCAAATAAGAAAAGGTACGAGTAGAAACCTGATCACAATAACAAAAATAAATTTAAAAATAATATCCCACATTCTTCTAACCCAACCTTCAAGAAGAAAGGAAACTGTTTTGTTTATGGAAAGCCAGGACACTATGCACCTCAGTGCAGGTATCGGATGATGAGAAACGACAACCTTCCTAAGCCTAGGGCCAACCTGGCTGGAGGGGATGATGTAATAGTTGCGGTTGTTTCTCAAGTGAATGTGGTGATTGGTGTGAGCAAATGGGTGGTAGATTCTGGGGCTACCTGACACATCTGTGCAAACAGAAATGCGTTACCTCCTACAATACTGTGGGGGATGAAGAAGAACATGTGTATCTTGGTGATTCTAGGACCACTCCGATTCTAGGAAAAGGAAAAGTTCTTCTGAAGCTCACATCTGGGAAGACTCTGGCTTTGACTGATGTGCTACATGTGCCCTCTATTCGAGTCAATTTGGTTTTTGTAGCACTTTTGGGAAAGGTTGGGGGTGAAAGTGTCCTTTGAATCGGACAAAATTGTTGTGACAAAGAACAATGTGTTTATGGGTAAAGGGTATTGTGGTTAGGGACTCTTTGTACTAAATGTTTTTTTTGAAGTTATGAATAAAACTGCACCTACTTCTACTTATATGGTTGATTCTTATTATATATGACATGCTAGATTAGGACATACGAATTCCTCTTATGTTTTTAAGTTGCAACGACTAGTCTTTATCAACTTTCATGATAAACAAACTAAAAACTGTGATATATGTGTGCAATCAAAATTGACTAAAACACCTTGTCCTCCTTTACAAAGTGAATATGAATTGCTTGGCTTAATTCATTTTGATCTTGCTGATTTGAAACAAACTATGACTAGAGGAGGTAAAAGTTATTTCATTACCTTTATAGATGATTTCTCTAGATATACTAAAGTTTATTTGATCAGACATAAAGATGAAGCGTTTAACATGTTTTTATCTTATAAAGCTGAAGTGGAAAATCAATTAAATAGAAAAATCAAAAGAATAAGATCCGATAGGGGTGGTGAGTACACTTTGTTTAATGACTTTTATGAAAAGGAAGGTATAATCCATGAGGTAACCCCACCATATTCACCTGAGTCAAATAGAGTAGCTGAGAGGAAAAATAGAACCCTTAAGGAGATGATGAATGCTCTACTTATTAGTTCCTCTGCACCTGAGAACCTTTGGGGAGAAGCCCTTTTGACGGCTTGTTTCTTGAAAAATAGGATTCACATAAGAAAACAGGAAAAACACCTTATGAGTTATGGAAATGATATACACCAAACCTAAAATATTTGAGAGTGTGGGGGTGCCTTGCTAAAGTGATATTACCAGACCCTAAGAAAAGGAAAATAGGACCTAAGACTTCTGATTGCATGTTTCTTGGTTATGCGGAACATAGTGCTGCCTATAGGTTTCTTGTCCTTAAGAGTAATGTACTTGATTGCAATACCATAGTAGAGACTAAGAATGCTGAATTCTTTGAGGACATATTCCCCTTGAGGTCCAGCACTAATTCTGAACAACCCGTAGAAATCTCTAGTGAAACTATGATTGAGGATTTGAGGAGGAGTAAAAGACAACGGAAAGAGACATCTTTTGGAGATTAGTTCTATACATATCTTGTTGAGGATGACTCCTTGAGTTTTTTAGAAGCTATTAGTTCTTCAGATGCTAACCTTTGGGAACAAGCTATTAAGACTGAGATTGATTCTATTGAGAAAAATCATACTTGGACTCTAGTAGATTTACCACAATTGGATGCAAGTAGATCTTTAAGAAAAAGTATAACCTTGATGGATCAATAGATAAGTATAAGGCTAGGTTGGTAGCTAAAGGGTTTACTCAGAAGGAAAACATATATTTCTTTAATACCTTTGCGCCTATTACCAGGATTTCCTCTATTAGAGTTTTGATAGCCTTAGCGGCCATTCATAAGTTAGTCATTCACCAAATGGATGTGAGATAGCTTTCTTGAATGGTGATCTAGAGGAAGAGATTTATATGACTCAACTTGAAGGGTGTATGGTTCATGGTCATGAAAACAAAATGTGCAAACTTTTGAAATCCCTATACGGTTTAAAACAAGCGCCAAAACAATGGCATGAAAAGTTTAATGAGACTTTACTTGATGATGGCTTTTCTGCTAGTGATGCTGATAGATGCGTGTACACAAAATATGATAATGCTGATTGTGTCATTATATGCCTGTATGTGGATGACATGCTAATTTTTGGTACATGCAATGATATAGTTTTGAGAACTAAATCGTTTTTGGCATCTAAATTTGATATGAAAGACATGGGTGAAGCAAGTGTAATTTTGGGAGTTAAAATCATAAGGAAGGGAGATAGTATATTACTGTCCCAAGGACATTATGTTGAGAAACTTTTAAGGAAGTTTGGATATTATGACTCTAAGTCAGTGAGTACCCCTTATTATGCTAATGTCTCAATTGAAGAAAAATAGAGGAGAACCAATTGCTCAAACTCAATATGCCCAAATCATTGGGAGCTTACTACATTTAATGAATTTCTCTAGACCTAATATTGCATATGCAGTAGGTAGATTGAGTAGATACACTTATAGTCCTAATCAAGACCATTGGGATGCACTTGCGAGACTCATGAGATATTTGAGAGGTACCATGGACTATGGTATTGAGTATAATGGATTTCCCGTTGTACTGGAAGGGTATAGTGATGCTAACTGGATCTCTTATTCAGATGAGACAAAACCCACTAGTGGTTATGTGTTTACACTTGGTGGTGGTGCGGTTGCATGGAGATCAGCCAGACAAACAATTATAGCTAGATTAACAATGGAGTTAGACTTTGTTGCTCTAAAAATGGCTGGTAGTGAGGCTGAGTGGTTGAAAAACTTCTTAGCCAATATTCCTTTGGGAATGAAACCAACCTCATCAGTGTCTATGCATTGTGATTCCCAATCAGCAATAGCTGTAGCTAAAAACAAAACTTTCAATGGGAAAAATAAACATATACAATTGAGACATAATGTGGTAAAGCAGTTGCTAAAGGATGGAATAATTTCTATAGATTATGTGAAGTCAGAAGGAAATTTAGCAGATCCTCTGACAAAACCCCTGGGGAGGAACATGATATTAGAAACATCGAGGGGAATAGGACTCAAACCGCTTGAAAACAAACAATGATGGAAACCCAACCTTTGTGATTGGAGATCCCATGAAGAAGGTTCAATGGGAAAAACAAGTCATTTGTTAGTTCTGCTAGCACTAAAATTGATTTTAATCAATTTTCAACTTTTAGTCCCTTCCTATGGTGTGAGAAAGTGCTATATGTTGCATTAATGAGAGGATAAGCTTTACAGTTAAGCTTTATGTGGAACCTTAACAATTTATAAAGTTTTTAATGAATTTCATATCCCTTATGGGTGGTGTATGATTTGCAGCATACACTTGATGAAATCACCTATATGAGTGTCAAGTAGGGCTGCTTATATGAGATCCTGGCAAGATCTCTAGAGCACTCATGAATACCGGGCGGGCGCATGGCCTAGTAGTGCAACACAATGATAACAGCAAGAATTATGGGGGTGTATTGTGATTGGTAAGCCACTAGCACACGTCAAGTGTTTTAGGTTCAATAGCTTCCTACACCTATTACATTGTGTGTCATGTCTTATCAGTCTAGGTCTGGTTCAATAGCTTGCTACACCAGGTTCGACACATTATATCTCATATAGGAACCCAGGAATTCTTTTTCTTCTTTTCTTACATTGCTACACCAGGTTTTACATTGTGATTTAATAAAATATTTATTTATTGTTTTTCTATTTAAGTTTAGTTGAATTTAAAGCTTATGCGAATATCTTTTTATGACCGTTTCAAAGATCTGATCGTATATTTTATTTAACAATTTTATTTACTAACGTTTTAATATTTCCGTTCTATAAATACCCATATGTGCTATACGTTTGAGGCATGTTCTCTCCTTTTCTTCTTCTTCCTCTGTTCCTGGGTTTTAATGCTTTCCAGTTCTGTTGCCCCTTTTTGGGAGGTTCCTGTTGTATCCTGGGGGGCTTGCGCGGGTGTCCGCGGATAAGTCCTTTAGGGCATTGCTTTTGCACGCCTTAGGAAGTGTGATTTCGTGTTCAGTGACTACAATGATCTGATGAGGGATGGTGTGTAGGATGTCATAGGGAAGTGGAATCAGCAAATCATCTATTTCATGAGTGCTCATTCTTTTCACAAGTGTGGGTAGAATGTTTAAGGTGGTAGGGATATTGCACCGTGCTACATAACGAGGTGTTACCACAATTTCAACAATTTATAGGATTGTTAGGTGGTCCAGGCAATGAAGGAGGAGAAGGGTGACGGGTGATATGGTTTATTGTGGTGTGGGTTATGTGGGAGGCTCGGAATGGTAGGGTGTTTGAGAACAAGGATATGTAAATTATAGATATTGTAGAATATGTAAAAATCAAGTCTTGGAATTGACTTAGAGTGAGGAAGAAAGGGTTTGCATATTCTATAGGCTCTTGGTTTTTAAATCCTTTAGCCTGTCTAGGTATCATGGGATAGCATATACGAGGTAGATGTATGGGGTGTGATGGATGGTAGTGAGGAGAAATTATGATCAGGTTCAAGGTGCGGGGAGAAAAACAATGATATTCAAAGACGATGGCTCTACAATTCAATATGTGAGAGACGTGGCACTATTATTGGGGACTTTATATTCGTTAGAGGCAAAAATTGTGTGGAGTAGGAGGGCATAAAGTATGATACAAATATCATGGGACTTTGCATGAACCGCTGGTTGGTGGAAACTTAATCTTTGTGATTTTGAGGCAACAGATTTAATGCAATAGCAAGGCACGATCTGCAATGCTGCAGAATTGACATGGTGGTTAACAGATTGTAGTTGGCTGCACCAACAAAGCAATTTAGCTACTACATGTAATATTTGTGAATTAATTTAGATTGTAGTTGGCTATTCCATCATGATCCACAATTATATATATATTTTTTACAATATAAGCCACAATTATATTGTACTGTAAGTAATAGGTCACCACAATTTGAGTCCTTGATAAAATTTTTCGTTGTTTTGAGTCTATGCCGTCAATTAAGTGATGATATGGCATCTTTCCAATATATATCAATAGTTGAGATGGTGCCACGTTATCACTTAACTGACGGTAGAGACTCAAAACAACAAAAAAATTTATCAAGGACCCAAAGCAAAATTTGGAAATTTATCAGAGACCTAAAAGTTATTTAAACCTAAAAAGAATGAAGTATTTGGATTCGTCATCCTATAAAACAAAATCCTGTATTTCTTAAACTAAAGTAACTTCTTAATATTAGAAACACACTGAAAAATCAAAAACTTCATAAACTCGACGTCACAAGCTTTTAATAATATTTCTAATAGTAATACTTTAGAAATATTGCTCTCGAAAATATAAATTAATCCATCAATCAAACACGCCATATAGATTAAAATCAACATAATATAAACTTTTCAAAATATACTAAAATATGGATCATTTGATTACCTTCTTATTGTTGTTTAATTTTGACAAAATTTGACACAGATAATCTTGGTAATATGTAGATATAATTCAACGGTTGGATTGATAAAAATCATATTCTCTATCAAGTTATTGAATGGTGTAATAGTTGATCAAGTTACACCGTTCTAATTTGATCCCTCCTCATATATATATATATATATATATATATATGTGTGTGTGTGTGTGTGTGTGTGTGTGTGTGTGTGTGTGTGTGTGTGTGTGTGTTGTGTCCAATGCCTCCCAGACCCAACTATCCCAATTCCCAATCTTTTTTTCCTAGGAGTGGCGGAACTACTTGAAACTGAATTTGACGGGGTGGCGAGCCATTGCCCCCTCAAGGACTAAAAACTAAATTTTTAAAAAGTTTAGGGACTAAAAATCGGATTTTTAAAAAGTTTAGGAACTTAAAATCGAATTTTTAAAAGTTTAGAGACCTTGACCAATCAAACTAAAGTTTAGGGACTAAAAACCAAATTTTGAAAAAGTTTAGGGACTAAAAACTTAGTTAACCCTTTTATTTTATGAATAACACTCTAGTTCAGTTAGTTAATTATTTTGGGTCAAGATCTGCCATTGCGGGTAATGCTACCAAATCCAGCAAATCTTGGTCTTTCAACTTTCAAGGGACTGAACACTGTTGTTTCTGCGCATAGTAGAAAACAAGTTTCAAGAATTAATGAGCCCAACCACACACCTTGCACCAGATCTAGTGTGGGGAAAAATGGAGCAAATACCCCAAAGGGATGGAACGTAAAAAATTTCTGGAACTATGAAAAAGATATGAATAATGAGAAGTTAATTTTATTTTATTTTTACATAGAGCTGGAAATCAAGGGGCCTCTTACTGGGTCCATTTGGGGTGGTTGCGGGTTTTTAATTTTTGGTTTTCAAAACATGTTCGACAAAAATGGAGCTGAAATGATTTTTTAAATCAATTTCAAAACACTTTTACATTCATTTTCAAAACTAAGAAAAAAATATTTGCAAATTTAGTTTAGTTTTAAAAAAACACACTCTCCCTACATTTGACAATGACCTTTTCCACTACCACCATTAGCATTGTCGTCGCCGCCACCACCACCACCAGTCACTACCATCGATATTGACACCACCACCATCACCATTGGCACCACCATCGCTAACACTGCTACCGCTATCGCCGCCACCATCGACACTACCACTACCACTGGCACCACCACCAGCATCATCATCACTACCACCATTGTTGCCGTCACCATCACCATTGGCACCACCACCACTAGCACTATTACCACCATTGGCACTAGCATCACCAACCACCACTACTAGAACCACTACCACTGACACTGGTACTGCCACCACCACCACCACTGACATCGCTATTGCCGCCATCGATACTGACACTCACATTGTCGTCATCGTCATCACCATAAAACACATATTTAAACTAATTTTAATAGGATAGGAAAGTTTCAAATGAGTTTATTTAGAAACTAGAAATTAGAGAATAAAACTACAACTAAATTTTTAAAACTAGTTTTTAAAATTTTTTAAACTAAAACTAAAAACTGGTTGTTGTTTTAAAATTTTGGAAACTTACAACTAGAAACCACCCCAAATGAGCCCTACAATTTTGTTTTTTGCTTTTATTTTTTGTTTACACTTTTTAATTACAAAACTGTCACATTTTTCAATTTGTTTCCTATTTTTAATGATTTGGACAGGAAATAGATAAAACAAAAAAAAAATTGTTTTTAGTATTTTCTGTACAAATCTTTGAAAACATGAAATAGATTGAAAATAAGGTGACAGTTTTGTAATTAAGAAGTGAAAATAGAAAAAAAAAATTGCAAGTAAATGGCCCCCAATATTTTTTTCATAGTTCTGTAATTAAAATTTTGATACAATGAAACTAAACTCATATAGAAAGACATTTTACAAATAAAAATTGACAGAAGAATTTACATTTTGATTTTTTTTTCATTCTTCTAGCTTTTAAGATTTCAGATCAATGAAACTAATTCATGTACAAGAACATTATAAAAAAATATTGACAATAGCTTCTTTTTTCTTGCAGAGATACAGTTAGAAAAAAGGAGTGGAAATAGGAAAATACTTAAGATATAACTACTTTTTCTTTTATCTCATTTTCATTCTATTTTCTTTGTTTATTATATATTACTCCCTTTGGACTCATATATAAGCAAAAATACCTAATTCCACACTAATTAAGAAAATTAGTTGACATCATTTAATTTTTGTTGAGTCATAAGACAAATTAGGACCCTCAATAATTTTGATTTAATGCAAATAAATATTGTTGGATTTTGTGACCCAAATCCTGTTGGGCCTGACTTGAGAAGCTTATGGTGCAACCCATTTGTTGAAGACATACTTTGAGGAAAATTTTTATTGAATCCGTGATTGTAACAAATTGATATACTACATATTTTCTATGGTTTTATTACCTTTTATTTTTCCTACAACACTCTTGTAAAATAATTCTGATCATAGTGAATTCCTTTCCTCTGCCCGTGGTTTTTTCCCGTCTTAGGTTTCCACGTAAAATTATTCGTGTTCATTATTTTTGTATTTTTGTTTCTGTTTGCCATTGTTTTCTTAAACAAGTGGTATCAGAAGCTTTGGCTTGATCTGATTAATGGCAACTATGAAATACGATATTCCGCTTTTGGATCGCAGCACCAGATTTTCGCTATGGCAGGTTAAAATGCAGGCTGTGCTAGCGCAGATGGGTCTCGATGATGTGTTGTTAGGGTTTGAGAAGATGGCCTCATCATGGACAAAAGAAGAGAAGAAATGAAAGGATAGGAAGGCCTTATCACATATTCACCTTCATCTGTCGAATCAAATTCTACAGGACGTTTTGAAGGAGAAAACCGCTACTTCATTGTGGTTGAAATTGGAGCAGTTATGTAGGACGAAAAGTCTCACTAGCAAGTTGCACTTAATACAATGGTTGTATTCTCATCGTATGTCTGAAGGAATGTTTGTAGAGGATCACTTAACTATGTTTAAGGAGATTATTGCTAATTTAGAGGCAATGGAGGTTAAATATGAAGAGGATTTGGGGTTAATTTTATTGTGCTCGCTGCCTTCATCATATGCGACGTTTAAAGATACAATTCTATACAGTCGTGGTACATTAACCCTAGATGAGGTCTTTGGTGCTTTATTTTCTAAGGAAAAGATGAAACAACTTGTGAACGGATCTGAGGCTCAAGGAGAAGGCTTGTTTGCTCATGGCAAACCACAAGAAAGAGGTTCTGGTAATGAGCAGAAGGCTAGATCAAAGTCTAGGAATGCTGAGAAGACTTTCAATTACTACAAGCAAAAGGGCCACATTAAGACTGTTTGTTACAAGTTACAAAATAAGAAAAAGAGAATGGCGAGCAAGCAAGGAAAACCACCAGAGAAATCTGGTGAAGCTAGTATTGTGGAGACAGACCACAGTGACGGAGAGCTATTGGTTGCTTCTAATGGTGACTCGAGAGCTAGTGAGGAATGGATTATAGATTCTGGTTGTACGTTTCATATGACTCCTAATCGGGATTGGTTCTCAACATATGAATAAGGGCCCAAAGGTACTGTGGTAATGGGAAATAATGCATCGTGCAAGATAGTTGGTATTGGGACAGTCCAAATTAAGATGCTTGATGGAGTTATTCATTTACTTAGTGATGTTATGCATGTTCCTGATCTGAAGAGGAATCATATTTCTTTGTGTACTCTTGATTTAAAAGGGTACAAGTACACTGGTGAAGGTGGAGTATTGAAGATTAGCAAAGGTGTTCTGGTCGTGATGAAAGGTATGCAAAAGTCTGGGAGATTATATGTTTTGCATCGCTCTATAGTTTTAGGTGATGCTGCTATTGTCACTCGTTCTCTGTCAGATGATGATGTTACAAAGTTGTGGCATACGCGCCTTGGGCATATGAGTGAGAACGGGATTGTAGAATTGAGTAAAAAAGGACTTCTTAATGAGCAGAGTACCAGTAAGCTGCAATTTTATGAGCATTGTGTTTTTGGGAAGCAAAAATGGGTAAGATTCAGAAAGGGCACTCACAAGTCAAAAGGAATGCTCGATTATCTTCATTCTAATCTTTGGGGACTAGCAAAAGTTCCCTCTATGGGAGGGGCCAATTATATGCTGACGATAATTGGTGATTTCTCCAGAAAAGTTTGGGCATTTTTCTTGAAACAGAAGAATGATGTGTTGTCTACATTCAAAGATTGGAGGACCATGATTGAGAAGCAGCCAGGAAAGCAAATCAAATGTCTCTGCACTGACAATGGTTTGGAGTTTTGCTCAGATGAGTTTAATGTGTTTTGTAAGAAAGAAGGAATTGTTAGGCATCGAACAGTTCATCGAACTCCGTAACAAAATGGCATAACAGGGTGGATGAATAGGACTATAATGGAGAAGGTGAGTTCCATGCTCTCTAATGCTAGTTTACCAAAGAGTTTTTGGGTTGAAGCTACTTCGACTGCATGTTATCTGATAAATCGCTCTCCCTCTCTTGCTATTGATAAAAAGACACCACAAGAGGTATGGTCTGGTACTACTGCTTCATATTCTAACTTGAAGATTTTTGGTTGCCCTGCGTACGCTCATGTTGACAATGGAAAATTAGAGCCTAGATCTATGAAGTGTATTTTTCTTAGTTATATGCCTGGAGTAAAGGGGTACAAGTTGTGGTGTCCAAAAACCAAGAAATCAATTATAAGCAGAGATGTGATATTTAATGAAACTGCTATGATTCGTGGTTTGGCTCCTAAAGTTTCACGTCATGATAATCAGTAGAGATCAGAGAGACAGGTGGAGCTTGAGATTGGTACAAAGTCTCCTACAGAGATAAGGTCATAGTCTGAGCTAGAGATACAAATAGTTGATACGCCTCCTCCACCACCACAATACTCTATTGCTAAAGATAGAGATAGGAGAATTGTTAAACCTCCACAGAGGTATGCTGAAGCTGATTTGGTTGCTTATGCTTTGAGTGTTGCTGAAGACATTGATGCTAACGAAGAACCATCTACTTATTCAGAGGCAGTGAGTTGTGATGACTCAAATAGATGGATGCTTGTTATGCAAGAGGAGATGGAATCATTTATTAAAAATGGTACATGGGACCTAGTGAAGCTACCTAAGGATAAGAAAGTTGTTTGTTGCAAGTGGGTATTTAAAAAGAAAGAAGGTACACCAGGAGTTGAAGATGCAAGGTATAAGGCGAGATTAGTTGCTAAAGGTTACAGTCAAATCCCAGGTGTAGACTTTACAGATGTGTTCTCTCCGATTGTAAAGCATAGCTCAATTCGAGCTTTACTTGGCATTGTGGCTTTACATGATTTAAAGCTTTAGCAGTTGGATGTGAAAACTTCATTCTTACACAGAGAGTTAGATGAGGATATCTACATGCAACAACCTGAGGGCTTCATAGTCTCAAGAAAATAGGACTGTGTTTGTTGGTTGAAGAAGTCTCTTTATGGACTAAAACAGTCCCCAAGCAGTGGTATAAGAGGTTCGACTCATTCATGATGTCACATGGTTTCAAGAGAAGTAATTTTGACAATTGTGTTTACTTCAAGAAGAGTGACAATGGGTCGTTTATTTATCTGCTCTTATATGTTGAGATATGTTAATAGCAGTTAAGAACAAATAGGAGATAAAGAAGGTCAAAGCACAACTGAGTAAGGAGTTTGAGATGAAATACTTGGGAGCAACGAAGAAGATACTTGGGATGGAGATTTTGAGAGACAGAGCAGCTGGCAGATTGTACTTAAGTCAAAAGGGGTACATTGAGAAAGTTCTTTGCATATTCAACATGCAGAGTGTCAAGCCGCTTACTACTCCATTAATGGCTCACTTCAGACTTTCATCTGCTTTATGTCCACAAACAGATGATGAGATTGATTTTATGTCACGAGTTCCATACTCCAGTGCAGTGGGTTCTTTGATGTATGCCATGGTTTGTTCGCGTCTAGATTTGGCATATTCAGTTAGTGCAGTTAGTAGATACTTGGTGAACCCAGGTAAGGAGCATTGGAAGGCAGCTCGATGGATTTTGAGATATTTGCGTGGCTCTACTGATGTTTGTTTGCAATTTGGGAGGACTAGAGATGGAGTCACTGGATATGTAGATTCAGATTATGCTAGAGACCTTGATAAAAAAAGATCACTTACGGGGTACATCTTGTAACACCCTAAAAATTTCAACTCAGTTATATAAGTATATACGTATATATATATATATATATATATATATATATATATATATATATATATTATAAATATGTATATATTTATATATTTCTCTGTAAGTAACTCTCTGGAATTAATTTTCTACAATTAATTCTCTGCAGTTACTTTCCTGTGTATTGGTTTATTAGCTGCTATAAAATTCTGTGGGATTGAAGTGTCTATGTTGTTTATTTATTTATTTATTTGTGCAGTGCAATATGTACTTAATGATCAAGTACGTATATTGTCTGTGTATGTTTATCTGTTATGTCTGCTAGTAATTAATTGAGCTGAGATTAATTACTAGTAGTAAAATATTTCAAATATCTATTGCTATGTACTAATTAATCTATTGTTTTCAAATTGGTTTTAAGTATTTTAATTATATTAAATTATAGTAACTTGCACACCAAGTTACCTCTTATAAAATTTATCTGTAAATGATTTCTTTACAGAGGAAATTTTAATTGATCTATTAGAAAAGCTTTTACTACTAAAAGTTTTATAAAATTAATTAGATGTTTGAAAGTAAGTTTTAAAATTTTAAAACACACCTCTTTATGATTACACAGTATAAAATTACACTGTGTAAATTAAACTGGGTAACCAAATTCTCTAATCTTAATTTCATGACACCTAATCTAAAATGCATGCATGCAATTAACACAAAATGAACACCTAATCTTTCCCTAAATGACACCTAGACTACATGCATGGATTTTTCTTAACACCTAGCTTAATCCATTCACTAAAACAGCACCAAAACTCACGGCCAAGCCAAGGAAAACTCTCCAAACTTTCATTTTATCAAAACCTCTCTATCAACTAAAAACATAAAATTCTCTCATCTCTCTTTTCTCCTCTGGACCGAGAGCTCAAGGAAGGCAAAGGAAGCCATTGGAGATCTTGGTGGTTGCATGCAAAGCTTGGATCATCATCACCTCTAGCTTGTCTTCTCATCCACATCTCTTTCTCTTCTCCTTTTCGGTTGAAACTCAACACTAGGTAAGGGAACTCTCTTGTGGAAACTTGATTTTAAATTCTTTGTTGAGATTATGGTTAAAGGCTGGGGCTTTAACCATAAGTATACATGCATGCCCCATTGCTGGAAATTGATATATGTTTGAATGTTTTGTTGATATTGAAATTGGATGAATATTGTTGGATTTTCTATGGCTGTGATTGTGAGCCTTTGCATGTAAGGAATAAGGTCATTTTATCTTGTAATTTGAATGAGAATGGCTCTGGAAACAAGTGAAGTTAGGCATCTCTTTCTGAAAGTTTGTTTTTTATCAAAGCTCCTTTGGAAAATTTTAGCTAAAAACTCGAAACAGTGGTTGTTCTTTTGTTTGGCATGGAACAACCCTCACTTTTTTGCTATTTTTGAAAGATCCAACCTTGGTTTTTCGTCAAACTTGTTTTCAATGAAAATAGACATAAAATGAAACAACTTTTGTTTTGATGTCTTCAAAAAATAAAGTCATCTTCGGGTTCATCCATGGCTCGAGATTCGACTGTCCTGTTTTGGAGTTTCACTGGAACAATGCTCGGTTTTTGTTAAAATTCTCCCTATGTACTTATTGTTTTTGAAATTTAATTAAACCTGTAAGAACTAGACACAATAAGTTTTTTTTACCATGTATATTACAAAAATTTCCAAGCATAATTTATAAATTAATTTTTCCAAAAGAAACAGAACAATGGTTTAAGACTCTGTTTTGAGGTCAAAATCTTAGGCTGTTAGTAATGTTTTTACTGGGAACCATACAAAATGAATTTGGAAGCAAGAAATACCTTTTTGGAAAGACCAAGGAGTTAGCTTTAAACTGTAAAAAGTTTCAGTTAATTTAGTTTTGGGAAGTGGGAGAAAATTTTATTTCTTTGGGTTATGTCCAGTGAGTACTAAAAATATGGAGTTACTGATTTAGAAATTTTTTATAAAATTGTCTAGATGTTGATTTTATAAGTAGTACACCTTTCTATAAACTAGATTTCAAGAGCTTCAATTTGATATAAAAATTATTAAATTCCAAGGTCATTTGTTTGTTTCAGTAAGAGCTTACATTCAGTACTGCCAATGAAAATTTGACTCTATATTCAAATTGGATATTAATATGTATGCTTTTATTATTTTACTTTTAATTACTATTTTTGATGCTGTGAGACAATGGATATAATATAACTATTGTTTGAATTGATTCAATTAAGTCTCAGGGAATAAAACCTGGAGCACTTGATATTGACTGTGTGAATTTCTCTGTTTTGGTGATACAGTCTGTTGACTGTAGTTTGAATATTGCGGTGAAATTGTTTGTCTGTGTGATGTGTCTACAAGACTAGACGCGAGTGCTTGTAGTAACTAGAATTGATTTCTAGTGCCAATAGCAGGATTGCTATTCAAAGATAAATATAACTTGTATAATGAGCACATTTAAATAATCTAAAAGACTTATTTTATTTTATTTTATTTTATTAAAAACAAATTAATAAATGAACTCTTTTGGCGAATATAAATACTTTCTTTTTATACAAATCATAAGACACTTGAGAGGGTAAGGAATATATAAAACATAATAAAATATATGACGCGCTGTGACTTATGTGAGTTGAGAGTCGTACCCTGAAGATACGAGAGTATGGCGGATATTTGGAACTTCAAGAAATGCAAGAAAGTCGCGTGGGATATTTTGGCTGCAAGTTATCTATGAACCAAGGTCGGATTGCGAATGACGCATCACCTGGGGTGATGAGATCGTTACGATGTAGCGATAAAGGCAAAATCCTTATTTATATATGCATATGTGAGCATAGAGGTGTGATAGATGCTTTATATGCTTACATAACTTAGCATTTATCTTACATTTTTCATGACTTAGAACTTTGTTTTAATCAATTTTAGGCTAATCTAACTATTATTTAGAAGTAGTGTTAATATTGCTAATCCTTTAGGAGTTTTACTAGCTTTTGATATTTTGTTGTAGGAATAGAAGAAGAATTAAAGAATTTGGAGCATGAGTCATTGGAAGTTCAAGCCAACATCTTCCTTTTATCTTGCTGAGGCCGGGCTTGAGAAACTTGAGGCTGGGCCTGAGAATGAAGAAATCTCCCTTTGCTTGCTGTCAACCTGAGGCTGGGCGTGAGAATGCTGAGGCTGGGCGTGAGGACCTTCAAGTTGCACCCCTGATGCCTTTTCTGAAGCTGAGCGTGGGAAGACTTGAGGCTGGGCGTGAGGCTACTGATGTGGCTTAAGTGGTACGAAAACAAAGATATTTATGAGGGAAAAGTGGTCATTTGGCATTCAATTGACGTTGCAGACCTTTTCTTGGCTTGGAGTGACACTTGGAGAGCTTCCTTTGGATTCCCATGGCTTCTACTTCAAGTTTCTTCCTTTCTTCTTCATTTTTGCTGCTGCACATGTCTATGTGTAGCTAATTTCACCCTTGTTGAGGTTTGATGTAGTTAACCCAAAACTCATGTATACTCTCTAAGTTTTTAATCAAAGTTATTATTCATGTTATGTGCTTTTTCTTTCTCTTAATGCTTGCTTTGGCTTGATCACCCTTTGCTTGATTTTGTGGTTTGAATCTGATTGGAAAATGTTTTTAAACCTAGAAATGGAGAAGAGCACCTAATGGGGTTTGTTGCTAGGAATAGAGCAAAACCCATTAGTCATCTTTAAACTCTTGTTCTTCTCTCAAGTATCTTGGTTGATTTATGCAAGGAATTGATAGGTTGGTCAAGAGACTTAGGTTTTCACTCTAAGGAATTAGGGTTTAAACATCTTTTTGAGTTGATGATAACATTTGGATAATGAACTTGATTAGTGGCCTTTGTATGCATGGGTGAATGGTTAACGAAGTCAAACCCCCACATCTCGTATTATTGTCGTCAACTCTCTATTTTCCGCATTTTACTTGCTTGAGAAAATTCCAAAAAAATAGTTTCTAGTTGATTTAATTGTCAAGCTTAGATTTTTAGTGCTTTATTCCGACTTTAAATCTATTCCATTGCATATTTATTACTTATTTGTTGTTCTAGTAAGCACCTTATGCAAATAGTCAAATATTGAACAAGTCTCTGTGGATACGATACTTGGACTTACCAAGATATTACTTGCACGACTTGGTTCACTTGCCAAGGAGTTATCAAGTTTTTGGCGCCGTTGTCGGGGACTTGTGTCTCAATATTTGGCAATCGGCATATAGATTACTTTCTAGACTTAACCATTTTATTTATTCTTTGTTTAGTTCAGTTTTCATTCCAATTTTTAGCTTGTGCTAATTCTCTTTTCTAGTGTCTTTTGCTTTGTTGTATGCGAGGTAAGGTTCGGCAAGAAGAATTATTTCCCTTAGATCAAGAAATTGAGAAGACTTGTCGCAAGAACAACGCTCTCCGCAAAAAGCAAAAGCAACTAGAAAAGCGAGCTAGGCAAGAAGCTATCTCTTCACCTCCATCTTCTCCACCTCGAACACCATTATCTCTTTTACCTCCTATCATTGAGGAGCCCATTATGGCGGGAGAAGAAGCACAACCTCGCCGCACTCTTGAAGAATATGCTACAGTTGTTGGTCCAAGATTCTTTACTAGCATTGCTAGGTCGGAATTGGAAGTCGCCAATGTGTCTATGCCGTCTACTCTCATTACCTTGATCAAGTGCAACCAATTCCATGGTTTGCCTCATGAAGATCCTTATGCTCACTTGGGCACCTTCATTGAGCTTTGCAATACAGTCAAGACTGACCAAGTGCCAGATGACTACATTCGCTTAAATATGTTCCCTTTCTCACTTGCCGACAAAGCCAAGCTATGGCTCAACTCTCATAAAGAGCATAGCTTGCGCACTTGGGATGAAGTGGTGTCAAAGTTTTTGAACAAGTATTTTCCTCAATCCAAGACTACTCAAGGCAAGACGGAGATTTTCTCTTTCCATCAAGGTGTGGATGAATCTCTTAGTGAAGCTTGGGATCGTTTCCAAGGCCTATTGAGAAAGACCCCCACACATGGATTTAGTGAACCTCTCCAACTCAACATGTTCATAGATGGATTGAGGCCACAAACTAAGCTTATGCTTGATGCCTCGGCGGGTGGGAAGATCAAATCAAAACCTCCGGATGATGCTATAGAGTTGATTGAGAACATGGCATCTAGTGATTATGAAGTTACTCATGATAGAGGCACAACTTCCAAGAAGGGAATTCTAGAGCTTTGTTCACAAGATGCCATCTTGGCACAAAACAAGCTCTTAACCCAACAAATAGACGCCCTCACAAAGCAAATTTCTACACTTCCACAACAACTCAAATTGCTAAACTCTAATCAAGGTCATTCTCAACAAGTGATGGGTTGTTCTTTATGTGGAGGATGTTTTGAGAATGGGTTATGCATGATTCAAGAAGGGGCACATGAGGAGTTGAACTACATGGCCAACCAAAATCGCCAAGGCAACTTTGGGAATTATGGTTATAACCAAGGCCAAGGCCACGGTCAAGGCCAAGGTTGGAAGACTCATCCAGGAAACAATTGGAAGCAAGATCAAGGAAAATCTTCTAATAGACCTTCTCACCAAGGTCCAAACATATATGAGAGGACTAGCAAGCTTGAAGATACTTTGACTCAATTCATGCAAGTGCCCATCTCAAATCAAAAGAGCACCGAAGCTTCCATCAAGAATCTTGAAGTTCAAGTTGGTCAACTTGCAAAGCAACTAGCGGAGCAAAAGAGTGGAAATTTCTCGGCCAACACTACCCCTAATCCCAAGGAGAATTGTAGTGCCGTTATTACAAGGAGTGGAAGAGGGGCTGGTTTGAAGGATGATGAAGTTGAGAAGAGTGAAAAAGTATTGAGGGAAAATGAGTGTGGAGAAAAGAGTGAGGAAAAAGAGGAGGTAGAAAAAAATAAAGAAGAAGAAAAAAATGAAAAAGAGAGTGATGAAAATGAAAAAATAGATGAGGGAGTAAGTGAGCGGAAATGCAAAAATCAAATTGTGAGAGAAGGAAAGAAGGTGATGAAGGAAGTGCCCGCTAAGGAGTTGCCATACCCTCTAGTTCCTAGCAAAAAGGACAAGGAGAGGTACTTTGCTCGTTTCATGGATATTTTCAATAAATTGGAGATCAATATCCCCTTTGGAGAAGCTCTTCAACAAATGCCTCTTTATGCCAAGTTCATGAAAGATTTGTTGACCAAGAAAATAAAATATGATGAAAATGTGACTATGAAATTGGGGGGAAATTGTAGTGCAATTATTCAAAAGACTCTTCCTCCAAAGTTTAAAGATCCCGGAAGCTTCACCATCTCATGCACCATAGGAGAGCTATCAATTGGCAAAGCTCTCATTGATTTAGGGGCGAGCATCAATTTGATGCCCCTATCTATGCTCACAAGAATTGGCAACATAGAGGTGAAGCCAACAAGAATGACCTTGCAACTTGCGGACCGCTCTATCAAATGTCCCTATGGAGTAATTGAGGATGTTCTTGTCAAGGTGAAAGATTTCACTTTTTCGGTGGACTTTGTCATAATGGACATGGAGGAGGATAAAAAGGTTCCCATTATTTTGGGAAGGCCTTTCATGATGATCGCCCAAGTAGTTGTGGACATGGGAGTTGGCCAACTTCAACTTAAGTTAGAAGACCAAGTGTTGACTTTTAATATCTTTGAAGCCATGCAACATCCTAGTGACCACCAAGATTGCTTTAGAGTGAATACTCTTGATGAAGTGGTGGTTAGTGCTACAAAGAAACTACATGTACATTCACCTTTTGAGAGGGCCTTGATTAAAGCTTTTGATCATCTTACCTTGCAAGAAGAGAAAGAAATTGAAGAAATTTTAATGCAACTTGAAGTCCTCAAGAAGATCCCACTGGGGGAGGAGGAAATAGAAGACTTGAAGAAGGATGAGGTGGTAGAGAAAACAAAGCTTGAATTGAAAGTTTTACCACCTCACCTAAAGTATGTGTTCTTAGAAGGCCATGATGAAAAACCGGTGATTATTAGCAACTCTTTGTCCAAGATGGAGGAAGACAAGCTTGTGAAGGTTCTTCAAGCAAACAAGGAGGCTATAGGGTGGTCTCTTTCCGACCTTAAGGGAATAAGTCCATCCTATTGCATGCACAAGATAATGCTTGAGAAAGATTACAAGCCAATTGCACAACCTCAAAGAAGATTGAATCCTACTATGAAGGAGGAAGTGAGAAAAGAAGTGCTAAAGTTACTTGAAGCCGGAATGATCTATCCAATCTCGGATAGTGCATGGGTAAGCCCTGTGCAAGTGGTGCCTAAGAAAGGTGGGATGACCGTGGTGAAAAATGACAAAAATGAACTCATTCCCATAAGAACGGTGACCGGGTGGAGAATGTGCATCGATTATAGAAAGTTGAATGACGCCACTCGGAAGGATCATTTTCCTCTTCCATTTATGGACCAAATGTTGGAGAGGTTAGCGGGGCAAGCTTATTATTGTTTCTTGGATGGCTACTCCGGATACAATCAAATAGCTGTTAATCCGGAGGATCAAGAGAAAATAGCCTTCACTTGTCCTTTTGGTATTTTTGCTTATCGAAGGATGCCATTTGGGTTGTGTAATGCCCCCGCGACCTTCCAACGATGCATGCTTGCCATATTCTCTGACATGGTGGAGAAGTGTATTGAAGTGTTCATGGATGACTTCTCCGTATTTGGTCCTTCATTTGACTTGTGCCTAGCAAATCTTGAGCTAGTGTTGAAAAGGTGCATTGAAACCAATCTTGTCTTGAATTGGGAAAAATGTCACTTCATGGTGCGTGAAGGCATAGTGCTAGGTCACAAGATCTCCTCTAGAGGGATAGAAGTTGACAAAGCCAAGGTGGATGTGATAGAGAAGTTGCCACCTCTAAGAAATGTGAAAGGAATCCGAAGTTTTCTTGGCCATGCGGGTTTTTATAGGCGGTTCATAAAAGATTTCTCAAAAATTGCAAAACCGCTATGCAACCTTCTCAACAAGGAGACTCCTTTCAACTTTGATGATGAGTGCTTGAAAGCATTCAATGTGCTAAAAGGGAAACTTGTGTCCGCCCCGGTGATTGTGGCCCCTAATTGGAAGCAAGACTTTGAATTGATGTGTGATGCAAGTGACTATGCAGTAGGAGCTGTTTTGGGGCAGCAGAAGGACAAAGTGTTTCATGCCATTTATTATGCAAGCAAGGTCCTCAATGATGCCCAATTGAATTATGCTACCACCGAGAAGGAGCTCCTAGCCATTGTCTATGCCTTAGAGAAATTTCGGCCTTACTTGATTGGTTCAAAAGTCACGGTGTATACCGACCATTCCGCCATCAAGTACCTTCTCACCAAGCCCGATTCAAAGCCTAGACTAATCCGATGGATCCTTTTGTTGCAAGAATTTGATTTGGAGATCAAGGATAAAAAGGGTAGTGAGAATTTGGTAGCCGACCATCTTTCAAGGCTTGTCAATGAAGAGGTGACTACACAAGAAAAAGAGATTAGAGATGAGTTTCCCGATGAAGTTTTGCTTATGGTGAAGGAAAGACCATGGTTTGCCGACATGGCCAATTTCAAGGCCACCGGGGTAATTCCTGAAGATATGACATGGCAACAAAAGAAGAAGTTCTATCGGGATGCCAACTATTATGTGTGGGATGATCCATATTTATTCAAGATTGGGGCGGATAATTTGTTAAGAAGGTGTGTGTCTCATGAGGAAGCCAAGAATATCTTGTGGCATTGCCACAACTCTCCCTATGGAGGCCATTACAATGGGGAGAGGACAGCTGCAAAAGTCTTACAATCTGGCTTCTTTTGGCCCACTATATTCAAAGATGCCCATCACCATGCCCAAGCTTGTGACAAGTGTCAAGGGACGGGGAATATTTCCAAGCTCCATGAAATGCCACTTCAAAACATGTTGGAAGTGGAGGTTTTTGATTGTTGGGGTATAGACTTTGTTGGACCCCTACCATCTTCTTACTCCAATGAATACATCTTAGTGGCGGTGGATTATGTCTCCAAATGGGTTGAAGCAGTAGCTGCCCCTAAAAATGATGCTAAAACCATCATTAAGTTTCTCAAGAAGAACATCTTTGCTCGGTTTGGAGTGCCAAGGGTACTCATAAGTGATGGAGGGTCACATTTTTGCAATGCTCAATTGAAAAAGGTGCTTGAGCATTATGATGTCCGTCACAAGGTAGCCTCACCCTACCACCCCCAAACAAATGGCCAAGCTGAGGTTTCCAACCGTGAGATCAAAAGAATCCTTGAGAAGACCGTAGCATCTTCAAGAAAGGATTGGGCTATGAAGTTGGATGACACTCTATGGGCATATAGAACGGCATTCAAAACTCCTATTGGTCTCTCACCCTTCCAAATGGTGTATGGCAAAGCATGTCACTTACCGGTTGAGATGGAACATAAGGCCTATTGGGCCCTCAAGTTCCTCAATTTTGATCCATCTCAATCGGCGGAGAAGAGGAAGTTGCAACTACATGAGCTTGAAGAGATGAGGCTCAATGCATATGAGTCCTCCAAGCACTACAAGGAGCGAGTGAAGGCCTATCATGACAAGCACATAGTGAAAAAAACCTTTCAACCGGGACAACAAGTTCTTCTTTTCAACTCCCGGTTGAGGTTGTTTCCAGGCAAGCTCAAATCCAAGTGGTCGGGTCCATTCATCATCAAGAAGGTCAAACATCATGGAGCTATTGAATTAGAGGATCCGACAACACAAAGAAGTTGGGTGGTAAATGGCCAAAGACTCAAGCCATATTTGGGTGGTGATGTTGAAAGACTTACTACCATTGTGCTTTTCAATGACCCTTGAGGTCTTTGGCCTGTCAAGCTAGTGACGTTAAACAAGCGCTTACTGGGAGGCAACCCAGCATTTCTCACCCTTTCTCTTTTTAATTTTCTGTCATTTGAGTTAGTTTAACTGTTACTTGGTTTACGTTGTTTGAATTTTCTGTTATGTTTTTGTTTTGGAGTGTGAATTGCTCATGATCACTTAGCATCTTTGGTGCACATGTTGAGTGAGTGCTAAACAAGCTTTTCCTTGGTAGTTCTTGCTCATTTTGTTAAAAGAGAATTCTGCAGAAAAAAAAAAATTATGCAGCTGAGTTATCATAGCTTGAACTAATTTGGAAAAGCTTGATTTGTCTCAACAAGTGACATCATTGATGCAAAGTGTTTAAGTGTTGATTTAGTAAGTTGCTAAAAAAAAAATTCTGTCAATTTCAAGCTAAGTGTGGAATTATTTCATAATTGTTGCCATTTAGATACTTAGCTTTGTACATTCTCATGCCTAATGTGGCAAGTTCAAGTCCCTGGAGCCATTCATTCATCCAAATTGGCAAATTAATTGCCTCATGGACCAACCATTTGTCACATGTCAAGGCAAATTCAACGTGAACATGAATATGAATTTGTGCTGCAAATTCATGGATTCAATGACCAATCATGCGCTACCACTAAGGAGCCTTGAATCACATTCATTTAAGCCAAATGAGCATTGCTTTTGAAGTGCAAATGTTGCACTTAGTCCCTGTCACATTGACGTGAACATGGCCATGTTCAACATGGCTTTGTGCTGCAATTTAAATGATCCATTGACCAATCATGCAATGCCATTTATAAAGCCAAGTGCCTTAAGTCCTAAGCTAGCTACATCACCTTTATTGATGTGCAATTGCTGCACTTTTTCTTTCCCTCTCAAGTGATGCCAAGCGTCACTTTTAAATAGCTTTATGTGGAAATTAGTTTGCTGCAAGGACTCAAATTTCCCATTGCCTCATTGACCAATCATGCGTCACACATTAAGGCAAAGCTCAACGTGGCTATTGAATGGGAATGCAAGTCTGCACTTGCTCTTGACCAAATTGGAGCCCTGCGTCAATTTGAAGAGATTAAGTGTGGCAATTTAATTGGTCTAAGGACCAATCATGCGGTGCCACAAGGTAGCCAAGATAAGCATTCATTCAAGTCAAGTGGTGGCATTGCTTTTGGTAAGCAATTGCTGCACTCTTTCTTTCTCTGCCACATTGACGTGAATATACTCATGGTCAACATGGCTTTGTGCTGCAATTTAATTGGTCCAAGGACCAATCATGTGTCAATTCCCCTGTAACTCAACATGGAATTAATTGATCCAAGGATCATTTAATTAAGTGCAAAAATTGGCACTTTGTTCCCTGCCTCTTTGAAGCCATGCGTCATTTTTTTTTCCTTAAGCTAGCTTGGAAATCAATTTGCTGTAGTCACTCAATTAATTTGCTGCAATTTTAATTGCCCCAGGGACCAATTCCTCTCGGCCAAAATGAAGCCAGGCATCAACTTTCCTAGGCCAGGCGTGGCCTCTTGAATTGAGTTGCAAATTGTGCAATTTTTGCACAATTCTCTCTACCACTATGACGCCCAGCGTCATTTCCTCCAAGCCAGGCGTGGGTTGCTCCCTGTTGCTCTTTTAATTTCGAAAATTGCTGGTTTGCCTCGGGTAGTTTGACGCTGGGCCTCAACTTCACCAAGCTGGGCGTGAGCTTTGGTTATTTAAGCACCTGACCCATTTCTTTTCTACACTTCACTTCTTTTTCTCTAGTTTTTTTTTCTTTCTCTTTCGAACCACACTCACAGCAGCACATTCTTCATGCCATTTTCTTCTTTTCTTTTTTATATCATTTCGAGCTTTGATCATTGTGAGTTCAGTTCTTATTTCTCTATCATGTTTCTACTTTGTCTTTCTTAGTTCTTAACATGTTTTCCTTTCTTTATTTATTTAAATGTTGCTACTTATTTTCCATAGTTTGAATGTTTATTACTTGCTTTTCTTAGTGTTTCTGGTTGATCTCTGCTATTGGGTTGTTCTCTTTCGTTGTTTTTCAAATTTGTGGTTTTACACATGTTCTAGTTCTTTTTTTTTCCTTTTATTTTTAAGTGTGCCTTTTAAGTGTTTGGTGAAATGCCTGAGTGAAATTTTCTTGTGATTTCTCACATGTTATGTGATCCTTAGGCTTAACTTCACTTTCTCTTGGCTTGTTTAAGGCTAGTTTTATGGTGTTGAATCTTGCGGTGTTTTGCTACTTTCTTTGTTAGTTAATGTTTTTTTTCTTTCGTTATTTCCCTTGTGTTTTTAGTTGTTTCTTTTTATTGTAGTTACTTTTTCTTCTTTTTCTATTGCCTTGGGTTAGTCTTAGAACTAGTTCTTGTTGTTGTTTAAACCAAGTTTATTTTTTTTTTTCTCATTCTTCTGTTGTTGAGTTTTCTTATTGTTATGTTCTCTTGTGTATTTGCTTTAGGATGGCTACCCCTCAAACTAAGGTTTATAAAAAAAGGAAGACCACTGCACCTGGTTGCTTACATCCTCCAAGGCAGAACCCAAGGCCCGAATTTCAGAAGTACTACTACAAATCCAAGGCCCATGAGGAGCTCTATAAGACCTATGAAAACAGGTCATTGATCATGGAAAGACAAATTAGGTTGGAGCCTGAGGCATTTCCTGAATTTCAAGATGAGCTAAAAAGGAGAAATTGGACACAAATGGGGACTTATCCAATTCCGGCCAATATTGCGTTGGTTAGAGAATTCTACTGCAATGCAAGGCAAATTGAAAATCAAGATTCTCCTTCTTTTGTAAGCTATGTCAGAAGCAAGCCCATCCCATTCAATAGAATTTTGGGAACTACTTTGACCCTAGGCTCATGCATGTATTCTAGGATAGTAGAGAAGGATGAAGTGAGTTATTCTGAGGTGGAGAAGGTCGTTTGCAAGCCGGGTTGTCAATTCACATATACTGATAAGGGAAATATCTCTCACATTTTGACCCAAGATCTCACACCTATTGCCCGACTTTGGACAACTTTCATCCATTCCAACCTTTCTCCGTGCTCGCACAGATCAGATATCCAGGCTGAGAGGTCTATCCTTTTATACTGCATCATGAAAAAGATAAAGATAGATGTTGGCAAGCTCATTGCTGAGGAAATTCAGAGTTGTGCTAACCAGTCCGGAGTAGCTTCTTTAATCTACCCTTCTCTAATCACTATTTTGTGTCAGCGCTCTGGGGTTGCAGATGTGCAAGAGCCTCCTTTTTTGAAGTTGGGGCAACCAATCCATAGGAGTTATATCATGCAACATTGTTATACAGAGAAGGTGCAACAGTCACGCAATGGACCTGGATCATCTTCTCAGGCTCCACCTCTCCCCCGTCCTTCAGCCCCTCGTGCACATAAAGAGTGTTTGGCAGCCCTACAGCAAGAAGTTGCTCACCTAAGGGCATTCGTTCAGCAAACAGCTGTTCACCAGAATGCAGCTTCACAGCGCATAGAGGAACGACAAGAAGCTCTTTATAGATACTTATCCAGGGTGACAGATGGAATGCATGACTTGTCTCTTCACATGCCCGATTTACCTCCGGGATACCACTTTCCATCAGCTGCTGAAGTTTCTGTTGATGTGGCTTGGCCACATTATCCTAGGGACCAGGATAATCCCCAGGGAGGAGGAGGGTCTGCTGCTGCTAATAGGGATGTTGATGCACACTTGGAAGAGGAAGGAGTGGAGGAAGGCTAAGCTCTTAGCCTGATGTTGAGGGAGTCATATTGTGTTTATGTTTTATGTTTTTTTTTGTCTTATGTTTATGTTGTGTTTAGTTGTTATTGTTTAACTTGTGTGATGTGCTAGATTTTAATTTCCAGTTAATGTGTTTTTAGATTAAACATGTGTGAAATGTGTGGTTTGAGATTTTGGCACAATTTTAGTTCATCCATTGCATGAGTTCTTGAGGATGTTAAATTCCATTGTGATATGATTGTATGCTTGTGGTTGTACTCTGATATGCATAGTTGGATGCAGTGTAGTAGTCCGTGCGGTTAATGAGTTTGGCATGATGTTGTTGAAAACCATTGAGTGCTTGTTTTAACCGTGTGAGTATTTGAGCTTCCATTGATTTATTTGATTGAGTGCCACCATTGGAATGTGTACAATTGGTTTTGCTTGAATCTCTGTTACCTTGAATTGCAATTGCTTGTTGAGAAGTGATCAAGGCATTTTATTCTTGTGAAAATTTTAGCCACTGGACCAAATAGCTAACCTAACAATTTGTTGTCCTTTGCATGACCCCCTTTGAGCCAAACACATTTTTTTTATTCTTGAATCCTTGAGCCTAAAAGAAAGACAATTGCTTCCCACACCTTAGGGATAGGAGAGCAAGTCATTTTTGATAGTGGATTGCAAGAGTTTAAGTTTGGGATTTTCTGTGTGATTTACCAAGAAAGGATAGCAATGTTGGGAATCTTTATGTGGTTTCTTATTTTCAAGCCACCCTTGTGTTATGTTAAAAAAAAAATATCAATTTTAGAAAAATGAAAAAAAAAGAAGAAAAAGAAAAAAAGTTTGAAAAGTAAGCAAGGTGGCTCAATAATTCTTGTTGTGATGTTGGTCAAGGTTGTTTCAGCATTGGGATACATTGAATGAAGGTTTTCATTGAACTTGAGAAGTTGGAATTGTTGGATGAATTGTGATCATAGAAGATGCTCTCCTATTCTCTTGTGGTGTAATTTTGCTTATCCGAAAAAACCAATATTCTTTGTAGCCCAGCCAAGATTCAACCTAATAAAAGACCTTTGTGATCTTTGCATGCATGTGTGGTTCTATGGTTTCTTTTGAGACGAAAAGCAACACTGAATTGTGTGGTTTCAATGTGTGTGATTGAGAGATACACTTGCCCGGATACACTTGTGTGCATGAGAGAAACACCTTTTTTGTGAGGGAGCAAGTGCTCTTTGATTTTTCAATTTCAGTCATTGCCATGCTTGTTATTCTCTTAAGGAATTATTTGCATTTGTATCTTGCTGTGAAATTTTGTGTGGGCACCACAGGGTATGGTTATTCATTTTGGAAATTCTTGCTCAAAAACTTGAGTTGAAAGCATGTGTGGATGGATGTGATGTGGTGCTTGATTTTCAAACCATGTTGTTTGTGCATAATTTCATGTTTATGTTGATGTTAACTAGGTTATTTATGTTTAGTTGTGTAGCTTAGTTTTATTTTGCTTGAGGACAAGCAAAGCTCTAAGTTTGGGGTGTTTGATAGATGCTTTATATGCTTACATATCTTAGCATTTATCTTACATTTTTCATGACTTAGAACTTTGTTTTAATCAATTTTAGGCTAATCTAACTATTATTTAGAGGTAGTGTTAATATTGCTAATCCTTTAGGAGTTTTACTAGCTTTTGATATTTTGTTGTAGGAATAGAAGAAGAATTAAAGAATTTGGAGCATGAGTCATTGGAAGTTCAAGCCAACATCTTCCTTTTATCTTGCTGAGGCCGGGCTTGAGAAACTTGAGGCTGGGCCTGAGAATGAAGAAATCTCCCTTTGCTTGCTGTCAACCTGAGGCTGAGCGTGAGAATGCTGAGGCTGGGCGTGAGGACCTTCAAGTTGCACCGCTGATGCCTTTTCTGAAGCTGAGCGTGGGAAGACTTGAGGCTGGCGTGAGGGTGCTGATGTGGCTTAAGTGGTGCGAAAACAAAGATATTTATGAGGGAAAAGTGGTCATTTGGCATTCAATTGACGTTGCAGACCTTTTCTTGGCTTGGAGTGACACTTGGAGAGCTTCCTTTGGGTTCCCATGGCTTATACTTCAAGTTTCTTCCTTTCTTCTTCATTTTTGCTGCTGCACATGTCTATGTGTAGCTAATTTCACCCTTGTTGGGGTTTGATGTAGTTAACCCAAAACTTATGTATACTCTCTAAGTTTTTAATCAAAGTTATTATTCATGTTATGTGCTTTTTCTTTCTCTTAATGCTTGCTTTGGCTTGATCACCCTTTGCTTGATTTTGTGGTTTGAATCCAATTGGAAAATGTTTTTAAACCTAGAAATGGAGAAGAGCACCTAATGGGGTTTGTTGCTAGGAATAGAGCAAAACCCATTAGTCATCTTTAAACTCTTGTTCTTCTCTCAAGTATCTTGGTTGATTTATGCAAGGAATTGATAGGTTGGTCAAGAGACTTAGGTTTTCACTCTAAGGAATTAGGGTTTAAACATCTTTGTGAGTTGATGATAACATTTGGATAATGAACTTGATTAGTGGCTTTTGTATGCATGGGTGAATGGTTAACGAAGTCAAACCCCAACATCTCGTATTATTGTCGTCAACTCTCTATTTTCCGCATTTTACTTGCTTGAGAAAATTCCAAAAAAATAGTTTCTAGTTGATTTAATTGTCAAGCTTAGATTTTTAGTGCTTTATTCCGACTTTAAATCTATTCCATTGCATATTTATTACTTATTTGTTGTTCTAGTAAGTGCCTTATGCAAATAGTCAAATATTGAACAAGTCTCTGTGGATACGATACTTGGACTTACCAAGATATTACTTGCACGACTTGGTTCACTTGCCAAGGAGTTATCAAGGTGGTACCTTTAGCTCGGCGTCAATTCGTCCGCACCTGTACCATGTGCAGCGAGAAACCCACAGGCGATGAAGAACGAAGATAAACTCTGTGAGGAGAGTGTTGAGAAGTCAGTCCTCAGAGCATTAGATGACCACAGTTGGTACCTGGGAGATGATCGTAAGGAGGCAGTCCTTGGGGGATATATGGCACCGAGTTGTGACGCTAGTCACACAGCCGACTTGGCAATCCCGACAGAAATTAGGAGTCATCATCGATTGGTGAGAGCCCTGCCATTGTACCGTGGAGAATGGGTGTACTCCCAATATGTCATCTAGCTTAAATTTGTGTAAGACCACTGAGTTCTGGGAGTTCCAGTGGCAGCTGGCCAGTAAAAGATAAGTAAATTGTTCTAGTGATGAAAACGATTAGGTATCGAGTGGGATCGATAGATAACCATATCGACGTGGTTGATTGTAGGTGTTTGTGACTTCTAAAGTAGTTTTGTGTGTACTGCTTGACGAAGCAGAGAGTTACCCTCTTGTTGTTTTTTTTAGGATCAGATGGCAGTTCCGGACCTGCACCATTTTTGGGAAGTTGAGTGCCTGCATGGGAGATGGGAGCCCGACTTGATTAGACATGTTGATCATTTTACGGGTTATATCCGCTTGATTCACACACCAGAGTACGAGCCCGGGGTTTACCCTATTATCTATGAGTATTTTGCTTGGTGGACACAGCCTACACCAGCACAGCGATCCAGAGCGTTGGGAGATGGCTCAGGCGGATGTGGAGGTACTGGCGGACATGGAGGAGGTTCCCACTGAGGGGAACCAGGTGGTGCCAGTAGCAGCCGCAGCGGCGGCAGAGTTGGTGGAGGAGGCTCCAGCCGGTGGAGGGGGTTGGTTGGTAGAGTCCGACACAGAGGAGGATCCAGAGGAGGATCCCGAGGAGGACTCAGATAGAGAGTCTCTTGGGGATTCGTTTGAGGTTTCCTCCCGTGAGTCTCACTGTTAGGACCCCATCAACTAGCGACCCACATAGGCTTCTGTATGAGTCTTTCACAGGGTAAGGGTAGACGATGACTGCTCTGAGAGCTAGGATCTTATTTTGTTTTATCATATATTTGGTTGGGTAGATCTAGGCATCTCAGATATTTTGTTGTATATATTCAGTCATCATGTGGACCATGTAGTACCTTTCTGTACTTATGCTCCGGGAGTACGTTATGTCTTTTGGTTACATATATGTATATATACATGTTTACATTCCAGTCATATGTATTTTCCATTGTTTTATTTCCGCATACTCGAAAATTTATTTACTCCTTTATGATTGAAGTTACGCTTGACCTTTTTGTTGAATTAAATGACGCGTTATAATTGCTAAAGGAAATTTATAACTTTCGCAATTAAAATTGAATTAAAAAGTTTCAAAATTTCCCTGGAATTTCGGTTATGTTTCTTTCAACTTTCACTTGTTTTCTTAAATAAATTAATTAAGGAATTTTACAAAATAATCAATTGAATCAAACATCATATGTTCATCATTATAGAATTTAGGGCGTTACACATCTTCACAGTTAGTGGATGCACTATTAGTTGGAAGGCTACTCTTCAAAAAACAGTAGCATTGTCGACCACAGAGGCTGAGTACATGGCAATTACAGAGGCTTGTAAGGAAGCTATTTGGTTGAAGGGATTATTCGGTGAACTTAGTGAAGACCTACAGGTTAGCACATTGTTTCATGAGAGGACAAAACATATTGAAGTGAGGTATCATTTTGTACGTGAAGTTATTGCTCGTGGTGACATAGTTGTGAGCAAAGTCAGTACCCATGATAATCCTGCAGATATGATGACTAAGTCCCTTCCTATAGCCAAGTTTAACCATTGTTTAGATTTGGTTGGCGTTCATTGTTGAGTTTAGCTCTTTGGGGCTTTTGTGTGGAAGAGGTGGGGATGTTTCAGCTGTTGTTAGAGAGTTGGAGTTTGTGGTTTCTTCGTTGCATTATGGAATTCGTGTCAAGGTGGAGATTTGTTGGATTTTGTGACCCCGAATCCTGTTGGGCCTGACCTGAGAAGCCCATTTGTTGAATAAATATTTTGAGGAAATAGATTGATATACTACATATTTCTATGGTTTTATTACCTTTTATTTTTCCTGCAACACTCTTGTAAAATAATTCTGATCATAGTGAATTCCTCTCCTTTGCCCGTGGTTTTTTCCCGTCTTGGGTTTCCACGTAAAATTATTGGTGTTCATTATTTTTGTATTTTCGTTTTTGTTTGCCATTGTTTTCTTAACAAATATTAAGTTAAAAAAAATTGCGTCTAAAAATGTTAACAGACGGAAGTGTTGAATCTGCGTCTGTAAGATACAGACGATACGTAGACAGATGCTGAGTTTGATAAGCTTTTAAAGGCATAGTAAATGCATTGCCATTTTTTATCTTGTTTGCAGGGAATGTTCATCAAATATCCTTCATAGGATCTGTCGAAGTGCAAAGGGAACAGAAAGAAGAGTCAAAGTTTCAAGAGTTTCCCTCGCCTCAAAAGACGTGCTACAACTGTAATAAGTAGAGCTGTCAAAACGGGCCAGCTCGGCCCGTTGGGCCCGGCCCACCTCGACCCACCTGATAGGTGGGTCAACCCAACCCGGCCCACTTCTTGGTGGGTTGTCAAAATACTGGCCCGGCCCGGCCCACCACGGGTTGGTGGGTAAACGGGTTGGCCCACCTAACATTAAAAAATTACGATTTTTTTTTAAGCTTGTAACAGCCTTCAAAGTGCAAATTCCAGCACAGATTTAAGCTTTTATCATGTCTCAAAGACTCAAATTGAAGCACATTCCAGCACACTTATAAAAATAAGCAACCACAACATGTCAACAACTACCATATTTAAATATGCGGTCACGTAAAATAACTAAATAAGCAACCAAAACATGCCAAAATACACACAAAAAAATAGCACAATCATGGTTTCAAAATAGTCTAAAAATAGTCATGAGCAATAAACTAAATAACCAACAATATTTCAAGTTTAAAGTCTTGAACAACATTACAAAAAACAACTAGAAATAGTCTAGAACTTTCAAGTCTACAACATTACAAATCTTTCTCTATAAAATTAGTGTTATCCTTGTCCATCAATAACATTAGAATCTTGAACGGATAAATCTATAACAACTTCATCTCTTTTAACTTCTTGTTTATCTTCATCTACAATAAAAATTAAAAAACAATGTTAGCTACTTAAAAGTGAACGATTAAGTAGTAAAAAAAAAAACAAAGTATTAATAATAAGTTATAAAAATTACCCGGTTCAACAAAGCCATGCAACCAATTTTGGGTTAAAATAAGTAATTCAATATTGTCAGGAAGAATGGAAGAACGGTACTTTGTTAGCACACGAGAACCAAGGCTAAAAGCAGACTCACTAGCAACTGTAGTGATTGGAATGCTCAACACATCACAAGCCATCTTAGAGAGGTTTGGATAACGGTCTCGGCGATCCCTCCAATAACCCAACACATCCAACTTATCAAAAAACTTTGGATCAAAATTACCTTCATCCAAATATAGATCCAATTCAGATTTTCCATTGTCATTGGCATGTTGGCTCAAATAATCAACATATTCCTAAGACATTACAAGAGAAATGAAATGAAATAATCAATGATAATCATTAAATAATACTGAAATTAAATGAAAAAAATAAAGTACTTTAAATACATTAATTAACTTACATCAAATGCATCCATCACTTGTTCATCATCCCCATAAGAAACTTGTGTTGGAGGAGAAATTTGAGAAGTTGAAGCATTTGACTCATTTGAATTTACTTTAACATATTCTTCAAACAAATTGTACATCTTTTTTCTTAAGTCTTTAATCTTCTCTTCACAAGTAGAATGATCAATCTTTGAATAACAAAATCGAATTGCTTCAAACTTCATCCGTGGGTCAAGAATAGCCCCAATAGCAAGAATCTCACAATACTCATGCCAATACTTGCTAAACTTCTCCCACATTTTCAAAGCCATGTCTTTAATCATTAGATCATCACTCTTAACATATTCACGCAACAAACATTCAATTTTCCAAACTTGCATGAAGTAACGATTAGAAGTTGGATAAGATGAGCCCAAAATCAAATTAGTCGTGACATAAAATGGCTTCAAGAACTCACACATTTTTTCAGCCCTTTTCCATTCATCATGTGATGGGCAATGAACATAGTTTCTATCACGAATAGCCAAACAACCAAAGGCACGTCGGTATTTAATTGCACTTTCAAGCATAACATAGGTAGAATTCCATCTAGTGGCTACATCCATTCTCAAACCTACCTTAGTATCAATACCCCTCACTTGAAGAACACAATCTTTAAATGCAATTTTTCTTGCCTTCGATGCTCTCACATACTTTATACTCTCTCTAATCATTTTCAAAGCACCACTAGCCACCTTTAAGCCCTCTTGAACAATAAGATTCAATACATGGGCACTACACCTCACATGAAAGTAATTACCATCACAAATCAAACTATTTTGCAATTTCAATTGTGTTTTCAAAATATTTACAAGCGAGTCATTGGCACTAGCATTGTCCAAAGTGAGGGAAAATACCTTCCTATCTATTCCCCAATCAAGCATAACATCAATAAAAATTTTGGCCATTTCATGACCACCATGTGGAGGGTCCAGCTTACAAAAAGCAATAATCTTGCTATTCAATTTCCAGTTACTATCAACAAAATGAGCAGTCACACAAATATACCCTTCTTGGGTGATGGAAGTCCAACAATTAGATGTCAAACAAATCTTACTATGAGATTTATGCAATGCAAGTTTCACTTTTTCTTTATGTTCATCATGAACTCTCCAAAGGTTAGACACAGCTGTATTCCTACTGGGAATTTTTACATCAGGATGTAAATATATAAGCAATTCCCTAATCCACTTATACTCAACAAAATTAAATGATAACCCATGCTGAATGATAGCTCTTGAAATCAAATCAGCAACATGTTTTTGGTCTATTTCCCTAGACCTTAATTTCCCTGCATGATCAATTATCATATTTCCCACATCTCCATGTTTTAATTTTTTTAGCACATCACACTTTGGCAAATGACGCAACATTGATGAAGTCCCTATTTTTGTACCACCAACCACATACTCTTGTCCACAGTGATTGCATCTAGCTTTTTCTTTACCATCTTTTTCACCAATTTTAGTAAAATTAGCCCAAACTTTAGATGTAGTTACCCTAGGCTTCTTACTTGCTCTATCATTATTACCCCCTTTCTCATTCTCTTCTGGATTAGGTGGCATTGATTCATTTAAATCATCATCAATGAAGTGTTCATCAACAGTTTCATATTCCATTCTGTAAATATAATCCAAAATTTATATTACAATTCAGAATTAAAATATATCCTAGACAGTTCAAATGGCTTGGACTAAAATATATAGCAGAAAAAGCAATAATGCATGTATCATGTATGCAACCACAAAAACTTAAAATTCCAGTTCCGTAATAGGCAAAATTAAAATATAGTCATGAACTAAAATTACACTTCAGTCACAGACTCACAGAAAAATAAGGACATAAAAAGCAACCTGCAGACAATTGTAACCAAATATCAAGGACAGATTGTTATCCAAATATCAAGGACAGAAAAATAAGGACATAAAATCAAGAACAGGTTGTTATCCAAATGCAAATATCATTATCAAATTGTAACCAAAATCAATAAGATTACTCAAAATCAAGGCTATTAACTATTAAGTCAGCAGTCAGCACCAACCTCACGGTGGCTTGGTGCAAACTCGCGGCCTTGGCGTGGACTCTGGCTGGTTCAGACTCGCAGCGGCACTGACCCTCGAGGCGTTGCTGGCCCTAGCGGTGGCGCTGACCGCGGACTTACGTGCGACTGCGAAGTGCGGTGGCGCGATGGAGCGGCGTGGTGCGAGGTGGTGCGGGTTTGCGATGGAGCGGAGCGGCGCGGTGCGAGGTGGCGTTGTGGTGCGGGTTCGCGATGGAGCGACGCGGTGCGAGGTGGCGCGGTGGTGCGGGGGCGCGGTGGAGCGGCACGGTGGCGCGGGGTGCGTGGTGGCGCAGGGGAGCAGTGGAGCTGGGGACGCAGTGGCACGGCGCAGTGAAGACTGAAGAGAGGTTCAGAGAAGAACTAAAGAAGGCAGCGACGACGAGCAACTTAGGTTTACTCGTTTTTGAGTTTGTGGAATTAAAAAGTGAAATGTGAAGTTGTGATTCGTGAACTGAAGTGAGAAGAGCTCAGCTAGCCCCGTAGCTCGTGAATCTCCGTGAGTGTATTTTTTTTTTGAAATTAGGCCAGCAGATTGTAGTGGGCCGACTAGAACTAGCTGAGGTGAGGGTGAGACTGAGAGTGGGTGACTAACTTAAAACTCACGGGCCAGCCCGGCCCACCACGGGTTCAACCCGGGTGAGCCGGGCCGTAGGTGGGCCAGGTCCAATTTTTCAGATAATTGGAAGACATGTTTTTTTTCCAGCCCGGCCCGGCCCAAACCCGTGGTGGGCCGGGTTGGCCCGCGGGTCACAACCCATTTTGACAGCTCTAGTAATAAGTACTTGTTTGAGCAAGCGATGTAATTACTGAAGCATAAGATATGGAGTGCCCTTCAAGGAAGATAAGTAGAGTGTTTTATCAGCTCTAAGTGACAAGTTGGTGAAAAGCAATTAATGCTCGCATTAAATGCTCCAACGGACATCATGCTTCAGATAAAGGTCTCACGTGAAGAAAGAAGGCCGTTTAGAGATAACGGTTACTTCCTCAAAAAGTTTATATATACCAGAAGTTTTGAAGTGCTAAAATTAGATAACTTAATTCAAATTTTGCAAGCATTCTTTCAAGCCTTCCATTCTTTCTCTTGTAAATTTCTCTAAGTTGTAAAGTTCTCAAAACACCTTGAGTATCTTGAGAGAAAAAGACTTTGTGCTTAATTTGTATATTCTTTTGTAGGATGATACCTTAGTCTATGTGCACCTTTCACAAACAAATCTTCTTATTTGTTTTAGAGATAGAAGTGGCCTGGTAAAAAAAAATACTTGGATTTTTAGCTTGGAGAGACTAATGTAAAAACTACTTGGGTTGAGCCAAAAGTAGCAGTGAACAATACTTGTAACTTTGTGAAGTTAATGGAACTTGGTAGGTTGCCAAGAACTGGACGTAATCTCGGGATGAGACAAACCAGTATAAATCTCTATATTTCTCTTTCTTGTTCTTTATCTCTTAATTGCTTGATCTGACTCTGTGTTGTGATTTATCTCTCAGAAAAAGGTTAAACATCCTCTATTTGTCTATTCTTTGTGTTAAACATCGTCTGTCTTCGTTTTTATCAAAAACCTTATTTTATCTTTCTTACAGACAATAGATATTAGCAAAAAGTTTGCGAAAATTTTGTAAATCACAATTCAACCCCTCTTTTTTGTGATTTTTGCCTTCACAATTTTACTAATCTCAAGTAAAAAAAATAAGGTTATTTCTAAAATGCCCTTCATTGAAACTTGATATCATGAATAAAAAAAGTCATTGGAAATAGAATTGCAATTAAATGAAGGGTGTTTTAGGAGTGATAACATTAAATAGGGAAAAATTAATTAGATTTGCTTATATTTAAGTCCACCATACGAGACAACTTTTTTCCTTATATATGAGTTCAAAGGGAGTGGCTATTACATTTATTATTTTCTCTTTCGATTTTTTTTAACTATTCCAAATGAGGTAGACATTTAGTGTATGTTTGATTTTCAATTTAAAAGGCCAAAAGTATGTTCAAAAAGTATTTTGTTTGGTTTTCAGTTAAGCCTAATTGTAAACTGAATTTTATTACAATTTTGCCTTAAAACTCAATTTGAAATGCAAGTAAAAGCAGAATTACTTTTATAAACTCAATTTACAAAAATAAATTTCATTAAATTTAAGTTTACAAATTTTAATCCAAACATAATCTTATGTGAAAAAGTAATGCCCTTAAAAACGACGATCAATCGCAACCAATATCCACATAAACTAAAGCGGATGATCCAATGCGATCGTGCGGCCCAAAGCAAACTGCATGCCATCTATCTCTTATGTTAGAGGGAATATCTCTTATGTCATCTATCTATCTGTCATCAAGCTTAAGTATATCAGGATTGAAAAAAGGATTTGCAAAAAGGAATCTTCTTAGAATATCTTATAATTATATATTACGAAAAAACATATAATAATGAATTTTATATAACTATTACTAGGGATGGATAACGTTTCTTAAAAAAAAATCAAATAAAATATAGGAGTAAAAAAGAAAGGTAGAAAATGAAATAGAATTGTTTCATTGTAAGAAAGATATTTGAAAACTTCTTTTTTAATTTTAAAATTTTAAATAATATGTTGCTATATTTATATGTTGACTTTGAGTAATATAAAGTTTATTATAATAATATTATAAGAGTCATTTTGAGGCATAATATTTGAATATGAAATTTTATATCAGAGCAATCAAACTTTATATTCAAACATTTTTAAAAATTGAAATACAATGAAGTTACATGTCCATTCTATAAAAAAATGAATAAAAAAAAAATAAATCATTCATAATTTAATTTAGAATAAATAGCCAATTTAGTTCTTGAAGTTGTATCTCGATATTATTTTAGTCCCTAAAACTAAGGAAAACTCAAATAAGCCCCTAGATTTTTTTAGGATTTTATTTTAGTCCCTAAAGTTAATAATTTTTTCTTATTTTAGTTCCTAAACATATACTACAAGAAAATAATTTATTAGTGATAAAATATAGTGACAAAAATGCAATTTTCGTCACTAATATTAGTGTTAGTAAAATTTTAGTAACGAATTTTAAAAATTACATGTAAATTAATTCATCAATAAAGTTAAGTTTTTTATGTTATTATTATCACTTAAGTTCTTGCACCAACGACCAAAATGAGAAAAAAAATGATTAATTTCAGATATTTAAATGAAATCCTAAAAAATTTTAGGAACTTATTTGAATTTTTGTTTCAAGGACTATACTAATATCAGATAAAAATGTAGGAACAAAAATGACCATTTATTCTTTAATTTATATTGGTGGTAATAACAAAGTAAGTGGTTTCAATTACTTTATTGTAGCCACAAAGACAACAACTGTTACATATATCTCTTATGTACCAAAACAAAAAAACAATTATTACATATATATCCTATTAATTATGTTGTTGAAAAATTGAACATAGACATGTCTCCACGAACTTTTGATAATTAAAGTTCCACAAACACTCGAAAATCCAACACAAAATCCCAACCAGAGGCTGATGTAAAACCCAAAGTTGATGAGTTCGTCCTCATCTTCATTACTACTATCAACTCTTTCAGTTAGTGGGGCCACATCACTTGGGCATTGGTTTGTGAGTGGTGGGCCACAAAGCCCAATATTCCCTGCATATGTAGAGGCATCAAAGGATTGAAGTTGAGTGCTTATTGGAATTCCTCCTGATAAGTTGTTGAAAGACAAGTTCGTGTAACTCAGAAAACTCAAATTTGAAAAGCTTGCTGGCATTTTACCATAAAGATGGTTTCTTGACAAGTCAAGTGATTCCAACATTTTCATGTGACCAATGTTGTTTGGAATGAATCCTGTGAGATTATTTCTTGAAAGATTTAAGCCAGCTAATGCCACAAGTGTTGTTAGACTTTGGGGTATCTCTCCTGTTAAGTGGTTATCAGAAAGATCAATGATTGTCATAAGTCCAAGAATTTTCCCATATTTTCTGTTTTCTCCTTTCCATGCCAATGTCATTTCATCAACAAAAGAGTTACATCCATTGTCAATGTACACATAAAATCTATGCACATGATAATAATATGCATATGAGGAATAGAAAATGGTTTTTCTTGAAAACTTCATATTTGACAAAGCAGTTATGTGACTAAAGCATTGTGGTATTTCCCCTGTAATTTTGTTTGTAGAGAGATCCAATACTTGAAGACATGATAGATTACATAGACTTGTGGGTATGCTTCCTTGGATCTTATTACCTCGTAGACACAAAACAATCAAATGATGCAGGTTATGGCCTACCCATGTTGGTAATGTTCCTTCCAAAATGTTATCCCCCAAATCAATGAATCTTAAGCTTCTACAAAGAGTCAAAGATGGGATTTCACCAGAGAAGTTGTTGTTATTTAAATGCATGGACTTAATTTGCCATAATGTGCCAAATGACTTTGGTATTCTCCCTGATAAACTATTGTTTGCCAAATTCAAAACTGTTAGACTTTGAAATTTCTCCCAACAATTTGGAAGTGGCCCTGCTAGTAAGTTACCAGACAGGTCAAGATAAGTTAAACGCTTTGGAGCCATTGTACAAAAGGAAGGTACAAACCCTGAGAGCATATTATTTGAGAGAAATAAACCATATAGTTTTTGAGGAAAAGGAGGTAGTGGACCAGACAAATTGTTGAAACTAAAATCCCATATAGTTGGCAGATTCTTCAATTTTATATTTGGCAATGATTTTGGTAAGACTCCTCTAAGTTCATTATGTGAAACATTTAAGTATGTCAAACTTGGAGATATGTCCCAAAACCATTCAGGAAACAAATCCATAATACCGTTATCAGAGATTTGCAGCACGTCAAGTTTTCTTTGATATTTGAGCCACTTAGGAAATCGAGGTCCCAAAATGCACGACGATGCATATAAATTATGAATCTGGAAAGGTGGAACCCAATTTGGATTCATGTTAAAGTGAAGTGAATTTCCACTCACATCCAATGTCTTCAATCTAGATAGGCTCAATAGATGTGCTTCACTAATAATCCCATTCAACTTATTCGAAGAGAGAGACAAGACCGAGAGATTAGAAAGTTGCCCAATAGTATATGAAAGTGCCCCACTCAATTCATTATGAGAAAGATCCAAAAAATATAATGATACAAATTTAGAGACCTCGAATATAGGCAATGATCCACTCAAACGGTTTAAACTAAGAACCAAAACTTCAAGACAGGGCAAGTGATCAAATGATAATGGCCCAACAATACTGGTATTTTGAAGTGACAATATCTTCAAGGATGAAATCCTAGAAAAATCAGGAAGTGGCCCACTACTAAATGGGTTATGGTCGAGAAACAACCACTCTAAATAATCTTGTGCAAAACACAATTCTTGTAAGAAGTCACTCAGTTGGCCAGACAATTTATTGAAACTCAGGCTCAATACCTTAAGATGACACAAAGTCTGAAAGGATTTTATTATGCTACCATCAAGTTCATTATGTGAGAGATCTAGATATTGAAGAGAAATCATGCTTGCAAAGTCATCTGGAACACTTTGCAAAGAATTGTATGCGAGATCAAGAAGTGTGAGGACTTTGCTAACATTAAGCACCCATGACAGAATTGAAGAGTCTAATTGATTTTTTTGAAGACTGAGGATTTGGAGAGAAGTGGAAGAATTCATGTGGGCAGTAGATTGAGGTTTGACTTGAGGGAGCCCACAAGCATCTAAATAAAGCTCCACTAGATAAGGAATTTTACTGATTGATGATGGCCAATCAATAACTCTACTAAGATTGACATATGAGAGAGCAAGGTATCTCAAATTAGAAAGGTGAGAAAGCCATTCAAGGTCATTTGCAACCAAATGATTATCCCGAAGGTCAAGATTTTGCAAATTGGAAAGGTTTGCAAGAGTACGAGGAACAGAACCAACAAGTTCATTCTTTGCAAGTTTCAACTCTATCAATTGACTAAGTGAACCAATGCACTCTGGGATCACTCCTTCTAAGTAATTAATACTAAGATCTAAGAAAGTGAGATGCTGAAGTTCACATATTGAAGAATCTAACTTACCTCTTAATGGTGTAGAAGTATTGAAAAATACCCAATAGTTCCTGTACACGTAACCGTTTAAATCTTCAGCTCCTATTATCGAAGAATAATCTGAAAATCGGAGATCCAATCTGGTTACACGAGCAGTTAAATTATTGCATGAAATTCCTTTCCATTTGCAACAATCTTCACCGTTCCACGAAGATAGAATGTCCGTTCCATTAATGAAACCATCTTTTAACTTGAGGAGAGCTTGCTTGTCTGTCTCTACACACTTGTTTGTATGGTAACTTTCAACGCATGAATAGATGCATATAACAGTCACCACACAAAAGAAACAGAACTTACAATTAAACATTGGTGGTCCACTCAAACTTGTATATATGGAAATGTTTTTGGATATTAAAATTGAAGAATGCAAGGGTGATGTGTATGCTGAGTTCTGAAGTGAAATCTAATTAAGGCCATTTATAGACAACAATAGAACGAAAATAACATGAAAGTCCATGAAACACGTTTGTTTGCTTATGTCACTGTTTAAATCCATTGCCATTGATGATCTAAGCAATGCTATATTGTACAAAAGAATCTTGTACGAAATCACACAAATTTCAAATCATCCAATAACAGTTCACATGACAATTTAAAGGATAGAGAAAATAAGTATCATTCTCCAATAAAACATCAACGCGCAATTGTTGGTAATTTTCGTACCATAAAGTTATTGTACTATTTGTCATATTCCTTTTTTATAATCTTAACCATTACACGTTATTATAACGTGTTTGGTTTCATGTTGAATTGAATCGAAAGTTGACTCAGTTAGCTGTGGGATGCATGGATGGTGCAAAGCACGGTGGTATACAGTATCTGTAGATGTAAACAAAACAAAAGTTGTTGAGCTTCAGAAATTGATTCACTTTGAGACTTGTATTGTGTTTCACAAGGTGAAGCCTGAAAAATATCAATATGGTCAGGGAGAAAACTTTTGTTTTACCTCTGAAGTATTATTACTTATTTATCAATAGATGTGAAAACTGTACACTAATTTGTTTTAATATATTTGTCTACTTGTTATGTTTAAAGCAGGTGCCAAAATAAAATTAATTATCTTTGTGTACATCAATGAAGTTTATTTCCTGCGATCTAAATCATATTCAATTTCACCTTTTGGTGAATTTGAATCCCAAGTGGTGCACGTTTACACCAGTTCACTTCCCTATTTTGAGCATTTTCTGACAACTTATACATAATTAGTTGCTCCTGGCTGGTCCCTCTTCTCTTCAGCAGGTTTCAAAATGACGCTGAAATAGGTGAATTTTTAGCCACAATAAGCAGTTTTTGTTAATTTCCGCAGCTGCATTTATGTGTGTAAAATCAAGTTCTGCACAGCCAAGGATTGGTTAATATTGAGAATGATATCATATTTTGTAATGGTTTTACATCAATGAAGCCCACAAAATCTACCACACTCTTTTTCAAGAATAATCTCATAGTATAGTGACTCGTGTTACACAAGTCTTACAATTTTTACGTGTTTAATTAAAATATTATTATTTAGAAGTATTAATAAAAAGAACAAATTATAACAACATCTCTTTTATCAAATTACACATAATTTCATATTTTTTTATTTTTCTACACTAATTCTCCTTTAAGTTTGAAAACATTACACTAACACCCATTTCTGTATTTGAAAACATTACACTGATACCCCTCGAATCTTATACTAACACCTCCTACAAGGAAAGTGAATGTAATGGTTAAAAAAAAAACAAAGAATGCTTGTGTAATTATGAAAAATCATAGAAAGTATTACTGTAGTTTGCTTTAATAAAAATTGACTGAAATGAAGTAGATTAAAATTATTTTAGTAGATCAAACTTTAAAAAAATAAAACTACCAAATATTTTATTTTTATAGCTATATACAAAACCATTCGGTTGTCTTTCACTATCCATTTGGCAGCCAAGTTGTGCAATTTTGGCCACTGGTATCATAATATATAAAATCAACAATCGAAAAGACATTGTTAGCAATTGAAGTATATATATAAAATACCATAGTTTTTTTTTTGCTGAATTATAAAATACCATAGTTGCGTTAACGTTCTAAATACTTTTCGAATGCTACAAAATTTTACATTGTGAATAACTTACAAACTTACCCTGTATGATAACTTATGATTAAATGTCGGTGTATATTATTTGTTCATAAAAAAAATAAGGGTAAAATATGTTTATAGTTCTATACTTTCGTTGAATTTTGTTTTTAATCCCCAAACTTTGATATCGTGTAATTTAATCTCTAAACTTTATATAAAGAACATGTTTTTAATTCTTCCTCACAACCTGAAGCTAAAAAAGTGTAGAAATTGTGAAGTAAATTCGGAGACTAAAAACACTTTTTTTTTATAAAATTCAAGAACTAAATTGCACGATATGAAAGTTCCTGTTTTATAATCTTAATCATTACACGTTTTATAACGTGTTTGGTTTCAGGTTGAATTGAATCGAAATTTCATCAAAAGCAGATTTAATGTAGAAGCTTGAAATGATAGCTTCTAATTTCAACATGCATTATGCAGGTATGGCCCACTGAGATGGAAAATCAAACTCCAAACACATGCATAGTCATCTTAGTCATTATGTGTTTTATTTGTTGAGTCAGTCAGCTGTTGGATAGATGGTACAAAGCACGGTGGTATACAGTATCTGTAGATGTAAACAAAACAAAAGTTGTTGAGCTTCAGAAAACTTTAATTTTACCTCTGAAGTCAGGGTTGATTTCTTATTAATCAATAGAGATGTGAATGCACCTGCACTAAATACTCAGAGGAAGAGTTTTGCTACCCATATTGGTCCTACTTGACTCGACAGAATTGCCTCTAGTGGAGGATAGTTGTGATCTAGACAAAATGATGGTACATGTTTATTACCAGTTCACTTACATCTTCAGCAGGTTTCAAAATGACGCTGAAATAGCTGAATTTTTAGCCACAATAAGCAGTTTTTGTTAATTTTCGCAGCTGTAGTTATGTGTGTAAAATCAAGTTCTGCACAGCCAAGGATTGGATAATTGAGAACAGTGGACTACTATTCTTGTGTCTGTAATACTAGTACCTATTATCCTAACCCGGCTATGCCAGGTCTTTTTTTTTTTTTAAATATAGAAAAATGAACAACGATATAAAATGATACTAAATTTCAAAGTAAAATAAAGACTGATGCATCACTTTCATTTCACAATTAGGATGAAAGTTAAAAATTATTTATTTTATATGATATCATATTTTGTAATGGTTTTATGTCGATGAAGCCCCGGCCCACAAAAACTACCACACTCTTTTTCAAGAATAATAATCTCATAGTACACTGACTCGTGTTACACAAGTCTTAGAATTTTTACGTGTTTAAGTAAAATATTATTATTTAGAAATTTATTTCTTTAATAGAAAAGAGAATATCTTGGTTTTCACATGTCACCATTTGCAAAAAAAAAATTTCTTCCAAAAACTCTCTCTCTTTCTTTTTATCTTTCTTTTCGGCTTTTTTTTTTGTTTTTTATTTTTATTTTCTATTATAAATCTATTATATATAAGAAAATAAATTCTTTTATTATTTATCCTACTCAATTTTTTTCTTTCATCTTTTTCAGTTTTTTTAAACTATATTTCTTCTTCTTCTTTTCATTTTATGTTTTTTTTCTTTCTTTTCTCATTTAACGTTTCTTTCTTTCCTTTTTTCCTTTTATTACTTTTCATTTCTTTTTTCTTTTTAAGTTATTTTTTTTCTATCTTCTTTATCTTTTATTCTTTTTAGTTTTTCCTTTCGATGCTTCTTTCTATCTTTTTAAATTAAATGATACATAAATTTAATTGTTTATAATATTATAAATATAATTATTTAAATTTTGACTCTATGTTTAATAAATCCATATATAATTCTTTAATAGAAAAGAAAATTCCTTGTTTTTCACATGTTACCATTTGGAAAAAAAAATTCCCTCCAGAAACTCTCTCTCTTTCTTTTTATCTTTCTTTTCATCTTTTTTTTCTTTCTATTATATATCTATTCTATATAAGAAAATAAATTCTTTTATTATTTATCCTACTCAATTTTTTTCTTTATTCTTTTTTAGTTTTTTTAAACGTATATTTCTTCTTTTTTTATGTTTTTTTCTTTCTTTTCTCATTTAACGTTTCTTTCTTTCCTTTTTTTTCTTTTATTACTTTTCATTTCTTTTTTTCTTTTTAAGTTATTTTTTTCTTTCTTCTTTTTCTTTTATTCTTTTTAGTTTTTCCTTTCAATGCTTCTTTCTTTCTTTTTATATTAAATAATACATAAATTTAATTGTTTATAATATTATAAATATAAATGTTTATATTTTGACTCTATGTTTAATAAATCCATATACAATTCTTTAATAGAAAAGAGAATCCCTTGGTTTCCACATGTCACCATTTGGAAGAAAAAAAATTCCCTCCAAAAACTCTCTCTCTTTCTTTTTATCTTTCTTTTCAACTTTTTTTTTTTTGGTCTTTTGTTTTTATTTACTATTATATATCTATTCTATATAAGAAAATAATTTCTTTTATTATTTATCCTACTCAATTTTTTTCTCTCTTCTTTTTCAGTTTTTTTAAACATATATTTCTTCTTCTTTTTTTCTTTTTATGTTTTTTTTCTTTCTTTTTTCATTTAACATTTCTTTCTTTCCTTTTTTCCTTTTATTACATTTCATTTCTTTTTTCTTTTTAAGTTAACTTTTTTTCTTTCTTCTTTTTCTTTTATTCTTTTTAGTTTTTCCTTTCATGTTTCTTTCTTTCTTTTTATATTAAATGATACATAAATTTAATTGTTTATAATATTATAAATATAAATATTTATATTTTGACTCTATGTTTAATAAATCCATATACAATTCTTTAATAGAAAAGAGAATCCATTGGTTTTTGCATGTCACCATTTGGAAAAAAAATTCCCTCCAAAAACTCTCTCTTTCTCTTTATCTTTCTTTTCAGCTTTTTTTTTTTGTTTTTTTTTATTTTCTATTATATAACTATTCTATATAAGAAAATAAATTCTTTTATTATTTATCTTACTCAATTTTTTTCTATCTACTTTTTCAGTTTTTTTAAACGTATATTTCTTCTTTTTTTTTTCTTTTTATGTTTTTTTTCTTTCTTTTTTCATTTAACGTTTCTTTCTTTCCTTTTTTCCTTTTATTACTTTTCATTTCTTTTTTCTTTTTAAGTTATTTTTTTCTTTCTTCTTTATCTTTTATTCTTTTTAGTTTTTCCTTTCGACGATTCTTTCTTTCTTTTTTATATTAAATGATACATAAATTTAATTGTTTATAATATTATAAATATAAATATTTATATTTTGACTCTATGTTTAATAAATCCATATATAATTCTTTAATAGAAAAGAGAATCCCTTGGTTTCCACATGTCTCCATTTGGAAAAAAAAATTTCCCTCCAAACACTCTCTCGCTTTCTTTTTATCTTTCTTTTCAGCTTTTTGTTTTTTTTTCTATTATATATCTATTCTATATAAGAAAATAAATTCTTTTGTTATTTATCCTACTCAATTTTTTTCTTTCTTCTTTTCCAGTTTTTTAAATGTATATTTCTTCTTCTTTTTTCTTTTTATGTTTTTTTCTTTCTTTTTTCATTTAACGTTTCTTTCTTTCCTTTTTTCCTTTTATTACTTTTCATTTCTTTTTCTTTTGAAGTTATTTTTTTTTCTTTCTTCCTTATCTTTTATTTTTTTAGTTTTTCCTTTCGATGCTTCTTTCTTTCTTTTTATATTAAATGATACATACATTTAATTGTTTATAATATTATAAATATAAATATTTATATTTTGACTCTATGTTTAATAAATACATATATAATTCTTTAATAGAAAAGAGAATCCCTTGGTTTCTACATGTCATCATTTGGAAAAAAAAAATTCCCTCCAAAAACTCTTTCTCTTTCTTTTTATCTTTCTTTTCAGCTTTTTGTTTTTTTTATTTTCTATTATATATCTATTCTATATAAGAAAATAAATTCATATATTATTTATCCTACTCAATTTTTTTCTTTCTTCTTTTTCAGTTTTTTTAAATGTATATTTCTTCTTCTTTTTCTTTTTATGTTTTTTTCTTTCTTTTTTCATTTAACGTTTCTTTGTTTCCTTTTTTCCTTTTATTACTTTTCATTTCTTTTTTTTTTAAGTTAACTTTTTTTCTTTCTTCTTTTTCTTTTATTCTTTTTAGTTTTTCCTTTCATGCTTCTTTCTTTCTTTTTATATTAAATGATACATAAATTTAATTGTTTATAATATTATAAATATAAATATTTATATTTTAACTCTATGTTTAATAAATCCATATACAATTCTTTAATAGAAAAGAGAATCCATTGGTTTCCTCATGTCATTATTTGGAAAAAAAAAAAATTCCTCCAAAAACTCTCTCTCTTTCTTTTTATCTTTCTTTTCAGCTTTTTTTGTTGTTTTTATTTTCTATTATATATCTATTCTATATAAGAAATTAAAGTCTTTTATTATTTATCCTACTCAAATTTTTTCTTTCTTCTTTTTCAGTTTTTTTAAACATATATTTCTTCTTCTTCTTTTCTTTTTATGTTTTTTTTTCTTTTTTCATTTAACGTTTCTTTCTTTCCTTTTTTCCTTTTATTACTTTTCATTTCTTTTTTCTTTTTAAGTTATTTTTTTCTTTCTTCTTTATCTTTTATTCTTTTTAGTTTTTCCTTTCGACAATTCTTTCTTTCTTTTTTATATTAAATGATACATAAATTTAATTGTTTATAATATTATAAATATAAATATTTATATTTTGACTCTATGTTTAATAAATCCATATATAATTCTTTAATAGAAAAGAGAATCTCTTGGTTTCCACATGTCACCATTTGGAAAAAAAAATTTCCCTCCAAACACTCTCTCGCTTTCTTTTTATCTTTCTTTTCAGCTTTTTATTTTTTTTTTCTATTATATATCTATTCTATATAAGAAAATAAATTCTTTTGTTATTTATCCTACTCAATTTTTTTCTTTCTTCTTTTCCAGTTTTTTAAATGTATATTTCTTCTTCTTTTTGCTTTTTATGTTTTTTTCTTATTTAACGTTTCTTTCTTTCCTTTTTTCCTTTTATTACTTTTCATTTCTTTTTCTTTTGAAGTTATTTTTTTTTCTTTCTTCCTTATCTTTTATTTTTTTAGTTTTTCCTTTCGATGTTTCTTTCTTTCTTTTTATATTAAATGATACATAAATTTAATTGTTTATAATATTATAAATATAAATATTTATATTTTGACTCTATGTTTAATAAATACATATATAATTCTTTAATAGAAAAGAGAATCCCTTGGTTTCCACATGTCATCATTTGGAAAAAAAAATTTCCCTCCAAAAACTCTTTCTCTTTCTTTTTATCTTTCTTTTCAGCTTTTTGTTTTTTTTTTATTTTCTATTATATATCTATTCTATATAAGAAAATAAATTCATATATTATTTATCCTACTCAATTTTTTCTTTCTTCTTTTTCAGTTTTTTTAAATGTATATTTCTTCTTCTTTTTCTTTTTATGTTTTTTTCTTATTTAACGTTTCTTTGTTTCCTTTTTTCCTTTTATTACTTTTCATTTCTTTTTTCTTTTTAAGTTAACTTTTTTTCTTTCTTCTTTTTCTTTTATTCTTTTTAGTTTTTCCTTTCATGCTTCTTTCTTTCTTTTTATATTAAATGATACATAAATTTAATTGTTTATAATATTATAAATATAAATATTTATATTTTAACTCTATGTTTAATAAATCCATATACAATTCTTTAATAGAAAAGAGAATCCATTGGTTTCCACATGTCATTATTTGGGAAAAAAAAATTCCTCCAAAAACTCTCTTTCTTTTCAGCTTTTTTTTTTTGTTTTTATTTTCTATTATATATCTATTCTATATAAGAAATTAAAGTCTTTTATTATTTATCCTACTCAATTTTTTTCTTTCTTCTTTTTCAGTTTTTTTAAACATATATTTCTTCTTCTTCTTTTCTTTTTATGTTTTTTTTTTCTTTTTTCATTTAACGTTTCTTTCTTTCCTTTTTTCCTTTTATTACTTTTCATTTCATTTTTCTTTTTAAGTTATTTTTTTTCTTTCTTCTTTATCTTTTATTCTTTTTGTTTTTCCTTTCGATGCTTCTTTCTTTCTTTTTATATTAAATGATACATAAATTTAATTGTTTATAATATTATAAATATAATTATTTATATTTTGACTCTATGTTTAATAAATCCATATATATTTCTTTAATAGAAAAGAGAATCTCTTGGTTTCCACATGTCACCATTTGGAAAAAAAAATTTCCATCCAGAAACTCTCTCTCTTTCTTTTTATCTTTCTTTTCAGCTTTTTGTTTTTTTTTTTTTGTTTTTTTTTTCTATTATATATCTATTCTTTATAAGAAAATAAATTCTTTTATTATTTATCCTACTCAATTTTCTTCTTTCTTTTTTTCATTTTTTTTAAACGTATATTTCTTCTTCTTTTTTCTTTTTATATCTTTTTCTTTCTTTTATCATTTAACGTTTCTTTCTTTCCTTTTTTCCTTTTATTACTTTTCATTTCTTTTTTCTTTTTAAGTTACTTTTTTTCTTTCTTCTTTTTCTTTTATTCTTTTTAGTTTTTCCTTTCATGCTTCTTTCTTTTATTTTTATATTAAATGATACATAAATTTAATTGTTTATAATATTATAGATATAAATATTTATATTTTGACTCTATGTTTAATAAATCCATATACAAGAATTTTTTTATTAATCTTTAGATAATAATGTTAAATTTTTATACATAAATATATAATAAAAATATTAAAATTAATTTATTAAATATATTTTTATTACAAAATAGTTTTAGATTAATTTATCAATAATATCATAAATAAATTGAGTTAGTTTTAATTATTTAAGGCAAAGACGACAAATATCATTCACGGGAGAGAAACCTGCTCAAGTTAGGTACGACCATTATGGGTGATAAATCTCTTTCTCCAAATATTTAACATAACGCCATATATATATATATATATATATATATATATATATATATATATATATATATATATATATATATATATATATATATATATATATATATATATATATATATATTACTTTTAAATTCTATAAAATCATTTTTACTTAGAAATCATGTAAAATAATTTTAAATAATTTTATAAATAAATATTTTGTTGAATAATATTTATATTATGAAGTAAAAAAATTTATACTAAACATTAATTTTTATATTAATTACAAAATAACATTTTAACTTTTTCTTTAATAACTTTTTATACGAAAATTTGGAGTTGATTAATTACAAAACTTCTCTTTCTTTCCAACTTTTCTCTCTTTTTTACTCTTTTTGTTTTTTACCTTTTTTGTGATTTTTTTCATTTTCTTTTTTTGTTTCTTTTTTCCTTTTCTACTATCTACATAAGGAAATTTGGTCCTTGCTATTGTCATTATTTTTTAACTTGTACTATTATATACTTTTTACGGATTTATATTATTTATATTTTTATTGTATTTTTGTTTTATATCTTTTAATATAATATTATGCTCAATATTACATAAAAATATGTTATTATTTATATTAAATGAATGATAAATTTATATAATTACTTCAAATTAATTATAATTTAATAAATAGAATTTACAATATGTTATTGTTTTATATCTTTTATTTATAAAAATATATTCTATAATTTATATTAGCACATATAAAATAAAAGAAAATAATTTTAGTTTTGTTGAAGTGATATTTTTTTTTTGAAATATTCAATATAATAATATGCTTAATATTATATTTTTTTCTTGATAAATTTATATAATTACTTATTACCTATTAAACTAATTATAATTTGAGTAACTAAATTTATTTTTACTTTTAAATCCAATAATATTATTTTTACTTCGAAATTGTATTAAATAATTTTAAATAATTTAATAAATAGATGGTTTGTTGAATGATATTTTGTATAAATGATACACAAATTATGTTGTACATAAATTTTCTCAAAAAATACATAGAAATCAAAGTGACCTGTGCGAACGCACAGGTAACTGGCTAGTATTAATAAAAAGAGCAAATAACAGCAATACCCTATGAACTTTTATCAAATTACACATAATTTCATCTTTTTTTTAATTTTTTTTCACTAATTCCTCTTTAAGTTTGTGTAAAGGCAAAAGTCACAAGAAGGGGGGTTGAATTGTGATTTATAAAATTTTTTGCAAACTTTTATAAACAGAGTGTAGTGTCTGATCAGATATAGAAGTTTTGAGAAAACGTTTCAACAGACGATAACTCAACAGATGAAAGACTTTTAAACGAAACAAGTTTTAATCACAACCCAAAGTTAGTTCGAAGTAGTTATAAGAGATGTAAGACAAAGAAAGACAACACAAGAGTTTATACTGGTTCGTCTCACCCTGAGACTACGTCCAGTTCTTGGCAAACCACCAAGTTCCAATAACTTATCACAAGTTACAAGTATTTTTCACTGCCACTTCTGGCTCACCCAAGTAGTATTTCACACTTAGTCTCTCCAAGCTAAAACCCAAGTATTCTTTACTACCAAGCCACTTCTGGCTCTAAAACAAATCACTAGATTTGTTTTTTATAAAGGGCGCACAGACTTTTAGAGTTATCGTCTTACAGACGAATATACAAGATTAAAAGCTAAGTCTTTTTCTCTCAGGATACACAAAGTGGTTTGAGAGCTTTTTACAAAACAAAGAATGAAGGCTAGAAAGAATGCTTGAATTTTAATTCAGTTCCTGTGTCATATTTAGCATTTCAATTCTTCTTCTATATATACACTTGCTGAGGAAGTAACCGTTGTCTCTAAACGGTCTTCTTTCTTATGTCTGACCATCGTCTGAAGGAAGGTGGTTGAGAGCATTTAATACTCGCATTAAATGCTTGTCACCAACTAGTCATTTTGAGCTGATAAAGTATTCTGCTTATCTTTCTTAAGATATACTCCAAATCCTTCTGCTGCAGTGGTCATATCGCTTATTCAGATAAGTACTAATTGTTAGCTGTAGCACGTCTTTTGAGGCGAGGGAAACTTCTGAGACTTTGACTCTTTTTTTTTCTTTTCCCTTTTATGCACTTCGACAGATCCTAAGAGGATGTTCTATGAACATTCCCTGCAAAACAGAAAGCAAAACAATAGTGCATTTACTATGCCTTTAAATGCTTCTTCAGGCTATAGCGTCTGTCTGCGTATCATCTGTATCTTACAAACGCAAATACAAAATTTTCGTCTGTTGCCATTTATAAGACGCAATCTTTTTACTTAACATTTGTTTTGCATATAATCAAAATAATTGAGGATCCTGATTCGTCTTATGACTCAACAATCTCCCCATTTTTGATGATGCCAAGCAAATATTGTAAAAAGGTGTATCAGAGCTACATAAAATATTAATTATAAGTATGGAGTTTAAATAGAGAGAAAATAAGACTCAGGTTTGATGAGTGATCAAACAACTTGTCTTATTGAAAGAGTTTTCACATCAAGATGATGTGTTTATACAGATAAAATAAAATTTTCCTTTTTCTTGGCCTCGTAGCTCCCCCTCAGATGTAGCTTTATCTTTATCTTCATTTCTTTTCACTTTTCCTTTCTCCCCCTTTTGCATGGCGATCAGCAAAATCTGGTTCCCCAGGAATGGGACCGTCAGAGTCAGATGTATCGGAGTTAGAGTATGATGATAGCACCATAGGGGATCCTGGTGGAGTGGGAGTGCGTCTACGGCGGCGTGCTTTGAAGAAGGCGTCAATGTTGATCCATTTCTTGAGCTCAGCCTCCAGTTCTTTCCTGTCCTCTAGAGCTTGACGCAGGGCTTTTCGGGTTGCCCACAGTTCAGCGTATAGATCATGAACTTGTTCTTCTGAGATGGAGGGTCTAAATGGTTCAATGATCTCGTCTGGGTCTTCCACTATACCCAGAATAAGCTTATCAAAGAAGAAAGTGGAAAAAGGAAGTTCCACGATGAAGGAAAAGTCCTTGTCAGATTGATAAAAGAACTTGGTATTCCATGGCATGAGCTCGGAGGCACTTGATGTAGAGAGAAACCCTTGATGTCCGATGCACTGGTAGCATTTGCCTATCTTCAAGTGGTACCCGTCTGTAGGAGGCTTGTCCTCAGGTTCGAGACCAGAGCAGAAAGCATCAAACTTCCTGATGCGTCTGATAGTCTATAGATCTTTAGATGTTCTTACAGCAGTAGGCTTCTTATAGATGGCTTCAATATCCCATCTGAAGGGCCTGCCTCTGCGTACTCGAATATTCCTCTGAGGAGAGTCATCATCTTCTTCAATTTTCTCTTTACCCTTATAATTCAATATGGGAAGTATGGGAATGACCTTATCCACAACAAGCTTGAATTGGGTCCGAGAGGAGGCCACACAGGGAAATTGTGTGCTTAGGAAGTAGGGCATTGTCTGTGCTCGACTCTGAATTTGCCTTAAAGAGTTATGCCTCTTTTTGATTTCTTCCTTGTACGTCTGCAGCTTCATCCTTAGCTCTGCAGAGTAGTCTAAAGATTCCCAAAGACTGAAGGTTGGACTTGCTTCAGGGTCATCCAAATTGATATCTTCAGAGTAGACAGAGCGACCTGCCCTAGTATGATTCCAGGGAAGAATCACGTTGAGGTATGCAAGCAGACCCATCATCTGTTGCAGATTAACAGGCTCATAGAAGGGAACCTCGTCTGTGAGCACTGAGAGTCTTCTCCAGACGGAGGCCTCAAGAGGATAAGTGCGTCTGCCACGCGGATTGTGCTCAAAGATGAGAGAGTTGGGGTTTGGAGCCACATTCTGTCGAGGAGGGAAGATTCTGAATTGAGGCTCCTCCTGATAGCATGAGAGCGCAGGCAGTTCCTCCTCTGGTAGGACTTCGTAGTTGGGAAGATTGAAAGGATTGATTCCAGGGACGTCTTTCTTCCACAACTCGACGAAGTTGATGGAATCAAGCAGGAAGGCTTGATCCTCATCTGTGCAGATCCCCTTTTGTCTCCATTCCCTATTGCAACATTCCCATTCATTGACTCTGGGACGCTTCCACCCACGATAGTAGCGAACATTGACATCGGGGTCTGATGGTGGTTGTACAGAAGGAAGAGGGATGTTGGGGCTGCGTCTGATAATCCAGTCATAGCCTCTGTACTTTGGAGCAAAGTTGAGGGCCAGACTTCCATAAATGTATCCTAGTGAGAGAGTGGCCTTTGCAGCGTACCTCCTGTGTCTGAACAACTCGTCTTCAGTCAGAGTCTGCAGCTTTTCATGTGTCTGAGTCTGAGGTGCAGAGGAGGGTTCAGATGATGAGCCACCATAGATGATCATCTGCCTTAAGGTGTGGTCTGCGTCTGATTGTGCTAAGTGCTCATCTACTTGTCATTCATCTTCTTCGGTGACCGGTCTGTAGATGGCATGTGGGCCAGAATCACCAGTCTCTGCAAGATCTTCTCCAATATCCAGACCTTGTGCACTTGCTTCTAGTGCAGATCGTAGAAGAGCTTCGTTTAGCTCTTCAATTTCAGCTTCGTCTGCATCGTCATCAACGGTGAGCATCTGAAGCGTCAGTTGTTTGTTGGCATCTTCTGTAGATGCAATTTCAGTTGTTTGAACTAGGGCAGATTCAATACGCCCTATATCTTCCATGGCTGCTCTATTCTGTTCTTCCTCAGAAAGAGTCTTAATAGACTCAAGAACAGCCTCTGCCATGTCAGCATCTTCCTTAGCTTCATCTGTAGGGACTGAAGCTTCTTCATCAGCCTTCCTTTTCAACTCTTCAGCTGATAGAATCTTCACAGATTCTACTACATATTGCTCTAACTCAATCTGTTCTTTTGCTTCAAGGCTTTTGTCCAACTTAGCCTTTTTGGAAACTTCTTTCCTTGAAAGCTCCTGAGCTTTCTGATAACTCCTTGGCAAGTGAACCAAATCGTACAAGTAATATCTTAGTAAGTCCAAGTATCGTATCCACAGGGACTTGTTCAATATTTAGCAAAATAGGAACATTCACTAACTATGGCTATCAAAAACAATTATTTTAATTGGAATGCAATAATGTAAATAGCAAGAACTTAAATAAACATAAAACTAAAGAGTAAAGTAACAGGAAATCTTTTTGGGGAATTTTTACGAACACTTGGAATGCGATAAAAAAGGATAAAACAACAATGCATAAAAGTGTTGGGATTGACTTCACCAAACCATCTCCTCATGCCTACAAAGGTCACTCATCTAGTTTAAGGTTCATTTATTATCATCAACTCACAAAATACTCAAACCCCAATTCCTTGGATGGAAAGATCCTAAGTCCCTTAACCAAACTATCAATCCCTTGCATAGCTTAGCCAAGTAACTTGCTTTAAGAACAAGAGTTAAAAGATGACTAACAAGCTTTGATCTATTCCTAGCAACAAAACCCATTAGGTGTTCTTCTTCATTTCTAGGTTTAAAAACATTTTCCAATCGGATTCAAACCACAAAAATCAAGCAAAGGGTGATCAAGCCAAGGTAAGCATTAAGCACAGAAGAGAACACTTAATAATGAACAATAAACATAGATTAATAACTACAATGCATACATGAAGATGGGTTCAGTTACATCAACCCCAACAAGGGTGAACCTAACTACCTAGCTACAAGAAGAAGAAAAAGAAGAGAAAAGGATGCACAAAATGATGAGACTTGGTAGGGGAACCATGGAGAACAAGTGAGAGCTTCCCAGCCCCTCACTATGCCCTAGATAGCTCCCCCACACAAATCTCCCCGAAACCCCCTTCACTTAGGTCTTTTATACTTTTGTTGCAGGCTCATTAATGCCACCTCAGGAGTCCTCACGCCCAGCCTCAAGTTTTCCCATGCTCAACTTCAGAAAAGGCATCAGGGGTGCAACTCGAAGGTCCTCACGCCCAGCCTCAGCATTCTCACGCCCAGCCTTAGGTTGACAGCAAGCAAAGGGAAATTTCTTCATTCTCAGGCCCAGCCTCAAATCTCTCAAGCCCGACCTTAGCAAGATAAAAGGAAGATGTTGGCTTTTGGCTTTCAAAATATGCTTCCAAAGATGTTGGCTTGAACTTCAAATGACTCATGCTCCAAATTCTTTAATTCTTCTTCTATTCCTACAACAAAATATCAAAAGCTAGTAAAACTCCTAAAGGATTAGCAATATTACCACTACTTCTAAATAATAGTTAAATTAGCCTAAAATTGATTAAAACAAAGTTCTAAGTCATGAAAAATGTAAGATAAATGTTAAGATATGTAAGCATATAAAGCATCTATCAAAACACCCCAAACTTAGAGCTTTGTTTGTCCTCGAGCAAAATAAAACTAAGCTACACAACTAAACATAAACAACCTACCTAACATCAACATAAACATGAAATTATGCATAAATATCATGGTTTGAAAATCAAGCACCACATCACATCCATCCACACATGCTTTCAACTCAAGTTTTTGAGCAAGAATTTCCAAAATGAATAACCATACCCTATGGTGCCCACACAAAATTTCACAACAAGATACAAATGCAAATAATTCCTTAAGAGACTAACAAGTATGGCAATGACTGAAATTGAAAAACCAAAGAGCACTTGTTCCCTCACAGAAAGGGTGTTTCTCTCAAGCACACAAGTGTATCCGAGCAAGTGTATCTCTCAATCACACACATTGAAACCACACAATTCAGTTTTGCTTTTCATCTCAAAAGAAACCATAAAACCACACATGCATGCAAAGATCACAAAGGTCTTTTATTAGGTTGAATCTTGGCTGGGCTACAAAGAATATTGGTTTTTCCGGATAAGCAAAATTACACCATAAGAGAATAGGAGAGCATCTTCTATGATCATAATTCATTCAACAATTCCAACTTCTCAAGTTCAATGAAAACCTTCATTCCATCCATCCCAATGCTAGAAACAACCTTGACCAACATCAAAACAAGAATTATTGAGCCACCTTGTTTACTTTTCAAACTTTTTTTTTTTTTTTCATTTTTCTAAAATTTGATTTTTTTTATGACACAAGGGTGGCTTGAAAACAAGAAACCACATAAAGATTCCCAACATTGCTATCCTTTCTTGATAATCACACAGAAAACCCCAAACTTAAACTCTTGCAATCCACTATAAAAAATGACTTGCTCTCCTATCCCTAAGATGTGGGAAGCAATTGTCTTTCTTTTAGGCTCAAGGATTCAAGAACAAAAAATGTGTTTAGCTCAAAGGGGGTCATGCAAAGGACAACAAATTGTTAGGTTAGCTATTTGGTCCAGTGGCTAAAATTTACACAAGAACATGCCTTGATCACTTCTCAACAAGCATATGCAATTCAAGGTAACAGAGATTCAAGCAAAACCAATTGTACGCATTTCAATGGTGGCACTCAATCAAATAAATCAATGGAAGCTCAAATACTCACACGGTTAAAACAAGTACTCAATGATTTTCAACAACATCATGTCAAACTTATTAATCGCACGGAATACTACAAAGCATCCAATTATGAATATCGGAGTACAACCACAAGCATATAATCATATCATAATGGAATTTAACATCATCAAGAACTCATGCAATGGATGAACTGAAATTGTGCCAAAATCTCAAACCACACACTTAACACATGTTCAATCTAAAAACACATTAACTGGAAATTAAAATATAGCACATCACACAAGTTAAACAATAACAACTAAATACAACATAAACAGAAGACAAAACACATAAAACATAAAACACAATATGACTCCCTCAACATCAGGCTAAGAGATTAGCCTTCCTCCACTCCTTCCTCTTCCAAGTGTGCATCAACATCCCCATCAGCAGCAGCAGCAGACCCTCTTCCTCCCTGGGGATTATCCTGGTCCCCAGGATATTGTGACCAATCCACATGGGAAGAGAATTCAGCAACCGCCAGGATAGATATCTTCATGAGATTTAGAAACAAAAGTTTCATCATCAAAATCCAGAGGTAGTGCTTGCCTAGAAGGGTGGGAGCATTGGGTCTCAGTGGATTTTCTGCTCTTGTAAACCTTGGTTTGAGGAGTAGCCATCCTAAAGCAAACACACAAAAGAACACAACAATAAGAAAACTCAACAACTGAAAAATAAGAAACCCCAAACTTAATTTAAACGACAAGAAACAAGTTCTAACATCAACACAAGCTAACATTAAAGAAGAAAAAGTAACTACAGAAAAAGGAAACAACTAAGAACACAAATGAAATGAAATAAAGAAAGAAAAACATAACTAAGAAAGAAAGTAGCAAAACACAACAAGATTCAACAAAATAAAACTAACCCTAAACACACTAAGTCAAGAGAAAGTGAAGTTAAGCCTAAGGATCACAGAACAAGTGAGAAATCACAAGAAATTTTCACTTAGGCATTTCACCAAACACTTAAAAGGCACACTTAAAAATAAAAGGAAAAAGAAGAACTAGAACATGTGTAAAACCACAAATTTGAAAAACAAAGAAAGAGAACAATCCAATAGCAAAAATCAATAAGAAACACTAAGAAAAGCAACTAATAACACATTCAAAGAAAAACACAAGCAACAACATTCAAATAAATAAAGAAAGAAAAACATGTTACAACCTAAGAACAAAGTAAAAACAAGAGAAATGGGATGAGAGAAATGCACCAGGATGAAACAAGATAGAGAAAGAAGAAATGACCTCACAATGATCAAGCTTGAAATGATATGAAAAAGAAAAGAAGAAAATGGCGTGAAGAATGTGATGTGCGTGTGGATCGAAAGAAAAAGAAGAAAGCTGGAGAAAGAGTTAAGTTGGAGAGAGTGAAATGAAGTGTAAAAAAAATTTCAGGTGCATAAGTAAGCAAAGCTCAAGCCCAGCTTGGTAAAATTGAGGCCCGGCCTCAAATTGGCAGAGAATAATTGCACACTTTGCACTTCAATTCCAATTGCTCACGCTGGGCTTGGGACTATTGATGCTAGGCGTCAATATGGCAGTGGCCAATTGTAAAAATTACCATTCAACAAAGCTAAGTATCTAAATGGCAGCAATTATGAAACATTTCCACACTTAGCTTGAAATTGGCAGATAAATTTTGACTCAGTTAATAACAAAAAGATGCAGCTTTTTAAATTGTTTTTCACATGAGTCAAGCCTTGAACACTTCAAACTTAAATTAATCAACTCCCTCAACTCTTTCTCAAAAGAAACAAATAAAACAAACAGAAAGCAACTTGCTAAATCAATACTCAAACACTTTGCACCAATGATTTTACTAGTTGAGACAAATCAAGCTTTTCCAAATTAGTTCGAGCTATAAAAACTCAGCTGCATAAAAAAAATTTTGCAGAATTTTCTTTTAACAAAAAGAGCAAGAACTACCAAGGAAAATCTTGTTTGACACTCTCTCAACATGTGCACCAATGATGCCAAGTAAACATAAGCAATTAACACATCAAAACAAAAACATAACAGAAAATTCAAGCAACACAAGGCAATTAACAGTTGAACTAACTCAAATGACAGAATTAAAAAGATAAGTTTAAAAATGATTGGTTTCCTCCCAATACACTAGCTTGATAGGCTGAAGATTAGTTGTTCGACTGGGACGACACCTTGCATACAAAGAAAACACAAAAACACTAGAGCAACTAAGTTAGCCAAAGATTGAAAATAGCAAATGCAGAAAATTAAAAACAAAGGGATGAAAGGAAAAAAAGCCTAAGATAGCAAACGATGCAAAATTGCCTAGTATTGAGACACAAGTCCCCGGCAACGGCGCCAAAAACTTGATAACTCCTTGGCAAGTGAACCAAATCGTACAAGTAATATCTTGGTAAGTCCAAGTATCGTATCCACAGGGACTTGTTCAATATTTAGCAAAATAGCAACATTCACTAACTATGGCTATCAAAAACAATTATTTTAATTGGAATGCAATAATGTAAATAGCAAGAACTTAAATAAACATAAAACTAAAGAGTAAAGTAACAGGAAATCTTTTTGGGGAATTTTTACGAACACTTGGAATGCGATAAAAAAGGATAGAACAACAATGCATAAAAGTGTTGGGATTGACTTCACCAAACCATCTCCTCATGCCTACAAAGGTCACTCATCTAGTTTAAGGTTCATTTATTATCATCAACTCACAAAATACTCAAACCCCAATTCCTTGGATGGAAAGATCCTAAGTCCCTTAACCAAACTATCAATCCCTTGCATAGCTTAGCCAAGTAACTTGCTTTAAGAACAAGAGTTAAAAGATGACTAACAAGCTTTGATCTATTCCTAGCAACAAAACCCATTAGGTGTTCTTCTCCATTTCTAGGTTTAAAAACATTTTCCAATCGGATTCAAACCACAAAAATCAAGCAAAGGGTGATCAAGCCAAGGCAAGCATTAAGCACAGAAGAGAACACTTAATAATGAACAATAAACATAGATTAATAACTACAATGCATACATAAAGATGGGTTCAGTTACATCAACCCCAACAAGGGTGAACCTAACTACCTAGCTACAAGAAGAAGAAAAAGAAGAGAAAAGGATGCACAAAATGATGAGACTTGGTAGGGGAACCATGGAGAACAAGTGAGAGCTTCTCAGCCCCTCACTATGCCCTAGATAGCTCCCCCACACAAATCTCCCCGAAACCCCCTTCACTTAGGTCTTTTATACTTTTGTTGCAGGCTCATTAATGCCACCTCAGGAGTCCTCACGCCCAGCCTCAAGTTTCCCCACACTCAACTTCAGAAAAGGCATCAGGGGTGCAACTCGAAGGTCCTCACGCCCAGCCTCAGCATTCTCACGCCCAGCCTTAGGTTGACAGCAAGCAAAGGGAAATTTCTTCATTCTCAGGCCCAGCCTCAAATCTCTCAAGCCCGGCCTTAGCAAGATAAAAGGAAGATGTTGGCTTTTGGCTTTCAAAATATGCTTCCAAAGATGTTGGCTTGAACTTCAAATGACTCATGCTCCAAATTCTTTAATTCTTCTTCTATTCCTACAACAAAATATCAAAAGCTAGTAAAACTCCTAAAGGATTAGCAATATTACCACTACTTCTAAATAATAGTTAAATTAGCCTAAAATTGATTAAAACAAAGTTCTAAGTCATGAAAAATGTAAGATAAATGTTAAGATATGTAAGCATATAAAGCATCTATCACTTTCCTGATGGCTGCTGCTTCCTTTTTGTTGGCTGGAGGAGGAAAAGATGAGGTTTTAGGTTTGGGTGAAGGCTTAGGTTTGGGAGAGGTGTGAGGTTTGGGTGAAGGAGAGATTTAGGGCTCAGAGGTAGATGCATCAAGAATCTCAACATCTGATTCTTGAGTCTAGGAGGGCGCAGGTTGAGTTTCGATTTGAGATGTTGTCTGCGTTGGTTCTGGTGAGGTGGTGAGTTTGGCTTTGGTAATGATGCGGATTTTTGTAGCTCTAGTGAAAGGCTTTTTGAGAGGTGGTTCAGGGATTGGTTTAGATGGAGTGTTTGAGGTCTTTCTCTTTAAGGATGAGGGAGGGTCTGAGGATGGTTGTTTTGGCTTTTTGGGTTGGTCAGAGGGAGGTTGGGCGCGTCTGGTGGTTGGTTTCGTCTGTGGGGGTTTGGGCTTAGGTAGTGCCTGTTCCTTTGCAACAGACGCAGGTTCATCTAGTGATTCCTCCATAGGCTCCTTCTTTACTTTGGTGCCTTGCTTCTTTACCCATTCAGGAAACTTGTGAGCTATTCCCATTCTCACAAAGGTTATTCCTGTCACCTGGGTAACCCCTTCAGACGCATCGAACTCAGACAGATTAACACCAGCATCCCTCATGAGTTGAGTGAACAACATGCAGTAAGGGATGGGGTTCTTCTGCTTCTTTATGGAGAATCTGTCCTTGAAGGCTTGCTCCAGATAATTGAAGATCAGATCTGGAAGGTTGATCTTCTCTCCTATAACAATGTTGTAGATGTAGAATCTGTCCCTTTCACTCACGTGGTCCCTTGACCCTGTCCTTGGGAGCACGATGTTGAACAACATGTTGTGAAGGAGTCTGCATACATGAGTCATGTTGGCAGACCTAAGAAAGCTCTTTAGCGCTACAACTTTCTTCTTGGGGTCTTCGTCTGTAAGCCTTACCCCGTCATAGAGAAGCTTGTCCAGCGTTTCTTGGGTGATGGTCTTCTCCCAATCTTTGTCAAAGATCAAACCCTCTTCAACACAACCAATAGCCTTAGCTATGGTTACAGGGCTGATCTCCATTTTCGTCTAACCAATCGTCCCCTTGATGCATTGGTCATCTTCCATCTTCCCTGTCCCCTAGAAGAGGGCATAGGGACCATGGTACCAGACACTATGTTTACCAATAAAGTTGATCCACCCAGTCCTGGTGAACATGTCCTGAACGTCAAAGCCATCCTTTGCAAGTTCACTCAGACTCGCCCACTTTCCAGGAATGAAAAGCTCCTCTAGAAAGGTTGCAACTGCTTCGTCCATGTTGCGGATGAGTGGAGTAGTAGAAGATGCGGTTTGCTTCCTTGGTGTCATTGTTCTCAGAAAGATTTTAGATTTTTTAGAAAGAAATGAGAATATTTTGATCTTTGAAATCTTTGAGAAACCCAGAGTTTTTCAGAAAGATAAGAAAGATCAAAAGAACCTTCTTCTTTAGGCACTTTGTCCTTTTATACAAGAGATGAGAAAGGAGAGAGAACGTCATAAAAAGAGCGATTTTAATATCATTACAAACTTTTCAAAAACTGTCTCATCATGGCGAAAAGGGCGGCGCACATTTTTAGAAAAAAAAATGAAAAGACTTATAACCGTTGAGAATGTGGGCACCTTAACGTCTGTATACTTGAACACACATTAGTTCCAACAGATTAAAGAAGAGAAAATCAGACGAAGGGTATCGTCTGGTGAAAAGCAAATGTTTAATCTAAAAGCATGTGCATATGCAGATGATTCCTTATACAGACGAAACGATCTTCAGACAAAGGCTTTGTAAAGATATCAGCCCATTGGTGATCTGTATCTACAAACTTAATATCGAAAATACCTTTTTGGACATAATCACGAATGAAATGATATCTGATTTCAATATGCTTTTCCTTAGAATGTTGTATGGGAATTTTAGATAAATTGATTGCACTAGTATTGTCACAATATACAGGTATATTATTTTCATAATTAGAGTAATCTTCTAATTGATAGTTTACCCATAGCAGCTGTGAGCAGCAACTTGCAGTAGACACATATTCTGCTTCTGCAGTAGATAAAGCAATAGAGTTCTGCTTCTTGCTTACCCATGAGATGAGACATGGCCCTAAGAAGTGACATCCTCCACTTGTGCTTTTTCGTTCAACTCTGTCTTCTGCATAGTCTGGGTCGCAGTATCCAATTAACCTGAAATCTTGATTTCTCTTATAGAACAGACTAAGGTTAGTGGTACCAACTAGATAACGTAAGATCCTTTTAACAGCTTTAAGATGAGACTCTCTAGGGTCTGACTGAAATCAAGCACACAGATAGACTCTATGCATAATATCAGGTCTACTGGCTGTAAAATAAAGAAGTAAGCCAATCATACCTCTGTAGATCGTCTGATCTATTGGTTTACCTATTCGTCTTTACTCAAGGACTGGAAGCATGCATAGGTGTTTTCATTGGTTTAGCGTCTTCCATTTTGAACTTCTTAAAAAGCTCCCTTATATATTTTTGTTGATGAATATAAATTCCTTTGGCATCTTGTTTGATCTGAAGTCCTAAGAAGAACTTAAGTTCTCCCAACATACTCATTTCAAACTCGCTTTTCATCAAATCAGAGAAATCCTTGCATAAAAATTCATTAATAGCTCCAAAGATAATATCATCTACATAAATTTGAACTATAATGAAATCTTTCTCCACTTCTTTTTTGAAAAGAGTAGTGTCTACTTTTCCTCTCATAAATCCATTTTCTAAAAGAAAAAAGCTCAATTTGTCATACCAAGCACGAGGTGTTGTTTCAGACCATACATAGCCTTTTTGAGTTTGAAAACATGTTCTGTCAGAGTGGAATCTTCAAAACAAGGAGGTTGTTTAACATAAACCTCTTCTTCAATAAAACCATTTAAGAAGGCACACTTGACATCCATTTGAAAAAGCTTAATGTTTTTATGAGCAGCAAAAGCAAGCATGATTCTAATAGCTTCTAGTCTGGCTACAGGTGCAAAGGTTTCTGTGAAGTCCATACCTTCCTGCTGATTATAGCCTTGAGCTACTAATCTAGCTTTGTTTCTTACCACCTTTCCTTGTTCATCTAGTTTGTTTCTGAAGACACATCTTGTTCCAATGATGCTTTTGTTCTTTGGTTTGGGAACAAGAGTCCAGACGTCGTTTTTGGTAAACTGGTTTAATTCTTCTTCCATGGCTAAGATCCGGTCATCGTCTGTCAGGGCTTCGTCTATTGTTTTTTACTCTATTTTTGAGATGAAGGCGTAGGATGCTTGGTCTCTGAAGGATGATCTGGTCTTTACACCTTCTTTCTGATCTCCTATGATCTTATCTTGTGGATGATAAGTCATGGATTTCCAGTCTTTTGTCTGTGGTTGAGAATCATACACTCCTTCAATCTGAGGAAGAATTTCTTGAGTAGGTTGAGCTTGGTCTAACTTTGGTGCTACAGACGGACCTATCTACATATCTGTCAAATCATCCTCAAGATCTGATAGTCTCCTATCAGACGTTAGTCCATCATTGAACTTAACATGGATAGATTCTTCTACAACTAAGGTTCTTGTATTGAAAACTCTGTAAGCTTTAGATGTATCAGAATATCCTAGAAAGACTCCTTTATCCACCTTAGAATCAAATTTTCCCTATTGATCTTTAGTGTTTAAGATAAAACACTAACATCCGAAGGGATGAAAGTAAGCAATATTGGGTATTCTTCCTCTTCATAGTTCATAAGGAGTCTTTTCAATCATAGGTCTAATCAATACTCTATTTTGAACATAACAAGCAGTGTTTACAGCTTCTACCCAGAAGTGTTTAGCAAGAGCGTTCTCACATAGCATGGTTCTTGTCATCTCTTGCAGAGTTCGGTTTTTCCTTTCAACTACTCCATTTTGCTGAGGTGTTCTCGGTGAAGAGAAGTTGTGAAAAATCCCATTCTTTTCGCAATAAGATCTGAACTCAACATTTTCAAACTCTGTTCCATGATCACTTCTGATGCTAGAAATGCAAAAACCTTTTTCATTTTGAATACGTTTATAGAATATTTCAAAGACTTTGAAAGACTCATGTTTATGGCCTAGGAAGTATACCCATGTGTATCTTGAATAGTCATCTACAATGACTAAGCCATATTTCTTTCCGCCCAGACTTAACATTCTAGTATGACCAAATAAATCCATATGCAAGAGTTGCAACGGTCTGGAGGTGGAAACAACATTTTTAAATTTAAAGGAGGTTTTAATCTGTTTCCCCTTTTGACATGCTTCACAGAGAAGATGGGTTTTCCAAGAAATCTCAGGCAATCCTCTTACTAAACCTTTTTTCGAGATTTTCGAAATGTGTTTCAGATTCACATGCCCAAGCTTTTTATGCCAAATCCATCTTTCATCTTCTCTGGATAGCAGACACATTACCTTCTACTTGCTTAGATCTATAAGGTCAATTTCAGACAGATTGTTGTGTCGTCTGGCAGAAAAGACAGACTTGTCATCATCTGTTTTGACTATGCGTCTATCCTTGTTGAAGGAGACTATATAACCATTATCACATAATTGGCTTATGCTCAGTAGGTTATACTTCAAACCTTCAACATATAGGACGTTGTCTATGGAGGTTAAGGAGGACATACCAATTTTACCTACTCCTGAAATGCGTCATTTTCCCATGCCTCCAAAGGCAACTGATCCGCCATCAACTGGCTTTAGGTCTAGGAACATAGACCTTTCTCCCCGTCATGTGTCGTGACCAACCACTGTCCAGGTACCAGCTCAAACCCTTGCCTTTTCCTACCAAGGATATCTGAAATGGGAATAATCTGAGACTTTGGTACCCAAATCTTTTTGGGTCTAGCAGCATTAGTGCCCTTAGACATTTGCTTCTTCTTGTGTATGCATCTGAACTTGGAGTGCCCAGATTTTCCACAGAAGTCACATTTGTCTGGATCAGACTGAGTAGAAGCAGATGCATCTTTTTCTAAGCCTAAACCAGATTTATCATGGCGATGTTGATGACATTTTAAAAGCATAGTGAGAGTGTTAGAACTCTCCAGAAACTTCCCAAAGTCCTTAGTTAAACAGGCTACTTCTTCCCTTAGTTTTTCAACTATGGATGAATCGTCTATTTGACTAGGGGTGCTGGTCTAACTTAGGCTCTCTTCTAGAGTCTTGACTTTTTCTTCTAGTTCTGCATTTGATTTCTTCAGCAATTCTGTTTCACAAACAGATTGTTTGAGTTTTTGTTTAAATTTTTTACATTACTGAGAGATCATATGACAGTTCTGAAGTAAAACGTCATAAGGCATCTCTTCTTCATCGTCTGATGAAGAACCAGATGAGCTTTCAGATTTAGAACAAGTTTTTACCTCAACTTTTTCTTCTGTTTCTGCCATTAGACATACATTTGCTTGTTCATCGTCTGAGCTGCTGTTTTGTTCACTGTCTGAGTCCTCCCATGTGGCCATCAGACTCTTCTAATTCTTTTTCTTACCATCGTAGGACTTCTTTTTCTTTAGCCTTGGACATTCATATTTCATGTGTCCAGGTTTTCTGCACTCGAAGCAGATGATCTCTTGACTGTCCTCCTTATCTTTCTTCTTGAATCTGGAATCTTTCTTTCTGGAGGACTGTCTAAACTTGTTTTTCTTTTTCAGCATCTGCTTGAATTTTCTTGCCATGAGAGCGACTTCATCGTCTGTAGATTCAGCAGAGCTTTCGTCTGATTCTTCTGTTTGAACCTTCAGGGCCTTGGGGGCTCTTTTCTTTTCTTCTTTGATGGTGCTGGTTTCACCAACTTTGAGAGCAGCGAAATTGTTAGTTTTGTTTGCAAGTAGTTGATCACGGTTCTGCAGATGTACTTCATGTACCCTAAGGACTCCTAACAGCTCATCCCAAGACAAGGTTCTCATGTTCCTTGCTTCTTGGATAGCTGTGGTCTTTGGTTCCCACACCTTGGGCATACTATCAAGCAATTTCAGATTAATCTGAGCTTTAGTATATGTGTGCCCAAGAGATTCCAGGTTTGAGAGAAGGACCCGAAGTCTTCCAAACATGTCGTCGGCACTTTCTCCCTCTTTCATGGAGAAGCTCTCATAGTGTCTGGTCAGAGTGACAGCTTTCCTAAGTTGAACATCTTCTGTTCCCTCATAGTTGGTGCAGAGGGAATCCCATATCTCCTTGGCCATTTCAGCCTACGTATCTTCTTGTACTCATTTCGGGTTAAAGCACAGGTCAGAGTATATCTGGCCTTGTTGTTGAGTTGAAGAATGTTGTAGTCATCTTGGGTCCATTGATCTTCAGGCCTTGTGATGGGAATATCTCCATTTATGATGATGTTTCATAGTTGATATTGATTGGACTTGATGTACATCTCTATGCGGTCTTTCCAGTAGGGATAGTCATCTCCAAGGAAGGCTGGAGGCCTTGTTAGAGAAGCTCCCTCAGGAATGAACTGATTGTCGTGACTGGCCATCTGGATCTTTTCCTCTAGACACGGTCAGGTGCTCAACCCTTAGAGGCTGAGCTCTGATACCAAACTGTAAAGGCAAAAGTCACAAGAAGGGGGGTTGAATTGTGATTTATAAAATTTTTTGGAAACTTTTATAAACAGAGTGTAGTGTCTGATCAGATATAGAAGTTTTGAGAAAATGTTTCAACAGACGATAACTCAACAGATGAAAGACTTTTAAACGAAACAGGTTTTAATCACAACCCAAAGTTAGTTCAAAGTAGTTATAAGAGATGTAAGACAAAGAAAGACAACACAAGAGTTTATACTGGTTCGTCTCACCCTGAGACTACGTCCAGTTCTTGGCAAACCACCAAGTTCCAATAACTTATCACAAGTTACAAGTATTTTTCACTGCCACTTCTGGCTCACCCAAGTAGTATTTCACACTTAGCCTCTCCAAGCTAAAACCCAAGTATTCTTTACTACCAAGCCACTTCTGGCTCTAAAACAAATCACTAGATTTGTTTTTTATAAAGGGCGCACAGACTTTTAGAGTTATCGTCTTACAGACGGATATACAAGATTAAAAGCTAAGTCTTTTTCTCTCAGGATACACAAAGTGGTTTGAGAGCTTTTTACAAAACAAAGAATGAAGGCTAGAAAGAATGCTTGAATTTTAATTCAGTTCCTGTGTCATATTTAGCATTTCAATTCTTCTTCTATATATACACTTGCTGAGGAAGTAACCGTTGTCTCTAAACGGTCTTCTTTCTTATGTCTGACCATCGTCTGAAGGAAGGTGGTTGAGAGCATTTAATGCTCGCATTAAATGCTTGTCACCAACTAGTCATTTTGAGCTGATAAAGTATTCTGCTTATCTTTCTTAAGATATACTCCAAATCCTTCTGCTGCAGTGGTCACATCGCTTGTTCAGACAAGTACTAATTGTTAGCTGTAGCACGTCTTTTGAGGCGAGGGAAACTTCTGAGACTTTGACTCTTTTTTTTTCTTTTCCCTTTTATGCACTTCGACAGATCCTAAGAGGATGTTCTATGAACATTCCCTGCAAAACAGAAAGCAAAACAATAGTGCATTTACTATGCCTTTAAATGCTTCTTCAGGCTATAGCGTCTGTCTACGTATCATCTGTATCTTACAGACGTAGATACAACATTTTTGTCTGTTGTCATTTATAAGACACAATCTTTTTACTTAATATTTGTTTTGCATATAATCAAACTAATTGAGAGTTCTGATTCGTCTTATGACTCAACAGTTTGAAAACATTAAACTAACACACATTCTATGTTTGAAAACATTACACTGACACCTCCTCAAATCTTACACTAACACCTCCTTACAAATGAGGTGAATGTAATAGTTAAAAAAGTAGAAGGTATTTGTGTAATTACACAAAATCTCAGGAAGTATTACTGTAATTTGCTCATATAAAAATTGACTGAAATGAAGTAGATTAAAATTATTTTAGTAGATCAAACTTTAAAAAAAATAAAACCATCAAATATTCTATTTTTATAGCTATATACAAAACCATTTGGTTGTCTTTCACTATCCATTTGGCAGCCAAGTTGTGCAATTTTGTCCACTGCCATACAGCTTATCATTTTTGGAAATTGGTATCATAATATATAAATCAACATTCGAAAAGACATTGTTAGCAATTGAAGTATATATATATAATACCATACTTTTTTTTTGCTGAATTGTAAAATAGCATAGTTGCGTTAACGTTCTAAATACTTTTTTAGAAGAAATTTGGAAAATATATGTAAAGAATTATTAGTAAATCAAGAGACAATCAAGCATAGAACCAAACATAATAATTGGAACGTATGGGTCTTGTCCAAATCATCAGACACTTTTATAGCAAAAAATGAGAATACTTAAGGTATGGGTCTTGTCCATCAAAATATACAGCAAAACGAGAATACATACTGCTAGTTTTTATACCCAAAATAAATTATTATTTTAATATCTAACAGATAATTTATATTTTAATATCTAAACTGAGTTGTTAATTATAGGTGTATGGTATTATGTTATGCTTTGATAAGAAAATGTACTAACTATTAAGTTTAATATTGTAACTATTTTTTTTTTCTCCTTAATGTATCGATGCAGTATTAGCTAAGAATAGAAATATATATTAGTTGTAATAAATTCTTAAAAGAGTGATATTGTTGTTCAGATATTTCAATCAATTTTTTATTAAAGATTTCTAATGATATTATTATTATATATATATATATATATATATATATATATATATATATATATATATATATATATATATATATATATTAAAATTAACATGATATAAAATTAAATTAAATGTCAAGGTAAAATATTTTAATTGTAGTAAAATTATATAGTTTAAAGAAAAATTATAAAATATATTAAGTGGTAGGTTCAAGGCTAATTGTGTTAGTTATAACATAATTGAGAATGATCTTGATTAAGCAAACGCCTATAGCGTCACAAGTGTTGAATGGTGGAGACTAGAGAAGGGAATATCACCCACACCCTGATGTGTGTTACGTATTGCTGAGGTATTTTAGGACAATTCAACTTGAGGAAGCTTGGGAGTTCTCTATTTAGGAAAAGAAAAGGACATGCCGTTATATAGGATTAAGGATACAAACACAAATTTATGTAAATTTTATAGAGAAATTTAGAAAAGAAAATTTTAAGAGAATGATCAGAATGTTAAATCTATTTTAGAGAGAGGGGGGAAATTCAGAGGAAAAAAAAAATTAGATGCAGCTTTTTATACCTAAAACAAGGCAAAAATAAACTTTTAAGATATAATATAGTTTCAAATAAACGGGTTGGATGGATTTTATTAAATGCATCATAAGAGATAGATTTTTTTTTTAAATACATTTTTAACATTTTGTAATGGATAAAAGAATTATTTTTTACCTATTCAATCCAATTCAAAATTTATCCAAAATTATTGTTTTTTAGGGTTTAGTCACAATTAAGACTCTTCATCTCTCCCTAAATGTGTGTTTTGTAGGGCAATCTATTTTATACTCTTATACATCATCATCATCATCATCATCATAAGATGTGATGATATGATTGGATCTTAATGTCTATGGACATGATGTAATATATTGTTCATGTTATATGATCCTTGTATCAAATAGTAAGATCATAGTCTCTTGTCACAAATAGCAGCATGCACAGCAAAACCAACTGCGAGGAATCCAACAAACAAGAGATATGTTGAGGAATCCAACATATGTTTCTAAGGGTTTTCTTGAAGAAAAATTAAAAATTCTCTTAAAAATTTAATGTATTGAATACTTTTCAAAATAAATTAATCTATAAATGTGTACAGTTTCAAATCAACTAATTAAGCTATAATTCTTGCAATATTTTTAAGAACTATATTGTTAAAATTGAATTGAATTAAAGCTAATGAAAATGTTGATTCATTGGTCATTGAACTCGTGTTGTGAGTGTGCTTTGTTAGAATTTTGAAAATACAGAGATTAATATGGGTCTTCCATGTGTGATCTTCACATCTTCAGTCACAAATATTATAATTTTTTTTTTCTTGCAAACTATCATTCCCAATAAAAGTTGAATGTAATACTTAGAAGAAAAGAGGAAAGTACTTCACGCTTGAGGAGCATTAGGGGTGTCCGTTGATTTGGTTCCATCCAACGAACTTGATCATTTTTTATTAATCAAATCAATTAAGTTGGTTCATTTTTTTTTCTTTGATTGGGTTTTAACCAAACCGGAACTTATAAGGCCAAATTTTCATGAGTTTAGGTATTAGAGGTTTATGTTTTACATCCCGATCATCCAAATATTAGAGATTTAAGTTATTAATGACATTTTCATAGCTTACGCTTCTGTTAGTTTTGATTGTTTTTATGCAATTAAAGCAATGAAATAAGAAGAATTACTTGATAGAAGAGTTGAGGGAATTATATAATTACTTAGGATAGTGAGAAGACAATAAATAAAGAGTTTAGAATGTTACAAATTAATAATATAATTACACATGAATGTGTTTCATACATAATAAAAAAAGACTTGTGTAAAAAAAAAAAAAAAAGACTAAAAATTTGGAAAATTGAAAAGATAATTAACACCTTAAGGTGACATATAGGCAAAAATTGGTGAGATATATATATATATATATATATATATATATATATATGACACAAGTATAGGTTGATGACGAAATAACTTAGGTATCAACACTATAAGTCACATTTTAAATTTAATATATTATCAATAGTTGATTTTCCTTAATTTACAATACCCTTTATCTAGCAAACGCAAGAACAATAACCAGAGGATGAGAGAGAGAGAGAGAGAGAGAGAGAGAGAGAGAGAGAGAGAGAGAGAGAGAGGTGAATGAATTTCAAAGTTAATAGATACTTATTGGTGTGTTTACATCTTCTTGTATGCTAGATCTATATTATCTAGCACTAAATAACAGCTTGCAACTCCACATTATTCCTTGTGTTATACACAATGCTACATACAATTTCAACTGAGCTTTATTTTGCTCTTGACATTCTAAATGATGACACTATTCACATTTCTCTTTGAGGATTATTGCACCAACCTATTCCCGGAAAATGACATGAAATACTTCATCACAAGGAAACAGCCAGGGCACAAACAACGCAAGAAATATCCCAGGCCCACCCTATACACGTGTACACTGCAATTTTAGTTGCACAACTAAAGCTAGCACAATTGACAATGGGTTACAATTTTTGTAAAGCAAGAAAAGAAGAAACAGTGAGTAACAAGAAGATAAAGAAAATAACAAGTAAAAAGGTTTGTGTTTGCTTATATTTTGGAAGGAGACTGCAAACAAGTATTTCTAAGGTACTGGTTAAAAAATTAAACTAGATAATTTTGTGGAAAAAAAAATGTTATCAATCCACTTTTACATAATTTCTATTGCATTTATATCATAATTTTAAATGAAAACTTTTTATTTGTTTATTCTTTAACTAGTATCCTTAAAATACTTGTTTGCACAATTCTTTTGAAGGACCTGAAAATTGGAAAGAGTGAAAGAATTAGAATTCGAAAGAAAGACTAACATTTAAGGTGTGTTTGGAATAACGAACAACAGGTTATGTTAACGTGGAAGCTACATGTTGTAGCGTTTACCATGTCCCTTTTTACCTGTTGTAACGTGAATCCAAACACCCACTTAAACTTGGAAATCAAGGGAAGGAAAATAGGACATGTCTTGCATCAAGCCCTCAAAGTCCCATTCTCCCATTCTAAAGTTTTCCCCTTGCCCATGATTTCCAAACCCAAACAAATCCTCTACAATTACGTTGTTGGAGCTTTGAATATTATGATGATGATCAGTGTTATTGAAGCAACTATTCTTGAAGTGGTTGTTGTTATGGCTCTTCACATCAATTGGGGTACTACCATTGTCCTCAATGCTTCTACTCTCTAGTGGAGGAAGGGAAAAGTCGCTTTCTAACCCCGTTTTGTTAGGCTCCAATATTGTCCCATAACTACCATGAACAACCCCATTATCATGATCTACCATGCCAACTTGGGTTAAGCATGCAGCAGCCATGTTGTCAAGGAAACCGGCTGAACCGGTCATGTCATAACGGTTGTTGGTCGATAACAAGGGAAAAGGGTCAAATTGGTCAGTTAGGACCATGTTGGCATGCATGGATTGCATGGATGATGATGATGTGGATGAGGAGGAGTCCATGCACATGGTCATGAGGTCATGCTCGTTCATGGGCATGATCCCAGCACCCATGACATGATCTCTAGGGTCTGATGAGTCACTGTTGTTTGGTGATGAAGTGCTGTTCATTTTCAACCTTTTCTTGAGCGTGGAGTTCCAGAAATTCTTGATCTCATTGTCTGTGCGACCAGGGAGACGTGCCGCAATCTGAGACCATCTGAGATTTACAACTTGGAAATGGTTAAAATTAAGAGAAAACAAAAGGCAATAACATCCAAAATATGTTACAATGGAAAATGCTAATAACATATAGATTTCAATATACTTTTTAATTACTAACCATTATTGGTTATTATCAATATTCATGAAATTTTGTGTAACTTGTGTTACATGAATACAGGAATAATATCAGTACCCGATACAAGTACAGGTACAGAATATGGTATAAAAAATTAAACATACTAGTATTTTTATATAATTTTTAAAGCACATAAATTTAATTTAAGAAAATATTTACAATAAAAGAAAATTTTAATTTAAATATACTGGTAATGTAAAAAAAAAAAATGTGTGTGTACATATGTATCATTCCATCAGAATTATCATATATGATAAGATTATTAATTTTTATAATAAATAGTTTAAGAATATACCTAAAAGTGATTTTTAATTGACTAATTGACAGTGTAAAAATCTTAACATAAACCGTATATAAAAATTAAACTCGTAAAAGAAAGTAATAAACTCACGTATCACATCTCACGAGTAAGAATATGAATAAGTTTGATTACGTAGGGAAACAAAAATGAGAAAACGAAAAGGAAAAAAACATCTATTATTAACCAAAAAAATTCATTATTTTGGAAAGAAAATATTAACTAGTAAATATGGTGAACCTAATCATAGGTCATGTCACACTTAGTTTAATTGAAGTCATATTCAAGCCAGGTACCTTTTTTTTTAATAGTTATTTTTATAAGTACCTAAATAAATCCATTACGAGTACTAGTCACAAAATGATGTATTCATGCTTCAGAGTGCGTAAGACTTATTAAATAAAGAGTAATATCTACGTCATCTTGTGAGCTTCAATAAATTTAGTAAATAAAAGTTGTGTTGAAAAAGTATTAATTGTTAACAATTTATATGTTATAATAGATCAACTTGATGGAAGACAGGGCTCTAATATTTAATAATTGATGGTTTAGCAAAGATTTTCAAAGATTACTAGTGAATAGTCAAATGTATTATGGGTCAGGGCCATCCTTAATCAGAAAGCTAGACCATGATAGTTAAGGCAAAACCCCTGACATGATTTTAGGCTACGTCATTTTATGTAGTCATATATGCTCCAAGTTTATCTAAACCCTATATTCAGTGATCAATTTCTTTTTTTTTTTTTCTTTTTTCATTTAAAAAAAAAACCTCATGATTGGGAGTTTTCCTATAGCCTTTACAAGTTAAATTAATCTTCAATGACATTGCGTCTATTTTGTTTTGTCTTCTTTATCAAAGACATTTTAATTTGTTTATCCATTTTTTATTTTGATAGGAAAGTTTAATAACATTTCTGACAGTGGAACCATGATAGGAGTTGCTTAACTTATTTTTAGTAAATTCTATAATGTCACGTGAAATTTAAAAAGTTTTATCGTATGATATTTAAGAACTTAAAATGAGTTTTATATTTGTTTCACAATCTTCAGAATAGTTATGAATGGTTGCTTAACGATTTTTATATATAAGAACTGTCATTTTAAATTCTTAAAGATTGTATAATTGAAGAAATAATATATTGAAGTTTTTAAATAATTCTATGTCACATTAATTATAAGATCCACCAAAAATGAATTATACAACTCCACCACGTACGGTTGCACCAGTAGTGAAGGCACTCTTATTGATTATTATAGTAGATGTTGTATATATTAGTAGTCAATAGTAGGTTGAACTGGATGTTGTATGAAACTATAACAATGCAAGTAAGGAAATGAACTTTGAGGTAAGAAAGTATTTTTGATTCGTTAGAATCGAAAACAGGTACCGGGAATTTACAACAACTCACACACTCTGTTTAACCAACTGTTCTAGACCTCGTTGGTTGAGGTAAGAAAGTATAGCAATGCAAAGAAGGAAAAGAACTTTGAGGCAAGAAAGTATATATAGCAATGCAAGGAAGGGAATGAATGAACTTTGATGTAAGAGACTATAGCAAATGCAAAGAAGGAAATGAATATTAAGAGAAGGTACCTGTTGCCAAGAATGGAGTGCAAATGAATGATGAGTTCTTCCTCTTGGGGTGAAAATGCACCACGTTTGAGATCAGGTCTCAAGTAGTTAATCCAACGAAGACGGCAACTTTTGCCGCACCTTTGAAGTCCAGCATTCCTAGCAATGTCACTCCAACACCCTTGTCCCTTAGTGATCATGTACCTTATGAGTTTTTCATCTTCCTCAGGTGACCACAACCCCTTCCTTAGCTTGCTCTTAATGTTGTTATTGTTGTTGTTGTTCATTTTGTCTTTTCCCATCATATCAGGTTTCCTCATTTGCCACAAAGCCAAGTGCTGATAATGGGGTGTGAGAGCTATATGAAATGTGAAGCTAGCTAGCCCTTGAGGGCCTTGATCAGTTTCTTGTTTTATGAAGTGGGTTGTGATAGAGATCGATCTATGAGAAAGCTATATAGGTGAATGATGGTTTTGAGGGACAAAGAGAAGGCTTCATGGGGTGGGAATGGTAAATAATGATGATGATGATGGTTGTGGGGTTTGCTTAAAATATGAATATGAGGGTATAGAGAGAGAGAAAGAAATGGGATTGTGTTTATTTGTTGGTTGATAGGTAGAGTGGAAAACGGATTGGAGGGGGACCTCCTTAACCCTAGAGAAAGAGAGAGAGAGTGATCAAAGAGAGAGAGAGAAAAGATGGTTGGTCTTCTTGTCTTTGACTCAATTCTTGTCCTTTTCGATACATTTTACTTCACTCACAAGGTAATCATAGTCTTTTATTGTATGGAACAGAAACAATTTTGCTTCCACTTCACATAATACTCTCTCTCTCTTTCTCTCACTATAGGTTTTAAACTTCAAATTCACGTGTGTTGAGACTAGAGAGAGAGAGAGGGGACTATGCTACCTATAGTGATTTTAATATAATGGCAAAAGTGTTGCACGCTTGACAAAAATGTTTGTTAATTTTCAAATTGTTTTTTATTGTTGTGTGTAACTTACATTCTTTGCATGAGTTTCATTAGGGGGCTAACCACTCATTGGCATACTTCTGAAGCAAACATTGTACACCTCCCAACAAAGCAAAGCCTTTTTTCTTTTTTCTTTTTTTTTTCTTTTCTTTTCATGGCATAATTTTATCATTGCCGTACATTGGAGATTACAGCTCTCATTCTGTCAAACATAACAACATGGCATGATATAGTTGGTACACAATTATATCTCTTACGCATGTGATTAAAAATTTATTCTCGTAATTCTTGTGTATAGAATAACATCTATTGAGAGATATCAGTCCTTTAAATAAATATCGATACTTTGAAGAATTAATTGGCTTCTTATTATATATTGACAGGATTGCCTGTTTAAAAAAATAAAATCTCTCAAACATGAAATATGACATACTTGATTTAATGACTTTGAGATGTGAAGTACAAAAACTTTAACTTTTTAATCTTCTTTAATTCACTTTTAACCTGCGGAAGTTACTGCTCAATGATGATAATTGCTATTAAGTTGCAGTACTTTGAAGATTGTTATTAATTAGTAGTTCTTGTTAAAAGTTGGTTGCATCTTTAAAGATACTATGAATGAGGATTAATTGCATCAGTTAGAAGAACACGAAAAGGTAAAAGATGGGTCCAGAGTTCCTATGCAATGTTAAGATAACTTAATTGTATGGATAAATTTTGGTTGTTTTACTTCATGTTCCATCTTTGACAAGGACTTGTGCTTGCCATTCAAGAACTATACGTGTATTTCTTATCCATAGTAACTACCTTACTACATATCTTTTCCTACCCATTATTTTATGAATTTAATTTAAATGTATTGATAACATTAATAGTTATATAGTATGTTCATTTTTATATAACTGTCTTACTCTTGAACATCATACTTGACATGATTTTTTATTTGATTGATAGTGTAAAAATATTTATAATAACATTACATAAAAAAAAAAAATAAACTCTTATTTTATTTCAAATTAATTTGATTTCTTTTTCTAGTAATTAAAGTTTACATAGATTTGTGTTAGTTTAATTAATATGCATTATAAAACAGTGAGAACGTTTTGGCATGGTACAACATGCTAGGACCTCTCTTCTAAGAAAGAATATCTCGTACAGCTTTCATGAAAATTGACCTTGTTTTTACCAAATGGAAATTCTAACCTGAAGCTAAAGCTAAAAATCATAATAATAATAATTAGCAAGATCCTTGTCACAAGATTTTTTCAACTATGTGGATAAAAATATGGATACATTCTATGACCCATCCTTTTCTCCCTGGCTTTCAAAGTACATTTCCCTGAGTGAGATTCCCTTTCCATTACCTAATTACCTTTGAGACAAGCCAATTATTTTACAGAAAAAATTGCATGAACCTAAAATATATGAGTCACTGTCCAATTCAAAATCAGATACGCATGGGGGAGTCTTTGTCAATTCCTACATATTGCAAGGGCAATATGGTCATTCACTCTCCCAAATCTTTGTTCTGATAAACTTGCACATCTTATGAGAGAAAAGTGAAGCTGAAACCTCTCAATCTACTCAAATGTTTCAAAAGCATCATAACTATCTACAGCTGTCTAGGGAATTGAAGAGGGAGAAAAACCAATAAACTAAAATCCTCTTAATTATGCTTGTGTTATGAGGCTGTCCCAAGCAACATTCTACTTTGTTATGAAGACAAGAAAATACAACTCATGTGGAGATTTTGTATTACACCTTGTACTACATAATAATAAGAATCTGTTACTAGAATGTTGAGGCCAAAAAGTAGTTGAACTTTAAATCGAAAAATCATGAGCTAAAAAGTGAGAATAGTTGGAAATAAATATGGAAGTACAAGTTTGAGGGTCACCACTTTTAATACCAAAAAAAAGGCCAAGATACAAAATTTAGGTGCCCTATTTTATACTTGGATAAAATATCTTGAAATTCAATTGCTATAAAAATTTAATGTTTTTGTCCTTATATTTTAGTAGAAATACATGTTTTAAGTTTAGAAACTAAAATCATGTCATCTTTTATAAATATAAGGATTAAAAATTTATTAAATTTTTATAGAGATTCAAATCGAGTTTCAAGATATTTTAAGGATTAAAAATATATTTTATCTTTTTTTTTATCTTTTTATGTTTATTTGTAGATTTATGGATTAAATAATCAGCCGGGGATATAAAACAAATGCTCATGGAGAAAGTGATTCATGACTAAATTAATCTGTAAGATCTTATAATTTCACCAATTTGTTAACTAAATCCTTAAAGTATTAAAGCTTTTAATTAAGATTTTATAATTAAAAGTAGTATAATTCAATCCTCAAGATTTAACATCGTTAAGTTCCCGAAGATCTGGCAGCTTCTGCTTTTTCTTTTTCTTTATATTTTTCAATCTCCATAATAAAATGTTTGTAAATCCCTAAATCCTTATTCTCTGGTTCCATCATCCATGGCATCATCCCTTGCCTAAGTGCACCTAAAGGGTTTTTGGCCTTTTCCTTTTTCTATAAACACAAGATCAGGAACGTTGGTTTTTTTCCCTGTTAATGTACTTTTTTGTTGAAACGTAACGCTATAAGCTAAATATTATTTTTTCTTTGACCCCCTTTTTTTTGTCTTGTTCTCCTTGCGTTATTGAAACCGAAGCACTATATAGTCCAAAATTTACATTGTAGGTATTGATATGTTCTACGAAATTAATTTTCTTGCATTATAATGTAAAGGTTTCTATACTATATATTAATTAATTAGAAATCATAAATAAAAAATTAAAATAGTTATTATAAATCAACAATTTTTTTTTATCCATAAAAATCAAAAATAAGTATCAGAGAGTTTAAAATAGTTATTATAAATTAACAATTTTACTAATATATTAAGTAATATATGCTGTAAAAAAAAGGTAATTTATGATAGTGTAGAATATTATCACTGTATTTAAATTAAATTTTATGTTCTTTTTTTTTAGGAGAAATTAAATTTTATGTTCTATTTAGCCCGAAAAGGTAAACATGGAAAAGCATTAACTAACAAAAAAAGTATATACAAAACTGATAGTGTTTGCTGTTTGGCCTAAGTTTTTTCTTGTTTATAAGCTACTTTTAAGAAGAAGAAGAAGAAAAAAACTAGTCTAAACACTTTCCTATGAACGTTTTTAAAAAATAAGAAATTTATTTGTAATAAATAAATTTACCCGACCTCAAAATGACGAGTGAGGGCTCAAAACTGTATTTTGTTTACTAGACCAAAAACTAGACAATAAGCATCAAACTATTTTTTTTTTTTCAGTAAAACAATTTTTGAAGAAAAAACTTATAAAATCAAATGATTCAAATCAATTTCTTAGGGCCCATCTTGTATTGGGTATTTTTGAGATCCCAAATCATTTTTTATTTTTTGCACTTTTATATGAATCATCTGGCCAATCACAAAATGGAAACAACCTCAATGCCAAAAGGGTACTTTTGTCTAGTAAAAATATGTCTATTTTACTACAAATTCCAGAAATATCACCTCACTTCATTTCTCTGCAATAGCACTACTATTAACCAGTCCATACAAATAGAATTTGCTGAAAGATTAGAGCAATGCCCAAGAACTGTAGACATTGGTAGAGTTCAGGTCACTAGTGACTATGGGACAAATCCACAAATGTGGCTAAACCAATATATTTGCTCAACTTAACACATCAATATATGCATGATATATAAAAAGAAGCTGTATCATCATCACTTGAAAGTTGAGACAGCTGTATCATTTAAGGAAGTTCCTTATTGAATCATTTTATGCATACTTTTGGGTGTAAATGCTGCATCGACAGCATTTATATCCAAACAAAACAAAGCATGATATCATATTATTCACTTAAAGAGGAATATAGTATTATGGATCAAAAGATATTCCAAATTTCCAACTAATACAGCAAATCAAAAAGTAGATTAACAGAAGAAAACAGAAGAAAGCAAACATCAAAAATTAAAGAACCCCTGAATCCCTCCACACATCCATCTAACAAATATTGCTATAAAATGAACTATCCAATCCCTGTAAAGAACCACAGATGATGTATTCCACAAATAAAGTACTTAAAGCCAGAAAAACTACCTATCTCAAAAGTTTTGTAAAAATGAAACACCCCTGGTTTAAAATGAATTGTGCTTCATTCAAGTGCACCAAATCCCTGAAAAATCACTGCACCACATGGCCTTTCTCTATGATATGTAGCTTTATCAATATAGGAAACACAAAGAACCATGTGCAGAAACGTACAAGAAATAACATGACATGTAGTAGGTGTGTTAAATAGATAAAAGGTAGTGCCTTCTCGTTAATTAGAGTCATGACACTACCATCATCAGCAAATGAATACATGATAAATATGCTCCAAAATACAGAAGGAGAAAAACCAAAGACTACTTCGTGTAAATTTCCAAATACAGTCTATCAAAATTATTGCCTAGCATCTGAACTTGAAATTTTTAACTTGATGACAACACAGAACTTTTCCTGTGACAGCCTACATTTAACTTGAGGTTCTCAGTTCCAAAAAAATACGGTAAACCACAATTGTCATGTTATCTCAAGCTTTTATCATGATGACAGCTGTGTGTGGATCTCAACTATAGGCCAAAATTGCACATCTGCACAAACTCCATATCGTTGTCGACGTATTTGGTCCAAAGATTTTTGTATTGGTTCAAAGCAATATCAAGCCATGGTTTCATGTTTCCATTGTAATGAATGACTGCAGCATTGCTGATCTCATCCATGCTAATGCTGGGATTGTATCCTAGCCCAAGCACATGCCAGGATTTGTCCAATGACTTGGTTGTGGAGTAAAAGGTGATCAAACCAGGTGACAGGGTCCCTGCTTTCCACAAAGTTTGGTCTTCATTCTGATAACAGAATAACCCTTTTAGCAACAGTACAAAGGAATAGCTTGAGCATTATTCAAGAAACTTTTTCTAGCAAAATAATAGTTTTAGAGAAAGCAATTACATAGGCCCTGTTTGGATAAGCTTCTCAGTAAGCACTTATACGAAAAGAAAATAAGGTAAAATGAATTAAGTTTCTCCCATAAGTTAAAATTAGCTTATACATAAGTTAAAATAAGCTTTTGGAGAAACTAAATGAGAGAGTTTCTATAAACTAGCTTATGCAAAGCTAATTTTAATTTATGAGAGAAACTTGATTTATTTTACTTAATTATTTTCTTCTCCTATAAGTGCTTATTAAAAAGTTTATCCAAACAGGGTCATAGTAAACTAGTACATAATCATTAGCATAGAAAAGATAACTATAAGAAGAAGAAATTTACCAAGTTCTGCCAATAGTGGTAATTATCTGTACACTTTTCACGCCTCCAAGCATCAAGATTAAATAAATTCATGCCATAGGCCCAAGCACAAGCTTTTGGATTGAAGCTCTCCTTGATTAAAGGATGAGAGAAATTCAAGTACTGCGCATATCGATGGAAAGAACCAAAACAGATCTCAACAGCACCGTTCACCTTCCCATCCAAATCAATTTTCCACAAACCCGTCAAGTCTTTTTGAACCACAACATCATCATCCAAAAGTAAGATCTTATACAATTTAGGGTACATCTCTGGCAAATAAAATCGAAGGTGATCCAACATGGACAGGGACTTAGCATTTTTCATGTTTGCATCATTTGTGGCATTATCAGCTTGATTCTCCAAGTACCGCTGCTTCATTTTTGCCGACTCAAGTTGCTTCAAGATCGGGACATATGATGAATTTAAGAATGTGAATTCTTCCACCGATTTCACCTCTAAAAACGCACCCCCTTCAATCGGCCTCATTTTAAACCAAACCTTCATTGCCCCAACATTCATCCTGTTTGCAACAATGTGAAAAACATGCTTCCATGGTTCCATTGCATTCTTCACCACAGATCTCACCACCACAGACACAGCTATTACATTATCCGAGAATATTGCATAATGATACAAAGTGGGATCTTCAAACTCTGGCTTGGGCTCCTCATCTCTATATTTCTCAGGATTTGAAATCTTCTCACCCATCAGCCTCATCGCCAAACAATGCAAGCTCTTGGGAATCGATCTGGCCGAAATCAAGCTCGCCAACGCCCCATTCTTCTTCGCCTTTGCAAGTGACTCATGAACCGCAAATATCGTATCCTTCAACTTCTGGATCTTCAACTGATTATCATAATTCTCTTTCGCCTCAACAATCATCATCCGCGCAATCTTTACTCGATCCTTAACCTCCTTCTCAAACTGCCTCAGAACATCCTCATCAATTGGACCATCAGACTCAAACAGTGGTACCTTATAGGTTGGCTTCAACGCAATATCCGAAAAATTGCGCGCCAACTCATCAAACATCTTCAATTGCTTAGAAATGTCAAGCTTGAGCTTCCTAGCATAAGCACCATAGGCATTCACTAGTGCTATGTGATCTTTAGCTTGCTGGTGTATCAAATCTACTCGGGTCCTAAGAGGGTCAGATTTCAATGCCAAAAAGGTTCTATGCACGTATGCATTACCAGTCGTGGGAAGATCCTGTTCACCAAAAACACCTAAACAATTACATGGGGTTCATTCAATTTTCTCAAATCACCATGTGGCAAGGTTTTAAATAACAATTCGCAACAGCGATTTCAGCCTCAACATCAAGGTTTTTGGACCCATGTATGCAATTTCCCACAATATCAAGGATCGTGACCAAACCGCAATTTAAAATCTTGCCATGTGGGTTATGCTTTAAACTAAATCTACAATAATGGGTCGTCTCCAATTTCGTAAATTAAAAACGGGTTTCAATCAAAATCGAAAATTTGGCACGAAAACACAAAAGGGCATTGGAAAGTGCAGAAAAAACAGAGGAACTTACAGAGTCATCGTTCGATGTGGAGGGGTTGGTGGTGAAGAGGACCGAAAGGGTGGCAACGAAGAGAAGAGAAAACATGGCAGAGATGAAGATCCGGAACGAGAAGAAGCTACGGAAACTAGATCCACCTCTGGTTCCTCTCGTAGCAACCGCCATTGGATCTTGAACTTCGTTGCTTTGGTAACTGTAGAGAGCAGAGTCAGATCCAAGAATTTGAAGAATCTGTGTTAAAAAGTTGATTATGTGATGTGTGGTTTAATTTTTGTTAATTTTGAATTGAACCATGTAATTTGGAAAGTGAAGTTGGCATGGTGATTTTGGGGCACCAAATTAATAGGAGGATGGAGGATTGGGACAAAGGTGATGGTGATTGAGATAATGCAATGAATGCAGAGAGTGTGTAGTTGTGAGATTGTGAAGTGTGTTTGTGTGAATGTGTGTGTTGTGTTGGTGGTACGCGGAATGTGAAGAGGTGGGCTGGGCTAGTAATGGTTCTCAGCCTGAAACCTGAATCTGACATATCTGGGCTCCATCTCAATTTCTTTCTCTATGTTAATTTATGAAAATATTATGAAAATTTCCCCCCTTATTTTGACTTTCTTTCTCTTGGTTTTTGGCTGTGTGCAAATCATGGATTCTTTATTCAACTTTAATTTTTACATTTATATTATATTTTTATTTTTGAGTTCAATTTTTATTTATTGTTAGTGTAAATTTTTTATAATTAATCGGAAATCACTATTCGTATAATTTTTAAAATAATTATCGTAAAAATAAACTAATTTTAATTTGTCACACATGATAATTTTTTATTAAATGAAAATGTAAAAATTCTTATTTGTTCTTTATTTTTTTCTTGCTTTCTAAGAATTTAATTAGAATACAATGATAATATAAATGTTTTTTACATTATCATTTAATTATAAATTATAATATAATTAAAATATATTTATTAATTTTATAGTAATTATTTTTAAATTTATATTTAAATAATTAATAGTATAAAATAAAAATATTTATACTGAGAACTTATAAAATTAAACTTGTTTTCTAATCACAATAGTTATAACACTTTTTTTTTTCTTCTTTTTTTAATTCTTTCTTTCTTACGCCAAAAAGTGTAATTTTTTATTTTAAATTATTTAGTTATATTTCTTTTCCGTACATACTAAGTAGTATGTTTCAATTTGTTTCTCATTGGTCCCCCTGTTAATAACTTCGATTTGGTGGATTTGCGACGAATTCATGCCAACCTTTCCATTTGAATTTTTTTTTTCTTTTTTTTCAAATTACAATTGATGTTTACTTTTGACTAAACAATCCAACCAAACTTAAGGCAACTTGATTGGTTTAGTTCAGTTCACATACAATTGACTTTTGATTAGAATTTTTACTTTTTTTAAAATAATTTACACATATATCCTTAACGATGTACTTCAAGTGATAAAATAACTAAATTAAGATCTAATAAAATGAGTTCAATTCAAATTCTGTTAAAAATGTTTTCGTGAGAAGGGACTGAGGTGTGATAATATTTTACAAAAATAAAAATAAAAATAAGCTTTTGACTTTACCTAATACTTTTTTATGGTATACTTTTTTTATGGTATACTTAACAACAAATTTACATAAAAACCTCCATTAAAGTATCAAAAGTATCGTTAATTTTTTTTTTTTTGACAGCAAGAAAATCATATTTTTTCCATTTCAATAACATGATGGATACAATGAGGAACTTCAGTCAAGATGACAGCATGAGGATTAGTAGTGTTTTGGTTTGGCATAATTCCAATATCGAGTCCGCGTAGCTTAAATAGATCAACTCAAAAGCATACCAAATTGCTTTTTAAACAGGAAAAAAAAAAAACTACACATTTTTTTAACAAATAAAATACACATATGGCAACGATTTATACCTACCTAAGGTTAATGTTGAAAATTAGGCTAAAAGACAAAACAGGATTAAAAAGAAAAATTATTTACATAATAAGTGTGAAAAAAATATATATTTACTTACAGGAGTTGTTTTTGCCATGTTGCACCAACTTAGTTGGCGCCTCCTGATTTTTTTTTTTTTTTTGCTAGTAGGAGGCGCCAACTCGTAGTGCACTTTTTGGAAAATGTAGTCTGACCATATAGGGGTACGAAAGGCAGAATGAGAGGCGCTAACTCGTTTAATGCCTCCTGTTGGGAGGTGCCAAGTCAATTATTGCCTCCTGTTGGGGGCACCAACTCGTCTGACACTTTGTGTGTTTTTTGTTCTGCCCTGACAAGACTAGTTTGTGTTGCCGTGTTGCGAATCTGGCAGAATAAATATTACAATATATTGTTTGCTCGTGAGTTAAAAAAGGGAGTAAATGTTGCAATTTTTTTTTGTATAAATAGAGGTTGAATGCAGTTTGTAGTTACACCGGTTAAGAATTCAAATATGTTTTCTCCTTCATTGTTCTACTGCGTTAGTTTTTATTTTTTTGCTAATAATCATGAATTCTTCAACTGTTTATGTTTTAATTTATTACAATAGAGAAATCATCTCTACTATAGATGAAGGTGTCAAATTTGTTAGTAATGACACAGAGTATTTTGTAGTTAAGGATGACATAAAACTTGATGAACTGAAGGAATCTGTGCAGATGAAAATTACACCTTCAGATGAAACTAATAAATTTGACACCTTCATCTACAGTAGAGATGATTTTTCCATTGTAATAAACTAAAACATAAACAGTTGAAGAATCCATGATTATCAGCACACACAAAAAAAAAAAAAAAACAAACAAACAAACAAATGCAGCAGAACAATAGAGGAGAAAACGTATTTGAATTCTTAACTGGTGTAACTACAAACCGCATTCAACAACTATTTATACAAAAAAATTGCAATATTTTCTCCCTTTTTTAACTCACGAGCAAACAATATATTGTAATATTTATTCTGCCATATTCATAACACGGCAACACAAACTTGTCTTGTCAGAGCAGAACAAAAAGCATACAAAGTGTCAGACAAGTTGGCACCTCCTAACAGGAGGCAATAATGGACTTGGCGCCTCCCATTCTACCTTTCGTATCCCTACATGGTCATACTATATTTTCCGGAAAGTGCACTACGAGTTGACATCTCCTACTAGCAACAAAAAAAAAATTCAGGAGGCGCCAGCTGAGTTGGCACCTCATGATGCAATGTGGTAAAAATAACCCCTGCAAGTAAATACTTTTTTTTTCACACTTATTATGTAAATAGTTTTTCTTTTTAACCTGTTTTGTCTTTTAGCCTGAAAATTAACTCCATCCCAATTTCCAAATAAAATATCAGCCCAAAATTCAAACGGCAGTCCAAGCCATAGGCTTCATCAGAGATTTAAACTTCAAATTTGGGGCCCAAAATCCATATTTTGAATCTCCGTCACTTTCTAATTTTATTCTATGTAGTCCATTGTTCATTGCAGCTAAAGTAGATTCCTGCCTCCATGCTGATAGTCAATAAGAATTTTTTTTTTTTAAAAAAGAATTGAATATCTTGATTAAAAGATTGCACTAAAGTTCAACATTAATTATCAAAGTAAAATTATAATTCTGATTTTTTTTTTTATAATGATCACACTAAAATTTGAATTTATAACTTTGTATATTAATCCAACTTTCATCACTATACCGATATCCTAGTAGGTTAAATTATAATTCTAATTGAAAGCAATACCAAAAACACTTATATATAACTGTATCTAAGTTTTGTGTTTAAGTCTATTCAATTGCAATTGATTCAAATAATAGCTACATAAATTGAAAGTGGCAAAACCATAACATATCTAAATCAGTTCTATTAAAGTTAGGTAAATGGTAACCAATGTTTTTTAGACACTTGTTAACAAGACCATGAAATATATAATAATAAAGTCCTTCATTAGCTTTTATATTACTAATTAGATTAAGAAGAGTTAACAATAACATTAGAGTTTTTATGACCGAGTAATATTATCTCATTTTTCTAAATAAAAATCAAATTTCATAATAAAAAAAATAGAGTGATTTATGTACTCTCTACATTTTAATTAAACTTAAAAGAATCTATTAGAAATACAATAAAGTAATTTAATTAATAACCTCTACATATATAACATATTAAGTTCGTACGAGATTAGATAAGTCGAGAACATCTATGACTTTTGCAGTAGATAAACAAGACAAAAGAGGGATGTGTGAACGTGCCAACGATGACTACATCATTTTTTGTCGGTGATTATTCATTGCTACTACATTTTACTAGTACTAGTATTTTATTTTGTTTTATTCATGGGCTAATTAAATTTCCACTTCTTTGTTTTCTGACTTTTGAACTCTTTGGCTTCTGATGTGTCCAAACTTATTGACCACAAACTATGAGTAAACCAACTCATCCCATTTGGCTTTGCTTGGAGAGCATCAAACTATATAACCACACCGACCAACTACCACGCCAAGAATTTGTGCCTAATTTTCAGGTGTTATATAATTATCTCATTCAGGTGCTGCTCTTGAATTTTGCAATATTGAAGTACCATAATGGGAATGTCAAAAGATAACCAAAAGGGAAAAAAAAAAAAAAGAACATCATGGATATTGAACTCATGAAACATTATTTTTGTGCATGTGTGCACACATATACTTGTATTAATCTCTTTAAGGTTTTTTTTTTCATCAAGAGCCATATTATTATAGGGAAAAGGTGCATCGATCATCAGTGACATTGGCTAGTGCACAACTTGTGTTGGATCCCTATCAAAAACTTGGGAAAGTAAATAACCAAAGTTTGAGTTATTTTCCAATAATATGCAGTCAAGGTAGCTCTGAAAAAGATATATAAAATAGTGATAACAATTTTAGTGGGTGGCCTGTCCAAATGTTCTCCTTTTTATGGCAACTTTTCTATCATCAGCCAATGACCACTACAGACACCCTTTTATTTCTATGTCATGTCCTACTCTCCCCATCCCAATTCCACCTGACATAATTACCTCCATTATTATTTTACACACATCATATATTATAGGATTATGCTAGCTTCACATTCATATATACTTTTCTTTATTACATGACCCTCTTCTTCTTTTTAATTCTTTTATCTATCCACAATTCAGTGGATATTACTAGAAGATGATGAGGTCATGAAGGCTTTCTATATTGTTTTATGGGAAGGGATTAATCATGATGGTGTTTCTGACTCTACTAGGTGTCCAATAAGTTTGAACTATAACAGTTAACCCAGTAGAATTATAGATAACTCTTCAGCCTCTTTAAATGTTAATTTATTGCACAATACCAATAGATAACTCTTCAGCATCTTTAAATGTTTATTGTACAACGTCATCAAGGTTTTAAAAAAATGATCTCTGACTACGATTTCGACCGCAACATTAAAGTTTTTGAACTCTTCATGACCTTATCTTAACTGCAATTGACCAATTGATTGTGACTGTATTGACTGTATTTATCTGTAATTTCTTGCAATGTTAAAGATTAAGACGAAAGAGCGATCACGACAGTAATTTAAAACCTTACACAAGTAAATAAAAACTAGACAGTAGACATTACACACACCTTTTTTAGAAAGAGAGGAAGTAGTGTCAAAGTTAATGAGCTAAAGGATAAAATTAAAGATAGTCATCAGGACAAGTTATTGCCATTTATCTTTTCTCCTCACAAGGCTCAAAAGGGAGGAAAAAAAGACTATTGTTTTTGACTTCCACACAGACACAGAAGAAGAAAAAAACAACAAAAACAAAAGTAAAAGAAGAGATAATTAACTAGAAAAAAAAAAAAAAAAAAAAAGAGATGATAATTAAAAATTTTGGCCCCCTTGTCTTGAAATATTAATTCAGCCAAGGAGGTCCATGTTGTCGTTGTTGTTGTTATTACATGAGTTGGATTGGTTTGAAGAATCAGATCTGAGATAAGCTGAGGGAACATCAACATCAACATCATCTTCCAAAGGGGTGAAGGAGGAAGGGCAAGGGCTGTGTATCTGCATGTCCCTAATCATTTGGCGAAGCTCTGAGGCCTCCTCTTTGAGCTGAGCATTCTCTTGGAGAACTTGGTCATGGTTCTCTGAGACATGGTTCAGCTTGTCTATGAGCTGGTGGTTCTCATTCCTGAGCCACACCACCTGAGACCAGAGCTCATCAAGGTGCTTCTGCTTCCTCATGCGTGACCGGCGCGCCGATTCGCGGTTCGATATCATCCTCCGGTGCTTCCTCTCGTTGATGAGGCTCAGCTGCTGCTCATCTGCCTCATCAGAGGTGGAGTTGCTGCTGATGCATGAGGATTGAGGGCTGAAGTCATAGGGAGGGTTGTTCAGAATGTTGTTGTTGCTGTTGTTGTAGCCATATAGTTGGTTGGGGAATCTTTGGAACTGATGAAATGTGGGAATGTTGTTTTGGATATTCATGGTGGTGTAGTTGTTGGGAGGGTAGGGACAAGGGTTTGAAGGGAGTAAATAATTGAGGCCTGCTGAGACTTCCCTGGTTTGCATGGTTTTTTTTTTTTTTTTTTGGTTTGGCAGAAGAAGATTGCAGCAGGGCCTTGTTTGGAGGAAGAGTAGTAGTGACTCTAGTGAGTGATGGAGAGAGTTCAATTGGTTTTGAGAAGGAGGAAGAAAGAGTGGGAAGAGTAGGAATTATATAGGGAGAGAAAATGAAGTGACCCCACTTCATAACAGTAGAGTAACAGTGTTGAAGTTTAATATGCTTATTACATTATTGATGGATTATGGAATTGGCATGCATTCTCTTAATTAGTTCAAAAATAACTTAATCATCATGCAGTTCAAATCCAACGGTTTATTCCCTAAGTCTATATTTATAATTTCTTCTTTGTTGCAAAATAAAGCATATCATGGCATGGCATAGATCCTCTACAATTTTGTTAGTACAAATTCTTAGTTTCTCAAGTGTTTTTGGTATCTCTGTCAGAGGGAATTTTATTATGGTAATTTTTATTATTTTTAATATAAATTTTATTGTACAAATTACTGAAGTAAAATTCTAATTATAATTGAATAATAGTTCTAAAAAGCAGTTACAAAATTGCATCTAAGTTGTGTCCATCTTATCAGATAAAGCTTACATGTTTTTTAAGTATTTCTAGTATTGTTATTTAATCAAAATTGGAGTTTTTAATTTAATAACTAATGCTAACTTTTAAGGCAAACTTTTATTATGTAAATTAAGAAAATAAACCTTAAATCTAATTAGAAAAAGGTACTAAAAGCATCTAAGTTTTGTCTATTATGAAAGATTATGAACCGATGGAATGTCATGCAGATGGGTGTCTATGTGTAGGTTTAATTGGTTAATTGCAGTTATTATATTATTATATGCTCTCTTTGCTTTCTCTAAAAAGCATTGAACTTATGTATGTGTATGTACATGACATATGACATATATATGTAACATGTTATATGGGTGATCATGGCATGATGCACACAACATAAGTGGCCGAAAGGGTGAACGCAACTTGGGTTTGTGGATATAATCATTTTGTAGAAAAATATGCTTACCTAAGAGCGACAAAGGCATTTCATATCATGGGGAGTATAATTAAATAACTCTATTGGAAGACTGTTTCGGTGAAAGCAAGCACAGGAAAATTTTGGAGTTAAATAAGTCACTTAATTTAAGTGTGTTATTTCCAAGCTGATTGATTCTCTGTTGGATATAGTATTCTCTTAAATGACGTAAGAAAGGGGTGTGGAAAAACGAGGCAGGCAAAGACAAGGTTGAAGGTGACTTCAATGGACTATATAACCAACAAATCACAAACCTTAACCAAAGAGCAACGTTTGTTTTACCTATGGTTAAACTTAAAACTCGACCCGAGAAGGGAAAATTACAATTCACATTTAATAGAAGGGGAAACATTGGCCTTTCATCAATCCACTCCACTGTTTGTCATCACAAATAAAATAGGGATAAATTGTAATTAGTAAGGAATTATATGTAGTGTAATTCAAACTACTGTGTTGGTCCAAGTGAAACTCATAAATAAAATTTTTAAATTTGAATTTTTTGAATAGAAAAAAAGTGTATTTAAAAAGAGAATTATAATTGTCAATCAGGACTCCCAATAAAAATTAGTAGTATTCAATAAAATTAATGAAATTGTTAATTTTCTCACACTTATATTATTATGCTGTACCTAAGTTGTATCCATAGAACAGTCTAAAAAATTGAGGATTTATTTTACTTCAAGATAACTATAGTTAGATTGGTTTATTTTGAAAAACAATCGTGTTTTTCATTTTTCATTTCTCAATTTCTTGTGAGATTCTTTTTTAAAAAAAATATCGTAATTATTTTCTTAGAATGCTAAACCAAACATCCTATTAAAACATGAAACTTGCAAATCTACTTACTCTGTTCACTATTTCTAGGTATTTCTTAACTCACATTACATGCATCGCCACCCGCATTTAAATTTCCATAAAGGAAAGCCCATTTTTATATTCATGAAACTTGCCAAATTCGTAACTAGTAGATCAAAGAAAGAAAGGGATCAAGAATATTTTTGATGACTCAAGAACCACTTATTCTGGGACCTCCAAAAACAATTATATGTGTATGGATCAAATAGAAGCCAAATGTTTGATCAGCAATATTCACTTTTCCTTAGTAGGGTTAGGTACTTGGTACTAATCAACGTCTATTAATTTGCCTGTGGTAATGACAACTTCAATAGTAATAATCACGGGAAAAAAAATAGAAGGTTATTCTGCTAATATTACTACTCTCCACGCCAAAAGTATGCCACAAATGCTGAATGCATCATGCTGCTGCGTTTGTTTTAGCTGCTAGAAAGTTATCTAGGTCTTATGTTTTCGTCTTTTCTGGCATATTCTCAAGGTTATTCCACAATCCACATGGTCATTAATTGCTCTTGCTGTGAATTAGATTTGAAAATAACATTATTGAATCCCCCACCCTCCCAAGATAATACCTATCAATTGATGAGTAGGGCTCAGATGAATTTCATTCAATCCAAATGAGTGTGTAAGAAAAAAAAAAATGTGTGCTCCTAACTAGTAGAGTTGTCAAAAATGGCCTAGTCTGACAGGCCGGTCCGATGGCCCGTCAGGGCAGGCCGGACTGGATTATTAAAAAGTTTGCATAAAAAGAATTGGGTCAATCTAGCTCGGCCTAACGAGCCAAACGGGCTAGGCCGGACCTAAAAATTTGTGGCCTAAATAGTATCGGGCCTACTTGGCCCGAAATTATTTTTTTATTTTTTATTTTTTTCTTTTAAAATTAGTATAATTTTTATAAATAAAAAAATAGGCCAATTTGGCCTGGCCCAATGGGCCAGGCTGAGCAAAAAAAAAACGCAGCCTATAAGAGATACGGGCCAAGCCGGGCCAGGCCGTTTTTTCTCTTTGGCCCGTCAAGCCTGGCTAGGCTGGCCTGGCCCGGCCCATTTGACAGCTCTACTAGCTAGCATTTTTTTCTTAAGAGATATGTTAAAATTAATATCAAACAACCAAGCTCTCTTTCACTAGGTGGGGTACTACATTAATCAATTGACAACATAATATTTTATTATAGATTATGGGGTAAAATATGTTTTTAACTCTTATACTTTTGGTAAAAACTGGTATAAGTTTCCGCATTTAATTTTGATCAATTTGGTTTGTGAACTTTAGAAAAACAGTAGTTTTCATCCCTCTAATGATGAAAACCATTTGTGATGAAGTATGAAAACCACTATTTAGATTAGGGATAAATTGGTCAAAGTTGAAGTTCGAGAACTAAAACCAAGTTTCATCAAAATTATTGGGACTGAAAACATCTACATACACAATCAATATTTCATCATTTTTTTTTATCAAATCCTAAATTTCATTTTCTTGATTAATTTATATCATGAAGCTTCAGGATATATGAAATTTGAACGTGATACGCTTTGATTAAAGGAGAGAGAAAAGGTTAGAAAAGTTTCTAGTGGCATTGAGCAGTTGTTCACTATCCAATCAGGCAGAGGCCAACAGTTCCACGTTGCCACTTCTTTCTACAATAGGCCAATCTCTTTATAAATTTAAAACGAAAATGACATATGCTGACCCTAATACCAACTTTAAACGATTCATTTTTTTAGTGAGATTAATGAAATAAAATATCACTTAGTGATTGTATATATCTGCATCTTCTGTTTCAAGCATTTGTTAATGCCATTACATTCTTTTTTTTAAATTAAGAGTATTTTCGACCGAGAATCAAGAAGTAATTCTTTGAAGTACTAAGATAAATTTAAAGGGTTGATATCTCTCAACAGTACATACACAGATTTGATGATTGAAACCATATGTTTAAAGAGTAAGATTATCTATCAACAATGTCTGGTATCTATGACATTATTCATTTTGTGTCTAACTACTATTGATACACTAAATTGGTATCCATGTAGTTTCTTGAATTTAGTCATATATATCATTAATTTCCCATAAAATTGACGCGAATTTACTCATTCAGAGGGGGAGATATAGAAAGAGATGAGTTTGGTCTTAACCACTCAAGCAAGTGGAGAAAAATCATGCATAACATATGGTGGAAATTAATGAGTAGAAATGGTACTTTCTATTGCATCTTCCACTAAACCAAAAGCTTAGATGCATTCAGAAGGATGAGTACCAAAAATCTCACTAGACAAATGCTTTCTCCCTGCACTTCCCGTGTGAGTCTGGTTGAGTGGACTGAATGGTCAACACTATCATTAGACAGATATAGACCCCCCCTTTCATTCTTGTCTTCCGTTTGTTCTTCACTTTATATCAATCCCCTTCTCTCTCTCTTGATTTGTTTTTTCTAGTCTGTAGGAACTTACATAGAGATTAAAGAAGTTTGTATATATATAAAATAAAATTATGTTACCCCCACCAACTTCTAGTCTTCTACATATACATCATTTCATGTGTATAGTTTTTTAACTATGATTTGTTATCTATACCAACAAATTGTTGGTTTGAATGAAATTGGGTTTCCCTTAAACAATGTCTCAGGTTCAAACCTTATGCATGGAAAAAACTTGAAAGAAGAGAGTCCACTAAAGATGGTCAACCAGGTTCTCTAACATATATTAATCATCAGCAAAGTTAATGGTTACTTTGTACCAATAATGTGGTTAACAAAATACTTTGATTATGTTATGTGGATGTAATGACATGAGATAATAATAAGTAAATTAAAAGTTGGAGATTTAGAATTTACTAATTCTTGTATTATTTAGTCGGAGACCAAGATTGGTATAAATGTTTATTGTCATTGACCAAACTGTAATTGTACTCTACATTGTACACGTACTTACCATACGTTGGTTTTGTCAAATCAAGTTTCAAAATGCTATGAATCGCAAGGACAAGTGGACAAGGAAAGTTCACAAATTGACTTTGCCATTTGATTCAGGTACATGTTATATCATTTTCTTTACCTTATATTTTTCTTTTGGTCAAGTTTATCATCGCCTAAGTGTAATTGGTATCTGGTTCGAGATCCAGTTCGTACACTTGTCCACCACGTCTGGTTCCTTTCTTAACTGGGCCTACATTAGAAAGGGTCCACTTGTTTATAAAATCATGTATTACATACCAGTGTGGGTTGCAACAAATAGCTAAAGATTTAGGTTAACTTTCATCCTTTACGTAGATTTGAGTTTGATTCTTCCTTATATCTTTGTGAGCATGTTTGGATTCCTGTTTGGGGTGCTCTAAACTTTGTTTAGAAAATAAACTCAATTTTGTGATATGTTTGGTTATCCTTAAAAGTATATTTGCACACTTATATTTTGCTTTAAACCATGTTTCTAAAAAAAGTAAGACCAAGGTTCCTTTAGCAAACTCAATTTGCAAAAAGAAAACTACCACATACATAATTAAGTTTGTCAACTTTAATTCAAATATTTACTTTAAAATCTTGTCTAGTAGGTAACCTTCTTTAAAGAGATTCCTTAATACTCAAATGCTAATTAAGTAATTGCAGTTGAGTAAAATACTTGTAATTTTAGCTTATGCAATAATCCTTTGGGTAAATCTCTACCGACGGCCCTTATATGTTATTAGATAGTATTAAGAGTATTTTCTCGTTCTACCACTTTTATCCAAAAATAAAATAAAATAAGCCATGTATTACATATGCATATAATATATTCTATGTTATATTATTGGTATGCAAGCTTGAGCTTCTGTGTCTCTTTTAGTATTTTTCCATATCTATTATCATTCCATGAACCATATCTATGTATGTTCATTCCATAAACCAAGTTATTAAGGACGTTTAACTCAGTAGATTGAGCAGGGTGCGTAAATTGTAATAAACCTTCCAGTACTTGTCTTCGATTCCTACGGATCAAAAAAAAAATTCCATAAACCAAGTTACCAAGTTTTATTTTCATCCTAATTGTGGCTGGCCTAAAGTTGATACCTACATGGAAAGTTCAACTCATGTGGTTATCATAAGATAGTAAAATTCAGGTCAACCTTTGAATCGTACGTGTTTTTGTTGTGAAATTAGACTAGTGATCTCCACTACAATAATAAACAGAATGGAACTTCTTCCTTTTTTTTTTTTTTTTTTTTTGAAAGGAACAGAATGGAACTTCTATTGCGCAAAATTAATCAGTGTCCCAATTTCAACACTTCACCGTATATATCTATGAAACCAATTTCTCAAATCCAAGAAAAAAAAACTAAAAAACAATGGTGAACTAATTTCTAAGAAAAGCAATGACAAATGTTTGTTATGATTAACATGAATTTAGTTTCCTTTAGGCATGATATAGAGCAGTTACTTGTTCCCTCGAATTAGAATTGAAACTAATCAATGTCTTCCAACATGGTGTCTCAATTCCCATAATGACCTTTCTATTTTGTCTCAATTCTGGCTATTTAGCTAGCAATGGATTTGCAAGATATTATGAGAAAATAACGTAAATAGACAAATAGACAGTGCCTGTGCCTTAAGACCTAAAGGGTACATGATTTAACCACTGCCCTTTTCGTGCCAAACAGAGAGACCCCAAAATATTTTAAAACATGAAAGGGGCCCACTGTCATGCGGGTTAGTTATATTGCCGTATCATTGGAAGTTTTTTTTAATGAGGAAAAATATTTCTTCTGTTTTCAATATATATATATATATATATATTTCTTCTAAAATTAAACATCCAATTTAATACTAATATGAAAAATTTTAATGAGTAAAGTTCTTTCTATAAGTATTTAACATAGTTGTATACTTAAGATTAAAACTCAAGAGTTGAAAATCCAAAAGGGTTGACGCAGTGATGTAAGGTCCGTTGTGTTCACATGATGAACGATCTATTTAGTGGAAGAACTCGTGTTTGATTCTCTCCGTGTGAAAAAATTCCCTTAGACCAGTGACAGTCATGCAATGCTAGCGGAATTAGTCTCTGACTCGCTGCAGGAGAACCCAAAGGGTTGGTGTAGTGGGGTAAGGCCCCGCAACGTTCATATGTGGGGGAACGATGATCTATTTAGCGGGAGAACCCGTGTTTGATTTTCTCCATGTGCAAAAATTTCCTTGGGCCAACAGTAGCCACGCACTGCGAGTGAGGTTAGTCTTTGACCCAGTGGGTTGAGGAACACGTGATATATCTGACCCAGGACCAAAAAAAACTCAAGAGGTGAGATTACTAATTAAATTGAAACAACTTCACATCAATTAATTCACTTATATTAACTACATGTTATTATTAGTATAATTTATATGTACATATAATTATACAAATGCTAGTTCATATAATGTTAAAATTAAGTTAGATACTTAGGTTAAACTAAGGTTCTTGAGCTCATATATATTGTTTTTACCTATTGCAATACGAAAATGGTTAATATTATACTTGCTTTGATCTTTATATTTATTGTAAATTACATTTTGAAGTTTTAATTTAAGAAATTCTCCCAATTGAACTTAAAATATTTATAGTTAATAGATAAATAAAACTTATTCTCACGAATTATTAAAACATGTGAGTTTGGGTTTTTGAAATATTTACGGTCTAATTTACAAAATATAAAATAAAATAAATAGAATTAGGTAAGTTTTAAATTTTCCTTTTCATTGTTTAAGATTATAATACATTAAGAATTGATGTTTATAAATAATTAAAAAAACTCTATTATTTTTTATATTAACATTTTTTAGTAAAGTAGTACATTCAGTTGCGACTCCATGTTCAAGTCAAAAATCATACTCCAGACCTTAGTTAATGGATCTAAGTATCGAACCACTTGTGCCAATAACTTTTGGTAGAGCTTCATTAGTTTATATTTGGTATATTTTAATTGTGTTTTTTTGGTAATAATAATTATGTTAACACTTGGCAGGTAATTTTAGGGGGGGCAAAAAAACCGAAGAAAAAAGGTTGACAGACGAGACGAGAAAAATGCGGGCGCACGATAGATGTCATCCGTGGGGTCCATGCTAACGAGCACGCATGGCTACCTATTCCACCATCCCCTAACCCTATTGCTCGCCCTGTCAACTCAACCATTTTCTAATCTCTCACTGTTTTTTTTTTTTTTTTTTTTTTTCATTTTTCATTTTTTTTATTTTACATTTTTTTTGCACGTTTCTTCTTATAAATTCTTTAATACCAACGTATTATTAATTCGAGTAAAACTAAATTTGAATCTTTTAATTAAAAAATGTCTTCGATTTAAGCATTGTAGATAGAAAAAAATAATTAACAAGAAATGTCCTACTAAATATGGTCAATTAAGTTTCTGGACAAAAGTTTATTGATATTTTGCATCTATAATATAGTTTTAAAAAATTTAATGTCTTTGTTTTTAAATTTTAAAACAAAAAAATACCATATCCTTTTAAAAATAATTTTATGAAAAAAATAATCATAAATAATATTAATTTAATTTATAAATCATTTAAACTTATTTAATCAGAAAAATATCAATTTAGTTCCTTTTGTATTTTTTTCTAAAAGAGAGATTTATAATAAACCTTATAAGGAGAAAGCGAAATAATAGAATAAAAAAGGAATAAAGTATATTAATTTAAGTAGATAATTTTGATAATTTAGGAAACAAATTGTAATCAGAAATGAAAAAAAAAAAACTACATTAATAACACTTATGATGTACAATTTAAATGACAGTTGATTCTTTTAATCCGAACAAATAGACAATAGTTATATCTTCAATTATATTAACACCTTTTTCTGTCTCTTTCCCACTATCAGCACTCCACGAGCGATCTTATATTTAAGGTTACATCAATACCAATTGCATATATTTGCATATATAAGTGTGTATGAATATGTTAATAATAAAATAAATTTAGCAATTGTTTTTTATTCATAGAATCTCTCTTTAAAAAGAAAAAAAAAATCCTTTCACTATCGTACAATGACAGCATGCATTTTGATGTTTTTTTCAATTTAAAAGAAAAATAAAAATTATATCATATGATATTTTCCTTAAAAAAAAGTAGTGTTTGGATCCAAAACCTTAGTACACTACAAGAAAATTATTTATTAGTGGCAAAATTTAGTAATGGCATCAGTAAATTTTTGTGACAAATTTTTGAAAATTACATGTAAATTGATCTATCATTAAAGTTAATGTTTTTTGTAAGCATTCCTATTTTAAGAATATTTCTTAATATTTTGGAGTTAATTAAGTAACTGTGAGAAGATTAAACTAATTGTAATTTTCACACACGCACGTGCGCACACATATATATCTTCTAAATTACACTTTTATTAGTCTCCCCAACTTGCAATTAGCACTTTGTCTAATAAGAGTGAGAGTGACATCCCCATCTCGCCACTATTATCCATAAAAATTAAAAATCTATATTTATTTTTTGAGAAAATATGCTATATACTTACAGTCAAAATAGTTTATTGACTTTTACAGTATAATTACTTAAAGTCATATTAACGGTTATTTATAACTAATTGAGAACATAAATTTTTTACAAGATACTACTAGATAATCATTAAACTCTTTTTTTTTTTTTTTAAAAAAAATCATTTTATATTCATTCTTCTTTCTCTCGTATATGATCATTTTGGTTTTGTGGGGTCTTTGTTTCTTTATTTCTCTTTTCTAAGGTTTTAGGGTAGTAGAGGGTATATAGGGAGAGTAAGCATGGGTTGGAGATGTCACTTGAAATCATGTGTGTGCACCCCACTATGCTAACCCACATTCCATGACAAGAAAGGCCGAGATTTCATCAATAGGCATTTCATTTCATCAATCAATCCACTTCTCTTGTGTTCACATCAACCAAAATTACCCGAGCATCACACATTGTACATCTACGAACCAAACAAAACCAACCTTACAAATTCATAGGAAGAAGACCAAGACACAGAATCTTTGATACATTGGATGGTACTTTAGGACTTCATCAGATTTTCGACATGACATTATTTTGCCAAGAATCTCAAAAGCATCATAGTTGCACCACGCTTCAGCATCATTATGTTCTCTTTAGTATTTAAAGGTATACATATTCTTCTCATGACTCAATATATATATTTCACCTATGTATATTTAATTTTAAATTTTAATTTGAATATTAATTCTGATATTCTATTGATTTGAACTGTATTCATTCAGTGTATTGCATAAAGGTGTCCAATTTTTTTCTTATTTCAGAACTTGACTCGGAGTTTGGATATCCAAAAAAGAAATCTACATGGTACTATAGCACAATCTCAATCTCAATGCAGAACAACTATTAATTAATTAAATATTAGCTTTGCAGCATTTATATAACTTGCATGTACAATAACATATATAAGTATTATATTGGCTTACGTAGTTCTGGCAGGTTTTGGGCCACTATCATCAATATTGTGGATATAAAGATAGTGATTCATTTTTAATGCCAATTGGCCATGGACACCTACTACAGTGTCCCCAATTTTTCTATAAGGGCTAACACAAAAAATGTCCCTTGTCACCAAAGTTTTTGTTATGTTATGTATGTTGCAGCTGTTGCTGTTATTCTGGTAGTGACAGTTGTGATGGATTATCCAATCACAATTTGTAAACTCTTGACGTTATCTGCAGTGGCAGATTGTTTAATTATTGCAAAACCTGATTCGATTTTATAATGGCTTAGTGCCACTGCCATTTAACATCTGCCACTTAGTTTGATTGCATCCTAATACCATCATATGATAGTTCAGTAGTGTGCTAGTTCTAACCAACTGTGCTTCAAAGTGACCCATAAATCAATCCAATCAAATGAAAACAGTAGGTACATATTTTTTTATGTTTAGAAAATTAATTGTGTGCCTAATCCTTGGGCTTCAAGTGATTGATAGGATTTAGAAAAGTACCTACCTGCCCCTAAGATCGCCTAAAAAGTCCTTTATATTTTTTTTGGTACATGAAAAGTCCTTTATATAATTACAAAGGAAGCCAACTTACTAAAATAATGTTTTTCCTTTTTGATACAGGAAAGTTTAGGAAAATTGGCAATATGTTTGGTTTCGTGATAATTTTAGAAGAATCGATTCAATTTTAGATCGTGATAAATAAGTAACTATTTATAGCTTTCAATTATTCATGGTTTTTGCAAGTGTTGTGTGGTTTTAACCCAAAGCCAAACACACGCTAGGTTGTGGAGATTTATTAGGAACAAAACAAGTCTTACGACTCAACAAACTCTTAAAAAAAATTTATATCAATAACGAGATTTAAACTCATATCACACTTTTTTAGAATTTGAGGTGTAACCGTATCAATTGAACCAACTTTCTTTGACTAGCTAAAATATTGTTAAAGTCTATAAAGCAGCTAATGTCTAAGAACATTAGCTACTAGACACATGCCAAGGATTCATTATTTTCTCTATAACAAAACTAAAGCAAGCAAAACTCAAAAAATGAGTGTTACTAGAAATGGGTATTCCTTTCCTCCTTTTTTTTCTCCCCCAAACATGGGACGACACATCATACCTTTGAATGCCAAATTGAGGTATAATAGAAAGCTACATCATAGCACAGAATTATTATTATTTGATATGCTGCGATATGCACCCTCTTAAGGATTTGTTTCACATTCTTGTCAGTTATAATCTGTCCCCTTCATCTCCTTATTATTTTGTTTTTATCTGTCTTCCCTTTCAACATTAATATCTGTGATGTGCCTGCAATCAGTTTCATCCAACTTCAGTGCCTTCTCGACATTAAATTCTTGTCGTGGCACGGCTATGAAACACAAAGGTGTCACTAGATTCTGGGCTGAGTATATGAATATGACTGTGTGATTTGCCAATTGCATCAAATCTATTTTTGTTTATGTGTAGTGTGCGTGAATCTACTTTATGTGCAAGTATTGTTACACGTACAGAACTTGAATCTAATTAGAATATACTCATAATATAAAAATTTGACTGCATCTAATAGATTGTGATATAAGATATAATTATTAAATTTTGTAATAATGATTTTAAAAATTATATTTAGAGTAATTTGTAATTGATTAATAATTTAATAGTGTAAAAATCTTTATATTAATAATGTATGCAAAATTAAACTCATGAAATTTTAACAGTTTGATTAAAAGTTTTCATTGAATTGAATAAATTAAGTGTATAAAAGTTAATATAATTTTAAAAGTAATTGATATTTTATAATACAACTTCATTTTAACATATAATTTTAAACATATAATGATGTCGACTATAAGATTAAATGTCCAATTAATTTGCATAAAATTTAGTGTGTATAATATATCATCAAAATAATATTATAATTCAATAGTTAAATTTATTAACTTTAATTGATCTTATAATTTAATTACCCCAATAAATGTTTTGACTGTCTCTAGTCATTAGTCTCGCCTTTCAAATTATTAATCATTGTAACCATATATATTGTTAAGATATTTTACTTGTATTGACATTAAATTAAAAATTAAAAAAATGAAATTACAAGATGTAATATTTAAAGTATTTGAAGAGGAATAATAATATATTCATATAATATTTTTTTGTAATAAGTTTTACACATTGATTTTTTTTCTTTATTTCTTTTTATCACGTCATCAATCTTATCAACATTTTTTTTCTATCTCTTTCTTGTGCATAATTCATTATAAAAAAGTTGACATAAATATCATTACTCTTTAATACAATAATATCCGGTATGGATACATATCCATTACTAGCTTGTCTACATATATTTGCTCTCATGAATAGGACAAAAGGGTAGTGACAACAAGTGAAGGTTAAAGCAAAGGAGAAAGCTAAACAAAGGGGGCATTAGCTTGAGAGACCCTATATCATTTTTCAAACCCATTATGATTGATGTAATAATGATTCTTAGTCCCCACTTAAGCCTTAAAAAAAAATCCTCTGGACTTGCAAGGGAAGCAGCGTTACTTGGCATAAAATGTTGAACCAAAGCCACTCTCAAGAGCCACACACGCATACACACACAAAGAAAGATTAATTTCTAGAGGGAATGAGTGCTATCATTTCTTTGCCAATGGGACACTAATGAATCAAATTAAGGCTCCTTCTCCATTCATGAAAATGACAACTTTTGCTTTGTTTTTCTTTCCATTCCACTCTGTCTATTGCGTGTTTTGCTAGTGACGTAACTCCAATTCATGGTAAAAATTAAAAAATAAAAGAAAAAACAAATCTAATTAAAAAAGTGGATGGGTAAAGTCAATCCACCAGAAGATCTCACCTAGAAAAAATTTATTTATTTTATAGTTGGTTGCCTATAACGGTAGAGACGGTAGTCATCAAGATTCCAGGGTTTACTGCTGTAAAAATCGACAGCCATTTCAATCTTAATTAACCTTAAAGTTACTTTTGGCATGACGCACCATAGCATGATCATATGTATTTCTACCAATCATAGAGCCACAAAGGATACTAATGTGTGTTGGAGTCAGCATTTACAAAATTTATTTTAAATAAATTTGTTTTTACAAAATTAATTTTGAAGTGAATTAATTTATTCTCCCATGCTTTTATTCTAAAAGCAAGATATTAGTAAAGTTTAATATAATTTTTTCACTTATCAAAAATTTATCTAATGATGTTTCGACTCAAAATCTATTCTAAACTTAGAATTATTTTTTTAATGCAAGATCAAATATGTGAATACTTACCTAGTATTTAACATGGCTGTCGATTTTTCAACTCAAAGATGTTTCAACTCAATATCACATTAATTAATATCTCAATGCGGTTTTAAGTGATTCAATGTGAAACCAAAGCAAACACTTAACATCAGAGTTTTAAAACCCGGACCGACCCGGTCGGTCGGACCGGGAACCGGTGGGTTGCCCGGGTTGAGCTAGCTATTGGATCGGCCATGCTTTCGGCCTGATGCAACCCGGCGTGACCCAGCCGGGTTGGTGGTTGAACCGGTGACCCGCTGACCCGTCCCGGGCCAGTCATCTTTTTTTTTTTCCAATGCTCAAAACAACGTCATTTTTGAGACTGAAAGAAAAACAAAATAAAAAGAAAGAAAGAGGTCTCGGTGACTCGGTCGCAGAAGAAGCACAAACCTAGGCCACAACCCTAACGCTCTACCGACGACGCCACGCCCTCCGACCGTCTAACCAGTGTCTGACGGCGCCCTTCGACCGTCTGACCAGCGTAGACGGCGCCCTTGGCCGTGGCTCTGGCTCCTCGAGATTGGTCGCGAACTGGAACCTCCTTCTTCTCCTCCTCGCGTTTGCTCCTTCTTCGCGATTTGGCCGTGGCTCTGGCTCCTCGTGATTTGGCCGCGAACTGAAAGTGCGAACCTCCTTCTTCTCTTCCTCACGTTTGCTCGTTCCTCCCTTTCACTTGGCCGCACCAACCAACGTCCAACAGTATATACTACATACTACATAGCTTGGTTCTTCAATTATCAATTCAATTTTTTCTATTCATCTAATTTTTTCCCATTACTGTGATTCTATTTAATGAGTAATGACTTTATTAATCCAACTTGATTACTGTCATTTTTTCCATGTTATTGTGATTCTTTGTTTTGTGTTTTTGTTACTATGATTATGTTTTGTCAATGATTCTGTTTAAATAAATGTAGGTAATTGACACTTATTCTAACATTGTTACTATGATTATGTTTTTGTTACTATGAATCTATTTAAATAAGTGTTGTAGCCTTGTAGTTGTAGGTACTTGACAGTTGACACTGTGATTCTATAATTTTTATTACTGAGAATTATGTTTATATTTTAAAAGAAGTGTAGGTAATTGATTAATGTGATTCTATTACTGGGAATCTTGTTTAAAGAAGTGTAGCCTTTTTTTTTTTTGTTTCTTTAATTGTATCAGAGATGGCAACTGGTGAAACACCAACATCCCAAGAAGCCTCTACTCAAAATTCAAAGCATATTAGAGGGAAGACTGATATAACTTGGGAACATTGTAAGATGATTGAGGAGGGTAAGAAAACTATTATGATGTGTATCTATTGTGATAAAAAATTGTTAGGGGAGGAGGAATTAATAGGTTCAAGGGTCACTTGGTTGGTGAAAAGGATCAAGTTGAAATATGCAAGAAGGTGCCTGCAGAAGTTCGTTATCAAATGAAACAGAATATTGATGAAAATAAGAGCAAGAAAAGAAAAATTCAAGAAGAACATGATGATAGTTATCCAAGTTATCCACCTACTGAAGAGAGTGGTGAAGTGCCAATAGAAGTGGAACAACCAAGACCAACAACTTTTGCATCTCAAAATGTGAAGACAAGTGAACACATTAGGAATTATTTTCCGCCTAGAACCAATCCTGGAGATCAACCTTACTTGAAAAGTGTTTTGCAAAACAAAAAAGTGATAGAGAATTGTGACCTTGCAATTGCTAAATGGTTCATTGATGCAAATGTTCCATTTAATGCAGCTAATTCAGCATATTTCCAGCCTATGGTTGATGCTTTATGTAGCATGAGTCCCGGATACAAGGTTCCAAGTATGCACTCTATTCGTGGTAATTTGTTAAATAGGTGAGTTATAGATTATCATATAAAATGTTCATAACAATATTTATTATTTGTGGAGGATTATAATATAAAATGTTCATAAGAATATTTGTTGCTTCGTATTCATTTTCTATTTGTATTTATTTGTTAAATAGGTGGGTTGATGAAATGAAGAAAACTGTGGAGGATTATCGTTCTATTTGGAAGAAAACTGGTTGCACTCTTATGGCAGATGGGTGGACTAATAGGAAAAGGAGAACTCTTATCAATTTTTTGGTTTATTGCCCTAAAGGAACTGTTTTTCTAAAATCTGTTGATGCCTCTAATGCTTCTAAAACTGTTGATATGTTGTTTAAGCTTTTGAAGGATGTTGTGTTACATGTTGGTCTTGAAAATATAGTTCACATAGTCACAGATAATGCTGCAAATTATGTTGCTGCTGGTAGGTTATTGGAAAAAGAGTTTCCTAAGTTGTTTTGGTCTCCTTGTGCGGCACATTGCATAAATTTGATGTTGCAAGACATGGGAAAATTGGAGGAAGTAAGTGAGGTCGTGGCACATGCCTCAAAAATTACTAAATATGTTTATAATCATTGCTATGCTTTGTTTTTTATGAGAAAGCATACAGGTGGAAGGGAAATACTCCGTCCTGCTCCAACTCGCTTTGCCACTAATTTCATTGCTTTGCAAAGTATTTTGGCTCAAAAAGATGCACTAAGAGCCATGGTAACATCTAGAGAATGGACAAGCTCAGCTTATGCCAAAGAAGCCAAGGCAAGACTATTTGTGGAACAAGTCTTAGACTCTGGATTTTGGAGTAGATGTGCTGACATAGTGAAAGTGTCTGAGCCACGTGTACGTGTGTTGCGTATTGTTGATAGTGAAGATAAACCTGCTATGGGTTTTCTTTACCGAGCTATGTATAAAGCTAGAGAAGAGATGGTGAGGAGGTTTAGGAGAAATAAAATGAAAATGGAGCCTTATTTGAAAATCTTAGATCAACGTTGGGATTCACAGCTTCACAAAAATCTTCATGCTGCTGGTTATTGGTTAAATCCTGCTTGTCGGTTTAATGAGGAAGAATTTGAACAACATATGTCTACTACAACTGGTCTTTTGGATGTCATTGAAAAATATGCTCATGGAAATGATGAATTGCGAAATAAGCTAACTAGTGAGAAGAGAATTTACAGCAATTCTGAGTTGGATTTTGGAAGGAAAGCTGCTTTGCATGAACGAAATACAATCATGCCAGGTAACTTTCATAACTTGTAATCCTTATTCCTTAATATTTATTTGTGACTGTATTGTTATTAATTTATTTCATCACATACAATATTTAATTTAGATCAATGGTGGGAATCTTATGGATGTGGTGCACCAAATTTGCAAAAGTTGGCTATTCGTGTTTTAAGCCAAACTTGTAGTGCTTCAGGCTGCGAGCGGAATTGGAGTATATTTGAGCACATTCATTCAAAAAGAAGAAATAGGTTGGAGCATCAGAAACTTAATGATTTAGTCTTTGTTCGTTACAACTTGAGGTTGCAAAATAGGTATTATTATTTTTCTTCTTTTTTCATTGTTTATCTTTCTATTATTAAATACATATGCTTAGATATTTGTACATGTGCTTAGGAAGAAGATACAAAGCTATGATCCAATTAATTTGGAAACACTTGATGACCATGCTAATTGGGTAATGGAGGAGTCACCACCATTCTTAACCATTGAGGAGGTAGATGCATTACGTAAAGACCTTGCAAATATGACCATCCAACCAATTTCAAGTGATATTGGTATATTTAATTACATTTTTATTATGATTTTATTGTTTCATACTTATTATCACTACATGCTAATTACTAATTGAGAATTTTTATCTAATTTTTTTGTCATAGGTGATTTAAATTTGGATGATGAGGATGTTGATGATGCACAAGGCAATACCATGGAAGACATGAATTTAAATGAAAGCAATGTTGAGGAAGCTACTAGGGGAGATTCTGAGTTCTTTAATGAAGAAGGAGTTCGTAAAGATTATGACAATGACATAATTTTAAGTCCTTGGCCATAGAAAAAATTGGACTTGTTTAGAACTTATGTTTGAAACTTATTTATTTATGTTTAAAACTTATTTGTGAGCTTCGTTATGTGACTTTGTTGTTGGAACTTATGAGTTTGTTAATTTGTTTAGAACTTGTTTTATTAGTTTAGAACTTCATGAATGAATATTAATGGATTTGAACTTCAACTTGTGCTTATGGGATTATATTAGTTTATGATGTGATTTTTTTTTTTTTACTTTTTAAAGTCAAGGTATAAAATTTTTAATTTTTTTAATACAGATCGGGTCATGCGGGTCAATTAGTGACCCACTGGTTCGACCATTGATCCAGTGACCCAGTGCCTTGACCGGGTCGGTTTTTAAAACTATGTTTAACATTTAAAATTTAATTGGAATATAATGTCATTTATTATGTTATTCAATCATGAATTTACATATAATTGAAAATTATTGACATTTTATATAATTACTTTCAAAATTATATTTAGAGTGGTTTTTAATTGGTTAAAAATGTAAAAAAAAAAAAAAAAAAAAAACTCTAACCTTTATTTCAAGCACAAGTATAACGTTGAACACTCAAATGACATATATAAATACCAACATGCCGTTGGTCCGAGTGGTGCTAAGTTCAGTTCCTTTAAGCAAGGTTTCGAGTTCGAACTTTGTAGATGAAAAAAACGTGGTTGGGAGGGGAAACCCCACTAAGTGACCAGTCAGGATCCCTAGCGGATATTAATTATCAGCAAAGTCGGTGGATACTTTGTATCAATATCATGGTATAAAAAAATGACATATATAAATGGCCAGCTATAAGGTTGATATTTTTAATTGAGATGACATATATGTTGGACGATACTTTAAAGAAGAAAAAAAAAAAAAGATAAAATCAATTAAAGATGCACAAGTTTTGTTTTGTTTTTTAGAGGAATAAAGATGCACAAGTTAAATAGGGAAATTATAGATTTTTCACCTAATGGTTCAAGACTTCAAGGAGAAAAGCAGATATGAAAAAAGAGAAGACTCAAAAAATATGACATACGGATGAGTGGGCTCAATAACAATATTCTTATTGTACCTCAGTTTTTTAATGGTTTTTCTTCCTTCTATGGACATCCTTTCTAGATACGAATTTCCCAGCCGAGGGAGACTGCAGCGCAGGCTTTGCTTTTCTCTTAATATACATGTTAAATTACTTTGTCGGTCTCTTACCTTTATTTTAGAATAAATTACACGAATCCTTCCTGAGGTTTTCTTTTATTATACCCAATACTTCTCTATTTTTGAACCCTACAGAATCCCCCTAATTTTTGAACTTTCGTTACACCGATCCCCCCTCTTAAGCGTAAATTGTTACATCGATCCCCCCTCTTAGGTTTGAAAATTTTTACACTAACCCCCCCTTAGGGGTATTCAAAGTAATGTAAAAAAATGGAGGGATACTAGGTGTAATAAGAGCAAACCTTAGGGGGGTCCGTGTAATTAACTCTCTATTTTATGTTGTAATTTGATCTTTTATTTTTTAAAAGTTGTAAAATGGTCATTTATCTTTATTTTAAGTTACAATTTAGTCTTTTATTTTTTAAAAGTTGCAAAATTGTTCCTTAAGTAATTTTTTTTATAGCATGTTTACCCTTGAAATAATGTATTTTTTTTTTTGGGATAAACATGCTATAAAAATTACTTAATTGACTATTTTGCAACTTTTAAAAAATAAATGATCAAATTGCAACTTAAAATAAAGATAAGGGACCATTTTGCAACTTTTAAAAATAAATGATCAAATTAATTTCTCATACTTTTAAAATTAATGAAATTTAGCCCAACACTTAATTTATCATCAAATTCTTAACAATGTTAGTTGACATGGATGTCATTTAAACACATATTTTGTTGATATAGCTTGTTAAGGATGATGTGACATTGACATTCTAACGTGACGTTCGAAAATGAAGTTTCAAAATTGAAAAGTGTTCAAGGTGGAGGTCTAAACTCACTATCCCATGTTTTACCACAATGCATAAGAACCACTAGGACACTTAACTTACCAAGTAAATATATATCAAGAATATATATTATATATAACTTAAATGTGTGGGGAACCAAAGATACATATATTTGCTCCTACTAAATAAATAATATTATATTATAAAGTCAAACAAACGATAACTATACTTTTTAATACTATATATCTTAATTATAACTTAATCGTTCTATATTAAATAATTTATTCTCTTATAAAATTGTGTTGTTTTAATTTTTTATTTTTTTAATACTTATGTTTCTTTTTCCATGTTAAGGTCTAAGAGGTGGTGTTGGAATGTTTATGTCGTGGTAATGGATACATATGCTATTGATTGTCATACATTTATGAGCATGAATTGTTATGAGCATGCATTTGGTTTATGATAAGTATAAGAAGACTAGTGGAAGTTGCTAGATAGGACCTTAAAGATATATATAAAATTAAAAAATTATAGGGCCAAGACTTGAGAAGGATATATAGGCCTAACAAACTATAAATAGTATTAGAGTCTGGTAGTGTGTGTCCAATTGGTGAACAGAAGCAATACTAAAGGAACATAACAATGAGAAAACTCGTACACATGACAAATTATTGGAAATGACAAGTGTGAGTAGTTAATCTCACATTGACTAAGAAAGTGCCAATGAAAGATATATAAGATACCTTAAAATTTTGAGTACGGATGAAGAAGTTGGAGTACATTTTTGTAAGTGAAAATGGTTCTTAAGGTCTCTTCATTCCAGGGTTTAGCCCATTTCATGATAACCTGTCCTTAACTCATAGCTTGAAGAAGTGTCATAAAAGTGTCCTACCCTTTTCTAATGAATATATTTTATTATTATTTGTGTTATAATAAATAAGGGTAAGCTTGTGTCACCCTTGAAAATGATGTTATTGTGATCATGCCCTTGAAAATAATGTTAAGATGGCTACCCATGCAGGCTTGAGAGACGATTACTACAATGACCAGGCCTGATGATTGGGTAGAGTCCTTTCAATTAGAATTATTAAATGAAGTCTATGGACCCTTTTTCTTTAGTTGCAATTGGCATTAAGTTGATAAAAGTGGATAGGCATTGTGAACTTTTTGAAGATATAGACATACATCACAATGCAATTCGTTGATCAATGATATCGAATTGGCCCTTCAAAATAATTAACATTACCAGTTTCCTCCTTTAAAAATTAATTTAATATCATTTTAAGGGCTAATTAATTTGATATTTTATATATACATTTGGAAGACAAGTATAAATGGAGTACTAGTGCCAAACGTTCTCTCTCATGGGTCAATCTTCTGCTTATGTAAGAAAATTGACTTGGGTTTGGTCTCCAATTCCTAGCAAATTGACTTGGGTTTGGTCTCCAATTCCTAGCCAATTCAACTGAAAATTCTTGTTGAGGTAAGGATTTTGTTGAAGTTGGTGCTTTTTTTTCCCCTTTAATTTGCCTTGGAATACAAAGAATCTCTCCTTACCAGAAGCTTATTATCTCCAAGAAAAGAAAAAGTACATAGGTGATGTTTAAGTATATCTTCAATGCTTTTTTGTACATATAGAATGGGACAACTCTTGTTATCTCCTTTGATTTTGGAAAGTACATTTAAGATGTGCGTACATAAGAAAGATAAAAAGCAAGTAAAAGATGAAAATAATTATATACTATGTCACATACGATGTCAATTATTTGATACTCAAATAATGAAACTGGTGTATTTTAATTTGGACATAAATTAAATTGCTGGGGCCAGAAAGATGGGTCATGCATATTGCTGCTTTTGACTGTCACAGAGAGAAATGGCCTTATGGCTAAGAGGCTTAGAGGAGTGAGTTCAAAGCCCTTTTTTGTCACCTCCTTTTTCTATTGCACTTTATTACACACACGGTTGTTGCTTTCTTGCTTTAATTTGTCCATCTTCTTTCTCTTTTCATTAACCTCATCTCAGAAGATGATAAATTTGACCATCTAATCACTGAGTCCGTCCATTCAAGGAAGGAAAAAGTTGGACTCTTTTCTTCTCTTAGCAAGCACAATTTTGGGCTTTTGCTGAAGCATTAGCTAGGTTAGCATCTCCAAATTTCTTAGAGTTTAATTTCTATATACTATGTGTAAAAAAATTTATATTATCAATCAATTAGAAATTATCATTGATATAACTTTTAAAATTTGTAAAAGTCAACAAACTTACCATACATTATGTGGTTTATAATTAGATGACAATATGAAAATCCTTTACACTATAAGTAAATAAACTATTTACTCTTGAATAAACCCCCAATTTCTTCTCTAGATTCTTGCCATCTCTTCTAAATGGTCCTTAAAGTGAAAAATTATATATATAAGTAATCCTCCAAGTTTTAAAAATCATGCTAAATAGTCCTAAATATATTGAAAAACCCTTCAAATCAACCCCTAAACGTTAATATAGGTTAGAAAATTAGCCGAAGAATATTTAATATTTAACTGATCACTTATATGGTTTTATTACTTTAGATACTACTTGGGCAAGAGGATAATACTTTATGGAAGAAATTGGTGATTTATTCCTCTTGAATAAACCCAATTATTTGTCTTTCTTATAAGCACTTCTATCTATCCTATAGTTCCATTTTCGACTTATATGATTTCTTAAGCAAAAGATATGGTCAAACCAACTTCAATTTGCACACATATGGCCCATTTAAAAAGTTTCCCTATGTCATCAAAGATCAAAAGTTTAAATCATCATTACTAAGCAAAGTATCATCTAGCTAGCATCAGTGTTATGATTTAATTTTATGGCTAGAGTTTCATCTCATCTCATTAAGCCTCCATGTTTAACAAAAACATGGGAGATAACAATTGGTCTAATGACAATTATTGTTAGGGTAATACAGTACACTACTATTCATTTGGCTGATTTTTTGTTTTGACTGTTCAATGCTCCCACCAAGAACTGCAATTTGTTAGCGAAAGGTCATATAAAGGCAGGACCAGTTGTCATATGTTTCATCTGCTTTATAATGTTGGATTTCTCTTTGGCATACTAATTGAAGGGAACAACAATGATTTGATTTGTACTTTTGTTTCTAACACAAATATAGCAGAGATCATTGGTTCTATTTCTTTTGTAATTCCAGAAACTTCAACTAAATGACCATTGTTTTTCTGCCCTGAATTATGTATTCAGACAAGTTTCATCTCGTGCAGTAATTTTTCGAGATGCTTTGTGCTATATATATTTGGATTTTCCTTTGCAGTACACAAAAGTATGTTCAGATATAATATTTTCATGGACAAAAAATGATTTGCTAAAAAGAATACTGTTTGATTGTTTTTAATCAAACATAATTTTTAGTCTTAAAGCAGGCGTGTTAAATTAGAAGTTGAAAATCGTAACTTTTTGCGTTTTGTTGAAAATTCTAAATTATTTTGAGATAACAATTTTCAAATGCAAATCATTTCGTTTCAAACTTACTTTTAACAAATTAATTTTATAAATTCAAAATCATATAAAATAAAATTTACAAACACTCGAACAAACATAAGATATAACAACTTAGATGGGCATGTACAATAATCTTTTAAGTAGACCTCTACTAGTATTCCAACATGTTATTGGCGTTTTGCATAATAGTATTAGGGGTGTCTCCTTGTTTTACCAATTTTTTTTCACAAAAGAAAATCAAGTGATTTTCTTCTTGATTCAAAAATAGAAAGTATCATACTATTTAAAAATAAATACAAAAATAGTAAGGAAAATTGGAGACTTTTAGGATGTGTTTCACAAAATTAGCTTATAATGTGTGTGTAGCGTTTAGTGTTTAGGTTATATATCACCTTAAAATATAGGACAATAAATTTTAAATTTTACATTATAAAAGAATGGTGAAGATTTAATTATTTTGCTTAACCTTTCTCAAAACACAATTATTTATTAGTTTTGAAACAAATAGACAGTTGTAGTTGTCACGCCTTTTCAAATATTCAAGTGAACATAAAGGCTAGTTCGGTTGGTAAAAATCATACTCATATTCCATAAGAATGATATTCGAATCCCACTATTGATATAAAGATCTTGTTGACAGACAATCTGTAAATACATTTGTAAGCATTTTTTGAGTCTTGCGATATATTTTGACCCTGGTGAGCCTCTGAGACTCAACTCACTTATATATGAAAGTAAACGCCAAAATTAAAACCATCAATTGACCAATTTGGACATCCTGGCCTGGCCAACCTGATCAATGACCAGTGTTAAGCTATAATGATTAGAGGAATGCTAGTGGCACTCTCTCTTACACTCTTTTTTTAACATACTCACTATGATTATTAACTATTAACCTTTTTTTTTTTACCAAAATTAACTATTAACCTTATGTCTAATTAGAGGGACTCATTTCTAGTGAATGAAAATGGAATGTTCATCTTATATTTTGTTGTAAGTACAGAAATAAAAGGATCACTTTATTTTACTTTTATGTTCGTATATTTTAATTAATAACTAATGCAGTAAAATTAATATCTACTTTTTTAAATTTAATAGAATTAACTCAACCTAAACCTTAGGTCAAAAAGATTTTGAAACTAAGTAAGTAAAGGTTAATAAAGTGAAACCACTACTTATATTAATATTCTGTCACTTTCTCACCTTTCAGCACCTTTTTAAAAGAATAATGTCATTCTCATAAAAAAAAAATCATAACAATTTTTTACAATTTTTTTTTTTTACTTTCTCTTCATCACACCATATATTTTATTCCACACTTCTTTCTTTTCTCTCCCTATCTCTTTCTTTGTTGTGAAATGTGGAAATGTTGTTAAAACAGCATTATTCTTTTGGAAAAATAGACATCATCACGCCCGAATGCCACAAAATGAACAAAACCTAAAAGGTGGAAAATGATCATTGAACTACCTGGGCCCTTTAATTTTGATATACCTATCTGAGCTATTTTAGCCTTAGTAAATCAATTTTTCTTTTTCTTTTCCTTTTATTTGAAGTCATTTTCTTCTATTGATCAAAAGAAAAAGTTAGAGCAAATAACCAATTTAGTTCCTCTAATGTATCTCATTGTCACTTTAATCATTGAAACTAAAAAAAAAATCAAATAAATTTCTGAATTTGTTTAGGATTACATTTGAGTCCTAAAAATAAACCATTTTTTTCATTTTAATCCCTAATCGGGGGATTTTAGTGATAATAATAACATATATTTAAGAACCAACATGAAAAAACTGGTCAATTTTAGATACTTAAATGAAATCCTAGAAAAGCTAAAAGATTTATTTGAGTTTTCTTCAATTTCAGAGATTAATATAAAAGTGAAATATATTTTTAGGGATCAAATTAGTCATTTACTGAAAAAAGTTACTTTCTTGCGTTCCAATTTGTAACAGGTTGCGAGCACAAGGAACCTCAAAAGTGATGGAAATTGTCAGAAAATAAGATTTTATTAACAATCTTATTATGCCAGGAGTGTTATTAAATTGAGCATATAGTAAATACTTAACCTAGAATTTATTAGTATAAAATGTAGAGTAAAGTACACGAACACCTCCTAAGGTTTGCCTTTATTACACCTGGCACCCCTCCCTTTTTGAACCCTACAAAAAATCTCCTAATTTTTAAACTTTCGTTACACTGACTCTCCTTCATAGGCATAAATCATTACACTGACCCTCCCTCTCAGGTTTAAAAAATATTACACTTACTCCCTTAGGAATGTTCAAAATAATATAAAAAAATAAAATGATGCTAGGTGTAATAAAAACAAATCTCAGGAAAAGTATGTGTAATTTACTCTAAAATGTAAACAGAAAGTATCATGTCAGGATTTTAATACACATCGCAATAATTTACCGTTATCCATAAAATTCATTCTCGTTTCTTCACACTTAATCCCCTAAAATTTCAACTACTCTGCCAAATCAATGCATATATCATCATGAACTTTCATTCAGAAGAGAAAATAACTACTACATTAATTGCATCCAATTACCCCTCTGCATTCTCTAGCTAAGCTCTAGCATCAGCCTAAAGACAGCACCGTCACCGTGACCAGGATATATATGCTAGGATAACAGGGCAAACTTTTACCTTATCATTTAATAATTTATTACGTATTAGAAAAATTATTGGAAGGATCTCTAGAATATTGCAAATTTGCAATACCCTTTATTTATTTATTCATAGTAACAACAACTAACAGGGATTCAAGCACGAGGCAAAGCAACATCAGCAAATAGATGTGTGATTCCAATGACAATTTGGACCGAAACGGGAAAATGTAATACTAACCCAATAGTAGGCTAGTTTCGAAATAGGAAAATAACATTCTAATTAGGCCCATGCTATTTACCCCTCTTTCTTGCTCTTCACATCCCCACTTTCTTTTTTTTTTTTTCTTTCCCAAATACCCCTCATCGTGTTCTATCACTTTCACAACTTCATTTTTTCACATATCTTACATAAACTAGTTTCCGTAATAGAATTATGTTCTAATATATTATAAAAAAACTAGTTTTCGTAATGTAATTTTTTTTATATATTACAAAAACTAGTTTCAGTAATATAAAAATTTACATTACAGATTCGGAAATGGATTAAAACATAATAATATTATGAAAACTAGTTTCTATAAAAAGATCTTAAAAATAAATACAAAATAAAATATGCGGGCTGTGCGAAGAGGAAAAAGAGAGATGTGAATAGCTTGGTATTCTATGTCAGAATATTGTGTAGTAGAGTTTACTAAATGCCACTAGAATTGCAGTGCTGCAGTTAACATAAAATTCAAGGACCTGTCTCAGTTCCAGTAAGAAAATATTACTTAAAAAATAATAGCCACAAAGAATCAATAAAATAGCCACAGAGAACATGCTATGCCACGATGAAGAAAGTACCCAACATCATTAAACACTGATCATGATAGTGTGAGTATACATTAATGGAAAAAGAAAACTTGATTAAAAAAAAAAAAGGCTTAAATACTTATTTAGTCCTTGTAATTTAGCATTTTTTTGCTTTTCGTCCTTGCAAAAAAAAATGATTTTGGTCCTTGCAAATTATGTTTGTTTTGTTTTTCGTCCTTAAAACGGTTTAGATAGCGTTTTTTTCACTGCTCAAAACGTTTTTTTTATTGTTCAAAACACTATCTAAACTGTTTTAAGGATGAAAAACAATAAGGACTAAAACAAAAAAAAAATTGCAAGGACAAAAAGTAAAAAAATACTAAATTGCAAGGACTAAAAAGGTATTTAAACCTAAAAAGAAATACCTTGAATTCTTCAGCCACTTTAGTTGTTTCCAGAGTCCAGACAATTTCTAAATGTGAAATGTCTGAAACTTACATAGCAACAAAAATAAGTCCTTGCTCAAATTAAAGATTGAGATTTGGCAACAGAGCACAAATAGAAACTATTCTTTTCAGAGTCCCAAACATGAAACGACCATGACCCCAAGGTATATATAGACAACAATGCAAGAGGATCACAGATCACCTTAGCTGCACATACACATTCACTCATGCCTAACACAAAATGAACTCCAACTTCCCTAAACTAAAAGCTAATTATTGTATAAACTATGCAAACAAAACTAGCTTGTTCAGCAGATAGTACTGGAAAAAAATTATAAAACATTAGTCCATCCTCTAGGATAACTTCAAAATTATTATGAAGCACCAATAGCCCACTCATAGTATTTTTTTGTTATCAACCAGATATCAGCATTAAAACTTAGGTATCACGTTAAATCTTATCTCTTGCAACCCATGTTCTGGTTGAAGCAAAGGGGAAAAGCCTTGGGAAAACAGAAAAAATGAATACAGAATTTTGAAAAAACAAGAAAGCAGAGGGGATTCAAAGAATGTTGACAACCAGACACACATGAATTAAAATATAACCAAATAATGAGCAGTACCTCGATGCTAAGCTCTCTGGAAAATATGCATGAGACCAGAAAATTTGAGAATGTACAGGAACTGCAAAGAATTTTCTCTGTAGCTGAGAACACTAGCAAAACAATGATTGATAGTTTGATACGAACAAGGAGTGACACAGGAAAAAGGGACTTAAGCACATAACACATCTATGATGATAATCGTCATCTTGTCAATTAGCACCCAAGTCTTCTATGCCTGCTTGACACTTAGGTCAGGTTCCCTCTAATCAATGACATTAAAGAATACTTCCTACAAAGTAAACATCACACATTTTTACAGTTTGCCAGCTGTATATGAAGCCTTTAAGTTTCAAAATAAGATGAAACCAACAGGCAAGCTTTTCTCGCTCTCCAGAATAGTTGGACGTCCAAATATATGTTTAGATAACGCTTTTTTCACTATTCAAAGCGCTATATAAACTGTTTCAAGGACGAAAAACAAAACAAACATAATTTGCAAGGACTAAAACAAACAAAAAATTACAAGGACAAAAAACAAAAAAGTGCTAAATTGCAAGAACTAAAAAGGTATTTAAGCCATAAAAATATCACGATGCAAAATCAAATAATAATAAGAGAAAAGAAAGGAAAATCTATAATGTGTATTACTCAAGAAGACAATGCAAAGATGAATGGTTTATATATATAAACTATTGTCTGTCCATGCCAAAACATAAAACGTGTAAATGAAAAACAGACATGAAAAAAGGTTGAGATAACAGCATAAAAACTTAACTACAGAAAAAAAAGAATGATGCTTCAGAAACCACATTAAAATTCGGTATTTCCATCACACAAGAATGAGATAACAACACGCCTATGGCTGTGTTGCATCGCAACATCAGGCCACGGCAGGGAAGCTGTGTGTCCTGTTTTTGTGGAGTGCCTGCCCCAAATTGTGTCAATTTGCAGCTGTACCAGCTGCAATTGATGATAGTTAAAAGACCTTCTTTGCTCCAGGTTGTTAGTTGTCCATCCATATTTTGGGGGATAACTTTGCAATTTCTCACTTTTTTCAATAGATAGAGTTCAAAACCCTTTCCAATGCTCATTTACACTGAATTGCATTCATTATATGCACTGCTCTCCCGGCCTCCCCTCTACTAGAGGCAAACTGACTAATCCACAGTCCTCTAGCACCTTTCCAGTGAACACAGCACTTTGGCAGCATTTCCAGCTATTCCATGGTGTCGTTTCTGTTCACATCCTTTGAACTCTGTTTTTTGTTCACGTGATCATCAGAGTGGTCGCAATTCTGTTTTTCCTTTTTGTGTCTATGTTTTGCTTTTACTCTATTCTTTAGATAGCCTCATGTTCTTTCTTGCTATATTTCTTTTTCAATGACATTCCTTGACTTTTGTTGTTATTGACGTGTGTAATTAGCTTAAAACTATGACTTCTGATTATTGATTATATATGTCTTTAATTTTAAGCAATTTTTAAGCATTTATATATGCGTAATATAAATTATTCAATTAGTATCCATATAGTGGTCATTCTGCTATCCGCTATCTCCCTAAAGCAGTTTTGGAGTTGTCTGCTCCACACTGCTACGCAGGGTCAACAACTATGGTCAAAGTTGTGAATCACTCAATCCCAATTCCCAAATAGCAGCAGAGTGGCCAACCCCAAAAATGCTATAGTAGGATAGCAGATAGAGACATGGCCGCTATTCTGACCAATCAAAATAAAAAAAATAAAAAAATTAAAGGGTAAACTTAGAAGAGAGCACAAAACAATGAGATGAAAGACCTGTTTTAGATAGATTATTAAAAATAAAACAAAGCAGCAAATTAATAGAGCAAGGCTGTATAGGTCACAGTTAGCTGGAAACAGAGACAGGTTCACCGAAAAATGGCCATAGAGGTCAGGGATGGCTGAAAACTGTCACAGCTGGCCAGAAAACACTAGGAAATGCTGGAAATGTTGCCAAAGAGGGGTGACTAAGTGTCAGAGAGAACAGTGGCGGCTACTTAATAACAGTGTTGTGCACCGAGGGGGGTTAAACATCGTGGAGATTTACACCAATGGGCCATGAGCACACCACATAAGCGGACTTATGTGGTGTGCTCATGGCCCATTGGTGTAAATCTCCCCGATGTTTAACCCCCCTCGGTGCACAACAAACAGAATGTGGGCAAGTGACTGAGGAAGTAGGGTTCTGGTTCTGATTTAAAGGAGGATGGGCAAAATACCAGAATTGACTCCCTAAAGCAGCTCTAAACAATGCCTCCTCCAGCTGCGATATTCCGTGATTTTGCCTGCTATCACAACCATGATAGCCGCTACTTCAAAACATGACGCTATTCAATTTCTGTAGTGTGCTCCGGCCACCCCATGACACATTCTGAGATAGCGACTCTATTTGGTGCTATTGACAACTATGACTACAGAACTACAATAATATGTATGCTTCACTTACAGCTTTGTGCTCTAAACTCGTGGTCCACATGTTTTGCATGCCAGACATAGATATCCAAATAACATGTTTGTCCATGAGAACTGGGCAGACAATAAAAAGAAGGCAAAATCTCTGAAAACATAGGGATGGAATAACATCTTTCATTATACAAAGTGATAAAAATAAAGGGAACATAAATGAACAAGAACCATCTTCCTAACTTGCAAAAAATTACAGTAACATTCAACTAAGGAATCATAATACAAGTTTGTCCTTTTCCTTAGAAAAACAACTCTTTTGAGAAAGGACCAGCTAAAGGTAAACTAAACTGCAGATATATACAAATATGAGATAACCAACACTTTATATACATCATGATTCTGAACACGGCTGCATAAATCCAAAAATTATAACAGAAGTTCATTAAAAGAAACACTAAACCATTAACATGATCCTTCTTGCGGTACACTTTAATTGTTTAAATATAAACGGAGTATTGACAGGCATTCATTTTGGGTATATCCAGAGCATGCAATATGGTATGAAGCTTATTCCAAAACCACCACAACACGAAAACTACTTACAAAAGATTTGTTCTCATCATCATCAGTTGGATATGAGACAAAGCAAACTGCTATTTTCATAAGACCGAGCTTATAACCTGAAGCAACAAGAAGTCAAAATTGCATCCGCGCTGCTGCAAGCTCCAGCAGATCATGAGCAGCCCTGTGGACCTTCCTCTGCTCATAGTCCGGATCATCCGTGGGCAGCTCAAACCGACAAACCGGGCACGTGTTGCGAATGCCCAACCACGGCAAAATGCAGTCCCCATGATAACAATGTGAGCAAGGCAGTCTCCTTACCTTCTCCTCCAACAAAATCTCATCCTTGCAAATGGCACACGCCACGTTGTTCCCCTGCAACAACTCCTCCTTCGACAACTCCACCAACGGGAGACTCTCCACAACACTCTTCGCAGCCGGAGGGCTGCCCTTCAAGGCACTCTCACTCTCAAGAAACTGCCCGAACAAAACATCATACTCGGCCGCATACACATAACCATCCTGAATTGTCAACAAATCAGCACCACCACCAGCATTGCCCTCATGCTCCAACACACCATTCACATTCCTCTCCGAATTGTTAACCGCCAAGAGAATCTCCCATTCAAGATACCTCAGCGCCTCTTCCCCGGCGTCCTCCTCCTCCTCTTCTTCCTCCTCACCGGCATTAGTAAACCCTGACGCCACCGAATTCCCATCATCATCACCTTCAATTTCAACCTCATCAACCACTAACCCCAAATCCTCCCTCTCATTCACCCTCTCCTCCACCTCCTCCCATTCAAACCCCTCATTCAGCGTCCTCTGATCCTCCAAACAGAGACTATCCCAACACAACCGAACATCAAAGTCTTCAAATCCACCACCATCACGAACCCCACCCTCCTCGCTACTCGAATCGGAATCCGAACCAAACCCTACAACCCTAAGCCCGCCCGAACCATCCCCCACCGCGAAATTGAAAACCCTATCAGCATCGAAAACCCTATCACGACGATGATTATCACCATTTGTTTGGCTTTGGGGATCAATTCCAACACCAAACCCTAACCCTAACCCTAACACCTGCTCCGTGCGGTGGAGGTCGCAAACGACGCCGGAGAAGGGGTTTATGTCAGTGTCGTCGCAGGAGCAGATGCGAGAGGGAGTCTCGAAGAGATCGGTGACGAAGCAACTCACTGAGTCGGAATCGGAATCGGAGTGAGTGGATGAGGATGATGCGAAGGGATTGGAGGAATGATGATGATGATGACTAGACATTTTACTGTGTTCCGAAAACGGATTCAACTGCGATTCTCTGAATCTCTCTTTTGTGTTGTGTGTGTGTGTAACCAAACGACAAGATTTTAAGGTTAGTGAAATCTTTCTTCTTGTTCCTGTTGTGTGTTGTTGCGTGTGTGCAATGTAATGTTGGTTTTTCTTTGACGTTGTTTTTCGTGACCGAGACTTGGGAAGAGTCACCGGGAATTCGAGAGTGCAATGTTGGGGAAGGAAATGTTACGTCAGATTGGTGTAATGTTGACTATAATAATTAATTTAGAGTTGATTTTAAAATGGATGAATATTTTGGATCTCTATTTAAATTAAGAGTGAAGTGTGCACCAAAAAAAAAAATTAAGAGTGAAGTGAATTCTCTCTCAAAGATTAATTCCTGAAACTGAATAGAAGAAAATTAAAAAAAAAATAAAAAAAGTGTATTCTCCCCTCCAACCCGGTCGGTCATTTTTGGGATAAAGTAAATTGAAGTATAATATATATTAATCTCCCAAAAGAAAAAAAAAAAGTGAAAATAAAATTTGATCCGTAGGAGGGCCAAAGGCCCGGCCCGGCCCGGCCCGGCCCCAGACAAGCAAGCAAAATACACGGAAAAGTTATGTTATCTCCATGTGATCGTATCTAAGAAACAATTTAAATTGTGAATATTTATTTTTAAATAATTAAATTTCATGATAAATAAATATTTAAAATATATAAAATATATTTTAAATTGATATTAAATCAGTTAAGAGTAAAAAGACTATGCATTAACAGTGTAAAAAGTTTTACACCGTCATCCAATCACAATCCACCATGTATGATAAGTTTGTTGACTTTTAAAAAATTATTTTAAAAGTCATACCAACGGTAATTTTTGTGATTGGATGACTGTGTAAAATTTACACTGTCAGTGCATCACCATTAAACTCATAAGTTAATTATGATATATGATTATTCTTTATTGTGCACAATTTAAAATAAACTATTGAAATTCAATTTTTTTTTTTTTGGTAAAACTATTGAAATTCAATTTAAAGATAGAGATAAAATATTTACATTAAAATTTAAAACAGATAGGTGATTTTTTTTTTTTTAAAAGAAAATAGATAGGTTATTAAGATTTTTTTTTTTTTTGGCTAGTCACGGGATTGTATGTAAAATGTACTTCAAAAATAAATAGTGTTAAAAATATCTAACTAAGAAAGTACGTCTAACATAGGAGTAGATGGTATGGGTAAACTACAAATTGCACATGCTTCACTTGCTTTTTTTTAAAAGAATATTCCGTTCATTATTTAATTTTATTTTATGACACATTTTTTTCCCTTGAAGTTAGAGTTCATATTAATAATATTCACTTTTATTAATTTTAGCGTCTCACATGTTGTGTAAATCTAGATGTCTTATTTCACCAAAAAAAAAATCTAGATGTCTTCAAAAAGAAAAAAAATAATTATAATGTTAGTTTAATGATATTTATTTGTATTGGTAATTATGAATGTAAAACTGGCTTATATCTATTAACCTAATCATATGAAAAAATTTACATATATCTTTGTTCATAAAAAAAAATACTATAATATATTCTTTAACATTTTTTGTTATTGAATAAAATTTATGAGTTCTAATATAAATCCCATTTTTAATTTAGTAAATCTCATTTCTATTTACAGTGTGATTGTTTAACATCTAGAAATAGCATTTACAAATGATAAAAAGATTTACAAATTTTTGTACTATCATTTACCTAATTATTATATATAAAAAATGAGACTAATTTATGTACATTGTAGTATAAAATATCTTTATATAAGCATCCTATAAGATTTGATTGTTTTATCATACTATCTTATTCATTATTATAATGTGAAAATAATATAAATTCCTATGTTTTATTAAGTTAGTGAATATCTGTCAAAAAAAAAAGTTAGTGAATCTCCGTAAAAAAAAATTTAGTGAATCATCTAATGTTGTGTCTTGTTTCCTAATCCCGGTTTTTTTTGGTAATAATGTGTGTATAATTCAGTCACGGAAAGTCAGCTTAAAGAACAATTTACAACTAACATGGTATGACATAGTTGATAGATAACATTGTCTCCTAAACATGTGGTCAGGAGTTCGATCCTTGTTCCGTGCATATGGAAAAACATCTGTTGAGAGAGGTCAACTCCTTAAATGAATCTCATCTCAATAGTTTGAGGGATTAATCCTTGGCTATTGGTCATGGGATACCCTGGTTCACCCAAAAAACAATTTACAACTTCCTCACACCCCATTAGTGAAAAGAAAAAAAAAATATAAAAAAAAAAGCTTGTAATGTCAATTCTTGTTTACAAACACTTGTTAGAAAAGAATGGATCCCATGTTCTATCTACCACTAAATAACATCATAAACTTTTGGATCTATAAATAAATGCTTTGCATTAAATGCCTATAAATAATACAACAACAAAAACAATAGTCTTATCTCACTGAGAAACACCTACAAAATAAATAGAAATAAAAAAATTCCTGTTAACTATTGATACAGACATACAACAAATTCACGTAATAGAAATACAAATCAACCACAGATGAGGTGAAACCAGTAAAACTAGAATTGATATGAAAATTCAAGAATTCCTGCATCTGTTCTCACACTCTAACTTCTGGCACAGAATCTGTGGGTTTAACTTCATTAACTACTGCAGATAAATTGTTTTTGAAGTCCTGTCCACCAAGTGAAAGAAAAAGTAGGGGCAATAATAAGAATTTCAATCTATGCACCATTTTCTTTGTTTCCTTAAGTTTATTTGAATATTTATATCCTTTATCTGGATGCTATTGCTCACTTTATAAGTTATAAATGATGATGTTATATTTAGTCTTTCATTACACTTACACATAATATTAATATATATATTGCATGTACTCTTTTACATACTGTACATCATGTAGTGCTTCTCCGAATATAAAATTTCAGGAGAACAATATAGAGAGAAAAAAAAAAAAGATATATATTGAAAAGGAACTATAAGCAAATAGCATTTGAGTTAGTTTCTGTTTGGATTAGAATTTTGCTCAGAATCAGGACCATACTTCTAAAGTTCAGCATTAGCTAATATAAATAATTGTGTGCTTGTCTACATTATATGGTGTGAAGAGAAAGCCATTATTGCACAAAATTAGAGCCAACATTTTTTTATACAAGTATATAACAATGCACCAGCCATTTTCTATTAATAACATGGCTCTGTACCAATGATTAACCAATAACAAGACTAGAGAACATTTTTTTCTTATTGTGTATATTTATAAATAGGGCAATATTATAATGATTAACCAATATCAGAACACAACATTTTTTAAAAAATGGAAACAGATAATATTTTTTTAAGCCAATTAATATTTTAATGTTAATTACTTAAAGAGATTCTTGCCAATTAGTCATTTACAATTATACATGTATAAATCAAAAATCAAATGAAGAAAGTTCAAAGTACCAACCTCATGGCCAGTGGCTGAAATCTCACTAGCTTCTTATGAAGGATCCTTAACATGTCTGCTTTAACTTCAATACCAAAATTTTGTTCTCGCTTGCTAGGGAAGATATCTGTAGATAAAACACAACATTTTCAGCAAGCCAGATAGAGGGAAGATATCTCACGTATCGGCATATCATTCATCAAAGTCTTATTGTCTGTTGATCCTTTTCTATCTCATCTATCATCAAGATCATTAATATTTTTAAAAAGAATACTGGAACAACTACATGGGAGTACTGCATCAACTTGGTGTGTTATACTACAGCTTATTATTCTTAGAATTTTCAATGAGGTTAGTTTCCACGTAAATTAAAGATAAATTGGAAGCACCCATATGCATTATGCATCACACAAATTAGAAAGAAAAAAAAAAATATATATATATATATATATAATTATATATCTTATACAGTAAGGGGAAAAATCAAAGGAAAAAAAAAATGCTTAGTCCAGTCACACTCACACATACTGTGCTTATGCACATGAACACTTGAATATGAAAGAAGTAAAGTTCATACCCAAAGGTAAGGTAAAATAGGTATGTACACTATAACATTGATGTAGCCATCCTATACCAGGGCATCAATCTGTTTATAGAGATGAGATGTATATGAAATTTTGTGAAATCTGAGTAATCGGAAGAGATCGAGGAGTAAAGGCAAGTGGAAGGGTATGATTATGATTCAGTCATCGGAAATAAAATTTCTCTATCTTGGTCTTTACCTGCTGCTTAAGACGCTCTCTCTCAACAGCAAGCTGTGTTACCAATTTTTTAAACACTTTGGCCTGCTTTCCAATGTCCTCTGCAGTTGCCATTTTCACTTCCTCCTCTTGGTGAAGGGACCCCTCCAGGCTTTCCAATCTACTCCGCAAAAAGCCGAGTTCCTCATTCAACTCAGCATTAGATTCAGACAATATGATACAATTGTCCTCTGCACAGTCAGCCCTACTCTCAGCTTTAGAAACCTTTGACTTAAGATCCTTTATCACATTTTCCATATCTCTAATTGTGGAATACAACTTACTTTGTTTCTCCTGACTAGCTTTAGCAGATGCTACCACATTCTGCAATCGTAGATTAGACTCTTTCAACTGTCTCTCTAGCAAATCTGCTCTCATAGATGTGCCACTCAAAAGAGCCAGCTCCTCATCGAGTTTTGAATTAGTCTCTGTCAATAATTTACACTTAGTTTCTGCACTATTTGCCCTACTTTCTGCATTAGATACAGCTTCTTTCAGTTCAACAATAATACTCTCCATGTCTCTTGCTTCAGAACACTTAACATTATACTGCTTCTGATATTCATCAGCCGAGGCCTTTGCATTCAGTAGCTGAAATTCAGATTCTTTTAGTTGCTTCTCAAGTGAAGAGGCCTTATTACTTAAAGCAGAGACCTCAGAATTGGCAAAGGTTAGTCTATCTTCAGCATCTTTTAGATTAGCTCGAAGCTCAGATTCACGATGACTTAGACCATTCAAATTGAACTGAGAAATGTGGAGTCTACCTAACAGGCCCTTTGAAATTCCCAACAGAATCTCACTTGCATTGTCTGCCTCCAGCCATCTTTCCCAAACATCAATTGCTTCTTCCTCCATGTTAACAAGCTCTTGCTCTGAAAAGAACATCCTTAGTTTTAGATTTTCTTGAATTTCTCTGGAGTCATTTATATCCTTCTCAAGATCCATTTCTCTTGCCAACGATTTCTCTAGCATTCTAAGAATATGTCTTTGTTGCTCAACTGTTTGCAGTTTTATCTCTGCATTTGCATTCAAAGATTTATCATCCTCTCTGATGATTTCACCTGCATCACCATTACTCGTTGTCATTGAAAATCCCCCAACAAAATAGAAAAGAAACCTTTACAAAAAATGAAGAATTATTCGCATAAATATAGTCTTAATTGTCACACATTAATTATTTTGAGCCAGTCAGTTCAATGTTCTTCATAGTTAGTTCTTCCTTGCTTCCTTTTTTTTTTTTCAATTTTGTAATAAAAATAATCTAGTAGAGAAGTTTTGGCTGCTTTCACACAATCAATATCACAGGAAAGTTGAAGAGAGAGCCCAGATAATTGGACAGAAATAAAAGAATACCCTTTTCTAACAACTTCATGAAAACATAAGGTTTAAATATGTTTTTGGTCCTTAAAAATCTCATGATTTTTTGTTTCAGTTCTTATAAAAATTCATAAATAATACATGACTAACAATGTAAAAATATTTTATATTGTCATCAAATCACATACCGTCATGTATGATAAGTTTGTGAAGTTTTATAATGATTATCTTAAAAGTCATACAAAGAATAATTTTTCATTGGTTGACTGTGTAAAATCTTTTAGTTCATGTCATTTAAACTCAATTTTTATTCATTATTTGTCCTATCATTTAACAAAATGATGTGATTTTAGTCCTGATAACGTGTTTTTAATACCTACTGAGGGATTAAAACCACATCATTTTGTTAAACACAAGGACTAAAATAAATAAAGTGTTATTTATAGTAACTAAAACAAAAAAAAATTATGATATTTTCAAAACTAAAAACATATTTAACTTAAACATAAAATATGTAAAGAAATGAACAAAAGGAGATCGCCTACATACCATTTTCTGCCTTCTTTAAGGAAGACAAAGTCCTCTGGAAACTGGCTGACTGCATCTTAATGTCATTAAACTCCTCTTGAGACTGCTTCAACTGTTGTTCATAATCAACCAACTTGTCTTGCATTGCCACAAAAGCCTCTCCCAAATGAGTGTAAGAACTCACCCACTCTCTAGCCTCACCAACCCCACCTTGAAGGGTGTCCAACACTCCCCCCAACTCTCTCACCTCTGAATCCAACACCACAGACAACAGATCAAACTCCAGACCCTTTTCCAAATAACCAATGTGACCCTCCAAGCCCTCAAACTCACACTCCATGGTTTCCACATGCATCACAAAAATGCTCAAGTTGGAAACTTTCTCAGAGAAACAAGCCAAACCCAAATCAAGGCTTGTGATCATTGTGGTCCAAACATCACCCAGATCTCCCATCACATTCCCACTGGATGATGAAACAACACCACCTTCAAGATCAACAACACTGGCACCATGTTCAGCACTTTCAGTGCTCATTGTAACACCCCACTTGTTCTAGAAATGTGGGAAGGAAGTTATGTACTAAAAAGGAAAGAAATTTAATTAAAATTTTGCTGCCGGAAAAAGTTAAGCCACTGAATTTGGGGAAAGGAATTTGGGAAAAGGGAATTGCAGAATTGAAACAAAAAATGCACAGTTTGAAACAACTGAAAGTGGAAGCAGAATCTGAATTTCTCGAATTGCAATGTTTGGAAGAGACTAAAAAAATTAAACTATAACGTTGATCCGATCTAAATTTGCAAGTTCCATTGGTAGTTACACTTTACACGGTTACACCGCGCCCTGACTGCAACGCAGCGTTTTTGCGTCCCAACTGTGTGACCACTGAACAGTTTCTATTTTGGGTTACATTTTTTTTTTCTACGGGAGGGTTAGTTAATTAGTTTAATTTTTATGTACAGTTAGTTAGTATAAAGTTTTTATATTATTAATTAATTAATAAAATTATTTTAAATATAATTTTTAGAATAATTATTATAAAAATATATAAATACTGTATATTTTACTCTATGATTAGAGGTGTCAATAGATTCTAAATAAATTTTTAATTAATTTGTTTAACTTGTTCTTTCAAATGCTGTATTAAATGTTCTGTAGTGTATTAAATGGGTAATTTTAAATTAAAATAAGTTTATAAATAAAAAATTAAAGAAAATAAAAAATATTATTTTTTATATTAAATAAAAATAAATTAAAGAAAAATGTTTTTAAATTTAAAAATGGAATTACGCAATTAAACTATTAAAATCATAATACATTATTTTTATTAATATGACTTGTGAAAATTTAAATTTTAAAAATTAAACTTAAGTTAAGATTAATTCATCTTATAATAATATTAAATTTTATTTTATTTAAAAATGAAATATATGTTGAATTTAATATAACATATTAAGATTTAAATTTTAAATTATGTTTAAGAATACACTTTAAAAGAAATAAAAAATATAAATAAAATAAAATTAGTGTTTAATAAAGGAAAACTCGCGTAAAAATAATTCTTAATAATACTTTGTTTAAGAACATATTTTTAATATTTGGTACCAAATTTATAAAATTTAAGACCACATTTATAATATATATATATATATATATATATATATATATATATATATATATATATATATATATAGTTATAGATTAAAATGATCGACATAAAAAAAATTGAATTATTCTATATTTTTTTTTTTTGTGAAGGTGAGGGGCTTAAGCTCCAACACACAAAACTTTATTAATATCCACGAGGAGAAGTTATATCAGAATCACCCAGAATGGGCATACTCAAGAAAGAATTATTCTACGTTCAAAAATAAAAAGAAAGAATTATTCTATATATATAAGTCCTCTTTAATTTTTCGGAGGAAAATTTTTTGCAATAAGATAATACAAAGACACAGCTTTAATAATCAATATAAATTTTGAGTTCTCATTTTTTCATACTCATTTCTTCATACCACCTTTATATCTCTAGTACTTGTTTTACGTCTCTCTTTAAGTTTTGATTTTATTATCTCTTCATATCTACAGCTTTCTATACAAATTGAAGTGTGTGTAACACTAACACTCAGTTTTTTTTTTTTTTTTAAATAATACTCGGTTGATTAAAGTGTTAAAGTATAATTACTCATAATCATAAATTTATACCAAGACAAACAAACATTTCAACGTGTCTTAGTATTATTTTGTTTTTCAAACTGTACATTCGCTTGAAAAAACAACCAGACAAGTCTATTTTGCAGTTATTACATCTCACTTTCAAAATAGGTCCTTCTTAAATAATTCATTTTTTTTTTTAAAACATCAAATAATTCATGTTAGGAAAATGTACACATTGATATTGATCAATAAAAAAAGTAGCCAAAAAAAGAAAGAAATAGATGATGGTGATCTATGAATTTATGATTATTTGCAAAAAGCTTTTATGTGCTAAGTATTATTGTTCTTTAACAAATTGTATCGTACCATACAATTGAAAGCCATAACCCTACTTCTTAACATATTTAGGGAGTGTTTGGTTTTAAGGAAATATTTTTTTCTTAATAATTATAAAATAAAAGTATTATTCATTTTTATTCTGCTTTCTATTATTTAATTTATATAAAATGATAAAAAAAATTACTTTAACTGTTTTCTATATAAATTTTGAAAATAAAAACAAAATAAAAAAATATTTACTGAAAGTATATCCTTAAATTTTAATTATAAAAAATATTTAAAAATATAGAGAAAGATCTCTTTATTTAAAAATATAGAGAAAGATCTCTTTATAATGAGGTGAATAAATCATTAAATATAATTTCTCTAAATAAATCTTTACCATACACATGACTAAACCAGTCCCAATATCACAAAAGTAAATATGATTTCTTCTCTCAACAAATCTTTATACCAATTGTCTCAAATTTCTATGGTTATCCAAAGAAATTAACAACAGATTGAAGTATTCCACTTGTACTAAGAAACATACTCAAAGACAACTAAATGCAACAAACACGCACATGCAATTCTTATGCCTTAACACATGTAATTGTTATGCTGTCCACAAAGAAGGTGTTCAAATTTCATGTGAGATGTTATTATGCTGTATTTGCTATGCTTTTGTCACATTGCAATTTTGTGACGCCCAATCTGTTTTGATAAATTTGAGCAGGTCACGAGGTATCAATTGTACGAGAATAAATATGTTTTTGATTTCTGTAAAATAACAAAATTTTAGTTAATTGTTAATGTGTCTTAATAGAAAGTCACACTTGTGGTCATCCTGAGCCACATCTAATTATGTGTATGTGAAATCATGCCAATGAGTACTTCCCAAAAAAAATTTGAGTTCTAAAAATAAATGTTATTTATTTATTCTAAAATAAATGCTAAGGATTAAAAGCAACAATTTAAATTTTTGGAGGGATGAAAATAAAAAAAATAAAAAAAAACAGATTAAAATCAAAATATATTTGTTTTATAAGTGAGGATGAAGAACAATGATTTCAAATTTTAGAAAGATGAAAATCAGAGATAAAATATTTTATAAACAACAAAACCAAAATTTGCTAATTGTTTAAAATTGCAACCTTCGGAAGTTGTACTTTTTGCAAATGCTACTTAACTAGGTACGGGGGATAGATATCCATATATGTATATCCTACTTGACTCTTGAATGTTTTCCTGAGTACTACTGGAACTCCAAATCAGTAAATTTTGTTTGTTGGTTGATATAAAACGTATGTATTAACACATTATTTACACAACTCCTGTATTTTGCATATGCGGTAAAAATATGGAATTATGCTATTTAGTATTGTTATGAGAGAAAAAAATATATTAACACCCCAATGGGGTGTATATATACCTTAGAAAACAGAGAGATAAGAACGGATTAAGAAAAGAAAATGTGATGGATATTTTGATTAGGAACGTTGCTCTGTTAAGGCAACAAGTCTTCTTTTCAAAGTACTGTGACGTTGATTAGAAAATGTGATGGAGGACCACCTATGGAAGAGTTTGAAGTGATGGGCCATTTGACTAGATCAAGGTCCAAGAAGCTTGAAGAGGAACTCAAGAGAAAGTTCAACACACTTGGGAAATATGGAGCGGATAGCTTGGACTTGAAGTGGCTTAATTTGAGTCAAATAATAGAATAAGTTATTATGTGTCAATTTTAGTTGGACTTTGTTTTAGTTTTATGGACTGTTCTAAACTATGACTTATTGGGCCTATTTCCTTTTTAGTATTTTATTTTAGGCCCATGGTATAAATAGCCTAGCTTTGACTTGGAGAAGGCTAAGACTCATTTGGTAAGAAATTGACACTTTGTGTGTGAGAACTCTCTCTAGGTTCTTGAATGCACTTTTATTATTCTTATCTTGAGTTGCTAAATTCAAGTGGCGAATCCTCCTTTCAACTTATCAATTCACCTTGAATTGTGGCGTTGTTCTTCATTCCTAATCTTTTTCATTTTTAATTTTTTATTCAATTTTGTGTTTCCAATTTTCTGAAAATTGATGCTGAAATTTTGGATCCATGTGAGGGGTTTTATCAAAATGTGATGGATATAATTAATAATTTAATAGCGAAATAAAAAAAAATGTAAAGCAAGCATAATAATTAAGGTGAAAAATTATATAAATCTTAAGTATTTTTTACTTGAGACAATCTTGTTATATAACCATTATAGACAACAAAGTTTTCCTTCAAAATATTTAATACAACTACTTGAACTTAAAACCTCTAATTAAGTTGGAATAATTTCACACTAATTGCACCATCGGTTAATTCACATGCTCAGACAGCTGAGTCTTAATGGTTAGGGATTCCTTATAATTATAGTTAAGGAACGGTTGTAAAACTATTCCTCTATTAGAGGGGCTTGAAATAGTTGTTGCACAAACAACTGTTGCTTAATAATTAAGAAATTCTATTTCATTTCACTTTGATGATATTATAGTTCAGTAATAGACAATTTGAAATTGAAATTGTGAAATCATGAAAGAGCACCTCATGTCCAGCCCCCCTTGAATGGCCCGACCATAGCACAATCACATGGCCATGCATCCACACGTTGTCCTCTCCTTTTCCCTCCCATGTTCACGGTTTTCCAAACTACAAAACATTGTCGGTGTACATCATGATTCTAAGATTTCATATCAACTTGGTTGAGTCTAACAGAGAAGCTAGTCTTGAACTTATAGCATGTTTGGTTACGCGGTGGACTCCTCATAATCGCGTAAAATACGTGAATAATTGGCCACGCTGCATTGTTGCTTCAACACTACCGTGAAAACTTAATCGGCACACCGCACTGCACACCCAAACACATGTTTAATCAAATTTGAATTTCTTCTAAGTAACGATGTTCAGTGTTCAATCATTCTCAAATATGATTATTTCTGAAAGAGGATACATTTGACAAAAAGAAAAGCTATAAGATCTTATATTCTTAATTGAATTTTAATAATTTTTTGTTATAAAAATAAAATTTTATTTTCTTGTGTTCAAGGATATATATTTTTATTAATAACAATTTTTTTTTTAACATAGGTGGTAGAATGGGAAGGTATCTCTAAAATTACCGAACAGAGTGTAACAACGATAATGTTAGAATTGTCAATAGAGATTCATTCAAAATATTATTGCACAAACACAAGATAAAATAAAATTATATAATCATGCATGACATATTAACATGTTGGGATAAGATAAATGTAAATTCATTATAAATGTTTTTTTGAATTTAAAAGTTTTCTTAATCTTTAACTGAACACTATTCTTTTTCCCTAAAATTTTCTAAACCAATTAAAAAAATTAATACGCTATATAATATATATTATCAAAATTTAGATTATTTGGATTTATATTTTTATTTTTTTTTAAAAAAAGGGGGCCTAAGCCCCATCAAAAGCCGTAACGAATAAAAAAATTATTTAATATGAATACATGATTTGTCTAAAAAATCTCCCCAACCACAGACTTTTTCTAAAAGAAGTCAGCATGGCTTAAAAAACCCACGGAAGAATTAAAGTGACAAAATCGTATCAGCAAGCAAGGTGGGGCTATGGAGAATTGAATGAAGGGCATTAGAAATTTTGATCTAATTTTAAATTCTTAATTTTGAGTAGAAAAAACTCACAATTTTCAATTTTTATGGTAGATATCGAAATAAGACATTTGATAGTAACATATATAATTTAAAAAAAAATTCAACTTTTTTAAAACCTTTTTAAATTTAATTTTTATTAATTTTATGTGTTTAAATAATAAAACTTTATTAGATGTTAATGTAGAAAGATTTAACACTCACTCAATTTTTAACAATGCATATTCTATTTTCTCTATATAATTTCCTTGGAAATTTTCTGTCCAAACACTCAAGAACTGCTCATGCGGTTCATTGAATGAGACCCCTGGACATTGACCATCTAACTAACCTTTAGGTGATTGTTAGTTTCTGTTTAGATACTTACTTGTCGTCATTTTTTTTTGTTTTACTTTATTTTTATTTTAGTATTTTATTAGGTTTCTTTTTATTTTTACTTTGATTAATTTTCTGTTTAATAATTGCAGGGTGTTTAATAGGTTTTAATGAATTTTTATGTCTTTTTTGCAGAAAGCATAGGTGGGGCTCAAATAACCCATTAAGGTCGGTTTAGTAGTAAAAAAAATTGAGTAATTTGCATGAAGTTCTAGATTTAGAGTTATACATCATCATTGTACACACACAAGTGTTGCAGTTCTTTTAGTGTTGGTAGTTTTAGTGCTTTAATGTTGATGTTTTGCTCTCAGGAGATTTCTCATTTTTTTAACCAAAAGAAAAGGCACAATGGAGCATCACAATAGCTAGGGGCAGAAATTTCAATTAGATTGGCACCTCTACCCCTATTGATCCTATGCCACACACACCTTCTAATTCATTAATAGGCATAGGAGGAACAAAACCAGAGTCACATAATTCGTTGAATTTTCATGGAACCACGAATTGGTTCGTGCGTACCAATTCGCGGTTCATTTTCGAACCGGTTCGCAGGAATTCGGGGTTGAATTCGCGGAGGAGACGAACCAAAAAATCTGATAAAAAAACGAACAGAGCAATTACAGATGGGAAGAGGGATTGTCTCCCCGGTGGCCACTCCACCCAGGAGGGCATTGTCTCCTTCTCCTTTTCCTACTCCTGTTGCGGTGCCACCGTCGTCTGAGTCACCGGCGGCTTCACCTACCACCGGAATTTCTCCTCCGACTCCACCTACTTCTTCTCCTTCTGAGTCCCCAAATGTTGTTGCTAATCCGAACATACCTCCCTCGACCATCTCGACTCCACCATCTGAAGCACCAGAACCAGCTGCCAACGGTGCCGTTTTGAACAGAGTCGCTGGATCTGCTGTGCTTCTCGTTATCGCTGCGGCTATGCTCATATAGAACATATTCTATATGATCGTTTATTATCTTTATTTCCTATTGCTTTTTCATGAGTGCTTGAGCCTTGAACTCCAGTACTTCCATTTTTTTTTTCTCTGTTTGGTCTAGTGTCATTGAGGATTCATTGATTTGATTAGTTTGTATATTCTGTTTATTTATTATTGATATGATTGATGAAAAAAAAAAGATGGGAAGAGGGAGAAGATGAAAGGATTTTTATTTTTTTAAATAAATAAATAATTAGTTAAATAAAATAAAACCAAATAATTTGAAAGGCACTCATGATGGGCAGTTGAAAACATCCTTGTCGTGCTGTGCTGGTTTGCCTTTTCCGAGAGTTGATGGTTGAGTTTCCAAAAAAATATTTGTAGAAGTTACTGTGATGTGAACTTATTTTTTATTGAAAAAAAATTTGTTTATGTTTATAATATTGATAATAATTTATAATATTTCATAATAAAATTAACATAAATTAAAAACATGTATACATTAAAATAAAGGTAATAAAAGAAGTTAGAATATAATAATATTCAAATATTTCCAATATAATACATAAGTTATTTTTTTATATATGATATTTTATATTTGACTTGTGTAATTTATAATTTTTAACTAGATAAAAAAAATGATTGGAGGAATATTAATTTATATTATATAACATACTATAAATTTAAATAGCGTACCAAAACGTATCTACTATGTATACCCCTCACGTACCAATACTTTCTAAGGTCACGTACCGCGTACCACGTACCCGTACCCGTACCGAAACGTACCGCGAATTATGTGACTATGAACAAAACACTTGGGGGGCCAAACCTTACCCAAGGAAACCCAAAACTATTTGAATATGTATGAAGGTAACCCTTGTCTATACCTAAGAAGATCATGTGAAATGAAAGAAGGTGGTAAATCCCACCAAGTATATCCAAAATTATGCGCACCAAAAGCGGCCAACTTGTCCCCACAAACATTACCTTTGCGGTCTGAAACTAATCTCCGTCGGAAAACCTGACTGGTCAGGTTTAGTGGGATTCTCCCCTTCCAACCACATTTTTTCCATCCACAAGACTCGAACCCGAGACCTTGCTTAACAGACCAACAACTTGTTGGTTGTTGAATGAGATTTTAGAAGTAGTTTATTATTCTCTTGATGAAATTTATTGTATAGGAATTGAAAAATCAATGTTAGTGAGATTTGCTTAATTGAAGGGAAGATTTTAAAAAACGGTATGACAATAATTGTGACTCAAGGTTTTGAGATCTCCATGCTGCATGGTGATCACAATTACGAACCTTTCAATCACATTTATCTCACAACGAAACTATGACCCTAATTGAAAATCTTTTGTAAATACTTGAGTGCTCTACTCAGTGAATTGAATTGGTTTTCTATGTAAGATAGGAATTTGGAATATGAAAAATGAAATCCAACCTCTAACAAGATTTTTCGTTAATAAAATAAAATTACAGAAAGAAATTATTTAAAATAAAACATAAATTTATTTTAATTGTCAAATTATTTTTTCGCTCAACTGTTTGATCATTCAAAGTTAATTTAACATTGAGTCGTTGACAAACCAGCACTTAACAAATGCAGCCCTAATAATAAACAACAATTTCATACTAAAAATCGCAATTTGGTACACTTTCCCAACAGGGTAACAGTGATCACATCTCACCTTCTAGCTCATCAAAGGTTTTAAATTGCGGTCATAGATGTGATTTTGTCACGGAAATGTTGACAAATACAGCTAATGTGACTTCAATTACCGTTACAATTCGGTCACAGAAACCCCAAAAACCTTGAAGTTGCAATTATGGTTATAGACCATTTTTTAAAACCTTGTGTGCATATATCCCTTCTCTAAATGGCCATAAGCACCAAGGCTCTGCTGAATCTCTCTAACCCTTATTGAACTGGTCTTACAGGAGTCTATAGATAGAAGACTACGTGCATGTTTGGATTAAAGTTTGCAAACTTAAGTTTGGATCAAACTTAAGTTTGCAAACTGAGTTTGCAAAAGTATCACAAGTCTTACTTCTTCCAAACTCAGTTTCAAGGCAAAAATTTTCTCTCAAACATACTTTTGGAGGGTAACCAAACATAACCTCAAAGGAATTACTTTTGCAAACTTAAGGAGACCCAAACATGCACTACATCTGCAATTATGCTTGATGCACCACAACAAATTCTTTAGTCATAGCAACTTCAAAAGAAAAAAGACAATTCAATATGGTACAAAAAATTCAAATATGCTTGCGCATTGCTTAAATCTTGATCATGAAGCTGGAAGACCGGGCATAAAAATTGGCACTCCCAGAACTGTGTTTTTAACACTCACTTTGGAATCAATTGATGCTAAGCTTCTACTTTTAGTAATGTCTAAGTAGATAGCACAGGCTGTTGTGATGGCTCTTCTGCCTGCAAACTTTCATAGTACTTCACAAGAACCTTCCACCCACTTGGGCACATGAAACCTTCCGGCGGATTCTCCCCACTTTTTGCAAAAGCTCGCATCTGGAAACATAAATCATCAAAGAAACCGTGAAAATTTGTATAGAACAGTTGTCCAATTGTCAAAGGATTTCAGAAACGAACTTGATGCTGCATGTGATGTGAGTAAACAAGTAACAAAACACGATCTCATACAATATTCACTTCACTTATGTCTCTTACAGGCACATAACCAACATCTTAATATTTTGCAATTTACAGATTATAATTGTATATAAACTTGAAGATTAACATACAAAATTTTAGTAAAATCCAAATGCTGCATGCTTTTCTTTAATTGTTACAAGTTCCAACCAACCCACTTATATACATACAAATTACTTTTTCTTTTTTTTAAGTTGCAGCCAGATTCAAGTAAGAAGCAGGAACCAGGATCCTGACATTGTAACCCAGGTTGTGTTTAGATAAACTTCTTTATAAGCACTTCTAGGAGAATAAAATAAGAAGGAAAAATGCATTGAGCTTCTCCCATAAATTAAAATCAACTTATGCACCTTAACTTTTGGAGAAGTTAGATGAAAAAACTTTTATAAAAGTTAAGTACATAAGTTAATTTAAATTTTTGGAAGAAACTCAATTCATTTTACTTATTATTTTCTCCTCCTATAAGTGCTTTTGGAGAAATTTATTTAAGCATGACCCTGATATGATACGATGACTATATAGTTATGTAATGAAAAACCAAGTATTGTTGACAAATACCAAATTTAAGGTTGATGGACACCTTATAGAATGACAGGGAATCAAATACCTTGGTTCCAGATATAAAAAGGAAATCTTTAGCACGGGTTGGGTCAAAAAATGCCATCTTGCTTTCCTTAGTGTCATAAGCTGCCACCTGTAATTTAAAAATGGCAAACATGACAACAAGTATCATCAGACATAAGTATAGTCTAAATAGTCACAAAAGGAAACAAACAATTCATCAGCATTCAGCATAACTTTAGGTAGCATATTGAACTTATGAAAGTAACTTTGTGTATAAATGAACAAAACAATTAAGTCATTTCCCATCTCAAAATAAGACATGGTATGCACGACTAAGCAGTTGATTACTTGATTTAATTGAATGAATATCAACCAACTTTAAAGAAACTTAGTGCCACAATATGAAGTAAAGCATTGTGAGGAAGATAGCATTGAAAGAACATATCTCTCACAGAGGAGCAAGAACCTATAGCCATATGTAAAAGTAAAACCACATACCCTGAATGGCAAAATGTTAAGCTTCTCCAGACCAGGAGCCATGCTAAGAACCTTTTTTCCATGATCAGGATCATACAAATCCCTTTTCTCAGTTGGGTGGCCCATACCAGCAGGGTCACGACCAACAATATAGAAGTTTGCACCTGCATTTATGCGTGCCTTGGCATGCCACTGTACTTCAGTTGGACCAGCATAATGCATAGGCGATGGAAATATGGCGACTATGGTAGTCTCAGGGTCAAGAACTCCATCTTCTAGGACCTAAGAAGAAACAAAGAACTTGATACGATAAATAAAATTCCATGGATTCTGCAATTACAAAATGAGTAGATTGATGAAATTGGAAGACAGTTCAATCACTTCCAAGGTCATTTCTGAGCATATTTTGTTACAGAACATTCACATTAACATTATGATTACTCAATACTTTTTGACAAGAACAATGGGAATTACCTTGCTATGCTGCTCCATCCTGACATCCAAGGGAACGTCATCAGCCTTTGTGAAACCTCCAAGAGGATGAAGCAGTAAAATTGGATTTTTGTATCCCATTTCTAGTAGGCGCTTGCGAGTATCATTCATTAACAAGGCATGACCATTGTGCACAGGGTTTCTTAACTGAAATGCAAAAACTGCATCTGCTTGACGCCTGTCAAATTCTTCACGGAGTTGTTTGGGAGAGAGCCTGTAGTTATCAAGACCATCATTATATTTGATAGGTTTTAGCACTTCCAAATCTCCTCCAATAAGCCAATTTCCAGCTGGAGTAATCACCTCCTCAACATAAGGCAATCCAGGAGCAGTTGTTCCCCATGTTCTAGCTATTCTTTCTTCCTTGTTATGCTTGTAGATTTCAATACTGCATACGAGCTTAATGGTTAATGAAAGCCAAGAGACACCAAGACAGAAATTTATGTAGATAGCTAGTGCACTTGAAAAATTTTATTTTTAAAATGACTTTTCAAAATGACTTTATGACTTGCAGTGAAAACAAAACAGAAGGCTGAAAACTGAAGGGAAGAACTCTGATCATCTAAGTATATACATGTGAGACATATGAAAAGACAAGTAACTTAGGATAGATCAATAGTTCTTAACAATTTTTACTCCATCCCATGCAAGTCTTTCACTCAGTCATTTAAGGTCTTCAATTGAGGGTCATAGCTGTATAAAGTCAGTCTCGTACAATCCAAACACACAAGTGACAACGCTTATTTTTCAGTTTTATATGGTATCAGAGTAGCAAAATTATTTATCTTAGCACTACAACAGAAACCATAAACTAAATTCCAGGAATGATTCAAGCTTCACAAAGACACAAACCCTCCAAACCTAACTGCCCTTCATCTGTTTTCACCTTATTCCCTAAATTCTTCAGATAATCCTGACACTACTTTGGTTTTTTACATGCTCAGGATAAAACTATGCCATTTATATGAGAGGGCAATATCAAATTCAAATACCCTATGTGCCAAAAACAAATATGGATTTATTGATAAGATGCTTAAAGAACCTGCTGAAATTTCCTCAGATGAGCATGTCCTGGAGAAGTACAATTACATGACAGGCTCTTGGCCTCTGAATTCAGTATCAAAAGGTTTTCATAATAGTGCTGCCTACAGAGACACGGTTAGAGAAGTGTGAATAGATCTTATGGTGATTTTTTACAAGAATGGCCAATTGTGACAACATATTTCATAAAGATGAAGACTTTGTGGGACAAACTAGTCACATTCGGTCATTCCCAAAATGAACTTGTGGTGCAGCCAAGGAATTCACTAGCAAGAGAGGAAAAGAGAATCAGCTGGTTTTTCATGGGAATTAACAATGCTAGGAGTGATGTGTCATGTCAAATTTAAACAGAGTCACTTTCAAATCTGAGCAAAGTTCATAACTAGGTAGCAAGAGAGGAGGCTCTACAAGACTTTCTTGCCTTTCAGAAATTTGAAAAATGAAGCTAAGACCTTTCATGTAAGCAAGACCCTTCAAAATTCAAATCCGTGTCTCTAAAGAATAGACACTAGATACCGATACTTCAGATCACATGACTGCTACTGACTTATGTTGTGCCCATTTCAAATAATTCCATGACCATTTGATTGTAACTAAAGATTTGATATCTACTTTTGGAGTTTCAATTTCCATTGACATGCCCTTTTCACAACAACCAATGCACATTCCATATATCTTCCAAATCTTTCACAAACTCACCAAACATACTGAAATGGACTGCCATAAAGTTTGTGAACAAGTTCAAACACAGGAAATTCCTCCACAACACAATGCCACTTGCAGTTCAATGGCATCTTGACTAGAGCATTGAGACAGAAACAATTCCCATTATTGGTCAGCAATTGGGCATTTCGAATCTATATGTTCCAACTTGAGGGGCTTAATAACATGTGAAAAAAAAAAAGTGTAATTTGACTAAGATAGTTCAATAGATAATTTTGGTGACCAAAATAATTTCAATAGATAAATTCTGTGAATTGTTCCATTAACTAAGCCTGTCACATCAGCCTTCTATAAAGCTTATTGTTCAGTTTTACAGTAGTCATCAGAAAAATGAAGAGGGCAGGAAAGGGGGGGGGGGGGGGGGGGGACCACATTCAGGGCACACGCCACAAGCCTCAGCCTAGGTGGAGTTATGAAGTTGACTTGAGAGTTTAAGGGTTGAAGGGAAGAGGGGAGAGAGGTCGTGGATTCGAATCTCCCACTAACATTCTAACAAAAACTAACATCTAACATCGGCTGATAGTAATAAATAAAAAAAAACCTCAGCCTTGGTTACGTTGATGTTTACAAATCATCTACCAAAGCTATCGCTGGCAGCAGAAACCAAACCTTGAACCAACCCCCTTTCATGGGGGCTTCAAAATTTACTTGAACCAACCCCCTTTGCAATGCTAATTTCTCATTTGGGACTCAAATGGAGGTACCTTACTCCTACCATTTGTTCCTTTTCACAACTGCAATCATTAAACTGCACAGTCCACGCCAAAATTCATACAACAACACAATTGAACAATCAACAAGAAATTAAACACCAACCAGAAAAAAAAAAAAAAAAAAAAGAAAAAAAAAACCTAATAAGACTAACTAACCTTCTAAGAGTTGCAACACAATCTCCATCAGGCCCGAGCAACCCCACATGGGAAGAGGACCCAATTCTCTCTTTGGTCTCATCATCAATGGCCAACACAATGGGAAGGGACATGTTCACCACAGGACCACCACCCTTGACCCTAAGGGAATTGAAATGCAAACTCTGCAGATACTCATCCTCCCTCATGAACCCCCTCAAGGGACTAGCCCAACCTTCCCCCACCACATGCACCCACTCAAGATCAATCCTTGTGAGCTGCACTTTTGGCAGTGACTCGGCCTCAGTGATCTTAGCATCCCTCTCACTCTCAGGCACCACAAGATCCACCAATGCCCCCCCATCAGGCTCTATCAAAGAACTCTTGATCATGGCGCCACTGCCACCACACAGCACCTTTGGCCTCACTTTACACGTGGGGATGATCAAAGGGTTGGTGCTATAAATGGGTTTGGGACGAATCTTGGTGTTGGAACAAGTTTTGCAAGTTATTACCTTATTTGCATGGTGGTGGTTGTTGAGGGTAAGGTGGGAAGAAGAAGAAGAAGAAGAAGAAGAAGACAGGTGTAGTTTGATGGTTAGACTTAGAGACATGCTATAGAGGGAAATGAGAGAGAGAGAAACAACAAAACAAGTAGGTTTGTGAAGAGAAAGAAGGAAAGTGAGTAACAACTAACGCGTGTAACGTAGGGAAGACAGAAACAGAACAACGAGTATTATGGTATATGGCACAGTTTCGCTCACAACCACTACCTATGAATATGGCGAACATGTTGGAGTGATAAGGGCACGCAAGTGGGATCTCTATGCTTTTTTGAGTGTGTGGATGAGAAAAGGGTGGCAGTCATTGCTGCTGCAACTGGGGACCATGATTTGTACTAAAAGGCTCAAAGCTGAAGGTAGAACCGTTCATTGTTCAAACCGCACCAAACCCAATTCAATGAGTGATGTACTATACAACAAGGTGAGAGATTGGAAAAGGTATATATTAAAGGAGAAAATTTTTTAACACCTGTTTAGGATTATAAAAAGTTTATCTGGAATCTAGCTGAATTGGTTATATGAATTTAATTTTGAAATGTATTTTTAATAGAATTTAATTAGAATATTTTAGGCAGTAAAAAATATTAGAATATTTTAGAGTTAGAGTATGATTTTTTTTAATTGCCATCATGTTAAGTATGTTTAACTTTTTTCTTCAAGAAAATATGTTTAACTTTTATAATAATTACTTTAAAAATTATATATGGGATATTTTTTTATTAATTGATAATGTAAACATGGATAATTTATTAAAGTTAAACTCTTTATAAAAGTTTTTTTTATTTAAAAGTTACTTTTAAGATAAAAATTATTAAATAAGAATTTAAAAAAAAAACATTTTTATTTAAAACTAGTTATCTTATTTAATAAAAAAATATATTTGTAAAATAAAAATTATTTTTTTTAATTAATTTAATTTATATAAAATTATTTAAATAATAACAGAAATAAACAAAAATATTAAAATACCGATTTTTAAAACTTTTAACTTTTAAAATTTTCAAAAAGTACTTTATTTAATTTCATTTTAATAATAATATGCAAATAATATATAATAGGTGATAAATGATAATTGAATAAAACAGAAGCTAGTTTCTTTTTTTTTACTACTTTGACTTACGTGAAAGAAGTTGAATGTCGGGCACAAATGACCTACGGTATGAAAAAAAACTTACGCATTCTTTTTAAAGTTGATTGTTGACAAACTGACGCATGAAAAACCTAGCCCATAAGGGGAAAAAAGTGTCACGCACCGAATTTGAATCAAAGCTTGTGATAGATTAAGAAAAACTCCACAATGTCTAAAAGTTTCTCCGATTAACTTTTTAAAAATTGCTTATTTTATGCTTTTTTTCTTAAGAAAAAACAAGTTATTTATATTTTTAAAAGTTTTTATATAAAGAGTATTTGGTTTAGCTTCTGCATTTAAGAAAAAAGAAAAGGTTAACGATACGATATTTTTTTTTATTCATAGGAATTGAAGACAGGTACAGGAATTTACAACAATTCATGTACCTTACTCAACCTACTGAGTTAGACCTCCCAGTAGGTTAACGATAAGATGAATCAAACACTATGGCTATGTTTGGTAAAACAAGCTTAGAAGCTAGCTGAAAACTTATAAGTTAGGAGCTGAAAAGCTAAAAACTTATAAGTTAGCTGATTTAATTGAAAGTGTTTGGTAAGATTAGCTGATAAGCTAGCTGATAATGTCAAATGACGTAAAAGAACATAGTTAATATTTTTAATATTTGAATTTATTTCTAATAACTTATCATCTTAAAAAGTAGGATAATAAATTTTTAAATTTTGTATTATAAAAAAATGATAAAGATTTGGTGATTTTACTCATTATTTAAAATCAAATTTTTAATAAACTAATATTGTTTTAACAAACGGTGTAGCAATGGCAATGAACAAGTTGATTGTGTGTGTGCTTATTTTCCATAAGCTACTTCAAGTAGCTTATCAAAATAAATTATAAGATACTAAAATAAGCTCGTGTACCAAACAAGCTTATTTTGGTCAAAGTAACTTATAAGCTAGTCAAAGGAGCTTATAAGCTTCTCAAAAGTCTTACCAAACACACTCTATCTCAATATACATATATTCAAACAAAATAAAATAAATAAATAATTTATTCTTATATTATAAATTTTTACTCAACAAGGTGGGTTATGGGAATTACTACCCATGTCTACCATTTTGTGCAAACTACCGCTAAATCTCCCACCACTAGTTACTAAAAGGGTCTCATGGGAGTTACGACCCATGTTTACCCACTGTAACATGCATCTCTCGAGGGAAGGAAGAGTGATTTACTTTAATGACGTTAAGTTAAATAGATTAAATTATATATTTTAACATAAAAGAGGAAGACACTATATAATATTTGCATCTCTCAATGAAGGGGAGTATAATTTACTCTTATATTTAAGGATTTTATTTTTTTTAAATAAAAATATCAAATGTAGAAAATAAAATATAGAATTATATTATTTTCACTCTTTTGATTTTTAATTTCGAAAATAATTAAAAAAAATTATATTAAAAGTAAAATAATAAAATATTTTTATTAATCAAACATATCATTATTTTTCTTATATGATTTTGAAGAGAAAATACAAAGTGTTACTCACAATAAAGTTTTTTCATGTTATCAAAAAATAAAAAAGTGGAAATAAGAAAATGTAGTATGATGAAATAATTAAATGATAAATTTATTTATTCACTCCTTTACATATTATTATTTTAAAAATATATAAAAGTCATCAAACATGAATATTTTGTAATTTTTCTTATTTCTCAATTTAATCAACTTGATCACTCTACAAATTAAATGACATATAAAATTATATTTTTTATTCTGATTTTTCTCTTTTTGTTTATATATATTTTTTGAATGTTCTCTTTACTTCCAAATAAATCATGGACATTGTTCAGAAGAAAAATTGGTGAAGAAGGGGATTTGGGTAAATAAATAAAAGTTTAGATAATGAGTATACCTAGAATTAGATGTTGCTTGACTATGGAAAGCTAAAATAAATTTATTTTGTAATGTCATATTAATTTTTATAAAAATAAATCTGAACTTGAAGAATAAAAAATTGCAGCAAGAACAAAAACTGAAGCTAGTAATAAATCACCATAAACCCGCAATCTATGAAAACCCAATGACAGTTGCTGTGAATATATGGTGTATATATCAATCCTCACCAAACAATCAAGGAGGCATTAGCTTTTCTACACATGTTTATGGTTCCCATTTTCATTTTGCTGTACGTTGAATCTCATATTAGGAGTTTTTTACTTTGTGAAATTTTTTGAACAATAATTAGAATAGGAATGCCAGAGCATGAATCACCACCAATGTACACTTCATTTGACAAAAAAAATTGAATGATCAAACATCTAAGCCAACACCTCAGGGTCGTGCTACTCTTACAAGGCAGTGAGCAATCCCTTTGCAGCGTGCCCACCAAGTGTTTGAGAAGATCACAGTGATACATCCTCGAAACCCAAATTCACGCAGCGTGCCCACCAAGCCTGATTTGAAGGTTTGTTTTAGTACAAAATCTTACTTTAAGCAAATGGACAAAGATTGAACCCCAATTCCTCTCGCAACATCGACCAACCCTTTGTCAGTAAGGTCCGCGCAATTACCAAAAGACAAAGATTGAAGCCCATAGCAAAGGGTAATTCCTTCAACGGCAAAGCGACGCGGCGGAAAGCCCAAGGTGATGGATTTGATTTCGTGAGATTTGAATCTCTCCGTGAACAAGGTGGTTAAGAGGTTGAGAGGGCAGAGCGACGCGGCGGAGAGTATGTTTGCCGCTAGCAACAGTGGGAGGTACTTCGGCTAGTGGTAGAAGGACGAGAGGTCGAACAAAGCAAGCTATGGACATTGGAGAACAACGCGGAGGAAGGAGGAAGCTGAATGGGAAGAATGGAAGCAGGGTTGGGAGAGAGAAAGATTCAGGACATTTTAGTCATTCAACCTTAAATTAAAAACGTCTCTTAACGCTGTTAACAGAAGGGGTGCCAAAGTAATATTAAAAGAGGGAAGGGGTGTATATGTAATTAGAGTAAAATTGAGGGGGTTACTGTAATCAACTCTAAAAAATATAAAGTTGATCAGGATATATTAATATAAAATTTGTTTATTTAAATCTAGAAAGAGAAATATCAATTATTAAATGCTTAAATAACTTTTAGGTCCCTAAAAAATTCCCGTTTATTGTTCTGAGTCCCTGAAAAAATTTTGCGTTGTTCCAGGTCCCTAATAAAAAAAAATTTGATCCAGGTCCCTGTCGTCAGTGGACCGTTAATAACCACTGATGTGTCTACCCACGTGTGTTGCATGCAACTAATGACAGAGACTTGAATCAATTTTTTTTTTAATAAGAACCCGGAACAATCGCCAAAACATTTTCAGGGACTCAGAACAAAAAAAGGTACTAAAACTAATTTAAGAAAATTTAAGAAAATACAACTCAACTGCTTACCTGTCAAATTAACGGACACATCAACGGTTACTAACGGATCTCTAACGGCAAGGACCTGGATCAATTTTTTTTTTTATTAGGGACCCGGAACAACGCAAAAAATTTTCAGAGACTCAGAACAAAAAACGGGAATTTTTTAGGGACCTAAAAGTTTTTTAAGCCATTATTAAATCATTATAATTAGTATGATTATAAAATAAAATAATTATTAAATTTATTTAATCAATTAATTATTATATAATGAGATACATGAAATATATAAATGTCACCAAGAATGTAACACGTGGACTACCAGTCCTAATCAACAACTATGTTTTATATAATAGATAGATAGATAGATAGATAGATATAAATGTAGAAATAAAAAAAATTATTTTATTCTAATAAAATAGTTGTAGAGTTTCCTATTTTATCCTTTTTTTTCATTTATACTCCATAATAAATGCATATGTGTAAATTAATTAAATATTAGGTGGAAAGTAAGGGTATAATTGACAAAAGAATAATTAATGTTATCTTGAACTTTGAAAATGATAGATAAATGAAAACAAAAATCTTTCAAAATTCGACAATTAAAAAGGAATGAGGGAGTAAATGATGAAATTTTTTTCTTTTTATTATACATGTTGTAAATTTTGTATTCCTTATTGAAATAAAAGATACACATTAGAAGGGGGTTGAATAGTGTGTATGTGAAGTTTAAAAACTTTTCACAAAATACAAAGTTTTAGAACAAGTTTGAAAGTTTCATCTAAAGGGAAAACGTGAAAAGGAAAAACAGGAGCAAGAACACAAATGTTTTATATTGGTTTAGTCAACCAAAGCTACGCTAGTTCTCCTTCAACCTTAGAAGGGTTTCACTAACCAACAAGGTTACAACAAGTATTCTCTATGTCACTTTTGACTACAACCAACAACAATCTTAACCCGAGATTGTCAACCCAAGTATTATTTAATACTAAGCCACTCCTGACTTTCACAAATCATAAATGTTTGAAAGATTACAAGAATTAACTCACAATGCGAGGATATGAAAATTTAGCTCAATACAAATAACTTTGCAATGCAAAGAATGGACTGTTTAAGCACAAAGTGTTTCGTCCAAAGAATTATCAGAGCAAGAAAGGTTTCGTCCTAAGATAGCTTCATTCACATCTACTTTTGATCTTCTCTTCAAGTCTTTATATAAGCTTTAAGAAAGATGCGTCTGTTGTGAAAGTGAGCTATTCAAATTTTCCCATTCTGAATCTTCATTTAATGCATGGAGAGCATGTCATGTTATTGCTTTTGACGTGTTTACTTCTGTAGAGGAGAGACAAAAGGTAAGTCCTTTTTTTTTTTCTTCCAAAAAGGTACTAAGACTTCCTGAAACGGGTTCTGCTTCTTTGTTCATTCCTACTTCAATCTTCTCCATTGTACTAAATCTTGATATGAAACTTGCTTTTGATAAGAGGTTGTACTTATATTAAAAAAACCTTATTTTTCATTAAATGCTTGAAATTTAAATGTTACAGCATAATTCTTACTTTAGTCTAAGGTTATACGAGAGAGAATATAAAAGCAGTTAACCTTAGCATTTGAACTTTATAGGATAAAGAGCTCAAAGCATATGTTCGTTTTTGAATAAAGAAAACTTAGTGAGATATAAAACATAATTGTAAGTTTTCTTTATAACGTGTTGGACGCTGAATATTTCACAAAAGCTTTAGACGCAACTTCTTTTGTAACAATGCTTTTGGACTCTATATTTTTATTTTATAAAAGCTTTTGACGCAAGTCCAATTTAGCGCGTACATAGTTTAAAACTCATTTTTCACGTCCAAGTTAGAAAGAATATACCTATATAGCATTAGAAGCATGTTTTTCCTATATAGCTCAACAAACCTCATCAATTCATGAAAGTTTAATATCTCTTGTTATCATCAAAATTATGAAATTTTTAAGAGTTAGACATTCTCCAAGTCTTTGATTCCAACACTTGTGTCTGAGGATGAGGTGAGGTGCTAGGTTTGTGTCCACCCAAAAATACCTTATCAACTTTAATCATGCACCATTTAATAAAAAAAAAAATTTGGTTAAACAGTGGACAAAGTCCACTGATCTTCATTAATAACTTCTATAGAAAGAAACAGAAGTTACATCAGCCATAAGAGGCAAAGAAATAAAGTCAGGAATGGCATCAAATATTCTGGCATCAGAATCTAAGGATAAAGCAAATTTAGCACGATAGATGTGCTTCCAGGCAAAAGTTCCTCCTTTACTATTGTGACATTTGACATTTCTGATACTAACCTTGACATTGTGCATCATTTCATTTTCAGAACTTGTTGAACACTGCTATGAGTCTGAATAGGTATCTGGTTGAAAACCAAAGCATTTCTCTGCTGCCAAATGACATTTAGCCCAATTCAAAACCAAATGCATCATTTAATTTAGTCAAACACATTTATTATAATTTGTAATTTTTTAATTCTCCTAATTTTTATGTGAAAGAAGTATTAAATATTTTTAATATTCTTTAAATAATAATATATTTTTCATATGATCCTTGTTATTAAGAATTATAAATGTTAAGCTAAAAATATCATCTTGGTTCTTTATGTTTTCATGTTTTTCCACTTCGATCTTTTATGTTTTAAAATTCCCGATTTTGTCCTTTATAATTTTAAAGAGACCCATTTTAGTCCTAAAGAATATTTATTGTAACATATGTTATATTTTCTTGGACGGTGTTAATTATTTATAACAAATGTCTCAATTATTGTAAAAAATATTATTATAACGAAAAATAAAACTTAAGTATACATTTTGGTATAAACAGTAATATTTTTTATTTGTAAATGGTAATTTTTGAAAAGAGATATGTTCCATTCCAAGGAGAAGAAAGACGATATTAAGTTATTAGCTTTAGGAGAGAAAAGAAATTTCTGGCATTTTAAATTGTCTACGCATCACATTTCTACATTTTTTTTTCCTTTGTGCCTTTATCTTTTGAGGTAAAGAGAATTCTCTCTAAAAAAACAATGTAAAGAGAAAGATACAAAAATATATGTAATGATATTTTTTTAAGATTGTTGCCAACATTTTTCATAGATTTTTAATGTTAATTGCTTTTCGTGCTTGAATGAATTTATTTTGCATTAATTAGATACCTTTTTTAATAACTTCCTTAGTTCTATGAAATAATCAATTCTAAACAAATTTCCCAAACCTGCATTTAGTATGTTCATGATCAAATTTACATAGGGATAATATTATTTATGACTTAAAGTTTGCACAACTAAACGTGGTTGGAATGGGAGATCCTATTAGGTTTTTCGGCAAAAATTAGTCGATAAAGTTGGTGGATACTTTGCACCAATGCATAGTGATTAAAAAAAATATCATAAATATTATTTTTAAAATAATTAATAAGAAAATATGACAAGAATTTTATATTGTTGATATTTTTAATTACATTTTTAAAATGGAAAAACCATTAAAAAAAGGATAAAATTTTATTTTGATCCTTTACATTTTCATGTTTTTCCACTTTGATCCCTTATATTTGGCTAAATATTATTTTTGGTCTTTTATGTTTTAGTGTTTTTTCATTTTGGTACATTAAGTTTTAAAAGTCTCATTTTAGTTCTTTATGTTTTCAAAAGTTTCATGTTGGTCATTTCTTTCGTTTTCCGTTAACAACGTTAGTGTTCTGTTAACTTTTATATTTTAAAATAATGGCTAAATGTAACTTTTATATTTTAAAATAATGGCTAAATGTTACTTTTGGTCATTTATGTTTTAGCTTTTTTTCATTTTGGTCCTTTATATTTTCGAAAGTCTCATTTTGGTCATTTCTTCTGTTTTCCGTTAACAACGTTAGTATTCCGTTAACTTTTATATTTTAAAATAATTAATTTTACATAGTGGCGGCTAAAAACTATGGAGAAGATGACACCAGATCGACGAATTTGAAACGGGAGAGTTTCTTATTCGCCCGAAAAGGGGGAGTTTTTTTATTTCTTCACTTTCTCATGCTAGTTATGGCCCACCATGATTCAGAATCTCACCAGATCCACAATGGAGAAGACGACGCCAGATCTTTTACTCAACGTACACTTTCACTCACAAACACACTCTCTTCCTTTTTCCAAGCACACTCAACTCACTGTAGTACACCTCCTTCACTCAAAATGCCATGGCTTATGGCATTCCCCTTTGAACCACCATAAACACCACCTAACAAATTGAACCTTGAGGATGAACAATCATTTTCAAAATTTTAATAAATAAAAAGATTGTAGCGGTTAAAAACTGCCACAATGTTTAAATTAATTATGTTATCATATATAATTAATTTAAATATTATGGCAGTTTTTAATTGCCATTAAGTTAAAATTAATTATTTTAAAATATAAATATTAACAGAACACTAATGTTGTTAATGGAAAAAGAAGAAATGGTCAAAATGAAACTTCCGAAAACATAAATGATCAAAATGAGACTTTCGAAAACATAAAGGACCAAAATGAAGAAAAACTAAAATATAAAGGACCAAAAGTAACATTTAGCCTAAAATTAATTATTTTAAAATATAAAAGTTAACGAATTACTGATGTTGTTAACAGAAAATGAAAAAAAAAGGACCAAAATAAAACTTTCGAGAACATAAAGAACTAAAATGAGACTTTTAAAATTTAATGTACCAAAACGAAAAAACACTAAAACATGAAGGACCAAAAGCAACATTTAACCCTTATATTTTAAAATTCTCAATTTTATCTTTTATGTTTTAAAGGGACCCATTTTAGTCCTAAGCCTGAAAAAAAAAATAAAGAGTAAAATGGGTATGCCCACCACTGAGTTACAACTTGAAGCCTGAACACACTACAAGAAATGAATGCAATAGTGACGAAAAATGGTTTTTCGTCACTAAATCAATGTCACTAAAGTTTTACTGACGATTTTTTAAAAATTACATGTAAATTGTTTGTCACTAAAGTTAATTATTTTTATAGTGACACATCGGACCAACAAAACAATTAAATGGGAGAAAAAGGAAAAAAAATAAATTGAAAAGAATAAAACTGAATCGGATCAGCACATCCACTGCTAAAGAATCTAGTAACCACAAGGGATGGTACAAATAAAATAGGCAAGTGTTATTTTTACCTCTCTTTATGAGTTATATACCTCCCTTTTTAATTTTTTTTTCCCTAAATTGTCCTTGCCTTTGTTTCTCTACTCTATTATCTATCCCTATCAGTTTTTTTTTTTCAAAAAAAAAAAAAAATACCCCCACTCTCTTTGGAAGGGAAACACACATAGAAAATTGAAACACCATCCTTGTTTATCCTAAATATCTTTTAGTGTAGTTTTATCCGAAAATGCATTCAAAGTTGTAAAATATAATTTAATATATTATATTATTTGGCCTACGAGGATGGAGAAGGTGTTCTCTGCAGGAGACGGAAAAAGAATTAATGAAGAAAACCATAGAATGGTTGTTTTTTTTTTTATCAGCAAAACAAACGTGTGTGTGTATATATATATATATATCAATTGGTACTAGAAGTACCCGAAAGATCAGTATTCAATACAAATGTCATCCATAAGCCTAGCACATATGCGGTTATCAGTTATTTATGAGCTGTCAGAGCCATAAATAAAAACTAACCACTTCAGAATTAAATTGTTGAAGCTAACTAGCAACGACCCCACGAAAATCCAAAAAGTACACATCAAATGAAACAGATCAGTTTAAATAATAAAACTACCCTAAAGGCCCACAAGCAAAGCACTTCAAAGCAATTTAAAAACTGCCCTGCAGGCCCGCACGTAGCACTCCCTGACCTCAGCATTACTTACCACCAAACCCGGAATCTGCATTACTGCTCCAGAAAACCCCATCCCATATCACCACATTACTGCTCCCAAAAACCCAAGCACGCTCCAGGATTAACACACCATTGGTTGTACGAATAATTGAAATCCTTTAGCCTACCATGTAACCAAGACCAAGCAGTAAATTTAACATTCTGAAGGAGCAAGTCTCGGTCAAGAACAACACTTTTGAATATGCATGCATTTCTCTGATTCCACAGATTCCACAGGCACCAGATAGAAGCACTCCATACCACCAGCCAGCGTTGGACCTGATCAGTGTTCTTCAACACCATCGGGTATTGTAGAAAATGATCAACAATGTTATCAGCACTCACCGTGGTATATTTGAGCCACTCAAAACACATGATCCATATATTAGAGGCCACCTTGCAAGTAGCAAACAAGTGATTACATGATTCCTGTTGTTCATGACAGAAGTAACAGGAATAACCATTGTTTAAAACTTGTACATTTTTGCTGCGCAGATTATCCATAGTCGGCAATTTGTTCAGCAAGGTTCTCCACAACATAAATGAAGTTTAATTTGATCTAAATGGTTGTAATGTAATTATAATCTAAATGTAATGTGATTTAATCTAATCCATTGTTCATCGGTGATATTATTTTTCCAATGTTCATCGGGTAACCCCTTGTTCCTCGCTTTCCTCCTCTCCCATCGGTGGATATGGAGAACTTTAATTTTGAGGCACCCTGCAAGACTATGTATACTATATATGCCTTTCAAAAAAAAAATGTATACTGTATATATTTCACGCAAACCATGAGATAGCTCGTGGCAATATTAAAAAACTTCGCAATTAGGTTTTTCAGTTTAAATTTAATCATTGAGCCAGAGGTTATTCCTGAAAAGACTAACATGCTAAATGATAATAAAATAATGATTTAAATATATTTTTAGTCTTTGTAATTTAGTATTTTTTTGTTTTTCTTTCTTGTAATTTTTTTTTTTTTTAGTCCTTATAAATTATGTTTGTTTTATTTTTCGTCCTTATAGCAGTTTAGATGACATTTTTTTAACTATTCAAAGCACTATCTAAACTACTTTAAAGACGAAAAATAAAACAAACATAATTTACAATGATTAAAAAAAAATAAAAATTGTAAGAATGAAAAGCAAAAAAAATACTAAATTACAAAGACTAAAAATATATTTAAGCCTAAAATAATTTTAAGAGTTGCTATCACCTCTGCTCTTGGCTGTCCCACTTGCAGTCACAGTCCTTATAGCAGTGCCACGGCTTCCAACCCAGGTGGTGAATCGCGTACACCTCTGTTGGCTTCGCCGCGAATAACCCGTTCTTCACCCTCGCCTCCTCTGTCGTGTTCGCCCAAAAATTCTTCAGAAAATTCATCCTTTGCGGCAGCCTGTGCCACCACACGCAACAGAGAGGGGGGTATGTTTTTTATCTGGAAAAAAATAAAATAAAGAGAATTATAAGAGAGAAACAAAGACAAGGATAATTTAGGTAGAAAATTAAAAAAGGGAGGTATATAATTGGCTTCATTGCATTTTTTACCTCCAATTTTTTACTTTTTGACAAATTTTATTTTCAACAAATTAATTTGACACATTTTATCTCAACTTTTCAAAAAACTTACAAATTTTACCTTTTACTTACACAAGCATAAATGGTGGGGGTAAAATTTACCAAAAAAATAAAAATTTGAAGGTAAAATTCACTAAAAATTGAAAAAATTAGGGATAAAATTTGTCAAAAAGTAAAAAGTTAGGGGTAAATAGTACAATTATTTTAGCATGTCACATCAGCAAAACAGTGAAAGGTAAAATTTGTAAGTTTTTTTAAAAATTGGAAGTAAAATACGCCAAATTAATTTGTTGGAAGTAAAATTCGTTAAAAAGTAAAAAATTAAAGGTAAAATTACAATTAAGCCTATATAATTAATAAGGAGAGGTAAAAATAACAATTGCCATAAAATAACAAAAACACAATATTATCTGGGCTGAGCCCCAATATTCTCACATTCACATAAACATGTACCAAAAACAAGGCAATTACTTAAGGCACCCCATTTTTTGCTTGGTGCACCCCCAAGACTTATAAAGTTCCCATCTTATCCTTCTCCTCACGTTCACTCTCTTCTTCTCTCCATCTTCCTCTTCACTGCATCACACCTTCTCACGGTCGCGACTAATCTTTTCACTTGCTTCTCTGCATCGCCGGCACAACCTTTTTACCATTCGAATACAAGATTCAAAGTTATGATTTGATTATTACTGATTGAACAATTCGTAATACAAATGTATTACAGATTGTTCAATCCGTAATACATTTTTAAGCATTACGGATTGCTCAATCCGTAGTGCATAAAAATGTATTATGGATTGCTCAATCTGTAATGCATAAAAATGTATTACGGATTGCATAATACATTTTTATACATTACGGATTGAGCAATCCATAATGCTTAAAAATGTATTACGGATTGCACAATCCGTAATACAAATGTGTTACGGATTGTACAATCCGTAATAATCAAACCATAACTTTAAATCTTGTATTCAAAGGGTGAAAAGGTTGTGCCGGCGACGCAGAGAAGCAAGTGAAAAGATTAGTCGCGACCATGAGAAGGTGTTTTGCAGTGAAGAGGAAGATGGAGAGAAGAAGAGAGTGAACGTGGGGAGAAGGATAAAATGGAAATTTTATAAGTCTTGAGGGTGCACCAAGCAAAAAATAGGGTGCCTTAAGTAATTGCCCAAAAACAATCGGATATGTGACCCAATTAAATCAAGCTAAATAAAATAAATAAACAAAAAGAACAAGAGATAATAGAGCCCTACCCTGTTTATAGGAAAATTTATTACATTGTTGGACTTTCCGATCAATCTTTATGTGAGATGTAATTGAAATTTTTAATTTGCAAAAAGTGTTAATAAGTGTTGTGTAGGAGATTATTAGGTACTTAATGTGTCTATAGTCTCGATCAATCTTTATGTGATATCTAATTAAGTTTTAAATTTATGAAAAAAAAATTAATAACATTCAATTATATATCATATAGAGGTTAGTTGAAATAATGATAGTCCAAAACTACCTCATAATTTCTCGTTATATAAAGATTGGTTGAGACTATGATGATCCTGGATTATGTAATAGAAGAATGCTAACAACACTCCCTTTAATAGAATCATCTAGCAAGGTCAGAATGCAACAACAGTCATCAAGGTCACAATGCTCTTCCTCTGTCTCATCTAAGCTGCAATTTTCATCTGGGTTTTGTATGTTGGAAGTTCCTTTATTTCTCTCACTTTTTCCTTTTCTTTCTTTGATCCCTTCATTTATTTATGATTATTGTGGTAAATTGTAATTATGTGATTGCAATAAGTACAAGTATTGTATTACAATTTGAGCTTTCAGAATTGTTTGCTTATTTTGGGTTGTGTTTTAAGTGGTGATATGCGATTGTTATCTAGTTTTCTAGTTTGGCTCAACTAGAATGTGCCGTGTTGTGCTTTGCATCTGTCATTTGATTTCTACCTTAATTAGAACACAGCATGATGCTTGTGGTGTGACTTGCTTTCAGGTGAAGATTCTAATGAAGGAAACTGTACCAGGCATTAGTGTTAATGAAAGCGCGTCTATGAGTGATTCTGCATCAGAGATCTCCACGGCAAATGCAATGGGCTTAATTACAAATTTGGCATTACCCCCTCCACCAGTTCAAAAAAAGTTCATTCTTTCTCTTCTAGGTAAAGGGGTGCTAACAATTAAGCAATCTTGTTGGGAGTTGCTTATATAAGCAATTTTTATAAGAACTAATTTAATCCAATTTAACTTTAAGAACCAAGATAAACAACTTCATTGGAATTGCTCTTAAGATCCACTCACCATAGTTCACGTCAAAAGCACTCGAGGAGCGTGGTTGGCGAGCGGTATTCAGGTCATCAATGTTCAGGTTCAGAGCATGAATAACCTTAGCTGAGACCAAAACAGGTGCAGCACAACCTGTCACAAAACGCAACAAACCCAAAAACCAATCAAGAAACCACCAAAGGAGCAAAAGCATTTAGCAAGGCTTAAACCAAGGTGAAACCACCCAACTAGCCTCCCCTTTCCTCCCCATAACCGAACCACACTGCTGCTTTAGCACCTGCTCCGGTCTCACCTGTTGGTATTGAACCTAGACACAAATAAAAACACCCAATTTTAACATGCAAGTTTAGCTGCGCATTTCCACAAACACTTTGAATACAGTGTTTTTCCTGAGAAAAAAGACTCTGTGTGCGAATGATTATGTTATTGACGTGTGAGCGTGAGGGAGAGGATTGGAATGTGAGAGTAATTTTCTTTTCTTTTCAGTGTTTTCTCTGATGGTGAGTAGTATTGTCAATGCTCTACCGGGACTTTTATTTGTATGTCTTATCTTTTTCTTTTTAGGTTTGGTATTTATCAGGGTTAACTAAGTTTTTAGTTCCTAAATTTTTTAAAAATTCGATTTTTAGTCCTTAAATTTTAGTTTGACTGGTCAAAGTTCCTAAACTTTTTAAAAAATCGATTTTTAGTCCCTAAACTTTAGTTTGACTGGTCAAGATCTCTAAACTTTTTAAAAATTCGATTTTTAGTCCCTAAACAAAATTTTGACAGGTCAAAGTCCCTAAACTTTTTAAAAATTCGGTTTTTAGTCCCTAAATTAATGAGATTTCAGGGACTAAAAATCGAATTTTTAAAAAGTTTAGGGACTTTGACCGGTCAAATTTTGTTTAGGGACTAAAAATTAAATTTTTAAAAAGTTTAAGGACCTTGACCAGTCAAACTAAAGTTTAGGGACTAAAAACCGAATTTTGAAAAAGTTTAGGAACTAAAAACTTAATTAACCATATTCTTATACCAGTTCCTGTTTTAATAAAATGTTTTTCTTGGCTGATAAAAAAAAAATAAAAGACAGGTTGCATAAATCTATTTAGAAAAATAAAACTCTTACAATACTTATATAGGAAAATAATCTTCTTACAGTATTTTTTTCAAACATAAAATATTACTGTTTAAAAAAATTAAATTCCCTTAAGAAAATTAAATTCGTAAGTATTTATAGTATTTTGACAATCAACCAATAAGAGGGAATTAATAATAATATCCACCACAAAGTAGCCAACCGTATTTGGAATGTGATCACTCTCTCACTACAAATTCAAAACAGTTAATGTTACTCAAATGCTAGCCCTATTTGATAAGGTTAATTTTTGAAAACGGTTTTTAAAAATAATATATATTTTTTAGTTTTTAAAATGAATCCAAATTGCTTTGGTTTTTTATTTTTTAGTTTTATATTACTCTTTTTATTTTTTCCCACTCTCACGTCTTCTTCCGGTCTTACTTTTTGAAAATTAGATTTTGAAAATCTACTTTTATATTATAAACTAAAATATTACAAGAGTGAAACTCCATACTAACCAAGTAATGCATTAACTACATTTCATATCCAATTTTTCATCAAGCAAGATAAAAATAGGTGATGACTAACTTTCTCAGGAGAAAAACAAAACACACAAGATATACCCTACACTTGAAATAATAATTTTTTTTTACACAAATTAACTTGAGTTTGCAACTTATCCATAACCATCTTGTTAAGATAAAACAAGCACTTTCAGAGGAACGTAATACTTCTTTTTAAATAACAAAATGATAAGAATGAGAGTTCCCTTACAAGTTACAACAATTGAGAATGTAAAAGAGCATGAGCTGGTTTGGTTTGACAGTAAAATCCCAAATTAATCCTCCTTCCATACCCATCAACTACTTAACAAGTGTGGGACTTTTTACTGTTCCGTTAACAGTGCATTTCCTTCCTTGCGCTTCATTTTATTTGGACAGTTCTGATTCATTTATTATAGATATTCATTCCCGACCATTGGATGGAATTTTGGCAAATCTTACACAATCCCGCCCACGGTTCTCTCTTCTTTCATTCAAAATTTTTTCTCACTCTTCGACAAGAAAAGCCTCCTGGAATGCTCTCTTCCTTTCGAGCGGCACCGACGTCAACTCCATTTCCGGCCTTTTTTGTCCATGTTTTGGAAAAAGAAACCGATTAAAACACTTTTTGCCTTCTCCTGTTCTTTTCCCCTCGATTAATTTTAAGAAAAACCATACCTTGATTGAACCCTAACCCATTGGTTGTTGTCTCTACCTCTAGCAACCATGATTCAATTGATGCATCGTCCGTGTCACCATTGCAAATATTATTCCTTCAATTTTTTGGTCATTATTTTCATCTCTTCTTCCCGATTAACCTCAAGCCTTATGTCACCTACGTCGATGATGGTCCAGGCCTATATAGTAGTGTGAAAAACCTAGGGTCACTCTCCTTCAACAGTTACCCGTTCAAGGATCTACTTCTACAACATACATTTTTTTCCCAAGTTGCCATGTTCCAGAGGCATGCCTATCTTGAAGAACCATTTTTTTTTCTTTTTAATTTTTGTTTCGCATTTCTGAGTGGCTACAAAGTCTAATCTTTTTCATTCAAATGATTTGTGTAACCCCTGGCTAATCTATCCACTAATTGTTGTTTTGTTTGCCTTTTTTAAATTTGTTGTTTGAGCATTTAAGGTGCAAGTTTTCCTGTTTTAACGAAGGGGGTTTCATGTATTTGTGTTTTGTAATTGTAATCATTCATGCTCTATGCCATTCAAATCATGCTTATAAAGTGTTTGATAAGAGTTAATTGTGAGCATTATGTTTCTATATGCTTGAGTATTTGCTTTGTATTTGTCAGCTATTGCTTTACTTCAATACCTTGCTTTTACATCAATTTTTCACACAAAAGCTGGCTGCCATAATCACATCTAGAACAGTACCTGCTATCTAATCATATATGTGAAGCATTCAATCATAATGGAAGTGTAAAAATAACAAGACATTAATCTCAGAATGGCATGTTAATTAGATGATCTATTCAATAAATAAGTTTTTTAGAAAGTAAAATATCAGATATCAATGAATTTGATTGCCAAAGAGGAGCTAATTTACTGAGTATTTTTAAGAAGCCTTTTTTGTTGCTGCAGGTCCAACAAGTGGATCACAAGGTCAAACATCTTTTTTAAATACAACAGGGACTGGTATGTGTACTAATATGAATATTTTTGGCAGTAAATTTCTTAATTACATGGAGGCAATTTGAAGAAGAACTGAAATTATTTTCTTTCTTGGGTGGGGAGGGGGTTGTCACTAATATTCTATTCAATTAGGAACAATAGGAACTTTTATGAAAATTGACTAGGTGAAATGTAGAGATATACCAAGCTATGTAAAATTATTTATTGGGTAGACAACACGGTAGTCTCATTAGTTGGGATCAACCATTTTAAAAAAAGAAGTGTTTTGGCTATATGCACGTAAGGTGGGACTTGGGTTTGAAACAATACATTTGGGGAAATGGCAAGGTTTTATATAGAGCATCAGATTCAACTCAACATATGAGATAATTACAGGAAGTGTGAAGGGGGGATTTGATTTGAGATTACTTTAGTTATTAGGTGTACCTGAACTCTACTCTGAATGATGTGAAAGTGAAAACCGTCCTTTATTTTGTTTTGAGGGATTATTTGTTGTTGACTTTTTGTTTCCTCCTTTTTAATTTTTTTATGGGTTGCTTATTAATTTCTTTAGCAGTTTTCCATGTGAAATTTTCACATCTCATTAGAAACTTTGCCATATGTTACAAATGCAGAACATTGCTTCAGAGGAGATCAAAGCACTTAAAGCAACAAAGCTCATTGTTCCACAGTAATAATTATTTCACTTGGTTGTGTTAGAGTTTTTCAGACATACTGAATGTGCTGTAAGTAGGGGTGTTCACGGTTCGGTTTGGTTCGGTTTTTGGCTTAAAAGTCACCCGAACCAAACAAGAAAATTAAGTGCGGTTCGGTTTGGTTCGGTTTAAATGTATTATGAAGTCCGAACCAAACCAAACCAATCTTTAGCGATTTGGTTTGGTTCGGTTTTTGTGGTTTTAAAAATCTGCTATTAAGTATTAAAAAAATTAAAATATTTATTAATTCAATGTGACACTTCCACTGATAGAGCATTGCTTTTTTTTTTATCATCCAAATACATATGTACATTAGTAGTTACAATTAAATATGACATGCTAGAGTGGGAGTGTGTGACCACTGACCAGCGATGGGAATCGCAGAGGCAAAGGGCCATGTGAACGGCAACGCAAAGTGAACGGCACAAGATCGAGAGATGCAAAGAGAGAGGTTTCTTTTTTTAGATTTAGGGTTTCAATTAAGTGTTGTATAAAGTGTTTTGGTCTTTTACCCGTTCACCTTAAGCTTTTTTCAATTTGAATATATTATGTGTTGTATCTGTGCAAATGCATTAAGGAAAAAACACATTGTACATATAGTCAGCGGTTCGGTTCGGTTTGGGTCAGTTTTGTATTCCTAAACCACAAACTGAACCGAACCGCGCGGTTTGGAAAAATAAAAAACCGAACAAAATCATTAATATTCGATTTTCTGTCGGTTTTTCGTTTGGGTTGGTTCGGTTTTGAACACCCCTAGCTGTAAGTGACTTGACTATTCTTTCATTATTGAAATTCTTCTTGGTATCTTATCATTTAGGACGTGGAAGGGTTACTCATTGAAAAGAGGTACCAATTATGCGCCTAAAATAATGATATAAACACAGAACATAAAAAAATAAAGTTCTTTTATTTGTTTAAGAGTTCTTTAATGTGCAGTGTATGTGTCCGTTGTGATTGAGTGTTGAATGGATTCAATGAGAAGAGAGTGGTTGCTGTGTGACACGTGAATAAGTGGTGAGTGAGAATGCTTTCTGATTTTGTGATTATTGCCTCACTATAAGTGTGTGCCAATTGGTATTGTAAGACAAAAAATGAGCCCAGGAGAATAGGAGGAGAATGCCTCACTATGGCTCGCTCTCTATGCATGTTTTCTGTTTCATAGGAATACAATGAACGAATGTATTGTATTTTCCTTCCCAAATGAATAGAATTCATATCTTACTTTTTTTTATAGATATGCTAAGATAGAGACCTGGAAACAATTATAGTAGGACTCACCATTGTTGGTGTAGGGTTCACTATGTTAGTGATGTCACAATATGAGACCATTCAAAATAAAAGTTTTGATCTTCCCATTAAGAAAAGAAGTGACGTGTACAATATTAGTGGAACTACTGGTGAGCCCAAGGGAGAGTTATGAAATGAGAGTATTATTATTCTCTTAGCTGGTGTTGAGCGACGGTTGGAGAGTGCCAATGAACAAGTATGTCACTTTTTTTTAATGACTCCTGCATTATACTTGGAAGTTGGAAATACATGAATATACAGAGAACTCCTAATATGCAATTTCATTTCATTTAAGTAACTGATAATAGACCCTTTTTTTTCATTTTCAGTTTTAGGATGCTAAATGCTTCTTTGAGAATAAAAATTTCGCAGCATGAAGAAGTAAAAGCTATGTATTTAAAAAATATTTTTAACATGTCTTTTTACTTTTCTTCCCTTTGTTTCTATTGTTTGAATGTGTGCGGAGCTTGAAATCCAAGTTCTCTTTGATTCATGTGTCACTTGACAATTTGACTTTGTTTGGTTCTGATATTACTTTGCTTTATCATGAGTAATTTTTATGTATTAATGCAGTTCAAGATGTTAATTGAAACAGGCCTTTATAACCTGTTGTGATTTCTCATCGCTAGATTCCTTGAGGTTGGAAAATATTGAACTATTTCTTTAAATTGGGTTTCAGATAAATAAATGAAATTTATAATACCTAACTGTTATCAAAACAATCAATCATCTAACATGTTTGATTAATTGCTTTTGATTTGAGGTCAGCTTCACTGCATCTTTCTCAATCTATCGAATTTGGTCTAGCAGTTCTTATCTACTACTTTATAACCATGATATTCTCATATTTACTGGACTTCATGAAATACGATCGAGTGTCTTGAAATTTCAGTTTTAAATTCACGATTCAATAAGAAACTACAGGGGTATTTAGAGTGGGCATGGAAAGATATATTCAGGAACAAATTCTTTTCAGAGTTATGGCAATAGTTATTAGCTGCCTTATAATAGAGTTTAATTTATAGCGTTGAATACGTAATAAGTGAGCTTATAGGCAGAGAAGCATTTTGATTGCAATCTCCATTCATTTCAGGTTGTCCCTTCTATAGCTATGGCTTTCCTGACATGCGAGATGGTACAGGACATTCTTTTTGGCCTTATATTGGAATTTGCCACAAGTGGTAGTTTCAGGTGGTAATTTATTATTTGATTTTCTGTAAATGAAATTTGAAGATTCAATCGTAAAAAACTAGCAGTATGTCCTAACTATTTCCATCTATAATCTTCTCTGCATATTATTTTCATTCAGTGGCAATGGGTTGTGTGAGCCTATGAGGAGCCACACTGTATGCATTGTGACAGGCTTAGTAGATAAGGCTTGAGGTAGATAATGGATTTATGATGCACTTTATCGGGCATTATGCGTTTCACATCACAAAATTGAGGTTTGGTAAGGTTTATCCAAAAATTAGTTAATAAGTTAGTTTTTAGCTAGAAGTTGTTAGCTAAAACCTTTAAAGATATTGAATTAAAACTTACTATTAAATTATAAATATATATCGTTATAACTTTCAAAATATTTTTTCATAGTACAAAGTTTTTTTAATAATTTGATTATAAAAAAATATTTCAGTTGTAAAAAATTAATTACATAGTATAAAAAATATTTCCATGGTAAAAGATTTATAATATATTTAATGTTTTTTAACAAAGTCATTAAATTTTATTTAGGTCATTTGGTATTTATTTATTTTGATTTATAATATGTATATTTTTCCTCATCTTTTATAATAATTAATTAATTATATTCATAAAACTTACATATTGAATTTGAATAATATTCTTCTACAAAGTTAAACTTTATCTCAAATAGTGTTTATTTAGCCTTAATTATATGATATAGATTTTTTTACATCTTTTATAATAATTATAATAATAATTTGACCAGGGCAAGAAAGAAAGAAACATAAATTAAGTAATCATTGCTTAAATTAAAAAGCAAGAAAGAAATTAGATAACCTTAAATGCAATTTTTATATAAATAATAAATTCGGATCAGACTCAACTTTATAAATAATAAAAGAATAACAATGACATTATATAAATGGTGAGTGTATGTGTTTTTGTTATATTAATTTTCATATTTTAAAAAAAGAGATAAAAAAAGTCCCAGGCATTGCCGGGTGGACTAACTAGTTGATCCAACAAGCCTCTATACAAAGAAATAAATCTCAAAACACGTACCCTTCATCTAGCTCCATAACCAACATCAATTATTATCACTCCACTCACCCATTTCAGTCACACAAACATCCTTATTAATAGAGACTTAATAAAGGTGATTATTTGTTCGTAAACAAAGTTTGGCATTATATATTTAGAATGTTTAAAAACTTGTTAATAACTACTGAATAGTTGCATTTTTAGTCCTTAGTGTTTGGGTGATTTTGATCTTTCAATTTTTAATTACTTATTTTTTATTATCGTTTATTCAAAATGTGTAATTTTAATCTATATATTAACTTGACATCTAATATTTAAAAAAAAAAAAAAAAACAATGACATGACAATGGAATAGTGACATGGATATGCTAACATGGAGTTGAAATGTTTATATGGATATTGACATAAGTGCCAATATTTACTTGCTTGATTTTAGTTCCCATATTTTTTCAATTGCGTAATTTTGGTATCCATATTTTAAGACATCTAACATTTTGGTATCCATATTTTAGTCCCTTCACTGTATCTCTTTAATTGTCTAGAACTCTGTTTAGGTATGTTGTTGTATTTTGGTCAATGAAACCTTATTGTAATTGGGTTTGAGTATCTCTTGTACTCACATAAATATATTTTTTGCTTATAAAAAATTACTATATTTTATTTAAAATTTAAATTAGGTTAAATTATTTTTAATATACAAAATGACAAAATGAAAAATTGGTTTAAAAAGTTAAAATTATTTTTATCATTATTTAAAATTTTGATATTAATTATAAAATACTGATATCTTGTGTCTAACATACATGTATCAAAATGACAAATTATTTTAGAATTTTGTAAAAAATTAAATAGATAAATAAAATTTGAATGATCAAATTATTAAGATAATTTCTATGTATGACATGAGTGGTAATGTTAGTATTATTATAAATCAAATGAATATTATTTTTTCTTAATTAATTATTCAATTGGAATATAAGTTAACATTTTCGTTATATATTAAATGTAAGTTAATGAATGAATCAAAATTGTATATTAGAAATAGTAGGGGACCAAATTCGCATAAAAAATAGGTGATCAAATTCAAGATTTTTTTTTATCAATAAATTCACGAAATGGAGATCATTTGGGATTAAATTAGCAAAAATGCAATTAAGTATTTTATTTAATATTTATTTATTTATTGTGTGATTTGTGTCCCAAACGTAACTCCAATCATTTCGCTCATAACTTTGGCTTGTTGTGTTTTAAATAATTTTCTTAAGATAACAGCTTCTGCTGTATCAGTTAGCCAAATATTACACGCTGAGCTCACCCTAAAAAAAAAAAGTACGCTGAGCTCACCCATGCATGAAGAGCAGGATTATATATTTTTTTTTCCAAGAAAAAAAAACTTATACATATCCGAATTTTTTCTATATATAGGGATGTCATTTGGGTTTGATTGCATTGAATAAAAGCATAGAAAATCAACTACCTTAAGAAAGGAGTGAAAGTGTGAAACGAAGAAAAGAGAAACAAGAATGGAAGCCTGCACATGAATGGAGCCTCCGGAGAGACAAGTTATGCAAACAATTCCTTAGTTCAGGTATACATTAATGTATAGTAACAAGTAATTAAAATCATCTTCTTTTGTTTTTTTCCCGTTGGATTAATTGGTAACTGTATGTTCGTATATTATAATACAAATATTAGCAAGGTTAAGAAACTTTGATAATATATATATACAGCAAAGAGCTAAGCAGAAAGTTTGCATACCAGTATATACATACTAATTCCTTTGTACGTATTTGATACTGTATTGGTCTATCTTAGGGCTGTTCAAAAAATCCAAGTATATAAAACCAATCTATAACCAATTTAATCCAAACCACTTTAAATCCATTTTAATGGATTGGTTTAATATCCAAATCCAATTTTTTAGATTTTAAATCCAATCCAATTAATTTGGATATGGATTGGATATTTGTTTAGATTTTTAAATCCAAAACCCATGTCCACCACAAGCGTTTTTCGAATGATATAACATTTTTTCGAAAATAGTATTGGCTGAGGTCGTCCAAAAACAACCTCTGCCGAGGTCGCTAAGGTCAGTTGAAAAAACCCTAGTCGATGTCTGTTGAAAATAGCCCTTGGCCGAAGCCAGCCGAAAACGGCCTTGGCCGACATCGGACGAAAATTGCCTCGGTCGACATCGGCCAAAAACTATCCTGGCCGATGTTGGCCAAAAACTTCCCTTCCTAATCGAGACTGGCTGAAAATTGTCCCGATCGACGTTGGCCGAAAATAACCGGCCGAGGTTGGTTGAAAATACGTAGCTGATATCGTCCATAAATAGTCTTGATCGAGGTCGGTCGAAAACTGTCTCGGCCGACATCGGCCAAAATTAATCCTAGTTGACATCGGTCGAAAATAACCCTAGCTGGCGTCAGTCGAAAACTGTCTCGGCTGACGTCGGCCAAAAATAACCCTAGCCGATATCAGTCAAAAATAACCCTAGCCGACGTCGGCCAAAAACTTCCTCAGCTGAGGTTGACGGAAAATACCCTAGCCGAGATCGGTCATAAATAACCTTGATCGAAGCCAGCCGAAAACTATCTCGGCCAACGTTGGCCAAAAATAATCTTAGCCAACATCGGCCGAAAATGATCCTAGCCGGGGACGACTAAAAACAGCCCTGACTGAGGTCGGCCGAAAACTGCCTTGGCCGATGTTGGCTGAAATCTTCTCTGGCTGAGGTTGGCCGAAAATACCCTAGTCGACATCGGACGTAAATAGCCTTGATCGAGGTCAGCCAAAAACTGTCTCGGTCAAAAATAATCCTAGGCGAAGTCGATAAAAAATAACCCTGATTGAAGTCGGCCAAAAATAGCCCCAACCAAGGTCAGACGAAAACCGATTTATGGTTTAAAACTAGATTTAGAACCAAATTGGTTATGAACTATAATAAAAACCACTTTTAAGCGGTTTCAAAAAAATCCAATCCAATTTTTATCCAATTAAATGGATATGGATTTAAATCCAATCCATTTAATTGGATTTGGATTGGATTTTCAAAAATCCAATCCATGAACACCCCTGGCCTATCTGAAGTCTGAAGTGTGAATTAATGAATATTGCAGCAAAGGGCGATTTGTTTGACAAAGGTATGAGAGAGGAAGCCATAACTAGCCTCTACCGCAGCATACTCCCGAGACGCATAGCAATTGCGGACTTGGGTTGCTCTTCTGGACCGAACAATTTCTTTGTGATATCTGAAGCTATAAAAACGGTGGAGAAGGTTTGTAGAGAACTGAATCATGAGTCTCCAGAATACCAGATCTACATGAACGATCTCCCACGGAACGATTTCAACAACATCTTCAAGTCCCTTGACAGCTTCAAAGAGAGTCTGAGTAATGAAATAGAAGATGGGATTGGTCCATGCTTTTTCACTGGGGTTCCCCGGTTCTTTTTATGGCAGGATCTTTCCAACCAAAAGTCTGCATTTTGTTCATTCCTCGTCCAGCCTTATGTGGTTATCCAAGGTACTATGTTAACTGTTATTATTAATAATTAAATATCATAGAATATTATTGTAAGTCTTCTCTCTCTCTCTCTCTCTCCCTTTTTTTTTACCTAAATTCGTATAATTTCAATAATAGTATTAGTCATCGTATATATCCACCAAGAATACAATTTCTTTAGAAAGGTGATCACGATTCAACTCAATTTCAGTCAACATACAATCCAAATCCATTAAAAAGGTTAGATTTTGTATCAGTTCAACTTGCAGAAAGAGTACTGTTAAACTTAATCTAATCAAATTAGAAGACAAGTTAAATCAGGTCAAGTTCACTTCAATACTTATGTTTTTGTGATAGGTCCAAACTCCAAACTATATGCAAAACCATTTTCTTATCTTTTTAAACTGTACCTCTGTCAAATAAAAAAAAGTTCACCCCATCATGTTTTTTCATTTAGTTTTTCTCATTTCTTTGGAATTCTTATTTTATACTCAATTAATTTAAATTTCCTTTCTTCCTTTAATTTATTTACTCAATAAATTTTTTTAAACAAAAACCTCAATTTTTTAATTAGTTTTAAAAATACTAGCATTTGGTAAAAAATAGTCATAATGAATGGTATGTCAAGGGATACAAGAATGCATATAACCCATTATATTTTAAAGATGTATGGTGTGTATGACTTATAAGAGTCACTGTATTATAATTATAAATAAAATGAATGCATGACATACATGAAATTAACATCACGAGATTCGTGACAGGTTGAATGATATATTTTGCACAAAGTTCATATAAAAATGTTGTCACAATAGCAATCGTCACAGGTCAATGAAAATATTTAACTTTGAACATATTTATGAAAATGGAAGTGCGACCAACGTTTATTTATTTTAGGAAAACATTAAGGAAACCTTTTTTAGAAAAAAAAATTAAAATTGTCTATTAAAACATAATAAGTTAGTAGTCTATTTACTCACAGGAAATCAAGTAAGAGGAATACTAACAAAATTCCTTTTGATATTTTTTTATTAATATTTTTTTTTAATTTATTAAAAATTATAATTTTAACTAATCTCACTTTTAAATTATGAAAGCGTTTGAGATGAAGCTTTTATTAACATTACTTGTATTAGTATTATTTAATGATGCCGAATAAACGCAGTAAACAAACAACTGAAAGCGTAACTGTCATGACAAGACAAACGAGGAAAAATGGAAAATGCAATGATGGAGATTCATTTCCAAATTTGGAGGGGGTTGTAGTCAAAGTAGAGAGAGTCCAAACCAAAATGAGCTTAATTTCACGCTCCTCTTTGCATGCATGCACGCACACGCGCTCACTTCCACCGTACTTTCCACATACATAGACATGAAATGACCATTGGACGATTTGGACCTCCTTACCTACCCTAGCTTATCTCCCCCATTAAGCCACCTTTGACCTTCACTCTATGTTAAAATAAAAGAAAAGGAGTGGAAGGTTTAAAATAATAGAAAAGGAGAGGAAGGAAGAGGAGAACATGGAGAAGTATAAAAAAAATCTGTTCTTTCGTTTGGAAAAGTATAAAAAAAATACTATTATTATTATTATTAGAAGTAAAACTTAAACAAAATAAAACTATGAAGTCAAAAATTAAAATTTTAAAAAATACAAATAAAGGACTTAATTATAATATATTAACGATGCGAAAATGTTTCATACTCATTCAATCATATATTAATTTCCATGTAATGAAAAATTATTAATTTTTGTAATAATTACTTTAAATATCTAAAGTGGTTTTAAATTATTTGATAGTATTTTACACCTACAATTGTTTTACACTAATAGTATATGTTGTGTACTAAGGGGGTGAAATATCGGGAAGATCTACACTAATGGTCACGAACACACCACTTAAGTGGACCTGACACCATTTTCAACACCAAACCTTAAGCATTAGATTTGTGGATCTTCCTTACTTATATGTTACTCAACTTTTCCTATATCAAAATTAAATACAAATTGAAATCAAAATAAATTTAAGCTTTATTTCTATTATAATATTTATAGGTGACAAGAACATGAAATCACCTTCAATTAATGTTTTTAATAATAATATTTTTTTTAAGAAAAATAATAATCTTTTTAGGAAATGAAATGTTATATATATATAAAGAATGTACTTTTAATTATCACATGTCGCCTACTCTCAGTTTTCATTTCTTACCTAAAAGTATATCTCCCAAAGAATGACAATAAATCTTAGAGAGAAATGAAATGGAATAGCCTAATGGCAAAGATGGACAATAAAACTAAAATTGGAATTTTGAAATACGGGGATAACATAGCTATGTATGATCATAGAAGAATCTATGTTGCTCAATGTTTAAGATAATAATATATAACTATAGTCTTTATGATGTATAGAACAATTGAGGATGAAAAATCATACATACTGTTAACGTCGTAGCTCGTTGCAGTGTTAGTTTTTTATTTTTAAAATTATTCAATAAGTGCAATGAAACAAATTTATCAGAAAAAATATTTTGAAAAATGATCCTAATTCTTGTTGCACAAGACCTCGAATAACATAGCTATACATGGATCCTTACTATACATATGACACTTGAGAATGAAAAAATATACAATCAACGTCGTAATTCGATGCATAAAAATACAATTATCATTTTATCACATGATTAACTAAAATAAATATATGAATATAAAACACACTTACCAGCAACAATTTGAAGTGAAACTAAACGAATTCATTTATTAGATATCAAACTTTTTCTTTTTTTACGAAATATTAGTAAGGAAGAAAAAGAATTCGGTATTCGTGGTTGTACTTATGGGAAGCAAGAAAGTTATGTTGACCAAGACAACTTGGAAACTTGACAACAATTTCATGCCAATATATGTGCAATGAAATAAACTTATTGAATAAAGCCAAAACAAACAAGTGAAAGATTATGACCTTTATGAAAGGTAGCAACTCTACCCATTCATTTTTATTTTTTAATTAAAGAAGAATAGATAAATATTCAATTCAAAAAGAACGTTTGAAGAGTGTAACCCCAAGTTTTGGATTAATCCTATTCACTACCGCATGAAGGCTATGGCACGAACAGCTAAAAGGAAATGAAATAAACACACAAAAAAGAGAAAACATTAAAAACTACAATGCTCTCTTAAAAAAAAAAAAAACCCTACAGTGCTCTAATTTTTCCTTACATCCAGCTTGCTTAACAGTATACTTGAACAAAGATGCATATATTTCTTATGCAAGCGTACACATCCTTAAACTGAGATCTATATTATCATGACAATTGGAATAATTATACTGACTACCAAAGCTTCTCATCATCACACACTACGAAAACAGAGTAACCACCCAAACATTCAGTATATCAACACCTCAAAACTAGCATTTGAGTGAATGAAGGAGCATAACCAAACAGTCAAAGATCAATGAAACATACATTTTTTATCCAGCAATCAAGATTGTATATGGAGAAATATATTTTCAAATAAATAAACCATGACACGCAGAAGAAACAAGGGTATTCTGAGACCAATAGCAAATGCAAGCCACAACAAACACGAGATTCAAACATTTCTTCATACTGGTCATTAGCACAAACTAAAAAGCCAATCACCTTAGGTACAATCTCCATGTAATGTTAAGAACTCCATTCTTCTCCGTGTCTCTGTCTCCAAGTCATTAGATTACACTAAATGAAATTGCAACACTTATACACACATCATTATAATGTTACTAGATTTATCACCTCATAATTTAAATTACAAATAGAATAACATACAACATATGTTGCCCTGTGATGATTTGACTCTAACAATCTTCATGTTCTTTCCATATTAACCAACATACCACAGATGTTACCTCTGTAAATGAGTTGAGAGATTGGATGGATCACGTCATACTCAAAAATTGACTAATGGTTTATCCGGGACAGGAATAAACTTCACAACCAAACCAATTGGCAAGGAAATTGCAGCTAGACCGATGCAAATAGCCCATTGCTCCAAATTTAGCTTCTCTGTATCAGCAAATTTGTTGAGAAACTCGACCATCATCACTTGAAGGAATATTATGATGCCAATAATGACTAGAAATAACTTGCTCCTGCGTATGCCTTTGAAAACATTCTTCTCCTCCATCTCTCGGGCATTGAACTGGTTGAACACTTGACAGAAAACAAATGTATTGAAAATCAATGTGTCATTTACCCCTGATGTCACACCAAAGATAGACTTACCTCCAAACTGAAGAGTCATTGAAATTGCTATCTGGTAGAAAGCTTGAGCTAATAGGTTCCTCAACATGACATTAGTTATGAGAGATTTTGCTCTATCTATCGGCGGTTCCTCCATCAACTCCTTGGTGGGCTTTTCCGTTGCAAGAGCTAAAGCACCCAGTGTGTCCATGATCAAGTTCACCCATAATGATTGCACTGCTGTGTGTGGCACTTCCTCTGCTGACATTGCTGCCACAGAGTTGATTACAAGTGCTGCCGCATTCATTGTCAATTGAAACTGAACAAACTTCTGGATGTTGATGTAAACACTTCTTTCCCACCTACAGTGAAAACAATTGTCACCTGTGATAATTTGGACATTCACACCAGCATGTTGGCAAGTTTCCACAGCGTTCCTCGCCCCTTGGGTTCTGGTACCACAATTTGTAACACTGGCAGAACCCATTGTCTCACATGCTTTGTCAGCAATCATTTTCTCCATTGAACAAGACAGAGTGAAACTCAGAGCCAGAGGAAGACCCCCAGGAATTGAAACACTGGTAACAGCATCAGCAACAATTCTCACAACTGCGTTTATTATATTATGGAACTTGGTGTTGCGTCCAGTGAAATCTCTAACCCCATTCTTGTTCTTTGTTTTCCCTGTGAAATACCGTGCCAACATAACAACAGCAGCAAAAAAATCCAGAATCCAACCAACCCTTCCAATGAATGATGTGAGCTTGTTTAGCTTTTCTTGCAAAGGATCTAGGCTTATTGAACTCATCATTTGACCCCATTTTGTGCTCATACCAACTGCAGTAACAAGCATCATAGCATAGCCATCTGACACAATGGTGCCAGAGGACAAAAAAGGGTGGCTGCCTGTATTAATTTCAACATCATTAGTTTCTCCTGTGAAGATTGATTCATCCACTTTAAGGGAATGTCCTTCTCCTTCAATAAATAACCCATCTGCTGGCACTCTGTCTCCAATCTTCAAGTAAATGATATCTCCAACCACGATATCAAATATTGAGATATGTTGGCGCCTCCCACTTCTCATTGCATCTATTTGCTTAACAAGAGACAACTTTGCAAATTGACTGTTCAATACAAACTTACTTACTGGAGACAGGGAAATGACAACCAACATGGCAACAAAAAAACTTACTCCAGAGTAATAACAAACATGCTCCTTGATGCCAAAGCCGATGGAAAGAGCTGCACAGGCAAAAAGTATAAGGATGAAAATGGTGAGAGATGTATCATCCTTAAAGGCTTCCACTATGAAGTCAAAGAATCCTTTGGAAGGTGCTTTGTTGTGAGTATTGGAACCGTACTCTTGTTTCCTATGTTTGATGTTGTCAGCATCTTTGCCGTCGATGCCATGATCAAAGCAGCTATTAAGGAATTCAGCCACGCCTTTAACTCCACCAAAGTTGTTAAGGTTCTTAAGGTCTTTATCTCTGACAAGGTTGGCAAGGCTTGTTGGGTCTGTTGGGTTTGAGTCGATATTAATGGAATGGTGTGAGTTCAAAGGCAAATTGAAAGATGGTCTTGGTCTTGGTGAGACCTGGTTTGCTCTGTTTTCGTTTGTTTTGAAGAGTGTGAAGTGTGACATAATGATTCGGAACGAATAGATGGTCACCAACACAGAGAGCCATCTTTTAGCGGCTGTGTTAATGGTGTTAGAGGCATTGAGCTGTACCTCAATGGGCTCTAAGGTGATCATTGACATAAGAAGAGAAATAACACAGTGATGAAGAAGGCAAGGATTTGAAAGACTGAACAAACACAGCTGGGTTTCTTTTTTGGTGAACCACGGGCACTTGGCTTTTGTCCGTGAGGAAGAACGTTAGGAGATTGAAAGATTGAACTAACATAACACAACACTACTCGTTTTGTTTTGATCGAAGCGATGCATGAGAAGAGTACCTCTATGTGGCCATTGGAGACGAGGTGGAAACTGAAATAAGATAAATAACACAGTGAGAGAGAAGGCAAATAAATTGAAAGATTAAACTAAACAACTTGTTTTGTTTTTATCGGAGCAATGCATGATAAATTACGTCATTTTATCTAAGTGCGAGTGTGAGTGCGTGAAAATGACAAGTTGTGCTTCAAATTCCTTTTTAGAAAAAATCCAAAATCCCAAGTAACGTGGCAAGGGAACGAAATGGAATCAAGATAAATAATTATTTTGTTATAATTAAAAATTCAAAAAACTTAATTATCAATTCCTTGTTTGGAATAATATTGAATTCGATTCTCTCGAGCAAGGTCCCCTTAATACAATAAGTTTCAATAAAAATATATGGATAAATATATTTTTGTCCCTCATTTTATCAAAATTTCTGTTTTTAGTCTCTTATAAATAATTTTTTTATGTGTTTTTAGTCCCTAAAAAATTATTTTCTTTTATTTTTAGTCTCTGACATTAATTTTAACTGTTAAGTGATATCGTGACGAGCATAATTTGTGCTTGAAAAATTTCCGTTTAAGTTTCTAGCGGTTTTTAACTATTGTAATTTTTTTGGCAAACTAAAACTGTCAGAAATGTTAAAAAAATAATTAAAAAAATCAAAACCTCGAACACCAGATTTTCTGAAAATCACAAAAAATGTTACAAAAGTAAACTTTTCTATTGCCAAAAAATTTGTAACAGTTAAAAGTCACTAGAAACTTAATTAGAAAATTTTCATACAGAGTTTATATTTGTCATGTCACAACTTAACAGTTGAAATTAACATCAGGAACTAAAAATAGAACAAAACAATTTATGAGAGACTGAAAATAGAACAAAATAATTTATGAGGGACTAAAAATAGTAAAAAAATTTATGAGGGACTAAAAATAGAAATCAAGATAAAATGAGGGACCAAAAACATATTTTACCCAAAATACATCAACGGTGCAAACAACCTCCGTCTTAAAGATAATAAGGCAACTTATACATAAAAAAAAAGGTTTAAATATTTTTTTAATCCTTGCAATTTAGTAATTTTTTGCTTTTCGCCCTTGCAAAAAAAATATTTTGGTTTTAGTCATTACAAATTATATTTGTTTTGTTTTTCGTCCTTATAGCAGTTTAAATAACATTTTTTTCACTGTTCAAAGTATTATCTAAACTATTTTAAGGACGAAAAATAAAACAAACATAATTTGCAAGGACTAAAATAAAAAAAATAATGTTGCAAGGACGAAAAATAAAAAAAATATTAAATTATAAAGATTAAAAAGGTATTTAAGCCAATAATAATAATAATAATAATAATAATAATAATAATAATAATAATAATAATAATAATAATAATAATAATAATAACAACAACAACAACGCAACATGTTATCATTCTAAGGTAAGCTAAAAGAACAACACCTGAAAAAGCATATCATAGAACCGCAACAAGTTCAGTTTATTTACATATTTACTAATCACAACACAGTCAACTTATAGGGGTATTACTTCTTCAAAAAAAAAACTTTTAGGGATATTCCACGTGATGGTAGTGGGGTTGGTGGATTTTCGTTTTTCTTCTTTGATTTAATTGCAATTTTTACACCTAACTTTTTAATTTTTAACAGATTTTACTTTCAATAAATTAATTTGACACATTTTACCTCCAATGTTTTTTAAAAATTATAAATTTTAGCCTCCACAGTTTTGATGACGAGGCATGCTGATATAAGCATAAAAATGGAAGTAAAATTCATCAAAAAATAAAAAGTTAGAGATAAAATTTGTCAAAAATGAAAAAGTCAAAGGTAAAATTTGTCAAAAAATAAAAAGTAGGATAAAAAGTATAACTATTTTAACATGTTACGTCATCAAAATTATAGAGGATAAAGTTTGTAACTTTTTAAAAAAATTGAAAATAAAATGTATCAATTTAATTTGTTAAAGTAAAATCTACCAAAAATTAAAAAGTTAGAAGTAAAACTTCTTCTTTTGGTGTATCTTTCGTAAGGACCGATTTATGTGAGGAAAGGTACCTGTTCGAAGTTTACCGGTCTATTTCAGTATTTATGTGAGGAAAGGGACGTGTTCGAAGTTTCTTTCTTTATATATCCGGAGACTAGAGATGGCGAACAAATCCATTTATATGTGATCCATCTGATTTATCTATGTAAAATCTAATCCAATCCATTTAACTGTTAAAATAAAAAAGATTTGGATCAGACATAGAAAGGATTATGTATAATAAGTTTGGTTAACTTTTAAAAAATTATTTTACACAATCAGTATATCACCATTAAACTTATTAAAATTTATAATAAATAAATATTTCTAAATATATAAAATATATTATAAATAAAATATGTAATAAATAAATATTTTGTACTTATAAATTATATTTTAGATTTATGATAAATAATTTATATTGTGATATATTATTAATTTTTATTATTGATAATTTTTTTTAAAAATATTAAAATCCAAGTTAGAACTAAACATATTAAAAATATAGATTAAAAAAAGATAAAATATTAAGTTAAATCATTCAGTTGATATTAAAAGCATAAGAGAATATATCAAATACATGTTAGAAACGCATTTGAATTTTGAAGATAAAATATATTTTTGAAATTAGTTTCTTATATTTAGTTTCAACTTGTTAAATTGTTAGTGCATAATCTTTTTTCTCAATTTTAATTGTATAAAATAAATATTTAACTTGTGTAATGCATAAACTAAAATACTAGTTTTTTTTTACAACTAAAATACTAGTTATTAAATAAATTGTATGTGAGTTTTTTTTTTATCAGTAAATGTATGTGAGTTTATTGAATAATGTGAAAGTTTCTATAAAAAAAAAACGTGAAAGTCTAAGTTATTAAACGAGATATACATACAAATAAATTAATAATTAAAAAACAATATTTAAAAGAGTATTTTAATACATTTCACGAATTTTTTTTAATAAGAACTAATCTTATTGAAGATATGATCGGTTAAATATGAACATCTATATCGACAAAATTTCATACTGTAATTTACTTCCTCATTTCTAAACTCTTGAAGTTTTAATTTTTTATTTTTTATTCTAAATTTTTTGATATTTTACATATTATAATCTCATTAATTATTTTCTTCTACATGTATAACATGGCCTAAATTTTCACAACATCTTCTTCATAAATATTAAATGAGGACATTTTAGATTAAAGGCATTGTTTGTGAGTAATATTAAATATTTATTAAACAGTGAGTTTTGGAAAGGAGATAGTAATTAGTAAAGACTATTTTTTTATTATTAGACCCATCCAATTACGTTAGTATGAAGATCGCCTAGTATTTTCGGATTTCTATAATGAACTGCTTAGCATAGGGAGAGGAGAGAGACGAGAGCATTTTAGGAAAATTGTTATTTCACTCTAGCTTCCACCTTCGTGGGTTATGTATCATTAGAAACCTCTATTGAAAGCAATGTTTTTAAAATCAGACCGGTGGTTGAACCGGTCAAGACACTGATTCAAGATTTAATGGTTCAACCGTGATTGAACCGTAGTCGAATCGATATTAATAAAATAATAATAATAAAATAATATTAAATAAATATAATATCACATAACTTTATAACATTAAAAACTATAATAAAACTTAAAACATCACTTTACAAGGTTTTAACATTCAAAATATATATAAAAGTTTAATTAAATATATCATAATACTTAAGTTCAAATTTTAATAAAATAAAATAATGTCCATTAACAATAACAAATTTACATTTAGAATAAATAAAGAAAATGACAAATTAATATAATATAAAATTATCAAAAATCAAGATATAAAAAAATTATAAATTAATATAAATGAGTAAATTATATGTTTTACAAGAAAATAATAATAATAATTGATAAAATAATTTATATCTATTTGAGATATTTATTAAATATGTGTTTTTATTTATATTTAAAATATTTTATATTAAATTTAAAATTTTAAATGAAAATAAAAAAAATTAAAAAAAATACTGGTTCAAATCGGTTTTGGGTACCGGTTCTTGACCGATTTTGGCCCGGTTTGATCGATTCTTGACTGGTTCCCACCGGTTCCAAATTTCTCCGATTTTATAGAATATCCAGACCGATCATCAGACCGGTTCCCGATTGAACCGGTTGAACCGGTTGGTCCGATCCGATTTTAATAACATTGATTGAAAGGAACTGAGGAAGGTATGTGTTAAACAAAAGACAGTCAATCAGGCATAGCATCAAATATTCTGTACTATCTATGGTCAAACTTGAGGAAGGTATATGTGTTAACAAAAGACAGTCAATTTAGCCTTCGGATATATGTGTCTCCAAGATGTTAGTGTTTTTCATAATCTGCCTGCATGGTGAGGATAAAATTACTGACACTATGTTTGGATGTGAGTTGAGATGGGATGGGAAGAAATTAAAAAAAAAATATAGAAATGATAAAAATTAGAATGGAAAGAAATGAAATAGTTTTGTCTCAGTTATTTGGATATATTGAAAAGAAAAGGAAATAAGTCTATTATTAAAAAGACATTTACCCCTAACCTCATAAAAATTAGATTGTACAAATAAATAACTATATTAGTCATAAAAAAAAAATTAAATCTACTGGACACAACACGGAGCCGAAGAACAAATTACAAATCTAAAATTAGATTGCATATTAAAACACGGGAATACACAAATAAATCAAATTGAAAATAAAATATTAAAATACTACTAAGCACAATATGTGCACGGTGTCTGTCTAGCCTGGTTTAATGGTTTATTCTTTGAATGCTATTACTTAATCCCGGGTTCGAGACAATACACCCTTAATTCATAAACCCATCCAAAAAAATATGTCCACGGCTATAAAGTGCATGTGTTCACACTTCGCACACCTCTGCACATTTGTTTGTCACTAGTGAGGACCAATAACAACACGAAAAATTTTTGAAAACTTATTTTGATTGTCACTATCAACTGTTAATAATAGAATTTTATAGATACAAATAATTAAATTAATTACATTTTTCCACACATATAACACATACAACACAAATACACATTAACACATGAAAATTGATTTTAAACTTCATTTTATGAGATAAGAAACAAACTAAACTATCAAACATTTATAATATACTTGTATCTTGTAAGTCTATAATGGTTACATAATTGGATATCATATTTTCTACTAATAAAATAATTTCTTAAAATAAGTTCTACACTTCTACCAATAAAAGAATTTAAAAGTTTCAAGAAAATTAAAATTGAATGAATTTACAAAATTTATTCTATATTTTTTGGGTATTTATTTAAAATTCCAAACTCTTTTCAAACAATATTTTGTTTGGTTTGATAATAAGTTTCACTGTTTCCGTATTCAGATTCAGCTATATAATAATAATAATAATAATAATAATAATAATAATAATAATATTATTATTATTATTATTATTATTATAAAGAAGAAAAAAATATAAAGAAACTGGAACATAATAAGTTGTTTTAGTTTTTTTTTTTTAAATTTATATCTTTTTTGCGATCAACATTTATCTTTTGTCTCTGAAATAATATTACTTTTTATCATATCAAATATAGGTTACTTGTAATTGTAATTAGAAACATGCAATTTAATTTCCTATGCCATGTGCGTTTGAGTTTCCAGAATTTGCCGATGTCTTGAGTCTAATATGTGGTGGCAAAATAAGAGTGATTTCAATTGCAAGCAAATAAGGTTTATTTTAATAGAATTAAGTAAAAAGAAAGGGTCACAAAGAAAGGTCTACAAACCACGTCCAATATTTAGCAAAACCTAAAAGAGAATAATTTTTTTCATCAGCAATATATATATATATATGAGGAGAAATCAAATGACACCGGTGAAACTTACACCAATTGTTACACCATTTAATAACTTTCAATTGGATGATATTTTCTTAAAATTCACCGTTAGATTGAAAGTTCCTTTCACATATTATATATATATATATATATATATATATATGTATATATATATATATATATAATTTCATATTAATCCAAAATTATTTGCTACCTTATTTATATAGATTAAAATCGACGTAATATACAATTTTTAAAATATACTAAAATATGGATTATTTGATCACCTTCTTATTGTTGTTCAATTTTGACAAAATTTGACATAGACAATCTTGGTAATATGTAGATACAATTCAACGGTTGGATCGATAAAAATCGAATTCTATATCAAGTTATTGAATGATATAACAATTGGTGTAAGTTATACTAGTATTATTTGATCCCTCATCATATATATATATATATATATATATATATATATATATATATATATATAACAATATAAAACACAGTTGCTGGCTAGGACTGGTTGTCCACATGTCACATTCTGGTGACATTTCTAATTTTAGTATCAATATAATCAATTAATTAATTATTCATTAGCACAATCACAATCTTAATATTTGTAAGACATTTAATATATAATTAATTTTCTTTCCAAATTTAAATAGAAATTTTAAAATTATATTTTGAATATCTCATAACGTGCATAATATATATTTTAATATTTTAATTAAAGTAATTTTTATTCAATTTTAAAATTATTATTATTATTATTATTATTATTATTATTATTATTATTATTATTATTATTATTATTATTATTATTATTTTATATTTGAATTGATTTTATATTACATATTCAATTATGCTAATCATGATCTATTATTTTAAATAACCAAATATCGGCATCAATTAGTATACAATTGTTATCTATATCTATATTATTTTAAATAGACATGTCATATTAGAGATTAATATGTAATATTGTTTTAAGGAGATTTAAATTTAAAATTTGAAAAGAATATCTAGAACATGAAAATTTTTTGCGTAAAAAATACATGATAATTTTATACCATAAAATAATAAGATTGTGATAATTTATTATAAAAATAATTAAAAAAAATAAATGCTAAATCAATTGTCATTTATTTGTAGGCGGTATCATCTATGGACAAAGTAGACATAATCAATTAGGATCATGATCCAAATTTAAATATTCAACAGATTACTTGCCAAATTTAATTGCAAAACCCTTCCATTTAAATACCCATACTTCTTCAGAGTTTTTAACGTTTTGTAGCATCTTCTACAAATTCTTTTGAGTGTCTTTCTGCATCTGTCATTTTTATTTTCTACATTTTTTTCCTATTTGAATGCATTTGTGGTGTAGGATTTTTTTTCCTATTTGAACGTATTATACTATAGTGTTTTTTTTTTTAAAAAAAATTATCCCTTCATGAACGTACATGATTGGTAAGGAAGATAAGGACATGAATGTATTCGTCTGAAGTTGGAGATAATATGAAGGTCATGATTTATCAATATATCATTAGTCACGTTGCTTAAAATTTTGAAGAATCTCACAAAGCTATTGATCTCTCGGTAACTACTTTACCTTGTGATTTGGTTATTAGTGGATGTTTTAGCGAATCCTGAATTATTTGATTTGATCTATAACTATTAGTCCAATTTGTATTTTTTTTAACAAGTTGATGCTAATGAAAATACTTAATGCACTAAAAAGTAAAAGAGTCTTGAAGATGTAGATTCTATAAGCGTCGTTGAAACCTGCGCGAATCAGACATCAACCACAAAAATGGCAAAATTATTAGACATTAAGAAAAGTTATATGAATGAATAGTGAAAATTTTCGGCTTTGATTTATGTAATTTTTTCTACTTTTGGATTGTGATCGGACACATATTGGCTTTTGTTTTTAATTTAATGATTAAATTTTAAAATAATATATTGTGATCAACTTCATATTTTTAAAAGTAATATATATTATACCTTTTCTAATTACATTACATATTTTGTATATTAGGTAATTATAATACACATTTGGACCAAACAAGTTATTTGTAACAGGACAATTTGACCTGCATTGTTCAAGTGATTTATTTGCGTATTCAAAAATGTATTCTTTTCACTTTACCAAATATAATGTCTACAAAAGAAAAGTCTTTGTGAGTTCATACCTTTTAATTTGTTTTAAATTTAAATTATTTTTTTAATTTATTATTATTATTATTATTATATATATATATATATATATATATATATATATATTTATCTGACTAAATTCATACTTACAAAACATGCTACTGATAGACTGTACCTGCACACATTATGAATGATTTCATTCCTTTAAAATAAGATATGTTATTTCTGGAACTACAACAAATTTCACGTCTTCACGTGTTTATTTATTAATTATATTATTGAATTATTAAAAGAAAAATTATAAAAGTGTTACATTTATTAATTGAAAAAACTTAAAAATATATTTTGTTAAATTCTCATAACTTTTTAATTTATTTTGTAGTTTGTATTCTTTATTTTTCAATAAGAAATGTATTTTTTTTATTGATATCCAAAATCATTCGTGGTCTTCACTACCACTTTGTTGTCTTCATATGAAAAAGTATTAAGTAAAAATTCAAGTAAAATCGATATTTTTTATCTTTACAATGGAAACATATATATTTTTTTAAAAAAAACTAATATTATAAGATGCAATATAAAATATTTTATTATTAATATTTCTTATTAAAACTATGTATATATCTAAGTTGTATACAAATGTAAAATATATTTATAAAGATAATACTTTTTAAAGGATACATTAATATAAATTAAAATAATATAAGATATATGTCAATATATAAAATTATTTTAATATATATCAATATTGATAACTATGTTAATATATTTTTGAAATATTTAAATACATTGATGTCATTCTCAATTGTCCTTTTTCACATGTATCTTTTAAAAAAATAAATAAGTATTTGATCATTTATTTATATTATCTAATACATGAAAAGACAATAGTTTTTCAAATAACTTTTAATAAAATTATAATGAAAATGTTAAATTGTTATTTATCAAAAAAAAAATATTAGAAAATGTTAAACTGCTATTTTGAACTTTTAATAAATTTTTAATAAAATTATAATGAAAATGTTAAATTGTTATTTTTAATTTTTAAGTTTAATTTATAATTTGTTTTTCAAAATATTAGAAAATGTCTCTCTCAAACATAAAATTACAATATCACATCAAATTTAATAAAAATGAATGTGATATATGACATTGTGCTTATTATATGTAATCATTTAAATATGTGTTATTAAATTTATATTGTTTCATTCATTTGCTTAATTTTGTTTCTAATACTTTTATAGAATGTTAAATTAATGAACTCTATAAAAATATTTTAATGGAACAATATGTGAGTTCTTTTAGTTAAAATTAATTTTCTTATTATTTTCATCTTATTTTTGTTACATAGTTTTATTTGTCTATATATATATAAAAAAATTACTTCAAGAAAGTGGCATTGTGAAACTTAAATTTATAGTTGTATTATAGTTTTCTTAAAAATGAGTTGTATTATAAAATAAACAATCTAATTATCTTTTATTATTTTTGTTAATGAATAAGTTCCTTATTGTGGAAATTTGAATTAGTTTTAGATTTTTTTAAGTAATATAACAAATTAACAACATTGTCAACATACTTTATACATAAAAAAAATTCATCATCTCGTAAAATTTCTCCTATCAATTTCTATAACTACCCACATTCATAATATTTTTATAACTACCTTCATTCACTTCTTTATCTGATGCTTTTTTTTAATATTTCTTTTATCAATTTTTCTAAATTCCGAACTTTTATCAATAATTTCAAATCCTTAATTCAATTTCTTTTTCAATTTTGAAAGTTAATATTAAAAAATTTAAAATTACATCATTACATCTTCCCTTATCTTTTGTTTTTTTTTTTAAAAAGAATTATAGTTTATAATTTCTTTTATAATTATCTCTTTTTTAAAATTTCTTTCGATGTGCTATATAATTTATTTTTCAAATTTTATAGTCTCTAATCTTTTGGGCTTTTTTTTTTTTAGTATTTCTTTTATCAATTTTTCTAACTCTATTTTTTAATTCCAAATTTTTTTATCATTCATCAATAATTTCAAAGTTACATCATTACATCTTTGCTTATTTTTTGTTTAATTTTATAGTTTCTAATTTCTTTTATAATTACCTCTTTTTTCAAATTTCTTTTTATTGACTATATTGATAAGGTAGTGAAAATTTGAATAAGTCCGTGCAATACACAGGCTAAAACACTATTAATTGTACCAACTACCAAGCATTAGTGTTAATAAAGCATGTCTCCACGACAGATGCAATAGACTTTACTACACATTTGGCATTAACCCCTCCTCCAAGTTAAAAAAAAAAAGTTCATTCTTTTGGTTTAAGTAAACGGGTGCTAATATTGAAGCAATCATGTTTGGAAAAAAATGTTAACGCATCATAATCCGGAATGTAATTTTACATTCCGGAGTAGGTGTTCTGGAAGCTTAAAAGAGGTGCAGGAAGCAATATGAATTGCCTCAAACGTGAAAAATGTAACAAGACCAAAACAGGTGATGTCCAATGTGCAACTAATGAACAAAAATGGGCCAGGCCCAACGAAAGCCATCCAATCCAAAAACCGACAAATTCAAACACAATGGGCCAGTGAAACACTGTCCTCTTCAAGACCCTCCATCTCCAAGGCATAAGGCTAACAGGCATCCCTCTTCTGATGTAAAGAAGGCTAAATATTTCTACACCCCATTAAAATCAAGTTATACTCCTTTATATTTCGGTAAGGCTAATTTGGTAGGTACACAAAAAACTACTTAAAGTAATTTCAATTCAAAATCATAGATTTAAAATTTCTTGACGTAAAATTAAACATATTAAAATTTGACTAAAATCACATTAATTAGTATTTGAATGTGATTCTAAAGTATCTAACATGAAACTCATTAAAGTTTTTTTAACTAATCAATTCTAGATGCAAAATTAATTTTGTAAAATCATATGTATAAATACTCCCTCTGTTCCTTTATAATAATTGTTTAAGGATTTTGTACTCCAACCAGCAAAATTAATTATTCCATCATTTAAGGAGTAAAACTGTGATTTTTGTTTTTTTGACAATCTTACTCTTTTTTTTTTTTGAAGTATTGACAATCTTACTCTTATTCCACGTTTCTCTCTTTATAACTAACTATACATACTCTCTCTATCTGTAACAACTTTTCTCCCATTGGTTGCCTCCTTTTTCTCTTTCCATATATTGTTGTGCTGTTTCTCTCTCCGTCAGTAATTACGTTGATTTCTCTCTCCAAAAACGAAGTTGATTTCTCTCTCTCCTAAAAATATGTAAAATAATTAATGAGAAATAAGAATATAATTGATAAATAAAAATTTAATGTTACTTTGGATTTTGAAAACAATAAATAAATAAGAATAAATTTTTGTTAAAAATTCAACAATTAAAAAAGAAGAGGTTATTTAAAATCATGTTACCTAATATTTTGACAAGATTTTAAATTATTTAATATTAATCTATACTATATACAAAATAATTTTATGTTAGAGTCTCTATTTACCACATGTCATCATATTAGAGCATTTTTGTCATATTTCATCATCATATTAATTGCACTATGTCCATTAAATTAATAATTATAATCAGTCCAACAATTAAGCGATCTTTAATTTAAAATTATTGATCAAATGAAAAAAAAGATGATTATGTCCATAAATAATTTAATAATACAATCATTTTCAAAAATATTTTAATATGAAATGTATTTTAAGAAATAATCATCATATATCTATAATCTATAATAATAAATTTATGAATCACAATTATTAGACCAAAATTTAATAGACTATTCATTTAAAATGATTGAATAATTTAAGTTATTCGATTGTTTACAATAATATGACATTTATTTACATAAATAATTAAATATAAAATATGAAAAATATTTTTAGAAATATTTTAATTTAAAATAAAAATAATCATAGTGCAATTAAATATAGAATTAAAATAATTTAAATTATTAATTGTCATTAGTCTATAATTTAAATGATTATTAATTTAATATAGACAATTAAATAATTAAATAAAAATTAAAAATTGACGATTGTGTATAAAAATCAATTTAAATTTAAAATGGGAGAGTTATTTTCGGAAATAACTAACAATAAAATTTAAAATGTTATTATTATTATTATTATTATTATTATTATTATTATTATTATTATTATTATTTGGTTTGGTTATGGTTTATAATTACAAAATTTCGACATAAATAATATAATAAATAATAAATTAAATAAGCAGTCAACATCATTTATTTATGGAAATACTTTTTATGACATTTATTTACAAAAATTATTTAATGCTAAAGTTATTTTTTTGGAACTAATTCAATCTAAAATGAAATTGACTATAATAGAATTAAAAATGAAATTCATTTAGGAAAATAATTTAATAACAATTATCCGTTTTGTTATGCATATTCGAATCTTGAATTTGAATTTTTTTTTTTTTTTTTTAACTTTTTTCTAAAGGTGTCTTTTATAGTTTTTCATAAAGTGCGATAATGATTGGTTATAACAATTATAATCGTTAAATATAACAAAAACTATAATTGATAAATATAATGAGATTATTATTCTCAAAGGTAATACATTTTTTTTAGAATCATATTTTCATTATATTTAGTTCTTGATTGTTCTTTTTGACAAATAGACCAAATTCAATTCTTAGAACTTAATGTAATTCTTAGAACTTAATGTCGTAATTTTATACCAAGCTTAAATTACAAAAATCTTATTCTTCAAATAAATTAGATACAAAGCTATATCAATTAATAAAATAATATTAAATTTTAAATATAAAAAATAAGATAAACTCACAAGTCTCATCATACAAAAAATTATTTATTTATACTACATTTTTCTAGTCATGTTAATTTTCATTATACCACTTTAACAAATTTATTTGATTTTTTTTTAATTTCAAAAATAATATTTGTCCAAAAGGACAATCCAGAACTAAAATTACAAATATAATATAATGAAAATATGATTATAAAATTTTTTATTACCTTTCAAACATTTAATATCCAAAATGTTTAAATATTTTTTTGAAACATTTAATTTTAAAAGATGATTTATACATTATTTTTGAAAATATTTAATATATTTTAAATTTAAACGGTGTTACAATTAAAGAGTAGTACCAAAATAATTCTTACAAAGATTAACCTATCCTAACCCTTTAGTAAAAAAAAAGCCCTTTCTTAACCTTTTTTTAATCCCTATATATAAAGATAAATTAATTTAAATACATTTGGGTATAGCATTTTTAATTGTTTACCCTTATTTTGAATTATTAAGTTAAGTTTTATTAAATAAATAAATAAACTAGGATTATTTGATGCATATTGACTATAAATATGATTTTAGGAGATATGTCATGTTATTAAAAAATGCTAATACATTTTCTAACATATTTTATTATTAGTTATAATTGATTAAAATATATAAAATCACAAACAGAATTTATTAAAAAAGAACATGCATACTCATTCTTTTTGGTATAGAAAAAAAAAAAGTCACTAGCCCCACCCTCACATCATAGAGGTGGTAGGGGTGGTGGCACTGGGAATGGCAACAAGAATGCCAGCAGTTCAAATAAGCGAAGGCACACCAATGATGGTGGCCACGGACACAGATACTCATTCTAATATTAAAGGTCTATGTAATCATAAATTTTTTTAAAATAAATTTTAATTCTTTAAAGTTATTTTTTTTATAGATAAAGTTACTGTTTTTATTAACTATACTAATTAAAAACTTAATGATGATAACTCAAATAGGAATTAATAATTTAACAATCTCAAATAGGAATTAATAATTTAACAATTGTTATACTTTCTGATACATGATTGACATCTAGCACAAAATTCTTATTATTTTTAGTTCATAATTCCTAATTCAATTTCTTACAAATTTTTAAATGTTAAAAATTTAACATATTTTATAGCATTATCCACTAATCAACATATATTTTGTGCATGGTATGCATAGCTTGAATTTAGATTTTAATTTAAAAATATATAGTTTTTTTTAACATAATTTAAAAATATATAGCTAAAAATGTCATTTCATAATAATATTTTGTTTTCTTTTTATATTAATTAGGAACCTTTACTTATAATTGCTTGAAATATTATTTTATAATAATTATTTAAATTATTACCTTACATAACACATAATTAATTTTTATTTCTCTCATTTATTTTATTTTAAATATCATAGTTTACCAGATATATAATTAACTATATATCTATAATGGATAAGAATAAATAATAATTAAAAATATTAAACTTTAATTATAAATAATTTTTAATTCTTAATACAAATTTTAAAAAATATTATATTTTAAAAATAATTTATAAAAATATTCATAAAAAATATTTAATCCTGACACATGTCACACACTCTGGTCCAAACTTATTTTGTGTGAGCAATTGAACTCAAGGTTTAAAGCAGGAGAGGAAGAGAAACGGGGTAGAAGTGGAGCGAATGAATCTAGTAGGATAAAATGCCAAAAAGCAACCCTGTAGGTGCAGGTTGCAGCTATGCTCAAAATTCAAGCATTCCACGTTCTTGAGTACGTGGAAACTTACGTAATAATGCACTAACATTACAAAGTCACTTTCCCCGCCCCCAACACCCCACCTTTTTCATCAATGGGAAGACTTCTTATTAACTAGAGATATATTAATTTAAATATCTAATAATCGAATGGTAGGATTCACGATTGGTAAGCTGGTGTAAAGGTTTTAAGTTTTTATAATTATATTATATATAGGGTCTGCAGAAACTTCATATTTAAAATAAATTTTAGTCAATTATATATAAAATATATAAATATTTATATATTTTAATTATGTTTATTTATTATATTCACATTTTAATATTTTATTTTATTAATGATGAAATATATAATGTATAAGATATATATATTATTTTGAATTTATTTTAAAAAAATGATCTTTAACTCTATTTCTATTTAAAATAGAGAAAAGGTTAGATGTGAATTTTAATTTTTGATATGTAAAAGGTAGTGACGAACAGTGTAGGAACAAGCTGCAGTGATAGATTCATTTTGAACGCTTTGGCGTGATGAAGGGTACTAATTATTTTAAAATTCTTAATGATTATTAAAAAAAGTTTTACTAATTAATGGGTTAAAACTATTGTTTTTTATGAAAAAATAATGATTTTTTTAAATAAAAAAAAAACCAGTTAGAGGTGTTGCCTATAATTGGAATGAGTGCTACTTTTTTTTTCTCACTTTTATGAGAGGATTAGTGTGTGAATTTTTTTTTGCTGCCAGTGTGAATTAATATAGAATAATGTGAATTTTTTTTCTCAATATAGATTAGTGTGTGAATTAGATTAATGGGTCAGTGATCGAATCGATATAAATTATACTACAATTATATTATCATAAATATATGATATATACTTCTGATTGCGTCATTTATATTAAATCTTGAAAATGGATTGGGGGTAAGCTGTGAGTATGGAAAGAGAAAGGTGCAAGGTTTGTAATCAATGTATGTAGTTGTGTAAATAGTTTTAAAATCCAGATCGGACAGGTAGGTCGAATCAGTCCTATCAGAAACAGGAGGTATAACTAGTTTGGATGTCTTATTGGATTGGTCGTGTTATCAAATCAGTAAGACTCGATGTGACCTGACTGATTTTGTAGTCTAACCGGTTCACCGGTGGGTTGTTGCAACCCGGACCAATTCGTGCATTTGATATTTCTTTGAAAAAAAATTTAAAATAAAAAAGGTGAAAATGCTTCTAGCTGAACTCAAACCTAGGATCTCAATAAAAACACAAGTAAACTTATCCACTAAACCAAGTGACAAGTTAGCATAATTGTTAATAAATTTAATATATATACTATGTATATTATATATTATTATTTAAAAATATATATATTTATACACTATATTTATGATAAGGTATAAAAAATTTTAAATTTTTTAATATAAATCGAATTATATGATTCAATTAGTGATTTATTGATTTGATTATTGACATAGTGGTCCAATGTAACTGTGAGTTATTGACATTCTGCCGCACCAGCACAGTGTGATTGACGTGAGGTCAGACGAAGAGAGAGAGAAAGACTTTGCGGCAGTCAGAATTAAAGGATAGAGAGTAGGGGTGGGCACAAATCCGTGACCCACCCGAACCCGAAGTATCCGAAAATGAAAAATGGAATGTTGGACGGTTTCGGTCGGATGAACGGATTTATCGGGTTGAAAATTCGGTTTCAAACGGTTTAACATGGTCGGTTTCGGATTAAATAAACTTATACCGTCGAAGACCGACCCGACCGACCATTGTTTACGCAAGCTGGTATATATTTGCTTCTTTGATACACTTAAAAGGATTGACGTGAATATTGTATTGGTGTGAGAAGAGTATTGACGTGACGTTAAGGCTAAAAGCTGCTTCAATTCTTCAAATTCGAGACCTGTCCTCTGAATCCCAATAACTAGTACTTCATGGCACTACCCATAAAACATATTAAAAAAATTATAAACGGAGACAATAAAAAATATTAATATAATGGATTTCACAAGTTTTTATCAAATCTAGTTGATATAATGACAGATCCGATCTGTTGAATTAAAAATCAAAATAAGAAGTACCACTCCTACTTCTTTGACATCAACAATCTGTTCTAATACCTCCCTTTCAGATTTTTTGCACAGGTTCTGCTCTTTATTGTGTGTCTGTTATCTCCATTGTTAGCAATTTGTGGTTTAAAATTTGTTGTAGAGGGGAGGGTAGATTGAAAGGATTTAAGGGCGTATACTATCAGTGCAACGGTTTTCTTTGTTCCTGAAGCTGTCAACAATGGCTTTGTTTCTGAAATCCGTCCATACCCGACCGAGTAGCCCGAGACCCGCTAGATCCGAAACCCGACAAATCCGAATGATCAAACGGTCGGAATCGGTCCGTGAATATTTATAAAACGGTTTGTGTCGGATGAGTTCTTTCAGGCCCAAATCCGCCCGTACCCGACCGACGCCCACCCCTAATAGAGAGTGTGAAATGGCTAAAACAAAGAAAGAAAAAAAAAAAAAAAAAGATTCCTAGGTCGTTATCCTCACTGGCTGATTGTAGTCCAATATAGGTTTCTGCACTTGCCTTTTCTGTCACTGGCTGGTTCCTCACTGAGAGAAAGATTCCTAGGTCGTTATCATCACTGGCTGATTGTAGTCCAATATACTCATGCTTAATATGTAAGGTCACATGTAGGACAATTTTATATGTAGGGTAGTTAATAAATAAAGTAAATCAAACTATAGAATTTTGTAAATTTACACACATTTTACTTATTAATTAAAACAGGTTTACTTTATTTAAAAGAGTAATTCTTATTTAACTAATATCAACACAACTAAAAATGGTCTACAAGTCACACTATAAAACCTGTATACTAAAAAAAAAAGTTATTACCTCATACATCAAGAGATTTCAAGCATAATATTACTATTTGAAGTAAAAAGTCATAAATTATTGTTCTCATTTAAGTTTTCTTCTTTGTATATATTTCTTTATATTATTGTTATATTGTAAATTTTTCGTTTATAAAAGACATAACTTATATGTAGCAGAAACTTATCAAATCAGATTATAATATTGAGTAAATTTTCATAAATTCTTTTATGCTCACACATAAATTTTAAATTTTTATAATCCTAATAAAATAAAGTAGCATAAATCAAGTGCACTTGTACTAACTATGCACGAATCATGAAGAATTATTAAGATTATCAAATATATTAATAACTAAAAATCATCAAATTTTGTAGCATAAATCAAGTCTCATTTATCTATCTATATATCTAATTATTAACATTTTATTATAAACATATTATATATATTATATATAATTGTTATAAAATTTGATAATTTTTAATTATTATTATATTTGGTGAGTTTGTTCTTTTTTATTGTGAGATAAATTTGTGAATTCTATTTGATTGTTATTGTGATTGTGAGACAAAAAGTCATTCAAAACTTGAAAAAAAAATATGAATTATAAATACATGTATTTTCTTCTTGTATCATTTGATATAAAAATCAATTTTAATTTTACATGTAAAATTAATAAATAATATTATAAAAATTATTATTTATTAAATATTTATTTGTTAAAAATGAGATATATATTTAATATTTAAATAATTAAAGTAAAAAAAAAAAATCCAACCCCATGATTTCGTGGATCCGTCCCTGACAATCCACTCAGTCTCTTTCCTTTCTGCCGGTTCAGTGATTTCTTTACATACTAGTACACAGACTGTGCTTTGCGAAGACAGTGAACAGGTAACTAATTTTTTTTCATAAAAATTACAAAAAAGCAAAGAGAGAGAATACGCAAAATGAAAAAAATTCACATAGTAACATGTGTTCAGATAACATAAAAATTACAGTTTTTTTAATAAAAAAAGATAAAAAAAGATAAATAAATTTTTTGGAGGGGGGAACTTAAGGTGGGAGCTCCGCTCCAGCAGCTTGTTGCATAGAAACACTTTTTTTTTATCACATGAATAACTAAAATAAATGGAAAATGATTTTGGATATCCAACACCTTGAAAGAAATAGAGAGGGAAGAGATAAATGATTGATTGATGATGGAATGTGATAGAAAAAGATATTAGAGATGTTGATGGAGTGTTGTAGAATTTGAGAATGTTTAAATATAAGCACTCAGAATAAATATATGAATATGAAATACACTTTTTGGCAGTAATTTGAAGTGAAATTTAATGCATTCATTTATTAGATTTCAATTCTTTCATTTTTTTATTTTACAAAATATAGACAGGAAAGAAAAAGAATTCAGTAGTCCTAGTTGTACTTAAAGGAGAAAGAAAAGGTTAGTTTGGTTCAGACAACTTGGAAATTAATAGAAAAGTGGCAACTTTTCAAATTAAACTCATGCCAATTTACGTCCAATGAAATGTACTTATTGAATAAAGGCAAAAGAAGAATAGATAAATATTTAATTCAAAATGTTGGAAGATTCTAACACCAAGTTTTAGATTAATCCTTTTCACTTTATAGTGAATATTTTATATCAGTACAAAAAAAAAAAACACAAACAAAACTGCAACCCTAAAACACATTGAAAACTACAATGTTCTAACTTTTCTGTTGATGCAATTTTCTTAACAGTATACTTAAATACATATTTCTTATGCCAGCACACATCCGTAAATTGAGATCTATATTATCATGATGACAGGTAAATTACTGTTGTGAAACTACCAAAGCTTTCCATCACACACACTACCAAATCAGAGAAACGATCCAGACATTTTTGATCCAGCAATCAAAATTGTACATGGAAAAATATATTTTCAAATAAATAAACCATAACACACAGAAGAAACAAGGGGTATTCTAAGACAAATAGCAAATGCAAGGCACAGCAAACACACGAGATTCAAACATTACTTCTTACAGGTCATTAATTAGCATAAACTATAAGAAACACAGTCTGACATATCAAGGGATAGAAGACATTTCATGGAACATCATAGGAGTAATTGATAAAAATAAGATATATTGCAATTCAAATCTCCGCGGATGTTCCACACAGCACAATGGAAATGAAATCTACCGAATAAAAGCCTTCCAATCACCTTAGGCACAAACTCCATGTAACATTAAGAACTCCATTCTTCTCAATGTCTCTCTCCAAGTCATTAGATTACACTTAATGAGAATACAACGCGTATACACACATGTTAGATTTATCACCTCATAATTCAAATTACAAATAGAATGTTACCTTTGACTCTAACAATTAATCTTCATCTTCTTTCCATGCATGTCAACCAACACACAACAGATCTTACCGAGGTAAATGGTTTATCCGGGACAGGAATCAACTTCACAACTAAACCAACTGGCAAGGAAAATGCAGCTAGACCGATGCAAATAGCCCATTGCTTCAAAGTTAGCTTCTCTGTATGAGCTAATTTGTTGAAAAACTTGACCTCGACCATCATCACCTGAAGGAATATTATGATAACAATAATGCCTAGAAATAACTTGTTCCTGTGTATGCCTTTGAAAACGTTCTTCTTCTCCATCTCTCGGGCATTCAACTGATTGAACACTTGGCAGAGAACAAATGTATTGAAAATCAATGTGTCATTTACCCCTGATGTCACACCAAAGATAGACTTACCTCCAAATTGAAGAAACAGCAAAACTGCTATCTGGTGCAAAGCTTGAAATAATATGTTCCTCAACATGACATTAGTTATGAGATATTTTGCTCTATCTATCCGCGGTTCCTCCATCAACTCCATGGTGGGCTTTTCAGTTGCAAGAGCCAAAGCACCGAAAAAGTCCATGATCAAGTTCACCCATAATGATTTCAGTGCCGTGTCTGGCAATTCCTCTGCTGAAAGTGCTGCTACAATGTTGATTACAAGTGCTGCCACATTCATTGTCAATTGAAACTGAACAAACTTTTGGGTATTGGTGTAAACACTTCTTACCCACCGGCGGTGAAGGAATTGTCACCTTTGATCATTTTGACATTCACACCAGCATGTTGGGAATCTTCCACAGCATTCCTCACCCCTTGGGTTGTGCTATCACAATTTGTAACACTGGCAGAACCCATGGTCTCACATGCTTTGTTGGCCATCATCTTCTTCATTGAATAATAAGTGAGACTTAGAGCCAGTAAAAGACCCTTAGGAATTGAAACACTCGTAACAGCATCAGCAAGAATTCTCCCAATTGCATTTATTATATCATGGAATTTGGTTTTGCTTCCATTGAAATCTCTAACCCCATTCTTATCCTTTGTTTTCCCTGTGAAGAACCGAACCGACAAAACAACAGCGACAAAAACATCCACAGTGCAAATAACCTTCTCAATGAATGATGATAACTTGTTTACCTTTTCTTGCAAAAGAGTTTGCTCATCATCATCTGGGCTTGTAGAACTTAGGATTTGACCTAGTGTTGTGTTCTTAGCAACTGCATCAGTCTCTGCTGTAAGGGAAGGTACTTCTTTTAATAAAACTTGATCTCCAATTCTTCGTGGAGACAGGCATCTGCATAGGAAAATGATTATGGCAACTAAAATGCTTCCGCCATTGTAGCAACCTTCTTTGTGGCCATGCTCCTTGATGCCAAAGCAAAGGGAAAGAACTGCACAGACGAATAATAAAAGGATGAGAATGGAGTCGTAACCATTCTTAAAGGCTTTCACTACCCAGTCAACGACACCTTTGAAAGGTGCTACGGTGTAGGTGTTGGAACCAAACACTTGTTTTTGATGTGTGATGTGGTCAACATCTTTGCCTTCACCACACTCAACTGCGGTTTCAAGAGCTAAAGCCCCCCCTTTAACTCCATCATTTTTTTAAAGTTTCTGAAGGTCTTTGTCATTGACAATTTCGTTGGGCCTTGCTTGGTCAATACCAAAAGATGGTGATAATGTTGAACTTGGAGAAGTTGTGAGAGAGGTTAGGTGCGTTACAGGATCCAGAGAAGTATTTGTGGTGTTTTCAGCCGAAGCCACTCCATCATGGTTCTGATGGTCTTTTTTTTCGACAATATCTGTGTGGTTTCTGTGAGACATGTTGCTTAGGGTTCCTCTGGTTTGGTTTGTTTTGGAGAGAGTAGGTTGTGAGTGTGACTCAATGGCTCGCAAACAGTAGATGGTCACAAACGCAGAGTGCCATCTTTTAGCGGCTGGGGTAACGGCCTTAAGGGGCCATGAGCAGTATATGAATGGGGTTGAAGGTGATTGTAGTCATTGACAAGGAAGAAGAACACTTGCAGAAAGAAAAGAAAGGAGAGCATTTCCAGTGAAATCATATGAACTTGTTGTTTTGTTATTCAAATATAGTATATTGTTTATTACTTTTTAATTACTGTGTTTTTTTTAGTCCTTGATATTTAAAAATATTTTTTTTTAATTTTTGAAATTTTAAAAATGATTCTTTTTAGTCATTTTTTATGATAAATTGATAATTTGTAACGATTTTTAACTATTAGAATTTATTTTTTAATTTTTAACCACTAAAATTTATATTTTAAAACTGTCATAAAGTGTCAGTTTATTATAGAAGAGATTAAAAATTAAATTCTGACAATTAAAAATTATTACAAATTATCAATTTATTATAAAAAATAACTAAAAATAACAATTTTTAAAATTTTAGAACTAAAAAAATAGTTTTAAATTTCAGAAACTAAAAAAAGGTAATATCCAAATTCAAAGATTAAAACAATAATTAAGCCCACTTTTTATCAACTCTTTTAACTATTGCATGCTTTTTCCTCATAAAAGCAAAACCAAAACTAGATATGGTGCGTTATTCTTTCAAACAATTGATTCACATGTCGCTTTTCTCGAGGCTAGAGTATACATGTTGTGTCTCGAACAAGCGTTTTAAATTTTGGATTTCAAATAAAAATCTAAACACACTAATTGATTTTAATGATAAAAACATATAAAAAAACACTAATTGACTTGTAAGTAATGCAGGAAATTAAATTAAATTATTTTAAATTTTACTTTATTGGAAGTAAACTGAGTTTTTACGAGTTAAATTATTGGATATATTTTTTTATCAAACTAAAATATATGATATGCTTAATTTCTACATTTGCACTGTAATTAATGGAACCGCTAATTGTTACATGGAATCAATACCGTTTATTATATTTTTCACATTTGATTTTTTAATATTCTTTTTACACTTTTGTAGTGGATGTGAAAATTGTCACATCAAAACACTAGTCATTTTATAATAAGAAGATTCAGGAAGAACATGTAATGCCATTCACTTTTCATATTATAATATTTAAAATAATAATTTGTTTGTCAATAAAAGCAATTTCTTTAATTGCACTTATAATTCTGTTTCCCATTTTACTTTGACTTGCATTGTCTGGAAAGCTTTATAATAAAGAAGACCTTATTGAAAATCAAACAAAGTCAAATATGAAATGATTGGGTTATTCATATAACAATTTATACAATAACACCTTTTGTGTTTAATCTTTTTCCTTCGAGAGGTGCAGCCTTTTCTTTTCCCTTGTATATCTTGCTTATAGTACGTATTAGTTAGCATAACATGTCTTTTGCTCATTCAATTACTCAAGTATCATTTTCTTTTTCAAGAAAAGAAGACTAGAAGAAGATATCACAATATATATATATATATATATATATATATATATATATATATATATATATATATATATATATATATATATATTCTGATTGAAAGGGGATATCATAATATTATATTTTTACTATTAGTATATGTTACTATCTAGCTTATATTGTGATTTTGTGTTTAAGATAGTTTAATTAATTAATTGATGATGTCGGTAAAGTTAAATCAAGTTGTAAAATTTAAAATTGCACTGCTTAGACATTAACTTTAGTTTTTTACTTAGCCATTAAACATTTAGTCTTAATTTATTAGATATAATTGCCTATAAAAGGCACCATAAAGTTTTTTTTTGGATATAATTGCCAATAAAAGGCACCGCCACTGTTTTTTTTTTTTTTTTTAAAGAATCTACTTTGTTTTATAGACACATCATTTAGGATTAGATTTTGATTTGTATGTTAATAGTCCTAAAAGTTGTCGTTGTAAATGCTATGCATTCAACTAGATAATAGATAGATTTTACTCTTTAACATGATATCTTGTATTAAGTTTTTGAATGGTGAGTAAGGGGAAGATTGAAGGGAAGGGCCGGGGAACGTAGAAAATTCTGTTTCTTTCTCTAGAGTGTTTCTTCTTCTCTCTCTGGTATCGCTGCATGTGTGTGGGGGGTTTTCTTGTATATATTATGCACATGAAAATTTAAATCTCCTTTTTTAAGTAATGTTTTTGTACATTTGGCTCCCCTAATATAAAAGTCCTGATTCCGCCCCTGCTTTCGATCCTCTTATTTCTCACATTGAATATAGTGAATTGAATTAGTGTAACTCCACACATGATCTTAAGTAAATTATGACATTGTCACTGTCATTTAGAAACTGTTATCAACACATACATTATTCTTAAATCATGAAAAACATAATACACCAACAAACAATCAGTTATAAAGTATATATGAGCCTGTCAAAAAAAAAAGAAGAAAGTATATATGAGAAAGTATATTATGATGGTTAACAGTTTTACACTCATTAATTTTAATTATTCAAAAGAATGTAACAAAATATGACAAATAATTAAGATGGCTTAAAGAAAATGTAACAACTGTTATTGAAATTTTCAAGCTAATAAAAGCCCTATCAAATGCCCTAAACATATGATAAGGTGACCAAGAAAAAGAAGGAAATAAAAAAGAAGCTAACAAATTAGCAATATTGTTTTTTATTTTTTTTATTCATAGCAATATTGATTCTGATGCAATAGAAGAAAATTTGATGTTACTAACATGTCAATCACAACCCGTGCTTGAGACGTTATATATATTATAGAGTAAATTATATTTTCCTTTTCTGAGAAATACAAGTGTTAATTATTATCTTTTCTGATATATATATATATATATATATATATATATATATATATATATATATATTTATTTATATATATACTTTAGTCCATTTAATTTAATATTGTTAAAATAAATTACATTTCTTTCCTTAAAAAATGTTAATATTACATTGTTCTTATCTCTTATGTTAAAATATACAATTTTATCTATTTTACTTAACAATATTAAAGAATATTCATTAACATGTTTTAAAATTTATTTTTTAATCAAAATATATATTAAAATAATTTTAATTTACAAAGTTACCCTTCACTTATTTAATGTCTTAAGGCTTCTTATTGTCTACGCATCATCGTTGCTTTTTTCCATTAGTAAATATTTCGGGAATCGCAAAACTTCTAACCAAATTTGTTAGTAGTATATAAAATATTGCAAATGACATTCAATGGAGAAGAATTTATGATTGAAAATATACTATAAAAATCAATTTATTTTAAAAAATGCACAAATATTTAAATGATTTTCTGGATAATTTTTTCATTAATATAAATTATTAGATTTTTGATAGAAAATATAAAAATGGTGAAATGTGTGATGTATTTTCATCTATTAAAGGAGAAAATTGTATGTTTAATAATAAATTGAAAAGACTAATATTTAAATCTCTCATCATCGGAAAATCTAAAGAATATTATAGTTATAAAATTATTTTTAATGAAAAAAATAAAATTAGAGTAAACTGTAATATATTTGCATCATCGAGAGAGAAGTGTATATTTTTGTTATAATGGAATAGAATGACAAAAAAAGAGAGGTTAATTTCTAAAATTGAAGTGGTCTAGTATAGGGTGCTATATAATTTCAATGTTGTACTCCCTCCGTCCCAAAATGAATGTCGCATTTGAAAAAAAAAATTGTCCCAAAATAAGTGTCGTATTAGCTTTTCAATGCAATATTAATTGCTTTTTTTCACCAATGCCCCTAATAACTATCACTTTAGCTTTTCAATGTAATATAAATACTAAGATTAGTTTTGTAAAATTACTATTATCTTTTATCTATTTATTAGTTTTTCTTTGTCTTTGTAAAATAACCTAAGGCAACACTCATTTTGGGACGGATGAAGTACTATAGATGTTAGAATTTTAGTTTAATTTTTAGAACTAGAATAAATCGTGAGATTTATAAATTGTAAATATTTTGTCTTTTTATACAATAAGATTGATGTTAATGTTATATGAATAAAATAAATTCATCATTTGGAAAAAAAAAATAAACAATACATAATTAGTTCTTGAAAATAAAATATATTTCATTTTTAAAAAATAGATATACTCATATCATCATAACTTTTATATTTTCTCTATTTTTAGTGCTATTTATTTTTTCTTAAATAATAATATTAAATTAAAGATACTTTTCTATGTTATTAGTTAGTTGTACTAACTTTTTCACATCTCTTTGTCATTTTTATTTAAATTACTAATTATAATATTTTAAAAAATTAGCGTCCAACACGCAAGTATATATATATATATATATATATATATATATATATATATATATATATATATATATATATATATATTTAATATGATGGATAAATAGGGACAAAAGTAGGTAAAATACAATAAAGAATTTAAACAGAGAATAGATTTCAGAAATCTTACTTCAAAGCTTTTCAATTTCTTCAGAATTAATTCAAAGTACAAAGAAGAGAAGAGAGTTACTAAACAGAAGGGAATTTAGAGAGAAGGTAGAGAGAAGGCAGTGCATTTGATGCCTTAACTCAAAACTTTTCTATCTATTTATAGAATTCAGATTACAGGCGGATTTCAAAAGCGGACTTCAACTTGTCGACGGATGCCAAATGCGGACTTCAAAGTGTCGACGGAATTCAAATTCAGACTTCAAAATTTTCTTTAGCGACTGACTGATGGCTGCTTTAGGAAAAGCTTGTCGGCCAGTACCCAAAAGTCTTCGCTGCTTTTCAAACTTTTCAGTATTTCAAGAAATTCGGTGGGCCAGTAATCAATTATCTTTATCTTTAATAATTCAGTGGAGACTGTCGAGGAGTCTTTTCGGATAACTCTGTCGACAACAGGATTTCATAATTCATCAAGGCCAGGAATATTTTGGATTCCATAGCAATCATCTTCATTTTGAAAGTAAGGGTTGCTATTTCCGGTTTCTTCAGTTTCTTCATCAGAGCCTATTGAGGATAATGCAGCAATAATACTTTTTCTTTCACTTCGAGATAATTCAAGGAGTTGTTCGGCAATAGTTTTTTCACGGAGAGGCTTCTTTTCAGGAGTGGGTGGCATAATTCCTTTTCCTTTTCTTTGATCCCAATTGTTGAATTTTGTGATCAAGAAATCTATATTATATTTTTCCCACCAGAATACCTTTACTCTAAGGCATAGAGCTTTTGGGAAGGCACCTGGACGGTGTTGATGGAATTCATAAAGATTTTTTAATAACCAACTAATTCCCATGGTGGAACAGAATGATAACAGTTTCATGTGATCAGGAAGATGAGGGGTTAATCCTTTATATTTGGTGTAGTATTTATCTACTTCTCTAGGGAAGATGGCTTTTACTGGACCCATACTATGGAACCAGTCTTGAAACCAAATGGGTAATTCATAATTAATGGTGGTTTTAAAACAGATATACCAAGAATGAGAGGGGTTAGGTTGTAACAGCACCTTATTCCAAGCTTCTTGATAATCATAATAATTGTAAGTGGGTGGATCAAAATTTCTGGAAAAACGTTTAGCGATGCCAGGATGTTGGCCCCAATCAGCAAGTGTAATTATTTTCTTAATTTTCAGGCTAGAGTAACTAATTAATGAGGGGTCCGAACTATTAGTTCTATGGGTTATTTCAGCAGATTCGGTATCCGTTAGGATTACCTGATAAAATAGCATAGATTTATTTAAGGGTTGGTCTTTTGGTATCCATCCCCATCCTGGGGGAGAAAACCTTTGGATTATTTCATGGGCTGTAAGGTTTTCAAAATCGGGTTCAAGATATAAGATTTTTCTACATTCATCTTTAAGAACATGATCCACTGGTTGTTCCCAAGATGGACTAGAAGAGGAGGCTTTTTCTTTTTCTTTGGGGGCTTTTTCAGGTATTAAAGGGGTAAATCTGTTTGAGGTAGTTGTGAGAGATGCTGGAAGAATTCTGGAATTCGAGGGGGATTTTTCAACTTTCTGAGCATAGGTGGGAATTAAATCATCTAAAGTTAAAGGTTTAGCAGATGGGGCAGTGGGCCTCATTGTTGGCTTATTTCCCTGCAAAAATTCACGAGTTAAAAAATCAGGAATAGAATTGTTTTTCCCTTTAATAAATTCTATTTCAAAATCAAAACAAGACAAAAGACTTTGCCATCTAGCAAAAATTTGTTTGGAAACAATATTTTTAACATCTTTTTCTAAAACATTTTTAGCCGATTGGCAATCTATTCTTAATAAAAAAATTTTGTTTACCAAATCACTTTGAAATTTCATAATACATAATACTATAGATAAAATTTCTTTTTTAATAGTGCTGTATTTGGACTGAGCTTCCATCCAAGCTCCAGAATGAAACCTAACAATTTGTTCTATCGAATTTTCAGACAATTTTTGCTTTAGAATACCTCCAAATCCAATTTCAGAGGCATCGGTTTCCACTATCATAGAGGCATCCGGATTAGGAATGCCTAAACAGGGGAGACTCTTAACTAATTCTTTAATTTTAATTACTATATTGGAATGTTCTTCTGACCATGGTTTGGGGTTTTTTCGGAGCCTATTGAACAGAGGTTTACATAAAATTCTAATATTGGGAATGAAGTCGGATACGTAATTTAGACAACCCAAAAATCTTTGTAATTGATTTTTTTCTTTTATTTCATTTGGAAATTTAGATGCAAATTCAATGCTTCTAGTTATTGGGGTAATCTTTCCTTGATATATTTCATGACCTAGAAATCTTATTTTCGTTTGTGCTAGTTTCATTTTCTTTTGAGAAATAACAATTCCATTTTGTTTAATTATATTTTTGAATATTCTTAAATGCTTTAAATGTTGATCTATTGATGTTGAGTAAATTAATACGTCATCAAGATAAACCAAAGCATACTGGCTGCGAGGATTAATTATAGAATTCATGATATTTTGAAATTCCGAAGGGGCATTTTTTAGTCCCATTGGCATTACATTCCATTCATAATGCCCAAAGGGCACAACAAAGGCTGTTTTATATTTATCTTTTTCTTCTATTTTTATTTGATAATATCCAGATTTCATATCAAATTTTGAAAAAATAGTAGCTTCACATAATCTTCCAATTAAATCTTTTTTATTGGGTAATGGATATCTTATCCATTCTAATGCATTATTCAAAGGTTTGTAATTAATTACCATTCGGGGTTCTCCTCGTTCTATTTCGAAGGCGTTTTGCACATAAAAGGCAGCACAACTCCATGGAGATTTACTTGGCCTAATTAATCATTTATTTAAAAATTCTTGAATTTCTTTTTTGCAATATTCAAGGGTTTCTTTATTTGTTTGTACGGGTCTAGCTTTAGTAGGAATTTTACTTTCATGAAAGTCTTTAGTATATGGTAGACTTACTGTGAAAGTTTTTCTATTCCAAAAGGCGTTGGGTATTTCTGCACAAACTTCTTTTATAAAAGAATTCTCGATTTCTTTTATTTTTTCTTTAATAATTTTTGTATTTAGTTGTTCTTTTATTTTTTTATAGGTTATTTCTTTTTGTAATAATGTTATTTGATTATTTTTATGGTTGATTCTATTTATAAAATTATTTTCGACTACCTCTTTCAGGTTATGAAGTTCTTTTTGTTTTATGGGTTTTAAAAATTCGAATAAGATATCTTGCTGATGGTATTTAGTTTTTATGCCTTGTTCAGAAACTTCAAAAGGGTATATTTGGGTTAGAAAAAGGGGTGCCTAAAATCATCTCTTCGGTAATATCTTTAATTAATATAAAAGTATTCTTAAAGCATTTACCCTTATTACATATATAAGCATTTGTTAATTTAAATTGTACATTTAACCTGACATTATTAGCTGCAGATAACTTTTGAACAGTTTTTTCATAGCATTGAGTAGGAATTAATCCTTCTTGTATACAATTTAAATCAGCTCCAGAATCTATTAGAGCTATAAATGTTTTATGAAATGACTTCCCGATTTTTAAAGTGACTCTGGCTTGCCATTTTTTTGTAAAGTTTTAATCCTATTAATAGTTTCTTTTTCATCTGGGATAATTATTTCCTCTTTTGAAGATTCTGTTAATTGTGATAAGGTAATGTCCTGTATTATCTCATTTTCTTTTAATTTAGATAATTCTTTTTTTATGATTTGTATTTCATTTTTTAGTTCATTTATTTCTTGTTGTAAATCATTTATAGTAGCTTTTCTTTTTTGTATTTCAGCCTTTTTTAATATACTGGCAAAATCATATCCTACAAAATTTTCAGGTTTGGAGCTAGATTCGGGTTGTTCTTCTAATAATAGGTTTTTAATTTTTGTTAAATATTTATGTTTTTCTTCTTCATTAGTTATTTTATCAATCATTTCTAAAGCTAGTTTAGTTTCCTCTCTTATCATATTTATTTGGTAAGGACATTCACAATTATCTGAATCACAGTTTTCTAGTTCATTTTCACTTTCAGAAGTTGAATTTTCCTGAATTAATTCTGACTCCTCTTCTGATTCTTCTATATCATTTAACATTATTTTAGCTATTTGTTCTTTTCATTCTTCACTCATATTTAATTCATTAATTTTTTCTTTTACTCTACAATCTTTTTTTACGTCACCAAATCGACCACAATTATAACAAACAATATTAGATTTTTTCTTATTCTGAGAAGGGGTTGTCGTAGTATTTTCAGGCCTTTTAGGATAAGTTCTTTTCCTGAAAGGTTTATTATTAGTCCTAACAGATTTATTTCTTTTTATAATCTTTTTTGTTTTTGCTGAAGGGGGAGACAGTCTTTCATACCCATATTGAGCACAAAAGTTTTCTAATTCTGTTATACCTTTGGCTTGGTTTTTCTTAATCCTATTTTCTATTTTTAGGTTATTACATAATTCTAATCCAGTATTTTTTACAGTAGAAATAATTCTTCCATATGTTAGCTCAGAAATAGGCATATTAGGATATTCTTGTTGCAAGTGTTCTCTTACTTTAATTCCAAAGTTTATAGGTAATCCTGTTATAAAATTTTCTTTCCAGAACACTTCACGACAATCATGTCTAGTAAGAACCATGGTCATAAAGTTATCTGTATACCACCTAAAATCTCCTAAGGCAGGGCATCTTAGGTTATGTAATAGCATTGAAGTTCGTTCATTAAATAAGTTGGTATCTCCTATGAAATTATGAATTATGGCAATAATTAAAGTTTCTAACATAATAGGAATAGGATTTTCTTGTCCTGGTTCTTGTTTTACACTATTATTAATTAAGTATTTATGTTCAACTGTTAAATAATTGTCCCACCAGCTTTTTAACATACCAGTAAATCCGGCAATAATTAAAGTTAAGGCTTGTTGTTCAGTATGTTTGACCCTATAGGCAGAGGCTGCCATGGTCATTTCATTTGTTTTTCGTAGTATTTGATGGTCGGTCATCCCATCAATATTCCATTCATATATCGCTGATCCATCAAATGCTGACGGACTTTCTAATTCCCATTCTTCATATTGAAGATCAGGGAGGCTTGGTCTATTATAGAAATTTCTAGTTGTGGGCCTAGGATTAAATCGATTAATATTTCTTCCTTGGGTAGTTTTTAATTTGAATATTGCATTTTCGAATTGTTCTAAATCTTCTCCTATTTCGCTTAAATCTTCTGCTAAATTATTAGCAATAGTATTTATTTTATTAATATTTAATTTTCCTAGACGCTCATTTATTTGATCTAATACTAGATCTTTTCCAATTTTTAAGTTTTTTAGTTCTAGTTCAGAAAACTTATGTGGTTTTATTAATGGTCTTTCTAATTTAATGCTGTTTTCAGGGATAATGTTTTCTTTTTTATCAGAATGATTTATTTCTAATGTTACTTGGTGAAGTAATTGGTTAGTATAATTTAATTGATAATGTAGTTTTTGTACATCATTTCTATTAGCAGGTTGTTTTTCTAATAATTCTTTATTTTCATTTATTAGTTTAAATGGAGAGGCTATTACTTCATGGTTCTGGCTATTAGGGAACTTAATATCTTCTAGGGGAGGAATGTTTCCTATTACTTCTCCTTTAGAGGTTTTCCATATTTTTTCTGCAATTTTTAACATATTTACTTGTAATTTAGGTAAACAGTGTACTTCAAACCAATCAAAATAAGGAATATTTTCTTGAATTTCTTCTAAATATTCGTAATAGTTTGCTCTATATAATTTTAATTCTTCTTGACTAAAAGTTTCAAAGAACCATTTTCTTTTTTCTGAATTCTCTTCTTTTAAAAATTCTTCTCTAAGTAATTCTTTGTTTATTTCAAAACTTTTAATAACATTTAATTGATTAAAATCTGATTGGGTAGGAGAATTCTGTTGGGGTATGGATTCGTAATGGGAAGGTGAAGGTTCTACTTCATATTCAGGAGTTGGTATTACAGGATCTGTTCTAATTCCTTTTAGGGATAATCCTCTAGGTACAGTATATCTATCTACTGATCTTCTAGCAGTTAATGGAGAATAATGTTGAGGAATTCTTAACGAGTTACTCCTTCTTAATGGCGTAAAACTTATTTCAACATTTCCAGATTTATATTCAGTTATTTCATTTAGTACGATTGGTTCAGGCTTTTCTGGGGTAAGTAAATCTTCTAACTTCCATTTTAATCCACTTGTTTCTTCCTCATGACTTAATGTTTTAGGTACAGTAGCACTAACCTTTTCGGGATTTACTAATAACAAAGTAGTACTATCGGTAGGTTGCATCATTAAAGCACCAGGAGCTAATTGAGTTTTCATAACCTTATAATATATTCTATATATTAAAGAGATAGGTCCTGAATTAGGATTCCACCTATCGTCTAGCATTTTTACATCTAACATAATATTATGGGGTGTATTATGTAGACTGGATAGAGCTATTGAATAATTCGGATAATTATTAATATATACTGGGCCTTTATGTAAATTAGTTCCAAATATGGCTAAAGTTTGATCTTCAAATCTAATTGGCCGGGTATCTCTTAACAAAGCTAATAAAGGCATATCCATACCTTGTCTAAATAGGGGTTTCATTGCTATTTGAATTGATCCTATATGTAAATATCTATATTTCTTTATATGTTCTGCTATCAATTGTTTAGAAATTAAAGGGATTTGTTCATGATTATTTTTTAATTCTATTTGTTTTTCTACAGTTTTAATTACATATTCTGTTTGAAATTTATCTATAAAGCTAGTTTTATATAATGAGGATAATTCTAATTTAGGTAAAGTCCATTTATTTAATCTGTCTTCTATTTCAGGAATTCTTAATTCATGATGAATTATAGTGTTTGAAGAGTGTTCCTGTTCTTGTTCTTGTTTTAATTCTATATCGTCTATCTTTTCTTTTCCTTTTAAAGGCATCATTTTTATTAGACTAGGCATTATTTTAGTGTTTTTCTACCCCCAATCCGGGACCACCAGGCTAAACCAACGGTTTTACTGCCCTAACACTCAACGGGACTGACTATCGGGACCACCCTTACCGGCTGACCAACACACCAGATGGTAGATAAACTAAAGATAATGATTGGAATAATAAACGTAATGACTTTAATTGGAAATTCTAAGACAGATAATACAGAGAATTAAACAAAGACAAGACAAGACAGATAATATAACTCCAACCTACTACCAACGCCCTAAGGCTCTGATACCAGATTCGAGGATCGATGCATACATATTTAATATGATGGAAGTTTTCCTTTAACCCTAATATCCGTTTGTTTTGCACTCATTTGACATTAACATGCCCATGCATTTAATTTTGAAATAGATTAGTAGATCTAATTAAAGTAAATTAACATTACTAACTAGTATATGCTAATGAATGATCATTGATATATGTGAAGCTATTGGTAAGGTTAGGGGTGGAAATAGGCCAGGCGGCCTATCAGGGGCCTGCAGCCTGGCCCACCAAAGGCCTGGCATGGTTTGACCTGTTTATTAAGTTGGTCGGGCTAAGGCTTTTTAATTAAAAAGGCTAGGCTTTAGGCTTTAAAAAAAGCCTGTTAAGCCTGATAGGCTGGCCTGTTTATATAATATAATATATATAATATCATAATATATATATATATATATATATATATATATATATATATAATATTTATATTTAATATATATTAATATGATTATTACTATTAATAATAAGTTTTATAATAAAAATAATATAATTTTTAAATTGAAAAGACTTGGACTTATTTTATGGCCCACTGCCACTGGCCCATTCCCACAGTGCCACTAGCCCGTCGTGATCTCTCAATTCTCAATTTCTCAGCTCTGAATTCAAAACGTTTATGTCTCAGACTCTCAGCCAGGTTAGGTTAGTTTCAATTTTCAAATCCTAAAATAGAAAAGGAAAAACGAAAAAGAGCAGATAGGACACTAGTGCTGCTTCGACACACCAACTCCAGCAAGCAAGACGCTCCGTTGCGCCATTCCAGTTCGTAAAGCCAGGTTGGGAATAATGCTTGGTGCACATAATGCTTGGATTTGTGATGAAGGGAGTTAGTAGTTACTATGCTTGTGTGGTCCACGTAATGCTTGGTTTAGTACTTAGAGCTTATTGGCTTTTATTTTCATCTTTTTATGCTTTACTTGTAATTGTTCATCTTTTTATGCTTGGTCTGGTACTTAGTGTTGATGGATACTTATACTTTGGCCTTTAAAAAAAAAAATGCATGAACAGGCCATTTAAACAGGCTTCCAGGCCAGGCCAGGCTTAGGCCTAAAAAAAGGCTTGTAACAGATAAATAGGCCAAGTTCAGACTTAGTAATAATGATATAGGCCAGGCTCAGGCCCGCCAAAGTCTGACCTGGCCTGGCCTGTTTCCACTCCTAGGTAAAGTTTAATTAACAAATTTTATTTTATGTGGGGCGGCAGGCGGCTTCAGAAATGCCAGAATTTAAAACGCATCAGAAGTATGAATTGTTAATGAGAGACTATTTCATAGTCTTAAATATATGCTATCATTTGTTAATACATTTTTTTTAAGAAAATTATTTGTTAATACATAATATATGATATTTGTAAAAAGAAATATTTATTTGCAAAGCAATTTGTTACATAGACAATAAAATAAAATCAGATGTACCCAAGGTCCTAGTAAAAGTAGACTCTTTATAACTTTAGATGAATTTTATATGCAATATTAAGGGTTCAAAATTTGGAATCACCACTCTATATAAGAAAGACTTTACCTAACTACTGCTTCTGACTCGAGCTAGTTTCACAATGATGTCTCTAGAGTAGTGGGAATACACGTAACGGTTATTGATGATAGTAGTATTAATTACATTACTGAGATAAATTATATATTTTTTTAATATACAAATCCGTTGTTGAAATTTAAGGCTTTGTTTGGTATAGATGATGGAAATATAGAGGATGAAAATAAGAGGAGAATATTTGAATTAAAGTATAGTGTAGAAGATATGGATCCCACACCAAAAAGATGAATTTCTCTCATCCCTCCCCTCCATTTCTCTCAAACTAAACAGAGCCTAGTGGACCAAGTTATTTATCCACAATTTTTAATTCTTATAACAGGTAAAATTTTATCATAGATGAAAGTTCTTATAATAAATGAAAGTTGTTTTTTAAAGGATTTAAGAACAATTCTATAATTGTTGCTTATAATTTATTATTAATTGGTAAGAACAGATCTATAATTGTTCCCTAATAATTTATTATGGGTTACAGAGAAAAATCATTTTAATAGATCAAATTTCTTAGATGCTAAAAATTGAATTACTTGTGATGATAATTATACCTATAAATTAATAATCATTTCACATTAATTTATTAAATGAAACCAAACTAAAAATTATTCTTGTGTGTGTGTGTGGGTAATACAGCCTTACAGGGAAACAGTTTATATATATAAACAGTGCTGTAGGATAAGAAAAAAAAAAAAAAAAACAAACAAACAAACAAAACGAAAATAACACCGTCTATTTAGAGCTAGAAGCAATACATGTAACTGATTTAAACACGACAAGAAACATTTTGGATAAAAACCACTTTCGTGAGTTAACTTGAATATGATCCAGGATTCCACAAAAATTATAGCTGTCATTGTTAAAGACCTTCCTATTCCGAATTGCTTTACCTTTTTTTTAACTATGTTATTATGAACCAACGATTTGTTGGTTCAAATTGCTTTATTGTAAAGTGGTAATCTTTTGGGCTTGTTTGCTTAAGCTTTTTTTTTTAAAAAAAAAAATTCTGTTTTTTGATGTGTTTGTTTAAACAATTTTTTATATATAAAAAAGCAGTTTCCTATATTTTTTTTTTAGAAATAACTCCTATCCACTTACTAAAACATCACTTTTTAAAAATTATTCAATTTTTAAAAATTTAAACAAACGGACCCTTAATTCAATCACGTAAGGAGAGCTGCACCAATTAATTGAAGCCTAATATTTTTTGTGGTGATAAAATGAGAGAATTTGCTGCCAAGAAATAATGGTCATTAATTAGATTTTAAATCTCAAAGGGATTAAAGATTATCTAAATCAAGATAGACCAGCTTTATTGTCACCGTTACTTTACTTTCTTTTAGCCATTTAAGTGTAATATTTTATTATATGAAATTTTCCTTTAAAAGGCCACTCATTAATGTATGAATGATATCTTAGTCTTGTTAATTTTTCGTAACGTATATTAAGTACTTGATAAATACCGTAGGAGGAAATTAAATTTAAATTTATAATAATTATAAAAGAATTAATAAATAGATTGATTTTGTTATGTGTCATAGTGTTATTGTTAGATTTTCATGTATGGTTGGACTTATAGTGTAAGGTTGTTGTTGGGACTTTTATGTGAATTCCTTGAGTTGTAGAAAAAAAAAATATAAGAGAAGGGGTGTCCTTAGAGGAAATATAGGGGTAAATAGCAAATTTTCAAATTACTCCCAAGCGTACAAAGCTTCATGTTTTCTCCCATTTCCTTCATTTCTTTCTCCTTCTCTAAGCTTCTCTTTTCCTCTCAAGAGTTTGGGTTTTTGGAATTCACTCAAAGAGGACTTTGTTTCCTTAATCTCTAGAGCTTCCTTAGTTGATTTCAAGTTGGTAAGTTCAATTCCTTCCTATTCTTGATCTCTTAGTTTCCTTCTCATCTTTTACCAAGAGCTTGAGAAATGGGTCTCATCTAAATTCTTGATTGAAAGGTAAAAATTTGATTGAAGCTTATTTTGATGTTGGTTTAGGTTTTCCCTAGTTGATTCCATAGCAAAAGTTAAGGAAAGATAACTCAAAAGCCACAAAGTATCTCTTTTTAACTCCTTCAAGAAAAATCTCAAAGTTGTTGGGTAAGGGAAGCTTTAAATTAATTTGTTGGAATGATTTGGTGGTGTTTTATGTTTGAATTGGTTATGTCTATGAGCTTGGGAGAGTCTTTGTATAAGGATAGGATGAGTGGGTATGCCATTTATGGCCATGAATCTCGTAGGTTGCAGCCATTTTCGCTCTAGCCCAGCACGAATTTTAGTGTTGTTGGGCTAGAGGGCGTCAGAATGGAACTTTCAGTTCCAGGGACTTTCTGGCCTAGCAGAACAGAGTTTGCGCGGCCGGGCTAGAGAGTATCAGTAGCAAATATTCATTTCTAGAGGGGCTCTAGCTCAGCGTGAGAGCTTACGCAGCCAGGCCAGAGAGTGTCAGTAGCGAATATTCATTTCCAGGGGAGCTTTGGCTCAGCATGAGAGTTTGTGCGACCGGGCTAGAGATGTCTGGCTCAGCACGAGAGTATGTGCAGTCGGGCTAGAGATGTCTGGCTCAGCACGAAAGTTTGTGCGACCGGGCTAGAATTTGGTTAATTGAAATTCTCTTGAAAGTTGTCCCCTTTTTATTGATATGATTTTAAAATATTTATATAAATGTAGTATGTTTAATTATAAGATGATTATGTTGTTTTTGAGGTGTTTATATTATGGTAAGGTAGTTGCATTATTGTTGTAATAATTATGTTTTGAGGAGGTGGATGTATTATTATTGAGATGTATATGAATTGTTGATGAGATGATGTTGATGATGAATGATAGTCTTGTATTGTAATCATCCCTATATGTTAAAAATGAGTTAGCTATGACCTTTGGAAAGTTTTTTTTTTATAGAAAAATGGTATACTTGGGAGGGTGAGTTTCACGTCAGAACTCCAGCCCACTAAAGCGACCCGGGGGTCTCGCCTAGTGGGATATTTTCCCAAGTACCACCCCTATGTTTTGACTCCGAATGGTGTGTTGGAGTGTTGAGAACCACTTCCTAAGAGGTTTAGTGACTCTTTTAGTGTATAGGAGATGGATTGTTGTCGTGGTTAAAGATTGTGGATTGTTGAGATGCATTTGGATACTTAAGTCAGGCCATTGGAGATGGCGGGTACGAAGGTGCTGTATCTAAGATTGTAAGGAACTCCAAATATGTTTTGCCGCTGGAATACTGTGGGTGCACACAATTGGTGCACAAAAATATTTCGAATGTTGTATTTGCACAGTTGGTGTGTAGGTGTGCACAGTTGGTGCTCAGGCATATAAGTAGGCATGTAAGTTGAGGGTGCTTAGTGGGCTCTCAACTTAGTGCTGGGGGTTTTCGTGGTGGCTAATGGGAATGGGCCTATAGAATAGGCGAGTGGGCGAATCCTTATAGATGTAAGGTCTTGCAAACCTATAGAGGTAAGCTGCTATAACACTTGTCTATTTTCGACAAAACCATACTTTCCCCGTAGGGTCAACTCAAGGGACTCCCTGAATGGTTAGAATGTACAGACTATGGTAGGGGATGAGGCCTATGAGGGACCACTCATATGATGTGGAAACTCCATGGAGTAGAGTCAGTCTTGTTGACTGAGGTTGTCTAGTGGTTTATGTTGTACATCGCTTTGTGATGAGGGATGTTGGTGGTTGTATAATGTTGAGATTGTGACTTTTGTTGATTGAATAAAATCCATGAGATATGATGATTCATGGTAGAAATTGGGAATATAGCTATGTTGTTGTTGTTGATTATGTTGAGGTTTGTGACAGTTGATGTCAGATGTGACTTATGATGTTTATGGCTCATAATAATGAGTGGTGATGACTTATGTTGTTGATGTTAATTGAGGATTTATAACATTTGTTGATTGGATGTAATCCAGGTGATTTAATGATTCATGTTAATAATTGGTGATATAACTATGTTGTATGAACTATTTGAGGTGGTTGAACCATGATGGTGCTGTTTATTGGTGTTTATTGCTGAATTGAGTTTTGAGTTTATGAACTAAGTTTTGTATAACATTTTCAGTTATTATATATAGTTTTGTTTGGTAAGCTTACCATTGCAATGTTTACACATGTGGTCTGTGCCTGTGATGATCTCGGACATCGTGTTCGGGAGAGCAGATGACTTTCTAGGTGGACTCCTCTTGGAGGCTTGGTAGATGGAGTGAGCATGGGATTGAAGATTTAATCTATTCCTTCTTTCCTTTGTTTAGTCTTTTGTATAGAATGGACCAGCATAGGGCTTTTATGTGGTTACATTGTAAGAGAAGTATGTACATGTGGTTTATGTTTTAAGTTTTGTAAAGCCAAACCTAATACTTTTATGATATGATGATGTACATTATGTGTAGGAAAATAGATACATATGTGTGTATTGAATGGGAAAATATTCTAGGTAGTTTCATAGGATTATATCTAACAAAATGTTTTAGTATAAAAAATCAATAATGAAGATGGGTCGTTACAACTCTTCTTTCTTCCTTCCGCTGGGTATCTATGTGTGTGCCTTTTAAATGTCTCACTACAGAGCCTGAGAACTTGGGTAGTGTGAGTGTAGAAATAATATTGAGTGTATTGAAGAACAAAAGTGTTCTTAGTTTGTTAAAACAGTATATAGAGATGAATTTTTTAGAGAGGTACGTATAACACCAAGTATTGTAATTGAAGGTAAATTGGAGTTGTTCCATTGAATAAAAAAAAATCCACATGTGATGCGTTGCATTTCATATTACATTTGCATTACATTTCATTTAGTTTTACTTACATATTGTAGCATTTAGGACTTAGTTTATATTAATTTTCTCTACTTTTCAATCTTTTGTGGAATTGATTGTGCTTTGAGTGTTATTGTGTTTTCAGGTACTAATTTTGGAGTTGGAGGGATCTTTTTGCTAGTTAGAGAGGCATTGGGAGAACTTTGGATTGATCGCTGAGACTGTAGATGTCTTGAGAAGTTTCACAGCTGTGAGGTACAGTTCACGCCCGTGACCCACGTTGTTGGAGCAAGCTTTGGAGCGAGCAGTAGGGATCACAGCCGTGAGACATGGATCACAACCGTGATTGACGCTGATTTTTATCCTTGCTCATCTGTTTGACTTGCGCATAAATCACACCCGTGAGATATGGATCACGCCCGTGACACGTGACAGACATGAATTTTAATTAATTTTAAGTTTTTATTTGTATCTGGGCCTAAACCCTTTTAGCCCATTATTTTTAAATACCCTTCTGAACTTTGGAAAGGGGGTTCCGACTTCTAACGCTTGACAACTGGGGAAGAAAGCTAGAATCTTGATCCTTTTTCTCTTCTTCAGTTCGTTATCTTCTTTTCTGAATTTTCTGTTTTGCCTCCATGGCTACCCGTGAGTAGTCTTTCTGTTTCTAGGATTGGGCATAGCCTATGAACTTTGAATGAATTAATTTATGTAATCCTTGTGTTGTTCTTATTCTCTTGATTCCTTTCTATTGCTTTATTTATGTTGAATGAAATTGGCCTGCATTTGACATAATTACAGAGATTTAGGGATGAACTGAGAGGTGAACCTATAATTTCGGAACCATAGGAAGGAACTTAGGTGTAAAACCACGAGAGTAGGTTAAACCCCTAAGAGGATCAAAACGAATAACACAAAGCGTAAAGGGTCTAATTGAACATAGCCACCACGAGAGTAGGGGGTCAATTTAATTAGATACCTCTTCGTGTCTCGAAAGGGAATGAAGAGTACATTAGGTTATTTCACCTTCAATAGAAACTCGTAAGAACACAAGGGTAATTGAATTAATTTGTTCATTGTCATGGCATGAACCCCAATCCTGGAAGTTTTCTTACATTGAATTTCAACCATTTTTACTTGCTCTTTTTCCTATTTAAGTTCTAATTATTGAAATTCCTAAAATCAATTCTCATTTTAATTTTAAATTCTCACGTTTTAATTTTATTTAATTAGCAATAATTACTTTGTCAAACACACGGTCCCTTTGGAAGAACGATTTATTACTTGACGACACCGTACACTTGCGGAATTTGTGTATCAAGTTTTTGGCGCAGTTGCTGGGGACTGTGTCTCTTGGCTCAGTGATAATTGTTTTTTATTTTGAATTAATTCGTGATTCCCTTCCTTATATCTGTTTTTAATTTTTATTTTATTCCTTTTCAGACTTCACGTTTTCTCTCTACTTGTGCAGGGTGTTATCTAGTGTATGCCAAGATCTCTTCGTCTTGGAGAACCAGTAGAAGGTGACCCTGAAATTGAGAAAACCCTCCTAAGAAGGAGAAAAGCACAGAAGCAAAACACTGTCACTGTTGAAAAACAAAAACTAGTGATTGCTGAAGAAGAGGTGAATGTTAATGAAAATAGGCCTATGAAAGAATATGCAGCCCCAACCATCCGTGGGTTACCTGGAGGGATTGTTCGCCCAACTATCGGGAATGCAAATTTTCAAATCCCTTCTACCCTCCTTCAAATGCTTAAACAGAATCGGTTTAGTGGGTCACCTTCTGAAGACCCTACTGAACATTTGGAGGGATTCTTAGAGATATGTGGGACCCAAAACTTCCAGGGGGTCTCACAAGATGCATTGCGCTTGTGCCTTTTTCCTATCACTTTAACGGGAAAGGCGAAGGGATGGATGAGGTTTATCCCTAGAGCTACTATTACTACATGGGCTCTATGTGAGAGAGCCTTCCTTGATAATTACTATCCACTTTCAAAGACGGATGAGATGCAGAGGCAAATTACAAATTTCCGCCAAGGTGAAACTGAGTCCTTCCCTGATGCTTGGGAACGATTTTCAGAGCTATTGCTGGCTTGCCCTCATCATGGGCTTGAGAAACCCTTGACAATCCATTTCTTCCATAATGGGTTGAACTACCCAAGCAAAAGGTTGTTGCATTCTGCAGCTGCTGGATCATTCATGGATAAGCCACTTAATGAGGCACTTGTTATCATTGAAGCGGTAGCTGAAAACCAACTTCAATGGGTTGGCGAAAGAGGCAACACTTCACGAAAGATTGCTCCAGGTAAGTATGAGGTAAATAATTTTGATCTCATTTTGGCTAAATTTGATACTCTTAATTAGAAAATTGATAAAATTGAAAGAGCAAATGTGAATGTAATAGGTGCTACTAATATGTTTTGTGAAGTTTGTGGTATACAGGGGCACACAACCATTGATTGTCAAGCAGGAATGCCTGAGGGTCAGGAGGAGAGTGTAGAGAATGTTGTTGCCACCCATAACTTTTATGACAACCTAAAGAAGGAAAGATTTGACCCTTATTCAAATACTTTCAACCAAGGATGGAAAAGTCATCCAAACTTCTCTTACAAGAACAATCAAGGTTTAGGTGGTCAAGGGGGTGGTAAGCAACAAAACTATCAACAACACTCCAATTTCAACCAGGGCTGTAGCAGTCAAAGTTTCCAGCAATAGCAGGATCATCAACAAGTGCCACTGTCTAAGCTTGAAGGCTTGATGGCAGAAATTGTTTCAAGCCAAAAGCAATTCATGTCTAGCCAACAGCAGACAAATGAGACAATGAGTAATTCCATTAAGGAATTGATTGCTAGAATGGATGACTTAGTTGTCCATAATAAGATGCTGGAAGGATAACTTAATCAGATGGCTCAATACCTCCCTAACTCCAACCACACTACAGGTAAGTTTCCTGGTAAGACTGAGACTAATCCTACTGAGCATGCTTATGCAATAATGACTAGGAGAGGTACAATGGTAGGTGAACATGAGTCTAACCGAGCTAAAAAGGTTGTGGAGGAAGTTCAAGAGGAGGTGCAACCTATGGTTGAAGTAGAAAAGGAACATGTTTCTGAAAAAGAAGTTGCAACTCCACTTGCTTTCCCCAAGCCTTACCAACCATCAGTCCCTTTTCCTCAAAGGTTAGCAAGGTCTAAGTTAGACCAACAATTTGGGAAGTTCCTAGAGATGGTTAAGCAACTTTATGTCAATATTCCTTTCATAGAAGCTTTGCAACAAATGCCTATTTATGCTAAGTTTCTTAAGGATATTTTGGCTAATAGGAGAAAGACCAATGAGCTTGAGACTGTGACCCTTGTTCAGAGTAGTTTACCTCCTAAGCTTAAGGACCTAGGTAGTTTTTCTGTACCATGTGTTATTAGGTCCACGAGGTTTGAAAAAGCCATGTGTGATTTGGGGGCTAGTGTTAGTCTTATGCCCCCTATTTGTTTATAAAAAGCTTGATATTGGGGAGTTGCAACCTACAAATATGTTATTGCAAATGGCGGATCGATCCATCAAACATCCTGTAGGAATTATGGAGGATGTTCCAGTTAAAGTGAGGGATTGTTTTATTCCATGTGATTTGGTGGTGTTAGAAATGGAGGAGAATTCCAAAATCCCTATTATCTTAGGTAGACCCTTCTTAGCAACAGCTGATGTTAACATAAGTGTAGAGAAGGGTAAGCTTTCCTTAACTGTGGAGGAAAACACCATGGAATTTGATTTTTTAAAGCTAACAATGTTGCAGTTGTTGAGAATTCTGTGTGCAGGGTAGATTCATTGGACCAAGTGGTGAAACAAAAGGCAACCAAGTGCCCTGTTGAGGATCCACCTAAGCCATGTTTAACCAAAGGGCAACCCTCTAGGGATCCTACTACAAAGGATAGTCCAAAAGTAACATGCGCGCCAAAGAGGGAACCTTACATCCCTCCTCACAGGCGTAGATTGGAGAGCCTCAAGGTCATGGGTGAAGGAGGGAAACCACATGAGAAGGGAGTGGCACTTTCCTATCCTCAACCAATTGTCAGAGATTAATCTTTTCAAGCGTCGAGCTCATGACATTAAACGAGCGCTTCTTGGGAGGCAACCCAATGCTTTTTACCTTATATTTCTTCCTTTTAATTTGCATACTTCTTTTATCATACTAGTTTTGCATTTGTTTGCGTGTCTTTGGCGGTTATTGTAGCATTTTTAAAGATTCTCGGGGTGTAAACCAGTACCAATCACACCCGTGAGCCATGATTCACACCTGTGATCTGTTCTAGAGACTCAAAGATGAAGAATTTTTCCCCTGGAGCGTTTCACGGTCGTGAATGGCAGATCACAGCTGTGACACATACTGTTTCGCGAGTCACAGAAGAAGCCTCCTTTCCACCAAAGTTCACAACAACCAAATTCTTGCTGCTATCCTATCATTGGATGCCCACCTAAAGTCTATGGAAGCACGACAACAAAAAAATGTATCATTGGCACCAACGGTGGTATCCAAAGGATTTCCCTCTACCATCTCCTTAGTGAGTTCCACTTTCTTTCCCTTACTTTTAGCCTTTTACATTGAGGACAATGTAGGTTTTAAGTTTGGGGTTGCTAGGTTCATGCATTGCATTCACTATACTCATGCATTTATGTTTAGGTTTTTCTTTCATATATGCTTTCACATACATTCACATGTTTAGGCATTTAGGTTGTACATAATCAAAGTTATGACTCACATGCATACATTAGCATTTGCCTTTATGCATTAAATGAACCTCAAAAATTTACATCTCTGTGTGTGCCTGATTTGTCTGTATTTACAAGATTGGATGCATTTTCCTTTAGGTTGCAGCAATATATTGGTTCATGCATTGCATTCACTATACTCTCATGCATTTATGTTTAGGTTTTTCTTTCATATATGCTTTCACATACATTCACATGTTTAGGAATTTAGGTTGTACATAATCAAAGTTATGACTCACATGCATACATTAGCATTTGCCTTTACACATTGAATGAACCCCAAAAATTTACATATATGTGGGTGCCTAATTTGTTTGTATTTACAAGATTGGATGCATTTTCCTTTAAGTCTTGCAGCAATGTATTTGTGTGAAAGATCTCTGGCAAGTTGAAAAATTAGCATGATTCTCCAGTCTTGTTTTGCATTGATTTGTGCCACATAAGTAAGAATTGAGCCTATGCATTTTCTTGTTTGAAAGTTAATTCTTAGTTAGGCTCTCTAGAACTTGATTTGGAACCTGTTGAGGCTAAATTTTTGCTTTCTTGGATGAATATGATCAAGGCAATTAGGAATTTTCTTTCAAACTCCTTACTTAGATTGAATTTGACCCTTAGTTGCCCCCTTGAGCCATACACTATGATTTTCTTGGTACCTTGTTGCTTATTTGTTTTATATTGTCTTGGTACCTTTGAGAAGTACATTGGGCAGCTTATTAATGAATTGTTGGTACTGACTTAGTGCTTCAAAGGAAGCGGTTTATGAAAAACTTGAGGGGATCAAAAGTTGAATGATAATGTGTCAACAATGTTTGACACAAAAAAAAAAAAAAGGTTGAATGATAATGTGTCAACAATGTTTGTCACACACAAAAAAAAAAAAAAATTGTGATGTCAAACTAGTTGGATGAAAGACACCAAATTCATAATGAAAGGATGAAGAGAAAGGAAACAAAATGTGATTTTTCATTGTATGGTACCCTTGTGTTATAGCTGCATGATGTATTTTCTGATAGGGTATTAAGACTAATTTGTAGCCATTTGCTTTCCTTGTTTCTTTCTAATTCCTACCTTTTAATTTCACCCAGCCCCGTTACATCCAAATAAAAGACCTTGTGATTTGTCCTTGTTGGCAGAATACTTTAGTGGAGATGAGGTTCCTTACCAAGCCTATGGTTGAGTACCTTAGGTTTGTGAGACTAAGAAAATTGTTCTTACCCTTAAACACCTTGAGTGGAATGAGAAGAGTGAACTTGTCTTTGCAAACCTTGATTTTGGAGAACTAGCCTCTAATTAGACTTGATGAGATTGCTGCTTGTACTTCCCTTGACCTTGTATCCAAATTTTGTGAATTCATATGTTTTACTTGAGTGCCACAAGTATTGCTTGAGGACAAGCAAATCTTAAGTTTGGGGTTGTTTGATGCGTTGCATTTCATATTACATTTGCATTGCATTTCATTTAGTTTTACTTGCATATTGTAGCATTTAGGACTTAGTTTGTGTTAATTTTCTCTACTTTTCAATCTTTTGTGGAATTGGCTATGCTTTGGGTGTTATTGTGTTTTCAGGTACTAATTTTGGAGTTGGAGGCGTCTTTTTGCTAGTTAGAGAGGCATTGTGAGAACTTTGGATTGATCACTGAGACTGTAGATGCCTTGAGAAGTTTCACAGCTGTGAGGTACAATTCACACCCGTGACCCACGTTGTTGGAGCAAGCTTTGGAGCGAGCAGTAGGGATCACGGCTGTGAGACATGGATCACAACCGTGACTGGCGCCGATTTTTATCCTTGCTCATCTGTTTGACTTGCGCATAGATCACACCCGTGAGATATGGATCACGCCCGTGACGCGCGACAGACGTGAATTTTAATTAGTTTTAAGTTTTTATTTGTATTTGGGCCTGAACCCTTTTAGCCCATTATTTTTAAATACCCTTTTGAACTTTGGAGAGGGGGTTCTGACTTCTGACGCTTGACGACTAGGGAAGAAAGCTAGAATCTTGATCCTTTTTCTCTTCTTTGATTCGTTATCTTCTTTTCTGAATTTTCTGTTTTGCTTCCATGGCTACCCGTGAGTAGTCTTTCTGTTTCTAGGATTGGGCATAGCTTATGAACTTTGAATGAATTAATTTCTGTAATCCTTGTGTTGTTCTTGTTCTCTTGATTCCTTTCTATTGCTTTATTTATGTTGAATGAAATTGGCCTGCATTTGACATAACTACAGAGATTTGGGAATGAACTAAGAGGTGAACCTATAATTTCGGAACCATAGGAAGGAACTTAGGTGTAAAACCACGAGAGTAGGGTAAACCCCTAAGAGGATCAAAATGAATAACACAAAGCGTAAAGGGTCTAATTGAACATAACCACCACGAGAGTAGGGGTCAATTTAATTAGATACCTCTTCGTGTCTCGAAAGGGAATGAAGAGTACATTAGGTTATTTCGCCTTCAACAAAAACTCGTAAGAACACAAGGGTAATTGAATTAATTTGTTCATTGTCATAGTGTGAACCCCAATCCTGGAAGTTTTCATACATTGAATTTCAACCATTTTTATTACTTGCTCTTTTTCCTATTTAAGTTCTAATTATTGAAATTCCTAAAATCAATTCTCATTTTAATTTTAAATTCTCATGTTTTAATTTTATTTAATTAGCAATAATTACTTTGTCAAACACACGATCCCTGTGGAAGAACGATTTATTACTTGATGACACCATACACTTGCGGAATTTGTGTATCAACATGGAAAGATCCTTTTTAGTATACAAATAGTTATTGGAATGTTCTGCTCCAATCTAAGCAAATTAACCATCTTTTTGCAATGTATTGGGTAAATTTGAGTTATAAAAGCACTCCTTTATAATTTAGGAATTGACTTACTGAATTACTACAAGGGCAAGTTCAGTAATTATGATGTTAATAATGGAATGTTGTGTAGTTTTTTTTTTTTATCAAGCCAGACTTCATAAGAATATCGGTGTAAACATGTTTAAGACTGCCGAGTAGTTACATTTTTTTTTTATAAGCTAGCAGTTACATGCATCTCTTTTTTTTTTGGGGTACATCAACTACATGCATCTACTTCTTGTGAATGATTATCATGCTAAAGATGGACATAATTCTAAATCATGTTCAGAAAAAAAGGAGAATGTTTCATTTAAATTGTCTTAACATTGATGTCATGATTAATATTTTTTATAATTATAATGATAGGAATATCTTAGTCTCTATTTTTTAATATTTATCAATGATCATGAACATGATTTGCTAATATATATATATATATGAGGAGGGATCAAATTACAACAGTGTAACTCTAAAAGAGTTACACCATTTTAATAGCTTTATATAGAGTGAAATTTTTATCGATCCAACCATTGAATTATATCTACATATTATCAAGATTGTTTGTGTCAAATTTTGTCAAAATTGAACAACAATAAGAAGGTAATCAAATGATTTATATTTTAGTATATTTTGAAAAGTTTATATTATGTCCATTTTAATTTATATGAATGAGGTAGTAAATAATTTTGGATTAATTTGAAATTTTGTATACATAATCTATGTGAAAGGAACTTTCAATCCAACTGTGGTTTTAAGAAAATATCATCCAGTTGAAAGTTATTGAATGGTGTAATAGTTGTTTAAGTTACACCAATATAATTTGATTCTCCTCTCTCTCTCTCTCTCTCTCTCTCTCTCTCTCTCTCTCTCTCTATATATATATATATATATATATATATATATATATATATATATAACTTAGCTCGTAAGATGTAAAAGTAAAAAATAAAAATAAAAAGGAATATGTTTCATTTAAAGTCTTACTAGGCTGGACCTTCAGTTTTTCCTGTGGGATTGTTGCCCCATTGCGCTCCAATAGATAATTCTAGCAGTGTTGGTTATTTATGTAGGCATGATGCCATTATCTCTTTCTTGTTTGGGTACAACTTGTACTCATATCTCAAGATGTTTTCTACTAATAAAATTCTTTGGCTTATCAAAAAATAAAAATAAAAAATAAAAAATATTAAAAAAAAAAAAGCAGATAATTCTAGCAGACAGATGCGATTGGAACGTCTTTTGTGAGGAGGCGCTGATCTCCTTTTAGTTTTGGTCCTTTCCTGTTCGTTGCTTATTTTCTGATCAATGATGAAAATAAATAAACAAATTGTCTTAACATTCATGCCACAATCAATAGTTAATTATAATAAGGGTGATGATATTTAAACACCTACAAATTACAAACACCTTATCAACATTTTTAATTTCTCTTTTTATCACATTACATCATCAATCAAATCAATCACTTTTCTCTCTTTTCTCCATATCTCTCACTAGGTGATAATTGAGCTTATAAAATGCTATTAAGAAGAAGAAAAACTCCGAAAACACCATTATTTTTTTTTATTTTAAAAAAAGTAGCAACAAAATTCAAATCAACATTTTTTAATACTAACTAACTTATTAAATAGAATATTTTGTTAGTATCTTTAAAATATTTAAATTCTGTTACTAAAGTAATATAAATGGAATGAAATATAAAATTTAAATAATTTAAGTTTTGATGTCATATAAATAAATCTGGAATGTAATATATATACTCAATCATTAGTTGCGTGCAAATCCTGTCCAAAAGAAATCAACAGCTAATATATGTGAAGAGAAAGAACGTCATTCTTCAGACACTATCACATGAACCCCAAGCCAGTTGATATGTGAACAGAAGGAATATGAAAACATTCGAAAACATAATTAAGGTGACCTGTATTTTCATCGCGCTGACAAGAAAATGGGCCCCTTGTCGGCCAACTCGGGAAATCTTCAGCAGTGCTATATGAGACCATTGGTATAAGGCTATAATAATATCTCCTTTTGCCGACAAAAAAAAAAAAGTTTCACATGTTTATATAGGATTAGATTAAATAAAAATAAGATATTTGATGGAAATCAGGGAAGTTACCAAAAAAATATAAATAATTTGTCTCGTACTTTATAGCATTCTCCTTTGCCATAACCTGAAAGACAGAGATAATGATGGTCATGGACCACCTCAATTGAATGGAAGTGAAAATTTTAAAAACCAATATATTGAAAATAGGCTATTTATTATATATTGGTTCAACAAAGAATGTATAAGCAAAGAAAAAAAAAGTATTAAACCAAAATGATAAAAATCTAACATGTCCTTGATGAAAAGTATTAAAGATAAGCACTTACTAAGTAAGAAAATTAAGAGGTGTGCGTGACTGCGTGTAGAGTGCGTGTGCACATGCATGAGAGAGTGCGTGAACAAAATGTGAGACTCGCTATCGTGGAGAGTGTATGTGCTTGTGCTGGGAGAGTCAGAAGCCTGCTGGAAGATAATGGAGAACAAACCACTTTTGTAAATTTTGCTTATTTATTTTTTCAATTTTTTAGTTACAAAATGAATTGGAACAAAATATATAGCAAAGCTACCATTTCTCAAAGTTCCATCGTGCTTACTTAAAGGGAATTTTATTCCGGTGTATGGACACCTAAATATTATTTGACATCTTGAGAAAGTAATGTTATGATTGGTAGAGAGGAGAGAAATAGAGTAGATAAAAAAAAAGTAGAAATAGGTGAGAAATAAAGTAATATGTAAAATTATTTGGTTGAAGAAAAATAGGAAAAAAAATGAGAAGAGAGATAGAAAAATGAGTAAAAATATATAAGAAATAGTATAAGTAGGTCTCGTCATCTTTAAACTTATTTCTACCTTATTTTTCCTCTACCAAACACCTACAATTATTTTTCATTCTTCCAATATAATTTTCATCTATCAAACCAAACACAACATAAGAGAGAAAAGAGAAAGAAGTATCTTTATCTTTATATGAATAAAAGTAAAGAAGTCTTGGAGGAAATTCTTATACATTTGGGCAAGAAATTTTTAGAGAAAAGTTTTATCTATTTTTTAATTCATAAATTTATATAAATATAGTAACTAAGGTAATTATGATAAGTATATATTCTGATTTGAAATTCTGAATAATTAAATTTATTATTATCAACACATAAATTTTTAGAGAAAATTTTTATCTATTTTTTAATTCATGAATTTATATAAATATAGTAACTAAGGTAATTATGATAAGTATATATATTCTGATTTGAAATTTTGAATAATTAAATTAATTATTATCAACACATAAATTTTTAGAGAAAATTTTTATCTATTTTTAATTCATAAAACTACATAAATATAGTAATTATGAGAAGTGTATATATATATATATATGGAGAGATCAAATTACACTCGTGTTACTTTGATCAACTATTACATCATTCAATAACTTTCAATTGGATAATATTTTCTTAAAACCCACCGATGGATTGAAAGTTTCTTTCACATAGATCATGTATACAAAATTTCATATTAATTCAAAATTATTTGCTATCTCATTCATATAGATTAAAATCGACATAATATAAACTTTTCGAAATATACTAAAATATGGATCATTTGATTATCTTCTTATTATTGTTCAATTTTGACAAAATTTTAGTTTATACTAAAATATATATAGGGAATATTTCAAATGAGAACACCTCTTAAAATGAGAAATGAGAACAATCAATTTTAACCTTTAGATTACACTTTTTAAAAAATTAATGGATAAGATTAAAACCTAATTAAAAAAGGTCATGTGCTTCCTCCCATTTGGTTTCCTTCACTATCAGTATTGTAGTCTCCCTTCACATCTTGCACCTTCCTCCTTAGTTCATTTAAGTTTTTTTTGCAATTGAACCTCTCTTCCCAGCTAGAAGTATTGCAATTGATCATTCTCCCATTCTGATTTTCATTACTCTGTACTACTAATTGCCATTAGTGATTTATCTCTCATTTATTTTTTTTCCCTTTCCTAATAATTAGCTATATACATCGCTAATTCTTTACATAATCAAAACCTCCACCAGCTCCTTATTTTTACATATGATCATGCCAACACATTTTATCCCTGTGTAACGCCAAAAACCAAAACCAGAAGTAAAAAAAGAATAATAATTTGGTCATAAGAAAAACACAAATCTGAATGAAATCGATTTATTCAAGTAGAAAACCAAAAATTAAAAGATTCAGATCATAAAAAAGTAATAGGTTTAGGAATTAGGAAATAGATAGTTGACGCAAGAGAGATAGAAAAGTAACAGTTAGTGAACATGGAGTACGTTATTTGCATAGGAATGGCTGGACATGGCAGATTTGTGCGCCGGCAAGTGGTTGGTGAGCAGTGGAAAAAGACGGGTCTGGGAGAAGCAGGCACGTTACCTTTTTAATTAGGTTTTAATCTCATCCATTATTTTTTTTAAAGTATAATTTAAGGGTTAAAAATGATTGTTCTCATTTCTCATTTTAAGAGATGTTCTCATTTGAAAATCTCATATATATATTCTAATTTGAAATTCTGAATAATTAAATAAATTATTATCAACACATATTTTAAAATAAAGACATTTTGTTCTTCTATTTTTCAAAATCAACAATTTTTGTCCTCCTATTTTAAAATAGAGACATTTAGCCCCCTAGTTTTGTAAAATTTACAATTTTGGTCCTATCGCCAAATTGAAAGTGTTGACAGTTAAGAAATTAACGTTGACTATGACATGGATTAAATAAATAATCTCGTGTCACGTCACTAAATTTGGACCACATCAGGTTAATCTCTTATCGGTCAACGCTTCAAATTTGAATGAAGGACCAAAGTTGCGAATTTTAAAAAACTGGAATACTAAATGTCTCTATTTTAAAATAAAGGGACTAAAATTACGGATTTTGAAAAATAAAGGGACTAAATGTCTCTATTTAAAATATTATTGTAAGTTTTCTGTATAACGCGTTGGACGTTGAATATTTCGCAAAAGCTTTAGACGCAACTTCTTTTGTAACAATGCTTTTGGATGCTAGATTTTTATTTTATAAAAGCTTTTGACGCAAGTCCAATTTAGCACGTACATAATTAAAACTCATTTTTCATGTCCAAGTTAGAACGAATATACCTATATAGCATTAGAAGCATGTTTTTCCTATATAGCTCAACAAACTCTATCAGTTCATGAAAGTTTAATATCTCTTGTTATCAACAAAATTATGAAATTTTTAAGAGTTAGACATGCTCCAAGTCTTTGATTCCAACACTTGTGTCTGGGGATGAGGTGAGGTGTTAGGTCTGTTTCCACCCAAAAATACCTTATCAACTTTAATCATGCATCATTTAATATATTTTTTTAAAACAATGGACAAAGTCCTCTGATCTTCATTAATAACTTCTATAGAAAGAAACAGAAGTTACATCAGCCATAAGAGGCAAAGAAATAAAGTCAGGAAATGGCATCAAATATTCTGCCATCAGAATCTAAGGATAAAGCAAATTTAGAGAGCACGTCGGCCACTTGGTTCGCCTCACGATAGATGTGCTTCCAGGCAAAAGTTCCTCCTTTACTATTGTGACATTTGACATTTCTGATACTAACCTTGACATTGTGCATCATTTCATTTTCAGAACTTGTTGAACACTGCTATGAGTCTGAATAGGTACCTGGTTGAAAACCAAAACACTTCTCTGCTGCCAAATGACATTTAGCCCAATTCAAAACCAAATGCATCATTTAATTTAGTCAAACACATTTATAATAGCTTTATTTGTAATTTTTTATTTCTCCTAATTTTTATGTGAAAGAAGTATTAAATATTTTTAATATTCTTTAAATAATAATATATTTTTCATCTGATCCTTGTTATTAAGAATTATAAATGCTAAGCTAAAAATATCATCTGGGTTCTTTATGTTTTCATGTTTTTCCACTTCGATCTTTTATGTTTTAAAATTCTTGATTTCGTCCTTTATAATTTTAAAGAGACCCATTTTAGTCCTAAAGAATATTTATTATAACAAATGTTATATTTTCTTGGACGGTGTTAATTATTTATAACAAATGTCTCAATTATTGTAAAAAATATTATTATAACGAAAAATAAAATTTAAGTATACATTTTGGTATAAACAGTGATATTTTTTATTTGTAAATGGTAATTTTTGAAAAGAGATATGTTCCATTTCCAAGGAGAAGAAAGACGATAATGAGTTATTAGGTTTAGGAGAGAAAAGAAATTTCTGGCATTTTAAATTGTCTACGCAACACATTTTTACATTTTTTTTTTCTTTGTGCCTTTATCTTTTGAGGTAAAGAGAATTCTCTCTAAAAAACCAATGTAAAGAGAAAGATACAAAAATATATGTAATGAAATTTTTTTTTAGATTGTTATCACATTTTTCATAGAATTTTAATGTTAATTGCTTTTCGTGCTTGCATGAATTTATTTTGCATTAGATACCTTTTTTTAATAACTTCCTTAGTTCTATGAAATAATCAATTCTAAACAAATTTCTCAAACCTGCATTTAGTATGTTTGTGATCAAATTTACATAGGGATAATATTATTTATGACTTAAAGTTTGTACAACTAAACGTGATTGGAAGGGGAGATCCTACTAGATTTTTTGGCAAAAATTAGTCGATAAAGTTGGTAGATACTTTGCACCAATGCATAGTGACTAAAAAAATATCATACATATTATTTTTTAAATAATTAATAAGAAAATATGACAAGAATTTTATATTGTTGATATTTTTAATTACATTTTTAAAATGGAAAAACCATTAAAAAAAAGGATAAAATTTTATTTTGATCCTTTACATTTTCAATGTTTTTCCACTTTGATCCCTTATATTTGGCTAAATGTTACTTTTGGTCATTTATGTTTTAGTGTTTTTTTTGTTTTGGTACATTAAGTTTTAATAGTTTCATTTTGATCCTTTATGTTTTCAAAAGTTTCATGTTGGTCCTTTCTTTCGTTTTCCGTTAACAACGTTAGTGTTCCGTTAACTTTGATATTGTAAAATAATGGCTAAATGTTACTTTTGGTCATTTATGTTTTAGCTTTTTTTTTTCATTTTGGTCCTTTATGTTTTCGAAAGTCTCATTTTGGTCTTTATGTTTTCGAAAGTTTCATTTTGCTCCTTTCTTCTGTTTTCCGTTAACAACGTTAGTGTTCCGTTAACTTTTATATTTTAAAATAATTAATTTTACATAATAGCTGCTAAAAAATATGGAGAAGACGACACCAAATCGACAATTTGAAACGGGGGAGTTTCTTATTTGCCCTAAAATGGGGAGTTTCTTATTTCTTCACTTCCTCATGATCGTTATGCTCCGCCATGATTCAGAATCTCACCAAATCGACAATGGAGAAGACGATGCCAGATCTTTTACTCAACGTACACTTTCACTCACGAACACACTCTCATCCTTTTTCCAAGCACACTCAACTCACTATAGTGACCTCCTTCACTCAAAATGCCATGGCCTATGGCATTCCCCTTTGAACCACCATGAACACCACCTAACAAATTGAACCTTGAGGATAAACAATCATTTTCAAAATTTTAATAAATAAAAAATTGTAGCGGTTAAAAACTGCCACAATGTTTAAATTAATTATGTTATCATAAATATAATTAATTTAAATATTGTGGCGATTTTTAATTGCCATTAAGTTAAAATTAATTGTTTTAAAATAATGTTAACAAAACACTAATGTTGTTAATGGAAAACAGAAGAAATGGTTAAAATGAAACTTTCAAAAACATAAAGGATCAAAATGAGATTTTGGAAAACATAAAAGAACAAAATGAAAAGAAAAACTAAAACATAAAGGACCAAAAGTAACATTTAGCCTAAAATTAATTATTTTAAAATATAAAAGTTAACGGATTACTAACGTTGTTAACGGAAAACGAAAAAAATGACCAAAATGAAACTTTCAAAAATATAAAAGACTAAAATAAGACTTTTAAAACTTAATGTACCAAAACGAAAAAACACTAAAACATAAAAGATCAAAAGTAACATTTAGTCCTTATATTTTAAAATTCGCAATTTTATCTTTTATGTTTTAAAGGGACCCATTTTTGTCCTAAGCCTGAAAAAAAAATAAAGAGTAAAATGGGTATGCCCACCACTGAGTTACAACTTGAAGCCTGAACACATCGGACCAACAAAACAATTAAATGGGAGAAAGAGGGAAAAAAATAAATTGAAATGAATAAAACTGGATCGGATCAGCACATCCACTGCTAAAGAATCTAGTAACCACAAGGAATGGGACAAATAAAATAGGTATATGTTATTTATACCTCCCCTTATTAGTTATATACCTCCCTTTTTAATTTTTTTTTCCTAAATTGTCCTTGCCTTTGTTTCTCTACTGGATTATCTATCTCTATCAGTTTTATTTTTTTATTTTTTAAAAAAAAAAAGCATACCCCCCACTCTTTGGAAGGGAAACACACATAGAAAATTGAAACACCATCCTTGTTTATCCTAAATATCTTTTAGTGCAACTATAATTTAATATATTATATTATTTGGCCTACGAGGATGGAGAAGGTGTTCTCTGCAGGAGACGGAAAAAGAATTAATGAAGAAAACCATAGAATGGTTGTAATGTAATTATAATCTAAATGTAATGTAATTTAATCTCATCCATTGTTCATCGGTGATATTAATTTTCCAATGTTCATATATTTCACGCAAACCATGAGATAGCTCGTGGCAATATTAAAAAACTTCGCAATTAGGTTTTTCAGTTTAAATTTAATCATTGAGCCAGAGGTTATTCCTGAAAAGACTAACATGCTAAATGATAATAAAATAATTATGAGAGTTGCTATCACGCTCTGCTCTTGGCTGTCCCAGTTGCAGTCATAGTCCTTATAGCAATGCCATGGCTTCCAATCCAGGTGGTGAATCGCGTACACCTCTGTTAACCCGTTCTTCAACCTCGCCTCCACTGTCGTGTTCGCCCAAAAATTCTTCAGAAAATTCATCCTTTGCGGTAGCCTGTGCCACCACAAGCAACAGAGAGAGGGGGGGGGGGGGGGGGGGGGGGTATCTTTTTTATCTGAAAAAAAAATAGAGACAATTATAAGAGACAAGGATAATTTAGGTAAAAAATTAAAACAAGGAGAATTACATAGAACCCTACCCTGTTTATAAGAAAAATTATTACATTCTCGGACTCTCCGATCAATCTTTATGTGAGATGTAATTGAAATTTTTAATTTGCAAAAAAGTGTCAATAAGTGTTGTGTAGGAGAAATTATTAGGTACTTAATGTGTCTATAGTCTTGATCAATTTTTATGTGATATGTAATTAAGTTTTAAATTTATGAAAAAAAATTAATAACACTCAATTATATATCATATAGAGATTAGTTGAAATCATGATAGTCCAAAACTACCTAATAATTTCTTGTTATATAAAGATTGATTGAGACTACGATGATCTTGGATTATGTAATAGAAGAATGCTAACAATACTCTCTCTAATATAATCATCTAGCAAGGTCAGAATGCAACAACACTCATCAAGGTAACGATGCTCTTCCTTTGTCTCATCTAAGCTGCAATTTTCAAATGGGTTTTGTATGTTGGAAGTTCCTTTATTTCTCTCACTTTTTCCTTTTCTTTCTTTGATCCCTTCATTTATTTATTTATTTATTTATGATTATTGTGGTAAATTGTAATTATGTGATTGCAATAAGTACAAGTGTTATATTACAATTTGAGCTTTCAGAATTGTTTGCTTATTTTGGGTTGTGTTTTAAGTGGTGATATGCGATTGTTATCTAGTTTTCTAGTTTGGCTCAACTAGAATGTGCCGAGTTGTGCTTTGCATCCGTCATTTGATTTCTACCTTAATTAGAACACAACATGATGCTTGTGGTGTGACTTGCTTTCAGGTGAAGATTCTAATGAAGGAAACACTGAACCAAGCATTAGTGTTAATGAAAGCGCGTCTATTAGTGATTCTGCATCAGAGATCTCAACGGCAAATGCAATAGGCTTAACAACAAATTTGGCATTACCCCCTCCACCAGTTCAAAAAAAGTTCATTCTTTCTCTTCTAGGTATAGGGGTGCTAACAGTTAAGCAATCTTGTTGGGAGTTGCTTATATAAGCAATTTTTATAAGAACTAATTTAATTCAATTTAACTTTAAGAACCAAGATAAACAACTTCATCGGAATTGCTCTTAAAGATCCACTCACCATAGTTCACGTCAAAAGCACTCGAGAAGCGTGGTTGGCGAAAGGTATTCAGGTCATCAATGTTCAGGTTCAGAGCATGAATATGTTAGAAATTTCCTATGAATTTATGTGGGCTACAATTAATTGTAATATTTTGTTTTGCCAAAAACGGGCTAATATTATGATCCATTTGATGATACTTAAGCCCACTAATAATGTGATTGATTTTTACGGGCTTTGTACACCTAATTTTGATCAGTGTGGGAAACAGTGTGGGCCGAACCACTAGGCCCATAATGGGAGGTGCCTAGGATCAATAAATAGAGAGGGTAAGTCCCCTTTGCCGTCACGTCATTCAACTGCTCACTAGGGTTTGCCCCATTGAGAACTCTAGAACGTGGAGCGTGTGATTAGGCAAAGGAAGACTTGGCTTTTGGATTTCTGAAGGTTGTGCAACGCACAGACAATTCTCATCACTCTTAATCATGTCTTCAACAAGTGAGTAAATTTCTATCTATTTATCGGTGTTCTAAATTCATATAAATTGTGCCGTTCTTGGTAAAATATTTATCTTACATTTGGTATCAGAGCCTACTTTATATGATTTAGGACCTAATTATATTGTGCCCTTTTATTTAATAATTTCGTGGTAACCAATTTATGCTGATTGTTGTTACGTATTCATGATAATTGTCTTCAATTTGAATGGGTATATTGATACGCACCAGTTTGCGATAACAACGTCAGTATCAGAGCCATTCCAAACGTGATTCACTATGTTGAGGCTCGATTCATTGAGGCTTGATTCACCTTTACTGTTTAGATTCACCAATAATGTTTAATTCCTGAACTTCGAGTCACTTTTGTTTCCATTATTTTGCAGTCTATGTTTAGATTCACTTTTGTTTATTTGGCATTATGTTTCCATTATTTTTTTTTGGATAAAAGATAAGATAAAGAAAGATAATAAGATAAATATTTTGATCAAATATTTTTTTAAGATAATAAGATAATAATATTAGCCCGATATTTTGATCAAATATTTTTTTTTAAGATAATAAGATAATACTTTTGTTTATTTGGCATTATCTTTTTTTTTTCTTTAAGATAATAAGATAAGATAAGATAGATCAAATATTTGAAAGGAAAAGATAAGATAAATCTTTCCCAAACATCTTTTATCATTCAATTGCAATATTTCTTTAAACATATAAATTGTATATTGATCTTATGTTTTAAGTTTAATTTTGATTATTTAATTTCCGCTGCTATGAATATTATTAATATTTATCTAGTTATATTTTATTTAATATTAGAATGCTTTATCACTGTTTAAGTATAAAACATATTGGGAATGCTCTTGATAATTGATTTGTGACCAGTAAGGATGCTCTTTTAATGCATTTGCCTGTTGACTGGATCATGGTTTTGGACAAGAGAATATTGATTCCTGTACGAGAATTTTCATGGGTTAGTATGAGTCGTTACCGCCAAAGTGGAACCACTTGTATTGGTTCATGGAAATTTTTTGTATTTTGAGGAATGCTTTTGATCTTTGCATGTGATTGCCTGCCCAAAGGGGGTTGTTGTATGTTTGGATTGAGAGTTGAGAATGGATGGAGTTATTGCGGAATGCACCAAGTTGAGAGATTTGTCTGCCCAAAGGGGATAATTTTCTGAACTTTGTGTGTGCTCATGGATTAACCCATCTGAGGTTTTGACCTAGGTTGTAACCTTGGTTTGTGCATTCTGCCCAAAGGGGAATGTGCTATTATACTGGCCTCACCTTGATAGCTTGTTTCATTTTCAGCTATATCTTGTCCTGTATGTCCTAATGCATTCTTGTTTTGACTTAACAGTAAACTTTTCTGTGAACAACTGTTCTGCTTCCATTGAGATCTTGAATGGATCAAATTATGGCAAATGGAAGCAAGATTTGGAATTCTCTTTGGGAATTTCTGATCTTGATTTAGCTTTACGTGAGGAGAAGCCTGTGATTAATGCGGAGAGCACACCTGAACAGAAGGAACTTTTGGCTAAGTGGGAGAGGTCTGATAGGTTGAGTCTGATTGCTATCAAGAGGACCGTTTCTGAACATCTTCTGAGTGGTCTGCCAGAGAAAGGGACGGCTAAGGAGCTCCTTGACGCTCTGGGGGAGAGGTACCAGGTATCTGACAACGCTGAGTCTGGATGTCTAATGAAGCAGTTAACGGACATGAGATATGATAATGTTGGGGCGTAAGGGAATTCATTATGAAGATGGTTCACATCCAAACCAAGCTGAAATCTCACGAAATTGTCCTTAATGAAAGGTTCATTGTCGAGCATGCCTTAAATTGCCTACCCGCTGATTTCACACAAATTAAAACTGCCCACAATACCCTTGGTCAGAAATGGACTGTGAATGACCTTATTACCAAGTGTGTCGCTGAGGAAGAGAAACTCAAGAAAGAAAAGAGTGACATAGCCCTGTTATCTGTCCATGGCAAACCCACTTCTGGCAAGGGACACTGGAAAAATACAAAGAGTGCATCTAATGCTTTTCATAGATATCGAGGTTCAGGAAAACCAGGTAAGGGTCAGCACCATGGTGTAGGAGGTCCTAAGCCAACTACCTTTAAGAAGGGTATTTGGTGCTTCTGGTGTAAGGAGAAGGGGCATAAGAAAACTGATTGTGGAAAGTTCAAGGCTTGGCTAGAGAACAAGCAGAAATCAGGAGGTAATAACTTAGTTTTTGTTTGTCTTGAGTCTAATCTAGTTGATGTTCCTATAGATTCTTGGTGGCTTGATAGTGGTTCCACAACCCATATTGCTGTGTCTTTACAGGGGTTCAGAAATCTGAGGGAGCCCAGTCTGAGGGAAAACAAGCTAAGGGTAGGAAATGATCTCGAAGTCTTTGTGGAGAAAGTGGGAGACGTCAGCCTAGTTTTAGCTTCTGGTTTTGAATTGGTTTTGAAGGATACCTTTTATGTACCTTATTTTAGGAGAAATTTGATTTTTGTTTCTTGTTTAGACAAACTTGGTTTCAGTTTTACTTTTGGTGATAGGAAGATAAATTTGATGTTGAACTCCCAAATTATTGGTTATGGATCTTTAGTTGATGGTTTATATAAATTGTCTTTGGATTGTGATAATATTTCTTCATCCCTGGTCGTTGAGAATTCTGTTGCTAAAAGGTCTAAAATTGAGGAAAAATCCTTCACGTTGTGGCACAAGCGCTTAGGTCATATTTCTAGGGAAAGGGTTGAGAGATTGTCAAAGGCGCATATTCTACCTTCCTTGGATTTTGATGACTTAGGTACTTGTGTGGATTGTATAAGGGGAAAGTTCACTAAAACCAAAAAGAAAGGTGCAACTAGAAGTTTAAATCTCTTAGAGATCATTCATACAGACATTAGTGGGCCCCTAACTCCTACAATTTGTGGTAACAAGTTTTTCATTACATTCATTGATGATTTTTCCCGATATGGCTATCTTTACTTGATTAAAGAAAAGTCTGAAGCACTTGAAAAGTTCAAAATTTTTAAAACCGAAGTGGAAAAGCAATTGGGAAAAATAATCAAGATTGTAAGGTTTGACCGTGGTGGAGAGTATTATGGTAAATATGGTAGCACAGGACAACATATGGGACTGTTTGCCTTATACTTGCAAGATTGTGGAATTGTTCCACAATACACCATGCCTGGGACTCCTGAACAAAATGGTGTAGCCGAAAGGCGCAATAGGACACTCAAAGATATGATGAGAAGCATGATGAGTAGATGTAACTTGCCGGAATTTCTGTGGGGTGAAGCCTTGAAAACAGCCCTTTACATCCTAAACAGAGTTCCTAGTAAATCTGTTCCTAAAACCCTTTTTTGAACTTTGGACAGGAAGAAAACCTAGCCTGAACCATCTTCGAGTTTGGGGTTGCCCAGCTGAGGTCAAAATTTATAATCCCTTGCAGAAAAAGACGGACCCCAAGACGAGTCGTTGCTTTTTCATTGGATATCCAGATCGCGCTAAAGGATACAGGTTCTTCTGTCCTGGTAAGGGGAGCAGAATTGTAGAGTCCATGAATGCTAAGTTTTTGGAGCTTGATGTGGCAGATCCTATTGTTCCATCTGATGATATTGATGTTGAGTCGCCTGAGACTGTTTCTTTACCACTACCTGTTCCAGTTGTTAGTGTTTCGAGTGTTGTTCCGATTGAGACTGGGGATCTGATCGTCCCAACTGAGACTAGCGTCCCGATTGTTCCAGTTGAGACTGTAGTTGAGACAGAAGATATAGTTGGCTCCCAGGCCAATGACGTGTTCGATCCTCCTACTGTGGATGAAATTCCACAACCAGTTGAGCAGGTTCCACAGGTTCCTTTGAGGAGGTTGACTAGAGATAAGAGACCCGCTATTAGTGATGACTTTCAAGTCTATCTTAGTGAGGATGCGTATGACATTGGAGATATTGTTGATCCAAAGAGCTATCAGGAAGCCGTTTCTTACCCTCAGTCAGATATGTGGAAGCATGCAATGAATGAAGAGATGCAGTCTATGTCAGTTAATGGAGTATGGGAGCTTGTTGAGTTGCCTGAGAATTGTAAAGCAATAGGTTGTGAATGGGTCTTTAAGACAAAGAAGAACTCAAAGGGTAACATTGAGAGATTTAAGGCCAAACTAGTGGCAAAGGGTTTTACGCAGAAAGAGGGCATTGACTTTAATGAGACCTTTTCGCCTGTATCTACAAAGAATTCTTTTAGAATCATCATGGCCCTCGTAGCTCACTTTGATTTGGAGTTGCACCAAATGGATGTGAAGACAGCTTTTCTGAATGGTGATTTGAGTGAGACATTATACATGCAGCAACCTGAAGGTTTCCATATTGGTGGTAATAAGGACTTGGTTTGTAAACTGAATAAGTCAATTTATTGCTTGAAACAAGCTTCTAGACAGTGGTACCTAAAATTTGATGAAGTGGTGACTTCTATGGGATTTGAGGAGAATAAAGTTGATCAATGCATATACCTCAAGGTCAGTGGGAGCAAATTCATCTTCCTTGTATTATATGTGGATGATATATTGTTGGCTTCTAATGACCTTGGCATGCTGCATGAGACAAAGCAAATGCTAGCAAGATCTTTTGACATGAAAGATCTTGGTGAGGCCTCTTTTGTGTTGGGGATTGAGATTCACAGAGATAGATCACGTCATACACTCGGGTTATCTCAAAAGGCTTACATCAATAGAGTCTTAGAGAGATTCAATATGCAGAATTGTAAACCTGGAGATGTTCCAGTTGTGAAAGGTGACAAATTCAACAAGGATCAATGTCCTCAGAATGAGATTGAGCGAGTAGAGATGAGCGAGAGACCTTTTGCGAGTGCCCTGGGCAGCCTCATGTATGCTCAGGTATGTACTAGGCCTGACATCGCTTTCATAGTTGGCGTTCTTGGTAGATACCAGTCGAACCCTGGGAATGATCACTGGATAGCTGCTAAGAAGGTGATGAGGTACCTTCAGAAGACTAAGGAGTATATGCTTGTGTATAGGAGAGTTGACAACTTAGAGGTCATAGGGTACACAGATTCAGATCTTGGCGGGTGCCCCGATGACAGTAAATCGACTTCTGGATACATATTTATGATGGCCGGGGGTGCGATATCCTGGAAGAGTAAGAAGCAGACTCTTGTTGCCTCTTCCACTATGCAAGCAGAGTTCATTGCTTGTTTTGCTGCCGCTACTCATGTTGTTTGGTTAAGAAACCTTATGACGGGACTTCGTATTGTGGACTCCATTGCTAGGCCACTGAGGATTTTCTGTGATAACAGTGCTGCAGTGTTTTATACAAAGAATAATAAGACCTCTAGTGGATCTAAGCACTTGGAGTTGAAGTACCTGACTATCAGAGATCTTGTGAAAGATGGTTCCATAGTTGTAGAGCATGTGGACACATATTCCATGTTGGCTGATCCCTTGACCAAGGGACTTAGGCCTGTTGTTTTCAAACGACATGTTGAAAACATGGGCATTGTGAGTTCTTTTGATATGCTTGGTTAGTGGGAGTTTTAGATTTATGTTATTTCCTTTTCCCTTTTTATAATGTTCGATCCTTATTTTGAATTTTGGGAATTGTGTATTGATGACATTTTACATTTGATTTGATGAATAAATGATTAGATGAATTTCATTATGATATCTTTTGTATGTGTATATCAAATGTAATAATATTAAAGCTCGGTGTTGTTGTGGTCACTATGCCTGTGATTGACACCAAGGTTGGAGTTGAGGCATAATAATATTAAAGTTAAAGCTCGGTGTTGTTGGGATCACTGTGCCGGTGATCGACACCAGGATTGGAGCTCAGGCATAATGGTTTCCAAGTAAACCATGTAATTTCTCTGGCTTTCAAGCACTTGAGAGAAATTGAGGACTGACGAAGAAAATGGTGGTATGGCTTTTTAATCACATTAGCACGTCATTTTCTTTCTACACTCCACATTGATGACTAGTCGACAAAGTCGGTAATTTTTGTTACCATGGAAGGTGTTGCGTCAATAAGGGATGCAATTACCGCCATGATTCGGTGTTACATGGCTTTTGTTGGATGGAGTCTTAATTAGGTGTTGTATCTTGGGATCATATGTTTTGTGGCCACAGTATGTTATTAGCCCGAGAGTCGTTTTCGAAAATGTTTTAAAATCAAAGATACACAATTAATTTTGCCCAAGTGGGAGAATGTTAGAATTTTCCTATGAATTTATGTGGGCTACAATTAATTGTAATATTTTGTTTTGCCAAAAATGGGCTAATATTATGATCCATTTGATGATACTTAAGCCCACTAATAATGTGATTGATTTTTACGGGCTTTGTACACCTAATTTTGATCAGTGTGGGAAACAGTGTGGGTCGAACCACTAGGCCCATAATGGGAGGTGCCTAGGGTCAATAAATAGAGAGGCTAAGTCCACTTTGCCGTCACGTCATTCAACTGCTCACTAGGGTTTGCCCCATTGAGAACTCTAGAACGTGGAGCGTGTGATTAGGCAAAGGAAGACTTGGCTTTTGGATTTCTGAAGGTTGTGCAACGCACAGACAATTCTCATCACTCTTAATCATGTTTTCAACAAGTGAGTAAATTTTTATCTATTTATCGGTGTTCTAAATTCATATAAATTGTGCCGTTCTTGGTAAAATATTTATCTTACAGAATAACCTTAGCTGAGACCAAAACAGGTGCAGCACAACCTGTCACAAAACGCAACAAACCCAAAAAACAATCAAGAAACCACCAAAAGAGCAAAAGCATTTAGCAATGGCTTAAACCAAGGTGAAACCACCCAACTAGCCTCCCCTTTCCTCCGCAGAACCGAACCACATTGCTGCTTTAGCACCTGCTCCGGTCTCACCTGTTGGTATTGAACCTAGACACAAATGAAAACACCCTATTTTAACATGCAAGTTCAGCTACGCATTTCCACAAACACTTTGAATACAGTGTTTTTCCTGAGAAAAAAGACAGTGTGTGAATGATTCTGTTGTTGACGTGTGTGCGTGAGGGTGAGGATTGGAATGTGAGATTCATTTTCTTTTCTTTTCAGTGTTTTCTCTTATGGTGAGGTTGTGTTTTAGAGTGTTGTGATAGTGAGAAGTGAGGTCAGTGTGTGATATTATATGGAAATATGGCGAATTCTACCGTGGAGAAGTGCATAATGTGGTCCACCCGTGAACCAGTGGAAAAAATTAACATTTTATTATTATTATTATTTTATTTTTATTTTTTCAAAATTAAGAATACCATCAGATATAACAATAAAGTATTTAACGGTCAAGATTTTTAGTTAGTAATTCAATTATAATTAATTTTTTTAATATTTAATTATTAATTAATCTAAAATTAAGATTTTAAACTTGTAATTAATTAGTCATGTTTAGCATAACCTAAATTGCTTTGGTTTCTGAAATACTGTTCCCGTCGCTGCACACGTACTCCGTCGTCGTTTGCACCGCCGCGAGACAGACACTCTGATCGCGGTTGTTTAGATTCGCAGGTTGTCCAGATTCACGACGACCGTTTGCATCGCCGCGAGTCCCTCTACCACGAAGAGGACGTCTAGATTCGCAATAGCTACGCAGTAGTGGTCCAAATCACGGTTCTCCAAATTCGCAATGGCCATTTGCATCGCCGCGAGTCAATCTGCCACGAAGAGGAACGCGCTGCGGCCGTCTATATCCATGGCGTCGACGTCGCTGTTGTCGACTATTTCCGATCTGAACCACCATGCCTTATCCCTTTCTTCTCCAACTCCATTTTGTCATCACCAAACAATCCAAACCTTAGCCAAGTAGAAAGTGGAGGCATTGATTGATAGTCACTAGGAATGCATGTGGATGTCTACCCCAAAGAAGGAGGTGGAAGCAGTGGGTTTTGGAAGAACTAGATTCAGAAGAAGAACCAGTTTCAAAGAGAAAGGGGGTTATTTTTTTTTCCATCTTAATCATTTAATTAATTAAAATTAATATTATTTAATTATTATTCAAAAACAATATTTTTAAATGGTCCACCGGTGAACCATATACTTGCTTCCTCACCATAGAATTTGCCGGAAATATGAGACTGAGAGTGAGAATGGTGAGTGATTGTTAGTGAAAAATTGAGTTTGTTATTTAGGGTTTAGTCTACGGTGAAATAGTATATTAAGTGTTCCACCGGTGGAACACTATTATTGGCTATTAGATTTATTATTAAAATATTTCAATGGGTGAGATTAAAATTAAATAATTCTTAAATATTAGAAAATTTTTTTTTCTAAAAAAGGTTCCTTAATGTTTTCCTTGAAGTAAATAAACGTTGGTCGCACGTCCATTTTCAAAAATAGACGGGTTCTCACATGGGAGAGTTGCTTAGGTCTCCCACGATGGGAGACTTACATGAACCGTTGGATACAGTTAGTTAGGACATTAACGATTGATTTTCGATGCACTGACCGTAGGGTATCCCAATTGAGGTGTATTTAAAAGTTTTTTTTTAGTAATCCATGTTGTCCTGAATAATAGATTTTGAAAAAAAAAATGTTATTATTTATCAACGTGGCTGTCGTGGATCTCGAAAAAAGCTTCGTCTCCGACGTAGAGATCCATTTCCGGTCCTGAAGGGTCTTCCCCTGCTTTTTTTTTCCGATTGCCTTTCTTGACATTTTTCCCATTTGTTAATCATGTTTATTTCTCCGTCACAGTTTCCTTCACATAGCTGTTGTCGTTCTGAATCGTGGAAACCAGCTCACTTCACGGCGAGGGATTGTATCTATCTGCAACAAACGATCGTTGTTGAAAAGGTTTTATTTGGATCCCATCGCAAGCTTTGTAGCTCTATGGGATGGTATTGGATTTTGGAAATCATGAAATTGCTTTTAATTTGATTTCGTGATTTTTTTTATTGTAATACATTAATTTGTATATAGAACATAGAAGCTTATAGTTCCTGGTTCGTCTATTGAAACCAACATGTAATGTGATTTTGTATTAGTTGATATTGCAGTGCATAAGGTTGACAATTTATTTGATGTATCAGTAATGGCATTAGTGTATACTTGCAGTTGAGTGAGTATGTTATCTCTGCGTCCGGACAATGGCTGTAGTCTCCTTTTGGGAATGAAGCTTTTTTTCCAGATCTACAACAGCGGTGTCGATAAATAATAGCATTATTTTTTTTTTCAAAATCTATTATTTAGGGATAGCGTGGACTACTCAAAAATATTTTGAATACACCTCAATTAGGATACCCTAATGTCCACCCCATCGAAAACCAATCGTTGATGCCCTAACTAATGATATCCAACGGTTCACGTAAGTCTCCTCTCGTGGGAGACCTAAGCAACACTCCCACGCTAGAACCCATCTATTTTTGAAAATGGAAGTGCGACCAACGTTTATTTACTTTAGGAAAACATTAAGGAAACCTTTTTTAGAAGAAAAAAATTGTCTACTAAAACATACTACCTCTAATCCTAATTATAAACAACAAATTGAGTTTTTCTTTTGTTCTAATTATAAGCAACAATTACTAGTTTTTAAAGTAAATTTCTTTTGTATCATTACTTTACTGTTTACTCTATTCCCTATGCATTATGACAACCACTTAAAACAAATGGTGTTTTGGAATAAAAATTAAACTTATGACAAAATTAATTAAAAAAAACTGTAATAATTATTTTCTTTAATATTGATGATTTATCCTATATTACTTATAATTAGGACCAAAGATAATAATAAGTTAGTAGTCTATTTACTCACGGGGAATCAACCAAGAGGAATATTAGTGACATTTTTTTTTATGTTCTTTTATTAATATATTTTTTTATTGGTTAAAATTGGTTAAAAATCAATTTTAATGAATCTTATTTCTAAATTATGAAAGTGCTTGAGATGAAGCTTTTATTAACATTACTTGTATTAGTATTATTTAATGATGACGTTACTTCTAAATTATGAAAGTGCTTGAGATGAAGCTTTTATTAACATTACTTGTATTAGTATTATTTAATGATGACGAATACAAACAAACAGCTGAAAGCGTAACTGTTATGACAAGACAAACGAGGAATATGCAATGACGGAGATTCATTTCCAAACTCGAATAAAAAGCGCATCCAAAAGAGAGCGGGTTGAAGTCAAAGGAGAGAGTCCGAACTAAAGTGAGCTTAATTTCACGCTTCCCTTTGCATGCATGCACACGCGCTCACTACCGTCACATAAACAGGAAACGAGCATTGGACCTTCTCAGAGCATCTTTATCACAATACTTTTATTTAAATTTTTAAATAAATTATATATATATCACTTATTTTTACTTTTTCTAAAATAAATGTCTCAAAAATATCTATTCTCTCTAACCCAATACCTTTATTTAAATTCTTATTTGGATCTCACAAAAAAAAACTTGCATACTTACATTTTATCAATAATTTATTTATATTATGTTATAATTATTTTATTTATAAAATATTTAAAAAACTCAGAAGAAAAAATAACGTTAAAAAATAGTTATAAAAAAAACTAATGTTGTGCTGTTTAAAAACTATTCCTTGTATTTATTTGCCAAAGTTAAAATTACAGTAGTTTATATTTTTATTTTTCTTAAACCAAAAAGGACAACATGATCCACCTTTTAAACTTAAGTGTCGATTCTCAAAAGAAAATTTCAAAAGATAACCGATTCTGCTGCAACTGTGATTCTGAATTAGAATCAATAGATTTTTGACTTAATTGCAATTTTTATCCTCAACTTTTTAATTTTTAACGGATTTTACCTTTAACAAATTAATTTGACACATTTTACCTCTAATTTTTTTAAAAAATTACAAATTTTATCCTCTAATTTTTTTAAAAAATTACAAATTTTATCCTTCACAATTTTGATGACGTGACATGCTTGAACTAAGATCTATATTATCATGACAATTGGAATGATTATACTGACTACCAAAGCGTCTCATCGTCACACACTACCAAAATAGAGCAACCATCCAGACATTCAGTATATCACACCTGAATAGTAGCATTTGACTGAATTAAGGGCCATAACCAAACAATCAAAGATCAGTGAAACATACATTTTTTATCCAGCAAGCAAAATGTATATGGAGAAATATATTTTCAAATAAATAAATCATAACACGCAGAAGAAACAAGGGTATTCTGAGACCAATAGCAAATGCAAGCCACCACAAACACGAGATTCAAACATTTCTTCATACTGGTCATTAGCACAAACTAAAAAACCAATCACCTTAGGTACAATCTCCATGTAATGTTAAGAACTCCATTCTTCTCCGTGTCTCAGTCTCCAAGTCATTAGATTACACTAAATGAAATTGCAACACTTATACACACATCATTATAATGTTACTAGATTTATCACCTCATAATTCAAATTACAAATAGAATAACATACAACATATATTGCCCTGTGATGATTTGACTCTAACAATCTTCATGTTCTTTCCATATTAACCAACATACCACAGATGTTACCTCTGTAAATGAGTTGAGAGATTGGATGGATCACATCATACTAAAAAATTGACTAATGGTTTATCCGGGACAGGAATAAACTTCACAACCAAACCAATTGGCAAGGAAATGGCAGCTAGACCGATGCAAATAGCCCATTGCTCCAAATTTAGCTTCTCTGTATCAGTAAATTTGTTGAGAAACTCGACCATCATCACTTGAAGGAATATTATGATGCCAATAATGCCTAGAAATAACTTGCTCCTGCGTATGCCTTTGAAAACATTCTTCTCCTCCATCTCTCGGGCATTGAACTGATTGAACACTTGGCAGAGAACAAATGTATTGAAAATCAATGTGTCAATTACCCCTGATGTCACACCAAAGATAGACTTACCTCCAAACTGAAGAGTCATTGAAATTGCTATCTGGTAGAAAGCTTGAGCTAATAGGTTCCTCAACATGACATTAGTTATGAGAGATTTTGCTCTATCTATCGGCGGTTCCTCCATCAACTCCTTGGTGGGCTTTTCCGTTGCAAGAGCTAAAGCACCCAGTGTGTCCATGATCAAGTTCACCCATAATGATTGCACTGCTGTGTGTGGCACTTCCTCTGCTGACATTGCTGCCACAAAGTTGATTACAAGTGCTGCCGTATTCATTGTCAATTGAAACTGAACAAACTTCTGGATGTTGATGTAAACACTTCTTTCCCACCTACAGTGAAAACAATTGTCACCTGTGATAATTTGGACATTCACACCAGCATGTTGGCAAGCTTCCACAGCGTTCCTCGCCCCTTGGGTTCTGACACTGGCAGAACCCATTGTCTCACATGCTTTGTCAGCCATCATTTTCTCCATTGAACAAGACAGAGTGAGACTCAGAGCCAGAGGATGACCCCCAGGAATTGCAACACTGGTAACAGCATCAGCAACAATTCTCACTACTGTGTTTATTATATTATGGAACTTGGTCTTGCTTCCATTGAAATCTCTAACCCCATTCTTGTTCTTTGTTTTCCCTGTGAAGTACCGAACCAACATAACAACAGCAACAAAAAAATCCAGAATCCAACCAACCTTTCCAATGAATGATGTGAGCTTGTTTAGCTTTTCTTGCAAAGGATCTAGGCTTATTGAACTCATCATTTGACATTGACCCCATTTTGTGCTCATACCAACTGCAGTAACAAGCATCATAGCATAGCCATCTGACACAATGGTGCCAGAGGACAAAAAAGGGTGGCTGTCTGTATTAATTTCAACATCATCTGTTTCTCCTGTGAAGATTGATTCATTTACTTTAAGGGAATGTCCTTCTCCTTCAATAAATAACCCATCTGCTGGCACTCTGTCTCCAATCTTCAAGTAAATGATATCTCCAACCACGATATCAAATATTGAGATATGTTGGCGCCTCCCACTTCTCATTGCATCTATTTGCCTGTCAATGTTAACAAGAGACAACTTTCCAAATTGTCTGTTCAATACAAACTTACTTACTGGAGACAGGGAAATGACAACCAACATGGCAACAAAAAAACTTACTCCAGAGTAATAACAAACATGCTCCTTGATGCCAAAGCCGATGGAAAGAGCTGCACAGGCAAAAAGTATAAGGATGAAAATGGTGAGAGATATGTCATCCTTAAAGGCTTCCACTATGAAGTCAAAGAATCCTTTGGAAGGTGCTTTGTTGTGAGTATTGGAACCGTACTCTTGTTTCCTATGTTTGATGTTGTCAGCATCTTTGCCGTCGATGCCATGATCAAAGCAGCTATTAAGGAATTCAGCCACGCCTTTAACTCCACCAAAGTTGTTAAGGTTCTTAAGGTCTTTATCTCTGACAAGGTTGGCAAGGCTTGTTGGGTCTGTTGGGTTTGAGTCGATATTAATGGAATGGTGTGAGTTCAAAGGCAAATTGAAAGATGGTCTTGGTCTTGGTGAGACCTGGTTTGCTTTGTTTTCGTTTGTTTTGAAGAGTGTGAAGTGTGACATAATGATTCGGAACGAATAGATGGTCACCAACACAGAGAGCCATCTTTTAGCGACTGTGCTAATGGTGTTAGAGGCATTGAGCTGTACCTCAATGGGCTCTAAGGTGATCATTGACATGGAAGGAACCGAAAGAAGAGAAATAACACAGTGATGAAGAAGGCAAGGATTTGAAAGACTGAACAAACACAACTGGGTTTCTTTTTTGGTGAACCACGGCGTTGGGGAGGGGGTGGAAATAGTAGATGGCCAGCTCTAAGTCGTTTCTTAATCCAAAAAATAAGAACTGCTTTCCCGTGGGAAAAAATGCAACTACGCATCTCAGCATGTTGGTCTCGAGTGTGACAGGAGAGGCAGGGTGCAACATTTCATTTACATTTTACAAAAATCCAAAATTCATTTCTTGGAAAATCATCAGTACCAGATCCAAATAGGATCAAAATCACCTGTCGCATTTTCCTGTCTCCTTCCCTGTCCCATCCAATTATAAGATGCCACGTCAATTAAATATAACACATCATTTTTTATTAGGTTTAACGAAGATAACGCCGTTTATGTGTCTGATGCAACCAAGGGAGAGATAGGAGAAACAGTCTCCACAGGCAGCGGCGCTGGCGAGGGAGCACTAGGCAAAGCGGGGCAGTAGGTGGAGGAGGTTGGTGTTGTCAAAGACGTTGCATTTGGCGCTGGAGCGCCACGCCACACAAACACGTGCAACTCCTTAGCATTGGGAGCACCCTTCGACGAAATCTGCAATTTCTGATTTTAATTTTATCTTTTGATTCATCAGAGTTTTGGAAGCCAATGAGAACTCCATGTTGGGTGACAAGTATGAGAATTCTTCGAATTGGATATTGGCTGTGAAATTCGAATGTCAGGATTCTTAACATCATCTATAATTGGAGCCAATGTGAAACTGAAATCCGCGTGGTTGAGATTGGAGCCTTGTGGCATTGGATTATGTGACGAGTTGATGGCTTGAGGCTGTAAAATGTAAATCTTCACGACGGTGAGATTAGACGGTGACAAACAACACATATACACAACGTTATCTGTTCCGTTAAACCTCATATAAAATGATGTGTCATATTTAATTGACGTGGCATCTTATAATTGGATGGGACAGGTGATTTTGATCCAAGGAAATGACTGATTTTTCCTTAATGAAATGACGTGTTCGTTAAGCGAGATCTTTATTTTCTACGCGTGGCTAGGGAAAACAATTGAAACTAACTAGATACAAACTGGTGTTCTTTCTAAGTTTTGTGTCACCTGTCAAAAAAAAAAGTTGTGTCACGGACCATGACGTGCCAATATTAATAAATATTTTGTTATAATTAAAATTCAAAATACTTAACTATAAATTAAAAAAAAATTATCAACAAATCGTTTATCAAAATGGTATTAAATTCGATACTCTCAAATAAGGTCCCCTTAATACAACAAGTTTCAATAAAAATACATCAACGGTGCAAACAACCTCCATCTTAAAGATAATAACGCAACTTATATCAAAAAAATAATAATAATAACGCAACATGTTATCATTGTAAGGTAAGTTAAAAGAACAACACCTGAAAAAGCATATCATAGAACCGCAACAAGTTCAGTTTATTTACATATTTACTAATCACAACACAGTCAACTTATAGGACCAATAACAACACGAAAAGTGCGCCAACGAAAAAATTCTATCGCCTTTCCTCGCGGGTTCTAATTTTAGCTTCTCTGGGCGTGTTCCCACGGTCTTCCACCAAAAAAAAAAAAACAACACGAAAAAATTTTGAAAACTTATTTTGATTTGTCACTATCAACAGTTAATAATAGAATTTTATAGATACAAATAATTAAATTAATTACATTTTTCCACACATATAACACATACATTTGTTCTCCATTGAACAAAACAGAGTGAGACTCAGAGCCAGAGGAAGACCCCCAGGAATTGCAACACTGGTAAAAGCATCAGCAACAATTCTCACAACTGCGTTTATTATATTATGGAACTTGGTCTTTCTTCCAAAGAAATCTCTAACCCCATTCTTGTTCTTTGTTTGCCCTGTGAAGTACCGAGCCAACATAACAACAGCAACAAAAAAATCCAGAATCCAACCAACCTTTCCAATGAATGATGTGAGCTTGTTTAGCTCTTCTTGCAAAGGATCTAGGCTGCCACTTCTCATTGCATCTATTTGCCTGCCAATATTAACAAGAGACAACTTTCCAAATTGTCTGTTCAGTACAAACTTACTTAACATGGCAACAAAAAAGCTTCCTCCAGAGTGCCAACCATTTTTTAGCCCGTGCTCCTCGATGCCAAAGCCAAGGGAAAGAACTGCACTGGTCAAAATTTTGTTCAAAGACTAAAATTCAAATTTTTAAAAAATTTAGGAATCTTAACCAGTCAAATTAAAGTTTAGGGACTAAAAATCAAAATTTGAAAAAGTTTAGGAACTAAAAACTTAGTTAACCCTTTGAATGTCATTACTTAATCCCGGGTTCGAGACAATACACCCTTAGGGGGGTTTGGTAGGGGAGAAATTTTTTCAAACTCGAAAATGATGATTCCTAAAAAAGTCAATTCCTAGGAATCATGGTTCTTGGGAATAGTTAAAATATGTTTGGTTAGTCATAGTATATTTCATGGAAATTAAAGTTTCGTATATTTGGTTACAGCAGAACTTTCCTTGATATATAAGAAATTTTTATAAATATACCCTTTGTTAAAATAACTTCATTAATATAATAATATTATTATGAATTACTATCATATTAGAGGTTGAATTATAATATTATAATATAATAATACAAAAGATGAAATAATAAATAATGAGATAAACTTAGATAATAAAATAATTGGAATCTATGTTTAAAAAAAAGATAAAGATAAAAAATTACAAATTTTAAAATTAATATATTTTTTCAAAATTAAATAAAGATAGAATCATGTAGATAAGTGCAACATTCAACAATGGAAATAAACTTATAGATAAAGATGAATCATAGGTAAGGATATTTTGTACTTAAAAAAAGGAATAATACAGTCTTTTCATATTATTAAAACTTTTCCCTTAGTTGGGAAAGTTAGATTTCCACCTCCTCCTGTAGGAAACTCATTAAAAAACATTTCCAGAAAATATCATTTTCCAGGAATCTTATTTTTTTTAAAATAGAAATCAAACAAAACTAACATTCCCAACTTAACATTCTTAAAAATCTAAAAATTTCTCCTCAACCAAATGTCCCTTGATTCCTAAGCCCATCCAAAAAAAAATATGTGCACGGCTGTAAAGTGCATGTGTTCACACTTCGCACACCTCTGCACATTTGTTTGTCACTAGCAGTGGCGGAGCCACTGGGGTGGCCTACTGGGGCCATCCCCCCCCGCCCAAATCCCCAAAAGATTTTATGAATTCCTTTGCTAGCTTCCCCGTTGAGCCATGATGTTATAACTTGACGCGGTCCCAAACTAGAGATAGGCATCCTATTTTTATTTATTGATTTATAATTAGTTATTAACTTTATTTTACATTAGTGATTAGTGATGATAGGCATAATATTTTGGATTTTCCGCATGCTTTATTTTTTCTATTTGAGCAATAACATGTTTTTATTTAAAATAATGATACAATAAAACATTTAAAATAATTCAGTGTCTTTTATAATATGATTAACATTGTCTACATCCATTAGAACATTCCTTCCCCTACTTTTATTAATAGAAAAATTAGTATGATATATTTGTTAGTGATAAGTTTATGCATAGTTAATTTATCCAAGTATTTATCATATGTGATTCATTTATTGAAGTATTTTTCATGTGTGACTCATTTATTTATTTTTTTAGAATTTTGAGGTAATATACTTTGACTATAAATGAAATTTTCGTTTCCTTAAATTTAATTGAAATTTATTGTTGTCAATTTGTATAATTTTTATATTCATATATTTCTTTTAAGTTGAAAGATGCTTAATAAAAAAAACTATTGACTTGATTTTAAAAGAAAAGAAAGAGATAACAAAGAAGCAAAACATGGGTCTAATGACGAGTGCTACTATTACCATTCTATTTTCTTCTATTCTTTTGCTATTGATCATTGGGTGCTTGTATCTTAGTTGCACTTGTTGGTTAGTATATCTCTTGTATTCAATACAATTAATTATTTCTTTTACTCATAAGAAAATGTTAGTTACATATTAAATTTCTTACATATATTATGTATATGAAAATTTAAATGTTTTTTTTAGGTCCTAATTTTTTATATTGGCCCCACTTAAATAAAAATCCTGGCTCCGCCCCTGGTCACTAGTGAGGACAAATAACAACACGAAAAAATTTTGAAAACTTATTTTGATTTGTCACTATCAACTGTTAATAATAGAACTTTATAGATACAAATAATTAAATTAATTACATTTTTCCACACATATAACACATACAACACAAATACACATTAAAACATGAAAATTGATTTTAAACTTCATTTTATGAGATAAGAAACAAACTAAACCATCAAACATTTATAATATACTTGTAACTTGTAAGTCTATAATGGTTACGTAATTAGATATCATATGTTCTACTAATAAAATAATTTCTTAAAATTAGTTCTACACTTCTACCAATAAAAGAATTTAAAAGTTTTAAGAAAATTAAAATTTAATGAATTTACAAAATTTATTCTATATTTTTGGATATTTATTTAAAATTCAAAACTCTTTTCAAACAATATTTTGTTTGATAATAAGTTTCATTATTTCTGTATTCAGATTCAGCTATATAATAATAATAACAACAACAATAATAATAATAATATAAAGAAGAAAAAAATATAAAGAAATTGAAACATAACAAGTTGTTTTAGTTTTTTTTTTTAAAAAAAATTAATATCTTTTTTGCGATCAACATTATCTTTTGTCTCTAAAATAATATTACTTTTTATCATATCAAATATACGTTACTTGTAATTGTAATTAGAAACATGCAATTTAATTTCCTATGTCATGTGCATTTGAGTTTCCAGAATTTGCCGATGTCTTGAATCTTGTTGGCTAATACGTGGTGGCAAAATAAGAGTGATTTCAATTGCAAGCAAATAAGGTTTATTTTGATAGAATTAAGTAAAAAGAAAGGGTCACAAAGAAAGGTCTACAAACCACACCCAATGTTTAGCAAAACTTGTGCACGTGTCACATTCTTGTGACATTTTAAAATATATAGGATATTTCTATTTTTCGATTTAAATAAAAAAATTTAAATTAATATATCCAGATCAACTTTATATTTTTAAATAATATCGTGAGAATCAAATTTTGAAATTATATTTTAAATGTTTGATAATTTAATTAAAATAATTTTAAAAATTTATTAATATTGATTCATTTGATTTTTGTAATAATATTTCTATTTTTTCTATTATTATTATTATTATTATTATTGGATGATATTACGAAAAATACATACTATTGGATGATATTAAAACTTATTCTAGTTAATAAATTATTATTTTAATAATAATAAATATAAATATAATCAAAATATTTAAAATTTAAATTTTAAAAATATTTTATTTATCCGAATGATATTCATTATTTAAATTTATGAAATATATATGTCATGCTATGAAAAAAGGCATGAATATATAAGAGGAAAAAATATGATGTAATTTTTTAAGAATTAAAATTGAAGTGAAAAATTCTTAAGACCTTATAGAGTCCCGCAAAGAAAGAATCTTGATCCATACAAGATATTAATTATTAAATCGTAAAAGAAGTGGGTAAGTAATTTTGATGTAGAAGAAAAGAAAAGAAAAGAAATTATAAGAGATGGCTTCCTTTTGGATTGGATAAGCCTTTCTCTGTAGTTTTAGTTTTCCTCCTACATTGAATGTGAGTAGCTGAGCCAGGCAGAATAGAATTAGAAAAACCAAGAGGAAAGGGAGAGAAGAGACAAACACAAACAAAACAATCAATGAATGCTTCTCTCTCTTTTGTTGCAGGAAGGTAAATGCCTCGCCATGGAGAAGGCAAATGCTGTCAAAGGACCAAGGCACGTACCTGACCGGAAACCCCATCGACGACTACTGGCGGTGCGACCCGAACAACCCCGTTCCCGGCACCCTCCGCCACGCCGTCATCCAAGACGAGCCTCTCTGGCCGACATGACCATAAACCTCAAACACGAGCTCATCTTCAACAGCTTCAAGACCGTGGACGGCCGCGGCGCGAATGTCCACGTCACCGGCCACGGCTTCATGACATATATATATATATTTTTTATTTAATTTTCAATTTCATATATTGCATTTTTTCGGCCATATAAAAAAAGGATTAATTATGTTTTTAGTCCTTAAACTTTTTCAAATTTTGGGTTTTAGTCCCTAAACTTTTGTTTGACTGGTCAAGGTCCTTAAACTTTTTCAAATTTCAGGTTTTAGTTCTTAAACTTTTGTTTGACTGGTCAAAGTCCCTAAACTTTTTAAATATTCGGTTTTTAGTCCCTAAACTTTTTAAATTTTCAGATTTTAGTCCCTGAATTAATGAGATTTCAGGGACTAAAATCCATGTTTTTAAAAAAATTTAGGGACTAAAAATCGAATATTTAAAAAGTTTAGAGACCTTGACCGGTCAAACTAAAGTTTAGGGACTAAAAACCGAATTTTAAAAAAGTTTAGGAACATTGACCAGTCAAACAAAAGTTTAGGGACTAAAAAACGAAATTTGAAAAAGTTTAAAGACTAAAAACATAGTTAACCCTATAAAAAACTATAAAATATTTTCTCCAAATCAATATATTAATATTGATTATTACTTAATCATTTTAATTGTGAAACTACTCATAAAATCCAAAATCTCTTCTTATTTTGATCTATTTGAAATATTTGAATTCTAATAAAATGTCATTAAATACTAATTAGAATTATGATAAAATGTCATTAAATCCTAATTTGAATTCTAAAAAAATGTTATTAAATGTTAATTTGAATTATGATAAAATGAAATTAAATGTTAATTCACTTAATTATTATTTAATTACTTTAATTAATTTTATTGTGAAATCACTTAATTATGTAAATATCCCAACTTAGGTAGACTTTTCCGTAACTAAAAAAAAAAAAAACTTAGGCATGCGTTAAATTATTACATATTAGGTTACTGTTTAAATTACAACAACTACACAATTATAAAAATTTGATAAATTTAATAGAAGACATAGACTTCTAAACACATTGATCGTAAATTAGTTTTATACAACCACACTTTTTTATAAAAGTAAATTCTCTTAATTTTGATGATCAATCTTTTCTTTCTACTAAGAGACTTCAATTTTGTCTTTTTTGTGATGAAACTTTGAGACCCACAATCATCATAAATGAAACTGATATTTGAAATTTAATTCTCTGTATTGTTTGGAATAGGGGCCATATCATCACTCAAATTTTCCTGTATGTATATTTATCAAAAAAAGTTATAAAAACTTTAAAAGAATATTCAATATATTAATATCAATTCAACTTTTTTTCCACAATATCTACAAACAAATCAAATAATAATTCAACTTTTAAAGAAATAATTTTTTAAACACCAATAATTTAAAATTTAAATTTAATTGTAACTAATGCATTATTTGCCATTCACAAAATTTAAAATTGATAAAATTGTTTATTGTAACCACCTTTTGTCATCTTAACCCTTAATTTACTCTTACAACATGGTTTATATTTTTTTTATTAATTTTTAATTTCAAATTAACTTTTTTCCTACCATATATCAATTCAACTTTTTTCCTTAATGTCTACAAACAAATCAAATAACAATATATAAAAAAAAAAAATTTTTAAACACCATTAATTTAAAATTAATTGTAACTAACACATTATTTTCCTTTTGCAAAATTTAAAATTTAAAATTGATAAAATAGTTAATTATTGTTCTCATCTCTTAATTTATTCTCATTAACATCATGACATTATTTTTTTCATTAATTTCATTTTCAAATTAACTTCTTTTGGGTCACACAAAAAATTCTTTAAAATCTTCTCCAACTTAAGATATTAATATCATTTAACTTTTGTTCCTTAATACCTACAAACAAATCAAGTAAAGAGTACATAAAAAAATTAATTTTGTTTTAATGAAAGGTACTCATATTATTTCTTTCAAAAGTTGTTCAACAATACATTGTGGAATATTGTTGAAGCAATAGGGACCAGCATACAATTTAGATACCCTTTCTAATGCATGAGCCACCAAATTTGCTACTCTCTTTAAAAAGCCAACTCTAAAGTTTGGCAAAGAACCTAGTAAAAATATGCATTGAGTGAGGATGATCCCAAACTCATAAACGTTATTCTTCCCTCCATATAGGCTTTCAACTACTTGCTTGCAATCCAACTTGATTATGACATTGTCAACCCCGATATCCATCAACCAGCCAATCGCATTTAGCAATCCAAAAGCCTCGCCTTCATTAACTCTTGGCAAGAATGGTTTCCAATCTACGTGAGCTAACAGAAACTGTCCCCTATCATCCCTTAAGCACATACCAACACCAAAACTCAGTTGATTTGCAAAGAATGCAGCGTTCACATTGCACTTAAACACATTTTCAGGTGGTGGCTTCCAGATTAGTTATTGATCCTCCACGGATTCGTTCTCGTTTCCCTGCATTGGCCTCCTTGCCTCCTGCCAACTCTGCAATGTCTCTAATGCATGGTGTACTACCTGTTCAGCAACAATTAGTGTATCCTCCCAAAGCTTCGCATTTCTGCTTTTCCATAAGCTCCATAAAATCATAGCAATGTGAGTAAGCTTATGCTTGTCAAATTTCCTGCATAATTCAAATATGAAGTTTGAAAACCCATCCGCGTGCTCCATAAAAGGAAAGATCATACTTCATAAACCCGTCACAATCCATACATTCTGAGAGTAAATACAATTCAGAAATGTATGCCAGGTGTTCTCAACGTCAATATCACAGAAGAGACAAGTCAAGCTACAAGCAACACCTCGTGATTGTAGTTGTGATCTTGTTGGTACACAATTATGACAAACTCTCCAAAGAAAAACTTTAACTTTAGGGGGGACGCAAAGCTTCCAAATGGTACTCCATTCACCTGGAACTTTCAACATGTCTGTATCAACCAAGTGCCCCCGCAGGCCAATGTATGCCGATTTGACAGTGTAAACCCCATCTTTGTGCCAATTCCAAACTCTTGTATCCCCATGTTCTAACTGTAATAGCGGGGTACTAAGAATAGATGCAGTATCTTGTTCGTTGAACATGGAAGAGATTAAATGTCTCTTCCAACACTTTCCTCTTACATCGACAAGAGCTTGGACCATCCACTCCTTACACGAATTAAATCTTAAACGAAAAATAAAATGAATTAAAAAATAGATTAAATCTTCTACATTTAATGTAATTAAGTGAATATATGAAGTAAAAAAAATTAAAAAATTAATGAATTTTAAAACGAAAAAAATGAATATGGTGATGCCATGTGGCATCTGCCCACGTGACAAAACCTTCTTTTATATAATACTAGTAGAATAATATATTGGGGAGGAGTAGAATAAATAAATATTTTTTGTATTTTACTACTATTTAACTTTTATGCTAATAAAAAGTTAATTGAAGAAGAAGATTAGTTCAATGAAGATGATGTTCTTTTATAATCCTTCTCGTTATATTGATAAAATTATAGAGCACTGAATTTTGGAACAATTGGTCAAATAAAATAAATTGAAGACGTAATAGCATTCATGTAAAAACTAATTTTTATTAAAAAAAAAACTAATTTAAAAATTTTCAAAATTGAAATATATATATATATATATATACATATATATATATACATATATATATATATATATATATATATATATATATATATATATATATATGATAAACATATATAAGCGCTATATGATAAACATATTAAAATCATATATTGTTTAAAGAAAAAATCTAAAAAGAGTTATTCATTATGTCGTATACATTGTTATTCGAATTAAAAGAAAACATAACTTAAAAATAGAGTAACCTAGTTCAGAGAGCATGAGCTTTATCCACAATTGTGCTAGTTTTGTGCCATGCATGAAATATACATAAAGACATATAACAATGAAAGTAGTATGAAGGTTAAGATAGGCAATGTAGATAGTAGATTGGTCAATGAAAAAAAAAACTCAAAATGTACTATTAAATTATATTAGTTTTTTTTATTCATACTAAATGATATTAGTTGCATAACCAATCAATTTTAATAACACACCTATTATTAACTTTGATCTTTTTTAATGATAGCAATTACTAATAAAAATAATTTGTGTAACAAATTTCATACTTGTCCTATATAAATTGAATAATTTGTGATTTAATATCTATAAAATAAACTGGAGAGAGGAGAGAGAAGCCAAGAAAGACATTGGACGATTTGGTCAAGATGAATCTTAAGGTAAATAATATCTCTTAAATTTTGTTTTTAATCGAGTTGAATTATATTAATCATATCATTTGATCCATATAACTGATCTAACTTAATAGAATAAGATTTTGTTGTTGTATTTGTTTTTATAAAGTATGTTGATAATATGTTGTTAATTTGTTATATTACTTAAAAAAATCTAAAACTAATTTAAATTCCTCAATAAGGAACTTTTTCATTAATAAAAATAATAAAAGATAGTTAGATATGTTTATTTTATAATACAACTCATTTAAAAAAATTATAATACAACTATAAATTTAAATTTCACAATGCCACTTTCTTGAAGTAAAAAAAATTCTATATATAGACAAATGAAACTATAAAAGAAAAATAAGATGAAGATAATAAGAAATTAATTTTAACTAAAAGAACTTACTTATTGTTCCATTAAAATATTTTTTATGGAGTTCATTAATTTAACAAAAAGTACATGTTCAAAAGATGAATTTCCTTTAAAAAAAATTCCTGAGAAAATTTTCTGACTCACACTTATGCACTTTGTGCTTCCCAAATTTCCAAAAGATAGTTATTCAAATTAACCTGATCACTTGAGAATTAAGTTTTGGCTTAATTATGTTTTTAGTTCCTTAAATTAGGAAATTTATTTATTTTAGTCCCTCAAATAAAAATTATATTTTTAATCTCTCAAATTTGAAAAATATTCTTTTTATCCCCTCCCCTCAAATAAAAGTTTATATTTTTTAGTCCCTCAATTCTCGCAAAGGGACTAAAATGATCATTTTTCGAATATGAGGAGTTAAAAAATCTAATTTTTTCTTTGGACGACTAAAAAAATAGTCCCCTAATTCGAGGGGTAAAAAACATAATTAAGCCTTAAATTTTTAGATACTTTAAGTATTTGTGATATTTTTTTTATTCTGTTAAGTATTTGTGATATGAAAATAATTTTAAATAATTCCACAAAGGGGGAGTTTTCGATGACATTTAATTAAATCCAAAATTATGGCCTCAAATTGGTAGAAAATCATAAATCAATAAGGAAAATTTTTATTTTTAGTTGATATAAGTTTATAATATATGCTAAGATTGAGGAATCTACCTCGATCAACATTATTCTAGATTTAGAAAACTTCTCAAATTATTTTTTATATTAATTTAATTGAGTCTAATGGTGATGTATTGACAGTGTAAAACAATTTTACATGATCATCCAATCACAAATCACCGTCGATATGTCTTTTAAGATAATTTTTTAAAAGTAACAAACTTATCATACCTGGTGGGTTGTGATTGGATGACAGTGTAAAAGTATTTTATACTGTCAGTGCAGAGTCTTTTTTCTCAATTTAATTTACATCATTAACACAAAAATTAGAAGAAGAAAAAAGTTTCCAAATTCCCCAATATAAATATTAAGAATAAATTAAATGTGTGAAATAAGTTAGGAAATAAATTTAAATTGAAATTAAAGAGTTATAAGAGAAAATTGTGTTGAATTTAATTTATTGGTTATGATAATAACTATTTGATTAGTCATATTTGGTTAATATATGTTATAGACGCACGGTTAATTCTTATTAAAATAACCCTAATATATGATTTAACTTAATTATTAATGTAGTTCATCCCACTAATTTAAAAGCATTTATTTATAATTTTCATGAATAAATTCAAAAAATAATACAAAGTAAAAATTAAATATAACATAAACAAAATTTAGAACATACTACATGTTTTATATCTCTTGGAATATAGATAAGCATACAAAGATAAACCTATGATTCAACCTAGAGATACTTCAATATAGAGCAAGTTCCTATGATGAAGATTTTGGAACTACAACCTTTATGCTTTGTGAAATCCTTCCAATTTGCATGAAATGCATCCAACCACTTCCAAGAGAATGCTGAGTCCATCCATGTCTACCTTTTTCAGTATTTCACACTCCTACAACAAATTACGATATTCATCTACTAAGTAACAAATTTTATAAGCATTTACATCCCCTTCTCGAACAAATATTGTAGGAATTTTGTGGCAAGAATGAAACAAATTAGTATAACAATGTTGAGTAACATAATATATTCAATGAAAAGTTATAAAAAAAAAAATACTAACCTGGGGAATTTTACCAACAATGGCTTGAAATGATAATGTTACTGGCCCAAATTTTCAACACAATCTCTTATTCGTTTACATCAACATCTTCCTCAGAATCAAAAGAAGATATATTAGTCTATTTTTCTTCTTCTAGATTCATATCACCCTTCAACTTAAAAAACATCCTATATCGGATTGCACTAAACGCAGTATCTATATATAGAGTGTGAAGGAATGAGAAAGAGATAACCTTAAAGGAAGTAAAAAAAAAAAAGAACCAATAATAATAGATTTTTTTGAGTTTTAAAATGAAACTAATCAAAATATTTAAATCATTTTTTGTAAATCACGTCCAATAATAATAATATTTCTAAAATTTGGTTATCATGATATTATTTTAAAATATAAAATTGATCACCATATATTATTTTAAAATTTGAGATTATAATTGTGATTGTGCTAATAATAATAATAATAATTAATTGTAGTAAAATAAGGAATGAAAAAAAAAAGGAGAGAAAAAAATTCATCAAAATGTGACACGTGTACTAGGAATCCTAATCAATAATTGTATTTATTGATTGATTGATGGTAGATAGATAGATAATATAAAATCAAATCAAATATCAAATAATAATAATAATAATAATAATAATAAATATTACTTTAATTAAAATATTAAAATATATATTATGCAGGTTACAGAATATTCAAAATAAATTTAAAATTTCTATTTAAATCTGGAAAGAAAATTAATAATATATCAAATTAAATGTCTTACAAATATTAAGATTGTGATTGTGTTAATCAATAATAATTAATTAATTGATTATATTGATATTAAAATTAGAAATGTCAATTAATTGATGATAGATCGATAGATAGATAATATAAAATCAAATCAAATATCAAATAATAATAATAATAATAATAATAATAATAATAATTATTATTATTATTATTATTATTATTATTTTAAAATCGAATAAATATTACTTTAATTAAAATATTAAAAAATATATTTTGCAGGTTACGAAATATTCAAAATAATTTTAAAATTTCTATTTAAATCTGGAAAGAAAATTAATAATATATCAAATTAAATGTCTTACAAATGTTAAGATTGCGATTGTGTTAATCAATAATAACTAATTAATTGATTATATTGATACTAAAATTAGAAATGTCACCAGAATGTGACACGTGGACAGTCCATCCTAGTGAGCAACTCTATTTTATATAATATATAGATAACCTAAAGGTTGACGCAGTGATGTAAGATCCCGTTGCGTTTACATGAGGGGAAATGATTTATTTAGCGGGAGAATCCATGTTTGATTTCCTTCGTGTGCAAAATTCTCTTGGGCCTGCAACAGTCACGCCGTGAGCCGGATTAGTTTCTGACCCAGTGGATTGGGGGACATCTATGGTCTTTGACCCAGGACCAAAAAAATATTACTATTATTAATTTGATAGCTCCTTTTTAATCAAGGCAAAATTTCCTAATTCTATTTAACCTTTTTAGGATAAATTTAGATCAAAGTCTTTATTATTTACACTGTTAAGTTTAAATTTAAAAGATATACATGTATATTTTTTTCTAATTATAAATATCTTATGTTATATATCTATTGCAAAATTTTATAAAAAAAAATCATATAAAAACTTGATGAAAATAATATAAAGAAATTTATTTATTTTTTCTTTTGAATTATCGTTATTATTTATTTTTTAGTATATAATTGGACAAAAACCGAAAAGAAAAAGAGCATTAAAGACGCAAGAATATGTGTGCTTTGATTGCAAGGGTTAACAAGCACAATAGTTATTGCATTTGTAGAACATTTTTCTTTATCAATGGGAAACGAAAAACACAAAAAAGCAAACTAACGCATAGTCGTGAAACTCGGATAGGACCAGCGGGTCGAACCGGTCTGACCGGGAACCAGACACACACCAAATCAAGCTGCATTTCGGACTGGACATACAGTTAACCCGTTGATGACGTCATCGTGTGGCCCAATGCGGGATGGAGACAGCTACTGCAATTCCTGCTGCACGTGCGGCCCAATGCACTGTGACTGGTTGCTTTTAATATATATATTCTAATTTTTATTATATGAATTAGTTATATTACATATTTTTTTAATATACATCGGGTCAACCGGTTTAATAAGTGATCTACCGGTTCGATCACTGACCCATCGACCCAGTGCCTCTACCGGGTCGATGACCAGACCGATTTTCAAACACTGAACTAACGTCTTAAATTACAAATGTCCATGGCATCCCAAAAAAGCAACAGACGTTGTAGAACATTTGTGTCTATTATGTTATCGATGCCTCAATTGTCTTCCTAAATCCTAATTCTAATATTCATATTGAAAAAAAATAAGTAAAATCACTATCACTTTATTCAAATTGCAAAGCATACCGTGCTGCATACTTTGGCATGGTGAGACGTCGCAGTGCAAGTGTGGGGTAGGGCAATCAAAAAACGCGTGAATCACCGAACCGAGTAAGGAGACACAGACAGATCTCAGGGGCGAAACAAGAATAAAAGAAATAAGGTTTTACTACACATTATTTTGTTTTTCTTTTGGTAATTATTATAAAATCATTAAATATTTTTCTTTATTTTTCCTGTTTTCTGATGTTGTGTACAGTGTACTGAGTCATGTTAGCATGATTAGAGTCATATCACATACGCATGCTATTTTGGGGACCTTATAATGTTCCCACCGTGGAAAACTAATTTTAACAGTAAGATATGTTTATTTTTTAAGATTGATGTGAAACTATCATACAACCAGTGTTATCAGATCCGACCCGGTCATCGACTCGGCCGGGGTACTAGGTCACTGGGTCAGGGGTCAACTCGGTGAGTCAATAGTTGACTCGCATGACTCGGCCTGTATTAAAAAATAATAAAAAATTCATAACCTGTAAACTTTTTAATAAATTTTTTTTAATAATTTCATAACCTGTAAACTTGTACACTTTTTTTTGTGTACAGAAAAGATAACTTATAAACTTATACCCTTAAATATTTAAAGTTTAACAAAGTTCAACACATTTATAAGCATAGTTATGAACTTGTTTAATAATCTTGAGCAACATATTTTTTTCTAAAATTCAACATACACAACCTTAAGTTATAATTTAAAATATATCATTATCATCTATTTATTAAAAGTTAAAACTATCATTGTTGTACACCGGCAGACATAATCCAATATATATATATATATATATATATATATATATATATATATATATAAACCTATTTTATTTAGACAATACAATTTTTTCATTCATCCCATTATTGCTCTGATAAAAAATAATAATTTTTCAAACCAGTAACTATATTGGATGAGATAAGATAAATACAAGTTTTACTCGTAGATAACAATATAAGCCAAGGAGAAAAGGCAAAATTGGAAGTGACAATAGTTTTATCATCTTAAATCCTAACATGCGGTTATGCTTGGTAAAAAAAAGTAAGCAAATATATAAATAACATAAGTGTAAGATATAAATTAAATTTTCTTACATGAGTGTTATTGTTCTCCTGTAAAAAATTAAAAAAATAAAAAAAAACCCAAAATTCGTGACCCACCGAGTCAACCGAGTCACCGGGTCAACCTCAAAACCGGCCGAGTCAACCCGGGTCACACCGGGTCGATTGCATAACCGATCCGATTGGTGACTCGGATCGGTTGGGTGACCGGTTTCCGGGTCAATGGGTCGACCCGGTCGGTCCGAGCCGGGTCTGATAACTATGCATACAACTGCTTACACTAGACTTTTTTTTTCTTAAAAGAAAGGACCATTCTTCTTCTGTTTAAGATTTTTTTTTAAAAAATGATTATTCTTCTCCGTTGTTGCTTTGTTTCTGTCCCTCTTTCCATTTTGTTGTCCCTCATTTTATCTTGATTTCTATTTTTAATCCCTCATAAATTTTTTTACTGTCCCTCATAAATTGTTCTGTTCTATTTTTAGTCCCTGACATTAATTTCAATTGTTAAGTAATGACATAGCAGACATAAACTGTGTGTGTGAAAATTTCCTAATTAAGTTTGAGTGACTTTTAACCGTTACAATTTTTTTTGCGGTCATAAATATTTACTTTTGTGACATTTTTTGTGATTCCAGAAAATCTAGTGTAAGCAGTTGTATGGTAGTCTCACATCAATCTCAAAATCTCGAACACTAAATTTTCGGAAGTCACAAAAAATGTTACAAAAGTAAATATTTATGATTGCAAAAAAATTTGTAACGGTTAAAAGTCACTAAAAACTTAATTAGGAAATTTTCGTACACACAGATTATGTCTGTCATGTCATCACTTAATAGTTAAAATTAATGTCAGGGACTAAAAACAGAACATAATAATTTATGAGGAAAAGTAAAAAAATTTATGAGGGACTAAAAATAGAAATCAAGATAAAATGAAGGACAACAAAATGGGAAGAGGGGCAGAAGCAAAGTAATAATTGAGAAGAATGATCATTTTAAAAAAAAAAAAAAAACTTAAACAGAAGAAGAATGGTCTTTTTAAAAAAAAAAATCTAGTGTGAGTAATTATATAATAATCCCACATCAATCTTAAAAAATAAACACATCTTACTGTTATTATTTCTTTCGCACCGTACGGGACTTAATCTATCTCTTCCAAAATAGCCTGCCTCTCATATCACATGTACGAAGTTACAAATGTCATTTAACATGCTATCCACTTGCTGGTTCGAACCCAAAGTACTCCATGCCAACAGACCACTCAGTAACGAGCCATTTAACATGGGTATGGTTACAATCATTACATGATAAATATCGTAATTTTTTTTATTGTTGATAACACCTGTGCACGTAACTCTGTATAAGGGTATTTTTTTTACGGTAAGGGTATGTTTTGCACATTTTAATAAGAATCGAATACATGTATAATCGATTATTATTACATTTTATTAACATTGGTTGATACAAGTGGTAACGACTTGTGTCCTTTAACTAAGTGGTCCAGGATTCGAATCTTGATGATATCACTTTAGGTACGAAATAAACCATGTTGGGAGATGAATACTCGTCCGACGATAAATAATTTGTACAAATTTTTTTTTATTGTTATAATTTATTATAGGCAAATGCTAACCAGTGTCCTAAGGGCTTAGGGCACTGGTTAAGGAACTAAAATGAGAAAAGATTTTATTAGGAGACGAAAAATTGTGTTGTTCATGATTTTTTGTGTGCTTTCCTATGAATTCCACAATAAATACTTTCTCTTTTTAATTCCTTAACCAGTGCCCTTAGGTTAGCAAGACCCTTTATTATAATCAAAATTAGTTTTTATTTAGGTAACTTTGTTAAAAAATGACTAAAGATAATTTATTTCGTTTGGATATAAAAAAATAGCTTTTACAAAACAAAAAAAGTATGTATGAAGCTCAAAGGAAAAAATTGTTAAAATATAATCATAAGCTACAAAATTTCATATTCATAAATATAATTTATTTTTACTAAATTTCAGGCGATGTCCTAAATAATCTATTAAATTGGCAACCAAGCATTTTATCATCAAGATTTTAATTTTCACATATTTTACCACCAAAGTTTTTTTTTCACGCATTACCATCATGATTTTCAATTTTTGCGTATGTTATTATCATGTTAGTATAAAACGATGTCGTTTTACAAAAATTGATAACAAAATGACATAATTTTTTAGGGACACGTCAACACTTTGTTACACATGCATTTAACGAATTGATAAAATGTGCAAAAATTGAAAAACATAATCATAAAATTTGGAGAAAAAAACTTGGGTGGTAAAATTTGCGAAAATGATGATAGTTGAATCTTAAATTGTGCAATTACGCCCAAAAAAAAAGTGTAGGTTTAATATTTTTCTTTTTGTTGATGACAGGCTACTTGCTTGGAGAAAAACCACTTAATTTTTTTTTATGTACAATAAAAACTACCTAAATTAATAAATAATTTTTAAACGCCTGAAATTTTTAATTAGTTTTAAAAAATACTATCATTTGGTAAAAAAATGGTCATAAAATTCGTTTTAGAAAATTAATAAATATTAGTTACACATTGAATAATAAAAATTATTAGTTACATGTCTTTATATAATCATTTAAGGTATATATATGGTTCAGAGAAGAAAGTGAAAAGATAAAAAGGAAAAAGAAGAAAGGAGAAAGAAAACAAAACTGAAAGAGTAGTAGAAAATGAAATGATTTTGTAAGATGTTTGATATGAAAGAAAATAAAATAAAAGAGAGTTAAAAGTTTTCTTTTTACTTATTTGATTGTGTAAAAAAAAAAATGACAGGATCAATTGATACCAAAATGTTAAATTAAACTTTGATATCAAATCTCATCCATCCATTTTAATTTAATTCAATGACTTTTATTAACTCGTTAAAAAACTCACATGTCCCTTTCTTTGAATTCCTCACATGACCTTTTTCCATTATCATTCACCATAATTTCCTCGTGTTCAACAAAATTAACTCCACCACTCCGTACCCTAAATTTGTCGCCGCATCCAAAATCTGCTGCATCGCCAATTCATTGCGCACTCTCATTCGATTGCCTCCTTGTTTCTATTATTAGCAAGTTCATGCTTTTCAATGTGTACGGCATCGTGAAAGCTGAATTTCATATTGTTTTCTACACACCAAGACTAACACCGTGGGACCCACTTTGTGTAAACAAGATAATGTCCAATTTTTTTTTTTTTTTTGGTGAATAGATAATCTCCAATTGAAATAAAGCAAACCAAACCCGCTACAGTGCCTGTTGATAGTTTCCATTGCCACATCGCCTCCCACTCTACTTGATCAAAATGGTACAAATTCTGTTCCCCAAAACCAGATTCACAAAATTAAATAATACAGTAACTGCAGTGTAAAAAATCTGTTTATTTGAGTATTAGATTTTCTTTTTCTATACACATAGCCCACAAATTCGCCATGATGGATGAAATTGGTCACGAAAGAAGAGGTAATTGGGAGTCAGGGAAGGTAATTGGGAGTGAATGATTTGTCACGTGAGATCTTTTAGTGAATAGCACGTGAGTTTTTTAATAAGTTAATAAAACCTATTGGATTAAATTATAATGGATGGATGATATTTGATGTCAAAATTTAATTTGACACTTTGGTGTCAATTGATCTTATCCCAAATAAAATAAAAATAATATATATATAATGATATAAAAATCTATAATAAAAAATACAATACTAATCTATTTCGTCCATCCAAAAGTGGGCAGATTATAAAAATCGTGGGTCTCAATTTTTTTTGTATCCTTCCTTCTCTCCAATAAAACTACCAAACAGTGGAAGCAGTTTTTATTTTTTATTTTTTTATTTTAAAAAAAAAAAGAGAACAGTGGAAGGAAGTTGATCAGTATCTCTTTCCAGCCCACGTCCATTTGTTCATCGGCTTTCCTTTGTTACAAAATGATTGTAACATTCTCTCTTTTCTAATTTTTCTAATACAAAAAATAAGATTACTATTTTAATAATTAGTAATATTATTGGTGTTTGCAATTGCTTTCAAATTATATTTCAATAAAATAAGAATTTGAAAGAACTTTTTTTTATGTAAATTTATAGAAAATTTTATAATCTTAAATAAATAGAAACTTGTGTGTAGGATTAAGTTTTTTGGTAAAGTTGAATATTACGGTCACATTTTCTTGTTCTTACTTCTTACCAGCATTTGAACCCAGTACCTTATGAAATTGTGATCCAACAATTACCATAAGGACCAAGAATGCCGGTATTACGGTCACATTTTCTATGTTCCCTATTCTCTATATTTGCAAAAATAAACAGAATTGATATTTTATTTTGCTTGTTATTATTTTAGTTAATATTTTTAGTAATTATGCTTATAATTATTTGTGAAATTTTACTCCAACTAAGCTCAAATAATTAAAATAAATTATCATTAATTTGTTTTGGAAAAATATCACGAATTGGATAATTTGAAATTTGTGTATGAAATAAAATAAAATTTGTAAACTTTAATATTAAAAATGTTGTTTGATAAAAACTTAGGATTTTCTGTATTGTTCATTTGTTTGTTTCAAATAGGCTTAATTAGAAATTTTACCACCAAACTTTCATTATTTTATAAATTTTACCATCCAAGTTTTTTTTTCGTGAATTTTACCACCTAACTTTTATTATTTTACAAATTTTACCACCCAAATTTTCAATTTTTGCACATTTTACCATTACGTTGGTAATAAAATGACATCATTTCGCAAAAAATGGTAACAAAATTACGTGGTTTGGCAAAAAATTGGCAATGAAACAATGTCATTTCGCAAAAATTGATAACAAAACAAGTAATTTTGTTTTTTCTTGAACTTTTTTTGTGTGACACATTAGCAGTGGTAAAATGCACAAAAACTGAAAAATTGGGTGGTAAAATTCACCAAATGATAAAAGTTGGGTGGTAAAATTTGCAATTAAACCTTTCAAATATTTAGGTGTGTGTTAGATTAAATTAAATAATTGAGTGAATTGGAATTAGATCATATTTATTTGGTTAGGGATATTAGTTATGTTTTAGTGAATTTTTTTTTTCTTTTTCTCTCCTTTCCCTTGAGCTGGGCCGTACCCATGCCAAGCCCAACCTATCCAGCAACCTTTTTTTATTTCTCTCCTAGCCCAAAACCCACAGGCACTCACTTAAGCCAATTGCTTGCAACATGTTCCATTTCTTTTTCTTCTTTGCGTGGAGATGTCTCATGTCTTGTAATCACTAACTTAAATCCAACGGTTAGGAATGTATTGGAAGTGGCAACCGTTGATCTAAGAGTTTAGGGTGTCACTTTCGAAAAATTATTAGGTAGTGGTAGTGTCTTTGCTCCCAACCAATCTCTTCATAACACATTCAAAATTTATAATTTATTATAAATAATTATTAACACTTAATTATGTGTTATGTGAAGATTAATTGAAATTGAAACTGTAGTAGTTCAAGATCACTTAATAATTTTTCCTCATTGTGATGAAGAGAGAGCTCCATTTTGCAACAACACAGAGGGGGATGCTTCAGATTTTTTCAATGCCTTATTTTGAATGCGATGTGGAAACTCTTGGTCACCCCAATTGGGCCTGCGTGGGCCTGGAATAGACATGATCCACAGTTGCCACCCCGATTGGGCCTTCAAGTGGGCTGCATGGAGTCACTTGAATGTGGGTCAAAAATAAAATAAGGGAAGATCCACGTTGTGGTATTATAGCCGTCTAGGCCTAGGGGTTAGACAGAAAACCCTAATTGAGAATGAATCAAGTGAATCTAAAAACCTTAATCTTAATTGAGAATAATAAAATTCTATTCAAACTGAACAAAAAAGAAGCATTTAACATTATTCTAGTCTAGCATTCCTCCTGGGTAGAGGTTATCTGCCAAAGCATAAAGTGTATTCTGCCTATTATGGATTATGTCTTCTCTATGTATGAGCTTTCAAAGATATCTTATTCCCTTAATGATAGGGATAAGATATGGGATAAGATATGACATATTATGATCAACATATAATCGAGATATAATTAAAATATATGGTTAAGATGTGATAAATTATTCCAGGATATGGTTGGGATATGCAGCTTAAGATATGATCAATAGATATAATTGATTGTCCTAAAGACACAATAGTGGGTCGGTTATTTATCGGGTCGATCGGCCTTGGGAAGACCGGAGGGTACGCAACCCCACAATCTTGAATGCGTAAGCATGAAGAGGCTAAAAGCAAATCAAAGAGGATAAAGTAATTGACAACTGGAGGGTACACAACCCCTCAACCTCGAATGCATGAGCATGAAAATGCTAAGTAGCATAAGGTTGAAAATCGTTGGGCTCAACCCATAAAGTTAAGCATTTGAATAAAAAAAACTCTTGTTAGCATCTTTATTTTATTACTTTGCTTTGTGCAATTGAATATTTGCTTGAAAATTTCTAAGTTAACATGTAATTGTCAATTTGTCAATTTTTTCATGCTTGCATCATTGGTCTTTAGTTTATGTAGTTTATGTCAAGATAAGAAAAAAAAAATTCACAGAAATAAATCAAGTATGTAGTTTATGTCAAGATAAGAATTTTTTTTTGAAATTTAAGGGTGATGATGAAAAGATAACAAACTGAAATTGTAAACTGTTGGAAAACAGTAAATTTGTTTGATTAATTGATCAAAGGTCCTTTACAATGTCTAATTCAGTGATATTTATTTATATTAATTCTAACAACCTATACACTGAAATAACTGTTTATGATCATGTTAAGTTGACCACTATCACCACAATCTTCAAATCGACTAATTTAACTCCAATTTGGATACTTTTAACGCGTCTTCAAATGTTTTCATGCTTCATTGTCATTCCTATTTTTTAGGCATACCTTGCAACCGTTATGACCCATTATCTAAAACCACCTTATGTCCTTGATTTAAGGCAACACTCGTCAACCTCCTTTTAAATTAAATTTTAAAAGATAAAATTAATTTATCTTTTAAAATATATGAACAAAAAAATTCAAATATCTAATCAAAATAGATTTAGATCTTATCTTCACCTAATTTTCGGTCAATCTTCAAATTTCGACTTAACTTAAAATTTTGAGTGTTAACAATAATAATTAACTTAATTATTCAAAATTTTAAATCAAAATATATATACTAATCATAATTATCTTAGTACTTAATTATCTTAGTACATTTTGTTTAATTATTAAGAATTTCAAATTGGATTATATATATACTTATCATAGTTATCCTAATTACTATATTTATATAGTTTTATAAATTAAAAATAGATAAAATATTTATGTATTGATAATAATTAATTTAATTATTCAAAATTTCAAATCAGAATATATATATACTTATCATAATTACCTTAGTTACTATATTTATATAAATTTATGAATTAAAAAATAGATAAAAATTTTCTCTAAGAATTTCCCTCTCAAGACTTCTTTACTTTTATTAATATAAAGATAAAGATGTGATTTCAGTTAAGTTGTTCTCCCGTGAATTAAGTGAAAATTTTCTACTTTCTTTCATAAAAAAAAATTATCCTTATGTGATATATTGTTTATATAGTTTTTATTTTAATATATTGGCATGTACATATCAATGTATAAAAGAAAATTAAAATTTGTCCAGGTAGAAGAAAATCTTGAATAATTTATTTAAGTGATAAGATAATAAATAAAAAATAAATAATTATTTGGTTAAAAAATAATTTTAGAAACTAATTTTTCATGGAGAAAATAAAAGTGATTATGTAAATTCAATTGAATTTTTGTTATGTAATTAAATAAATTTTAATTATGTAAAATAAATTTTAATTGGACAAAAATTTTAAGTAAAAAAGTTTATCTTGTAAATTCAGTGTAAATTTTTCTACTTATTTTTATAAAAAAAAATGTTCATCCCTATGTGTTATATTTTATATATATTTTTATATTAATATATTGTCATATACATATCAATGTATACAAAAAATAAAATTTATCTAGTAAAAGAAAATCTTGAATATTTTATTTAATTGAGAAGAAAATAAATTAAAAATGAATAATTATTTGCTTAAAAAGTAATCTTAGACTCTAATTTTGCATTAAAAAATAATAGCAAGTTGATTTAACTAGATTTTTATTATTTAGTTATATATATATATATATATATATATATATATATATATATATATATATATATATATATATATATATAAGTTATGTAAAAGAAATTTTAATTTTGATTGGACAAAAATCTTTAGTAAAAAATTTCATCTCCTTGAATATTTCTTATTTCATATTATTTTTTAGTAAATTTTAAAAAGATGTGCGTGAATTTATTAGTTTACAATATTTACTATGTATATAAATGAATAGGCTTAAATACAAGTTTGATATCTTTATTTTGCTCAATTCGCGATTTTAGTCTCTCTATTTTAAAATAGAGACATTTTGTCTCTCTATTTTAGAAAATCCACAATTTTGGTCCAATCCGTACTAAAGAAAAAACACTATTTTTGATAATATTAGGGACTAAAAGTGAATAAAATATTAATAAATAATAAGAACTAAAACAAAAAATAGTAATATTTTTGGGAACTAAAATTATATTTAAAAATAATAATAAACTTTGAATAATTGTTTACCTTGTAAAGATTCTTCTCATTTCTCTTTACTATCAATAAACTTTTAATACTTTTTTCTTTTTATATTTAAAAATCTCAATTGAAATAAGTTACTATTTGTTATATAATTATTATATAAGTTTGATGAAATATAGCTCCGTTTAATTTCACTGTTTAATTTTTTTATATTTTAAAATCTTAACAGATCAAAAAGTTCATAACTGATAAAAAAAGTTCATATTTATTTTATAGGTTTAGTGTAACTTCATTTGAAGTACATCCCCTTTTAATAAAAATCATAACAAAAAATAATTATATTAGAAAGGAAAAATAAAGAGGATTTGAAGACATTGATTAAGTAATATTTAAAAGTTTCATACAATATTTTTAATCACTTACAAAAGGATACATGAATTTGTTCTGATTTCTTTAAAATTTTAAATATTTTCCCATAAATTTTAAAGTTTCATACAATATTTTTAATCACTTAAATATTTTGTTATGATACTTACATATATTAAGTACATTCCAAAAAATTTACAAATATTTAGCCCTTTATATAAATTCATCCTTTTAAATTTAAATAGTGATGTTCTTACACGTTGGGACATTACAGATGATATTGTTGCAGTTGGTAATGTATGTAGCAATTTTTTATATACTCCACTTAAAGCAACCATTGCGTACCTCCTAAAGTAACATGTTCTAATATGTGTAGCAGTGCTTCAACTTATAATATGTGTAGCCTGATTGTATTTTTCTTTTACAAAATTGCAACCAATTTTTGATCCTTCAACAAACACAGTATATATAGAAAGATTACATAAGAAATCACAATAATCAAAGGTAAGTAACTGTCTCAAATGAAACAATCAGTACCATAGAAAACTTAGTTTTGTAATAAATATAAAAATTTCACAATATTTTCAAAATGAAAAGCCAATAATTTTTTAAGTCTTGTACACATCTATTTAGTTCTCATGATTGTCACATAAAGATCTTCATTCTCCAAAAACTTCAAAACATCCCCGGTGTGCAATCTCTTATCCTTCACGAATTCATACCATCCTATACCTATATATGATTATGCATCTCTTCTCGTAATGCCCATAATTATGCAACCAATATAAAGTTATATTTTACTGCATTAATTAAAGTGAATTCAAGAATGACACTACCTTCAATCCTTCCAATGAATTACCTTCTACGATGTCTGTCCAACATTATAAATTATCAAGTCAAGATTAAACCTATGCCCAACAATCTTGAATCATATTGACATGAATAAAATTAGTAAAAAAAACTTGAATGTCCCTTTTAATATATCTTATTCAACCAATAAATAATGGGAAGGGAAAAAGGTAGAGATTAGAGGGTTTACTCTTATAGTTTTCCTTTTCTCTTGTTTTGATTTTTAAAATAAAGAAGAAAATTTGCATACATGAGGACTATTTTTTTTTTTATGAAATTTATAGCTATCAATGTATATAATTTCCTATTTTTTAAACCAAACTTGCTACAAAATTCAATCATATATTCCTGTGAAACATAATTGAAAGTTAAACCACAAAAGCTACTATTTTCAATATATTAGGGAATAATACATCACCTTTCATCAAGAAGAATGAGTTTAAGAGTTTTAATATGCATTGGATTATTGAAGTATGATAGCTTCCATAGATGAATGACTCCAACGTTTATCTTCGAATCTATTGTTCTTGACAACACTTTTTTTTTTTTTTTTCAGAATAATTCTTGGAGCCATTGAACGATAATAACAGAAACAAAGTATACAAATCACAGAATGAGATAAAGATGAAATAAAAAACTAAAATATCATCAAGTTATATGATTCTTGATAGACAAATTGAGTACAAAACAAAGAAACATGACAATGTCATAATATTACCAATGCAGTGTGTCAAATGTCAATACCAAAGTAGAAAAAAGAAATTATTCTTCAAATAAGGGGGAGACAGATAAAAAAAATAAAAGGGGAGGAAGTAATCGTTTGGGAGAGTTTAAATAGATCAACAATATCCTGTAGTATTCACATACACCTGCTTCAGTGTGTTCCTTCATTCTTGCAAATTAAATACAATGTCCTTTCATTTCTCCAAATTAAATACAATTGACAATAAAAATCGCAAAAGAAATATTGAAATCACAAATTTCATTAACTACAACCCTATAACCAAATGTGGTAAATAATATAAAGATTTGATTTAAATCGGTGTAAATATTTAAATTATTTAATTTTTATCCTTTTTAAAATCATTTATCAATTATCAATATATAAAAACTTCCTTTATTTATTTAATTATATATCTAATACTTCTGTCAGCTCAATTATATATATTGCAAAATTATTTATCAATCTATATATACTTACTTGATTTATTTCTTTATTTTCTCATTTTATGACTGATTTCTGGAGCAATGTGATTTAAAGTTGAGTGTTACCACTCCTGGTACACTCTTATCGTGGTAATAATATGTTAAAATTATTTAATTTTTATATTAAAATTATTTATCATATTATTATTTCATGAATATATAAAAAGTTATTTGATTTATTTCCTTATATATCTAATATTTCTGTCAGCAAAGTTATATATATTTAATTATCATTCAAATATTAATCTCCTAATATACTTTTAAATATATTGCAAAACTATTTATCAGTCTATATATACTTGCTTGATTAATTTTCTTATTTCCTCATTTTATGATTGATTTCTGGAGCAATGTGATTTGAGAAGTCCATTAAAACTAATGAAATACTATTTGGCTTATTATTTTTGATAGTGTAATATTATTTTTTTGGCTTTGTTATCATGATATTTTACAAAGAAAACATTAAATAAAATTAATATATTTATATATTTTAAAAATAAATAAAAATTTAATACCTATTATTATGAAGATAAAATAGTGAAAAAAAACTTTAAAATATATAAAATTACTTAAGTATAAAATATATAAAATTAAA